>CM066343.1:91778756-93269589 GCA_033807585.1 Hydrophis major
GAGTTTTTACTGCTATTTAACAAATTGATTGTATTAAGGTATACAAGAACATGAAGAATTTTATTATTGTTGTTGTTGTTGTTGTTACTATTTGGTTTCTTTTTTCCCACTATTTTTATTTGGAATTACAATTGGTTATTTCACAAGTGGATTAAGTTCTAGAAGAACCTGAAGATTTTGAATTGTCCGAAATGAGTAGGAAACTAACAGCCCCTGGTTCCTCAACTTCTACTTCTTCCTCTTCACCATCTTGAGGACAACGTTCAATACAGACGATGTTACAGCAAGAAAAAGAGCAGAAAAAAGTGACCCTGCAGATGATTATGCAAGGAACTCAAAATATTCAAATAAGAACAGAGAATATTGAAAAGAGAACAGACAACATTGAACAAAGAACAGGAAAAACTGATGAAAAGGTGGAGAACATTCAACAAATGATGATGAAGTATGATGAGAGATTCCAAAAAATTGAAGAAGATAAACGAAGGGATAAGAAGATTGGAGATATTGATAGCAGATTAATGGTGGTTGAACAAGATAAAAGTGGGATGTTGAGATGGGAGATGGACAGATCAGAATTTTATCTCAGATTCCAAAACATAGAAGAAGAAAAGGTACAAAACCTAGCTGAGATAATGATAGAAATTTTGGCTGAAGCTTTGGAAATAACTGAAGGGAAGATGATAGATGGAATAGATGAGGTTTATCTAGTCTTCACAAGATATGCAATGAGAAATAGCTTACCAAGAGAAGTTCACATCAGATTTACAAAGAAAGCCATTAAAATGCAAATATTGCAAGTGGCAAGAGAGAAAGCATTGAAATATAAAGATAAGGAGATTGTGGTCCTGAAACAAGTATCCAGAAAAGTGAGAGAGATGAGAAGAGAACACTGATTTCTAACCAAAATGTTACTTTAAAAAGAGGTGAATTATAGATGGCTGATTCCAGAAGGTTTAATGTTCACATGGCAAGAACAAAGACATAGAATTGATTCAATTGAGAAAGCTGAATTATTTTACACAGAATATTTTGGAGGGAAAGAGGAGGAGGCAGAAAAAGAAATCTCATTAATTGAATTCTAAGAGGACTGCCAAATGGTGACTGAAAAAGAAAAAGGTGCAGTAGGAGGAAAGGTGGAAGTCAAAGAACAACATGAACCAAGATCTATGAGAGCTGCTAAACCTAACTACAATATATAACCATGGAAGGGAAAAAACTGATTATAATTAACATAAATGGACAACTCAGCTGTTAAAAGAAGGAAAACTTTCCATAAATTAGAAAAATTAAAATTCGATATAATCTGCCTTCAAGAAATACATATCAAAAAGCAACATGAACAATTGCTGATACAGCCAAAACTAGGGAAAATGTTTACTTCTTTGACACAATGCAAGAAAAGAGGAGTGGTTTTATACATTAAAGATATTATCCCAACGAAATTGATCTATACCGATGACGATGGAAGAATACTAATGGTGGAAATAATGGATAATAATATGAAAACACTCCTGATTGCAATCTATGACCTGAATGACAATCAAGAAGAATTTTATAAAAAATTACATATAAAAATAATTGAACTGGATTATGATAATATAGTTATGATGGGAGATTTTAATGGAATTGTAGATAATAAACTGGACTACACAGCACAGAAAACAACAAAGCAAAGCAGAAAGACTCTCCCAAAATCTTTTTTTAAAAATGATAGATGAAATAAATTTAAAAGATACATGGAGATAAAGAAATGCTAAGACTAAACAATACACCTTCTATTCAAGTAGACATTTATCATGGTCCAGAATAGATATGATATGGATGTCAACAGAATTGTTAGCCAATATGCAAGAAATAAATATTGAAACAAGTACTTGGGAAGATCACAATCCAATGACAATTAAATGGAAAGGACAAAGAAGAAGATCTAGATGGACGTTAAATAATACTATATTAAAGGAAAAAGACTTCACACACTGGATGGAGAAAGAACTGGCTTTCTTCTTTAGAGAGAACAAAAAAGAAGATACATCAATGCAGAACGTATGGGATACAATGAAGGCATATGCCAGAGGCTTGATAATAGACTATACAAGGAAAAGAAATACCATAAAAAGACTAGCCTCTAAGGCATTAGAGGATGAGTATAAAGGACTTGAAAAAGAGCTACAGAAAATGCCACAGAAAAAGGACATTAAGTTAAAAATGGATATAATTAAATATAAAATGGGACTAATGGAAAAAGAAGAACTAGCACAGAAAATCAGAGGTGCGAAACAGAACTACTTTGAAGATGCAAATAAACCAGGTAGATGGTTAGCATACAAACTGAGAAAGGAGAAAGAATCAAGGAAAATATTACAATTAATAGATGACCAAGGCCAAATGGCAGTAAAGAGAAGAAGGAAATCATATGAGACTATTATGGGAAACTATACATACGAGAGAACATTGATGAGGAAAGAGTTAAACAGTACTTACAGAATGCTAATCTAACCCAGATACCTAAAGAGATTGAAACAATGTTAGAAAGCAATATAACAATGATGGAGTTAACTGAAGCACCCAAGAAGCAAAACAATGGAAAGGCACCCAGATACCTAAAGAGATTGAAACAATGTTAGAAAGCAATATAACAATGATGAAGTTAACTGAAGCACCCAAGAAGCAAAACAATGGAAAGGCACCAGGCCCAGATGGACTTCCAGCAGAATTTTATAAAACACTACAAGAATCGTTGAACCTTCTATTGCTAGAAGTCATGAATGAAGTTATGTTAAAGAAGAAGATACCCAAATCATGGTCAGAAGCTTATATTACACTTTTTCCAAAAGAGGAGGCCGACGCATTACAAATCAAGATCTATAGACCTATTTCCTTACTAAATGCAGATTATAAAATTTTTGCTTCAATATTGACAGAAAGATTTAAAAAATATTAAACAATTTTATCCATCCTGATCAAAATGGATTTCTGCCAAAGAAACAAATTAAAGACAATATGAGAGTAATGTTGGACACTTTGGAATACTACAAGGCACACCCTGAAAAACAAATGGCTTTGATATTTCTAGATGCACAGAAGGCGTTTGATAATGTGAATTGGTGATTCATATTATTACAGCTGGAACAGATGGGCTTTGGTAAAAAAAATTATTCAAGCAATAGAAGCTATATATCATAAGCAAACGGCAAAGGTAATGATAGAGGGAGAACTGACAGACTCTATTGATATAAGAAAAGGAAAAAGACAAGGGTGCCCACTATCACCTCTGTTGTTTGTGTTAAGCTTGGAAGTGCTAAACAGAAATATTAGAGAAGAAAAGGATATAAAAGGGATGAAAATTAAAAAGGAAGATTTTAAGTTGCAAGCATTCGCAGATGATCTGGTTTTCATTTTAGAAGACCCACTAGAAGCAGCATCAAAATTAATAGAAAAGATAGAGGCATATGAAAAGGTGGCTGATTTGAAAATAAATAAAGATAAGACAAAGATTCTGACAAAGAATATTCTATCAAGACAAAAGGAAGAATTGGCGGATATTTTGAAAATTCAGTCACGAATAAGATCAAGTACTTGGGGATACACTTGACAGCAAGATGTAGTATACTAAAAGAAAATAATTATATCAAACTTAAGCAGCAGATAGTGCTAGATTTTGCAAAATGGGAAAATTTACAACTGTCATTAATAGGGAAGATATCAACAATCAAGATGAATATATTACCCAGAATTTTGTATTTGTTCCAAACAATTCCAGTTAGGCTTGAAAAACATTACTTTGAAGATTTAAATAATATTGTGTTGAAATTTACACTGCTCAAAAAAATAAAGGAAACACAAAAATAAGACATCCTAGCTCTGAATGAATGAAATATTCTTATTAAATATTTTGTTCATTACAAAGTTGAATGTGCTGACAACAAAATCACACAAAAATTATCAATGGAAATCAAATTTAGCAACCCATGGAGGTCTGGATTTGGAGTTACACTCAAAATTAAAGTGAAAAAAAAAACACTACAGGCTGATCCAACTTTGATGTAATGTCCTTAAAACAAGTCAAAATGAGGCTCAGTAGTGAGTGTGGCCTCCACGTGCCAGTATGACCTCCCTACAATGCCTGGGCATGCTCTTGATGAAGTGGCAGATGGTCTCCTGAGGGATCTCCTACCACACCTGGACCAAAGCATCCCCCAACTTCTGGGCAGTCTGTGGTGCAATGTGGCGTTGGTGGATGAAGAGAGACATGATGTCCCAGATGTGCTCAATTGGATTCAGGTTTGGGGAACGGGCAGGCCAGTCCATAGCATCAATGCCTTTGTCTTGCAGGAACTGCTGACACACTCTAGCCACATGAGGTCTAGCATTGTCATGCATTAGGAGGAACCCAGGGCCAACCGCACCAGCATATGGTCTCACAAGGGTTCTGAGGATCTCATCTCGGTTCCTAATGGCAGTCAGGCTACCTTTGGTGAGCACATGGAGGGCTGTGCAGCCCCCTAAAGAAATGCCACCCCACACCATTACTGACCCACTGCCAAACCGGTCAAGCTGGAGGATGTTGCAGGCAGCAGAACGTTCTCAATGGCGTCTCCAGACCCTGTTACGTCTGTCACATGTGCTCAGTGTGAACCTGTTTTCATCTGAGAAGAGCAGAGGGCGCCAGTGGTGAATTTGCCAATCTTGGTGCTCTCTGGCAAATTCCAAACGTCCTGCACAGTGTTGGGCTGTAAGCACAACCCCCAGCTGTGGACGTCGGGCCCTCATACCACCCTCATGGCATCTGTTTCTGACCATTTGAGCAGCCACATGCACATTTGTGGCCCGCTGGAGGTCATTTTGCAGGGCTCTGGAAGTGCTCCTCCTGTCCCTCCTTGCACAAAGGCAGAGGAAGTGGTCCTGATGCTGGGTTGTTGCCCTCCTACAGACTCCTCCACATCTCCTGATGTACTGGCCTGTCTTCTGGTAGTGCCTCCATGCTCTGGACACTGCATGACAGACACAGCAACCTTCTTGCCACAGCTCTCATTGATGTGCCATCCTGGATGAGCTGCACTACCGGAGCCACTTGTGTGATTGTAGACTCCTTCTCATGCTACTATAGAGTGAAAGCACTGCCAGCATTCAAAAGTGACCAAACCATCAGCCAGAAAGCATAGGACTTGAGAAGTGGTCTGTGGTTACCACCTGCAGGGGATGTCTTGCTAACTGCCTATTCTTTCCACCTGTTGTCTATTCCATTTGCACAACAGCATGTGAAATTGATTGTCAATCAGTGTTGCTACCTAAGTGGACAGTTTGATTTCACAGAAGTGTGATTGACTTGGAGTTACATTGTGTTGTTTAAGTGTTCCCTTTATTTTTTTGAGCAATGTATATGGCAAGTTGAGAAAGCGAGCAAGTAGTCTGGTGAGAATCCAGTCTATAGGCAAACAGCAATAAGCATACCACTCTGATCAGCTCTTTGTGCTGTTTCTGGTTTTCAGTGCCTGACCCAAATAATCAAATAGGCATGAGAATTTTGGTAGTTTGTAAATTGGATGTTTTTAATACATAAAATAAGAGGTTAAGCCTTGAAATATCTCTTTCTTATCTGCTTTTACTCCTCTGCAGAATCATAATCATTCATTATACATCTCCGCCAACTATTAGCAAGTTTCCAACATAAAAGAACTCTACAGGTTATGTCTTCAAATGAATTCTGACAGTCCTTTCTACCTCTTCATTTGACTCAGGCAGATAGTGATGAAGGTATTATTTCAATTTTGGGAGTAAGTAGAAATCACATGATGCCAAATGTGGACTATGGGAGATATGATAAGACAGTATGATGCAACTATGCAATTGTTTTTTGGACAACTTGTGAGAAGTTTAGGCCTGGTGTCATGTTGTAACAAAGTTTTCTTCTTGTATTTCTGAATTTTCCTTAACATTTTAAAAACATTTTGAATGTTGCAATTGTTGAGGAAAAATCTGCTCTCATTCTCATTCCAAGCCAGGAGAAAGATGTAGAAGAAATGAACTGAAGGAATCTGCAATTGTAAAGGAGGTCTGCATTTATTTGGTAGCCAGAAACTGGCAAAATGGGGTTGAGAGTAGATGGGCTTTTATGCATTATTTGGGGCTTTGTGATGCCCGTTCCTGTGCAATAATATGTCCTTTAATATTTTAATGGCTGTTGCCATATTCCTATGGGGCCATGTAAGGGTCATGGCTGGCTTTATAGTCAAAACATATGTTAGATGTTTTGTTTGTCTGACTAATCTTGTCAACTTCAGCTTCTTGGTTATTGTGTTGTTTATTTGGAATTTCTAGCTGCTGTGTTTATAAATAGAATGGCCCAGCTTTTTGAATGGATGCAAAATCTCCATTCCTAAAGACTAGACCCTTTAGGCTTCTACTTGAGGCTGTTTTCCTATAATAGGAAGACTGGGTCTGCTTTCTGCCTTTAAGAAGATGTTTCTCCTATTCTTTAGGGAAAATATTCTATTCTGTCTCTTTTAAATATTAAGAATGAAGAATATTTTATTTGGGGGAAGGGAGTTTTTCTACTCAATGTAGCATTGTGAGGCAACATTGATACCAATATCAAGGTTCATTTGTGCAACATGAGTTTTCTTGATAAAATCTGGGGTTAATTTGGACTACTTCTCCCATGTATATAGAGGTGAACATTTGGAATGTTATTCTGCCACTAATGCTTTGTTTCTGGATCATAATAATGAATCATTTGACAGTCAAAAATTCAATCATGACATGTTGCTCAAGGCTAATGATGAAGAGTTGGAAATAAAAACAGGAGATTTAAGAAATTAAATAAAAAGGTGAATATCCAAAAAATTGAAAAAGTGAAAAAGAGTTAGCAGAAATTCAAAGGGCAAAAGGAAGCTATAAATAGAGAGAGGGATAAAAACTGGAGTGAAAGAACAAAGGAGAAAAGACAGGAGGAAAGCAGGGACAAGAAACAGAATTTGGAAATAAAGAAATATGGGAATTGTAAAAAAAAATGGGGAAATCCTTAATTGGACACAGAGATAATGGGTGCTTATTATATAGAAAGGGGATTCTGCAAGGTATTGAGGGGTAATATAAATAAATTTATAGTTACGAAATAGGGACATATAGACTGACAAGATGGAAAAACAGAATTGTTATCTTTTGGATAATGGAATCTAATGCTCTTCCTCTTTATGTAGAGAGACAATTGTAACAAATAATGGAATAAGTATATTAGATATATTGAAATATTTTTAAGATTGGAAATGTTGGCTTTTTTGGTTTAAATATGAATGGAATAATTTATGGAATATGTGTATTAAATATATGGAAATAAATGAAATTATATAGGAGGAGAGCTGAAATGGAATTAACTTTAGGGCTTAGGATTGTTTTACTGTTTGAATGAGTAGATTAATATGTCCTTTTTTGGGGGGGGGAATTTAATGAAATTTAAAAGGAGAAAAATCATGCAGAATCTGATTTATATACGCTATGTAGTTTTAAAGGGATTAAGTTTAATGTTTTAGGTAATAATGTTAAATGTTTTAACAAGATTTAAAAGGGGTGAATATAAATGAATTTATAACTTAGAGGTGGTGCACTTATATTGAGATTTCAGGAGGGAAACCAATTTGTAGAAGTGTCTTATTTTAATTAGAATTTAAGATGAAATATACAAATGTGACAGTTAAAAGTACTAAAGTATAATGATTATGAAGTTATCATAAGTGAATTAAATAATGAGATAAATATTTGGAATAATACAATAAAATAGAAAATGTATAAAAGCACTGTTAAGATAAGGAATTGGATGTAAAAATTGAATATGGAACCATGGTCATATTTGTATGTATATGTAAAACTTGTAATCATGCTGTTCACTAAAAAGAGACATTAAAATATGGAAAACTGATTAAAACTTGTTTAAAAAAAAAAGAACTCTGGGAGGGACTTCCGGTTTATTCCTCGTTGGAGTCGGAGCAGAATCTGTGATCGTGCATGGTTTCACTCGAGCTCACTTGCTGGAGGGTCCCGATCGGGACCAGAACCAAACTGGTGGGGTGATGAAGAAGGGAGAAATTGCCTGGAGGGTTGAGGGGAGTCACAATTCCCCTCCCTGACAGGAAAATCCTTCCCAAAGGCAAGCTGCAGCAGTGATCCTAAAATGGCCACCATGAAGACAAAGAACACTCCAGGAAACTAAGTTTTGTGCTGGAGCAGAGAAGTAGTGAGCAGAGTGTGAACCAGGCAAAAGACATTGCTTTTGAGGTACCCTGGTATTAAAATAAAGGGCTATCTTGGAGGGAAGTGTGTAAAAGCAGGGACCAGAGAAAGTGAGAAAGAAATTGGATCTTATAAAACTTGAATTGTATTAATTTAGAGGAGAAAATTTAAAGCAAAATACTTTAACACATCAAAGGTTTAGAAATTAAACTGGATAACTATTGAATTATGGCATTTAAAGGGCATAATTAAATGCTGAAATTGAGTGTGTTGAAAAGAAAAGGAATAATAGCTAATGATTGAAATTAGAAAACTTAATAAAAGTATTATATTCAATAAAGTTAAAGGTAAAAAGACTCAAGAATGCCACCTGATGCTACAGGAAAACTTCAGTACATTTTAAAAAGTGTCTGGTCTTCCCAAAAGTTTGGATTTTGGAACTTAAAAGAAAATAAAAGAAACTTTATTATTGTTATAGAACCATCCAAACAAAGACTCAAGAGTATGGATTGTTGAAAATAAATTCAAAAGATATTGGTTGAAATAATATACTGGACTCTGGGATTGAATATATCTATTAAAGAAGAGGATTTTAACTATGAAGGAAAAGGAAAGGAAAGGAAAAAAGAAGAAGATATAATGGAGAAATTATTTGTTGATATAAGATTGACTTACAAGAGACAAGATTGGATTTGCAAGATATAAGGGACATGATAAAAATTAAACTTGAAATGTGCAATTATGTACTACAGAAATTAGAAATGGTGACTCAGCATACGCAAGGACAAAATAAACCAGAGGGGGAGGAGTTCTATAAAGAAGAAGCCAACATTGGAGGACAAAATGAACAACAATTATTTAAGCAGGGGGGAAAAGTAATTAGAATTAAACATTTGTGGTCTGATGGGATGATAAAAGAGAGAATGGTTAGGAAAAGGGATAAAGGGAAAGGGAAAAAAGGAAGGCCAAAAGAAAAATCAAAAGCAGAAGAGTGAAAAGTGTAATAACTGGAATGAGAAATGGAGGGGAAGAAGAATGGGAAAAAAAGGGAATTATTAGAAAGGACCAGAAAACAAAGAGGAATAGGAAACAAACAAGGATGAAAAGAAAGTACATTGTCCAAAGAGTGAGAGATAATGGGTGAAAAAAAAGGATAAGGAAGGAGATTCTGCAAGGTAATATATTGTGATGTATAACAACATATTGAAAATAGTATTTTGAAATGTATAGATGATTCATAAGGTGTTTGAGAAAATATAATGCAGAATCTGAGATATGTGTGTGCGTGTGTGTGTGTGTGTGTGTGTGTGATACACTAGATAGGGAGATTGATATTAAGGTAGAATGAAGGTGGTTAGCTCGAATTATTAACCAAAGAAGACAATTATATTTACAGATAAGGATTGATAAAATGACAAATATGACAGAAAAAAGTAATATGTGAAATGACAACAGAAATGAGATGAGAATTTTAAATAACATTGTAAAATAAGATATAAGAATGTATTAATATAACATGAATTGGATTTGGATAAGATAAGCTTAATATTTAACAATAATAAGGATGATGCAATATATATACAAATAAATATATACAAAATAAACAAATATAATGAACAGGTAACCATGCTCATGTTTGTATTGAGATGTGAAACCTGGAACCACACTGCTTGCCAAATGAGATTTTTTTATTTTAAAAAATAAAATAAAAGCAGGGAGAAAATTGAATAATAGAATTACTAGGTATGTTTAACTGATATGGTGGTAGGCATTTGGAGAGAGTTTTGAAAGTTTGAAAATAAGAATTGAAGGATTATGAATTAATGTGAAATATATGCATTGAGAGATATGATTGATATTATTAAATTTGCCTATACTAAAATGTATGATATATTGATGCCACACTATTAATGTAGTGTGCATATGCAGATTTGAAATTTAAAAAATTGAAAAAAAAAAAAAAGAACTCTGTGATGCAGTTGAACTGGTCCCAGCAATTGGAACTCATCTGCAGTGGATAGGTGTTCTCTTACCATTTTCTTGCTTTTTTTCTGAGTTATAACTGTTATGTCTTTGTGGTACTGCCTTGACAGGTTGGAGTATGAATTAAGCAATTCTGCTTTCTTCCTGCTATCTGTTACCTCCTTGCAATCTCCTTCCATTAGTGGACAGATTTCTTTTAACTTTTTTCTTATTTTTCACATGTTGAAGAAACTTTAAAAATTATTTTTAATAGTTGTTGCAAGTCTTTAATTCATTCTGAGCCTTAATTTTCCTGACTGATTCCTTGCAGATTTGGACTATTTGCTGGTATTCTGTTTTAGTTATGTCCCTCTTTCTATTTTTTATAAACGTCCTTCTTGTCTTTTAGTTTATCAGACAGTTCCTAATGTAACCATGCTAACTTTGTCCAGGCTCTCTTATTTTTCTTTCTCATTGTGTTAGATAAACACATTTTTCACAATTTCCCAAGCATCTTGAATTATTTTTCCCTTTAATATTCCCATCCACAGACTCTTTTCTAAGCTGTCTCTTTATTTGATTAGGTAAGGTCTTTAAAATCTAAGATATTACTTTGACTTTATTCAATTATTCCTGTCTGCATTATATTAATAGGTTACTATGTTCATTTGCTATGTTCACATGTACATCCACATAATTTCTCCAAAGTGATTACTAATCAGCAACATATCTTACATCTTTTGCAGCAGATTTAAAGTCTGTTGTTACTATTGCTGTCAAACAGTTTGTTGATATTTTTGCAACTAAGATACAGATATTGTTGAGATCCAGAGTTTTGAAAAAAACACTTTATTGATTCTTGTGTCAAATAACATCACACTTACATTTCTGTTCCTTTAAGGGGTGAAAAGAAGGAAAAAGTGTGTTGGTGTGGGATTGTTAAAGCCATAGCTAAGTCAAGTTACATTTTCTGTTGGGCTGGTTTTTTTAAGAAAAACATTCCATGAAGGAATAGAACTGAAAAATTAGACCAGGGATTTCCTAAAAACTGTCACCAAGAAAGCAACTCCTTACTCTGCAGGTTTCAGAAGCACATGAACTTTTCTTTTTCAATTACATTTTTAATTATAAATATTAAGCTGTATAAGTTGGAAACAGGCTACTTAATTTCTGAACTTCTAGATGATTTTTCCAAAATAGTTACTGCACTGTTCATCAGTCAACATACAACCATTAAGTGGCAGGAAAAATGTGGAATTTTTTGCCTTTCTGGACTGTCACCTAATGCCTTTGACATGACCTTTTGTTTAAAAATTGTTTGAAGGAGGCCCTGAAAAGGTGACTTATGACCAACCCCCCTATTTACAATCATTGAGGCATTGCTAAATGTAATCAGAATGTCAAGTATAAGCTAAGTGGCATTGATCTAGCAAATGACTCTCACTTTGTAAAGGACCTAGGTGTACTTATCTCCAACAATTTATAGGTCATTGCTCACTGTAACAATATTGCTTAAAAAAGCATTAAGCATTAAGAGTTGTAAACTTAATTTTGTGAAACTTTTTTTCTGGAAACATTGTATTGTTAATGAGAGCTTATAAAACTTATGCTAAACTAATCTTAGAATATAGTTCAACTGTTTGGAATCCCCACCATATATCTCACATCACAATTGAATGGGTTCAGAAGTACTTCACAAGAAAAGAATTCCTTAGGCTACTAGGCTTGAAATTCTCAATTTGAATAATTTAGAACTATGTCACTTGTGGTCAGATTTAGGTATTGCATACAAAATTACACGTAGTAATGTTTTACCTGTAAATGACTTTTTCTGTTTTAATCACAATAACATGCGCGTGAACAACCACAATGTAAATCATTCTAAACTTGACTGTAAAAAATATGATTTTTGTAATAGAATTGTCAAAGCCTGGAATGCCCTACCTGATTCAGTTGTCTCAGCTATAAATTTTCATAGTATCAGTCAAAAATTGACTTCCATGGACCTCACTTCATACTTAAGTGGTGTGTAGAAGGGGCATGCATAAGTGCACTAACATGCCTATCAGCCCTGTCATTGTATTTCTATTCTCTTATTCTTATTTTTGTTTGGCAAATTCCAGTAAATAAATAAAAATGATTTCACCCAGCAGTTTCATGTAGATATTTAAAAAGAGCAGACAAATCATTGAGCCCTGTGGCACCCCACAAAGGGTGTGGGACGGCCTATCACTAACAATTAATAATGTACAGGTTATCTTCAGGTTATGACAGTTCACTTGGTAACTGTTTGAATTTACATAATAACCCCCCAAGTATTTATGACACAGTCTCAAAATTATGAATATTTCAGCACCATGACAGTCATTTACCTATCAGGATTCCAAGTAACACCCTCAACAGAATCAAAGCTCTGAGACAGGCATGTTCCTCAAAGAACAGATTTATTATATTGGTACATCTGGGGAAACTAAAACTCTAAAATCTTTCAAGTTTCCCCCTAGTTAAAGATACATTTTCCTCCCCCTGCCCATCACATGGCCAATTAGGTCACAGTTCAAAGTTCACCCAGACTCATGTTACACCTTCTCACAACTGGTGGGAACATCTTTGGTCCTCGGGAAATAATTTTACTTTGGCTACAAAGCCTTTGCTATCTCTACCTCCCCCTTCCCATTCCCACAGCTCTCTCCAACTCTGCTGTGGCAGCCCTGGAGATGCCAGGGGCCAAGAAAAGTGGCTCCAGGGCTGACATCACTACAGAGGCACTGGAACATTTACCCTGCTTTTCCCTCCCTCTCCCCACAATTGCTTCCCCCTTCCCATCTTGCTGCACTGGACTCACCTTGTGAAGATCCATCTCCTTTCTGCCTTGGTTTCTTCGAGACCAGGATGATTTTGCTTCCAGCATCCAATCGGCTTGGAAACTCTTTTTGTGTGCCCAAGAAATGTTCTGGGCACTGTGATCTCACACTGAGGCAGTGCAATATCGGCTTGCAAATGTTTTGTGCCAAGAAAGAATGTTCTGTGGACCATGATTTTGTGGGACTTCAGGCTGCAAGGTCACGGCTTACAGAACATTTCACTTTCAGTGCTTGGGCAGCATAGAGGTTGGAGAAGAGACAACTTGCTAGATCCTCACAAGGTAAGTGATCTGGTGCAGCAGGATGTGGGGAAAACAGTTGAACACAGTATCTCAGTAGGTTGGGGGAAGTGTTGTGTCAGGTCCGCGTGGAAGGAAGCCAGGAGTCGGTGACTTTGTATCAAGCTCTTTATTGCAGTCAGGAACCGAACTGGCTCTTAGAAAAACTTTGCGGCTTTTTATTCCCAAGCCGCCGTGGCTGCAGCCAATGGCACCGCTTTGAATCTCCTGCCATTCGAATCTACCAATCGTGGGAGATTCTCAGCGAGCCAATCGGCGCAGCTCGCCTAGCCAATCCGATCACCCCGCGCTTTGGCCAATCAAAGCGCGGGGATCTCAAGAATTCAAATGAAGGTACAGAACACCCCTCCCCTCTTGGTTCAGTCCTACGTAGCGTAGTCCTGTAGGTAGGCGGGGCTCCATCTTTGCCTACTGGACCTGCGCAGGTCAGTCGTAGGTTGGATCCCGGCCGGTTCGGTCGGGGTCTCTGTTTCTCCGGACTCCGTCATGGGAACCGCCTGGTCTGGCTGGCTGGGCCGCTCTCCGCAGCTCCCTCCTGGGCTACTCAGGTTGGTTGAGCTGCGGGTTTCACCGCTCCCACTCGGTCTTCCCGGGTTGGTTGAGCTGGCCTTGCTGTCTCTTCCTGGCGAGGTTTCGTGCTGGCTGCTTGCAGGTGAGTATGGTTGGTTTCTTTTTTCTGGGTTTTGGTTCCCGGGGTATCCCCTCCCCTCTTGGTTTGTGTTGAGGGGGTTGGTTTTGTTTGGTTGCGTGTCGGTGGTGTCTTGTGCGGCCGTCCTAGATCTCAACTGATCGATGTGGCGTTTCCATGCTCGTCCGTTGGTTGTTTGTAGCTGGTACGAGTGTGGGTCTGTTAGCTGTGTTATGATTGCTGGTACCCATAATGGGTCTCCGTTTAGGTTCTTCGCATAGACGGCGTCGCCTGGTGCGAAGGTTCGGTGTTTGCTGGTGGAGTCTGGGGGTTTCTCTGGGTTGTAAGTGGGGTGTAGTCTATCGAGTGGGGACCTTATTTTCCTCCCCATTAGCAGTTCTGCCGGGCTTTTATTTGTTGTGGTGTTCGGGGTTATGTGCTGTATGAAAAGTAATTTATTTATTTTGTCCTGGATCTCCCCGTGGTCTATTTTCTGGATGGTTTTTTGTGAATTGAACCATCCGTTCCGCCCTACCATTCGCCGCCGGATGCGCCGGGGCTGTCAGTGCATGTCGTATGCCCCTTTCCGCTAGGAATTTTTCAAATTCTAGTGAGGTGAATTGGGGCCCATTGTCGGACACGAGGACGTGCGGGAGGCCATGTGTTGTGAAGAGTTTGCAGAGTTCTTTGGTCACGGCTTCCGTGGTGGTTGTTCTCATGTTGCTTACCTCCAGCCATTTGGAGTAAGCATCTATGGTTATGAAGAAAGTGTGTCCTTTTGTGGGCTGGGCGAAATCTATGTGGATTCTAGACCAAGGTCCCCTGGGGGTTTCCCACTCTAGGATGGGTGTTGTGGGTGGGCTTGGTCTAGTTTCCTGGCATCGTTGACAACTTGCTACCCAGGCCTCGATCTGTTTGTCCATCCCTGGCCACCAAGCGCAACTTCTGGCCAGGGCTTTCGTTCTAAGGATGCCCGGGTGCCCCTCGTGTAACAGTTCCAAAACCTTCCCTTGTAGTTTTTCTGGGATGACCACCCTATCCCCCCATAGTATACACCCTTTTAGTAACGAGAGTTCCGTTTGCCGGTTCCGGAATGTCCTGAAGGTCTCGTCGTTGTCCTTTTCCGGCCACCCTTTCTCTACCCAATGCAAAACCCGTGCCAGACGTTTGTCTTTATTAGTTTCTCGGGCAATGTCTGATGCGGTTATGGGTAGGTTGGGTAGAGTCTCTATGCTGAGGGTGGTCGTCGTGGGTGCTGGGTCAGTGTCTGGTTTGGGTAATGGTGAGTGGCTTAAGGCATCCGCATGGGAGATAGTCTTACCGGGTCGGTGTGTGAGCCCGTAGTTGTAGGCGGCCAGGAATTCGGACCACATTGTCATTCGGGGAAACAGAATGTTCGGGGTGGCCCTGTTCCCTGCGAGTATTCCCAGCAGCGGTTTGTGGTCGGTGATGATGGTAAATGTCCGGCCGTAGAGGTACTCGTGAAACCTTTTTACTGCGGTGACGAGAGCCAAAGCCTCTTTGTCCAGCTGGCTGTAGTTCCGCTCCGGTTTGGTGAGGGTCCTTGAAAAGAACATGATGGGTGCTTCCTTTCCGTCGGGGAGAGTGTGGCTGAGGACAGCGCCGACGCCGAAGGGTGATGCATCGCATGTGATGGCTAGTGGTAGGGTCTTGTTGTATTGGATGAGGACGGCATCCGAAGTGAGCAGGTCCTTGGTTTTCCTGAGGGCGGCTTCCTCGCGTTTCCCCCAAGTCCAGGTAGCCACCTTGTCCAAAAGCCTATGCAAAGGCTCTGCTGCGGTCGCCTTTTGGGGCAGGAAGACATTATAAAAGTTAAGTAGCCCCAGAAATGCCTGCAGTTCTGTTTTTGACCTGGGTGTGGGGGCTTCCTTGATGGCTTTAATTTTTTTGTCGGTGGGGTGAATGCCGTGTCGGTCTAGGAGGTATCCTAGGAATTCGACCCGCTCTATGTACAGCTGGCATTTTTCCCTCTTCACTTTAAGCCCGGTTTCTTTGAATCTCGTTAGCACCTCCCTTAGGCGACTCTCTAGTTCGGCCTGGTTGGTTGCCGATACTAGCACATCACCGAAGTATGGTACCACCCCCTTGATGCCTTGGAAGACTCTTTCCGTGAGGCTCTGGAAAATTCCAGGCGCCATGCTGACTCCAAATTGGAGGCGGTTGCATCTAAAGGCTCCCCGGTGGCTGACTATGGTTTGCGCCTCTGCAGTTTCCTCGTCGACCGGCAGTTGCTGGTATGCTTGGGCCAGGTCAAGTTTCGTGAAAACTTTGCCCCCTCCCAGTGAGTGATACTAAACTACGGGGATGGGATAAGCGCTTTGCTGCAAGGTGCCATTTAGGGTGGCCTTATAGTCCCCGCAGATTCTCACTGACCCATCAGGCTTGATTGGGGTGACTATGGGGGTCTCCCACCAGGCGTGGTCTATGGGTTGTAAGACCCCTTGCTAACACAAACTTGTCAATTTGCTCGTCGATTTTCGGTTTGAGTGCAAAAGGTACCCGCCTTGGTTTTAGGCGTTTCGGGAGAACGTTTGGGTCTAGGCTGAAGGATATAGGGGGCCCTCAGTACTTGCCTAGGGTGCCGTTGAACACTTCTTGGAAGTCCTGGGCCAGTTGCTGCTCCCAGTCGGCTTCGGCGATGTGGTCGATGCCTGTGACTGCGATGCCTAGCGGTGCGAACCATTGAAGTCCCAGCAGGCTAGGTTGGTCTCGATTGACGATGGTCAGGGGAAGTCTTTCGGTGTGCCCCTTGTATGTCACTGTGAATTTTCCTGTTCCGACTACCGGGATGCGGTTTCCCTGGTAATCTTTGAGGATTAGTCTCTGGTTTTCTAGTTCCCTCCTCTGGATGGTAGGCACCAAGCGTTTAATTTCTTGCCATGCTACCATTGAGAGGTAGGACCTAGAGTCCACCTCCATTTTACAGGGTTTGCCTTCGATGCCTACCTCCACGTAGACCTTTCTGGCATCTGTGGTAGTTGCATGGCCGATGGTGACCATCTGATGTGTCTCTTCTCTCCACCGGGTCTTGCCCCCTCATTGGGCTCGTCCGTTCCATTCCCAACAGTTGTCTGCTAGGCGGTCTCTGGTCCTGGGGGGGTGGGCTCTCTCATTTCCGCTCGCTCGGGTCCCATTGTCTGGGGCTATGGGTTTTCTTGAGGTGGCAGACGTGGGCTATGTGGCCTTTTTTGTTGCAGTGCCGGCAAACGGAGTCGAAGAACCGGCATTTGGATCTAGGGTGGTTGCCTCCGCAACCAGCACACGCGGTCCTCGACTTACGACTCCGCCGGCTGCGCTGGTCGCGGCCTGCCTGGAGACGGTGGATGTCTTCCTCCTCGTCTGACGTGCCCGAGGTGGAGTGGAGTTCGCCCTGGTGGGTGATAGTTTCAGGTCGGGCCTCAGTCGACCTTGCAGGGTTGTTGTTTGCAGTGCGGTCCCTGGCGTTCAGTCTCCGCATGCGGTCTGCTGATTGTCGGGTTGCTTCGGCTGCTGCGGCTTCAGAGATGGCCTCGGCGAGTGCGATGTTGCCCTTAGCCATCAACCGACTTTGGAGAATGGGGTCCCAAAGGCCGAGCACGATTTGGTCCCACATGGCCTCGTTCATATTGGAGAACTCACATAGTCCTTCAAGGCGCCGCAGCTCTGCAACGAAATCACTGAAACTCTTGCCCGACCGCTGGTCCCGCCGATAAAAATCGTGTCGTCAAATGAGGATGGGTACGGCTGGAGCATAGTGTTTCCGGAGTAATGGCTCAAGGTCCGCCCAATCCATCGCGGTAACATCGGCGGGCTTGGCTAGCGCTTTTGCCATCTTAAACACTGCGGGCCCGCAGTGCATTAGGAAGACGGCTCATTTCTTCGGTCCTATGGCATCCTTCAGGTCGTTGCATTCGAGGAACATGTGGAATCTGTCCGTGTAAGATTCCAGTCCTCGCTGGCGGGGTTGAAGGGGGTTGGTGGCACGATGCTGACCATCTCGTCGGTTGGCTGGCTTCCGTCGGACACGTGCTTTGGTTCAGGATAAGAATCCCACCCTCATCGCCAGTGTTAGGTCCGCGTGGAAGGAAGCCAGGAGTCGGTGACTTTGTATCAAGCTCTTTATTGCAGTCAGGAACCGAACTGGCTCTTAGAAAAACTTTGCGGCTTTTTATTCCCAAGCCGCGGCGGCCACAACCAATGGCACCACTTTGAATCTCCCGCGATTCAAATCTACCAATTGCGGGAGATTCTCAGCGAGCCAATCGGCGCGGCTTGCCTAGCCAATCCGATCGCCCCGCGCTTTGGCCAATCAAAGCACGGGGATTTCAAGAATTCAAATGAAGGTACAGAACATGTTGGGTGATCTTAAGCAGGTGTCCTGCTCCATCACTGGGCTCCTCATGGTGTTCCCCACCTTGAGATACTTCATGTGAACTGAACGTCCTGCACATTTGATTGGCGAATGCATGGGTGAAAGCAGGAAGTTTTCATGTTCATTTTAATGATTCATTCTGACAATCCTCAGGTTACGAATATAATTGTCAGAGTTCCATTACATTCATAACTTGAGGACTGTATATAATTACAGAAATCATAAAAAGTAGCATCAAATTATCAGATGAAGCTTTGATTTAACACGTAAAATGTTAATTAAAAAATCCATAGAATCTGAAGATTTTTAACTGGAGGTTCATTACATCAAAGATGTACTGAATGCAGTAAAGCTATTTTCTGCTCTGCTATTTGTGTATTTGTATTTCAAAGTTAGCAACTGAGACCACACTCCTTTTATTATTTTTTTCATCACTGTAACACTCTTTATGAGAAGATTAATCGTTCTGGGAAAAATGTAACCACGTTTACTCAATAGTATATTTTAACATATATTAGAGGCTTGCAATGAGAATTCTTTCTCAAAAAGCTTTTTATTTATTTATTTATTGTATTTATATTGCCGTCTATTCACCCATGGGATTATTTTTTATTTTTTATTGCAAGGAATGACATACACTCAGTAATGTGCATCAGTACATTCAATGAATATCCAATTCTGAAGAAATAGCATGGCTCTGGCTTGCAAAAAAATGGACCTGGCATGCAGAAAAATAATTTCTCTTTTTTCCAATCATCTAATTATCATTTTTACTTCTTAACATTTAGTGTTTTATAATTAATTAACCTACATGAGTTTCTAAAATGGAGCAGGCAGTTGAATAAAATGAATAAATATTGGTAATATCATTCTGAATACTCTTTTAGTGTTTTTTGTTTTATGTTTTCAAGAATGAAGAGTTTGGCTGAAGTATGTAGTCTAGACAAGAGAATTTCATTTTGTTCCATTTATCATTCAAGTTCATTCTTTCTGGTTGATAAAAAAATAACTGGCATATTTTTTATTATGTGAATTGTGCTTATCAAAGGAACTTGACTCCTCTATCTCTTCTTTACCAGTGCCAAGTGTTCAGAAGACTTATTCAATATCTAACCAGAATATTCACCTTTTCAAAATTTCTACATAGCCCAATTAGCTTTATTGATTGTATAATAGGAAAGAAACAGAGAAAATATGAAAAGAAGGAATAGGGAAAAGGACAATATAAAGCTTAGAGCCCTCAAAGCTAAGTAATCTGTGATTTATTCAAGACTAAATTTTTTCCACTTAAGTGTCTTTTGTAAGACTAGACTATATTTTTTCCACTTAAATGTCTTTTGTAAGCAATTTATTTATAGAAAGAGGAAATTTTGACATATAAATATTATAATACAAATGTTTGTCAATAAAAGGCACTTCAACACAACTAAATTTGTTGGTCTTCATCTACATGAATGGAATCTAATATGGAATTCAAAAACAAGCATCATTGAAACTAATTTAGTTTGTTAATTCTCTACAAAAATTGCCTAGAATCTCAGAAGAATAAAATGACAATGAGATAAATTTCTCTTTTATACTTATGAAAAAATTGTAACTGAATAAAAGTCAATAGAATCAGGAGGGTAAACTTTCCTTTCAGCACCTCAATTTTGCTGCTTGAAATCCTCCTCTGGAAACCAAGTATTTTTCAAAAAGTCATAGTTCTCAGGATTAAACGCCTCTTAAAGTCCTGGATCAGCCAAAAAACTTTCTCTTGAAAACTTTCTCCCCTCTTCCTCCTGCTCAGTCTTACACAGCTGCCGGCTTCTTTGTGGTGGCCATTACAGACCGCCGCTTGACCGCCTTGAGAAAAGGGAGTTTTGCTGGCTGGGGAGGGGGTCTGCAACACCCCCAAACCCCTCACCAGCTCCCCCCTATCTTCGGCTGCCTCTGCGGGGCAGCCTTAGCCTCCAAACCCGTCCAGATCGGAGGCACCAAAATAGCTAGCGTGGCAGGGATCGCGCAGGATCGTGGAACCCTGCTGCTAGCGAAGCCGACAAACCAGAAGTTTCCCTATGGAATCAACAAATGGCCATTGAGAAACCTGTTGTTTTTTATAAAAGGTAAAAACTTGGCTTCTTGTTATAAGTGGGAAGGCAGAGGACAAAAGAAAATATATTAAGATTTTGCTGGAGGAGATGCCTTGAAGATCTTGAGACTAGAAATTGATTGGAACAAGGCTGTAAAATACAGATTGGGTTTTTTTGCATTTCCCTTTTACTGATACCACCCCAGGAAGAGAAAGTGAGAACTTTGTGCGTTGCTTGGACTGATTGATGTCTCTGGGATCAACCAAAGGAATTGAGGAATTGTTTTAACTTTTGAAACATTTTGGTTGCTCTAAGAAAAACAAAGAATGGCTTTATCTGATGATGAACTTAGAAAGGAATATCAAGAAAGTAAGGACGCTGTTCTTTAGAAATGGCGCTTGCTATTTATCAGCAAACACAACAACAGATGGAGGAAATAGAAGGAGAAGAAGAAAAAGAAGAAGAAGACGCCATCTTCAGTGAATCTAAAAAATTAACTAAGAGAGAAAGGAGAAAGAAAGGAATGAAAATGAAGAACTTAAGACTTAAAAAAACACTTAAGAAAGGAAAAAATAAGATGCAAAACCAACTCAATGTTACTGAGCAAAAGGAGAAAGGATTACAACAGAGAGGGAAAGCTAAAAAGGTGGAGGTTAGGAGGGAGGGGGGTAAAAAGGCCAGGGGGGGTAAGAAAGGAAGGGAAAAGGGAGGGAAAAGCCACAAAGGTATGAAACAAGATGGGAAAAAAGGATTTTTTTTTTTTAGGGATAAAGGGTAAGGTATAATTTCTTTAAAAAAGAAGATTCTGCAAGGTACATAAGATGGCATTATGTATTAGAAATAGAAAACTAGAATGTTATAAGAATTGATAAAAGATTAAAATATTGAAATGTTTAGTAATGATAGATTTTAAAATTTAATAAAATTGTAGCATTTGTTTTTTGAAATAGACAATCGGAATGTTATAAGATTTAATATTTAGATTTATTATCTAATTATATTAATTATTATGAATTTATCATTTTTTCTATTTAAAGGTTAGTAGGTAGAATGTACTAAGTAGAATCAGATTGGGTATCAGGTGTTATTTTAAATATTAATTTAGGGGGAGGATAGAAAGGCATCATACTCTGATTAGTGATTTCAGGAGAAATTCTTTTTTTTTTTTTTTACTATAGGGAATGAGATAAATGGATAATCTGGAAAGAATGGACAAAAAATACAAATATAATGATTTAAATTAAAATGAATTAAATAAAATAGAAATAAGAAGAACGAAAAGCGGGGAGAAGTTATATAGAAGATATAGAATGGTAAATAAGATAGGTAATGGCATACAAGGTGAGCACGAATTTAATTGAAGTCCATACAAAGAGAGGTAATCTGGGGCCAAACTACTTTCTTAAAAGAAGTTTTATATTTTTGTGTTTTGTGTGTCTATGTTTTGTTTGAGAATTAATAAAACCTTGGAGGAATGTTGGATGAGAATAATGGTAATCAAGTCAGAGAGGAATGAAGATGATGATTATAAACTGGATAAATATAAAAAATAATAATAATAACAATGAAATTGAATATGAAAAGAGAAATAATGAAAAATTTGTTTAGAGATATTTATATGTTTATATTGAAATGGTGTAAAACAGAATTATGTTGCATAAAATAATATTTTACTTGACTTGTAAAATTAATAATGGAAAGAGGTTTTATGTATTTAATGGTTAATGATGGTTGTTAAGCCTGTGTTTCCCAACCAGGGTTAAGGAGACAAGCTAAACAGAGTGTGCAGCGTTAGTCAGATAGGCACACAGATAAATGAGTGATATAAGTTTGTATGTTTGTTAGTAAAAATAATAGATACGCTTGTGCTATCAAAAATATAGTTTATTCCATTTAGAGTTTATAGCATAGTCAAAATAACAGTCCATTAGTCATGTATCGTTTTAGTCAGTCCATTCAAGGATATTCAGTTAGCAAAGTCCGTGTAGAATATCCAATGTCAGTTCACTTACAATAAATCAGTCCTTTATCTCTCTCCCGTTCCAGTAGGGAAAAACGCAGTCTTCATCCAGTAATTAGGGATCATCAAGTCAGAGTCAGAGAGAGCAAGCTGCAGTGCCTTGCTTCTTTTATGGTGCTTTTTACAACCACTCCCTTAATTACAGTCCTACAGTTAAAGTTGCAGGCACTTTAACTAACAAACCATGATAACATATTTATTATTTTATCTAACCAGTTAGGGTAAACAATGTTATCCCTAACAATGGTTTGTTTGTCTTTAAAATCAATAAAAAAAATTTTAAAAAATTAAAGTCAATAGAATCAGAACCAGAACCAGTATGAATCTGTGGTATATATTAATTTTGGCATACGTTTTTTTTACTTTTGGTTTTAATGTGAAGCATCTATTATGTACCTGTTTTTTAAGTTCTCTTTAAAGAATCTAATTTCATGATTCTTCTTTTGGCAAACCAAGGGGGACCATGTTTTGATCAAACATGGACTAAAGCAGTGATGGCTAACCTTTTTAACATTGAGTGCCCAAAGCATGCACACGCGCATTTCCAAAATGCAATATGCACTTGTCCCTCACACATGTGCCCCATACCCCTGTACATGCCCCCTACCCTCATGCATGCACACACATCCCCACACATGCACCTTGTATCCCCATGCATGCATGGCAGAGACCCAAAGACCAGCTGGCCAGTGGGAGGCATGTGAGCATGCATGGTGGAACTGAGCTGGGGTAATGGCTCGTGTGCCCACATGTATGCCATATGACTCGCCATCATGGGTCTAAAGGATATTTATTCAGGGTTGCCATGAGCATTTGGTCTGGGATAATGATTGAGGAAAAAGTATAGACAATAGAATCTGGCAATAGAAAAATACTTCTTACTGTTAGTTGACACATCAATTATGGGCTGTCCTCCCTTAAAGTGACTTACATGGCATAATATTATGGTGTTTATAGGGCTATTTTTTTAAAGTCATATTGATTTTAGTGGGTTAGTTACCTTTTCCCTTAATTATTTTATTAAATTTTTGATTTTATTTTCACATTAAATTTTTATACCTCATACTTTTAATTTTTTTATGAATGAACTGGACTAGAAAAAATAGTTTCTTGGAATCATAAAAAAAACAAATATAAATGTTTTTTTTTTTCCTGAGGAAGCGTTTGTCTTTGCTTTATCAGCCTATCATCCATTGCCAGCTGTTTCACTTATCCTCAGAGATGGGCAAACCCTGCCTAAAACAACAGAGACATTTTTTCATGCTCCTGTTGTATTGTCTCCTTCATTTGCACAATGTCAAAATACTGCTCCAAGGAAGAAACATAGCACTATTATTGGCTTTTCTTATCAATTTAACATAAGGACAAAGCAGAGCTGGAGGTTTGCATATTCTTTGTGTTTGCTGATCAGAGGAAATGCAAGTTCAGAAGTTATAATTTATATTGTGTAGAGAGGAAGAAAAGAGAAAAATGTGGAAGAAATGAGATGCAAAAGCAGAATCACAAAAGGAGAAGAGAATTAAGGTGATTCAGTGCAATTCCCTGCCATATAGGACAGTAAGCCATTAGTGTTTGTGACAAATAGATAGAAAATGAGAGCACATTACTCTTTTACAAAGCTGAAAGTTTCTCCTAAATGTTTAATCAAAATCTGTTCCACAATCATTTCTATCTCTTGGTAGAAGTTTTCCTCTGAAGGAAGAGAAAGCAGCTGGGCTCTCTTTGTATGATAGCTCTCCACAAGTTTGCAATCATCTTTTTAAATTTATTTTAGCCCAGTGTTTCTCCAAACATCACTTCGAATATAGCATCTGAATTCTTGGCTGCAATTCATTTTATTTCAGCTTCCAAATTAATTACAAAAAAACCCTATTTTTTTTTCCAAATAAAATTTTATATGTTTAAGCCTGTAAAAAGTATTAATTACTTTGATACTGGGATTAGGAGGAATAGTAGTAGTAATAGTGGTAACAGTAATAAAAATCTGTGGAGCAATTCCAAAGGCTTAGAATCCTACATAGTCTCCTTCTTTGAGCCACTGCTCTGAAAAATGTTTTCCACTTTAATTAATCCGTTTCAGTAAGTTAAGTAAATCAAAATTGGGATAAACCGAAGCACTTGCCATTTGAAGGTTTGCATAGTCATAACTTCCTTTTGCCACAGCTATTATTTTTTAATGTCAGCATAAATTTAAAAACATATACCCTACACTCAATAATGGCTTTAACTGGGATTCCCGAGTTTAACAGGAACTCAAACCAAAGAAATAATAAAAAACATTTTGTTGTTTTTGCATCTTGAATGAGGGGTAAACATTGGAGCTGTTAATAAACAGTCAGAAAGACACATATCTGAGAGGCTGAAATATTATAACAACAATAACAACAACAACATCAACAACATCAACAACAACAACAATAACAATAATCACAACTACCATCTGCCCGTTGCAAAGAAAGTCTGAAAAAGTGGCCAAAAATGAGCATGCAAAACCACTGTGCGACTTCCAAATACAGACTGATAAAGTTATGGAACGCAATACCCCAGATATCACAATTGTAGAGAAGAAATAAGGGTGGATTGTTGACATTGCCATACCTCGTGACAGCAGAATCAATGAGAAACAACTTGAAAAAATTACCAGATATCAGGACTTGAAAATCGAACTGCAGAAACAGTGCAGATGGTTTCAGTGGTACTTGGCACACAGGGTGCTATGCCTAAAGATCTAGGCAAGCACTTAAAAACAATTGGCGCTGACAAAATCATCATTGGTCAGCTGCAGAAGGCCACCTTACTGGGATCTGCTCACATAATTTGCTGATACATCATGCAGTCCTAAACACTTGGAAAGTATTCAACTAGTGATTTGTGATATGAAACCCAGCATAATCATCTCATTTGCTGTGTACACCATCTTTTTTTGTGTATAAAAATAAAAATAAAAAAAAAATAGAAGGAAAACTCTATACCCTTTCTTGAAAAATGGAGGAATAGGAAAGGTTAAGTTTATAATGATAATAAAAAAGATTTGGTACAATATATTTCTAGCATTTTAACTCAAGCCATTTATCCAATAACCTGTTTGCATGGATATTTATATGAATGTAACAAGGCAAAACATGTTATACATAAAACTTATGAACAATATATATATATTGTATAAACAAATAAAATTATTTTCTAATCAGCATTCATACAACATCATATCTTGTACACTTGTTTTACACATGTGAATTATTTTTATGACCTTTTTATTTATTATTTGATACAATTTGCATCACAACTTTCTATTCAATTTAAATAATCCGTTAAGATGTATTAAATAAAATGGTTCCTTATTCAACCTTACTATTTTTCCTTAACCGATTTGGACTAGAAGGATGATACATCCTTTGCTTTAATTAGGATCACAATTAATTTCTTATTCTATTTTTATTAGAAAGAGAATTGGTGTCATATATGACATTATTTACATATTTGTGCAGTATGAATATATTTAGTTGCAGTACAATTAGGCATACCAGGTTACTTTATGTTCAGGTTTCATTTGGTATTACGGTATATTATCTACTGATATTTATGATCATAATACAGTGTAGAAAATTTTTATAATCATGGCTGCTTCCTTCATGAATTTTAGAAAGAATATATTTTAAAATACAAACAACTCTGCTAATTTATTGATAGCTGGACTCATATTTGAAAATTAAATGAAATTTGAATTTCGGTGTACATAGACAAAAAGCTTAATCTAAGCTTTATCATGGATGCAAGAGCGTGTAATTGAACAGAGCACGATCATCATAGGTTAACTTTCATCTCTCCTGTAATGAAAAACAAAATTTGAAATGCCGTCCATGTTTATAACCTAAGTGATCTTTTATTTATTTTAAATAAAAAATCTTAACAACTGTCATAAGGTACAATAAGAGAACAATAGTCAGAGACACTGGAATATTTATCTTAAATGTTTGTTCAATTCTTCCACAATCTGGTATAAGCTATACTTGAGAAAGTTTCCTGATTAAAAGGTAGAGAGTTACAAAACCCCATTTTTAAACAGTATTCTGAGAGATAACATTCTTGCCAGGGCCATTGTTAATTTAATTTTTTTATCTGCCTATTACCTGTTTTATGATAAATTTGCATGTATTTGTAATATGATTTACTTTCAAATTCAACATTTTTATTGCACATTTTTAATTTCAATCTTAACTATGCTGTTGTTGATGCCAGGTCATTGTTAAGGATTGTGTTTCTAAATATATCTATTATTTACCATTTGGTTTTTAAATCCTCTTAAAAAGAAAGCTTTCAGAAAGCATATCAAAACCATTCATATATTGCATAATGAAATCTTCTACCTAATATACTATAGAATGTTCTAAAATCTATAATATTATTATGCAATCTTTAATATTGCATAATAAAATGTGTTTTGGAAAGGAGAAATGGCTTACCATTCAGTATTTAGATGGTGATGCATAAATATATATCTATGTAGATCAGCAATTTAGAACTTAAATTTCAGATGAACTAAGTTTTCAGTTCAAAACAGAACGATCTATTTTGAATTGAGCCTTGATGGAAATTTCTGTACAGTTTTCCTGGCAACTCTAATACATCATAAATTTGTTTAAGAGCCATGGTGGTTAGAATGCAGTATTGCAGGCCAATTCAAAAGTGGATGGAAATGTCTGTCTGTCTTATACAGCAAATGTTGCCGAAACCCCACTCACCTGCTGACCTCCACCCTTCGGCCTCTGCCAGCAATTTGCCTCCTTGCAGCAAACAGCAAACAGCCTGGTCAGCTTCAGCACAGCCTGATTAGCACAAGCAGCTGATTGTTGGTAGGATTGGCCTCCCAATGATCAACTGTTTCAGGTTGCAGGGATTGCCATCACCTATTCCTGCCTTTGCACATCCCATTTTCAGCCTCTGCATACCTTTTTGGTTTCTGTGTGTTCCATTTTCAGCCTCTGCATGCCCCATTTTCTGCCCATTCTGATTCCCGCCACCTGGAATGGACCAAAAATGGGGCATGCGGAGGCAGCAATAGATGATGACAATCCCTGAAGCCTGAAATAGCTGATCATCAGGAGGCCGATCTTGTGGCCAATCAGCTCTTGTGCTAATTGGGCTGTGCTGAAGCTGACCAGGCTATATGCTGTTTGCTGCAAGGAGGCAAATTGCTGGGAGGTAGAAGCAGATTTTTTTTTCTTGTTTTGTTCCCCCAAAACTAGGTGTGTCTTATATTTCGGAGCATCTTATACTCCGAAAAATATGGTATATCACATCTTCTATTTAAGCAACACTAGTATGTATGCCAGCAACTGAATTTTCCTTTCAGAAATTATTTATGGGCATTTTAGGATTATATATGTATTGCATATTAGTGCTGTTGTAAAACAACAATAAGCCAATAGCTGAAATGTTTGATACCTATATAAATGAATTACACAGATTATCATCAGTGCAGTCACATTTCAACTATTAACACATAGTTCAAAATTTAATACATGCTAACTTAACAGTTATATGTTAATAACCAAAATACAACTGCACTGAGGATAATAAAGAACATAAAGAATCATAGTTCAATATGGAAAGATCTGTTATTATATGTGTTGTTTTATTCTACTTGCAAACCAAATACTATAAAAACAGGAGACCTTGGTTAGTGACCATGGGAAAACAATTGAATTAGATTATCACAGATGTTAACATAAATTTGGTAATAGGCAACCCTGATAAAAATTTATTATCTAGAAAGCTACAGGCCAAATCAGATCCAAAAAGCAATTATATTTGAGTGATTGTAGCTTAATCAAAGGTTTTGCATGTTTAGGAATATATGTTTATATCTATTTCTATATCTATAGATATCTATATCTATCTATTTATATATCTATTTGAAAGCATATGTATTGATGTAGAATATGACATTTTGATAAAGTTGCTCTTTCCTTACCACCAGTGACAAACTGTTTAGCTCATAAGGCTTATTTGTGACATTATAACAATAATCCAATTCTTGATACTAGGATTAGGTGAATTTTTGGTTTACTAGATAATTTTCTTGTTCTCTATTTTGCAAATGTATTTTATTGGTGTCTCTATAGTATCCTTCATTTTCTTTGAAATTTCTTTGCTATTGAATAGCTGTAATGAATGAATCAATAATTAAAGTTATGATTATAATATTATGGATAGTATAGTAGTGGAATGACAGTTAAAATGATTTTTCTGTACCACATTTCAACATAGCATTAGCACTTTGGCTTATATACTGCTTCAGAGTGCTTTTACAGCTCTCTCTATAGAGTTAGCATATTGACTCCAACAATCTGGGTTCTCATTTTACCAACTTTGGAAGGATGGAAGTCTAAATCAACCTTGAGCCTGGTGAGATTTGATCTGCCAAATTGCTGACAGCTGGCAAGTCAGCAGAAGTAGTCTGCAGTACTGCATTCTAACTACTGTGCCATCCCAGCACCATTCAACATAGTGAATGATTCAAGAAGCATAGTATGCTTGGAACTGTTTGGAAGATCATTTTTATTAAGAAAATGTTGGAGCGATTTCTGCCTTCATCAAATTATATCCAATAATACTCTGAGCCATTTGCATCTATTGTTTGTTCTTTTGTTTATTTTGTTGAACTACTTGTTCACAGCTTTATCAGTTCTTATCTTTTATGATATCACTCTAACAGCAATAATATCCCTCCCTCCCATTAAACCTGTGTTTGTATCCTATTTTAGAATCTTAGGTTTCTGGAAAGAAATACTTTCTACTAATAATATGAGAAAATTAAGTGGTTAATGAGAGAGAAAGGGCAACAATAAGAACAACAATTTTTATATTTGAATTAAGTGAAACTTCTGCATTAGATGCTTATACAATTGTCAAGTTGCAAGAACCCAAAACATCTTTTTTTTTTTTGAAAATGTTATTTGGGTTTTCACAAAAACAAAATACAAATAAAACATCTTTTTTGAAAATAGCATGGTCCCAGGTTATCACTTCATACAAACACAAAACTCAATTTCATGCTCATTTTTATATTCTATTCCATATCTTATTACCATTTTATATTTTCTACATAGTTTTTCCCCTCTTATAATTTTCTCAACTTTGTTTTGATTATCTCAATTCAAATCATGATATTTATACTTTTGTCTGTCCTGTTACAATTTCACATTATCTTTTCTTATTAAACAATTTTTTTCTAGTAGTTACCAATCAGAGTATGACACCTTTATATCCTTTAATTTTATCCATTCAAGCTCTTATTTAAGCTTCAATGTATAGCTTTAAGATTATAGCTTTCAATATACATTGAAAGTACATTGGTACATTCTTAAAATAGACACTATATTCTTAAAAAGAAAAAATTATATATATATGTAAATAAAACACATTCCATTCCAATTCAATTCTATCATTAAGATGCATTAAAATCTTAACAACTTTAACGTTTCTTTTCAATTGAATATCATACTTCCTTGGGAACACTTACAAAACTTTCCATAGTTAATTCTTTTTTTTTTCATATTTTTCACTTATATTTTTATAAATCATTACTAATAATTAAAAATGTTCCCTTTTAATTCTCTCAATCATTTTAATTCATTTATTTATTTATTAACAAACATCCTACTGCATTACAATAAATATTTTATCCATCATCATATTTTCTAAAGTTATTTCTATTTGTAATATAACAAAGTTATCTTATATACCTTTACAGAATCCCTTTTACAATTAAATTTTCACCCATTATCTCTAAACAAACTTATGGTTACAATCCTTATTTTTTTTCCTGTTTCTCCATTTCTTGTTTCTATCTTTTACAACTTCTTTTCCTTGCCTTCTTCCCCCTCTTCTTCTCCCTCCCCTTTTTACCCCCTCGTCTCTCTACTTCTAACTCTCTCATCTGTAATCCCCTCTTCTGTTGCTTTCTAATATTATACGTATCTTTCAAATTGTTCTTCTTTTTGGTTGTTTTTTCTAATCTTAAACCTTTCACTCTCTTCCCCCTTTTCTTTTTTCCCCCCACTTAAAATTATTTGATCATTAAAGATGGCTTCTTCTTTGTCCCAATCTTCTTGTTCTGCAAGCATTTCTTGTTGCTTCTCTTAGTTCCAGATCTCCATTTCTAAGAATTGAAACACGAAGCCAAAAGAACTTCTCCCTTCTTGTGCATCTTTTTTCCATTTTTTAAGTTCTGTTTTCAGTTCTTCTAAGAGTGATACCATTTTAAAAATGTTTAAACAACCATCCAGTTAATTTTAGTCATCTAGATGCAAACTACCAAAAATCACCAAGTAATCCAAATAATCCAAGGCTGTTTCTACTTGCTTCTTTTTTCCACTTTCTCTTCCTGGGGTTCTATTATTTTGTTACCAAGTTTCCATTAAAATGTATCTTTGAGGAATCTTAAAATTTCACTATAAGTTCCTTTTAATTACAGTTCCATTCCTTAATTCCATGCAGTCTCCTCCATTTTTCCAGATCCTGCCCTTCTATTCTTTTTTCTCTCCTTTCCTGTTTTCAAAAGCTTTTGATTATCCAGAAATCTTTATGATCCCTTTGACTTTTTATTTTCAGCATTAAATGCCTATTAATGTCAAAGTGGATTTTTTTCCAATTTCTTGCTTAAGTCTCTTAGCTGTATAAGGAAGGGAAGAAAAAAAACCTAATCCTTTCCCTCCTCTGTCTCCTTCGCAGCTTCAAAATCATCTTTGGGAACAATGTTGTTAAGTTTAAATTCCACGGTACATTATTTGTTGTTTTTGCTGTTTGACCTGGTCAACCAAAACTTTCTCTTCTTATCTTCCTCCTGCACATTCTTTTCCAGTCAAGTTCTTCTTTGTGGTGGTCATTTCTGACCACCACTACAACCGCCTTCAGGAAAGGGAGTAATGGCCAGCTGGGGAGGAGAGATGCAGCTTTCCTCAACCCTGCAAGCAGTCTCCCCCCTCTTCACCACCTCTAAGGGGTGGTTTAGCCCCGAAACCAGCCGGCTCAGGGTGCTCCAGCAGCGAGCACGGATTGAAGCCTCGGAGAGACAAGGTTTTGGTCTGTCACCAAAGAAGCTCAAACTGAAAGTCCAAGAATCCAAAACATCTTAACTTGTACAAGCTACCTCTTTTCTTATCTAAATAGTTTATACCTACTAATGCACTATCTTTTTTGAATGCCAAATATAAAAGAACAGAAATCAGATGAGAGAGAGAAAGTTTTTTTTCTTCTTTTAAAGATAGTAGAAGTATATTCTGGGGAATGTACAGTTGCAGTTTATTGATAGAGAAGATGCATACCAAGGAGGCAAAGTATATTGAACACTGCAAGCATGTTAAGGACAAAATTGTACAGCAATTGTAAGGTAAGCTCAAAATCCTAAACTCTGGCAGTACTTGATGAAATCTCTAATTTCAAATTTCTACACCTGCCAATTCCTGATGGCTTAACTTAACGTTATGTGTAATTTCCCGTTCTGGGCATTATACATAAAGAGATTATCAAAACTATCAGTGTAATGAGACTTCCGGTTTGAGCCTCTTCAGCAATGGACCAAAATACACGATCGTGCACGGTTTCGATCCATGCTCACCAATGAAGCACTCCGACCTGGCTGGTTTCAGGGCTAAGCCACCTTGTAGAGGTGGTGAAGAGAGGGGAGACCACCAGCAGGGTCGAGGAGAGCCGCATCTCTCCTCCCCAGCTGGCCATTACTCCCTTTCCCAAAGGTGCTTGCAGCTGTGGTCAGAAATGGCCACCTCAAAGAAGAACTTGACGGGAAAAGAATGTGCAGGAAGAGAAAGTTTTGGTTGACCGGATCAAATTGAAAAAGCAACAATATAAGGTACTCTGGACTTTGAACTATAAAGAATAACATTGCTCCCAAAGAAGATTTTGAAGCAGTGAAAGAGAGAGGGAAGGGAAAGGATTTGGGTTTTTTTTCTTTCCTTCCCAATATTGACAACTAAGGAGATTTAAGTAAGAAACTGACAAAAATCCACTTTGACATTAGCAGGCATTTAAGCTGAAAATAAAATGTCAAAGGGATAATAAAGACTTCTGGATTTTCAAAAACTTTTAAAAGAAGGAAAGGAGAGAAAAGGAAAAAATAAAAGGGTGGGATCTGGAAAAATAGAGGAGACCACCTGGAAGTAAAAGGAATTAACAATGATCTTTAACAAGATTCTTAAAAGATACATTCCAACTGAAAATTTGTAATAAGATAATAGAACCCCAGGAATAGAAAGTGAAAAAAAGAAGTAAGAAGAAACAGCTTTGGATTATTTGGGTTACTTGGTGATTTTTGGATTTTTGTTATTGGATCTAAAAAACTAAAATCAATCAGGTGGTTGTTTAAAAGTTTTTAAAATGGTATCACTCATGGAAGAATTGAGAATGGAATTTAAAAAACAAAAGAAGATGCACAAGAAGGAAGAGAGTTTTTTGGCTTCGTATTTCAATTTTTAGAAATGGAGATCCTAAACTATGAGAACCAACAAGAAATGCCTATAGAACAAGAAGGGTGGGACAAAGAAGAAGCCATCTTCAATGACCAAGTATTTCTATGTGGGGAAAAGTGAAGAGGAATATGAAAGAAATATTAAAAAATTATGAAAATATTGTAAGTGTTCCTTAGGAAGTATGATATTTCATTGAAAAGAAATGTTAAAGATGTTAAAGATTATAACTAACATTAATGATAGAGCTGAATTGGAATAGAATAAGTATTTTATTTACTATTATATATATATAATACATGTATACATAAATACATACATACATACATACATACATACATATATATATATGTTTTCTTAAGTTTTCGCGGGTACTTACATGTCTGGCATTCAGCTTTGTTCGGGTATTTTCCTACGTGGTGCTTTTAAAGTTGTAGCTACAACTTTAAAAGCACCACGTGGGAAAATACCCAAACAAAGCTGAATGCCAGACATATATATATATATATATACCTCAGAAAACAAATATATATATATATATATATATATATATATATATATATATATATATATATATATATATATATATATATATATTTGTTCGGGTATTTTCCCACGTCATAATAGTGGTGCTTTTAAAGTTGTAGCAACGTTTCAGCAGAATCTCATCTGCCATCATCAGGCTTCTGTGGGAAAATACCCGAACAAAGCTGAATGCCAGACATGTAAGTACCCATGAAAAGTTAAGAAAACATATATATATATATTTACTATTATATATACTTTCACTTTAAGAACAGTGTGTATTTTAAGAATGTACCAAGCAGAATTCGACTGGAAGTTATGTGTTACATTGAATGTTATAATTGTAAAGGCATAAATTGAAGTTTAAATAAGAGTTGAATGGACAAAATTAAAAGATACAAAGGCATCATACTCCAGTCAGTAACTACAGGGGAAAATTTTGTTTAATGAGAAAGAAAATATGAAATTGAAACAGGACAGATAAAAGTATAAATATAATGATTAGAAAGATATTGAAACTTCGAAAAGATATATATAATTGAATTTAGAAAGGAATAAGATAATTAAAAGCAAAGTTGAGAAAACTAAAGGAAGAGAAAAATTATTGAGAAAATGTTAAAATAGTAATAAGAGATGGAATAGAACACAAAGATGAGCATGAAATTGAGTTTGTGTTTGTATGGAAAAGTGATAACCCGGGAACATGCTATTCTCAAAAAAAGATATTTCATTTGTATTATGTTTTGTGAAAACCCAAATAAAACTTTTACAAAAAAAAAAAAAACTATCAGAATAATGAAAAATTTGAAAGCACCTAGCCCAATCTACTAGCAGATTTCTAGAATTTGAAATAGTTTTGCAGCACAGCAGCGAACTGACTGACAAACTTCTTCAATTTCCTTGTGGACTCTGCCCATACATCTGATGACTTGGCCCCAAATATCATAATTTCTTTCTTCAAGAACAATCTGGCAGATTACTCCAACAATCATACACTCTGTCTCCTGTTGCAAGCAACATAAATCTTTTAGCAGATCCTCATCTGTCATCTTTATGACATCACTGAGATCATATTTCACCTCTGTTGTTTATAAAGGATTTGGGTACCACCGTTTTGGAATCCTAATTTTCTGAGATTGGCTGATTGCCCAAAATCCTGACAGCAGTAACATGCTTGAGCTAAATTATGAACACATTGAAATAGGAACTTAAAAATGTTAAATTATAAATGTCATCTTCTTTCTTTTCTTCTTTTATTTACTAAATGTTAAAAGTGACAGCTTTATCCTTTTTATTTTAGAACTCTTAATTTGGGTTTTAATATCTTAACTATTAATCTTTTTAGTGGTTAAATTATTTTCATTTTGCATTACCATATTGATCATATTCTTGAGATAATACTGTAATTTCTTTTTAAGTGTGTCTTGTAATTTTCAATCTTTAAAAGCTCAATGAAGCTCTTTTAGACTTGGATTTACATTTGCAATGTTATTAGATTCTTAAAAACCGAAAATAGGGATATTTTGGAATTAAGAATTTAGAAAGATGGAAGAAAGGAGATTCATTTCAAATGTAATAATTCATAGCATTCTTCCTTCTCTCTTTTATTTTATACATTTCTCTTCTTTCTCTCAGATAACAGCAGAAGGTATGTCACAGGGTACCTCCTAAGGCTCTCACTTGCCATCATTGACTGCATACTCTGTAACCTGAAAGCCTTCCAACTCCCTTGCCTCCAATATATAGGCAAGGCAGCAGCAATTCATTGCTATTTCAGATCTTCCACCACTCTCTCTATTATGAAAGAATAATAGTCTATGGCAAAAGAATAATAGTCTATGGCAAAGAGGAATTGGATATTTAAAAACTGATTTATTTTTAAAAGTATATTGTTTTTTTTCTCTTCTCCTTTGAGTGGGCTCTGCAATTGTATCAGCTTTTTGTCTGATAAGCATATCAGCTAAAGTGGTCCACTTGGATATAAACCAGCATAATCCTACTTTAGTGGGTGCATTATTATCATAAATTTTAATAAGACCAAAGGCCAATATCTTTGCTTTTATATCACATAATAGACTACTTTTTCTCTTCTAGTTCTGATCATAGTTCTCTAAGGAATACTTAAAGAATTTGATTTTTGCACACACTGTTAAAAATTGAATTTATCTGCATCTCTTAGGCTAACATAAGATCATAATTCACATGCCCCAAGTCTTCTGACCCAATTTCTAAGTCATAAAAGTCTAAATTATATTTAAGCTATCAATATATAAATATGATTCTTATTTTTATTTCTTAACTTCAAAATGTGCCACAGAATGCAATGGATATATAAGAGAACATTTCTCAAAATAATAATAAGAATAGATTAATTGATTCAACTTTGAATCAATTGTCCTAATTTACCACTGCTATTTAAAATGGTATAAACTTGGCTGATCACACTTTGTTAGTTGCCACCAAAGTTCAGCTATCACAAAAACTGTGTTGTTGAACCATCTGGACCGGGAGCTGGAGGCAGCATTTAATGTTGGTTTTACTCTTACTTTAAGGACATTGCAATCACTTGTTTGGAGGAGCAGACAAGCTAGTGAATGTTCTAGTACAGACTGTCAAATATTGTGGCCAATACAATATTCCCAATGCACTATGACTTTAAGGGCAATTGGGAACATTTAACAAAATGAAAATAAAATAAAAAAGATAATATTACATCATTATTATTATTATTATTATTATTATTATTATTATTATTATTATTATTATCATCATCATCATCATCATCATTATCATCATTATCATTATCATTATTATATAACAAATCACTAGTTGAACATTTCCCAAGTATTTAGGACTGTATGATGTATTGGCAGATTATGCAAGCAGATCCCAGTAAGGTGGCCTTTTGCAGCTGACCAATTGTGATTTTATCAGCACCAATTGTTTTCAAGTGCTTGCCTAGATCTTTAGGCACAGCACCCTGTGTGCCAAGTACCACTGGAACCATCTGCACTGGTTTATGCCAGAGTCTCTGCAGTTTGATTCTCAAGTCCTAATATGTGGTTATTTTTTCAAGTTGTTTCTTGTCGACTCTGCTGTCACCAGGTATGACAGTGTCAATGATCTACACTATTTTCTTCTCCACAATCATGATATCTGGGGTGTTGTATTCCAAAACTTTATCAGTCTGTTTTCTGTAAGTCTCAGAGTAGTTTTGCATGCTTATTTTCAACCACTTTCTTAGGCTGATGATCCCACCAGTTCTTTGCTAAAGGCAGATGGTAGTTGTGACACAAGTTCCAGTGGACCATCTGAGTGACTGTGTTGTGATGTTGTTTGCAGTCAGTCTGAACGATTGTCTTGCAACAGCTCAGTATGTGATCGATGGTTTCGTCCACTTCTTTGCAAAGTCTGCATTTGGAGTCATCAGCAGATTTTTCTACTCTGGCTTAAATTGCATTTGTTTTGATGGCTTGTTCTTGGGCTGCAAGAATCAGGCCTTCTGTCTCTTTCTTCAGTGTTCCATTGGTCAGCCATAACCAGGTCTTTTCCTTATCTACTTTTCCTTGGATCTTTTCAAGGAACTGTCCATGCAGAGCTTTGTTACACCAATTGTCAGCCTGAGTTTGCATTGCTGTTTTCCTATATTGATCTTTGGTTTGCTGCACTTTGAGCAGCTTCCTATTGTTGACCTCCATCAAAGCTGGTTCAACACTATTTTTCACATTATCTGCCAGAGCATGTTTCTCTTTTTCGACTGTCTGCTTCACTTGCAAAAGTCCTCTGCTTTTCTGGGAAAATATAGCCTGTCAACATCACTGTGCAGGTGCAGCACATAGTGTATGGTCATCAGTTTTCTCATTTTCCTATCCAGGCTATCCAGCTCTGCCTGTGTCCAACCCAGGCACCTACCATCACTAATGATGAGAAGAAATCAGCAAAATTCCTCACAGGATCAGTCATCACTCAGATCAACAAGGGCTGCACCAGATGCTATGGCTCCTGGATATCTGTTGAAAAAGGGGCTACAGGACTCAGTTGTTACTGCTAAGGAACCAGGGTGTGCAACTGCAAAGTGGCCGGAACAAAAGCGCAAAACTTGGACAACTGAAGAAAATCAAGAAATCATCAAATATTACTACCAGGCAGAACCAACAGCCAGAGGATTTCAAAAAATAATGATGCAACTGTGGAAGGAAAAACACCCAGAAAGTGATGTAACTGAACAAAAATTAATGGACCAATTATCATTTATCATTCGTAATGAAGTTTTCACAGATGTAACAAATGCAACATCCAGAAATATTGGTTAAAAAGAAAACAACAAATAATGATGAAGAAGCTGAAGAAACTGACCAGCCAATGGAAGAAACCAACATACAGGATGAAGATCCTCCTGTGTAACAACTCAAAAGTGTAGAGCTAAGTGATCTAGCAAAAATGCTGAAAAAAAAGATTGAAAACCACATCAAAGAAAAAATAGAAAGAAAAAGATTACCTACTATTCACGAAGTGCATAGCCTTCACAAAGGACATAGCATTCACAAAGTGCATAGCAGTTAATAGATCTTTCAATATTTTAACTTCCATCCCATCCAACACACTATATTAAACCAATCAACTAATGTATAGCATAGCCGCTGTTGTAACTGCAGAACTGGGTTATAAAATATCAAGAAAGAAACTCACTGGAACATCAAATTTGACTTGAAAATAAAATTAAAAAACTACAAGGGGATGTCAGCAATTTAAAGTACTTGAAAGAAGAAAAACTAAACAACAAAAAGCTGAAATATAGTTTACACAAAAAACACAACCTGGAGAAAAAAAACAATAATGGAAATCACAGAAGAACTAAAACAATGTGTAATAGCATCAGCAAAGGAAATTGAAAGATACGAAGGATGAATAAAATAATATAGTGAAAATGTCCAGTTCAGAAGAAACCAACACCTCTTCTACCAGTGCCTGGATGAACATCAAGCCCAAATTAATGTTCACCCATGTAAAGAAAAAACGGTGAACTTTTGGAAAGAACTGTGGATAAGAATTGAAGTACTACAGAGAATAAGAGATGATCAGGGATGGGCTGCTACCAGTTTGCCCCAGTTTTGGCAAACTAGTTATTTTATGGCTGGTTTGGTAAACCGGCAAATACCATCCCGGCTGGTCCCACTCACCGAGCCCCTCCCAGGAGTTGCCATGTGGCCTGTTTTGGATCTCACATAAGTACAGGGAACCTGCATGGAAGCTTGGAGAGGGTGAAAAACAGGTCTCCCCAAGGCACCAGAAGGCTGGAAATCGGCCCGTTTCTAGCCTCCAGAAGCTCTCTGGAGGCTGGGGAAGCTGTTTTTGCCCTCTTGGAGGCTTGAAAAAAGCGTCTGAAGCCTGGGGAGGGTGAAAAATGGGCCTCTCAGAAGTTCCAGAAGGCCAGGAATGGGCCTGTTTCCATTTCTGGCCTCCAAAAAGCCTCTGGAGCCTTCAGAGGCCCATTTTTTGCCTTCCTGTTAGTTAACTTTATTGTCATTGCACCTCATACAACGAAATCAAACACCATCTTCAGTGCACATTGTTCCGAACTAGCAGGCTCGTAAGCCTGCAAACCTGACTGGCCTTTTCCACAGCAGGCTCGTAATCCTGCAAGTTCGATTGGTTCGTTAACAGCGGGTTGCGATTGGTCGTTCAAGGCTGATCCGATTGGCTAGTTAAGGATTGGCTAGTTAAGGACTGCCGCGATTGGACGGCCCAAGCGTGGCAAACTTAAACCATTGGATGCTTTGACAGCAACCAGCTTTATAAAAAGAGCTGCTGCCACCGTACCTTTTAGCTCTGTTCCTGAAGTCACTAATAAAGAGTTTGGAGTCACTGTCCGATGTCTTGTCTCTGTTCTTGCACCTATCCTCCGAGATAGAACACTGGCGATGAGGGCGGGATGCAAAGACGATAAGAGCTAATGCGGAACAATAAGAGCTGACTGAACACTTGCAAAGTAGTGACAGAGCACGTGGCTGACAACGTGCAGAGACGGCAGAATGACAAGCAGCGCGATAGCACCCGCTCCATTTGACCCAGCAAATGAAGACTGGGATTCCTACATAGACAGGTTCCAAATGTTCTTGGAGACCAACAACCTGAAGGATGCCACACCCAGCAAGAAATGCGCGGTGTTCCTAACGCATTGCGCACCTGCCGTTTTTAAAATGGCAAAGGCACTAACGAAACCAGCTGAAGTCAAAACTATGGACTGGGACACCCTCGCTCCCATTCTCCGGGCTCATTACACCCCAGCAGTCCCAATCCTCATTAGAAGACACAAGTTTTACCAGAAGGACCAATGGGAAAGCGAAAGCATCAGGGACTTTGTTGCTGATCTAAGGAATCTGGGAAGTTTATGTGGCTTCGCAAATCTGGAAGAAGCCATGAGAGATCATGTTGTCCTAGGTCTAAGAGACCTCACCATTCAAAGCAAGATTATGGCAAAGGGAGACATCGCCCTCACAGATACCATAGCGGATGCTACTGCAGCAGAAGCAACCAGGAAGTCAGCAGCCCAAATGCGCCGAGTGAATGGAACAAACTGCCAACCCCCCAGCGACATCGCAACGCCCTCAGAGAGACACACATCAACAGCCCACCACGAAGACATCGAATCCTCGTCGGAAAGTGAAGAGGAAGAAGTCAACAGACTCAGATCAGAGCGAGATCAGCGAGGTCATAGAACCAGTTTTCAATGTGCTGGATGCGGAGGAAACCACCTTCGAACAGACTCAGATTACTAGATGCCATCTGTCGTTCCTGTGATAAAAGGGGCCACATCGCCAAAGTCTGCAGAAGCAAACGAGGATCTAGCCCCAAGAGGAATGAAGCAAATTTCCGGCAGATAACAGGCAACCACCCATCAAACCGGGACCACCCTAACCACCAGTGGAACCAGTACAACAGAAACCGAACACCTGCTACCTCTACCAGACGAGAGGAGGCACATCAGACCGTCATCATCGGCCACGCCTCATCAGTGGATGCGAAGAAAATCCAGGTAAAGGTCACCATTGAAGACAGATTGTGCATCATCAAAGTTGACTCCGGGTCTTCCTTATCCATGGTTTCCTGGAAAACTTTCAAGCAACTGATCCCTGACATCTGCCACCAGGACCACAGCACCCAGAGACTTATATTAAAAGACTACCAAGGCAATCGAATCCCGGTTGCTGGTTCTAATCACGTCCAGGTCTCATTTAAAGACCACACCACAACTCTACCTCTCACCATCGTTGACAGAGACCGACCCAGCTTGTTGGGATTACAGTGGTTCACGCCATTAGGAATCGAATTGGCAGGCATCAACCAGACCATAAGTGAAGACTGGGAGGCGGCCCTCATCTGGGACTTTCAAGAAGTCTTCTCCGAGCAATTAGGCAAGTATAAGGGGTCCCCCATTTCATTTAATCTCTGCCCTGACATCGCACCCATCCGTCTAAAGTCACACCGAGTACCATTTGCTCTCAAACTGAATGTTGATGAGCAATTGGACAAATTAATAGCACAGGGCGTGTTAGAACCCATCGACCACACCCGATGGGAGACCCCAATTGTAACCCCCATAAAACCTGATGGATCTTTGAGAATCTGTGGGGATTACAAGGCCACCCTGAATCATGTACTTCAACAGAGCACATATCCTGTACCCGTGGTCCAGCACCTTCTTCACTCGCTTGGGGGCGGAAAAGTATTCACGAAGCTTGACCTCGCCCAAGCATATCAGCAGCTGCCAGGAGACGCAAAGACAGCAGAAGCCCAAACCATAGTCACACACAGGGGTGTGTTCAAATGTAATAGACTCCAATTCGGAGTAAGCGTAGCACCGAGCATTTTCCAAAGCTTGATGGAAAGGTTGTTGCAAGGCATAAAAGGAGTTGTACCGTATTTCGATGATATATTAATAGCCGCCCCAACATGAAGTCAATTAGAAAAAATGTCTAAGAACTGTCCTGCAAAAATTCCATGACGCAGGACTCAAAGTAAAAAGGGAAAAGTGCCAGTTATGCACTGAGAGGGTTGAATTTCTTGGTAACCTTCTTGACAACCAAGGTATTCACCCAAATGAAAAGAAATTGGCAGCTATTAAAAATGCTCCAAGACCTAGAAACAAGACAGACCTCTAAGCCTTCCTGGGCCTTATTAACTTTTATAACATCTTCCTACCCCAGAAGGCAACTGTTGCTGAACCCCTGCATAGGCTCCTCGACAAGAAGGCTTCCTGGGTTTGGGGACATCGAGAGGAGCATGCTTTCCAGCAAGTCAAAGATCTTTTAACATCAGATGCAGTGTTAATCCAATATAATGAGACACTACCCTTGACTGTGACTTGTGATGCCTCACCTTTTGGAGTAGGAGCTATACTGAGCCATGTTCTACCAAACAGTACAGAGTCACCTATTGCATTCTTTTCAAGAACCTTGTCTAAAACTGAAAGAAACTATAGTCAATTAGATAAAGAAGCCCTTGCTATTGTATCTGCCATGAAAAGGTTCCACGAATACGTGTATGGAAGATCATTTTCTATAATAACAGACCACAAGCCGTTGCTTGGCATTTTGGCAGGGGATAAACCAATTCCCCACATTCTATCGCCAAGAATGACACGATGGTCAAGAGTTCTTAGGCGCCTATGACTATCTATTAACACATCACCCGGGAAAAGCCATTCCCCATGCTGACGCCTTAAACCGTTTGCCATTGCCTGATTTCCTGGATGATCCAGCTTGTACGATATCCACGCTACAAATTGAAATGCTTCCCTCACCTCCACTAACTGCACAAGACATCGCGTTGGAAACAAAAAAAGACCCTTGTTTGTCGCAGGTCCACAGCTGGGTGGAGAGGGGATGGCCAGAAATCGAACCCAACGACAAGTTCAAACCCTTCAAAAACAGACAAACAGAACTGTTTTCCCAAAAAGGGTGTGTATTGTGGGGAGACCGAGTAGCCATTCCTGAAAAGCTACAACACAGAGTCCTGAAAGTGCTACACGATGGACACCTGGGCATCGTGCGGATGAAAGCACTGGCAAGGAGCTACACCTGGTGGCCAGGTATGGACAAACAAATCGAAGCCTGGGTTGGCACCTGTAGTAAATGCCAAGAATCACATTCGGCTCCACCAAAAGCACCACCAACGGAATGGGAAACACCCAGGGGTCCATGGTCCCACATCCACATTGATTTTGCGGGACCTACAAAAGGGCATACCTTCCTAATAACAGTGGACGCATACTCAAATTGGCTCGAGGTGAATGAGATGAAGACCACCACCACTGAAGCGGTCATCAAAAAACTAAACAGACTGTTTGCAACGCACGGATTTCCAGATGTCTTGGTTTCCGACAATGGCTCGCAGTTTACCGCCCTGACGTTTGAACAATACCTAGCAGACCGGGGATACACCACACCTTAACATCACCTGCTTACCCGGCGGCCAATGGCAGGGCTGAACGAATGGTTCAGTTCACTAAAACAACCCTGCACAAAATGGACCAAGGAAACATCCATGACAGAGTCACCAGGATGCTCCTTCTTCAACATATTACACCGAGCAGCACCACAAACAAAAGCCCAGCCGAACTCTTGATGGGCCGGAAACTTAGGTTGCACCTAGACCGAATACATCCTGCATACACCCCAGAAAAGCCCCTGGGTTTCAGCAGCAAACATCGCACGTTTAAGGTAGGAGACCTCGTATTCGCAAAGAATTTTACAGGTGACCCTTTGTGGGTCCCTGCCAAAATAACACAAGTTACAGGTCCCCGTTCCTACCGATTAGAAACCACAGATGGAAGATTGTGGAAACGCCACATCGACCAGCTGCATTCCAGGCTGACAACTACCCCCTCCATGAATTCTGAACTCGGAACCAGAGGGGGAAGGGAAGCCAAGGATTTTTAAAATGAACTAACACCTGGCCCAAACCTTGCAAGCCCACAGGCTGAACAAGCAAGCCCAGCATACTTACCTCTGAAGAGGAGCCGTGGCAGTTGGTCGTGTCTCCAGGCAATAGCAGCCGAGTGGGGTCAGTGAGTCCAAAAAATCCAGATGACAGAAATGTTGAGGGTAGCCCCAGGTCACCACCAAGGTTGCCCAGCAGTGAAGCCAGGTCACCGTTAAATGACCTACCAGAACCAGAATCCGAGTGAAGGCAGTTTGAACAACGCAAGTCAGGTAGACAGGTACGAAGACCTGCCTACCTGTGTGAATACATCACCCCACCCCTTAGGCGAAACCTAGAGGGGAGGGGTGTTCCGAACTAGCAGGCTCGTAAGCCTGCAAACCTGACTGGTCTTTTCCACAGCAGGCTCGTAATCCTGCAAGTTTGATTGGTTCGTTAACAGCGGGTTGCGATTGGTCGCTCAAGGCTGATCTAATTGGCTAGTTAACGGGTTGCCACGATTGGACGGTCCAAGCGCGGCAAACTTAAACCATTGGATGCTTTGACAGCAGCCAGCTCTATAAAAAGGCTGCTGCTGCCGTACCTTTTAGCTCTGTTCCTGAAGTCATTAATAAAGAGTTTGGAGTCACTATCCAATGTCTCGTCTCCGTTCTTGTGCCTACCCTCTGAGATAGAACACACATCATGACCATGAGCATGAAAATAAATACAAACACACAACCTTCACCCTTCACATTGAACCAGAAACCCCCAACATCACACCAACACTGCACTATACAGCAGAATTCAAAAGAGTTACTGCCCTGGGATAGAAGCTGTTTTTCAGCCTATTTGTCCTTATTTTTATTATTCTGTATCATCTGCCAGATGGTAATAGTTTTAAAAAAGGGTTCCCAGGTTGAGATGGATCTTCGAGAATGTTTTGAACTTTCTTAAAGCAGCGGGAGCTATAAAGCTCTTCCAAAGAGGGGAGAGGGCAACCAATGATCTTCTGGTCAATGACATTAGTCCTCTGGAGTGCTTTCCTATCTGCCACTGTGCAATTGGCAAACCATACAGAGGTGCAGTATGTTAAAATGCTCTCTATGGTGCAGCGGTAGAAGGTCACCAGCAGTTTCTCATTCAGTTGTTTTTTTCTGAGAAGCCGCAGGTAGTATAATCTCTGCTGGGCCCTTTTGACCAGGGCTGCAATGTGAGCACCCCAGGTCAGGTCCTCTTTTATGATAACATCCAGAAACTTACAACTGGCCACAACTGGAGGCTCAAGTAAAAGGTCCGAAGCCCAGGGAGGGTGAAAACACTCCATGACATGATGCAGGAAGCTGACTAGGCCATGCCACCATGGCCACACCCACTCGGCAACTGGGCAGAGAACTGCTTGCTAAATTTTTTGAAGCCCACCCCTGGAGATGATGGATAGAAAAATTTTTCCTTTAAATATTAAAGTAGTTTGATTGTAAGCTGAAAGAGGCAGAAATAAAATTAGATAGGGGAAATATTAGAATATAAACTTTTACAGAATAAATAAAAATAATAGATAGAAAGGTTAGAAGTTTACAGATATTAGGCATCTTTTTTCTATGTATATTTAAACAATATGGTTATTTTAATTTGATAAATGTGATATTAGGCATTTTTTTCTTGTATTATGTTCAAACAATATAATGAGGATTACTTAAATTTGAAAGATTAGAATTTTACAGATGTTAGGCATTTTTATGTATGTTTAAACAACACAATGAGGATTATCTAAATTTGATAGATTGGTAGAGATTACTAACATTGTTACTTTGAATTGGATTAATATGACTAGAACCAACTCTGTTCACAAACAATATGGATTCTTGACTCTTGACAAATATTTTTTTTTATGTACACTGAGAGCATTTGCACCAAGACAAATTCTATTCTATATATATGTCATTGGCAGAATAGAAGGCATACACATAGATATCGCAAGGACTCATTAATCAAACAGATGTCATTTCAGTAATTATGAAATCTTCTCATTAGGCATAAGAAGTAAGTCATTAAAATATTTTTTCTAGCCTTTTGGCTAATATCAAGTGGAGAATATCTAATTAGGATAATGGAGTTCAATAAAATGACATTCCATCATTCTCCATAAGGGAACAAAGTGGAATTTTTTAGTTAACTGCGATCACTTAACGATTCATTTTATCATGTTCAGATCTTGTCCATTCATCTATAAAACAAAATTAATTCTTCACACAGTAAGGCTATATTCCTGACAAAAATGTAATGACCATAAAAGTTAACTTTATAAAAGAAATTAAGTGTGTTTTAATGATAGATAAATTGCTTTTATTTATGGCCACAGCTCAGCTTAGATATGGTTAAGGTTTAGTGCAATTTTTTTTTAAAAAAATCATCCATTAATAGTCCTGCAAAGTTATAGTGTTAAAACTATTGGCAAAACATATTTAACAATTTACTATATGCAAATTAGGTAAGAACAGAATTTAGCCATTTTAATACTAATGTTTGTAGATCACAGATGTCAAACTTGAACATATGGCCCAGATCATGACATGATGTTTTTTGCCTTTTTGGAGCTCGGATGGGCATGGCTGCATATGATGTATCCGGCCCATAGGCTGCCAGTTTGACAAGCCTGTTCTTGATTGATAGAATTCTAGTTAGATTGATATGCATCGATTATATAATCATGTTTTGTCTTGTAGCAGAGTAGAATTATATGTAAGACAGACAGCAGAACAATACTCTACATGCCCAACTATCTATTTTCCATTCTGAAATTTGTGTACGGCTATATATTAATTCCAGATATTCATTTGAAGGAAGAAAGGGATTTTTCTTATTATTGTGATATCTTCAAATCACTCCTGGTGACTGGGTTAACTAATCCCTGCAGTTTTCTTGGCAAGATTTCAGAAGTGGTTTGTCATTGCCTCCTTCCTAGGATTAAGAATGAATGGTTCAAAGTGACCCAGTTGGCTTTGTACTGGGTGGGAATAGAACTTAGAATTCCCTGCTATTTCTAAGTACTACCGTGTTTCTCCAACAATACGGCCTCCACCAATAGGAAGCCCCAGCATGATTTATTGGCATAAAATCAAATTAAGCCCCTCCCCCAAAATTAAGGCCCATATTAAACATGCGAAATGGGGGGGGGATGGCAGGGGGGTTGCCGTTAGGAAGTACTTTGTTGCATGCCTGGATATGGTGCTGCCTGTGTTGGTGGGGCACTTCATATCGGGAGACTCAGTGCTCATGCTTTGCTCAGACGAGTGAATTGGAACATTTCGGATGCCTCTGCCTCCTCCTACTCACCCATCACAGGTGGTGGCGGTGGTGGCAAGCGGCAGCATTTCGCTGAGGGAAAAAGAAGACAGTGAAGCTGCCTTGCTTACTTTCCCACCTGCCCACCCCAGCTGGCCTCAGGAGCAGTGGCAGTGGCAGCAAGTGTGCACGCTCCTGCCAGCGAAGGGAGGAGAGGTGAGGAAAGAGAAGGGAATGTGGCAGCGGCGGCTGTCACAGTATCATCTCATAGCGGGGCAAGGCTGGCAAGCTGAGGTGGCTGCACCAGTGAGCGTTGCTGCCGACCCCGTCATGAGGATAAAGGAGCAGGATAGAGATTCAGTCAGACATCAGCCTCGGCTAGAGAAAAGAGCCAGCCTCTCGGAGCACGCAGGTGTCTCTCTCTCTGTGTGTATGTGTGTGTGTATGAAAGAGCTCGCCTCACTCAGAGCGTTTGGCGAAGTACACGAGTTTCGCAGTAGGAGAGGGAGGCGGCGGCAAAAAGGACTTGGCAGCAATGGCAGGATGCTGCAATTGGGCAAGGTCAGGACTTTGCATTGAAGCAGCCCAGGGGGCATGCAGCCACCTCCCTCCAGCCCACCTTGAGGATTTGCCTTTTGTTGTTGGTATACTTGGCTTCAGGGGCTTTTGTTGCCGCCTTCCCTTTGCCTTCAAAGGCAAAGAAAATTATTTTAAAAACTCCGCTCATCTCACCAGGGCCGCGCCGGAGCCATGCGGGCTGGGCAGAGCCAGGAAACACTCGCAGCTCACTTTCCCGGCTCTGCCCAGCCAGCACAGCTCTGGGGTGGCCCTGGTGGGATGAGCGGAGGTTTTTAAAATAATTCACTTTGCCGTCGAAGGCAAAGGGAAGGCAGCGGCAGGAGCGCCTGAAGCCAAGTGTCTCCTCAGGGCTCCGGTTGCAGGGAGGAGCCCTGACTGGCCACATGTGGCTGCGCCAAATGCTGCGGCATTGCTCTAATGCCGTGGCAGCAAGGGAGAAGGAAAAGCAACGGTGGCGGAAGGTCTCCTGAAGCTGTCCTCGCCTGCCCACCTGAGGATGCATGGGGGGGGAATAAGTTACCCCTGAAAAAGTGCCCTAGCCGTTTTTGGGGAGGGGTCAAAAAAAATAAGGCCCAGCCTTATTATGTGAGAAACACGGTAGAAACAGCCTGTCTTCAGAAAATCTCCTCTTTCCCTCTCACTTTTATCTCTCTGTGTATGTGTGTGTATGTATAAATAAATAATAGTACCACAAATTGTTTTTAATTTGGAGAAATTAAAATTCAGAGGAAGCAGCTGAAGAATTTGGAAAGCTATAATATAATAAAAAGTGTTGTGCTGTTTGATTTAGGCAGGAGTGGGCTTCAAAAATTTTAGTTCTCTGCCTGGTTGCTGGGTGGGCATGACTATGGTGGGCATGGCCTAGTCATTCTGTACCATTGGGTGGGGGCATTTTCACCCTCCCCAGGCTCCAGAGACTTTTTCTCAAAAACGGCTTCCTGGCTCCAGAGGCCCCTTGGAGGCTGGAAATGGGCCCATTTCTAGCTTTCTGGAGCCTCCAGGAGACCTTTTTCTGCCTTCTCTGAGCCTCTGGGAGGTTCTGCAGTTACCTGGCATCCAAAATGGGCTGTGTGGAGACTCCTGGAGGGTGGAGTGGGGTGGGCAAAGCCAGACGGGGTGGAATTTACTGGTTTGCTGAATTGGTCATTAAATTAGCTACTGGTTTGCCCAAACTGGGGCGCACCATTAGCAGCCCACCCCCTGGATCTAGGGACTCTGAATTTCCATACCTGCAGTATTGGAGAAATTATCTGCAAGAAACATTCATAGTGTCAATTACTCCCAGACTACCACAAAACTGAATAATTACTTTTTGTTACTGTTTTTATAAAGCATGCTAAGTTAATAGTTCAGCAAATTATGACAATCAGAAAAAGGAAGGAAGGAAGGATAGTATTTCTTGAAGCACTTCTATAAATCTGCAAATACCAAATGAATCACTAATGTTCAATTTATGAAAAGTTAACTGAACATTGGTGATTCATTTGTTATATGCAGATTTACAGAAGTTCAAATAGTCATTCCCTGTTGTTTTAAACAGCTAAATATCCACTTATTTATCAGATATCCTTATTTAGTGCATAACATTATGATACATAGGCTATTTGTGCCATATATATTACACTTAAATAACATTTTTAGAAAGAAATCAGACAATCTTATTTTCCAGTGGCATTATTGCAGGAAAACACTGCCCACAGCCTGGAGTTCAATCAGATTGGGCTCAAGGTTGACTTAGCCTTTCTTTCAAGACTAATTCACTCTTTCACCTACATTTTTCTTCACTCACAGCTTGACAATAACAGGGAGGGAGGGTGGATGGAATGCAAGTGTGGGGGAGAAATATAGGAAAACTGCATATGAAACCTGATACTGCCTCTGTGATGATGGGGACCATAAAACCACAGACTATGTTCTATATTGCTAATATAACAGGGACATTCACAACCAGTTAATTATCCCACTTTTGTTTAAATTTCTGGAATACTGATCACTTTTATTTTCACTATCTGTTAAATAAACAAAATAAATTTGTTTTTTCTAAAATCAGCAATTTTTCCCATACTATCCTCACCCATAAATGGTTGTTAATAATCATAATCATAATCATAGTTGTTAAGGCATAGCTTTGTATTGTTCATTTTACTGATTGTGCTTTTATTGGTCAGTGATTGAAATAACATTTTATCTGTTTGCCAGAAAATCTTTCATTTAGTTTCATATTAATTGAGCATTTAATTTGAGCTGTGTTTCCAGTCTAATATTTATTATTAATAATAACTGCATTACAAGGAGTATCAAAATTCTCTACATCCATCACTAATAAAATATTTAATAAGATAATGGCTTATTTGAAAATTAGATTGCTTATTCTAATTTTACTGTTTGCAGAATACATTTATTTATGATCAAACACATTTGTTCTCTCTTTGCACAAATATACTACATTCATTTAAGTACAACAAAGGAATAGCAAGAAATGCATTATATGTCATTCTTATCTGATTTTACTTGATAGAATCTAGATGACTCTTGTAAAATTGAGGTTTTGTTTTAAAGGACATCTACTCTTGTCTTTAATTTAGACATTTGTAATTAATCTTTTTTTAGCTTTGTACTTGTGAGTCATTAGAGATTATATTTTTGTAATTGGGTGCTATTTAAAATAACCTGATATGGAAACATGTTCTTCTAAATTTGAAACACACATATTTATGAAAAGTATGGTTGTTTGTTTTTCCCATGTCTATTCATCTTTTGTAATATCTTTCTAGATATTACTGCTTTCAAGAAACCAAATGGTTTACAGTTTTTCCAAATTGGATTGCTCATTGTGACATTTCTTTACAAAAACATTTTTATTAACAATAATATTTTGAAAGATACTTAATTGCAATTTTTGTGGCACTTTTATAAATATTAAATTGAATTAAATATATTTGTCTATTGTGTGTATAATGTATGTACACACATACAAATAGACATTATTTACTCAAGTAGAATGGAACAGTAAAATTATAAAACAGCAAAAGGAGAAAATCTTGAAATTAAAATTGGCACAAAATGACAGGAAAGTACATAAATCTTTAATTATTGTGGAATTCAATCTGATATTATTGGAGACATGATTACACTTGCTGGATTTCAATAGGAGATGCTATCTTTTTGCATTACTGCTAACTGAACAGGGTAAATAATGGTGTGTTTTAAAGAACCTATAGTGTGAGCAGACTTATGTCAAAGATAGCAATTTCTCAATATGGATTTATATGGATGACCAGATGTTAAAAATCACTTCAAATGGATGGCCTATGTTGGCTTTTATTATGTTACTATTACATTTTTAGAACTAAAGAAAAATAATTTAGGTAGAGAAATTTCAAGTAGCTATAATTTGATTGTTTCTTTTTGGTAACAATTTTGCTAGCTTTTGCTCGAGACTGAATTTTTTCTCCCTCTTTACTTATGCCAATATAATTTCTATTGAGTTTTTATCTTGACTTGTCAGAGTCCTACAATGCTGTTCTTTTGTCACCAAGCTATAATCATTTTTAAATCTGTCTGTACCCTCTCCAGTGAGGGGATTATTTTCATTAAATACATTAATATGCTTAAAAATATTTATAAAATTGCAGACATGTTCTGTAAGAAAAGATGTATGTATGGATATATAGAATAAGAACAAGAACAGAACAGAATGTATATAAATTGACAGACAATTACTTTCAGAGATCATTCCAGTAATCACTTGTAAAACATTTTTGAGATAAAAGAATCTGAAGAAAATAAATCCAGTGTATTTTTTTGACAATCCATTGCCTAGGCCTTTTAGATGACACATTTTAATGACCTCCACAGAAATCAATACATCATTGGGACCTAAAGTGTTAGATGCAATGAATTTTATTGCTTGTAGGTTGTAAGAACTTGTCACATTAGAAAGGGCTATAAAGAAACAAGAGAAAATGAGATGTTTGCTTCCTATATGATAGCCATCTCTTTTGTGGTAGAATCTGGTTAGAATGGTGCTGTCAGAGAATTTAAAATTTATAATTGAACAAAACTTAGGGAAAATTGAGGAAAAGTTATAATCGTATCATTGCCTTGAAATAGAACAGAAAAATAAAAATACAATATTGAATAAAGCCACATGGAAATTGCATAAACCTATATTGACAAATTGGGCAATCATTAATGTAAATTGGAGCTTTATAGAAACTTCTTTTGGCATTTTAAATCACTGAAGAATATCAAGTCTAATATGCATATGTAAATATGTATGTGTGTAGTGTTTGTGCGCGTGGTGTTTATTTTTTTTGGGGGGGAGGCAGAAACCGTATTTTCAAAGCAATTCCGTTCCAAGCATGGGGCCCTATCTTTTAAGGTGTTCTTTTTTGTATGGCCTCAACTTGAAGAAGGGAAGACTGCTGTTTTCTTTTATCTCCTTTTAGCTGCCACTGCAGTGGCAGGAGCCAGCAGCCTTTGGAGCAATAGCATTATATCGCTATCGACATGAATGCAATTTGGAATGGAATATGAGGCATTTCTTAGGATCAATAAACCAGGTTCTAATCTTCAGATTACAGCTCAGCTCCAGTCAGACCTATTTACAGAAAAGATTCAGCTGCAGTTGGACTCATTTTGCCCATGAAGCTGAATGCAAAGCTACCTCAATCACAATCTCATTCAGGTCTTTAGATAGGAGTTCCAGTTACATCAGAAAAGCAGGCTTTTTGAAAAACAAATGTAGTATATATATCAAAGGCATGTTAGAAATAGCAGATAAAAATATACAGATTCCAGAGGAACCCCACAAAAAAAAAGCAAGCAAATCCATGTCTTCTTCAAGATTTAAAGAGCAGTTGGCTAATTATGTTTGCATAGCAAAGAAATATCCCCTAATAAATAGCTAATTCTATATTATAATACTAGTACTTCTAGTCATTGTTTTCATTCTGATGCTTTACTTTAAGGATTACCTTCCACATAGATCACAGGACATTTTACCCCCTTTTATTGGGGCAGCAGAGGATATTATTATATTATTAACTTAATGTTATTGGTATGATAATGAACAGTTTGAAAATGATCTTTTAAAATTCTAGAGGTTTTGTATGACCACAACAGTTGTCATTTATTAAAAGAAAGAAATGTGGTAAAAACATGGTCAGCCAGCCAGCCAGCCTGACTGACTGATTGATTGACAAATTAACTTTGACTGGGAAATTAACTTTTCTTGTCAGAAGCCAGCTGGGAAGATCACAAATCATGATCATCTAACCATAAGTTGCTGTTACTATCATAGCTGGTTGCCAAGCATCCAAATTGTGTTCAGGTGATTGCAAAAGTGGTGCAACTTAAAGGATGCATCATAATTCAAATTTTCCCAGACTGTTGTAACATCAAATCATATTTATTTATTTATTAGCTGGTTGTAGGTCAACAGCTATCTCTGTGTGTGTCTCTCTCGCATTCTTTTCAGGATGCTGCAATGATCTAGAAAAAGTCAGGCCATTGTTAATAAATAACAGGGAATGCTCTATTATGACTATTTGCCTGTCACATTTCTGGAAAGAGCATATAGGAGGATTTAAAATAGTGTGCAAAACTCACTGCAGAAAAAACTGATTAGAAAGCCTGGGTTATTTCCAAACAGATTTGACAAAAATGTTCTCCGAAAAGTACATATAAAAATAAGCTGGTAAATAGTAGAACAGCTGCACTCTTATTTGCTTTGATTTTCAAAGCATCCATCAATTCCTCACTGTCTGCAGGAAACATTCTTGATTCTTTTTGCATCAGGTCAAAGCTACAATGCTGCTGTTGTAGCTTCTTAAGACAAGAAAGAAGAAAGTAAAACACTGCTGCTGCCTCTTAATACTGACAATTAAATGTGCCAGATTGCCTTTAAGTTAACACTTCAGTCAAATAAATGCTGTGGAGTAACAATTATTCCTTTGGTCTTGTTATGAACTAATAAAGGTGTTTAATAAAGTTTTAACAACCTTAAGAAAAAGCAGGGTTCTAATCCTGCACTTCTGATTGGCCGATAATAGCGACATTGGATTGGTCCTTTCTGGGAAATCTGATTGGCTGTTAACGGGCCAACTCTCATGGGTTCAAGGGTTTAACACTTCCATGTTTCTCATTGGCTAATAGGACAGCAGCCAACCCTATAAAAGGGCTGCTGCTGCCCTAGGGTTTTGCTCTGTTCAGTATGCTTAATAAAGAGTTGAAGTTCACTGTCACTGCCTCGTCTCCGCTCCTTGCACCCATGTGCAGAACTTAACACTGGCGACGAGGGTGGGATGCGGAGACATCAGAGCTGACTGAACATTACAGAGCACCAAAGAGAGCACATGGCTGAAGGCGCATCGACAACGGAAACCATGTCCGGCGGCGCCATAACACCCGCTCCATTTGACCCAGCACAAGAAGACTGGGACTCGTATATGGACCGGTTCCAGATGTTTCTGGAGACCAACAACTTGAAAGACGCAACTACAGGGAAAAAGCGAGCAGTGTTCCTGACCCATTGCGGGCCTGCCATCTTTAAGATGGCCAAGGCACTAGCGAAACCGGCTGAGGTGAAGTCCATGGACTGGGATGTCCTCACGCCCCTTCTACGGGCCCACTATGCACCTGCTGTACCAACGCTTGTCCGAAGACATGAGTTTTATTAGAGGGACCAACGGAAAGGAGAGAGCATCACAGATTTCATCGCGGACCTCCGGAACCTGGGAGGCCTCTGTGGGTTTGCAGACCTCCAAGAAGCTCTGAGAGACCGAATAGTTCTGGGATTAGATGACCAGACGGCACAGAGCAAGATCATGGCCAAAGGGGACATCGATCTTGCCGATGTCATCAAAGACGCTACTGCAGCAGAAGCAACCAGGAAGTCGGCCGCCCGAATGCGCCGCACCAACGCACCGCTCTGTCAACTCACCAATGATACCTCTCCTCGCCTAGAGAGGCACACAACAGCGGCCCACCACGACGACCTTGAATCTCCATCAGAAAGTGATGAGAAGGAGGTCAACTGACTCCGGTCCGAACGCGACCAATGCAACCCGCGGAATCGAAGACTACTGCACCAATGCATGAGTTGTGAGGCAAACCACCCGCGATCAGATTGCAAATTCCTCGACGCGCTCTGCCATTCCTATGGGAAAAGAGGCCACATCGGGAAGGTCTGTAGAAGCAAGTGAGGTCCAGCCCAATTCAGAGAGAAAACAACTATCGCCAGAACACAGGGAATCGTCCTGTGAGTTGAGAACATTTGAACCACCAATGGAACAACCACTCCTACAGAAATTAAACACTTGCCACTTCAACGAGATGGGAAGAGGCATACCAAACTATTACCATCGGTCACGCTTCATCGTTAGATGTAAAAAAGATCCGAGTGAGGGTTGCCATCGAGAACCTTGCGTAATGGAAGTCGACTCAGGGTCGTCCCTCTCGGTGGTTTCCTGGAAGACCCTTAAACAGTTGATACCTGCCATCCGGTGTCAAGACCTCAGAGCCCAAAGAATTATACTCAAAGATTACCAGGGGAACTGAATTCTGGTCATCGGCTCTAGCCAAGTCCAAGTATCATTCAAAAATCGTACTGCGTCATTACCACTGACCGTCGTCGATCGCGACCGGCCTAATCTGTTAGGCCTTCAATAGTTTGCCCTGCTTGGGATCGAGGTAGCCGGTATTCACCAAACCAGAAGTGACGACTGGGAGGAGGCCCTCATCCAGGAATTCCAGGATGTTTTTGCAGACAAACTAGGCGAGTACAAGGGGACCCCAATATCATTTAACCTTAACCCTGAAGTAGCCCCCATCCGCCTTAAGCCTCATCGGGTACCTTTTGCCCTAAAACCAAAGATCAATGAACAGCTCGATAAATTAATAGCCCAGGGTGTTTTAGAACCAACTGACCACGCCCGTTGGGAAACCCCAATCGTAACACCCATCAAACCGGATGGATCATTAAGGATTTGTGGGGACTACTGGGCCACCCTTAATCATGCCCTTCAACAAAAAGCTTACCCGGTGTCGGTGGTTCAACACCTTCTCCATTCCCTGGGGGTGGAAAAGACTTCGCTAAATTGAATTTAGCACAGGCGTACCAACAACTGCCTGTAGATTAAAAAACCGCAGAAGCACAGACGATCATTACGCACCAGGACGCTTTTAAATGCAACTGACTCCAATTAGGAATGAGCGTGGCCCCAGGGATTTTTCAAAGTCTGATGGAGAGACTTTTGCAAGGGATCAAGGGTGTCGTGCCATATTTTGACAACGTTTTAATTGCGGCCCCGAATAGAGAAGTACTAGAGAGGCGTCTTAAAATGGTTCTCTAGAAATTTAAAGACTCCGGCCTAAAGGTTAAAAAAAATAAATGTCAACTGTGTACAGAGAAAGTAGAATTCCTGGGATACCTAATCGATAAGCAAGGCATTCACCCCACTAATAGCAAACTAAGGGCAATCAAAAATGCCCCAAGACCCAAGAACAGAACAGACCTCCAAGCTTTCCTGGGGCTCATTAACTTTTACAACATCTTCTTGCCCCAGAAAGCGACCGTAGCTGAGCCCCTACATCGACTTCTCAACAAAAAAGCCACCTGGGTCTGGGGACACTGAGAGGAGCAAGCATTCCGACAAGTGAAAAACTTACTAACCTCCGATGCTGTTTTAATGCAGTATTACGAGACTTTGCCTTTAACAATTACATGTGACGTGTCACCATTTGGAGCAGGAGCCATTTTGAGTCATGTGTTACAAAATGGTAGTGAGGCCCCTATTGCCTATTTTTCAAGGACCTTATCGAGGGCTGAACGTAACTATAGCCAAATTGACAAAGAGGCTCTTGCTGTTGTATCTGCTGTGAAATGGTTTCATGAATATGTGTATGGACGAGTTTTTACTATTATTACTGATCACAAACCTTCTCTGAGGATTATAGCAGGAGACAAACCAACCCCCTATATACTGTCGCCTAGAATGACTCGTTGGTCGGAGTTCTTAGCTGCGTACAATTATAAATTGCAACACCGTCCGGGGAAAGCCATTCCCCACGCTGATGCATTGACCCTTGCCCCACTTCCGGAAACTGTTGACGACCCAGCACCAACCATCACAACACTCCAGATTGAAACCCTACATTCACCACTGCTAACAGCCAGAGACATCGCTATCGAAACGAAATGAGATCCTGTCCTGGCACGAGTACTCAGCTGGGTCGAACGAGGATGGCCAGAAGAACAAACCCCTGACAACTTCAACCCTTTTAGAAACCAGCAAACAGAACTTTTCTCGCAAAAAGGCTGCATCCTATGGGGGACAGAGTCGTCATCCCAGAGCGGTTACAACGAGCAGTTTTGAAAGCATTGCATGACGGTCACCCCGGCATCGTGCGTATGAAAGCACTCGCATGAAGCTACGCGTGGTGGCCAGCATCGATAAGCAAATCAAAGCCTGGGTGAAGACTTGTCTAAAATGCCAAGAAGTCAGCAGTGCCCCACCTAGAGCAACTCCAATGGAGTGGGAAACACCCCGGGGGCCGTGGTCCCGCATCCACGTTGACTTTGCGGAACCTACTAAGGGACATACGTTCCTCCTAACAGTGGATGCCTATTCCAACTGGCTCGAAATCCACAAGATGAAGACTACTACAACCGATTCAGTCATCCGCAAATTAAATAAACTATTCGCAACACATGGGCTGCCAGACATTCTAGTCTCTGACAACGGACCCCAGTTCACCGCCCTGGCATCTGAACAATACTTAGTGGACCAGGGTATCCGCCATGCACTAACCTCGCCGACGCACCCTGCGGCCAATGGCAGGGCCGAGCGCATGGTCCAATTTGTTAAAAAAAACTCTCCACAAAATGGACTGTGGGGACATTGATGACAACTAAACAGAATACTCCTACTCCAACACATCACTCCGCACAGCATCACCAACAAGACTCCAGCTGAACTGTTGATGGGACGCAAGCTCCGTTCCCACCTCAACCGGCTCCACCCATCCTACGTGCCAGAGAAACCCTGTGGATCTACCGAAAAATGCCGCGAGTTCATGGTAGGCGACTTAGTCTTCGCTAAAAATCTTTCCGGCGAACCATTATGATTTCTAAGCAACCGTAACTCAAACCACCGGGTCCAGATCGTACCGTGTGCAAACATTGGACGGAAAAATATGGAAACACCGTATAGATCAGCTTCACTTTAGGCTGCAACCCAGTTCCCACGACTCCTGTGACTCTCAAACTGAGGGGGGAGGGGATGTTGAAGAAACTGAATTCGAGATGGTGGAAAGCGGAATCGAAGGAGGTCAGCAGCTGGGCGCATTACATAAAGAAAAATCAGGGAGAGGGATGGCCTCACCACAGAGGAATATCACCACATAGGCGAGCCTGCAGAGATTGGAGGACAACAATGACAGAATTAGCGGCACCGAGTCGTCCAGTGAGGATGTGGAACCGCCTGTACCAGATATATCAAAAAACGTTCCACCGAAACCGGACTACAGACAGGAACCGGTGGGACAGCGCAAATCTAATAGACAGTTAAAACAACCTGCATATCTATGGGATTACATCACCGCACCCCTCAAACGGAACCTAGGGGGAAGGGGTGTTATGAACTAATAAAGGCGTTTAATAAAGTTTTAACAACCTTAAGAAAAAGCAGGGTTCTAATCCTGCACTTCTGATTGGCCGATAATAGCGATATCGGATTGGTCCTTTCTGGGAAATCTGATTGGCTGTTAACGGGCCAACTCTCATTGGTTCAAGGGTTTAACACTTCCATGTTTCTCATTGGCTAATAGGACAGCAGCCAACCAAAAGGGCTGCTGCTGCCCTAGAGTTTTGCTCTGTTCAGTATGCTTAATAAAGAGTTGAAGTTCACTGTCACTGCCTCGTCTCCTCTCCTTGCACCCATGTGTAGAACTTAACAGGTCTTATTGACATATTGGTTCGATAAGGCTGTTTTCTTTTTCTTGATCAAGCGAATAGGCTCCAATTTAAACATGAAGATCTTCTCTATATCAGTAGCCAAAAAGCTGAAATGATTTTTCCCCTTCCTTCCCAAATATTAAAAAAATCCCTGTTGAATTTTTTAGTTTGACTTGTGGCTAAGGAAATTATGAAATTATAGACCTAGAAAATGAAATTCTAGACCTAGAAAACTTAGAACTACACCGCCTTTGGTCCGATCTAAGTATAATATATAAAATCATACATTGCAATGTCCTATCTGTCAGTGAATACTTCAGCTTCAACCATAACAACACAAGAGCAAACAACAGATACAAACTCAAGGTTAATCGCACCAAACTTGATTGCAGGAAATATGACTTCAGCAACAGAGTGGTCAATGTCTGGAATACTCTACCTGACTTTGTGGTTTCTTCCCCAAACCCCAAAAACTTTAACCTTAGACTGTCTACTATTGACCTCACCCCTTTCCTAAGAGGTCTGTAGGGGACATGCATAAGCGCACCAATGTGCCTACCCTCCCTGTCTTATTGTTTCTTTTATTTTTATTTTTAATTTTTCTTATATGTATCCATGTATTCGTAACTATGTTTTTACTTATACCTATTATTTTGTAAGAAATTGACAAAAATAAATAAATAAATAAAAATAAGGAGTGAATGAAGCACAAAGTCTAAAGCAACTCAAACATGGATACAAATGCCCTTTCAGAAATCCATATTTTAAACTTCATTTTATTTTGGTTATTTTTTATTTTTGTTACAGTATGCTTTATCAGCCTGCTCAATCTTGGGTCTTTTCTTTTCTCATCTCCCTCTCAAAAAAATGTTATTAGAGAATATAAAGCTAATAAGGTGAGTTTTTTTTATATTACACTTGCAAAAATAAAATACAAAATATATGCTTGTCTAACATTTATATGTATATAAAGTATGTGATATAAATTAATATTAGAATTCCTCTTAAGAGTAACATAAAGATGGGCAGCTATATACATTTCATAAATGAATAAAATATATATTAAAATATGATGTAATGGCCAATCTAAATTACATTCATCTTTCAACAAAACCTTAGTTTGCCTGCAAAAAATAAATAAAATGTCTCAACATACAATACTACTGCTTCAATTCCTTATAGCTACATGTACCAAACTGCCTTAACTTCAAGATCTGGATTAGCAGCTTCATTTTATACCTTTCTTGAACTATATTATAATAATATTGAATTAAATATGTCCAACTGTATAGAAGAATTTTAATTAGATATAATTTGATGGTTAAAACATACTATAAGTTTTTGTTGAAAGACGAATTCAGGGAGATTGATTACCTCCCTGAAGAAAATATCTATTTATCAGATTTATATTCTGGCATTCCCCCAAGAACTGTGCTCAACAAAACCAAAACTAATAAAAATAAAAAGAACACAAAATTTTAATTAAATGTAGATAAACCAGTTAAAATAATTGGGATAGTGGTAGGTGCTGCACAATAGTTGGCTGGGTCAGTTTATTTCAGTCTTAGACCAGTACAAGAAGTATGGCATGCTTTATTTATTCATCCTTTTATTTTCAGTAATGCTGCTTCTTCTTGCTGGGAGATCCTTATAAGGTCTACCAGCCAGCACTAGATTATTTAGCCATGACAAACTCATACTGTCTGAGATGCACCATGAGGAGGCTAGTCTACATTGTACTTCTCTATGCATAATCTGTGAATACTTTTAAATATAAATAAATCAGTAAATAAACTCTGATAAAAAAAATTAAATGCATCTACAAAACAGCCTGAGTACCATGAATGTGTAAATTATTTAAAATAATAATATTGTGATAATATTTAAAATAATAATATTGTGATAATATTTAAAATTAAAAAAATATTTGTAAAATTACATAAAATTTGATAATGTATAAACGGGTAGGTTTTTAATTTTTCTGATCAGCCAAAATTCTTTTTATGTGAATTTTGTTTTTTGTTTTTTTTTAATTTGTAGGTTGCTCAGAGTCATTAAAAAAATTGGATGGCCTCTAAATGTAAACAAATTGAAGCCCATTTCAGATAAGTGCTATGTATCTGCTTCAACAAGATTTCAACTTATTTGTAGAATGCAGTAGAGAAGCAGTTAGTCTGACTTCCTTTGGTAGAGCTGGAAATCTTGGGAACAGATATTCAAAAGATCCTTTTCCACTTCTCCACCAGATATGATTCTGACAATGTCAAGATTGAGAACGGTTCATTCTCTGAAGATCTTTGAGTCATTTCCTAGGTTGTAATATTTCAAATATTACAATATTCTAATACTAAGTTTTTAAATGTTTTATAAATCATAACAAATATTTGGAATTTTTCTACAAGCTGGTAACTAGTTGAATTATTTGAATGAATGGATTGAGTGATCATATGAGAAATCAATATAATAATGTAGAATATAGTAGACTTCCCAAATCTAACAAATATTTTGATACATATCGTTCTGTTTCTGTCAGGACCTTGAATACTATAATTTACTGAATAAACATATATGCTCTAGAAATAAAAAAATAAAATGAAAAACCTTTTAGTTACTCAAATAATATCTGAAGTTAACAACATATGAGGCAATCAAGTAATCACTAAACAATAGTGAAATTAGTTAAATAATATTTGAGTTTGATAGCGTATAAGACAAACAAATAATCACTTGGTATATTCAGTAGTTAACAGTTTTACAGACATCTGAAGAAGTTAATACTCCTTGTATTAAATTCTAGTTATAGGGAATTTAATACATGGGGGCAATGAAAGGCAAAAAGTAAATTCAAAGAAAAGTGGGGGAAATGGGACTTTGGGAAGTGATTCATTTAATGGTGTATACATCTAGTTCAGCTGTAGAAGCATAACCAGAGGAATAAAATTAAATAAATAAATTAAATACAAATTGGCTTTATCAGAATAAAAAATGTATGATATTTACAGATGTAACATTTTTACATGATAATATAGCATTAGGAATGGTAAGACAGGAAAAAAGAGGCAGAAAGATGAACTTTTCAGGCAGTACTAGGCTACTTTGGTGTGCTGAAAAAATTGTTTTGCTTCTTTTGAATAAAAAGAAAGAAAGAAAGAAAGAAAGAAAGAAAGAAAGAAAGAAAGAAAGAAAGAAAGAAAGAAAGAAAGAAAAAGAAAGGAAGAAAAAACAATGTCTTAACTTAGCAGAACATTTTTTCTTTTTACTATATCCTTTATGTTTAAGGATTATAATATCTTTGAGAAAGTTAGTTAAAAGAAATAAAAATGGAATTCTCACTTCAAATTGGAAAATCATCAATAAGGTATCAGGCACCTATCTATCTATCTTCTATTCTTTTTTGTAGTGCCTGCATTAATGGAATGGTATCTCACCACCATCTCCATAATTGCATGGTCCATTTGTCTTTCTAGAATGGATGAGACTTTTTGGCATTAAGGCCAAGACATTAAACCATTCCTCTTGGCAGATTTGTTTCTTCATTGTATGTTATCTGACAATGAAATATCATTTTTTAGACCCCAGGCATATTATTAATAGTAGTGCTATTATTAGTGTGGTATTAATATTAAGAATTTGGGATGTTTATTTGGTATATTATGTTACTTGAGAAAGGGGATTAATGATCTCTGCACTATCCAGAATCATTGCTGTAAGATGGATCTCTCTCTGTGTGTGTGTGTGTGTATGTGTGTATGTTGTGGTGTGTGTGTGTGTTTGTGTTTGTGTGTCTGTGTGTGTGTGTGTGTGTGATGCAATGGGAAAACTGCAACAAAGAAAGTCAGAGTGACTCAAGGATTAGAAGCTTTTTTTGCATGGGATGAAATTGAACGTACTGCCTCAGTTCCTAATTCTTTAACATTGAAATAAATGTATAAAAGAAAGGAAGACTTTTTTTAAGGCTTGACAGATTCCATTTCCTTATAGATTGATTTTTGGTGTCATGTAGTAAATGTAAAGCCTGTCTTCATTAATGATGTACCAACCACATGCTAGTTGGTTGTTACTGGACATCACTGAAAAATAATACCGAGAATACCACAAAGATAATATAAAATATTATATAAAGACTATATTTATGGTAAAAGCTTAATAAAAATAACATTAATTAAAAAGGCATACTCTAGAAGATAAATTCAGCTATTGGTTTTCTCTCTCGTCCTGATCAGAGGATGCAGATATTTGCTTGTTTGCTTATTTGCTTATATACTTATGACAATGGATTTGCTAGACATAACTCAGAGAATATCCTTTCTTTACATATCCCATTATCTTGCTAAGATCTTTTAATCAGCTATGCAAAATGGAGAGGGAAAAGGGATTTGAGCAATGTTAGATCATCTTTCTCTCTGGCAGGTAGCCCAGAAAAGGATTCTAGGCTGAATCCCTGAACAGTTGCTGCTGGTGAGCATACAATTAGATGGAGCAAGGCTCTTAATCAGTATCAAATGCCATGCTAAGAGTAAATAGACCATATGTTTTTAAAGCATGCTAAGTACAAGTGTTGAAGACAGATAGATACGTTGTTTCTAACTAGATTTATAATCAGAGTTGCTATGCAAAATGCCTGACCTGGGCAAAATATTTCTGCATCCTCTGAATCAGCATGGCTGTTTCAAAAGCTTTTCAATATTATTTGCATGTGCATGTACTTCCCAAACAAAACTTGCATCAGAACTGCCATTTAAAAAAAGCAATTATGAATGCACACATCCAGAGATGACCCTATGTAGCTTTTAAACAGAGGTGGTACTCAGCAGGTTCTGACCAGTTCTGAAGAATCGCAGCGGAAATTTTGAGTAGTTCAGAAAACCAGCAAATACCACTTCTGACTGGTCCTGCCCCATCTATTCTCTTCCTCCCAAATCCAGCTGATTGGCTGTGTCTTCTTTTATTGCTCTGCACAGGAGAACGGAGCTGAAAAGCAGGTTAGTGGGGTGGGGAGGGAATAGGATTTTGCAGTAATCTTCCCTCAGGAATGGGGAGGAAATGGAGATTTTATAGTATCCTTCCCCTGGAGTGGGGTGGGAATGGAGCTTTTACAGTGTCCTTCCCTTGCCATGCCCACCAAGCCACACCACGCCCACCAAGTCACACCCACAGAACTGGTAGTAAAAAATTTTAAATCCCACCACTGCCTTTAAAGTATCTATATTTTGCTTCTTTACTACAGGCACTGGTGTTTATAAAGTAACAGAGGATGGCCTTGACAGGGAAAGGCTAGAGTTGCCCTTTTAGGGAGATAACAGATAAATTTAATAAATAAATACTCAGATTAAAAAAAGTTGAGTCTGGGACAGAACTGAGACAAGAGAAAATGTCTCAATGAAGACCCATGTTAGGCCTTAAGAAGATATGGGGCAGGAGGATTTCATTCAGACAGCCAATACTTTTGCTATCTTTATTTTTATAAAGATAGACATGTAATATTTTTATTATTTTTATGATAAAAGTAATATTCATTTCCATGACTTTGGTTTCCAGGTCTGGTTTATTTTGAGGGACTGATAATTTCGATTCCAGTATCCATCTTCAAATGTCCTGAGAATTCTGTTCTAATGCCCTACAGAAAAATTAGCTTTATATATGTTATTCTTTGTGTTGTGGTTCGCCAGCAGCCTGTGCAGACGGCAGTGGAATTGGACAATGGGGAAGAATGGGAACCAGTCCAGGCATCTGGGGTCCTGAGTCTGATGCAGAGATGGGGCCAGGACCATTCGTGAGTTGTGTGCTGACTCTAGAACCTGGCAGCAGAAAGGCAGAGGAACAAGGGGTGCCTGTTTCCAGTGTGTGTGCGCGCAGAGCTGCTAGAAGGCAAGAACAGCTAAGACAAAAGGGGTGATTTGGGAGTAAGGCTTGGAGGTGATTGCCCCTTCCCTAAGGTATAAAGGAAGTGCAAAGGTAGGGAAACCTTTGCAGGAAGCATAGTTGTTCACTCTGTTCTGATTAAACCTTGAAACTCTGTGTTGACTTTGTATTTCAGTTGGATTTTTGCAGTTAATTTGTCACTTTAGTTGTTGCAATTCAAAGAAGATAAAGGTGGGTGCTTATCTCGAGGGACTGTTTGGGACTCATGGACTGGGAATGAAAATAATTCCCAGTGTTAAAATTAACAAGAGTTGTTTTAACTTAGCATGTGCTTAATTATGGTTTCAAGAAGCCTTAGTCAGAACACTTTGATATATTAATAGATAGCCCAATTAGCATTTTTAACCTTTTATAGCTTAAATTTTTCCCATCAGATTACTTATGGGTACCCATAGATATAGAAAGAAAACAATTCAAATTTATGACTATCAGAAAACAGAAAGAAGAAATAAATAATCATAGAAATCTTGAAATATATTCACATAAATCTTATATTTTAAATATTTTTAATTTGAATATTGATTGAGCAAACAATAAATCAGCTAACACTGATAGTTTTAATAACCAAATAATATGTAAATGAGGAAAATTTCCATAAAAATAAACAAAGCTTCCTGTACAAGAAAAGTTATACTAAGATTTGTTCAATTTTCTGGACAATTTTTATGACAAGGAGAGGAGCAAATATCTTCCAGAATATTTTGTAAGTGAAACTTGTACAATGTCTTTTGACTCATTATTCCTTTTGTTTTTGTTGGCACAATTGCTTTTCCACTTTTGTTCTCAATAGTTAAAATATAAATCCAAATCAACAAAGTTCCTTTTAAAATAAAGCCTCGGTGTTATGTATAAAAGCTAAAATGTGATGAATCATAACATAATTTAATATTTATAATATTTCTAAATTTTATTTAATATTTATTTCAATTTCACTTGAATTTTGAGAGAGTTAAGACTGACAATTATATAAATAATAATTTTTTTATCTAATAATAAAAATATTTTGTATGTTTTATATAATTTTAATATTTTTCTCAAAAGTTCTGTCTATTTCTGGAAGGATTATTCCAATCTCCTATGAAACACAATAGTCATGAGAAAAGCCCATTAGTCTTTCTATAATTCCTTTATAGAACATTTCTTTATCCTCATTTAAGGCATATAATCCAAATATCAGATTTCTAACCCATGGAAATTAATTTCCATCCCAACATATCTACCATTTCATCAGTCAATAGAAGTTGGGGGTTTATATGCAAAACAGTTCCATTTTTGTCAAATATTTTATATCCTTTTTTCTATATGTGTTTCTTGTAAGCACATTTATTTTTTCAAACAATTATATTTTTGTTAATTTTTGAAGAGCATTAGGTCCATTTAAATTCCATTTTAGGAATTTGTAATCCACAAATTACATGATAATTGTAAATAGCTAAGAAGTACAAGTAAAACAATGATGTTGATTTTCCTTTAAGTTTTACCTAACATAAACTACATTTTGTTCTACGTAGTCTCTTCAACAAAAAAAATATTTTTAAACGTTTCCCTCTGAAACTTTTTAGACAGAAACAATGAGCCAATATTTTCTGTACTAAAGCCAATAGAAGCAAAGTGCTTAAAAGGATTATACAGATTTATTGCAAAAGCAGATTAGGCTTTGCAAAGTCATTCCTTGCTGCGTCTGCTATGATTAATAGGATGTAAATTGGTTATTTCCCTAAATCTTGGATCAAGCAAGGTCAAGCAAGGTTGGATCAAGACATGACACTGCCATTCTGATTCATAGGACACCAAAGAACTGCTGAAGTGTGTAAAGGAAGTATGGAAATTATATAAATAGCTGCTTTTTAAATGCGACAAAAGTAAGAGCATATGCCTTTTTTAATAACAGTTTATCTCTTTAATCAGTGACGTTATTGATTTTCATTGTAAATAATATCATTAGGTTGTGCTGGATGGGACATGCATAACCCTTTCCTCCATGATTTAATCTAAATAAACTTCTTTTAGAGTTATAGCTTGTATTTGCAGCATTCTCAAAAATAAAAATCATTAGGCTATGATTTTCACAACGCACAATACATTTCCTTGATGGGATTAGGATCCCATACCATATCCATTTAGGGTTATGATTTTGCAAGTCCTGATCAAATCTTTCTTGATAGATTCAAAATGTCATGTGAGGTTAGTATTATGACCTTATGAGTGCTGCATCATTTTAGATGCAGATCATATCTGAGGAGGAAATCATATCTGAGAGGAGACTTGTGCATGTCACATTGGGATGTTGGAAGAAATGTACTTCTGGGTTCAATTTCAAGTGGCAAAAAGACACTGGATTCATGGCAGTTGCTTGGAAAGAAGGTTTATTGATGAACAGGATCATATGCCTTGGAGATCTTGGGCAAAGAAAAGGGAAGATATGCAAGGGTGAGATTTTACTGATTCGGACCGGTATTGTCAGCCTCAAGATATCTTCCACTGCTGCTTTTCTGCTATTACTTATTTTGGCTGTCATGACAACGGTGGGAGGGGGGACTTTGGAGGGGAAGAAGGCTGGAGGTGTGTTGCATTCCTTTGCTGGGCTAGCAAGGGGAGGGGGGATTCTTTTTTTTAACTTTCCGTTTCTTGGCTATCTTCTGTCCTCTTTTGTGCAACTGCGAACTTTTATCAAAATGTGTCAAGACCATTTGACAAGAAACCTCATCACCACCTGGAGATGACCACATGAGCTTATTCAGAAGTTTTAATTGGAAGAATCATTTGAACTTTGGGGGGTGGGAGCAATTTTATTTCTTTGTATGTGTGTTTCACCCGCCAATTTCTCAGTTTTGGAATTGATTTGTAGCTTCCACTTTATTTTCCAGTAAAAGGATAACTTTGCTCTGAGTATTTCTCTCTTGGGATCAAAAGGGAGTCTGAGTATTTCTCTCTTGGGATCTAAAGGGAGCACAGACTGACAGGTATGGCAGAACCAGTTGTTATGATTTCCAGTAGAACCATTAAATTGAGGCCCTGGCTGGCCCTGGCCCTTTCTGCCCACTTCTCCACTCCCTGCCCAGTCAGTCTTTATCATACATGTGTGACATTGCATGCAAGAGTGACAATCGCTGACTGCATTCTTCCCCCACCCGCCCTGCCCTTAAATCGGCCATGTGCCATTGTTGCCTGCAGTCTGTCTTTGCCCACCCACCTGCCTGCCAGCCATCACTGTCTATCTTCCACCATGATCTCCTACATGCTGCTGCTGCCAGCCCCAGTTGAGCCCTGACTCTGTCACAACCACACTATCACTGCCGCCCTCACACTTGCCTCCACCACCACCACAAGCCCTGACTCCCGGGCTGGACTAGGCCATCATCACCATGCTGCTGCCCTCAGTGCTCATGGTCGAACTAGCTTCCACCCCAACTGTCCCTGTCTGGCTTGCTTACTGCCAGCATCGCGGCTCCATCCCATTCAGTACTTGCAGCCTAGAAAGCTTTCCTCCCAAACATCCTGGCTGTCTGACTACTTATAGCCATCAGCGCCATGGCTTGTGGCACTCACAGCCTAGCAAGCTTCCTCCCCCCACTGTCGCCAGCCTCCTGCTTACCTGGCTTGCTGGTGGCAGAGAGAAAGGTGAGTCAGGGCTGACCCGTCGCTGTTCAGGTCCCCACCAGCCTGGTTTCTGCATCTCGCCCCCCCACCTGGATTCTCTGCAGCTTCTGGGGGTAGAGGGCTGACCAGAGAGCACAAAGCTGTGCCATTTGCATTTTCCCTGGCTTACCACCTGTTCCCTCTGCTGCCTGCCGGCCTGCGCACATTGGCTGAATGTGGGCTGCCACTGTGAGAATGATGGAAGTCAAGCCTTGCAGAGTGGATCTTCCCTCCCTTATCTTCAAGTCCATGGAGTTTGGCAGCCCACACTTGACTAAAACTCTTGGCCCAATGAGGGAGGGGCAGCTGGCAGAAGAGCAATGTGGGCAGCATAACTTTGTGCTTCCTGGTTGCCTCCCCACACCCTCAGCAGCCACGAGCCCCAGCAGCTGCAAGAGAATCCAAGCAGGGGACAAGATGTGGGTTGGTGGGGAGCTGAGTGGTGACAGCTCTGCCCTGGCTGGCTCACCTTTCCCTCTGCCACCAGGCATGAGAGGAAGGTAAGTTTTGCAGGCAATAAGGAAAGCCAAACTGCTGCCAACCCAGAGCTGATGTCAGGGTGGGCAATGCTGCAAAGCATGACTCGCTTGAAGTTCCCAGACCTTTCTCCAAAAGAGGGAGGATAGGAAGTGTTATGTTTGAGCATGGGCAAGAAAGAATGGAGACAAGTTTCTGAACGGTGAACTTCAGCTCTTTATTTATATCGTGACTTGCTGCTTCTAACAGCAGTAAAACCCGCCTTATATAGGCAAACCTTGTAACGTTTAACCAATAACAAGCTAGGAACGCTAGCTTTTATAACCAATAAGAACTCTCTGTTAAGGGCCAATCGGATTCCCGGAACGGGCCAATCCGGTCCGGCCGCTTAACAGCCAATCAGAAGTGCAGGGCCAGAACCCTGCACTTACTCCAAGCTCACACTTTATTAATCATATTGCAAACACAACACCCCTTCCCCCTGGCTTCTTAATTCAGGGCGCAGTTACATAGTCCCTTAAATAGGACGGTTGTCTTTTTAGTCTCTTTGATTTTTGTTGTATCGGCTGGTTGCAATTCTGCTGAGGTAGATCGTTGTCTGGCAGTGGGGCTGCCTCTGGTTCAGAGTTCACTTCTACGTCGTTGCCCACATTTTCCGCAATTCCCTGAGGTGCAAACGTTTCTCCCTCCGGCTCCGCTTCCTGAGTTTCTATTAAATCGTCGTTTCCTTCGAATGGGTTTCCTAGGGCTTCATCTTCTTCTGTACCTCCCCCCCCTCAGTTTGGTCATAGGGGAGTTGTGGACTGGCCGCTGTAAGCCGCGACCATAATTGGTCGATATGCCATTTCCAAAGTTTATCGTCAAGGCATTGCACGAGGTAGGATCTAGGGCCGGTTACACATACTACTGTCGCTTCCACCCACAATGGGTCGCCCGATAGGTTTTTTGCATAAACCAGGTCTCCTACCTGGAAGGTGCGACAGCGGCTGCTGGATCCTAGTGGTTTCTCCGGTTCATAAGCAGGGTGCAACCGGTCAAGGTGGGAGCGGAGCTTTCATCCCATTAGCAGTTCAGCGGGAGTTTTGTTGGTGACGCTATGTGGAGTGATGTGTTGAAAGAAGATGATTTGCTTGACCTTGTCGTCAATGTTTTTGTAGTCTACCTTTTGCAAGGTTTTCTTCACAAATTGGACCATGTGTTCTGCTCGGCCATTGGTTGCAGGGTGCGCAGGCGAGGTGAGTGCATGGCGGATGCTGCGGTCAGCGAGGTACTGCTCAAACGCTAGTGCAGTAAATTGTGGGCCGTTATCAGATACCAGGATGTCTGGTAATCCGTGGGTTACAAAGAGTCTGTTTAAAATCTTGATGACCGCCTCGGAGGTCGTAGTCGTCATGCAATGAATTTCGAGCCAATTGGAGTAGGCATCGAGACAAGTTTCTGAACGGTGAACTTCAGCTCTTTATTTACATCGTGACTTGCTGCTTCTAACAGCAGTAAAACCCGCCTTATATAGGCAAACCTTGTAACGTTTAACCAATAACAAGCTAGGAACACTAGCTTTTATAACCAATAAGAACTCTCTGTTAAGGGCCAATCGGATTCCCCGGAACGGGCCAATCCGGTCCAGCCACTTAACAGCCAATCAGAAGTGCAGGACCAGAACCCTGCACTTACTCCAAGCTCACACTTTATTAATCATATTGCATACACAATAGGAAGTCCTGCCTGCAGCCCCTTTGTTGGACCCAGAACCTTGCCTGCCAGTTTTTTCAGGCAACGTGGGACCAGGTGCAAATGGACAATCGCACCCGGTCCCTGGGACTCTGGGAGATTGGCTGGGAAGAACTATCATAAGTTAACAAGCAACATTGGAAGTGTGTGTGTGTGTGTGTGTGTGTGTGTGTTTCAGGTGGGTTCCCTAACTTTAGAAGGAAAGGGGGAAGGAGGAAGGGAAAAGAGAGAAAGAGAGAGGGAAAGAGAGAGAAAGAGAGAAAAAGAGGAAGAGAGAGAGAAAGAAAGAGGGAAAGAGAAAAGAGAGAGAAAGAGAGAGGGAAAGAGAGAGAAAGAAAGAGAAAAAGAAAGAGAGAGAGGAAGACAGAGAAAGAGAGGGGGAAAGAGAGGGAAAGAGAGAAAGAAAAAGAGAGAAAGAAAGAAAAAGAAAAAGAAAGAGAGAGAGGAAGAGGAAGAGAGAGGGAAAGAAAGAGAGGAAGAGAGAGGGAGAAGGAAGAGACAAGAAAGAAAAGAAAGAGGAAAGGGAAAGAGAAAGAGAAAGGGAAATAGAAAGAAAGAAAAGGGCTAGACAAAGAAAGGGGGTGGAAGAAAGGGGCAGAAAGAGAGAGAGAGAGAAAGAGAAAGAAAGAAAGAAAGAAAGAAAGAAAGAAAGAAAGAAAGAAAGAAAGAAAGAAAGAAAGAAAGAAAGAAAGAAAGAAAGAAAGAAAGAAATAGAGCGAGAAGAAAGTGAATGAGATATATGAATGGATAGATAGATACATGGAAGGAGGGAGGGAGAGAGGGGGAAAAGGAGAGAAAGGATACAAACCCTGGCTTCAGAAGACTCACAGCAATCTAGGGCTGGCCAAAGAGATCTCGGAGATCATCTTCTAGACCAACCTCTTGCTCCAGCAGCCTATCCTTTCAGAATCATAAAATAGCAGGTGTGTGTGTCTGTGTGTGTGTGTGTGTGTGTGTGTGTGTGAAATCTCTAAAAACAGATCAAGTAGCTCTGAAGAGGTCAGTCGTAAATTAGAACACTTGCTAAGCAACCGGCCGACTTGTATTTGGTTTGCCAGTCACATGGCCACCTGGCCATGCCCACCCAATCACATGACCATCAAGCCACACCTACCCAGTATGCAACCACCAAACCATGCCTACCCGGTCACATGACCACCAAATCACGCCCAGCCTCCAAGCCATGCCCACCCAGTCACATGACCACCAAGCCACACCTGGAACCGGTTATTAAAAAATTTGAATCTCACCTCTGGAGATATGCTGAGAGTCCCTAGGTTTTATATCTTCTCTAGTTTTGAACTTCCTGGGGCACAGGAAGAGTATCCTGATTGGTTATCATAGCTAGCTTTGTAGATTGTCTGGGTGCTAAGTTTGGTTGAATCTTACTGGGTGATGCAATGAAGGCTAATTAAATGGGTCTGTCTGAAGGAGGTAGATCTTTGTTATGTAGAATAGACTGGCCCAGGCATTAATGGCATTAACAAAGATGGGGGTGGGTGGGTGGGATTTCTGCCTCCCTTTTAGGGGAAATATTCTGCCCTTTTAATATTTCCTAAAATATTTCATTTTTCTAGGGGGTAGAAGAATATCATGCCATATCCAGAGGAAGGACTTCTGATGTGACCTGATGATTAATAAAACAGACAAACCATCATTAAAAAGTATACACTGACTTCTATAGCAAATGGCCTGTAAAAATGACACAATATACAAATATATGGAGAAATATATATATGTCGTGTATTTGTGCATGTGAAAGCAAAACAGATATCGGTTTGTATCATTCTTAGATTTGTTAAGCATTAATATTTGGTAGGATGTTATGTTTGTGATCTTAGAAATGCAAATCCATGGGAGATGTGGATGTAAACTGAAGTGATAACTATTGAAATCCAAAGGAAATGACTTATATATTTCTCAAGGAAAAGGATATTTGGAGAGTACATCTCTCAAGTGAAAAATGCAAGTTCCCCTGTACTGATCCTTTAATTGTATTCTTATAACTATGCCAGTAAATTGATGAAAGGAATGGGGAAACATGGTGAAGACAAGCTTGCAGAACAATCATTTCTGAATTTTATTTGGGGCATACTTTCAGAGCCTTATTGAAAAAAGTTTGGAATGAGAAAAGCAAGGATAGTAACTGCCATAGCTGATCTTGATCTGTGGCAAAAGAAAACTGAAAGGTAGTGCCGTAAGATTTTTTAATGAGCCACATCTTAATTACAAGTGGGATTACTGACCTGGTTAATGTTGAACATATTCTAGGACTTCACTCTCAAATAGCCCACAAATGTAGATTGAACAGTTTTTAAATGTTCCAATTAATTTTTATTAGATCCTTGCCATTTATGGAATGAAATCCAATTTTACTGCCATCAGCAGGTATTTCATTATTACTTAGACAATGTGAAATGTATTCATTATGTGGATTTTATTTATTTATTTAGCTTTTGTTATTTGAGATATTGTAGGAACTTGGATATTAAATATCATGTTCTCAATATACCATTTTGTTTTCAAAAGTAACAGGGCAATAAAATTTATAAAATGTCATACTTTTTTGTTTTTCAGAAAAATGTGAAGAACCTCTGGTCTCCAGCTTAACACCATCCTTCTTCAGCAGTTCATCATCTCTGCCATCTACATCAAATAGCTATTCAGCAGGGTTTGCCAAACTAAACAAAAGAGGAGGTAGGACTTTTATTTTAAAATTTTAAAAATTTTGAATTTTGAATATATGTTCACACACACACACACACACACACACACACACACACAAACACATACTTTTAAACTAAAGGAAATTATAATATTTATACATTTAATGCAATGTCATATTCTGCTAGAAAATTAACAAACAAAAGCTATAAATGACAAACCGATAAAATCTCATAATTGATAAGCATGGCTGTTTAAAAGAGTAAAATAAAACTGAAAATTAGTATTATAATGAGACCACCCACATTGATCAATTTTTTGGGAAAAGGGTTTAATTTTATTTGCAAAAGAAATAAATTGAATATTAATGGACAGTTTACATGAGCAGTCCATTTCTGCAGATAATCAGCATAGATCTTTAATCCAGTGTTTTATACTTCAATAAAATGGACCAACTAGGAACAGAGGAGGATAAGCAAATGAATTGCCTTGTCTATCATGTTGCCCTATTGTAGCTTGAGCCTGGAGATAGTCTCCTATTCAGCACTTCCTAAATGTGCCAACTTGTCTCCCCTGCAATATGCTACCTAAATTTTGCCCACTAAGTATTGAAGAAGATGAATGATCTACTGTTGGAGTTGTTTTTGGAAGTCACCAGCCAGTGCTTTGGCAATAATAAAAAACATATGATGGGACCCCATCTTCTCAATAGTATCTGCCGAATTAATTTTTCCAAGCTAGACAGCTTTCACAGTGCTGTGGAAACACTTGCAATGAAAACAGATCAAACCAGTCAATCATGATCTGTGCCACAACATTTTGAACTTGCCCTCTTTAAGTTGTTGAAACCATCCCAGCTAGGACATGTTGGTGAGTGTATGGGAGAATATATACACACATTAAACTATCCAGAATACGCAGTTCTGTCTATTTGTGGAAGGATTATTCAAGTGATTGTCTAGACCAGGGATCTGCAACCTTAAACACTCAAAGAGCCATTTAGACCCATTTCCCACAGAAAAGAAAACACTGGGAGCCAATAATTTAACAACCAGTGTGACTGGGTGGGCATGGCCAGCTCACTCCCATCCAGTCACTTCCTGCTCTGGAATATGAAGCAAGTCTCCATCACCCCGCCATCACCCTTACCTTCTCAGGCCAGACGAGGAGTGATGGGGAAGGGAGGGAAGGGGCCAGCCAGTGGTGGGATCAACCAACAGGGAGCCACAACAGGGGGCTGAAAGAGCCGCATATGGCTCCAAAGCCAGAGGTTGCCTCTCTGGAGGCAAGCTGTTCCACTGGTTAATTGTGCTCACTGTTAAGGAGTTTCTCCTTAATTCCAGATTGCTTCTCTCTTTGATTAGTTTCCAATCATCATTTCTTGTCCTGCCCTCCAATGCTTTGAAGAATAATTTGATCTCCCTTCTTTGTGGCAGCCACTCAAGTATTGAAATACTGTTGTCATGTCACACCCAATTCTTCTTTTCTTTAAACTAGCCAAACCCAAATCCTGTAGCCATTCTTCATATGGTTTAGCCTCCTGACCTTTTATTATCTTAGCTGCTTTTCTCTGAACTTTTCCAAAGTCTCAACTTCTTTTTGTAGTATGGTGATCAAAATTGGTTGCAGTATTCCAGATGTGGTCTTATTAGAGTTTTTATAAAGCAGTATTAATATTTCATGTGATCTTGATTCTATGCTTCTTTTTATATAACCCAGGATTGTATTAGTTTTTTGGGGTGTTGTTGCTGCACACTACTGTCTCATTTTCAAGTGATCATCCACTAGGACTCCAAGGTCCTTCTCATAGTTACTGTTTTTGAGTGAAATCTCATCTAATGTGTATTTATACCTTTGATTTTTTTTTTCCTGCCTAAATGTAAAACTTTTCTTTTCTCCACATTGAAATTCATTTTGTCAGATAGGGTCCATTGTTCAAGTTTTTAAAAGATTTTTTGGGATCCTGAACTTGTCTGCTGAGGTATTGGCTTTTCCTGCCAGTTTAATTTCATCAAGTTGACTAAACTGGAAACAGTTATCTCACAATCAAGATTTAAGATTAGATGGCTTTGACAAATAATGGCTTCCAGATTAGATGGCTTTGACAAATAACCAGGGTTATCTGGGATGACTCCTTCTTGTACTAAGTAAATTAAATTAACCATAGACTTCATTTATTTATTTGTTTAGCAAATTTATACAGCTGCCCATATCACCAGAAGTGATTCTGGTGGTGTACAACAATAAAAATAATTTATTATAAAATTCTCATTAAAAAACTATAATAAGTTAAAGGGAAAGTTTCAACTGAGCAACAATTGAAAGAGAATCTAAATGTTCAGTGATTCTAATCAGTTAAGAGTAATTTGTGATAAATTTTGACTAAAATCCATCTGAAATTGCTGAAAGGATGATTCAGTGTAAAATGATAGGTATTTAGCAAGTAGAATAATATTTATTTTATAGATGCAATTACTCTAGTTGGAGGAAGTATGACTCACTTCGTTGAAATGGCTCAGAGTTACTCAACTGAATCTAACAAAGTCTTGAATTATTTTAAACCAGTGTGGCAAAAGGCAGCTCTATCACTGCTCTGTAACATAGGGCTATAAGACTAATCTAGAACACCTCTGCCTGAGGTTTTTTTTAACATTGACATTAAGAAAGAGAACAAGTCTTCTTGTTCTTCAGTTTCTTTTCTTCTGTTGTAGCTTATTTACATTTGGTCTCAGCTTGTTGATCTTATTTTCCAACCTGAACTTCCATTTTGGTGGTTCATTCTTTGATTCTCTTTCTTCTTTGTTTATTTTGCTTCCCACATGTTCAGTTATAATGCAGCTGTGCTATATATTAGTTGGTTCATTTTTTGTAATGAACTGCTACTTACATTTGACATAACAGTATTGGCATCTTTTAATTCTTGTGCTGTTTCCTTGGAAGTTTCAATTCAAGCAACTTATCCTGTTGTGTGATGTTCTAAATGTTCAGTGATTATTTAAATTATTCTACTTCTACAGTTAGGGGGCTTTGTTCTTTCTGAGGTAAAGGAAAGGGTGCCTGAGTTTCATTTCAAATATCCTTTTCTCAGTGGTCTATTATAACAGGTTATTTGTTTATTTTTTATCACTGTATCTTAGCAGCAGGCAAACATCTTTTCTTCCATTAATTTTAAGCCAATAGTCCTGAGTCCTGTATTTGTTTCACCAAATTTTCAGGTACTCCAACACCTAGCATAGTGTTTGTTCACCTGGATGATGACAGGGTTTCTGTAATTTATGTGCCATCATTTTTTTTCTTTTTCTTTTGGAAGAGACACTCTGTCTGACTCCTCTGATGAGACCTGTCTAGTACGGTTGAACCCCATATATAGCTCTCATTTTCCTCAAAGCACACAAACTCCACAGCTATATCAGGTACTGCCTTGCTGGAAGATAGTGTCTTTGTGCAATTTCCTTTGTGTTTATATGGAAACATCTATTTTCAACTAGATATTGTTGGATGACATCAGCAACTACACTAGTTACAAATTTCAGTTGCTGGTAAACATGTATTTGGCCTGTTCCTTGCCCCTTGTTTTGATCTTCCATTATCAGGTAGGTTTTTATAGATGTTGTTATTTTTATTATTACTCATCATATTACTAATTAAAACTGTGTTGGTTAAATTATTTTCAGATAATAAATCTTTGGAGCTTGATGAATAACCTGGAAATTAATGAAGTAGCAATAGCTGAAGCAATAGCACTTAAACTTATATATTGCTTCACATTGTTTAAACCTTTCTAAGCAGTTTACAGAGTCAGCATATTAGCCCCAACAATTTTGGTCTTCATTTTACTGACCTTGGAAAGATGGCAGGCTGAATGAACTTTGAGCCAGTGAGATTTGAACTGCTGGAAGTTGGGAGTTGACAGAATTTCCCAACAATACTGAGTTCTAACCACTGCACCTGCATGGCGGTCAATGAGCTGAAGAGTTTTAGAATCTCTGTTTTAGAGTTACCAAAGGGAGCATTGTAGCAGGTAAAATAAGACTTTATCTTAGAAAGAAAAAAGCTATTTCCTTAGCATTATAACAGTTTTAGCACTTCACTGTGCTGGAGGGAAGAGAAATAATGGAATTAAAATTAAGCTGTTTTTCTTTTCAAACAGAAGAGCACAGCTATTATCTATATTTCAGCCTTCATAATAATATGTTGATTATTCTTAAGCAATTTTGAGTTACTCAGCATGATAGGGTATATTATTAATAATCATATTTTCTTCTTCAAGTAATTTAGTATGCCACATTTGTGTTAACAGGAAAGGACTAACAAAGCCTCCTAATTATGGAAGGAAATATGATGAAAAACTACTTAAAGCTTCATCATAGGTTTTTGTGTGTGTGTATTCTTATAAAGGTCTCTCATATATGATTCAAACTAAAAAGCTATGTGCATATTAGTGCATCACTGATAAATGGCTAAATTCCATTACATTTATAAATTATGGAAACTTAACAGATTTATATTATCATTGTATATAAATTGTTCATAATTTGTTCTTTGTCTCATAAATATTTACAGAAACATGGAACAATGCAAAATATTGAAGCATTTTGCCTAAATGATATCCAAATTGTGCTGAAACTGATTTATTTATTTATTAGAATTTTGATCTGATTTGAATTTATCACTAAGTTTGAATTGGCTAATTTATTTAATTGAATTATAAAATTGGTTTCAGTTGTTACTCAGTTTGATACAAGTTGTCAGATTGATCCAATCTATAAAATCAACCAAGTCATTGAAAAATGAATTCAGTTGGAAGTTTGAACCAATACCCTTTAAGCAGAATGTCCAAATTAAATACCTGTTTATAACATTTATTGTTTTTTGACTTATAAGTGATCCTCAAATTTTAATGTTGGAAAGAATTTGTTTATTATTTCTTTTAGTTTGATCACTTCAAACTTCTTCTGATTATTAATTGATAATATGTAAATGTCTGCAGTGCAGCAACATACAACTTCTCAGAAATTGTCTCACACATTTCAAAAAAAATATTTCTTTAAATATTCTCTTGGATGTTGAACACAAAGAAATTATAAAATAATTTCATAAAGTTCAAACAACTGAATAGTTTTGTGATATGGCCCATTAGATTTAATTTTGCTTCTTTCAAGATGCAAAGGAGGATTGGAGGATTAAGTGAAATATGCCATATTTTTCTGGTTGTCGACATGTCCAAAATATTCTAATTTTCACTTTTTTATGGTTTTGATGATTTCCCTTGGCTTTCCCACCTTCTCATTTCTGATTTTGTCAACCCAATTTTTACATAACAGCTGCAAATCCACATTTTAAATGCTTCTAGTCTCTTCATGTGGCTTTCTGTCAGAGACCAAGTCTCCACTACATAGAGCAGGATAGAAAAGATGTAGCATCCAACAAGCCTAATTTTCAATCTTAGACTTATATCATGACTACAGAAGACCTTTTTCATTTTGAAGAATACTGTTCAAGCTTTCTGCATCCTTGTTTTTACTTCAGTATTCACGTTCCAGTTTCATATACATTAGAACTTAGGCATATGATTCTTTCAACTTTTTCTAGTGGTATTCTTTCTGAAGTTATTGGTGATAAATTAATATTATAAATAAATTATTGATAAATTATTGTTTGCTGATGACCATGATCTTGGTTTTTTAGGTGTTAAGCTTCAAGCCGTATTTTTCAGTTATTTCTATGACTTTGTTAATGAGGAACTGAAGGTCTTCATTTTTAAATTAACATCTTAGAAGGCAAACTTCAGAGTTTTGGGGAAAACACATGTGGTAAAATTTAGATAGTGAAAATGTTAACCATACATTTAGTGAAAATGTTAACCAGAAAATGTTAGTGAACCAGAAAAAAGGTTTTTTTTATTACAATAAGCAGAGAAAATATAATTAATATAATTGTAAACTTACTTAGTGAAGTAAAAATAAATTAATTAGTTAAAATTAGAGAAAGTAGGTTAGCTGAAGTTATAAAAATCGTTACAGAACTTTCTGAAAACAAAACTCTTAAGAGCAAGAATATCACCATTATAGAGTATTTTTTAGAAATAATGATAGAAATAAGAAGATACTCCAGAAATCTAAATGGACTTCTAACAAATCAAGAGGACACAAATTGAAATAATAAACAGTCGAAGATTTTGTCAAAAATAACAGGCAGTGGAAATACAATGAACTTGAATATGACTTCTGAAAGATTAACTTTATCAATGGCCAATTATTAGCATAAATCCTAATTAAATCAAAGTTCTGTTAACCAAGAGCAAACAAGGCCACAGAATGCATCCATAAAACTAGGAGACAACAGAGAAGCACACCAGACTGAAACAAACTCTATACCTTCTATAAAAAAATGTGTTTTCTTATTCAAACATAATAGAAATAGAAATATAAGTTACCATCTTTATTTAGTCTAGACATGCAGTGTGTCAGCTGCCCATCTTTGCTTTCTTAGATGCTTTCTAGAAACTGCCATAATTGAGGAGAGGGGGATTTGGGAGGAGAAGAATATGAAAGAATTATTTGGCAAATTAGAGAGTATGGACACTAATAGGAACCAGAGGTATCAAACTGAGCCATCTTTCTGCCTTCAAGGATCTGGGAAAGGAATTAACAGTGGCACCTGATGCATCAGGTTCCCAAAACATTGGAACAGAACCTGATTGGACTACTCTCAAGGCAGGTTTTGGACATTGGGAATTGTTTTCAGCATATGATTTTTCTTCAGAGCTTGCCTTACTATGCTGCACTTAACATCTCTAGTTAAGTACCTTTTCTCTAACACCTATGGAGTCAAAGTCAGTAAGCCAGTCTGATACAATATTTGTTTCCTGGGTGGTGGCTGAGAACAAGATTTATGTATTCATTATATTTTATAATATATATAATAAATATTTATATAAAATATAAAATATTATAAATATAAATAAAATATTATAAATATATTTATAATATATGTTATATTTTATAATATCTCAGACTCACATGAACCATAAGATTTCATCAAATAAATACATATTTTTACTCTATCATAATCAAAAGACTCTAGATGGCATGCACAAATATAAAAGAAATATACATTGTCTAATTAAAATCACAGAAGAGCTATCTAAAACAACAGAAACAAGAAATAACAGGGTCTAATCAGGTTATTAAGTTATCCAAAGTGTTGATGCTGCCATAGAAAAACAGTTCCTTTTAAGGTTTATTTCCCTTAGACATCCTAGAAAAGTAAGATCATGCAGTTTCTCCCTGACTTTTTAAATTGGTCATGTCAAATTCAAGACCCATGGGCCAGATCCAGCCTGCAAGGCACTTAGATCTAGCTCACGGGCCACCATGGAGACAGCAAGGGTTTGGCCCCTGCTATCTCAACCCATCCCAGCCAGCAACCAAAGGAAAATCCCAAAGACAGCAGGCCAGAAGGCAGCCCAGCCACTGAGTCTCTCCCATTCCTTCTTGGCCACACAGCCCAGACACAGCCATACTCAGGGCTAAATTTGAAAATACATCCGTCCACTTCTAGCACCAACCACAGCTGCTGGGGCTGCCATCGTAGACAGGAAGGCTCTGAAGCAAGTAGCTATGGCTGGTGTTACAAATGCAGTGCTTTCTCTACCCTTCTTTGATGAGGCTGCTGTCATAGTCAGGAAGGCTCCAAAGGCATTACAATAAAAATAGAAAAGATAGGAAAACATGCACATGGATAGAAAAGATAGAAAGACCTGCACATGAATAGAAAAAATAGAAAGGCCTGCACATGGATTGGAGAAGAAACAAAAGTATACTATATCATCAAAAGAGTAAATTAAATGAAATGGAAATGGGCTGGTCATATAGTAAGAAGAACTGAGGACAGGTGGACCAAGGCAGTCATAGAATTCAAAGATAGTGGTGTATAGCTAGGAAGGTGAAGCTCTCACTCCGCTGGTCAATTGATTGCGAGTGGGACTCTTACTGTTTCCCTCCCTGATTTAATTGAATGTTGATTGTGGGAAGATTTGCCAATCATCCCCGATCAAGAGAGGCTCTGTTGGGTCACCACCTGCATCAGTTATCGGCAATTGATCACCTGATCCTGTGATGGAGGGCCGGTTTCCAGTGTACTCACCACCTGATTGCCACCCTTGATGACTGCTTATACCAGAGATCCCAGAGCACCGGAGCTCCTAATTCTTTGGTGACAATGTAGCCCAGAGCCCGCGAGAGCCTTTACCACCCATCAAGACCACTGCCTATACAGGAGATTCTGGAGAGCTGAAGGTCCTAATTCCTCAGGGAGCGCTATAGCCCAGAGCCCGTTGGAGCTTTTAAAAAAAGCTATAAAGAGCTATAAAATCCACCACCTGCACCAGAGATCCTGGGGAGCTGAAGCTTCTAATTCTCCGGGGAGCACTGTAGCCCAGAGTCAGTTGGAACCTTTACCACCTGTGGGGTCTACCGCCTGCATCGGAGATCCTGGGGAGCTGAAGCTCCTAATTCCTTGGGATGCACTGTGGCCCAGAGCCTGCTGGAGCCTCAATCAATGGCAGAGCTCCAACCACCGAACTTCCAATGGCTGAAGGCCAGATCCCGGAGCGCTGACTTTCCAACCGCTGCCTAAACTGCCACCTACACCACTGATTGGAGGTCCTGATCACAGAGTGCAGCCCTGCTGATTCAAGCAGCAGCCTAATTCTCAAGATCACTAACCAAAGACAAGGGGATCCATGAAAAGACAGACCTGATCCCTAAGTTTGCTAGGTGATGATCTGAAGTGACAAAAGAAGAGTAGCCTTCTGCCAAAAGATGTTCACCTACATTTTTCAGCCTAATACATCCACTCTTTATATACCCCCCAGGAGCCACTCAAATCTAATCTTCTCCTCTTTTTATCCTACATCTTAATTATTCTCTTCCTGCCCTAATATTTTTCCCCTCAATATAACTCTGTTTAATTGATAAACTGATCTTAACTAATTAATTAATTCTACAATTATTTATCTTTAGTGATTAATAGGTTATTACAGATTATTAGAGACTAATGGTTATTATTTAGGCTAATTAATTGTTTTGAATATTATTATGATTAGAATGTTTAGTGTAAATTAGTGATTAGTGCAATTAATTGACTAGTGTATTTAGTGATTAGTATAATTAATTATTAGAATAATTATTGATTAGTTAAATTAATTGACTAGTGTGATTATAATAATTGACTATTTGGTGTGATATTACTTCATTGATTATCTTGTTTGATTGACAACCCAATCAACAAGCCATCTCAACAAACCCACCATGCCAGGAAAACAGTCCAACGTCAAACCACAACCTAAAAAGAAAGAAATCCCTACTAAAGAACTGCAAGACTCTTGCTCTTGCCTTATATGCAAGGAATCCTTAAAGGATAATGAGGATTAAATCAAATGTTCTCTTTGCGATAACTACACTCACCATAATTGCTTAGGATTACCTAAGCAAATGACTCTATTCCTAAAATCATCCCCCAATGCTTTTCCATATTTCTGCCACTGTGCAGACATAAACTAGAAAAATACATTACCCTGTTTGAAAAAATTGATAAAAATATGTTATAACATTCACTGACACCATTGTAATATCCCTGGACACTATACAAGCAAGACTAACAAACCTTGAAAAAAAAGAGACAACATAAAAGAACAAACATCTATAAACCATACTTCTACCCAACAATTACAACCAAAACCCACTCGACAAAAAATCATGAATACTTCAAATATCGATATCCCCACCCTCATTAAAGAAGCCATTGAGTGTGAATGGAAATGACCAAATGCCATCTTATTTGGTCTAGAGGTCAATGACAATGATGACATCACTAATGTTTAAAACATCATCAGGGAACATCAAGCATCAACAATCTCCCCTGATGAAATACTTGATATTTCCCATGTTGGTCCTGAGCTCAAAAATAAAGATGGCTTGATGTCCCCATGCCTCTGCAGGATCATTTGCAAAAACAAATCAAGCAAACACAAATTTATCTTCTCAATAAATTCACTTACAAAGAGCAACAACAACCAGAACCTTCGTTCTCATCCTGATCTAATCTTACAGAAACGTGTATGATCCCAAGAACTACAACCTGAGCTCAAAAGACTACACAAATCAGGTAATACTTATCTATACATCAACTACCATGCAGATTGTATCAAAAGCAAGAGTCACAACCTACATCACAATAACTATCACTCAAACATCCAATGTTAAGAATGCACACCCCTTACTTCCTCCAAACCAGAGGTGGTATTCAACTGGTTCGCACCTCTTCAGGTAAACCAGTAGTGGTTATTTGGCATGGGTCACCGAACCAGTGGCGACCCCTGGCTGGCCACGCTCCCAACCTGGTCACCTGGTTGCTCACTTGCCCTGATTGCTCTCCTACCTTTCCATTCCCCACATCCTCTTTCTCCCTGGGGGGAAAGAAAGAAAGGCATGGAAGCTGAAAATATTGCTTTCCCCGTGTGAGAAAGGATGCTACCATCTTTCAAAAAGGCCTTGATTATGTGTCTGAATGGTCTAACAATTAGTCCTACACATTGGCAAAAAAAATCTATATACCAAATACAATCTAGGCAGATATGACTTTGTTGATGACCCTCACTTTGTCAAGGACCTTGGAGTTCTCATATCGAATGATCTAAGCGCCAACACTCACTGTAACAGTATTGCCAAAAAGGTTTTAAGAGTTGTAAATTTAATTTTACGAAGCTTCTCCTCTGGTAATACTGTTTTGCTAACTAGGGCATTCAAACCCTTTGCTAGCCCAATACTTGAATTCAGTTCTGCTGTCTGGAATCCGCGCTGTATATCTGACATAAATACAATTGAGCGAGTCCAGAAGTTTTTTACCAGAAGAGTTCTACATTCCTCTGTTCACAACAGAATACCCTACAGCATCAGACTTGAGATTCTTGGCTTAGACAACCTTGAACTACTCCGACTAAGATTAGATTTAAGCATAGTACATAAAATCATATGTTACAACATCTTACCAGTTAATGAATATTTCAGCTTTAACAACACTAGAGTGCAAAACAGATATAAACTAAATGTAAACCACTCCAAACTCGATTGCAGGAAGTATGATTTCAGCAACAGAGTGGTCAATGTCTGGAACTCAGTACCTGATCCTGTTGTCACCTGCTCAAACCCTCTTTTACCCTTAAACTAACTTCTATTGACCTCATCCCATTCCTAAGAGGTCTGTAAGGGGCATGCATAAGTGCACAATTGTGCCTACCATCCCAGTTCTATTGTTCCCAATTACTAGTTTCTATTTCTTGTATTTAAACTTAAGTTTATTCTTGTTTCTGTTATATTGTAAGCTTTTGACAAATCAAATTAATAAATAAATAATAAATAAAATAATAAGAATGGGTCCCACTTGATAAAAAGTGTCCATGAAAGAGACCTAAAACAAGATGAATCAACAACAGCAACTATTGTAGGTCAATTGATAAAAGAAAGATCAGGCATGTATTGGAAACAGTTGGAAACATGTGGAAGAGTCCTTCATAATTCCTACACACACACACATACACACACATATTATCTTGAGAACAGGCATCATAATTTAATTTTAAAGTGGCAATAAATGTTATGTTATGTTATCTTTATCTTATTTTGTTTTATTCTTATGGGCTGTATGGTTATTGTATGTACTATCTTGATAAATGTTTCAATATAGAATAGGTGTTATATTTTTAGTTTTTAATAACATATCAGCCAAATTGAGCTGGCTCTTCAAGAGCTGTTTGATCTTTTGATGATACTTGGATGTTGTTGGCTTCCTTGTCTTCTCATCATAGTTTTCAAGTAGTAATGAGATATCAAGGTACTTTTAACTGCTCTATAAATGTAGGAGATATCTGACTGAGTCCAAGGTAGGAGTCAAGAGCATTGTCATCGTTGAGTCCTTTTGTGCCCACAAGAGATCTAAGTCCAGCCCACTTTGAATTCCATTGATTCCTATCTACCACCAACTTGCTTTGATGATTAGTGGTTAAGATTCTTGCAGAGTGTTAGCATACAGTAAACCTGTATCAATTTGAACAACTTTGCTTCATGACTTCTTGCACTTGACAGTATAACTGCTATGTAGCCCATTGGTAGCTCCATTCTATTACCTAAACTACTTTTCCTTTCTTCATTCTCTTCCTGTAGCACTACTTCAAACTGAATGAAGTCTTCCTTTTAAATCTGTATAAGTTTTAGTTCCATGTTCCAGTTCCAATTTCCATGTAGCTTGATGTCATCTATATAGAGGAGGTAGCTGAGTTCCACTTTTGAACTTGAATCCTTATCAGTCTTTGTGATTATCTGACCAAGGAGGTTGAAGTCTATGTAGAACAGAAGTGGGGATAGTGCATTCCTTGGTAAATGCTAAACTTGATGATCACTTGTATGAGTTATCTTGAGTTGAGTTCCACAATCCCATTGAATCCTTGAGGAAGGCTCTTACATTCTGATAATTTTGTATAATACCAGGCATTCACAGATTCATGTTTGTAGCTTTAGACCATAGGCTTTCCTATAGTCAATCATTGGCTGCAGTTGGATGGTGCTTTTCCCTTGTGGGTGTTCTTTCATGATCAGCATTGTTCTTCCTTGTATAGCCAATCAGGTGGGAGTATGCTAGTAGACATTCATGCACTACTAATAGTTTCTTTATCCAGTAGAAGTGGAACTTGTGTAGATCAGCTACTGTCTAACTCTTCATGTTTTTCGCCTACTGTTAAATTTCTGTTATTGCAACGGTGATTGATTTCTGTTCTTGATAACTGCTGCAGTCTACTCTCAGACCCTGCAGCAATTTGAACTGGCATTATATTTTCTTTTTCTGCCATATGTTCTTCCAGTAGTGTTCAGTTTTGGCTGTTGGTGGTTCTACTGGGTTGATGGACTGCAGTTGGAAATATGCTTTAGATTTTTTTTTTTAGAGAAAAACATTTCTCTTCTAGGCTTCTGCTTCTCTAGTGTATCTCCTTTGCTTGGTCACAGTGCTACGTATGAGCATATGTTTAGCAGTCTGTAAGGCTTCAAATGAAGTCAAGCCTTTTTCCTGTATTTTTCTACTGTATTTTTCTTTCCAGATTCCAGATCTTTTGCTCTAATCTTATTTTCCGAGAGGTGGGGATATATATTGCTGTTTCTTTTGATCATGTAGACAAGCACCTCTATAATTGGAGTGTACATTGGTTCACTGTTTTGAGTTATGGTAATGCCATGATGGTTCTGTTGGCATCCTCCAGCATACTATCTAATGCTGTTCACTCTTTCTCATGTTAATAAATCTCTCTTTATTTTTAGTTATACACTGCGATACTCCACTATCAACTACCCATATATCATGGTTTACATTTGTAGTTATATTTGATATTGCTAAACTAACATTCTTATGAGCTTTCTGTATATTATTCTGTTTCTTACCCTTTTTACAGTATCTGGCTTTATGTCCTTTAGCCCCACAAGAAAAACATTTCCTAACAATATAGGCAGTTGAAGATAGTTTTTCTTCCTGGGGTTGTCTTTCTCTCAGTTGAATTCTATCTTGCCTTCTTCTTGACTCTTCTAACAGTCTTCCAGTTATTCCAGTCAATGTAAGTTCATCTCTGTTTAAAACTTCCAGTGAAGACACATAATCATCATAAGTTTCATGCAAAAAAGAAAGAATAATGTAAACCTGATGCAACTCAGAAAATATCAGTTCTTTTTCCTTTAGTTTCTGAAAAGTCCTTTTCATAAACTCCAAATGAGCTCACATATTGCCACCTTTTATAAGACGAGCTTAAAACAGTTTACATGTAAAGTATATGTGTGTACCCACACTATCTTGAACATAAATCTTCTTCAGAATGTCCATCTAGCAGCAGATTCTTGACCACGAATATGGACTAGCTGCTGATCACTCAGTGTCAGTCCAATTATACTAAGAACCTTTTCATTATCCTGGTTAAATTCAGCTATTTTCTTTTTATCTTCATCATTCGATGGATGCAAAATTGTTACATCCGGTGGATTATTCACTACAGTCCATAATCCTTCTTTACGCAGAAGTAGGCTGCACTTCATAGACCAGGAAATATAGTTTGTTCCATTCCAATATAGTTATCAAGGATAGACTGATTGACTGTTCTTGTGCCATTGTATCAATAAACCACAATTAGCTGTCTAAATATGAAACTGTATATTCACACTGGTTCTCAATATCTCAATGGGCCCATAACCAATGTTAGGATATGTGCAGAGTAACCCTTGTATAAAAAGGATATGCACATGGAAAATGATTTGTGAGAACAGTTATGAAGAAATATACAGCCACATAGAGTTGAAGAATTTGTATTAATGTTTACTTGAAGAAATACCACAGTCCAATAAACAGTCCATGTCATACACATTTTTAACAGTCCAGAAATATCCAGTTGTAAAGTCTTCTTACATCTAGTTATAAAATCTTCCTATCAGTTCCATGTGTTTTACAGCAGACAAATATCAAATCATAATACAACAAATAACCTTCAATATCAACAGAATATCAAAATAAACAGGGTTAGTCAGTATTGGTCCATAGTCAGTCGGTATCAGTATCAAGAGAGATCATCAGTGCAAAAGAGAAACAGAATTAAAGCATGATCTATAGCTCCCTCTTAAAGCTACAAACATATATATTTGTAGTTTATATATTGTCAACCCAACTACATTATTTACATATACATAACAGTATATTGGTTTTATTTTCATATCCCTAATAATAAAATGAAACATAGACCATACAATACCATGGTATGCTAAAATAAAGACAGTGTTGACAGAGACTATTTTTGAAAGAAAATATTATGTTCTATGCCCCTAGATTTTGTATTTAAGAAGCTCAACGCACTTTGATATTTTAATAATTAAAAGGATGCTATCGTGCTACCTGGAAGGAACCTGACACCTAAAATGTAACAAAGCAGTTATCACATAAGTTTTTGTCAATCACAGATACTCCCTCAAATATATGGGTTTATAAACAAGCTCCCTATCCAATCGCATTATATGTACATGTATGTACATATATGTACATAAACTAGTGATTGGAATAAAAAAATGCAGTTAGAAACAATTTAGAAAATTAAAATACTTTAAATTATCAATATGAACAGAATTACTCGGATAAATAAAGTAGCAACTAGGGATAAATTCGATGTTTAATTTACAGCAGGAACGTTTAACCTTGAGGATCTATGAGCAGATTTTAGTGGAAAAATATTTTGGATTGAAAAAAGTTGCAACTTTATTTTCACACATATATTTGTTATTGTTTTTAATATTTTAATAATTGCATTTCAATATAATTGGGATATACTGTACAGAATTCTCTCAAAAGAATCCATCACATAAAGAAGTTGAGCCATCTCCTAATTTAAAGTGTGTATAAATATTTAGAAAGTGTTAAAATAAGATTTCCCCTTAATAATAAAAAGGTATTATTATAAAATTGATTTGAAAGGAAAAGGAATTTTTGTAAAGCTTGCATTGCCAGTGAAAAGTTGTCACTTTTGATTAATTGGTTGTTATTATTTATTTAAAATAAAAATAGGTACATTCATAAATATAGTATTTAGGAGTAGTCATGCATATCATTGACTTGAGGAAAAACCCCTGTGAATACTCTGCTGTTATTAGACAAAGATTTGCCAATATCATCCTTATTTTTTTCTGATCCAAGAGAGGATATTATGTTCCAGACCTCTTTCAGGCTAAGCCTCTCTTTCTGCTTCCTTAAGGGACTCTAGTTGTGTCCTTCCAGCTTTGTTTTTCACCTCTCTTGAAAGGGTACAACCTAAATTCATCAGAGCAGCTGTCTAGATGAGTCTAGGATAGACCACTACCAACTCGCCTCTGCAAAATCACCACCACCAAGTCACTGCAGAACAACTGCACATGGCCAACTCATTGTGAGGCCAACTCATGGCAGCTGGAGGGTGAGCGAGAGGATGGACAAAGTACAGAACATATTCAGGCAGGTAGCAGGAAGGTGGTAGCATAAAGAGACTTCCCATATCCACACTTCGCTTGGCCCAGCCACCACTGCCCAGGGCTATGAGCAGAAGAAGCCAGGAATGGGAGTAGTGGCAATCAGGGTGGACAGAGTGTCAGAGTGCATGCAGTATGACTAAGTGAGACAACCCAGGAGCAAACAGAGTACACAGGTTTGTATTTACATATAGTGGTTTTATCTCTACAAAATCATATATACATACAAGTACTTTTTGACAAGTCTTAACAAACGCAATCAATAATTTACAGCAGGGAAGCACACATGGAGAGAGAGTTATACCCTCACAGAGCCTCATTTATAATACAGCCTCTTAAAGAGGTAGCAGTCAAATGCTAGAAGACCTCCAAGGTCTCTTCCAATTCTATTCTATTCTATTCTATTCAATCATCCTGCTGACTCATTACTACCATTGCATCATCATTACAGCATTTCAGTATTACAACATCACAGCAGTTTGCCAGCTATTAAATCATCATTACCCTGACACAGAGGGAAGGCAGCAGTTAGGAGCTTCTCATTTTTACACCCCTGCTATAACTGTGCCTGCCATGCTCATAGAGTTACAGCTCATTTAGCTATGTTTTGTATAGTAGCAGAGAAGATCCAGTATCTTCTGGGCCAATATAAATATTTTTACTCCACTGCTTTTAATAATTGTTGATACCTTTACTTTAACTCAAAGGTGATTTTTCAAAAGGCAGTTGGACTTTATTTATTAATTTTTCTTGAAGAGGTTTTGCTTCTAATCCAAGAAGCATTTTCAGTTCTGATTGAATGGTAGGGAATGAAAGGATTTCTATTTCTTTCAGTCATCTGTTGTTTCATTCCCCACCATTCAGTCAGAACAGAAGATGCCTTTTGGGTGAAAAGTCTTCAAGATAGAAAAAAACAAAGATAGTTCAGTTGCTTTTTAAAAAAGCCCCTTTGGGATAACCATGCTCTGGATGAGTGCGAATCTTAGTCATATATGTTGTAATTTTAGATGTTACATATTTAATATAATCATGGTGTTTATATTATAATTTAATAAAGGCCATCTCCTGAATCTCACTGCTAGATGTTAGTAAGGTTATTTTACAATTGTATTTTAGTTCTCTCTTAAATTTTATTTGTTAGTTATCTGTACTGATATTTGATCACAATAAATTGATGTGAATTGAATTAATTGCTGAAAAATTATCAAGCTATTCCTGATAAAGTCAGTTTCTCAACTAACTACTATTATTATACCGCTAATGGAAAGAGGAAGAGTGTCTCTGCTCAATATTTTGGATTGTACTCCACAGATTTCTGCTTAACCTGTTTTGTGAAGATCCTCCATCTTTTGTGGGGTATGAAGATGCTGCTGTTGGGAAGGTTTTTTTTCATATATCTTAATCCCAATCCATAGCTGAAATGTTTGCTCATGCATAGTGTAGGACAATTTTCTTGGAATGGACAAAGCAGCTTCAAAAAATAATGTGGTGATAGTTTCATTTCTGATGAAACCAGAATATCAAGCGATCAAGTGATAGGACATGTATTGATCAAGCGATAGGACATGTACTTTAAGTGGCCTGTGATAAAATTTTTGAAGCTTATATATTTTAATAAATTCTATAGTGCTTTGGAGAGTACAGATGTGGGTGCCGTTATTCCCTCCCACTTAATTTGAAACTGTGGCTTAATTAGTGAGTAAAGAATCAATCAGCTGACATTGTCATGCTGCCAAACTCTGACAAGAGATGTTCTGGATAATTTGGTCAAACTTTAAAATAATTATAATTTAACAGTTAGCAAGAAGATGCCATTAAATGCCCATAAAGTTGCTTGGTTCTTACTCATGATAGTCCCTTTCAGTACGATTCAATTAAAATCATAAATGACATATGATTATTATAAAAAATTGAAAAGATATGTTCAATGGAAGAAAAGAGTAAGTGTGGGTTGACAGGTACCACAATATAATTGCAACTGAATTTTCTCTGCTGTGATCATTGAAATAGATGATATCTTTTTTAAAAAAAGTTAAAAGTTTTAATTATAACAGTAAAAAATAATGCAAACTGAAAAAGAAAATAAAAGATTCAATTAAAAAACATAAAGATCAAGAAAAAACATAAGAAAGAGGCTTTCTACCCTCATCATAATATACATAAATAATTTCACTATCTCTTCCCTCCTCTTAAATAACAAATATTAAATTCTTCACCCTATAACTAAGCTATCAACTATAGACGAATCTAAAAGTTATGTCTTCTTCCATCCACTGTCAGCCAAAAGTCCACAGAGTCCTAAGAATAATATTAATTGCTATCATCCCATATATCAAATCATCTCTAAGCAAATTCACATTTAGAAGGCATAAATAGTCTCAATATTCTTATTTAAATAAAAAAGACTGAAATTTAATATACCAAAGAGGGACACTTTTTCCTTTAAAGAGAAGAAATTCTTTAAGTGAAAGGACAATTATTTACATGTTTTCACATGTAAATAAAGAATTGAAGTTCACTGTTTCACTGGCTCGTCTCCATCCTTGCACCCATACAAAGCCAATTTAAATATCATCAGGATATATAAAGTGACTGTAGGGAAAAAGCTTAAACACTATTTTAATTGTAAGCTGTGGGAAGCCCCCGTCCAAAGAATGAAAATTTTGGCAAATATTAAAAAAGGCAGGATTTAATATGAGCTAGGATGATGTAGTGGTTAGAATGCAGTAGGCTACTTCTGCTGACTGCCGATTGCCAGCAGTTTGGCAGTTCGAATCTCACCAGGATCAAGGTTGATTCAGCCTTCCATCCTTCTGAGGTGGGTAAAATGAGGATCCAGATTGTTGGGGGCAATATGCTCTAAGTGGTATTATAAACCACTTAGAGAGGACTGTAAAGTGGTATATGTTGTGAATCAATAAATGCTTAATAAAGAACATTAAGAGCTTGAAGTAAAGTGCAGGGTTCTGGCCCTGCACTTCTGATTGGCCGATAATAGCGACATCGGATTGGTCCGTTCAGGAGAATCTGATTGGCTATTAATGAGCCTCTCCCATTGGTTAATGGAGCTAGCGCTCCCTGTGTTTTCATTGGTTAAATAAGTTAAGAGTTGTCTGTATAAAGGGGCCCATCGTGGCCATGGAGCTGAGCTGTTTTCACATGTAAATAAAGAATTGAAGTTCACTGTTTCACTGGCTTGTCTCCATCCTTGCACCTATGCTCAGAACATAACACTGGCGATGAGGATAGGATGTGGAGACATCAGAGCTCATTGAATGACGAAGAACCATTACCGAGCACATGGCTGAACGCACCAACGGCGGAACCATGTCCGGCAGCGTCATACCACCCGCTCTATTTGACCTGGCACAAGAAGACTGGGACTCATATATGGATCGCTTCCAGATGTTCCTGGAAACCAACAATTTAAAGGATGCCACTACCGGAAAGAAACGAGCGGTATTCCTAACTCATTGCGGGCCAACCGTATTCAAGATGGCCAAGGCACTAGCAAAACTGGCAGAAGTAACATCTATGGACTTGGACGTTCTCGAACCACTGCTAAGGGCTCACTACGCACTGACCGTGCCAACGCTCATGAGAAGGCATGAATTCTATCAGAGAAGTCAGCGGAAGGGCGAAAGCGTTGCTGATTTCATCGCGGATCTCTGGAATCTGGGAGGCCTATGCGAGTTTACCGACTTAGAAGAAGCCCTGAGAGACCGAATCGTTCTGGGATTAGATGCACCAGGCACTCAGAGTAAATTAATGGCGAAGGGCAACATTAACCTTAAAGACGCCATAACTGAAACTACTGCAGCAGAAGCAACCAGGAAGACAGCTGCCCAAATGCGCCGCACACACGCACCGGTTCACCAACGAGCCTGCGACATTTCACCTCAGTCAGAGGGACAGCTAGAGACGGCCCCCCACGAGGACCTCGACTCGTTATCAGAAAGCGACGAGGAAGAGGTCCATCGACTTCGGTCTGAATGGGACCAACGCCAGAAATCACAGTACCAATGTGCCGGGTGTGGAGCACGCCACCCCTGGTCTGAATGCAAATTTCTCAACGCACTCTGCCATGTGTGCGGGAAAAGAGGCCATATAGGTCGGGTCTGTAGAAGCAAGCCAGGACCCAGCCAGCCCTCAAGGGGGGCTAACTACCGCCAACCGATGGGAAGTCGTCCTATGAAGCGTCCTATGAACCACCAATGGAACAACCACTCTTACAGAAACAAAAACCTAAACCACCCAACGAAGCGAGAAGAGGCTCACCAAATGATCACGATCGGTCACACCTCATCTCTGGACACCAAAAAGATCTGAGTGAAAGTGGCCATCGAAAACCAGCCCTGCCTGATGGAAGTCGATTCAGGATCGTCCCTCTCGATGATTTCCTGGAAGACCCTCAAGCAGCTCATCCCCACTATCCGTAGGCAAGACCTCCGGTTGCAAAGCTCATACTTAAGGACTATCAAGGAAATCGAATCCCGGTTGTTGGATCCAGCTGAGTACGGGTATCGTTTAAGAACCGTACAGCATTCCTACCCCTGACTGTAATCGACAAGGATCAGCCTAGTTTGTTAGGCCTCCAATGATTCGCTCCACTTGGAATTGAAGTAGCCGGTATTCACCGAACCTACAGCAGCGATTGGGAAGAAGACCTCATCCACGAATTCCAGGACGTCTTCGCAGAAAAATTAGGTGAGTACAAGGGGACCCCGATATCATTTAACCTCAATCCCGAAATAGCTCCCATCCGCCTTAAACCTCGTCGAGTTCCATTTGCCCTTAAACCAAAGATTGATGAGCAGCTTGATAAATTAATAGCTCAGGGAGTGCTAGAAGCAACTGATCACTTTCCCTGGGAAACTCCAATCGTAATACCCATCAAGCCGGATGGATCAATAAGAACTTCCAGTTTGTCGGCTTCGCCAGCAGCAGGGTTCCGCGATCCTGCGTGATCCCTGCCGCGCTAGCTGTTTTGGTGCCTCCGATCCAAACGGGTTTGGAGGCTAAGGCTGCCCCGCAGAGGCAGCTGAAGATAGGGGGAGCTGGTGAGGGGTTTGGGGGTGCTGCAGACCCCCTCCCCAGCCGGCAAAACCCCCTTTTCTCAAGGCGGTCAAGCAGTGGTCTGTAATGGCTGCCACAAAGAAGCCAGCAGCTGGGTAAGACTGAGCAGGAGGAAGAGGGGAGAAAGTTTTCAAGAGAAAGTTTTTTGGCTGATCCAGGACTTTAAGAGGCGTTTAATCTGAGAACTATGACTTTTTGAAAAATACTTGGTTTCCAGAGGAGGATTTCAAGCGGCAAAATTGAGGTGCTGAAAGGAAAGTTTACCCTCCTTCCCTATGGAATCAACAAATGGCCATTGAGAAACCTGTTGTTTTTTATAAAAGGTAAAAAGTTGGCTTCTTGTTATAAGTGGGAAGGGAGAGGACAAAAAATATATAATATTAAGATTTTGCTGAAGGAGATGCCTTGAAGATCTTGAGACTAGAAATTGATTGCAACAAGGCTGTAAAATACAGACTGGGCTTTTTTTCTTTTCCCTTTTACTGATACCACCCCAGGAAGAGAAAGTGAGAACTTTGTGCGTTGTTTGGACTGATTGATGTCTCTGGGACTTTGAGGAATTTTTTATTGCTCTAAGAAGAACAAAGAATGGCTTTATCTGATGATGAACTTAGAAAGGAATATCAAGAAAGTAAGGACACTGTGAAAGAAGCTTTCCTTTCTTTAGAAATGGCGCTTGCTATTTATCAGCAAACACAACAACAGATGGAGGAAATAGAAGGAGAAGAAGAAAAAGAAGAAGAAGACGCCATCTTCAGTGAATCTAAAAAAATTAACTAAGAGAGAAAGGAGAAAGATAGGAAGGAAAATGAAGGACTTAAGACTTAAAAAAACACTTAAGAAAGGAAAAAATAAGATGCAAAACCAACTCAATGTTACTGAGCAAAAGAAGAAAGGATTACAACAGAGAGGGAAAGCTAAAAAGGCGGAGGTTAGTAGAAGTGGGGGTAAAAAGGCCAGGGGGGATAAGAAAGGGAGGGAAAAGCCACAAAGGTATGAAACAAGATGGGAAAAAAGGATTTTTTTTAGGGATAAAGGGTAAGGTATAATTTCTTTAAAAAAGAAGATTCTGCAAGGTACATAAGATGGTATTATGTATTAGAAATAGAAAACTAGAATGTTATAAGAATTGATAAAAGATTAAAATATTGAAATGTTTAGTAATGATAGATTTTAAAATTTAATAAAATTGTAGCACTTGTTTTTTGAAATAGACAATCAGAATGTTATAAGATTTAATATTTAGATTTATTATCTAATTATATTAATTATTATGAACTTCTTATTTTTTCTCTTTAAAGGTTAGTAGGTAGAATGTACTAAGCAGAATCAGATTGGGTATCAGGTGTTATTTTAAATATTAATTTATGGGGAGGATAGAAAGGCATCATACTCTGATCAGTGATTTCAGGAGAAATTCTTTTTTTTTTTTTTTTACTATAGGGAATGAGATAAATCTGGAAAGAATGGACAAAAAATACAAATATAATGATTTAAATTGAAATGAATTAAATAAAATAGAAATAAGAAGAACGAAAAGCGGGCAGAAGTTATATAGAAGATATAGAATGGTAAATAAGATAGGTAATAGTATACAAGATGAGCATGAATTTAATTGAAGCCCGTACAAAGAAAGGTAATCTGGGGCCAAACTACTTTCTTAAAAGAAGTTTTATATTTTTGTGTTTTGTATGTCTATGTTTTGTTTGAGAATTAATAAAACCTTGGAGGAATGTTGGATGAGAATAATGGTAATCAAGTCAGAGAGGAATGAAGATGATGACTATAAACTGGATAAATATAGAAAATAATAATTGTAACAATGATATTGAATATGAAAAGAGAAATAATGAGAAGTTTGTTAAGAGATATCTATATGTTTATATTGAAATGGTGTAAAACAGAATTATGTTGCATAAAATAATATTTTACTTGACTTGTAAAATTAATAATGGAAAGAGGTTTTATGTATTTAATGGTTAATGATGGTTTGTTTGTCTTTAAAATCAATAAAATTTGTTTTTTTTTTTTTTTAAAAAAAGAATTTGTGGGGACTACCCTGAACCATGTCCTTTAACAAAACGCTTACCCGGTACCGGTGGTGCAGCACCTCCTCCATTCCCTGGGGGGCGGAAAAGTCTTCGCTAAACTAGATTTAGCCCAGGCATACCAACAACTGCCTGTTGACAAAAAAACGGCAGAGGCCCAAACAATCATTACGCAAAGAGGTGCGTTTAAATGTAACCGACTCCAGTTCGGAGTGAGCGTAGCCCTGGAGATCTTTCAAAGCTTAATGGAGAGGCTATTACAAGGGATAAAGGGTGTTGTTCCATATTTTGATAATGTGTTAATTGCAATCCCAACCCAGAAAATACTAAAAGGAACGCCTGAGGTTAGTTGTCCAGAGATTTAAAGACTCCGGTCTCAAAGTTAAAAAAGAACAAGTGTTATTTATGTACGGATTGCGTAGAATTTTTGGGATATTTAATTGATAGTCAAGGCATTCACCCCACCGATAACAAACTCAGGGCAATCAAGAACACCCCAAAACCCCGGAACAAGGCCGACCTCCAGGCTTTTCTGGGCCTTATCAATTTTTATAATGTTTTCCTGCCTCACAAAGCAACCGTAGCTGAGCCCCTACATCATTTATTGGACAAAAAAGCAACCTGGGTATGGGGACATAGAGAAGAACAGGTGTTTTGACATGTAAAAAAATTATTGACTTCTGATGCTGTCCTGATGCAGTATAACGAGACTTTGCCTTTAACGATCATGTGTGATGTATCCCCATTTGGGGTGGGCGCCATTGGCCGATAATAGCGACATCGGATTGGTCCGTTCAGGAGAATCTGATTGGCTATTAATGAGCCTCTCCCATTGGTTAATGGAGCTAGCGCTCCCTGTGTTTTCATTGGTTAAATAAGTTAAGAGTTGCCTATATAAAGGGGCCCATTGTGACCATGGAGCTGAGCTGTTTTCACATGTAAATAAAGAGTCGAAGTTCACTGTTTCACTGGCTCATCTCCATCCTTGCACCCATGCTCAGAACATAACAGTATATAAGTACTATTGCTATTTCTCCTAAAGAAAAAATCAAAAAAATATTAAGGGAAGCAGAAATCAGCCCGTTTCTCTGCTCCAAGCAGAAACTGAGCAGGCCAGCTTTTAGAAATGCGAAAGATTATACGATCTGAAGAGAAACCACAATATTTAATAAAATAATTTGCTAAATTTTATATCTTATTTTTTTAGATACTACGTTTTTAATAGACCATAGGAAGTTTTGATTTATTGATTAATTATATACCATAAAGTTGCTGTCAATTTTTAATGACCACATAGATAAATTTTCTTCATGCTGATCATTATTTACTTGTAGAAGGAAAAATAACCCTATGATCTTGCAATGGCTGCTAAACTTCTGTGATATATCACATTCATGTCAAAATTTTAAAGAGTATGCACAACTTCATAGGTTGTCCATATGACTTAGGGTGACAAAATATCTATTTCCAATTTATAAATAGCTTTCTCCATGGAACAGTTATCAGTAAAGGACCAGGAATGAAACTCTAACTGCTGTCATTTAGGATTCTTCTCAGACATACCAGAATGCCACTCAGGAATTGACATAAACTAAGAAACAAAACAGATAGATACTCAGAGGGTATCTCTCCTTCTCTCTCTCAGAGCATTCATTGTTTCCTACCATTGTTGACTTTTGCTGTTTCGAAGTTCATCAGTACTTCAGTTATATACTGAAAATGAAAACAAAAGTGGAAAGTTCTAATGAGTGTACACTTAGATATATCTCAGTAAAGAATCACTTTCTATGAAATCATATTAGAAATGTAATAGTATCATCTTCCCTTTATTTCTATAGGTGCAGGTGGCTGGTGTCCATCAGAAAGTAATCATTACCAGTGGCTACAAGTGGATTTTGGCAATAGGAAACAGATTAGCTCAATTGCTACTCAAGGCAGATATAGTAGTTCTGACTGGGTAACTCAGTACCGAATGCTTTACAGTGATACAGGGAGAAATTGGAAGCCATATCACCAAGATGGAAATGTTTGGGTAAGTTACTTGTAATGCATGCATTTTAATTATACTGTTTCTTCCTTGAAATTCCCTAAAATTATATCCAGATTTAATAATATCCAAATGTAATAAATGTAATTTATTTTCTGATTCCATAAATAGAATAAAATCATCTATTACTGAATAATGATAGATTATTCAATAATATTTTATTTATGTGATAATAGCCATATTATTAATGTACAATGGAAGTACATGTGGGATTCAGTTAATAGTATGAAAAAAAAGTTTAATTTATGGAAGTTTATTAAATGATTCCCAGAATAAAAAACACAGATAAAATAGCTTTTTCTCCCTGTTTCATAACATATCACACAGTGCAAGTCATCTGATAAAATTTATAGAAAATGATCAAGGAGTTGATGAACCTTATGCAGTAAGGTGATTTTGGTTGTGATATGCAATCCCTCCTGATTGATTATAAAGAATTTATTTTTATGTTTGTTCAAAGTGCAAAAATGTGGTTCACGTTTTGACACCTCTAATAGCTTATTAAAAATTAATCATTAGAAATTTAATTATTAGAAATTTAATTATTAGAAATTAAATAGATTTAGTTTTTAATAATTAAATCAGATTATTTCTCTTTAGTAGAAATGCCTTTGGTGCATGCATTCCCAAAAAATTGTCAAATGCCAATGAAGAGGGCAATTTAGCATGCCCCGAATTGAAGTACTATGTGGCTAAGCTGTATCAAAAGGACTCTTCATTGAAATCTCCAAGTAAAATTTATAAAGGTCAACATTTGGGGCTTTTAAAAGATAGGAGTGGGGGAGAGACTCATATTGAAATCTCAAATATCCTTTCAAGGAATTGTTTTAGAATATATAAACAAGAAACAGTTTATTAAGATACATATTGATGGCCACAAGAACAAATTCATTGGAAAAGATTGTAAAACCAAACTTGAAGTACACACAGCAATGATAAAACTAATTGTATGGATCCACAGCTTAATTAAATAGCAATAGCACTTGGACTTACATTCCACTCCAGCACTCTCTCAGCAATTTATAACATTAGCATATTGTTCCAAACAATCTCGGTCTTAAACTGGTCAAGATCAAATTGGTTGTGAGTGGAGTTAACCTGCAATTCTTTATTCTAATCACTGCAGTGCACCACCACAGCTCCTATAATTCTAGCAAGAATTACTTCCATATATATAATTCACTACACAATAGGGCAAGTTCACATATTTTAAGTATGGTTTCCAAGGCAGATTTTAAAAATGGCAAAAGGTGATAAATAGAAATCATAAACAAGTCTAGATGCTTACAAATTATTGATTGCAACTATCAGTTGGGGTAAAATGGGAGAGAAGAGTAGAACATTTACTAGTTTGTTGATACTTGTTTTAGTATTTTTATTTTTTCTCGACATATTTCTTTCTTCTCCTATAATATTGATAGAAAGAGAGGGAGAGAGAGAGATAGGGGGAGGGAAGAAGGGAAGGGAGGGAGAGGAAGATGAGTATGGTGAAGGCTGCTGTGTTTGTTCTGTGAAGTGAATATAAGTTTAAAAAGATGTGACTATTTAAAAAAAAAAATCCAAAGGAAGTGGTGAGGATCAGTATGAGTTCATCTATTTAAATATATTTTTTCATTGCCCAAATCTTTGATTCTCTCCTTGACACTGCCTGAAGAAATCAAGTAAATTAAGTAAATTGAGCTAATATATGGGGGTACATGAATCACTCATAATATATAGAATGTGACATTCAGCTTTTCTTGGCACAGTATTTTGGGACCATTATTTTTAAATTACAGAATACGTATTCAGGCAATATCAGGGTTTATATGGTTCTTGCTCTTTGCTCCTTCTTTACATAAGCACAGTGATCACTTTGCTAACTCAACAATGAAAAAAAGCAGTCTGAGAATATGTTTGGAGATGAAAACTCAAGAAACATTTTTTCTTCTTGTTGTGATCTTTATCTCCAATGAGCATAATCACTACACTGTATATCACAACAATTGCTTAGATGTATTGACAACTCATATTTGAATTTGTTGTCCTCTTGGTACATTTCTCAATTTCAGCACAGCTAATCAGAGGTACATCTTGCTAGTCAATACAATTTTTCTAACGAATGTAATCAGAAAAGTTAAAATCAGATAGATACTGTAACCTGTCTCAGTTCCTTGCTTCCAAAGAATTCCCAGGGCAGAAGAGAGGGTGAGAAGAACAAGAGATGAATACTCCTTTTTTATTCATCAACACAGACATGATTTAACTAAATTTTTATTATTTTTACTTTAAAATTTGGACTCTGACCAATTTATTTTCATTAACAATGTCACAGAATAACATAATTCCCAAAGGAATTAAGATGGGATTAGCTGTCCTTGAGTAGTTCTTGATCATGGAAGTTCATGTCCTATTTCGTGTTACTTTATCTATCAATAATACTTTATCTTCTGGTTTCATTTAGTGCTTTAGTTGGCATGTTAGTGTTTTAGTTGGCATATTTTGTGCCTATATGCACTTATGTGTTCAATTGGACTGTTTCAAAACTAGCAGACTTGAATATTTCTCATATAACTCATACATTCCAATATCAAGATTATTTGTGAAAATTATCAGCCAGGCAAATTTTCAAAGAGACTACATCACATTCCAATAATCTGGTACAGCCCTTCCTGATTTGGGACTGTCTTCTCCTGGTTGTTTCTATCCATAATAGAATCCATATCCCAGCAATAAGAATATTTTTCAAGTTTCATTATCTGAAAGGCAATGACTTGAAAGGCCCAGAAGAAGACCCTCTTCTGCTCTTTAGCCTGCTCACACTCCCTTGGAGATCATACAAACCCCAATCTTGCTGCCTTGTATAAGGCCTTGAAAACATTGTGGCCGAGCCAGGGAGCCCAAGTGCGTGACAGAGCACATTTCCTGTTATTGTGTTCATTGTGTAATTAAATAAATAACCCTTGGTTGTCATACAGCAGTGGTGGGATTAAAATAATTTAACAACCAATTCTCTGCTCTAATGACTGCTGGGTAGGCATGGCTGGGTGGTCATGTGACTGGGTGGGCATGGCCAATTCGATGTCAGTCACATCAAGTGGTGCCTCTCGTAGCCTCTCCTTACCCTTCCCCTCCCAGCCACTCCTCGCCTTGTCTTGCATGTTATGGTGAGAGAGGAAGCTTTTTCAATATCATCTTCCCCTTGATACTAGCCAATGAGATGAGATTTTGCTATCAGAAGACTCACAATTTTCTTAGTAAGATGGAATAGAGAGATTTATAAAGAATAAGAGAGTTGGAAGGGACCATGGAGGTCTTCTAATCCAACCCCTGCTCAAGCATGAAACTTAAACTCTCCAGTGATAGTATACAGATAATATATAACTTCTGAAGGCATCTCATTGATTAATTGTTCTCACTGTCAGGATATTTCTTCTTATTTCTAGGTTAGATCTGTTTGATAAGTTTTCATCTCACAGATCCGTCTCACAGTTGAGCCAGGCACCACTTATTCTATATCTGTGCATTTGGATTTATTCTTACCTAAGTGTAAAATCTTACTTGACTCTCCATTAAATTGCATTTTTGGTGAGAAATGAAGTGCTACAGTGGCATTCAGTTTACTACAATGATTTTTGCAAAATGCACTAAAATACAGAGAATACATCTCTGCTTATACAGATAAAGATTATTCTTGAATAGAGATGAAATGATAGAAGGTGTTGAAGCTACAAGAACCTTGGGGGAAAGTGATCATGCAATATTGGAATTCAACATTATGTAAGCACAAGTAGTAGAAAAAAATCAAGCTAGAGTCTTAGACTTTAAGAGAGCTATTTTCAATAAACTTGGAGAGACCTTAGGAAGGATTCCATGGATGTGAATCCTCAAGGGGAAAACAACCCAAGAAGCTTGGGAAATTTTGAAAAGTGAGATTATAAAAGCCCAGCCTAGCACAATACCAATGAAGAAGAAAATTACAGCTCTCAAAAGAAACCAGCATGGTTATATAAAGAACTCTCTGACAAATTGAAAGACAAAAAGGACAAGTATAAAAAGTGGAAAGGGGGGCAAATAACTAAGACAGAATATTGTCAAATAGCCCAAGCCTGTAAAGATGAAGTGAGGAAAGCTAAGGCTCACAATGAACAAAGGCTTGTGACAAAAGTAAAAAATAACAAAAACAGCTTCTTCCAACATGTTAAAAACAAGAAAAAAGTCAAGGAAACAATTGGATTATTGCTGGGAGAAAGTGTCAAGAAGGTGACAAGCAATAGGGAGAAAGCAGAATTACTTAACTTGTTTTTTGCATCTGTCTTTACACAAAGAGAAAAAACAGTCCAACCTATCAAAAACAGTAGTGTAAAAAACAGATTAGGAATACAAGTTAAAATAGGCAAGAGCACCTGTCCACCCTAGGGGAGTTCAAATCACCAGGATCAGATAGACTACATCCCAAAGTTCTGAAGGAACTGCAGATGTGAGCCCAGAAACACTATATCTTTCAAAGATCCTGGAGCACTGGGGAACTGCCAGAGGCCTGGAAAAGAGGTGATGTAGCTCCATCTTCAAAAAAGAAAAAAATAGATCCAGGAAACTACAGACCTATCAGCCTGACCTCAATACCAGGGAATATTCTGGAAAAGATAATCAAGCAATAAATCAGCAAACACCTAGAAGCAAAAAAAAAAAAAAAATACCCATAACAATAAGGAAACTTCAATTAAAAAAAAAAGATTGCTATGGCGTAAAAACAAAACTAGCTATGTAGCAAACTTTAAAAGCCAATAAAACACCTTTTGCCAACAGATAAAGGCAGAATGCACAAATTACTACTGCAAGCAAGAGGAAAACCTATGTACAAAATCTACCTGCACCTTCTGCAATTTTGTAAACACCAAACTTAAAAGACTCAAGTACCATTCCACCCCTAAAAGGACCAAATGGGAAAGACTGCAATGATGAAGCCATTAAGGTCAATCTCAATTCAGTCTTTATGTTGTGTCCGTTCGGCAAGGAGACCAGGAGGCAGTGACTGTGGTTTCAGCTCTTTATTAGGCCCCCGGAACCGATCTGGCTCCAAGGGAAAACTTGCGGCTTTTTATTCTCAAGCCGTGGCGGCTGTGGCCAATGGCACCGCTTTAAATCTCCCATGATTCATATCTGCCAATCGCGGGAGATTCTCAGCGGGCCAATCAGCGCGGCTCGCTAAACCAATCAGATCACCCCGCACTTTGGCCAATCAAAACGCGGAGTTTCAAGAATGCAAATGAAGGTACAGAACACCCCTCCCCTCTTGGTTTGGTCCTACGTAACGTAGTCCCGTAAGTAGGCGGGGCTCCGCACCTGCCTACTGGACCTGTGCAGGTCAGTCGTTGGTTGGCTCCCGGCCGGTTCAGTCGGGTTCTCTGTGTCTCCCGGCCTTGTCGATGGAACCGCCTGGTAGGCCTTGCCGGGCCGCTTGTCGCAGCTCCCTCCCGGTTACCCGGGCTGGTTGAGCTGCGGTTCTCGCCGCTCCCACCTGGTCTTTCTGGGCTGGTCGAGCTGGCTTGGCTGCTTCTCCCTGGTGAGGCTTCGAGCGGGCTGCTTGCTGGTGAGTATGGTTGGTTTTCTTCTGGGTTTTGGTTCCCGGGGTATTCCCTCCCCTCTTGGCTTGTGTTAAGGGGATTTTCTGTGTCTGGTTGCATGTCGGTTGTGTTTCTTGTGGCCGTTCTTGATCTTATTTGATCAATGTGGCGTTTCCACACTCGTCCGTCGGTTGTTTGCAGCCGGTACGAGTGGGGACCTGTCAGTTGGGTTATGGTTGCTGGTACCCATAGTGGGTCTCTGGTTAGGTTTTTTGCATAGACGGCGTTGCCTGGCACAAAAGACCGGTGCTTGCTGGAGGAGTTTGGGGGTTTTTCCGGGTTGTATGTGGGGTGCAGTCTGTTGAGTGGGGACCTTATTTTCTCCCCATCAGTAGCTCTGCCGGGCTTTTGTTCATTGTTGTGTTCAGGGTTATATGTTGGATAAAAAGCATTTTATTTATTTTATCTTGGATTTCCCCGTGTTCGATTTTCTGGATGGTTTTTTTCGTGAATTGAACCATCCATTCTGCCCTTCCGTTCACCGCCGGATGCGCCGGAGCTGTCAGTGCGTGTCGTATGCCCTGTTCCACTAGGAATTTTTCAAATTCCAGCGAGGTGAATTGGGGCCCGTTGTCCGACATGATGACATCCGGGAGGCCATGGGTTGCGAATAGTTTGCAAAGTTTCTTGGTTACAGCCTCTGTGGTGGTGGATTTCATGTTGCTTACCTCCAGCCAGTTGGAGTAAGCATCTACGGTTACTAGGAATGTATGTCCCTTGGTGGGCCCGGCAAAGTCTATGTGGACCCTAGACCAGGGTCCCCTGGGGGTTTCCCATTCCAGGATCGGTGCTGCGGGAGGGCTCGGTCTGGTTTCTTGGCAGCGTTGACACCTTGCCACCTAGGCCTCGATTTGCTTATCCATCCCTGGCCACCAAGCATAACTTCTGGCCAGGGCTTTCATTCTAACTATGCCCGGGTGCCCCTCGTGTAACAACCCCAATACCTTCCCTTGCAGTTTTTCTGGGATAACCACCCTATCCCCCCACAGTACATACCATTTTTGCAGCGAAAGTTCCATTTGCCGGTTCCAGAATGTTTTGAATGCTTTGTCATTGTCCTTTTCCAGCCACCCTTTTTCTACCCAATGTAACACCCGCGCCAGACGTTTGTCTTTATTGGTTTCTCGGGCAATGTCTGACATGGTTATGGGTAGATCGGGCAGAGTCTCTATGCTGAGGGTGCTCGTTTTGGGTGCTGGGTCGGTGTCTAGGTCAGGTAGCGGTGAGCGGCTCAAAGCGTCTGCATGTGTAATAGTCTTACCGGGTCGGTGTATGAGCCGGTAGCTGTAGGTGGCAAGGAATTCAGACCACCTTGTCATCCTGGGAGATAAAATGTTCGAGGTGGCCCGGTTTCCTGCCAGGATGCCCAGCAACGGCTTGTGGTCCGTGATGATTGTGAAGGTACAGCCGTAGAGGTACTCGTGGAACCTCTTTACTGCTTTGATGATGGCTAGGGCCTCCTTCTCCAGCTGGCTATAGTTCCGCTCCAGTTTGGTGAGTGTCCTGGAGAAGAAAGCGATGGGCGCTTCTCTTCCATCCAGGATTGTGTGGCTGAGGACGGTGCCGACGCCGAAGGGTGAGGCATCGCATGTGACGGCGAGTGGTAGGGTCTCATTGTATTGGATGAGGACGACATCCGAGGTGAGCAGGTCCTTGGTTCTCCTAAAGGCGGCTTCCTCACATTTCCCCCAAGTCCAGGTAGCCGCCTTGTCCAAGAGCCCATGCAAAGGCTCTGCCATGGTCACCTTCTGGGGCAGGAAAACATTGTAAAAATTAAGCAGTCCCAGAAATGCCTGCAGTTCCATTTTAGTCCTGGGTGTGGGAGCCTCCTTAATGGCTCTGATTTTAGTTTCGGTGGGGTGGATGCCGTGCTGGTCTAGGAGGTATCCCAGGAACTCGACCCGCTCTGTGTAAAGTTGGCACTTTTCCCTCTTCACTTTTAGCCTGGTTTCCTTGAATTTGGTTAACACCTCCCTTAGCCGACTCTCTAGTTCTCACTGGTTGGTTGCCGATACCAGCAGATCGTCGAAGTAGGGCACCACCCCCTTGATGCCCTGCAAGAGTCTCTCCATGAGGCTCTGGAAAATTCCAGGCACCACGCTGACTCCAAACTGGAGTCGGTTACATTGGAAAGCTCCCTGGTGGGTGACTATGGTTTGCGCCTCCGTGGTTTCTGCGTCGACCGGCAGCTGTTGGTATGCTTGGGCCAGGTTGAGCTTCGCAAAAACCTTGCCTCCCCCCAGTGAGTGTAGAAGGTGCTGCACTACTGGGACGGGGTAGGCACTTTGTTGCAAGGCGCAATTTAGGGTGGCCTTATAGTCCCCGCAGATTCTCACCGACCCATCGGGCTTGACTGGGGGACTATTGGGGTCTCCCACTGGGCATGATCAATTGGTTGTAGGACCCCTTGCTTGATGAGCTTGTCAATTTGCTCATCAATTTTTGGCCAGAGTGCAAAAGGTACCCGTCGTGGTTTTAGGCGTCTCGGGGGAATGTTAGGGTCCAGGCTGGAGGAGATGGGGGCCCCTCAGTACTTGCCTAGGGTGCCGTCGAACACTTCCTGGAAGTCCCGTGCTAGTTGCTGCTCCCAATTGGTCTCGGCGATGTGGTTGATGCCCGTGACTTCGATGCCAAGCGGCGCGAACCATTGCAGTCCCAAAAGGCTGGGCCGGTCTCGGTCCACGATTGTTAGGGGAAGCTTTGCCGTGTGGCCCTTAAATGTTACTTTGAATTGTCCAGTTCCAACTAACGGGATGCGGTTTCCCTGGTAGTCTTTGATGATTTGTCTCTGGTTCTCCAGTCCCTTCTTGTGGATGGTAGGCACCAAGTGTTTGATTTCTTGCCAGGCGACCATGGAGAGGTAGGACCCAGAATCCACCTCCATCCTGCATGGCTTGCCTTCGATGCCTACCTCCACATAGACTTTTCGGGCGTCAGTGGTTGATGCGTGGCCAATGATGACCATCGGGTGGGTTTCCTCCTTCCGCCGGGTCTCTCTGCCTCGTTGGGTTTGTCTGCTCAGGTCCCATCGGCTGTCAGCTGGATGATCTCTGGCTCTGGGGGGTATGCTGTCCCGTCTCCGCTCGCTGTGGTCCTACCGTCTGGGGCTGTAGGCTTTCTTTAGTCGGCAGACGCGGGCGATGTGGCCCTTTTTGTCGCAATGCCGGCAGACTGCGTTGAAGAAATGGCACTCTGATCTCTGGTGGTCGCCTCCGCAACCGGCACACGTGGTCCCTGACTTACGACCCTGCCGATTGCGCTGGTCGCTTCCTGCCTGGAGCCGGTGGATTTCCTCCTCCTTGTCCGAGATGTTGGAGGCGGAGTGGCATTTGCCATGGTGGGTGGTGGTCTCGCGGTGACTTGCTTCCGGTTGGCCTCGGTCACCCGTCCTGAGTCGGTGGTCGCGGTGTGGTCCCCGACGTCCAATCTCCGCATGCGGTTCGCCAACTTCTGGGTAGCCTCGGCTGCAGTGGCTTCAGCGATGGCGTCGGTGAGGGTGATGTCGCCTTTGGCCATCAGTCAGCTCTGGAGGACTGGATCCTGAAGTCCGAGCACGACTCGGTCCCGTGGGGCCTCGTCCATGTCAGAGAATCCGCACATGCCTCCTAGGTTCCGCAACTCGGCAACAAAGTCGCTGATGCTTTCGCCTGGTCTCTGGTCCCGCCGGTAGAAGTCGTGCCACCTGATGAGGGTGGGCACGGCAGGGGCGTAGTGGTTGTGGAGCAAGGGCTTGAGGTCGTCCCAGTCCATCTCTTTGACATCGGTGGGTTTCGCGAGGGCTTTCGCCATCTTGAACACTACGGGCGCGCAGTGTGTCAGGAAAACAGCTCATTTTTTTGGCCCAGTGGCGTCCTTCATGTTGCTGCATTCGAGGAACATGAGGAATCTGTCCATGTAGGATTCCCAGTCCTCGCTAGCGGGGTTGAAGGGTGCGGGCGGAGCGATGCTGGCCATCTCGTCGGTCTTGCTTCTGGCGGACACGTGCTCGATGGGGTTCAGCCTTGGGATCCCACCTTCGTCACCAGTGTCGTGTCCGTTCGGCAAGAAGACCAGGAGGCAGTGACTGTAGTTTCAGCTCTTTATTAGGCCCCCAAAACCGATCTGGCTCCAAGGGAAAACTTGCGGCTTTTTATTCTCAAGCCATGGCGGCCGCGGCCAATGGCACCGCTTTAAATCTCCCACGATTCGTATCCGCCAATCGTGGGAGATTCTCAGCGGGCCAATCAGCGCGGCTCGCTAAACCAATCAGAGCACCCCGCGTTTTGACCAATCAACCAATCTTCAACCAATCTTGAAACCGCGGGGTTTCAAGAATGCAAATGAAGGTACAGAACACCATAAACAACAATAGTTCATGCCTGACATTTCCTAGTCGTACCACAATTAACTATAATGACCTACTACATATTGATTTTACAGAAGATAAGGTAGAAAAGGCATTACGAAACTTAAAACCATCCCTATCTATTGGTCCTAATGGATTATGTGCATACTTCTTAAAAAAGCTCTCCTCTGCCATAGCAGAATCCCTAAGCATTATATATGAGATATCATTCAGAACCAGCTCTTTAAGATTGAGTTTAAGAGTGCTTCATGGAAGAAGCCGAGAGCAAGGTGGGGCATGTTCCTCCACAAGGAGTGGGAAGGGAGGCAGATACCGAGCAAAAGAGGAGGCATGCCCCTGTCACATGTCCCTGTCGCCCTTGCAGTTGCTACTTTTGCTCTTGGCTTCTTCCATGGGGCACTCTTAAACTCAATCTTGAAAAGCTTCCAAGTCCCCCTCTCATTGCAAATGTCTCCTGGGAGGCAGAGAGAAGCAGGATTTAACCGGGCAACTTCTGTGCTGTCTGGGAGCTGATTCTGATGAGAGGTGGACTTGGAAGCTTCTCACTTTTGCCCTCCCATCCCTCAAGTGCCCACCCGGCCGGCATCCCAACTGCCTGCAAAGTGCAAGCTTACCTTCTTCCCGTGGCTTATGGCAGAGGGAAAGCTGAGCCAGCCAGGGCAGAGTTGTCACCACTTAGCTGCCCGCCAGCCCACATCTCATCTCCTGCTCAGATTCTCCACAGCTGCTGGGGCTCACAGCTGCCAGGGGTGCAGGAAGCAATCACAAAGCATGCACCTGCCCAAATTGCCCTTCTGCCAGCTGCCCCTCTCTCACCCGGCTGACTGTTTTAGTTGAGTGCGGGCTGTCAAGGAAGAATCACTCTTGCAATGCTTGACTTTCTCACAGAATGCGGCCCACATTCAGCCAAAGCATGTAGGCCAACGGGCAGCAGAGGGAAGGGGTGGCAGGCAAAGGGTCACTCACCCCAACCCCTAGCAGACAAGGCCAAGCAACTGTGGAGAATCCAGGTGGGGAGGCGAGATGCAGGCTGGTGGGGACCCAAGTGGCAATGGGTCAATTTCTTCTCTGCCACCAGTGAGCCAGGTAAGCTGGAGGTTGGAGACAGTTGGGGGAAAACCTTGCTAGGCCTCAAGAGCTTCATGGGCAGCCCTGGCAGCTTATCAAGCTAGGCAAGTGGGGTGAGAACCTTGCTAGGCCATGAGAGCTGCATGAGTGGCCCCTGTGGCTAAGCAAGCTAGGCAAGTGGGATGAGGGGGAATCTTGCTAGGCCACAAGAGCCACATGGGCAGCCCACGTGGCTAAGCAAACTAGGCAAGTGGGGTGAGGGGGAACCTTGCTAAGCTGCGAGAGCTGCATAGATGGCCCCCCACAGCAAAGCAAGCCAGACAGAGACAGGGGGCAGCTAGCTAGGCCATGAGCACTGAAGGCAGTGGCGGCATGGCCGTGGCAGCTGAGGTGCCAGGACTCAAACTGGGCTTGTGGCAGCAGTGGCGGCAAGGATGGTGGTGGTAGTGGTAGTGCAGTGGTTGCAGCTTAGGCTGGCCTAGGAGTCAAGACTCAACTGGGGCTGGTGGCAGCAGCAGCATGTATGCAACTGGGGCTTGCAGAACATCACTCACCTAGGGAGATCATGGTGGAAGGCAGACAGTGATGGCTGGCAGCCAGGCGAAGGCAGACTGCAGGCATTGATGGCGCACGGCCGAGATAAGGAGGGGTGGGGTAGATGAGGTTAGGATGCAATCAGCTTTGTCGTGTATGTATGCAATGTTGCACATGCACGATAAGGACTCACTGGGCAGGGAGTGAAGAAGTGGGCGGAGAGGCCCAGGGCCAGCCAGGGGCCCATTTTACCGGTTCTTTGAACTACCAGGAACTGTAACAACTGGTTCTTTAGAACCAGGCCGAACCGGTAGAATTCCACCCCTGCAAAGAACCAATTCTAATTTAACTGGAATACATTGTTTTCATTCTCAGTTTTTATGGTTACAGAACTTCCCTTCTACTTCACTCATCATTTTTCCCTTTAATGATGTTTGTATGTACTTGCAAGAAAAGGAAGTATTTAATTTTGCAGCTGCCCAGGCAAGGGCAGCCCACCATATCCAGGTCCAGCTTCATCCTCTAAGCAGTGACCCCAGCATTGGCAGCCACCACTGCCTTGTGAGCCAGCCAGCTTGCCTAGCCCAAGCCCACCAGGCACTCCTGGCCAATCTCCTGATAGAATTATACTCTGTCAAACTTCAATTCAAATCTTAAAAAGGATGTCCTGTCCTGAATGGAAATGAATTCACAACATCCCACATACACATAATTTTTACCCTTTCTATTCTAAGAACCCTTTCTTGACTTGTTATGCTAATCCTTATTTCTCAACATCCCTTTTATATTTTCTCCAAATATTGTATTTGGAAAATATAATATAAATACAAGGATTTTTTTTAAATAGAAGCCATTGTCACTCTATGCTATTGCATTAAATTAGATTAACATACGTATTATATTTTTGTGACTGTGTGCCTTCAAGTCAGTTTTTTGACTCTTGGTCAAAAAGACTATTCCTTGTAGTTTTGTTATTAAGATCTTTGTTGTTGTTGTTCTTTTTCTCATTGTCTCATTCCCAGGGCTGAAAGAGAGCACCTGACACAAGGTTGTTAGTTTTATTTCTAGGACAAGACTCGAAATCATGGTCTAGTTTCTAGCCTGATGTCTTAAGCACTACACCAAACTGACTGCACTATTCATGTTGATAAATTCTTTTTTTTAATAAGGAGGAAAAATGAGCTGTTTTCATATTTTAGATTGAGTAGGATTTATTATTTGGCATTGTATGCCAATATTATTAAATTGTCAATCTTTTCATTTTTAGAAATGCTAGATTATAGTTCCCATAATCCTAGCTACATTTGCCCTAGCTCCACATCATTTGATGGTACAGGTTGGAGAAAGCAGATAAATACTAAAGCAGACCCTTTTAATACAGGTATTAACAATCAAGCAAAACTAAAGTTAAAACTAAATTAACACTAATATATCAACATTGCTTTAATTTAAATATGTTTGTCTCCATGGATCTTTCATTTGGATGAATGATAATGTGATTGAAGAAATAGAACAAAATATGCAATCTTTCAAGTCACTGATGTTTCTTTTTCTCCTTCATTTGCATTGCCTTCTAAAATAAATGAAATTACCAGTAAAGGTTGATTCCAATTTTTTCTGTTATTAGTGATTTTATACAACAGCAACATGAATTCTGTACCAGAATAACTTAAAAACAAATTATAATTTAATTTGTTCCATCAAGGATATTCATAGATTTAATGAGTATGTGTGTGAAAAATCCCACAGGGCCTGAAATCAGAGATAGGGGACAGTTCTCCCTATACATATTATCCCACATTCATTTTTTGACATCTATATTCATCAAATTTAATCAATCTATGAAACTGATGAAACTGTAACTATTATTAGTAGAAGTAGAAATATAAAACAGAACTCTGATACCGTGTCTTGACAGCCTCATGAATTTCTATAGTGACGACTTCAGGGCCTTAGCAGAAAACAAAACCACTACCAAAGTGTTTCCAAATCTAAGTGATATCAGCGACAAACATGGTGAAAGTTTTCACCAGGATATTGCCACAATGCAAAATCAGGGCTACTAGAATCCATCAGTGCTGGCTGGCTATCATTAGAGACTGTAGCAAGATGTATCAGACACTGATTACAAATAAAAATAAGCAGCAAAATACTCTTAACCCTGCTGAATTCATGCACTATGTCAGAAACATTATATGATTAAATACATTACAGTCATTAAAAGTTAGTTTCATATATCTCAAGATTCCTATATTATACAGTCATTCTGAAGCTATATTTGCGTTCAGTTTGAAGGGGTCTATCATAATCAACAAAAGTTTTTCAGGAAGCAAAATGTTTGAAAAAAAAATATTGTCCAGCAATGTTTTACATTACCATGAAGCATTGGACACCTCATTTCTGAATGGCCTTTAGCCAAGCTCCTTTCCAGTTGGTATAGGTCAGTAAGGATTGGTCTCTGAGTGAATCTTTGTTTGTGCCTGATTAGAAACCAGCTTAGCTAAACTGGAACATCTGGTTTTAAATATAGGATCCCAATCAGTTCCTCAAGTTGCATAGCGGATAGTCAGCATAGAAGTTCTCTGAAAATGCCAGGTATAGTTTCCAATGAAATGTTTTATTTAATTGTTTAATTTATTTATTTATTGAATTTGCCATCTATCTCATAACAAAATGACTCAGGGTGGCTTCCAGCATTAAAGCATCAACATCCTAACAAATATTAAAAACAATAAATATAGAAATTTCAATCAAGATAAAATATAGCTAAAAGTTGGGAAGGGAGGGAATGGGATGCATGAAGGTGAGGTGGGATTTTGCATCTTAATTCAAATCTCCAAAGTGATGCTCCACTGTTAGGGCCCAATGCCATCTGGCAGAGCCTGATCTTCAAGCTCTTGTGGAAAGTCAGAATGGTGGAAGCCAATCTCACCTTAGGCAGTAAAATGTACCAAAGGACACAAGCCATGGCAGAGAAGGCTCTTCTCCTGGATCTCTTCACATGGGATTCCTTGATCAAAAGGGCCTGCAGATGCCTCATCTGCTGGCATAGATAGAGTGGGCCAGTTCTAGTGGGATGGGATGCTTCCTAAGTATCAGAAAATCTGTTCCTTAGATTTCTACACTAAACTCTGAAGCTCAACTCTACCTAACATAAAGGTAAAAGTTTTCCCTACCCAGTTGTGTCTGACTCTAGGATGGCATTTCTTAGCTGAGGAATCCAGCATTATCTGAAAGATATTTCCATGGTCATGTGGAGAGCATGACTATATGCAAGAGCACACAGAATGCTGTTATCTTCCCAGTGAAGTAGTACTAATTTATCTACTCACATTTGCATGATTTTGAACTGCTAAGTGGGCAGGAGTTGGGCATGTAATGGGAGCTCACCTCATTGCACAGCACTTAGGTCTTGAATTCAGTCTGTCAGCTTTCCAGCTTACATTGTCAGCTGAGCCATTCCACCCCAATCTATACTATACATAAATTATTCCAAAAGTGTATTTCATAGGAATTACCTTTTCATGAAAAATGTATGTTGATTTCACTGATTAAAATAGCAATGATTGAGCCATCAAATTATCTTAAAATCAGATTTTTGCCTCAGTTAAGTCAGCTAAATTAGATTGCAGAAATGTAAATATATGTCACCACCAATATATTTCATTAAACATTATTTGTGGATAACTATATACAAGAAAATCTAAGAGCACTATATTAATAAAAAGAGGCATATTTACCATCGAATTAAATACATAAATTTTTTATAATCTAGGTGGACATTGTTCAATCAAATATATATAGTGCTGAAAACACAATTTAAATAACATAATATTTCTTATATATTTCGCTTTTTCTAGATTTTCATATTGTTACAAGATATTAATATTTGTTAAATTAAACCATTAGCTTTAATTTGGGAAATAGTGGAAGAAATTCCCATAGTAAGGTGCTTCAAAGGAAATTGCTTTAAAAAGAAAACAGAAAGTCTGTTACTGGTTAACATAATATGCCTTAATTTCAATAATTTCTTAACTTATTAATACAAATGCAAAAAAAGAATAGTAAAAAACACCTGAATTGTTGAATTTACTACTGGATTGTCTGATTGGCAATTTCTACTGTCTTAGTTTTGTTTGCTGTCCAATCTATTATGGTTGTTAATGATATAATCAGAAAAAAAGAATCAAGGGATAGAAAGCAGCAAACTAGATGTTAATAACACTTATGTGATTGAAAAGAAACAGAAGATATTATTTAATATTTGTGAAAATGTACATGGAGCTAGTTTACCTTAAACTAACTCCATGCACACTTTCAGTCTTGTGGTGATACCACATGTGTTAGCCAGTTCAGTGGTATATGGTTAATAACAATTGTAAGAAGTCCAGAATCCATATTTCAAATATTCATCCATCTGTTTTCCCATTTTAATAGAAATACTGATGGAAGATTTTCTGAACAAATAATTCCGCAATGTACATTATGTTAAGAGGCAACTGTCATGTGACATTGTGTTCTTACAGTCAGGGGTGGGATTCAAATTTTTAACAACTGGTTCTGAGCGTGGCTTAGGTGATGGATGTGGCTTGGTGGTCATGTGACTGGGTGGACATGGCTTGGTGGTCATGTGATTGGCTGGGCGTGACCAACTCAACATCACTCACATCGAGGCATGCATCTCCTTGCCTGCCTCCCATGATTGTGGGGATGCTGCAACAGTTGTAAATGTGAAAAATGGTCATAAGTCACTTTTTTCAGTGCCATTGTAACTTTGAATGGTCACTCCACACAAGCAAAGTACCAGCAAAGAAGAGGAAAAAAAACACAGAGAAGTTCCTGAGACAGGAAGTCTAGTCCTGCCAAGAATGTAATAAGGGTTAATGGAGAGGCAGTTTCTATAAGCAACACCAGAATGTTTCCTTCCTGCCTTCCTTACAGGATTGGGCCAGTAATTTCTTCTAACAACCGCTTTTCCGAACTGCTTAGAATGTTAACAACCGGTTCTAGCGAATAGTTGCAAACTGGTAGAATCCCACCCCTGCTTACAGTGATGGAAGTCTAAAACTAGCACCATAAAAAAAAAAAAAAGGGTAAAGGAGTCCCTGCAGAATTTTACTCCACTAGTCGTGCTGTCTATAGGGGTTAGTTTTCATCTCTATTTCAAGACCATTGAGTCAACACTGTCCAAAAACGTATGCTCATGTGTATAGAATGCTGTCATGGAGCATTGTTATCATCCCACCACAGTGGTATCTATTTATCCACTTAATTTTGGATGCTTTTGAACTTCTAGGTTGGCAGGAGCTAGGGCAAAGACTGGTGCTCATCCTATTATGATGCATTTTGGTTTTTCCAGCCAAGAAGCCCAGCATTTTAACTACTAAGCACCATATCACTCCTTAAAGCAAAAGGGAGAAACTTAAAACCAGTCTAAATCGTTCACCGGTAAGCCATCCCCACTGCCCAGTATATAAACATGTTACCAATGACAAAAAGTACATATATTATTACAGAGGGAATATTTTATGAACAAACTTGACAAACTAAAGGATCTTATGTACCATTAGATTCCAGCGATGTTTACAGAAAATATGCTTTAGAGATGTGGAAATGTGCCCCAATAGCTTTTTTCAAATAGTCTGTAGATTGTACTGCTTATGTTTTGCTCTTTATATTTCCTACAATATAGGAATCTTAAATGCCAAATCTTTTCCCAGATTATAGTGTGTTCTCAGATATATAGTGATTAGATTTATACATGACTACCACTATAGCAAAAGGTTAGTGTATGAATGCAATTCACTTATGTATGTCTCATCTTTTAATGTCAAATGATATTGATGTAATAAGCAAAAGAAGAACACATGGATATTTCTAGTCTTTTAGGAGAGTGCTAAGAATAAAAATGTTTAATGAATGGAAATTTAATAGCTGATGAACTTGCAGTCATCAGTATTTTTTATTTCTATTACTAATGTAAGAAATAAACATGGATATATACATATATACTCAACTTTGTGCTACATACTAGCTACAAAAAGCAAAGAATTGAATTTAAAATGTGAATTTAAAAAAAATAAAAAATAAAATTAAAACTTAGACTAGATCTGTTTTCCAATGACAACAATACAGAAAACTGCATTCAGAATTAGATTACAAGTTTGAACCAAATCAACTTTTACCTGCTTAATTGGGTTTGGGTTATATGCTTAATTATATGTTTGACTAACCTAAAATATTATTTTTAATCTAAACATTGGAATATTGTAACTACTGATTGCTTTTTTAAAATTATTTCTTCATTAAAATTTTTGCATAATTCCAAAAATAGTAGAGTACATTTAAAGATAGCCAATTGATACCATAGCATCTGCCAACACAATGAATTTGTCTTCTCTCTCCCTTTTCTATACATTCACAAATTTTGCTTTACAAGTATCCACCTAGAATCAAATTCACAGATTACAGAAAAGACATGAAAAGTCACAAGTTTTATTGCCTAGGTGGAAACATATCAGTGGCCCTTACAATATAGACTATAATTTTATGTATTGAATAGTTGCTTTTCATTCCAGTTAAATTCAGTCCGTCTTTATTAATTACTACATTTTAATATTGATTTCAAAGAGACATAAACATGGTTTAGATTAAGATTAAACTAGACCCCATTTTTATGAATTTATATATACTATTATATACATCATTTACCAGAGAATATTCAGGGTTAACAGTTTACTTTTTCAGTTTTTCTTTATTATGTTCTCAAGATAGCAGCTAGCTTAATTTGTAATTATTTCATAATTTAAAATAATTTATAGAATTCTCAACTTCTAAAGTTTTATTAAAGCTTGCAAGTGAAAAATAAGCCACATGGTATCTTCTAAATGTTTTCATTATCTGAGCTAGATAATAGTCAGAAATAATTAGATTGCAAATGTTTAACCGTACCTATCATATGCTTTCCAATATGAATATGAAATAATTGTGCATGTCATATCTTACAGATTATAAACATCACTGATGCTGTCTTATATATATTCAAAAATTCATTTCTTGCTTGTTGTCAAATACTAATTAATACAGTCAGTGGTATACTTGTATACCATATTTCATTACAATTGAAATTCAATTGTTATATAAAATAGAAGCTTCTAGATACTGCATCTAACTTTTGGTGAATTTGCTAGTTGTATATCTGCTAGAACAGAGTGAGTTTATTCTTCACACAATAAGACTCTATTGCAGGGGTGTCAACCTCAAGGCCCAGGGGCCAGATCTGGCCTATGGGGTGCTTAGATCTGGCCCACAGAACCACCCTGGAAACAGCGAGGGACCAGCCCTCTCAGCTCTGTTTTCACTGGCAGAGGATTGCAGGAGGCCATTACAACAAAAAATGGAACTCAGGAGCCCATTTTTGCTAGTAGAGCATTCAGGCCACCACAGGCATCCCTGACATGAGTGATGTCGAGGTAGACACACACACACCCTGGACACACACGCCTGGTGAAACAACCCTGATGTGGCCCTCAATGAAATCAGGTTTGACACCCCTGCTCTATTGCACATTAATTCTGCCTAGATTTATAGACTTTCAATTGCAAATGAGATTTCACTTTCACAAATAAACATGCTTTGTTGGTTATAATATAACATGCTTATAGTTTGTATAGTGAATATGAATTAACCTGGTATATATATTTAACTATGCATATAATGCTTATTGCAAAGTTTTCTAATCTTTTGTTTAGTTTTAGTTTTACATTTTACAATTCTGTGTATATAATTTGGATCCAATTATAGTTTTCAGCTATTGAAATTTCAATATAATTAAAATTTATTAAATTAATGGTACTGAAAAAGCAAGTTTTTATTCAAATTGGATTTGTAGCAATCTGTCTCATTTACAATAAGAGAATAACAAATAGTTTGATGTTTAAACAGTATCACAACAGAAACAGGACTTTCGTGTCTGTCCTAAAAGTTTGACTGATAAAGCACATCCTCTTGTATGTAACTTGCCCATTTTATGCAATTTTTAAAATTAATATTATTATTCAATAAGTATATGAATAAATTTATTTAACACAGTAATCCACCCAGAGTTAAGATGGATGGCCAATGAATTTTACAAATCAGTAAAATTTATCAAATATGCCTATGTCAGGGAATTGTTTTTAAAAAATATTTCAAAATGTAAAAGCTAAAGGCAAGAAAAACTAATATATATTAGTAATAGGCACATCTCACAAATTCAATTATTTCCCATATTCTTAGTCCTCTTGACATAACTAGCTCTTTAGCGACCTTTGAAAGTACAGAAGTGTTGAGGACAACCATCGAGATTCCATAATACGGGAAACAAAGTAAAAAAGGCTGCTACTGAGGTTCTGCCCAAGAAGCACCCTAGATCACAGAACAGATAACATACCCATTATGTTGGACCTGGTGATATGGACCGATAAAATTGGGAAGAGGCAGTCTCTCAAATTCTGTTCTGAGGAAAAAGAAGAATAAAGTCAAATAAGACATTTTGAAACCTTGTATGTCCTTGATTTTCCTGAAATCTTAATACTGTTTGGTAAAATTCTACATTAAGCAGATGACTTATTATGATTAATGTTAAGTTTGAGAATGGGTGAGGAGGAATGGAGACAAGCCTCTGAACAGTGAACTTCAGCTCTTTATTTACATAGTGACTTCTCTATAAAACAACAGTAACCCTCGCCTTATATAGGCAACCCTTGTAATGTTTTAACCAATAACAGGCTAGGAAGGCTAGCTTTTATGACCAATAGGAACTCTCTGTTAAGGGCCAATCGGATTCCCCGGAACGGGCCAATCCGGTACGGCCGCTTAACAGCCAATCAGAAGTGCAGGGCCAGAACCCCGCACCTACTCCAAGCTCACACTTTATTACTTATATACATACACAACACCCCTTCCCCCTGGTTCCTTAGTCCAAGTCATAGTCCCTTAAATAGGATGGTTGTTTTTTCAGTCTTTTGGATTTCCTTTGTATTGGCTGGTTGCAATCCAACTGAGGTAGATTGCCGCTTGGTGGTGGGGCTGGCTCTGGTTCAGAGTTCACTTCCAAGTCATTGCCCACATTTTCCGCAATTCCCTGAGGCGCAAACGTTTCTCCCTCCAGCTCCTCTTCTTGAGTTACATTTAAATCGTCGTTTCCTTCGAGCGGGTTCTCTTGGATTTCCACATCTTCCGTACCTCCCCCCCCCCAGTTTGGTCGTAGGGGAGTTGCGGACTGGCTGCTGCAAGTCATGTCCGTAATTGGTCGATATGCCATTTCCAAAGTTTATTGTCAAGGCATTGCACAAGGTAGGATCTGGGGCCGGTTACACGTACTACTGTCGCTTCCACCCACAACGGGTCGCCTGATAAGTTCTTTGCATACACGAGGTCTCCTACCTGGAAGGTGCGACAGTGGCCGCTGGATCCTAGTGGTTTCTCCGGTTCATAAGCAGGGTGCAACTGGTTGAGGTGGGAGCGGAGCCTTCGTCCCATAAGCACTTCGGCGGGAGTTCTGCCAGTGACGCTATGTGGGGTGATGTGTTGCAAGAAGAGAATTTGATTGACCTTGTCATCAATGTTGTCGTAGTCTACTTTTTTCAAGGTTCTCTTCACAAATTGGACCATGAGTTCTGCTTGGCCATTGGTCGCAGGATGCGCAGGCGAGGTGAGCGCATGGCGGATGCCACGATCAGCAAGATACTGCTCGAACACTAGTGCAGTAAACTGTGACCCGTTATCGGACACCAAGACGTCTGATAGTCCGTGGGTTGCAAAGAGTCTGTTGAGAACCTTGATGACTGCCTCGGAGGTCGTCGTCATCATACGATGAATTTCGAGCCAATTTGAGTAGGCATCGACTGTAAGCAGAAAGGTGTGGCCCTTGGTTGGTCCTGTGAAATCCAGGTGAATTCGGGACCAGGGTCCACGAGGTGTCTCCCATTCAGTAGGCATGGCTTTTGGTGGGGTGTTGCTGACTTCTTGGCACCGGGGGCAAGCTTTAACCCACTGTTCGATTTGCTTGTCAATGCCCGGCCACCATGCGTAGCTTTGTGCAAATGCTTTCATTCGCACGATCCCAGGGTGGCCCTCGTGCAACGTTCTCAGCAACGTTTTACGGAGCCGCTCTGGAATAACGACTCTATCGCCCCAGATGATACAGCCCTTCTGGGAGAAGAGTTCAGTCTGCCTAGACTTGAACGGTGTGAAGTCATCTGATACTTGGTCCAATGGCCATCCGCGTTCTACCCAACCCAGGATTCGTGCTAGGGTGTGGTCACGCTTGGTTTCTCTCGCGATGTCTCGTGCAGTCAGTGGCGGCGAGTTGAGTGCCTCGATTTTCAACGTGGTTACTGTTGATGCTGGATCGTCGAGAGTCTCTGGAAGCGGTGCTCGGCTCAATGCGTCGGCGTGGGGAATGGCTTTCCCCGGCCGATATTGCAACCGATAATTATAAGCAGCTAAGAATTCTGACCATCGGGTCATCCTAGGGGATAATATGTAGGGAGTCGGCTTATCCCCGGCTATTATCCCTAGCAATGGTTTGTGGTCAATCACAATGGTAAAAACCCTCCCATACACGTATTCGTGAAATCTTTTCACAGCTGAGACGATTGCGAGGGCTTCTTTATCAATTTGTCCATAGTTCCACTCTGTTTTCGAAAGAGTCTTTGAAAAATATGCAACAGGGGCTTCGTTCCCATAAGGCAGCATGTGGCTCAAAATGGCGCCCACCCCAAAAGGCGATGCATCGCAGGTTATAACTAACGGCAAAGTCTCGTTATACTGCATGAGTCAGATGTGAGCAGTTTTTTAACATTTCGGAACGCCTGTTCTTCTCGGTGACCCCATAACCACATTGCTTTTTTATCTAACAATTGGTGTAACGGTTCAGCGACGGTTGGTTTGTGCGGTAAAAATACATTATAGAAATTGATGAGGCCTAGGAACGCCTGGAGATCGGCCTTGCTTCGTGGCCTGGGAGCGTTTTTGATCGCCTTTAACTTACTCTCGGTAGGGTGAATGCTCTGGCTATCAATCAGGTACCCCAGAAACTCAACACTGTCAGTACATAATTTACATTTATTTTTTTTAACCCTAAGACTGGCTTCTTGGAATTTTTTTAGGACTGATTTTAACCGGTCTTGTAAAAATTTTTTGTAGGGGCTGCTATTAAAACATCGTCAAAATAAGGGACCACTCCCTTAATTCCTTGCAATAACTTTTCCATAAGGCTCTGGAAGATCCCCGGGGCTACACTAACTCCAAATTGCAGCCGGGTACATTTAAAGGCACCGCGGTGCGTCACAATAGTTTGGGCCTGTGCCGTTTCTTCATCCACTGGTAATTGTTGATATGCGTGAACTAAATCCAATTTAGCAAAAACTTTCCTGCCCCCCAGGGAATGGAGGAGGTGCTGCACCACCGGGACTGGATACGCGTTCTGCTGCAGGGCGTGGTTCAAGGTGGCCCGGTAGTCCCCACAAATTCGGATTTACCCATCTGGCTTGATGGGTGTGACAATAGGGGTTTCCCAAGGGGAGTGATCGATGGGCTTCAACACCCCCTGAGCTATCAGTTTGTCGAGTTGTTCGTCGATTTTCAGTTTTAAAGCGAATGGAACTCGATGGGTTTTCAAATGAATGGAAGCTATTTTTGGATCTAAGCTGAATGAGATCGGGGTCCCTTTGTACTCGCCTAAGCTGTCCACGAAGACGTCCTCGAACTCAGATATAAGGTCTTCCTCCCAGTCACAGCCACTGACTCAGTTTACGCTGGCCACTTCAATGCCGAGTGGCGCGAACCATTGGAGGCCCAGTAGGCTAGCCTATCTCTATCGATGACCATTAAAGGTAAGTACGCTGTGTGCTTCTTGAAGGAGACTCGGACTCAGCAGGACCCTACGATGGGGATTTGATTCCCCTGATAGTCCTTGAGGATAAGGTGTTGGAACCGTAGATCTTGGCGTTAAATTGTGGTGATGAGTTGCTTGAGTGTCTTCCACGACACCATCGAGAGGGACGATCCTGAGTCAACTTCCATAAGGCAAGGCTGGTTTTCGATGGCTACTGTGACTCGAATTTTCTTAGTGTCCAAGGTTGAGGCATGACCGATAGTGATAGTATGGTGAGCCTCTTCTATCTGCAAAGCTTGATTTCTGTAGGAGTGGTTTACTGGTTCTTGCCTTACAGGACAGTTTCCTGTCGATTGGCAATAGTTAGTCCCTTTAGAGGCCTGGCTGGGTCCTGGCAAGCTGCAGCAGACCCATCCAATGTGACCTTGTTTCCCACACTCGTGGCAGAGTGCATCGTGGAATTTGCATTCGGATCTGGCATGGTTGGCTCCACAACCAGCACAAGGGCGTAAGGGCTTCGGGTGAGGGTCCCGGTCGGACCGCAGTTGATGGACCCCTTCTTCGTCGCTGTCTGACGATGAAGAGAGGTCCTCGTGGTGCGTTGTTACCAGCTGCCCTTCTGAACTAGGTGAGATTTCGCTGGCCGGTGGTGGTACCAGAGTGCGGTTCCACCGTAGTTGTGCAGCCGACTTCTTGGTCACCTCTGCTGCCGTGGCTTCGGCGATGGCGTCGGCAAGGCTGATGTCTCCTTTTGCCATCAGCTTGCTTTGCATGCCTGGTGCATCTAATCCCAGGACTAAGCGATCTCGTAGTGCTTCTTCTAAATCGGCGAATTCGCAGAGGCCTCCCAAATTTCGGAGGTCTGCTATGAAGTCGGCCATGCTTTCTCCCTTTCGCTGGTTCCTCTGGAAAAACTCATGCCATCTCACCAGCGTAGGCACAGTTGGAGCATAGTGACCTTGCAGGAGAGGTTTGAGGTCGTTCCAATCCATCGCCTTTGCTTCTCGGGGTTTGGCTAGTGCTTTAGCCATCTTAAATACAGTTGGACCGCAATGCATTAGGAACACTGCCCGTTTCTTTCCTGGTGTGGCGTCCTTCAAATTGTTCATCTCTAGAAACATTTGGAAGCGATCCATGTAGGACTCCCAGTCCTCTTGGGTTGGATCGAATGGAGCGGGTGGTACAATGCCGCCGGACATGGTTCCGTTGTTGGCGTCGTCTGTCACGTGCTCAGTGTTTTTCGAAGTTTCGTTGGTTCAGATGTCTCCAAATCCCATCCTCGTCGCCAGTGTTAAGTTTGAGAATGGGTGAGGAGGAATGGAGACAAGCCCCTGAACGGTAAACTTCAGCTCTTTATTTACATAGTGACTTCTCTATAAAACAACAATAACCCTCGCCTTATATAGGCAACCCTTGTAACGTTTTAACCAATAACAGGCTAGGAACGCTAGCTTTTATGACCAATAGGAACTCTCTGTTAAAGGCCAATCGGATTCCCCGGAACGGGCCAATCTGGTACGGCAGCTTAACAGCCAATCAGAAGTGCAGGGCCAGAACCCTGCACCTACTCCAAGCTCACACTTTATTACTTATATACATACACAACAACTAATATGAAAATGATTGCATGACTATCATTTAGAGTCCCCTCTAATTCCCCATGAGTTAACTATATGATAGAACGAGGTATAACTGTTTTTACCATTAAATATGATCCTGCCCTGTTCTCAAAACAACTTCAATTCCAAAACACGGCTTCTGAAACTTGGCATCTTTAAAATGTGGAATCTAAAATGTAGAATGCCACAGCCAATCATGTCTATTCTAAATCATCATAAGAAAACTTTCAGATTGCAAACTATACACATCAAACTCAAGGTTGCCATATGCTTCCACTTGACAATTTAAGAAAAAAGTTGCAATCACTTTGCTTTGGAATATATCTTTATGGCCGTACAGATTTTTGTAGGTACAAGCTATAATAGAAGGAGGAGGAGGAGGAGGAGGAGCTGTATTAAAAAAAAAGAGCAATTTTAAACTGCTGTATTAAAACATGATGGAAGGAAAGTTAAATTTATGTTAGGAGGGATATTTGTAATATGAGGAAGGCAGTAAAGGCTAAAATTTATTTCTACCTTTAAAATACAGTGCAACCTCAGGTCACAACTGTAATCCATTCCAAGACTATGGTAGCTGTTAAGTCCTGAGCATGGGCACAAGGAATGGAGACGAGACATCGAACGGTGACTTCAACTCTTTATTGTGAAATAAGAACAGAGCAAATACTTGGGCAGCAGCAGCTCTTTTATAGAGCTGGCTGCTGTCAAAACAACCAATGATTTGAGTTTACCGCTTTCACAAGCGTCCAATCAGAGGGGCCCGTTAACAGCCAATCAGACTGGCCAAAAACGACCAATCACGACTCGCTATTCGTGGGCCAATGAGAAATGCAAGATTACAAGCCTGCTGTAAAGTAAAGCTTTTTAGGGTTGTTACTGCTGGGTTGGCTTAGTCCATAACACCCCTCCCCCCTAGGTTCCATCTGAGGGGTGGGGTGACGTATTCTCGTAAATAGGTAGGTCGCTTCACCTGTCTACTTGACCTGCGCTGTTCCACCGGTTTCTGTCCTGGCTCTGGTTCCGGTGGGCAGCTAGCTGGGCTGGATGGTGAAAACAGTCCCGCTGTTCCTTCGAATGGCCCTAGGCTGATTTCCCTGCTTATGCCAGTGCTGTCTTCTGGGTTCCCTAGATCTGTTTCCATCGCAGTGCTGTCACACGGCAAGGCCACTGCCTGGCTCGGTTCTCCTTCTGACGGTGAGTATCCCCTGGTTGGTTGTGTAGACTGTTGGGTTTTGATTGTTATTTCTTCTTCAGCCTCCTCGATATTTCTCCCCCCCCCAGCTAGAGATTCAGGGGCTGAGATAGGACTAGGTGCTAATCTGGAACGGAGTTGGTCTATGTGGCGCTTCCACATCTTACCATCTGCAGTTTGTAGGCAATAGGATCGGGGTCCCATAAGTTGCGTTATGGTAGCAGGGACCCACAATGGGTCGCCCGAGAAGTTTTTCGCAAACATGGGGTCACCTTCCTGGAATGCCCAACACTTGCTGCTGGATCCTGGGGATTGTTCAGACGTGTAGCGAAGTTTCCGGCCCATCAGTTGGGGTTTTGTTCGTGGTACTGTTTGGGGTTATGTGCTGGAGGAGAAGCATCTGGTTTATTTTGTCGTCAATGTCACCGTGGTCCATTTTGTGCAAAGTCTTTTTCACAAATTGAACCATTCGCTCAGCCCTACCATTGGCCGCAGGGTGAGCTGGCAATGTTAAGGCATGGCGGATGCCCCGATCTGCCAGGTACTGTTCGAATGGCAGGGCAGTGAATTGGGGGCCATTATCGGAGACCAGGACATCCGGCAATCCGTGGGTAGCGAATAGCTTATTCAGCATTTTAGTGACTGCCTCTGTGGTGGTGCTTTTCATCTTGTGGTCTTCGAGCCAGTTTGAATAGGCATCCACTGTTAGGAGGAAAGTGTGTCCTTTTGTGGGTCCCGCAAAATCGATGTGGATACAGGACCAAGGGCCTTGAGGCGTTTCCCACTGAGTTGGGGGAGTTGAACGAGTCTCCTGGCATTTGCTGCACTTTACTACCCAGGTCTCTATCTGTTTGTCTAACCCAGGCCACCATGCCTAACTCCTGCCAATGCCTTCATCCGCACGATGCCTGGATGTCCATCGTGCAACATTTTTAATACCTTATGTTGCAATTTCTCCGGGATTACAACTCTGTCTCCCCACATGATGCAGCCCTTTTGGGAGAATAGTTCTGTCTATTGATTCCTGAATGGCTTGAATGTGTCATTGGGTGCGCTGACCGGCCAACCCCGTTCCACCCAGCTGAGGACTCGTGCCAAAACAGGGTTCTTTTTTGTTTCTAAGGCGATGTCTTGAGCAGTCAGTAGCAGCAATTTGAGGGTTTCAATTTGCAATACGGCTAAGGTTGGAGCTGGGTCCTCCATGACATCTGGTAGTGGAGAGCGGCTCAAAGCGTCAGCATGGGGAATGGTTTTCTCCGGGCGGTGTTGCAATCGGTAATTATAGGCAGCTAAAAATTCTGACCAATGTGTCATTCTTGGTGATAAGATATGGGGAGTTGGTTTGTTTCCCGCCAAAATACCAAGTAGCGGCTTGTGGTCTGTAATTATGGCAAAGGGTCTCCCATACACATATTCATGGAAACATTTAATTGCGGATACAATAGCGAGAGCCTCTTTATCAAGTTGACTATACTTCCTTTCGGTCTTAGACAAGGTTCTCGAAAAGAACGCAATAGGTGCCTCATTCCCATTTGGTAGGACATGGCTTAAAATGGCTCCCACTCCAAATGGTGAGGAGTCACAAATAACCGTCAAGGGTAGAGTCTCGTTGTATTGCATCAATACAGCATCGGAGGTTAAGAGGTCTTTTATTTGTTGGAATGCCCTTTCTTCATGCCGTCCCCAGACCGAGGAAGACTTTTTGTCAAGAAGTCCATGTAGGGGCTCGGCTACGGTTGCCTTCTGGGGCAAGAAGATGTTATAAAAGTTAATGAGTCCCAGGAAGGCTTGGAGGTCTGTCTTATTCCTAGGTCTCGGGGTGTTTTTTATTGCGGTTAGTTTTTTTTCGGTGGGGTGAATTCCCTTTCTGTCGAGAAGGTATCCCAGGAACTCCACTCTCTCCGTACAAAGTTGACACTTGTTCCTTTTTACCTTCAGACCAGCGTCTTTAAATTTCTGAAGAACTTTTCTGAGTCATTGTACTAATAACTCTTTAGTGGGGGCAGCTATTAGGATGTCATCAAAATAAGGCATGATGCCTTTTATGCCTTGTAATAGTCTCTCCATCAAACTTTGGAAAATGCCAGGCGCCACGCTTACTCCAAATTGAAGTCTATTGCACTTGAAGGCGCCTCTATGTGTAACTATTGTCTGGGCTTCTGCAGTTGTCGCGTCTACAGGTAGTTGCTGGTACGCCTGAGCTAAATCCAATTTCGCAAATATTTTTCCACCACCCAGGGAATGAAGACGGTGTTGGACCACCGGTACTGGGTAAGTGCTCTGTTGAAGAGCATGAATTAGGGTGGCCCGGTAATCCCCACAAATTCTTAACGAACCATCTGGCTTAATGGGCGTTAGTATTGGAGTTTCCCAGCGGGCATGGTCAATCAGTTCCAACACGCCCTGGGCTATCAGTTTATCTAGCTGCTCGTCGATCTTCGGCTTGAGGGCAAAAGGCACCCGACAAGGCTTAAGCCGAATGGGAGCTACATCGGGGCTGAGATTAAATGATATAGGGGTCTCCTTGTACTTGCCTAATGTTCCTGTGAACACGTTGTGGAATTCCTGGATGAGGGCCTCTTCCCAGTCATCACTTCTGGTTTGGTGTATGCCGGCTAGTTCAATCCCGAGTAGGGCAAACCACTGTAACCCTAACAAACTGGGTCGATCACGATTGATGACAGTCAGGGGAAGTGTTGCGATGCGGTCCTTGAAGGTTGCTGGAACTGACAACTGGAATTCTGTTTCCCTGGTAGCCTTTTAGCATGATTCATTGAATGCTGAGGTCCTGGCGGCAGATGGCGGGATCAGCTGTTTGAGGGTTTTCCAGGATACCATCGATAGGGATGATCCCGAATCGACTTCCATCACGCACGGTCGTTTCTCAATAGTAACCCTTACGCGGATCTTTCTTGCATTGAACGACGAAGCGTGGCTGATAATAATGGTTTGGTGGGCCTCTTCTCGTCTCGTTGAAGAGGCAGGTGCTCGATTTCTGTAGTAGTAGTGGTTGTTCCATTGGTGGTTCAGGCAGTCCCGATTCTCAGGAGGTTTGCCTGTCTCCCGGTGGAGGTTGTTCTCCCTTTGGCTGGGACTGGACTCTCGCTTGTTTCTGCAGACCTTCGCGATGTGGCCTCTTTTCCCGCAGGTACGGCAGAGTGAGTCAAGGAATTTGCAGTCCGATCGCGGGTGGTTTGCCCCGCAACCAGCACATTGGCGTGGACGTCTCTGGTTCCTTTGCTCTTGTTCCGAGTGGAGCCGGTTGACCTCCTCTTCCTCACTGTCTGAGGATGACTCGAGGTCTTCATGGTGGATGGTGATAGCGGCGAGTGGGCTATCGTTAGCGAGGTTCCTTTGCTCTTTGGTTCCTTTGCTCTTGTTCTGAGTGGAGCCGGTTGACCTCCTCTTCCTCACTGTCTGAGGATGACTCGAGGTCTTCATGGTGGGTGCTTCTCAGCGGCGAGCGGGCTATCGTTAGTGAGTTGGTGAAGTGGTGCGTTCACTCGGCGCATTCGAGCGGCTGACTTCCTGGTTGCTTCTGTGGCAGTTGCATCAGTGATGACATCTGTAAGGCTGATGTCTCCTTTTGCCATAAGTTTACTCTGCACGTGTGGTGCATCTAAACCCAGAACTATGCGGTCTCTCAGGGCTTCCTCAAGGTTTGCAAAACCATAAAGACTTCCTAGGTTCCGGAGGTCGGCTATGAAATCCCCAACGCTCTTGTTCTTCCATTGGTCCCTCTGGTAAAACTCGTGTCTTTGTATCAGTGTAGGTACTGCGGGTGCGTAATGGGCCCGGAGGATTGGGGCGAGGGTATCCCAATCCATGGTCTTCACTTCCGCCGGTTTGGCAAGTGCTTTAGCCATTTTGAAAACGGCAGGGCCACAATGAGTCAGGAACACCGCTCGTTTCTTGCCAGGTGTAGCATCTTTTAAATTGTTGGTCTCTAGGAACATCTGGAAGCGATCTATATACGAGTCCCAGTCTTCGGTTGCTGGGTCGAATGGAGCAGGTGGTATGGCGCCACTCGTCATCTTGCCGTTTGTTGCGTGCGCTCTTCAGTCACGTGCTCTGTCTTGTTCGATGCATACTTAGTCAGCTGTATCGTCTCCGCATCCCATCCTCATCGCCAGTGTTAAGTCCTGAGCGTGGGCGCAAGGAACGGAGACGAGACATCGAACGGTGACTTCAACTCTTTATTGTGAAATAAGAACAGAGCAAATACTTGGGCAGCAGCAGCTCTTTTATAGAGCTGGCTGCTGTCAAAACAACCAATGATTTGAGTTTACCGCTTTCACAAGTGTCCAATCAGAGGGGCCCGTTAACAGCCAATCAGACTGGCCAGAAATGACCAATCACGACTAGCTATTTGCGGGCCAATGAGAAGTGCAGGATTACAAGCCTGCTGTAAAGTAAAGCTATTTAGGGTTGTACTGCTGCGTTGGCTTAGTCCATAACAGTAGCAACCCAATTTGGTCATGAACAGAAGTGTTTACAAACTGAGGTTTCACTGTAATTGTAATAATAAAATATTTCTGTATTGTTCCAGCACAAGGGCAATTAGATAACATGAAAAGAAACTTATTCTCTATTTTCCAAAACTATTTGAAACCCAGTTAAGTTCATATCACTTCAGGTGTGATTTCTTGCTTGTGGAACTATCTTTCCAGAGAAGCTTTCAAAATGCTCCCTTTAAAAAAAAAATCAGTATCTCTTAGAAACCTGTCATTCTGTGTATAGGTACGGAATATATTTTTACAGGATAGACCATTTTTCAAGCTGGTTTGAAAACCATACTTGAAAGTAGTTGATAGTTTATGCTTGTATCTCTATGTGTTTGTGCGCACATGTGTGTATATATGTTATGGTTGGTATATATATACACGGATATGCAAAAGGAGAAATTTATTTAGAAATAAGTTTGACTGAATTCAATTGATTCTCAATAAAACATCGATAAAATCACATCTTTTTGTTGCAATCTATTTATGTTTCTCTGCAGTACAATAGAGCTTATTTCAAAGAAAAAAAATGCATACTGATAGTTCATTAAGCTATTTTGAGAGGGATTAAACAGTTAACAACAAACATCTTCTTTCAAAATCTGAGTGAATGTAACAAAGAAAATAATATTTTGTTATCAGGTAAGTGAAATATTATAATATAACAATGAATAATATTCTGTAATGATCAGTTTATACAGTATTTAAAGTTTATTTACTTTTCATTGCTTTCCAAGCAACCCGCCTTTGTCATGAGTAGTTTGAACATAATACTTTCTTATATGTGAATATAAGGGAATCAGCTGTGAAATTGGTTTGGAATAAGTAAAAGAGAGTTGTTCAAAGTCCTCAGTCTGTTGCAAAGAGGGTCATTGTCTACTAAAAAGATAATTTCTTCCTGCTCCAATGCTTAAAAAATATAAATGAGGTCTTATTTTCTTACCATTTCAGATGTATTTGATAATTTATTTTAGATGCAGCAATACATTTTATATTATCTTGTTAAATATGAATAAAGTTGGGGGGAAATAGGTAGAAATATTGGGCTTCCTTGGATAGACACAATCTTTAAAATCTGGAGTGAGCACTAGAATAGCAAAAAAGAGTTTCCAAATATCATAATATGGCACTGCTTAAATAGCATAATATGGCACTGCTGTAATTTGTTTCAGATGATTCGATAAAGGAAATAAAGCAAGTAAATCTTTTAAAAATATTTATTGATAAGATATTTATTATTTTTCATCAATCCAATAAGAAACAAATTGAACTTATCAAAATATCCAAACAACTTGAAATTGAAATTACAAAGATTGGTAGAGTTTTGGGATGAGGATGGGCTGCCTGTAGTTTAAGGTCAATACTAGATGTGTGGTGGTGCTTATCCAGTGCTACACCACTATTTTAATTCAAATGAAAAATACTTAGATATGGCTGCCGTCTTGAAAAAATATATTTTATGACTGATTAGGCATTGATGATTGATATTTTATTTTATTTTATTCTAGAGAAAACATTTATTTGACATACATTTAAAACAGACAAATCAATATATATATGTATGTATGTATGTATGTATGTATGTATGTATGTATGTATGTATATATGTATGTATGTATGGCATTCAGCTTTGTTCGGGTATTTTCCCATGTCATAGTAGTGGTGCTTTTAAAGTTGTAGCAACGTTTCAGCAGAATCTCATCTGCCATCATCAGGCTTCTGTATAGTGTTCATCTATGAGTCAGACTTTTACAGTGGTTTCAGATTTAAATTTGGGGCAGCCTATTGCTGTGCCAGAATGGTTTTTTCTTCATCCTGATTGGTTGAGAGTCTTGGTGTGTGTTTATTGGTCTTGGAGTTTGCTGTGTTCTGCTTCTAATATCTTCTGTCTGTTTTTTTGGCTCTTTTTGTATCTTGATTGGCTGGCAAAATTGTATTACTTTATTGGAGGCCTTTAGTGCAGCTTGGCTTTGGGTAAATGGACGGCTATCATTAGTTAGGAAGCTAGGTTTCATCTGGATGCCTGGTTGGGGTGTGTTTGAGCTGGAGGTATCGGGGGGGTCTGTTTGTGCCCAGGTGTTTGCCTGGCTTGTGGTGTGGAGATTTGTTTGTTTGTGAGTGCAGGCTTCCAAATGATTGACAGCCTGGTGGAATCATCTCTTTTGTTCATGCTTTCTGGTCTTTTTTCAATCTCTATGGCTTCTCTGATGATTCTGTGGCTGGGATTTTCTATAGTAGCTAGGGTTTCGGTGCCATTGAAGTTGATGTTATGACCTGTGGCTTCCATGTGTTGGACTAGTGAGGAAGTGTGTTCCAGCTTTTTGACTGCATTTTTGTGTTCATCCAGGTGGGTGCTTATTCTTCTATTGGTCTGTCCAATGTATGTGGCCGGACATGATGCACAGGGGACTTCATATATGCCTTGGTTTTCCAGGTCAATTTTGTCTTTGGGGTTCCTGAGGATGGCTGCTATTTTTCTGTCTGTTTTGAAGGCAGTCTTGATGTGGTGTCTGTATAGAATCTTACTAATTTTGTCTGTAGTGCCTCTTATGTGGGGCAGGACAGCTGTTCATGGGTCTGTTCATCTTCTGGGTCTCTATTATGTCTCAGTGTGTTTTTGTGGATCAAGTTGGTGATTTTGCATTTGTGGAAGCCATTGGCTGTCAATATTTTAGTCAGGGTGCATAGTTCAGTCTTAATGTGTGTCTTGTCTGCCAGGTGTTTGGTTCTAGTAATTAGTGTTTTAGCCACGGAGTTTATCTGTGCTGGGTGGTGGTGGGATTGGGCGTTGAGGTCGCGGTTGGTGTGTGTTTTCTTCTGGTATATGGTGTGTCCTAGTGTGCCATCTGTTTTTTTGTGGATTAGTACATCTAGGAATGGTAGTTGTTTGTTTGTTTCTGTTTCCATGGTGAACTTGATTTTGGGGTGTGCGCTGTTTAGGTGTGTTAGGAAATTGTTTAGGTTTTCTTGTCCATGGGGCCAAATCACGAATGTGTCATCGATATATCTGCTGAAACGCTACAACTTTAAAAGCACCACTACTATGACGTGGGAAAATACCCGAACAAAGCTGAATGCCATACATGTAAGTACCCGTGAAAACTTAAGAATATATATATATATATATATATATATATATATATATATATATATATATATATTTGTTTTCTTAAGTTTTCGCGGGTACTTACATGTCTGGCATTCAGCTTTGTTCGGGTATTTTCCCACGTGGTGCTACAACTTTAAAAGCACCACGTGGGAAAATACCCGAACAAAGCTGAATGCCAGACATATATATATATATATATATATAAAATCTGCCTTGTTACCATAACTCCTTTGTTCTTTTAATGTTTTAATTTCTCTGTATAGTTTGTGATTAAATGCACATCTTCTTTTTTTTTTTTTTAACAAATTTTATTCAGTTTTTCACATTAAAAACAAAAATCTCTTTTTAGTGGACAACATATTTCCGAGTCATCACCTTTACATGCAAATATGACAGCAATTATACATTCATATATGCATACTTTATTCTATTATTACCTTTTCCATTCCAAATTTTCAGTAAGGAGAGAAACAAATACATTAATTCTAGCCTCTTTCATTTATCTCAATCGAAACACCTTTTTGTTTCATTTTAATTATTTCAAATATAATCCTTTAATATTTATTTTAAAAATAAAGATAAACAATATGTGTTTGCCTAATAATAATAATAATGATAATAATAATAATAAAAAGTTACCAATGTCTCCCCTTGCTTTTAATAGTCTATATTAATTTATTAATTTAGTTGGTTCTTTATTCCCTTTCCATTACACATTCTTTTTATAAATTCTAGATTAATACAAATTTAATTTTAAATTTAAATTTAATACAAATTAATACAAATTTTAACACAAAAAAAAAACAAACAAGTATAGGTTTCTCCCCTTTTACTGTTTTGAGTGTGACACCTCAATGATTAAAATATACTTTTATTCCCTCATCTTTATTCCCAATAAACCATTATTTTTAAGAAGTTACAATAATAATCATTACATCTTTTCATTTGGATTCCATAGCAAATTTCTCCCCTTGATTTTTAATCAGTTATCAGTATCTATATTGCCCTATTTTCTAAATATTTAATTGCAGAAATATTCTTTTTACCCCTTGTCACCCTGCAGAATCCCCTTTTCAATTCATCAACCCATTATCTCTGGAAAAAAACAATTTCTTTTCAACATTTTACTATTTCCATATTTCTTTATTTCATGCACCTGTTTCTTACTGCTTCTCTTCCCCCTGTTTTCCCCATATCTTTTCTCATTCCAGTTTATATCCCTCTCTTTTTTAATATTTTCCTTTCCCCTTTTCTGCTGGATCTTTCTGCCTTTCCCAACTTCACAGGTATTCCCCCTTTTGATTGCCTTCTTAAATTTCAACTTTTTAACCTTTCTTCTTTCCCCACTTCTTTGTAGTGTTCTTTGTGTTAATTGTCTATTTAAAATGTACCCTCCTTGAGTCGGCTCCTCCTCCTCTGAAGCTCTTTCTTCTTGTTCTTCAATCACCATTTCCATTTTTCTAACACAGAGCAAAGTGATTCGCCTCTTTCCTGTAGTAATTCTCTCATATTTTTAAGTTCCATTTTTAATTCCCGAAGAGATATCCTCCTTACACACTTTTATATTTTATGATTGTTAAAGTCTATAAAAAAAACTTTTACTTTCCTTCTTTCTTCTTTCAATTTTCTGAAGTTCTCACTTATTCCAGCCGAGGGTCTATACCAAAACATCAATCAATCCCACAGCCAGTCTTTCCTTGCTTTTTTCTTTATTCTGATTCTGCTTTACTTTCTAAGATTTTTACTTTGTTTCAGTATTTCTTTACTAGTTATATCCACACAAGTTCATTCAGAAACAGGATGCTTTCCCTTTTGTTTGAGCTCAAGTTTTTGTCAAAAGGTGGCACTTGGGTGGTAGGTTGGAGAACATCCACAACAATTGGGTGGTAGGTTGGAGAACATCTTAGCAAGTCTCGCAGGAGGTAGGTGCCAGCGATGATTTTATATAAGTTTTCTTTATACGAGACTGACATAGTTAATTTGTTATTTGTTTGCCAAATGTGTTCCCACTTATCTAATTCAATATTATGACCCACGTTTATTATCACAGATTCTGTAACTGTTTCTTCTTTTAATTTGTAGTCCAATACTAATTGTTTTCTTTTCCTCTCCTAGCCATATTTTATCTAATTCTTGTGGAGTCATATTAAAGCCAAGTTGTTCTCTATCTTTTTTATAATGGGTTTGTATTTGTGCAAAGGGCCACCATGCTATCTCCTTTTCTTGAATTTGTATTTGGTTCCTATTTTTAAGCTCTCCAGTGTCATATAATAAATCTTTATACCTAACAATATTTTCATAATCCAATACATTTGGATGTGTAACTGCTTCCAATGTAGATAGCCACAATGGAACTTTTGGGTAGTGGTTTTTTTAAATCTTTCCCCAGATATTAAACAACACATTTCTTACATGATGCCTTTGAAAATATGAATGTTGTTTAGATTTTCCTTCCCACATAAAGTCTTGCCAGCCAAGTTGGAGATAAAAACCCTCTAATACTAACAATCTTCTATTTTCTAATTTAACTCAATCCTTAAGCCAGTTTACTATAGCGGCATCATAATATAATTCAAAATCTGGAAGGCCGTGTTAGGTCTGGAGCATGGGTGCGAATAATGGAGATGAGCCAGTAGAAACAGTGAACTTCAAACTCTTTATTTACATGGTGTGACAGCTCAAACTGGAGGGCTACTATAGCCTTCCTTATATAGGCAACTTATTAACTATTCAACCAATAGTAATTCTGGAGCGCTAGCTCTGTTAACCAATGAAAATGGCCTGTTAATGGCCAATCAGATGTGCCTGAATGGACCAATCCGATCCTGCCATTAACAGCCAATCAGAAGTGCAGGGCCAGAACCCTGCACTTGACTTCAAGCTCAAGATAACTTTATTTGGCATTATTCATTCACAACACCCCTTTCCCCCGGCTTCTGCCTATGGGGCGCAGTTACATAGTCCTTGAGGTAGGACGGTTGTTTTATCAATCTTTTTGATTTTCGCAAAATGCCTGGCAGTTGGCTGCACTTCTGTTGAGGTAGATCGTTGTTTAACGGTAGGGGTGCCATTTTTTGTTTGAATTTGGTGCTGTCTTTCTGCTTTATTTGAATGTTTTTTTCCTCATCCTGATTGGCTGGGAGTCTAGGTCTGTTTTTATTGGTCTTTGAGTTGTTGTGTTCTTGATTAGTTGGCAACATTGTGTTTTGTGCATGTTTTCTATAGTAGCTAGGGTTTTGGTACCATTGAAGTCAATGCTATGACCTGTGGCTTTCATATGTTGGATTGATGTAGGGCAGGACAGCTGTTCCATAGGTTTGATCATCTTCTGGCCTCTGTTGTGTTTCAGTGTGTTTTTGTGGATCAGTCTGTGATTTTGTTTTTGTGGAAGCCATTAGCTATCAGTATTTTGGTCAGGGTGCATAATTCAGTCTTTATATGTGCCTTGTCTGCCAGGCATTTGGTTCTGGTAATTAGTGTTTTGGCTACGGAATTTATTTGTGCTGGGTGGTGGTGGGATTTGAGCATTTAGCATTTGGTGTGTGTTTTCTTCTGGTATATGGTGTGTCCTAGTGTGCCATCTGTTTTTTTGTAGATTAGTACATCTAGGAATGGTAATTGTTTATTTCCGTTTCCATGGTGAATTTGATTTTGGGGTGTGTGCTATTTAGTTGTGTTAGGAAATTGTTTAGGTTTTCTTTTCCATGGGACTAAATAACAAATGTGTCATCAATGTATCTTAGCCATAATTTGGGTTTGTGGGTGGCACATAAGAGGAACAAGAGACAAAATCAGCAAGATACTACGCAGGAATCATGACTGCATCAATACTGCCTTCAAAATGGCCAAAAAAATAGCAGCCATCCTAAGAAACCCCAAAGATACAATTGACTTAGAAAACCAAGTCATATATGAAGTACCCTGCGCATCATGCCCTGCCACATACATAGGACAAACCAACAGAAGAATAGTACCTGTCTTGAAGAACACAAGAATGCTATAAAAAAGCTGGAACACACTTCCTCACTAGTCCAACATAGGTCATAGCATCAACTTCAATGGCACCAAAACCCTAGCTACTATAGAAATCCCCGGTTACAGAATCATCAGAGAAGCTAAAGAAATTGATAAAAGACCTAATAGTAGAGATGATTCCACCAGACTATCAATCATCTGGAAGACTGCACTCACAAACAAAAAAATCTCTCTACCACAATCCAAGCAAGCAACTGAACACAAACAGACTCCCCCCACCATACCTCCAGGCCAAACACACCCCAGCCAGATACCCAAATAAAATCTAGCTTCCTAATAAATAATTATTGGCCATTCACAAGAAAGCAAGCTGCACTAAGAAACCCCAATGCACAAAACACAATGTTGCAAACTAATCAAGAACACAGCAACTCGAAGACCAATAAAAACAGACCTAAACTCCCAGCCAATCAGGATGAGGAAAAAACCATTCAAATGAAGCAGAAAGCCAGCACCAAATTCAAACAAAAAACTGCTGCTAAGCCGATTACACACGATTAAAAAGAATCCAATACACAAGCCTGAGGATGGCAGATGAGATTCTGCTGAAACATCGCTATAATAAAAGCACAAATATTAAGATGTGGGAAAATACCTGAAGAAACCTAAATACCATACATACATACATACATATACATATACATATACATATACATATACATATACATATACATATACATATACATATACATATACATATACATATACATATACATATACACACACACACAATATATGTAAGTCTGTCTGTCTGTCTGCCTATCACTATCATTACTTAATGTTACTGTAGACTCTGTGGAGTCATCATCAGAATGACTTTTTGAAGCTGAATTCTAATTGCAGGTTCATTTGACAAGTTACACTGAAGATCACTGAAAATGTTTGAACAAAAGAATTATTATAGACCTCATTCTGCCTTTTGATAATTTTTTTCTTCAATAAAACTAGAAATAGTAGAATTAATAAGCAGAAATTGTGAGATAGCATTACTTAGGGAAGTTTTTAGCTGATTGAGTTCATCTAACCAGAACTTTCTGGGAATATTATTAATACCTTGTGTGTCCCTTTGTTGCTCACACTAACTGTGATCTGTTCTTAGTTTGAAACATACTATAATTCATGTGGCTAAATTTGCTAATAATATGATTTTCTGATCTTCCATCCTTTTGAAAGAGCTAATAAACCAAGAACCCCACGAACAACAGTCAACAGTCCTATGTCTTCTTGACCATAAACTTTTTAAAAAAGCTTTGTCTAGTCTGGGACACTTTGGCAACTGGTTGCAGGATATTCAGTCTAGATAGAAAACCATTACATCTTCCCATTACTGTTAATATTGTTTGAGTTAAAGCTAAGTAGCCACAAGTACAGTTATATACAGTACTTTGTATTAGACAGTTGTGCAAAAATGCTGTAAATTAAGAATGTTTTCAAAAATAGAAGTGTTAATAGTTTATTTTTATCAATTAACAAAATGGAATGTGGATCAGAAGAGAAATTCAACTAAAAACAATATTTGTAAAAATACATGAATATCAATAACTCACAGATTTTATTTGTAATATACCTGTACTAGCCTCCATTATCCCCTCTTTAGGTAAGCTTTGAAAAGAACGTGAATGCCTCAAAGGTTATGATGTTTTCATAATGAGAATACAGATTCATTAAGAATGTAAATCTTAATGATTAGTATATATCAAGGTTAAGGAATCAGATAGAGTTATAATACCAATAAAGAAAGGGAAAGAAAACAGAAGTGACTTTTCAGCTTTAATTCAGCAATATAACCACAAAAGGAACAAAGGCAGAAAAAATAGAACAAAAGCACAGCTTAGATCAAACCAAAATCTGATTTATATTTAGCTTTCAACTGTCTCTAGATAACTATATTTCATCCTAGATCTCCAGTCCACCCTGATTTGGGTTCTGCTTACTTGACCTTAAGACAGTCAGAAATAAATGCTTCAAATCCTCCCTTGAAAGAGAAAATTGAGAAAAGCAAAATGGACCCCATTCCCCATTCTCTTGTTAAAAGCTCATCTGGCAAGGAAATCTTTTTGCTTCTGATTCATTGTTCAGAGATGTTCTTCTAAGCTATAGTTGTCTCTGCTTGTTATCTATATTGACAGGTTAAATTTGATTGACAGATCATGTTTACAGTTCTTATCAATAGTAGCCTCACTGCAACTTAAAGCTCTAGCTGAACAAAATAAAATCAATTCCAAGATCAATCATCACATTTACTAAATTAAAATCTGGTTCAGTAGCACAGCACCCAAAGTTTTTCTGAAGCTTACTGATAAATGAATAATAGAGATATACTACAGCTACCTTGCTCTGATTTCTTTTAGTAGAAAATTCCAGATTCTGAGAAAAATGTCTATATTATAAAAAAAAAAACTTCATTCTGTGATATAATATTTGATATAAAAGGAACATAAAGATCCACCTCTCCCAATGATAAACAATTCCTCATGCAGTCTTTCGGTTATCCTGGTCCCCTACCAAATAAATAGTGCTTTGAACTAGCACCTTGAATTCTATTTATTAACTGATTGATGGCCAAGGATTCATTATAACATGCCAACTGTACGGCCCTTCTCTTTTTCATTTAAGTTCTTTGTGTCAACAATTTAAGTACTATTTAATATAGAGAAATAAATATGTAAATCATAAGTAGACATAGACATTGTACTTCTACTTATTTTTGTGAAGTACTATTTCACATTCATTCCACAAAGTCAGAATTACACTTACCATAGAGCATATAACCTTAAAACCAACACAATCATTACTTCTTTTTTCAGCTATACATCTCTTTTTATAAATTATTTGCAAAGGATTTAGAAACTGAGAAACAATTAACAATTACAGGATAAGTACAAAAAAATTCAGAGTTGCATTTCCAACATTGTGTTGAACTTTCCTATATCTGTAAACTGAAATATTTGCTTCAAAGAAGCAAAATTAATTAAATGGATCTGAAACATTTTGTAATGGTATGACGTGTTTCATAGATTTTTCTGCTGCTTTACTGGAATTATTAGAGACAATGTGTAATTTTCCAATTTCAGTTTCTTATATGGTAAATACTTGGGAAGGACAAGTATTTGACTGTTTCTTCATTTGCAAACTGATGTTTATCAGGAATATATTGGGGTGGCAAAAATAATGTTACTTTTGACTTCATTCAATTGTTCAGCTTCTTTAATTATGAACATCCAAAAGTTAAATTTTGCTCTCCTTTATGCTAATAGATTGTTACATATGATTCTGGCACTGCAAACACAGTTAGAAGTCCATTCCAGGTCTCAGTATTTGGAATGTGTGCTCAGAGCTACCTTATTTTGAATTTGATTGACAATGACTTAGCAAAGCTGAAGCTACTGGCTTGCCTTGATTGCATTGATTGGAATGTGTTCGAAGACACCTCTGCAGACTTGGATGAACCCACAGATACTGTAACATCGTATGTCAGTTTTTGTGAAGACCTATGTGTGCCAACCAGAAACCTGAGAATATACAGTAACAATAAATTTTGGTTCACAGCTAAACTTAAACAGCTACACTGTACCAAAGAGGAAGGATACAGAAAAGGCAATAGAATACTGTACAATCAGTCCAGGGGTGGGATTCAAATTTCTGTGGGTGTGGCTTAATTTGTGGGTGTGGCTTGGTGGTCATTTGACTGGCTGGGCATGGCTTGCTGACTGGGCGTGGCTTGGTAGTGATATGATTGGCTGGGCATGGCTTGGTGGTTCCATGACTGATTCGGCATGGCTTAGTGGTCATGTGACTGGGTGGGCATGGCCTGGTGGTCATGTGGCTAGGTAGTCATGTGACTGAGTAATCATGGCTAGGTTGTTATATGACTGGGTGGGCATAGCCATGTTGTCATGGCCAACTTAGCAGTCCATTTTGCTAATTTAGCAGTCCATTAAACAATACACAGCAGCCCCCTTTTCTATTCTTTTTAATACTGCATGAAGTTTTTGCTCTAAGTTTTTTTTTTTTTACTAGTGGGGAGAGGTTGTCAATGCCTGGGGAAGGAAAGGCATGCTTTCCACAGGTCTCATGGCTATATTTAAAGGGCCAACTAATGTCAATGGAGTTGGGAGATCCATTGGTGAGATGATAGTGACTGGATGTGCGATATTCACTAGTGCAGTAACTTGAATTGGTAAATTGACAGGTGTGGTGACTGTTAATGGAGAACTCATTGGTCTAGAGATGTTAACCTTGCTCAAAACATTGGCTGGGCTTCTCATATTAATTGCAGCTGCCACAATGCAAGGAGCTGCTCCTTTGGTACTAAGTGAATTTTGCTCCATCTAACAACTTTTCTTGTCACATTTGTTAAGTAAGTCACTGCAGTTGTTAAGTTAATTACACAGTTGTTAAATGAATATGTCAGAAGGTTGCAAAAGTTGTTCTCATGATCCCAGGACACTGCAACTGTCATAAATATGGACCAGTTGACAAGCATCTGAATTTTGACCATGAGGATGCTGCAATGACTGTAAGTTGAAAAGCAGTCATTTCAGTGCCATTGTAACTTTGAATGGTCACTAAATGAACTGTTTTAAATTGAAGACCAGCTGTATATACAGAAGTTAATCCTGTTAATTTCAAGGGGCCTACTGGATTCAGCTTCCTTCTGAACATTTAATTTCCAGAATAAAGTTATTGGCCTCATGAAATGGAAGGTGGGAACAGAGGTGGAAGGAATGGTTGCTAAATCAAGGACTACCTGTATGGACTTTAACCTTCAAAATTCCCCAGACTTCTTTTACTGCAGATCCCATATCCAGTGTCAAGATGAAAAGATGAGACAGTATTTTATCAATAAAAATTAATTTTGAATTATTTGCTTTATATGATCATAATCTTAAAACCAGACCTACAGATGTAAAGATATAGGCAAATTTCATGTAAGAAAAGCTAGAATATGTGCTTGCTGCTAACCAATCTCCCTGATCCTAACACAGTAGGAATAAATTGACATAGACTTTTCCAACAATATTGAACAGAATAGAATAGAATAGAATAGAATAGAATACTTTATTGGGCAAGTGTGGTTGAACACACAAGGAATTTGTCTTGGTGTAAATACTCTCAGTATACATAAAGAAAAGGTACATTCATTAAGAATCAGGAATCATAACGTACAACACTTAATGATAGTCATAGGGTACAATCAACAATCAAATCATACTAGGAATCAGCCAATATACATCAAATGGATACAAGCAACAAAGTTACAGTCCTACAATCACAAGTGGGAGGGGAAGGGTGATAAGGAATGATGAGAAGATTAACAGTAATTGTAGTGTACACTTTGTAAATAGTTGAACAGTGTTGAGGAAATTATTTGTTTAGCAGAGTGATGGCTTTCAGGAAAAAAACTGTTCTTGTGTCTAGTTGTTCTGGTGTGCAGTGCTCTATAACGTCGTTTTGAGGGAAGGAGTTGAAACAGTTTATGTCTGGGATGTGAGAAGTTTGTAAATATTTTCACAGCCCTCTTTTTGACTCGTGTAGGCAAGTGAAAGCAAGTGGGTAGTAAATGTTTTTTCTGCGGTCCTAATTATCCTTTGAAGTCTGTGTCTTTCCTGTTGGGTTGCAGAACCAAACCAGACAGTTATAGAGGTGCAGATGATAGACTCAATAATTCCTCTGTAGAACTGAATCAGCAGCTCCTTGGGCAGTTTGAGCTTTCTGAGTTGGTGCAGAAAGAACATTCTTTGTTGTGCTTTTTTGATGATGTTTTTGATGTTAGGTGTCCATTTTAGCTCATGTGATATAGTAGAACCTAGAAATTTGAAGGTCTCTACTGTTGATATGGTGTTATCTAGTATTGTAAGAGGTGGTAGGGTTTTTTCTAAAGTCTACCACCATTTCTACGCTTTTAAGTGTGTTCAGTTCCAGATTGTTCCGGTTACACCACGAGGCAAGTTGTATAACCTCCTGTCTGTATGCAGATTCATCGTTGTCTTGAATGAGACCAATCATGGTTGTGTAATCAGCAAACTTCAGTATTTTAACAGATGGATCATTTGAGATACAGTCATTGGTATATAGGGAGAAGAGAAGTGGAGATAGCACACATCCTTGGGGGGCCCTGTGCTGATTGTACAGGTATTGGATGTAATTCCACCTAGCTTCACCTGCTGTTTCCTGTCTGTTAGGAAGCTTATGATCCACTTACAAGTGTGTTCAGGTACCGCTAGTTGGTTTAATTTACTTAGAAGAGTGTCTAGAATGATAGTATTGAATGCTGAAGTGAAGTCTACAAAGAGGACCCCTGTGTACATATTTGGAGATTCAAGGTGTTGTAGGATGTAATGCAGAGCCATGTTAACAGCATCATCTGTCAATCTATTTACTCAGTATGCAAACTGCGTGGGATCTAACAGCGGATCAGGTGGGACAGCACAAGCCTTTCAAAGATTTTCATAACTACAGATGTTAGAGCAACTGGTCTGTAGTCATTCAGTTCCTTGATGGAGGGCTTCCTTGGCACTGGGATGATGGTGGAACGTTTGAAGCAGGAAGGAACCTAACACATCTCTAGAGATCTATTGAAGATTTGGGTAAAGATAGGGGCCAATTGGTCAGCAGACTTTTAAGCAAGAAGGAGTTATCTTGTCTGGCCCTGGTGCTTTTCCTAGCTTCTGTCTGTGTAATAGATCTTGCACTTTTTTTTCTGTGATCACCAGAGGTTATGAACCCAATGGAATGGGGTAGGAGGAGGCTTGGCTGTTGTAGGAGGCTTGGCTGTTGTTGGTGTGTTTGAGATGAGATAGGTAGCTATAATTTCTTTTCAAACCTGCAGTAAAACACATTCAGGTCATCTGCTAGTTGTTGATTTCCTTCTGCCTGGGAAGGAGGTTTGCTGAAGCCAGTGATGTTTTTAAGAGTTTTCCACATGTTTGCTGGTTCATTTGTTGAGAATTGATTCTTTAACTTTTCAGAGTAGCTTCTTTTTGCTGCTCTGATCTCTCTTGTTAATTTGTTTCTGGCCTGGTTGTATAGCATTCTGTCACCTTTTCTGTAGGCTTCCTCTTTGGTGCGATGTAGCTGCTTAAGTTCAGCTGTGAACCAAGGTTTATTGTTACTATATATTTTCAGGTTCCTTGTTGGTACACATAAGTCTTCGCAGAAGCTAACATAGGATGTTACAGTATCTGTGAACTCATCTAGATCTGCAGAGACATCTTCAAAAACATTCCAATCAGTGCAATCAAGACAGGCCTGGAGTTTCAGCTTTGCCTCATCCAACCAAGTCTTCACTGATTTAATTGTTGGTTTAATGGTTTTCAGTCTTTGTAGGCAGGTACAAGGTGAATCATGCAGTGGTCAGAGTGTCCCACAGCTGCTTGTGATAAAGACCTATAAGCATCTTTTACTGTTGTGTACAGTGGTCTAAAGTATTTTTGCCTCTGGTGGGACAATTTACATGCTAGAAATATTTTGGGAGCTCTTTCCTTAAATTTGCTTGATTGAAATCTCCTAAAATGATGGGAAAGGAACCTGGGTATTTGGCTTCAGCCTCCATAATTTGATCAGCGAGAGTTTGTAATGCCTTGTTTACATAGGCTTGTGGAGGAACATACACAGCTAATAGGAAAAATGAGGAGAAATGAGGAGAGTAAAATGGCTTGCAGTTGATGTGTAAAGACTCTAAGTTTTCATCACAAAACTTATATATTATAGTTATATCCTGAGACCACCTGTTGTTGATATATACACATAATCCTCCACCCTTTGTTTTACTTGATGTCTCTTCAATTCTGTCTGATCTAAATGTCTGAAATCCTGGTGTTGTCCCCATGAATTTGTGGATTAAGCCAGGTTTTAGTAAAACAAAGAACAGCTGAATTATGAAAATCAGAATTCCATCTATTTAAGAGATGAATTTCATCCATCTTGTTAGCTGGGGAGTGTAAATTAGTCAGAAAGATTGAAGGGAGAGGAGTTTTTCCCCCTCTATTCCTTAGTCTATTTAAAATTCCTGCTCATTTACCTCATCTCCTCTTCCGGCATGGTCGCTTCTTTACTTTCTTTGTAGTAATCCATAGCACCGGGGAATTGGTTAGAATCTTCTCTGCATTTGCAAAGACAGGTGGGGGTGGGGAATCAGAAAGCTGCTCCTTAAGGAAACATTGCCTAATTCTTAGCAGATGGTCTCGTGAGTATGAAATCTGTAGTGAATTGCAAATAATAATAAGGAATAAAGAAACCATTAGAGAGCATTTCACCAAGGCAGCCATCGTCAGTGCCATCTTGGCTTTATTTAACATCTACAATATGAATACACTCTAAGTCAAGGGTCTTCAAACTTGGCAAGTTTAAGACTTGTGCACTTCAACTCCCAGAATTCCTGAGCTAACATGACTGGAGGAGGAATTCTGGGAGTCCACAAGTCTTAAAACTTTTCAAGATTGAAGACCCCAGGTCTAAGTTCTTACTCTTATACCAAAAACTTTCTAAAATGCACAGATGAAAAACTCTATAATAGTTTCAAAGGCAGTAATGAAGTGAACTTCATTAATAATAGAAGAGAAAAGTTCACCATTTTCTAATCAAATGTTTTATGACTATTTAGTAATTAGGGAAAAATTGCACAATCAAATCTATACCACCTATAGTCAAGATAAGCTTAATAGTAAATACCATATTATAGTCAAGATAAAATTGATTATAGATTATGATAAAAGTCGTCCTTGTTAGTATCATGAACTTATGGAGGAGTGGAGATAGAGAGTGTTATTTAGGCTAGGTGATTCTTCTTTCCGTGGGAACACAAGCTGATCATGCTGAGGTCCCTTTAGGTGGAGATTTATGACATCAGGCAATGTTGAATGTGACTTTGGGGGGTTGTTTCTAACTTCTAATATTGTGGGGTAATTTGGGGTTGTGTCGATCCGGAATTACCACAGACTTTGCCAATTTGATGCTTTCCTAAACAAAAGAAATTGTCGTGGGAGATGCATTTTGTTCTTTTCTTTTTAAATGAATTTTATCACTTGGAAACCTGACAGCTATTTCTGAAAATTTTCAGGGTTTTTTTAATGGAATTTTTCACACATTTTTTCTATTTTAAATATTATTTGTTTTGTAAATCTCTCAGCAGTGTCTTTTCAGTGATTGCCCCTCCTATTTACATCTTAAGCATAACAAAGCAGAGAATCTTGCAGCAGAAACCTATGAGTTTCATTACTGATTTCATTAATCATGTTTCCTCAGTTATTAAACTGTCTTGTTGGGCTCTTCCTCTACTAACTTCATTTTTCTTGTAGTATGCATTTTTACAAGTAATACAAATAGTAATAGTAAAAATTCCTACTGATTTCTGCTCAGATATTTTCCTCAGCTTTATAGTTTTACCAGCAAAGTCTCTTAGCCAATATTTAATTGAAATAATACTATAGCAACTTAGTTTCAGTTAAAAGATTTCATTTAAAAAAACTTATTACATTGTATGTTAAAATATCTTGTTCTAAACTTATTTCTGTCTTCCCATTAGTTACTGATTTTATTATTCTGGCTTTTTAAAGCTCTAAAAATCATGCTTTTCACAACAAGGTGTTTTTTTTTTATCAACTCAGACTTTGTGTTTCTCAGCTGTAGGTAAGCCCATCTGTTTGGAAAGCTGCAGGCCCAATAATTAAACTTCATAGCTTTCCTCTAGGCACAGTGAAAATGGATTAATGCAGCTTTTCCAAATGAGCAGCAGTCAGCACTGGGATGGTTGCACAGGTGGGTAACTTGCTAGCCTACTTGTTTTCATCACTGCCAACTAAGTAACAGCTCTCAGCAGGCAGAAGGATAATGGCTTTCTGTTCAGTAGCAGCTTTTATTCTGAAAAATTCCCAACTGCATTAAAAACCACCATAAGGAAAGTACAAGAACCATATCACCCAGGAGAAATGTATAAACTCCATAATTGTGTTTCAATATAGAACAAGGGGGAAAAGGACATCTTCAGAGGTTAAGCCATATCTTATCCCATATGTATTTTTTCTTTGATTCAGGTGAGTTTTGATTAATACATCCATAGCTACTCAAATCCTTTTCTTCTAAAAAATACATTCATTCACAACAACTTTCCCATGCCATACTTGAGAATTGTTGACTTTCCAACAATTACTCCCATTACTGAAGCCTTTTTAAGGTTCTGCTTCTCTTGAGCTAATAAGAATATTGTGCTCATCTACTATTTAATTATTTGTGACATTGCTACCATTTATGAAGTGAATCTGGATTTTATAGGTGTTATTTTCCTTATATTGCCAGCCAAAGGTCTCTAACATAATTAGATCCAAAAGAGCAGGGACATTGTGTGTTGTGCAATAGTTGGTTGGTGATTATTCATTGAAATTTGGCTGTGGGCCTGAAAATTCTGTTTCTTTTGCTTTGGCATTTTCTTTGTTTCTGTTTCCTACACACCAACATGCCTACCATCCCTTCCTAATGTTTCCTTTTTATTCGTATCCATTTCATGTATTAATAATCATGTTTATACTTATTCTGTTATCTAATACATGCTTGACAAATAAATAAATAAATAAATAAATAAATACATACATACTTCTCTCTTCATTCCTATTAGAATCAGAGCCTCCCCACTAGAAGCAGAGTTGGTTTCAAAAGCAATTACTATATTTTGGTCAAATTTATATAATGAATTTTAAGAATTATGTAACTATATGTTAATCCAGTTTATGAAGTTTTTTATAGCTTAGAAATATACTTAAAATTTTTTAAAACCTCTTCCTTTCATCTCCCAAACACTTGTACATGTTTAACTTAGCTTGTTAACATTTACTATTTCCAATCATAAAATGCCTTAGTTTCCATCTTATTTGTAAACTCTCTTGCAGAGTTTTATTCATTTGATGCGAATTTAGGATTCTAGATTTGCCTACTTGGAATTTAATTTTCTCAATTCTGCCCATTTTTTCTTCTCCAATTGTATTTTTTAAAATGAAGGGTGTTTGTCTGTGGTTTTGTGTATAATTCACCTAATATTTGAACACAATGAAATATGAGAGAAGTTGCAACCATCCAAACTAGGATTCAAAAATGCTTGGTGTTTCACCTCTAAGTTCTCAGTACTATCTCTCTACTGATAGTGTTGGATTACTTTTACTGTTGGCTGCTTATTTCTGCTCCTCAACTGAGTTGGACTAAAACTAGATTCAATAACATTACCCAGAAAAAACTGACAAGATGGTTGCAACTGCCTTGGTTCAAAGAAAAGACTAATTATACTTGCATCTTGCACGGCCAGGACACAATACATGCCCATCCCCTGCACATGTACTATCTACATTGCTCAGACTATGCTGGATTGCAAGTGGAGGGCCTGTTATCACAAGTGGAAAGAGTGATCCATAAAGGGATATTTTTTAATGAAGAGCTGCCAGGATTTATGTTTGCTGCCTTTTTTTGTTACAATAATTTCTGTGCCATTTGTTCCATCAATTTCCAGACAGAACAAAAAGGTACACAAAAGATTAAAAATAAGCAAGGTCTCAGGAGCCTTAGTGGTCAGAGGGTTTTTGCCTCCAACCTCATCATGAGACTTTAGAATGTATGAATAATATGTGACCGAGAGAAAATGAGTTGGTTAATCTGTATTTTGTTCTCCATGAGTGCATATTATTTTTTACATATTACCATATTCTCCTTTTCTCATTTCAATCAACAGGAGACTGGTGAAAATATTACTGCCTGGGAATTGCACTCTTATTAGCATCTCTGTTACCAGTTTTAGATTTTATCTGGTTACATTTATTATTTTAGGAAATCAGTGCACCACAAAATTTGAGAACTTCTTCTATTGTAGATGGGAAGAGCAGTCAGCAACTCTAGATATTCTATTAAGAATAATATTGTTAGAATCAATCTCTTCCAGTTAATTGTAACATGAGAGATCCTTGGTAGAAGGAACCATTGCTTTCTAGTCTGAGTAGACTGCATCCTTGAAAAGAGTACATTTCTTGAGTGAGACTGTGAATGAATCTGTTTGCTTGAAAGCCTGGGAAGATTAGTATTCATTAAGGAAAATCGGTAGATAGAGTGTAGATATTTTGATTCCTTTTCAGTGCTGTTTTGCTCAGTTCAGTAGTTTACATTTCATTTATCTATAGCTCTCTCTTCTTTCTCTTTCTCTTTCTCTTCTCTTTCCTTTTTCTATCTCTTTCTCTCTCTCTCCTTCCTCCATCTTTCCATTCTTTCCTCTCCTTTTGTGAGTCTATGAGCAGGTTACTGGTGCTACCTTAGGATGTAGATCTTTGATTCAGCTGTTTAGTATGGTTTGTACTTTCTTATAAATAATTACAAGAATTAGACTAGAAATATATACAATATTTCATTTTGAGAGTCTTGTAAACTGGTTAGATGCTTAGTCCAGGGGAAAGCAGCTTACTTTCTCAGATTCCACGTGCATGGGGTAGGGAATTCATTATCAGTATCAATTCATTGTCAGTAACAGATAGTGACATCTAACTGCTTGCTCCAGATGTAAAGTACTCAGATATTCCAGAACTTGTGTGCAAGGAATAGAAAAATGATAGTCGCATACATAACATTTAAATATACTGTATACAAAAAGATAAATGTATTACAATCAGGAATTTATTATCTGATGATTTGCTACTACATAAAATTTGTACACAATATTAGCGACACTGTTATTGGAATCAGAAAAAATGTACACCAAATATTTTTATGATGTTGTTGCAAGATAGATATAATGAATAAGTTCCTTAAATTCCTGTAAAAAGTATAGTGAATCCCTACAAGAAATATGTGAGAAATATTTTTATTCTTCCTGAATCTCATGAATAAGTCTGTTTAAGTAAAAGTGGGTACAGGGTGAGAAATTAAAAATTTACAAATAGAGAACAAGATCAATGCCACCCCTCCCCCCAAAAAAGAATCCATCCTCAACCTAAAAAAAGTGGCAGACGTCAGATATTTGGCTAGCATGCCAACTCATCTTGGAACTTAGAGCTTATTGTTGTATGGAACCCTATTGACCTCCAACTAATATTCCAACTGATATTTCATATCCTGGACTCTCTTTGTCTAACCTTACTGTAATTCAAACTAAGGAGGTGCTCAGCTGAAAAATCACGAGAAGCTAATTAGGATTCAGTAAAACCATTCCAACTTGAATTGTTTTTAAGCAGTGTGTCATGATAAGACTCTACAGCAGCACCTCAATTTTGAGCATCTCCATCTTGAGCCTGAGGACAGTATTAAATACAAATCTTGTGGCAGACAAAAATATTCTTAAGATGCAAAACTGTTCTTAAGAATTTTGATTATACAACTTCAATTGTGTTTTTGTGGTATAAATATCCAACCTGGATTTTATATGAAAGCTGAACTGCTTTAGCCTTGAAAAAGTAGAATAGCAAAATCTAGCTTACCCACTTCAATGAAAAAAAAAATTGTCCTGCTGGAATGAAGGATCTTAGTGCTGCCAAAGAAATGTAATTATGCTGTGTTTCCCATACAAACAACCCCCATTCCTAAATGTTTAAAGATACAGATCTGCTCAGTCTTGTTACTGCCTATACTTCAATTCCCTAAGCTACCTCTTATCTTCAAAACTTTAATTCCTTGTTTATAATTGTTAACTCTGATCTTTTTTTATTTACTGTAGAGAATACTTGCTTTTTCTATTTTTTAAAATCTATCTAGGGTTTGGGATACAATGGCAATAGCATCTCAAAACAGTGTGTGCTTAATTTTGTGACAAAAATCCCTGGTACAAAGGAAAAATGTGAATTTTTCCAGTCATTATATACAATATTCCACTTTACTTCAAGACATAGTTTGTCTTTAATCAATGTGGAAAAAGATTAGAGAGTTGTAATTCAATTAGTTAATCTGCTAGAACATTAATTTTAACATGTGTGATAGAGAAATTAATTTTCTAAGTATGTGGTATTTACTATCCTTGCAACTTAATAATTTTCAAATTTTATTTTATGTTTTATATTTTTAAACACCCATCTCTCTTGGATAACTGGTTATTCATTGGACTTTAAGTAATATTTAAAATATGACATAATTTCTTGCCAATTTAAGATAGCAAGTTCATCATAGCAAATGGGAATTCTTTGCACATATTTTTCCCAGCACAAACTAGAAATACACATGTGCACACTGATTTTTCTGTTTATAAGAATGATTTAATATAGCCAAATCATTTTATTATAATATTACACAGGAAAGATTCACACAGGAAAGAAGAGAAGATTGTGTGAATTGATATCTAGAGAATTTATGACAACTTTATTTTTGAGGGATGTTAATGCACCTGTTTAAAATTTGTTGTGTGGGTTTTAAATAACGAAATATTTTTAATATAGCAAAATGGTTTTTATTATTTAACAATTAATTACTATATTGAACAAAGCTTTTGTAAAAATAACCAGATGTTCAGATTGGATTTGGTATTTTTATCCAGCTATCAAGTCTGGCCCAGAATCTTTGATATTTCATGGTGTTAAAGGTACTGTTACACAATGTAAGCTGTTCCAAATAAAACTGCCTTTTGCAGTTGACTGATAATTATTTTTTGATGTTGCTCCAGCTGTTTTGGAATTGTACCCAAGGCACTTATTATTATTGGTACTATATTCCTTTTTAGGTTTTTTGCCATAGTCCTTCTATTTCTATTTGCAGATCTCTGTATTTTGTTATCTACTCCAATTCTTTTTCTTCTATTCTATTGTCTCCAGATACTGCTACATCTATTACATGTCTAGTCTTGGGTGTTATGTGGCAGATGCCTGTCTATCTGAAATCTAAAGTCCCAGAGCAATTTAGTAATTTATTTTTTATTTTCATTTATTAAAACATTCTCTATTTTATAGTCCCATTTGTTTTTACTTGGAGAAAAATGTTATTTCAAATACCCTACTATTATTTTGTCATGCTATTTTTAATGATCAGTCTATTTTGTCATGCTATATTGTTTGTAGTTAGCCTGTGTAATCTTGTAACAATTCACCAGATGGTCCACTTCAGTTTCTTTGCTGAGGTAGAGCTTGCTCTCTGTTAGTTTCTTTTCAATTCTGGAATTGTATGCATTTGTCCTTAAGGCTTGGTCTTGTTGTATCCAGAATTACTGCATCTCTTTCTTCAACTTTCCTAGTTATAAAACACTATTTGCACTTTGAATTTTGTGATGGAATTTCTAATTAATTGTATATTAACAAATACGGCTTAGGGGGAAAGAGAAACAGAAATATTGAAGAGGGCAGGAATGAGAATGGTGTTGGAATGAGAAAAAATGAATAGAAAGTGAAATTAGTAAATTGGCAATTTCTACTCAATCACCCATTTTATTTAACATGAAAAAAGTGAAGTTCTTCTCCTTTTATTATTTATTGGCAAATTTGAACAAAACACTTTTCTAGATGCTTAGAAGTGTTGTATTACTTTCTAGTAGAAAGAGTTTAGAGCCTTTTCTGAAAGTCTGCTAAGATTTCTTATAAAGTAAGGCTTTTATTTTGTATAGTTTTATAAAATGTAATAGGGAAATGTAGTTATATATACACAGGGTATTTAGATGTGTATTACTTTCTATAAAGAGGAAATTGAAAATGGGTGGAATGTGCAATGATGAATATATTAAATGCTCAGTACCAATTGAAGGATTATCGAATCTCAGTTTAATAAGCAAGTGGGTTATGAATTCCTTGTTTGTGCTTCTCTTTAAAGGCCAAGCCTCCTCAGAGGCTGACATGAAACCAGCTCAGTGTGTAATTCAAATGGGCTTTGAAGTTTTCCTGAAGGAGGAAGTCTTGTATCAAAACAGGTTTCACAAGTAATTTGGAGTGATTCAGTCCAATTAATGGTTTTCCTTCCTCAGAGGCAGGCTAAACTTTTGAAAGTATTTCTCTAGAGAATGTGGATCCTTAGATACAAACTATTTTGATTGATTGGGGTCATTTAGAAAATACCCTTTTCAGCATCATCTGTATAGGAGGAGACTTCTTTGTAAAACCAAAATTTATTTGAAGTAACATTCTTGGGTCTTGATCTCTTTTTAAATGGGAAAATCAAGTTTTATTGCCATTGGGTTATAAAACAAACAAGCAACCTTGTATTGACTTTCAGAATTCCTGATAATGTATCAAATTTTGCAGTCATATGTTTTAATATATTAATTTATATTTGAATGTCAGTAAAGTACATCTTGACTATTTACAAGGGATAAGCAGAAATTATAGAACATGGTTGGGAGGGGGGTTCTTATCAAATACTATTAATGTGGATTTTGTATTGGATATAGGTGTACCTGTCTGAATGTTTTATGTGTGCATAAGTATATGAATGTGTTATGAACTAATAAAAACGCTTAAATAAAGTTTTATCAAAGCTTAAAGAAAAAGCAGGGTTCTAATCCTGCACTTCTGATTGGCCGATAATAGCGATATCGGATTGGTCCGTTCTGGAGAATCTGATTGGCTATTAATGAGCCACTCTCATTGGTTCAAGGGTTTAATACTTCCATATTCTCATTGGTTAATAGGTCAGCAGCCTGCCCTATAAAAGGGTTGCTGCTGCCCCAGGTTTTTTGCTCTGTTCACGATGATTAATAAAGAGTTGAAGTTCACTGTTCACTGCCTCGTCTCCATTCCTTGCACCCATGCGCAGAACTTAACAGAATGTTTGTGTATATGTGTGCGTGCAAGTATATGTAAGTATGTTTTTGTGTATCTATGCCTGTACATTCTGAAGAGATTTGATGTCATTCTTGTGATCTGTTAGACCATTCTCCCAGCCTAGGGACCCTCTGAGTGCTCCCACCAGCATTGGTATTTCTCTGGCTTTACTTTCCATAGCTCTCTAGTTTTCCTTTAGATCCAGCTTCTCATGCTCATTCCTAATCTTGCTGTCACTTGACTGCACTATATACCGTATATACTGGAGTATAAGTCGACCCGAATATAAGGCACCTAATTTTACCACAAAAACTGGGAAAACTTATTGACTTGAGTATAAGCCGAGGGTGAGAAATGCAGCAGCTACTGGTAAATTTCAAAAATAAAAATAGATACTAATAAAATTACATTAATTGAGGCATAAGTAGATTAAATGTTTTTGAATATTTATTTCAAAGAAAAACAGATTAATCAATTTGGGAAACGATCTCACTATCATGAAAGGTTTAATTGATTCACTAACCCAAAAGAAGATGACGATGACAGTGGAGGCAGGAGTCACTCTCTCCCTTGCAAGAAAAAAGCAAGAGCCGTTCTTATGATCTCTCTCTCTCTCTCCCCGTAATACAGTCAAGCCCTTTCCAGCACGCGCGATCTGCCGCCGCTGCTTTGCACCCTGCAAATGCAAAATCCCAGGGTTTTTGCATTTGCAAGGTGCAAAGCGGTGGGGGCAGATCCCGCATGCTGGAAAGGGCTTGACTGTATTACAGGGAGAGAGAGAGAGATCATAAGAACGGCTCTTGCTTTTTTCTTGCAAGGGAGAGAGTGACTCCTACCTCCCACTGTCATCGACATCTTCTTTTGGGTTAGTGAATCAATTAATTTGGGAAATGATCTCACTATTATGAAAGTCAGTGTTCTCTGCCAGTGGGGCATTTGGAAGAAAATGCCCCGCGGCATATCCATGCACGTGTAAGGGGAATCAGAAATCCCCGCGTTCAATGCCTAGCACAGTAGAAGAGAAAACGCAGCTGTGAGCAAATACTAGGAAAATCTGATTGATCAGAAGGAAGGAGGCAAAAGAGGGAGGGGTGGTGATGGACGGAGGTCCCACTGGTATTTGTGAAACACTTGGTCGGCAGCGCTTAAAGTCAACGTCCTCGCTCCCACCTACCCAAAGCCACGAAGTCCCCCAATTGCGCAGCCCAGAATCGCCCTCCCCTCGGGGCAGCAACAACACCCGGTATTTCCCGAGATGAAGCTCCAAAGTGCAATGAAAGCGCCCTGGCTCTAGGCTCGCGGGTTCAGAAAACAACGCGAGGCGAGGTCACTTCGGCTCCACTCAGCTTCATTTCCTAGCTGCTTTCAGTCCGCTCGGGAGGAGGGGGAGGAGGTGGTGGCGGCAGCTTGCGCTGTTTTCTGAGCTCTAGGCCACCACCTCCTCCTCCTCCTCCCAAGCGGACTGAAAGCAGCTAGGAAACGAAGCTCAGCGGAGCCGAAGCGACCTTGCCTCGCGTTGTTTTCTGAGCTCTAGGCTCCGCTCAGCTTCGTTTCCTAGCTGCTTTCAGTCCGCTCAGGAGGAGGGGGAGGAGGTGGTGGTGGCCTAGAGCTCAGAAAACAACGCAAGCTGCCACCACCACCTTCTCCCCCTCCTCCCGAGCGGACTGAAAGCAGGTAGGAAACGAAGCTCAGCGGAGCCGAAGCAACCTCGCCTCGCATTGTTTTCTGAGCTCTAGGCTCCGCTCAGCTTCGTTTCCTAGCTGCTTTCAGTCTGCTCGGGAGGAGGGGGAGGAGGTGGTGGCAGCAGCTTTCGTTGTTTTTCTGAGCTCTAGGCCACCACCTCCTCCCCCTCCTCCCGAGCGGACTGAAAGCAACTAGGAAACGAAGCTCAGTGGATCCGAAGCGACCTCACCTCGCATTGTTTTCTGAGCTCTAGGCTCTGCTCAGCTTCATTTCCTAGCTGCTTTCAGTCCGCTCAGGAGGAGGGGGAGGAGGTAGTGGCGGCAGCTTGTGCTGTTTTCTGAGCTCTAGGCCACCACCTCCTCCCCCTCCTCCCGAGCGGACTGAAAGCAGCTAGGAAACGAAGCTCAGCGGAGCCGAAGCAACCTCGCCTCGCATTGTTTTCTGAGCTCTAGGCTCCGCTCAGCTTCATTTCCTAGCTACTTTCAGTCCACTCGGGAGGAGGGGGAGGAGGTGGTGGAAGCAGCTTGCGTTGTTTTCTGAGCTCTAGGCCACCACCTCCTCCCCCTCCTCCCGAGCGGACTGAAAGCAGCTAGGAAACGAAGCTCAGCGGAGCCGAAGCGACCTCGCCTCGTGTTGTTTTCTGAGCCTAGAGCCAGGGCGCTTTCATTGCACGTTGGAGCTTCTTGTCTCGGGAAACACCGGGCGTCGTTGCTGCCCCTGAGGGGAGGGCAATTCTGGGCTGCGTGATTGGGGGACTTCGTCGCTTTGGGTGGGTGGGTGGATGGGAGCGAGGATGGACGGAGTCCATGAAGTGGGGCTTGCCTGCAGGAAAGCGGCTGCCCAGCTCCGGAGCTCCACACCATTTTTTTTTCAGAGGGGAATCTGACTCGAGTATAAGCCGAGGGTGGTTTTTTCAGCACAATGGGCTGAAAAACTTGGCTTATACTCGAGTATATACGGTATATCCAATCACTGTCTTCTAGACCTTTCCTTCCACCATAATGTCTGACTGATTGGTTAGTCCCTGCATATCTGTCTGGATTTTGACATCCCACAGGAGCTTGTTATTCTCCATGATTTTTATAGAATCTCCCATTTGTATTTGCAGAGTCCAACACATATACTGTGCATGTGTTCCAGCTACTTGGTTTTGCCATTCAGTGTATCCATTCCTCTTATATTTGTCTCTTATATGCTGTCACTGTGTGTTGGAATGTTTCTGAGGTCTTTCTACACAAACAGGGTCCCATCTAATGTGATAGACTTCTGCTTCTAGGGATCAGATGCTTACTGCCTGCTCTTGATCACTAGTGCCTTAGTGCTATTTTTTTAGTCCAACCCTTCCAAGCCACTGGTAGGATTTTCCAGTGTCTGCCACATTAGCTATTTACATTCCATTCAGGGCTTTTTCCATGTTCTACAATCCACTATATGTATTGGTCAGACATGTTGATATTGACTGCCTTCTCTTTTTCAGGATATGTCTTAGTACTTAGATACTGTTGTCTTCATTCTCTCCTCTTTGTGGTTCCCATGTGATTGTGGGATACCAAAATACTTCTATCTCATCTGTATCAGGCCCGCACATAGTTCCAGTCCATCATTTTGATTACCCTTCCTCTTTTTAGCACAATCTGGGCATAGCTCTCTAGTCTGAATTATTTCCCCATGTCCCCATTACAGATCCAGGTCAGGTAGATAAGCAACTCAATGTCTCATTCATTCATAATATATACCTTGATATGATCCATGTAGAAAATATGGCAGATGATGGTTTAACTCTTGAACTTGTATTTGTTAGGCATTATTTATCTTGCTGAGTGGGTTGTAGCCTGTGTAGAACAGCATCAGGAACAGTGCATCACCTTGGTATATGCCACACTTGATGGCTAATTAGCATAAGCTGTTTTAACTTGATTTCCTTGGTGCTTGAAGAAGGACCTTAGCATCTTGTTGAATTTGTATAAAGTCAGGCATTCACAATCTTTGTGTATGGTATTAAGTTGTACAATTCTCTGTAGTCAATCCAGACTGTGCTTTGATTGATCTACCTAGATCTGAACTCTTGGGCAACTCTTCTGTCTATGAACTGGTATTTTGAGATGCTGATCTTGTTTCTAAGCTATGTTCATGTACTAGCCATATGGTCCTGTAGCTTGAAAGCTTTGATGTCCTATAAGACTTTCCAAGCAATGGGGAGGCCACTGATTGGCCAGTAGTTGACATTACTGTTTTATATGGGGTATCTTCTATGATCAGCACTGTCCTTACCTGTGTTAGCCAGCCTGTGTGGGAGTTTGCTGCTTGCAGTTAATTAATCTGTGCTGGTAGATGTTCATGCACTTTTGTTAGATTTTTATCCAGTTGATGTGGATCATTTTGAGCTAGGTATTGTCCAACTCTTTATGTTCTTGACCTGCCATTATGATGATTCCTTGTTTCCTCTTCTGGGAGATTGCTGCTCTCATGTCCTGTAGCCACTTTGAATTGGCATTACTGCTTTCTCTTTCTGCCATATGTTCTTCCAATTTCTGCTATTGGTGGCTATGCTATTACTGTATAATTGCACTCCAGTTGGGAGTATACCTTGGATACCCTTTGGTTCTTTGGAGAGAAGGAAATTTATTTTCTTGCCTTTGCTTCTCTAGTCCCAGTTCTGAGAGTCGTTGCTTAGCAATCTCTAGCATTTCAAATGGATTCACATCCTTGTGTTTTTCCAATACTTGAGTCTTATCTCTAATCTTTACAACCTTTTGTTATTCTACCAGCTAAGTAACCTCTCATGAATGAAGATGGTGTATGTGTCCCAGGATAATGTTGCAGAATCCAATCTGGGTCGGTCACTGGGACCAGGGGTTTTTTGTCTTCTGAGTTTTTGGACTTCTGGTGGAGCCCATCTTTATTAACTTATTTCTGAGTTACCTTAATCTTAAGCTCTAAATGCATTTTCCAGGGGATGGGAAAATTGGGGAGAGGTATGTACTGCTGTTCTTTTTGATTATATAGCTGATCATTTCCAGGATTATAGTGGCATATACCACTTCATCAGTTTGAATTATGGTATAGTAGGGATTTTCATGAGGACCCCATTGACATCTTCTACCATGCTATCCATTGGTATTTCTACAAGCCTTGGTAAGTAGTCCTGAGGGTTAACTGTAGGTAGTTTATCCATGATTTTTTTGCCTTATATCAGCTGCTGTGCTAGGATATGAAGGAGTGGCAGTGATGTTCAAACTTCTGATTTTGGCTGCACATGCAATTGTTCTTCTGGAGTGTGAGAGGTGATATGTAGTTGGCTTATTTTAAGTTGTGACTGCAACTTCCTCTAACCATGTTAAATATTGGGTAGCTAGCTGGGTTTTTTTTTAGCATGGATGTATTTTCCTCATATGTTTCATATTTGCCCTATCATTAAATCTATTATGGTATCAGCATTTCATCAACTCTAGATTCTTTTTACTTATTCATGTATGGTTTGTTCTAGTAGCCTGCTTATAGTTGGATTATCCTGGTTCCCTAACATCTGGTTCAGACCTTGCTTATGAGTTGAGGTTCAAGAAAGCATGATTCTCTTGGTTCATGTCACTCTTATATCTGAGGCAAGCAAATGAAGTATCAGCTGATATGGTTGGTAATTCAAACCCCAGTCTCTTGTATTGATGAGCAGCACTACTATGTTATTCAAATGCAGCACCACTATGCTATTCAAATGCAGCACCACTATGCTATTCAAATGCTAGCATTATATATATATATGGTATTCAGCTTTGTTCGGGCATTTTCCCACATCATTATAGTTGTGCTTTTAACGTTGTAGCAATGTTTCGGCAGAATCTCATCTGCCATCATCAGGCTTCTGTATTGTGTTCGTCTGTGAGTCACTTTTACAGTGGTTTCAGTTTTAAATTTGGGGCTAGCCTACTGCTGTGCCAGAATGTTTTTTTCTTCATCCTGATTGGTTGAGAGTCTTGGTGTGTGTTTATTGGTCTTGGAGTTTGCTGTGTTCTGCTTGATTGGTATTTCTAATATCTTCTGTCTGTTTTGTGGCTTTTTTATGTCTTAATTGGCTGGCAACATTGTGTTCCTTTATTGGAGGCTTTTAGTGCGGCTTGGCTCCAAGTAAATGGATGGCTATCATTTGTTAGGAAGCTAGGTTTCATCTGGTTGCCTGGTTGGGGTATATTTGAGCTGGAGATATCAGGGGGGATCTGTTTGTGCCCAGGTGTTTGCCTGGCTAGTGTGTGGAGATTTTTTTGTTTGTGAGTGCAGGCTTCCAAATAATTGACAGTGTGGTGGAATCATCTCTTCTATTCATGCTTTCAGGTCTTTTTTCAATCTCTATGGCTTCTCTGGTAATTCTGTAGCTGGGGTTTTCTATAGTGGCTAGGGTTTTGGTGCCATTGAAATTGATGCTATGACCTGTGGCTTTCATGTGTTGGACTAGTGAGGAAGTGTGTTCAAGCATTTTTACTGCATTTTTGTGTTCATCCAAGTGGATACTTATTCTTCTATTGGTCTGTCCAATGTATGTGGCAGGGCATGATACACAGGGGGCTTCATATATGCCTTGGTTTTCCAGGTCAATTTTATCTTTGGGGTTTCTTAGGATGGCTGCTATTTTTCTGTCTGTTTTGAAGGCAGTCTTGATGTGATGCCTGTTTAGTATCTTACTGATTTTGTCTGTAGTACTTCTTATGTAGGGCAGGACAGCTGTTCCATAGGTCTGTTCATCTTCTAGGTCTCCATTATGTCCAAGTGTGTTTTTGTGGATCAAGCCAGTGATTTTGCTTTGGTGGAAGCCATTGGCTGTCAGTACTTTAGTCAGGGTGCATAGTTCAATCTTTATGTGTGTCTTGTCTGCCAGGTATTTGGTTCTAGCAATTAGTGTTTTGGCCACGGAGTTTCTGTGTGCTGGGTGGTGGTGGAATTGGGCGTTGAGGTAGTGGTTGGTGTGTATTTTCTTCTGGTATATGGTGTGTCCTAGTGTGCTATCTGGTTTTTTTTTTTTTTGTATATTAGTACAATCTAGGAATGGTAGTTGTTTGTTTGTTTCTATTTCCATGGTAAATTTGATTTTGAGGTGTGTGCTGTTTAGGTGTGTTAGGAAATTGTTTAGGTTTTCTTTTCCATGGGACCAAATAACAAATGTGTCATTGATGTATCTTGGGTTTGTGGGTGGCATTAGCCAGGGCTCTGGATTCGAATTCTTCCATGAACAGGTTTGCAATGATGGGTGACAGTGGTGATCCCATAGGGGCTCTTTCAATTTGCTTGTGTCTTTGTCTTTTGTATATGAAATATGTGTTGAGTAAGCAGAGTTCTGCTAGTTCCATGAGGTGTTTGGATGGTTGGTATTTATTTTTGATGATTTCTAGGTTTCTTTTATTGGGACTTGAGTGAGTAGTGAAACCATGTCGAAACTTACAAGCAGATCTTTTTGTTCCACATGTAGCTCTTTGATCATTTCCAAGAGGTGGTATGAGTTTTGTACATATGAAGCTCTGCTTCAGCATGGGGCTGTAGCTGCTTTGCTAGGTATTTGGCTAGGTTTTGTAGTGGTGCTCCTCTAGAGCTGACTATGGGTCTGAGAGGTATGCCTTCTTTGTGTATTTTTGGGAGGCCGTATAGTTTGGGGCATCTGGAAGATTTTTCTCTTGGGATGATCATCTGTTGGATCTCTTTGCTCATGTGGCTGGTTATAATTTTCTTCTTGGTTAATTTTTCCAGATATGTGGTTGGGTCCATGTTTATGGGTTTGTATGTGGAGTCTTGGAGTAGGTCTGTCAATTTTGTTTCGTAGTCTTTTCTATCCATTACTACTACCTTTATCTGCTGGAAGTATGATTATGCTGCTGTCGTTCCTTAGGGCTTGCAGGGCTTTTAGTTCCTCTTTGTGAAAGTTGCTTTTGGGTGGTTTGCTTGTGCATAGTATGTTCGTGACTTAGTGTCTTATTCTATCAGCTTCATCTGTATTTAGTTTAGTTAGGCTGAATTCCACTCCACATATGATGGATTCTGTAAGGATTTTTTTTTTCGGTGCTATAGCATAATTGAATCCTTTGGTTAGGATATCTGTTTCTATTTTGGTGAGTTCTCTGCTGGAAACGTTGTATACTAATTGTTTCAGGTGTTGTGAATTGTTGGGGGCTTTCTTGTCATGTTCTAATTTCTTTAGTTTCTTCAAGAATTTGTCATTTTTGTAAGTGGTTTCAGTTTCAGCTCTCCAAGTTGTAAATTGTTTTATCTTGTCCCAAAGTAGAGGATGGATTTTGTTGCTCAATTCCAGGTGTAGAATTAGGAGATCTTTGTTTAACTGATCAAGTTGGAATCTCTTTCTGTGGAGCTCATTCCTGAGCAGAGCCATTTCAGTTCTTTTCAGGATATGTTTAGTAGCTGCTGTGCCATGATGAGATGTTAATTTGAAGCAGGTCGGTGTTACATTGTTGTCTCAACAGCTGCATAGGAATTTGAGGTCACATAGTACTCCTGCTCTTTTAACTTCCAGCTTCTCATAAGTTTTGGTCTGGCTGTTTATTTCCTCCCTGTAGCAGTCTGATATTTGTTTCTTAAGTTTTCACAGGTATTTTTGGATGGTATTCAGCTTTGTTCAGGTATTTTCCCACGTCATTATAGTTGTGCTTTTCAAATTGTAGCAATGTTTCGGCAGACTCTCATCTGCCATCATCATTCTTCTGTATAGTGTTCATCTGTGAGTCAGACTTTCACAGCCATTTCTGTTTTAAATTTGGTGCTAGCCTACTGCTGTGCCAGAATGGTTTTTTCTTCATCCTGATTGATTGGGAGTCATGGTCTGTGTTTATTGGTTTTGGAGTTTGCTGTGTTCTGATTGATTGGTGTTTTTAATATCTTCTGTCTGTTTTGTGGTGTTTTTTTTGTGTGTCTTGATTGGCTGGCAACATTGTGTTCCTGTATTGGAGGCTTTTAGTGCGGCTTGGCTTCGAGTAAACAGATAGTTATCATTTATTAGGAAGCTAGGTTTCATCTGATTGCCTGGTTGGGGTGTGTTTGAGCTGGAGATATCAGGGGGAGTCTGTTTCTGCCCAGGTGTTTGCCTGGCTAGTGGTGTGGAGATTTTTTTTTGTTTGAGAGTGCAGGCTTCCAGATAATTGACAGTCTGGTGGAGTCATCTCTTCTGATAATTCTGTACGTACATACATACATACATACATACATACATACATAAAATTTCCTTCTCATGTTTATTGATGGTATGTGTTTTACTCAATCTCAGGTCCTCTAATAGAAGTTTTGGAGTTTGAGGGTTCTGCACTGTATATTAGCTGTTCCTGAGATCTGTTGGAGCTACTCTTCTCGCTTAGGAGTACAACCCCAATTCTTCCTACACTACTACCACAACCACTTTGACTTTACTTGGTTTTTTACTTGGTGAGGTTTTATGTATGTCTGTATGTGTTGTATAACATATCAGGTTTCACAGTCAATTTATTATATAAACTACATTAAATATTCAGGTTGGTTGCCATTTTCTTCTGATCTATACTTTTCTGGTTTTAACATATGAACTGAATTCTAATGAACAGTCTATGGGCTGATTTTGGCATACGTGTATTATACGTACATAAAATCAATAAATATTTCATTTATTCATATCCTAAATTCATATTTAATTCTGCAATTTCTGAATAAGCCAGATCTTGAAAAACTTTTTTTAACATTAATAGTATCAATAAAGCTGGTTCATTTTTGAAGAGAAGTTGGTGAATTCTGTTAGAATAGTACTCTCTATGATAAGGAAATGATAACTGATAATTAGATTTCTTAATTAACTAAAGTTTTCTCTAGCCTTATCATATTTTGACAAATGATTATTAATGTAAGAACATTTATAGGCCAATTGGAGTTTTCCTATGGATTCCAGGGCATATTATTTTGTTTTGCCTGAAAAGTTCAAGAAACAGACTGAGACTAAAGTTTTACTGAAGCTCACCATTAATATGGGGGAGGTTCACCCACTTTCATTTTATCCTGAGAAATGAACATCTCCAAATTGTGCAAATGACTTTAGAAGTTGAGGTTTGTTCACATACAGTCCACAATGCTGTTATTTACAATACGATATGAAAGAACTCACCTTAAAATGGGTATTTGAAGTATTTTTACTATGATATTACTTTGTTATTATTTTATTTAATTACAATGATACTATCCTTCCCTAATGACTATGAAAATATTTCAGAAAAAAATAAAATTTTAAAAGTATTAAACCAATACAAAAACATATGAAATGAAAAAATCAAAAGAATAATCTTCTTTTGAAAAGTATATATGAACATTAGGAATATTTTTATCACTGATGTTGCAATAATTGTATCTACTTGGATATTTCAGGCCCTTCACATGAGCTACATGAAAATACTTTTAATCACAGAGAAAATGCTATTTTATTTCCCCATATCTAACTAGTGATTCCATATTCATGAAAGAAAAGATTGAATGGAAAGGAAAGATATTGTTGGAATGATCTTTGCAATAAATTCTCCTGATGCATTGATGACTACCAATGAGGTCATCAAATTGTTTCATACTGCTTGCCAGAACAGGACTTTTAAAATATTGTTTAACTTTTACAAGTAAAATCACTGGAAAGATAGATAGCTAAATAATTTAATAACTTACAAGAGATAAAATTTGTGGTCCGACTCTTCTTGAAAAACAATTTATCTTATTTAAATCCATCAGGAATATATCTAGCTCAGTGAATTAACATTCAACTGAGTAGATTTTTCAATATGTTCATCTCATGACACACATCTCATAGGTGGGACTTCCAAATTGCAAAGCACAGAAGATCTATGGTGTTACTGGTTTCTGAGACTTGAGAAGAGTAACAGAAACAATCTATTTCTGCTGTTATTACTGATGAAGAGTTCTCAAGCATTGTAGCCCAGTTCTTTCCATCATTTACTTGTAGCTTACTGAGCGGGCATATCTGCAGATCTTTCCTGGCAGATGTGCCCTATCAGTAATTTGTTCAATACATTTTGTATTCCTTGGATCAGTACCTGGCATTGCCACTTGAAAGGATCATGTTACAAATAATGATAAATACTTTGAAACAAATAACTACTAAGAATCTGGAAGACTATTTCCTTCAGTCAGAATAAACTGTTCTGGCACAGTAGACCATAAGTTATTTTTCTTTTAATGACCCTGTAATTCCTTGGGGTGGAGCTGGGATGATTGAATGAAGTTTGAGCCTTTACTGGCTGGATGCCTTCCCTGATGCTTATGTGGAGTTTGCAGCACAGAATTGCTCACTGTGCCCAAAGAAAGAAATATCTGCCACTTCCTGGGATCAAACTCGTGGCCTCCTGATTGTGAGGTGAAAGTTCCATCTTTAGGTTACTGCACTGCTTACTGCCACAGTAAACCAATATTTTTCCTATATTAAATGTATGGGTATAGGAAGTATTCTTTTTTGTTACTTCCTTAGTATAGAACAAAACCTTACTTCTAAGGTTGAGCCTTGGTATGGAACAAAAATGTTCTATAAGTTACACTGATTCCTGATCAGTAGTGCATTATTTTCCTTTGAAAATGCCCACTGCTAGAATTCTATAAGTAACAAAAGCTTTCTCTCCTAGGAAGTTCACATTATGCCAGATGGCAGTGACAAAAACTCCCCAGAAGGTTTTCTCTGGGATATAGATAGGAGAGCTCTGAAAAAGTAGCTATAGTATCTGCCTCCCAGATACATATTGCTGTTTCTGCCTGTAGCATGGTAATTATGTGCTGCATTAATTGGCATGTGTTAAGAATTGTGGGAGGAAGCATATGCTAGCTTGCCCAGCTGAAATCAAATGGACAGCTTTATCTCTGAAGTATAAGTCTTAATGCTTTTTAATATAAAAGCATGCTTATCAAATTCATATCAAAATTAGAAGAAAGGTAAAACAGCCTGGAAAGCTAAATCGTAAATTGTAAAACAATAAAAATTTCTTGAAAGACCTTTCCTTATCGATTTCAAGGAAATGGTCTTACCTGACTACTTACTTTTTTTCTAAATAGTTTTATATGAATGCAGGTTATTGAGGTACAAATGATTGAGGTTGTTGTTGAAAATAAGCAAATGGGTAACAAGCTGGGAATAGAAAGTATAATAGCTGCAATAGATCATAGATATTTGAAAGTGAGCTGATGCTTATCCTTGACTGCACTTCTTTTAATTCTTTTTTATGTCTAAACAGTATTTTCTGTCTTCCCATCCAACTTACTTTGAGCTGTGGTGGTGCATTGGTTAGAATGCAGTGCTGCAGGCTACTTCTGCTAACTGCTGACTGTCTGCAGTTTAGCAATTCAAGTCTCACTGGCTCAAGGTTGATACAGCCATCCATCTTTCCGAGGTCAATTGTCGTGTCCTCGAAAATGATGCCAGGAGTTGGTGACTTCAAATCATGCTCTTTTATTAAAGTAGGAACCGAACTGGCGCTTTGCAAAAAGTTCGCGGCTTTTATTCTTTTAGCCGTGGCGGCCGCGGCCAATGGCACCGCTTTGAATCTCCCGCGATTCGAATTGACCAATCGCGGGAGATTCTTAGCGAGCCAATCAGCGCGGCTCGCCTGACCAATCAGAGTGCCCCGCGCTTTGGCCAATCAAAGCGTGGGGATCTCAAGAATGCTAATTAAGGACAGAACAAATAAAATGAGCACCCAGATTATTAGCAATATACTGACTCTGTAAACTGCTTAGAGAGGGCTGTAAAGTACACTGCTCAAAAAATAAATAAAGAGAATACTTAAACAACACAATGTAACTCCAAGTCAATCACATTTCTGTGAAATCAAACTGCCCACTTATGTAGCAACACTGATTGACAATCAATTTCACATGCTGTGTGCAAATGGAATAAACAACAGGTGGAAAGCACAGGCAGTTAGCAAGACATCCCCAATAAAGGAGTGGTTCTGCAGGTGGTGATCACTGACCACTTCTCAGTTCCTATGCTTTCTGGCTGATGGTTTGGTCACTTTTGAATGCTGGCAGTGCTTTCACTCTAGTGGTAACTTGAGACAGAGTCTACAACCCACACAAGTGGCTCAGGTAATGCAGCTCATCCAGGATGGCACATCAATGCGAGCTGTGGCAAAAAGGTTTGCTGTGTCTGTCAGCGTAGTGCCCAGAGCATGGAGACACTACCAGGAGGCAGGCCAGTACATCAGGAGACATGGAGGAGGCCATTGGAGGGCAACAACCCAGCATCAGGACCACTACCTCCGCCTTTGTGCATGGAGGGACAGGAGGAGCACTGCCAGAGCCCTGCAAAATGACCTCCAGCGGGCCATAAATGTGCATGTGGCTGTTCAAACGGTCAGAATCAGACTCCATGAGGGTGATATGAGGGCCCGACGTCCACAGGTGGGGGTTGTGTTTAAAGCCCAACACTGTGCAGGACGTTTGGCATTTGCCAGAGAGCATCAAGATTGGCAAATTCACCACTGGCGCCCTCTGCTCTTCACAGATGAAAGCAGGTTCACACTGAGCATATGTGACAGACGTGACAGGGTCTGGAGACGCCATGGAGAATGTTCTGCTGCCTGCAACATCCTCCAGCATGACCAGTTTGGCAGTGGGTCAGTAATGGTGTGGGGTGGCATTTCTTGAAACTTTCAGTGAAACAAAAAAATAGTAAAGGATTGTTTGTATGTTTTCTGGCCCCTGGCTTTTCTTTTTTCTTTTGTTCTTTATTCTTTTTGTCAAAAGGAAGGCTATTTGTGTCTCCAATTCCAAGTAAAGATAAAGCTATGTTCCCCCAATGTACCTGCCTGCTTTACCTGATTTTGGGTTAAAGTTGCTTTTTTTAAAATAAAAAAATCAATATTTACATTCAAATTGTGTTGTGAGTTAATTTTGTAAGTTTGCTTACTAGCAAATTTTATGAGTTTGCTTGCAAGAAAATTTTATGTGACAGACTCAGACAGCAGATTGCAGAATGGTAGATCTCTGAATGAAACTGTGATTCTGTGAGCAACTCAATCTGCCTTCCTGCTTTGCCTGATTTTAGGTGAAAGTTGCTCTTTTTTATATAAAAGTCAATATTTACATACAAGCCATGCCTAGCCAGTTATGTGATCACCAAGCCATGCCCAGTCACCAAGCCATGCCAATCCAGTCACATAACCAACAAGTCACACCCACAAATTAGGCCACACCCACAAACTTGTTAAAAAATTTGAATCCCACCCCTGATGCTAATCTAATGAAAATTGGGTAGGTTGAAAAATTAGGAGCATACACCACTTCTTTGGATTCTGAAAGGAAGAAAGGCAAATACTGGGACCTAATCGGTCAAAATTCAGTTTAAAAGGTCTATGGGTATTTTCCCATGATTAGCTTTTCTATTTGTTAAACAAGGACACAAGAGGTCTGTTGGGTAGATAGCCTATAGTTAGATCCAAGGGAACTACCTGACCAGAAACTACAGGAAAAGTTGAACAAAGTACTCAACCTATATCTCTGGATGAATTACATTTTGTTCCCTAAAACTGTTTTGTCGATTCATGAGCCATGAAATGAGGAATCTTTTTCTCTGTAATTGATTATGTTAATCTTCTACAGCTACCTAACAGTGCTCCAGTTTAATTTTTTTTCTCAATAGGGTTGTTGGTCTTCTTCAATAAATAAATATTTTCTTCCAGAAGAGGCAGTGTTAAATAGTCACAGTAGAAACAACAGAACATCTTGGAAAAGCAGCATGCACTCCTTTAAGACATGCATTGCAAAGACATACGTTCTAGTCTCATTTCACCATTATTGCCTGAATACCTAAGATATACATAACAATTATATACTTCCCTGCAACTTTCAGATACTAACCCTGCACGTGTGTGTGTGTGTGTGTGTGTGTGTGTGTGTGTCTGTATGTATGTATGTATGAATGTATGTATGTATGTATGTATGTATGTATGTATGTATGTATGGTATTTAGGTTTCTTCAGGTATTTTCCCACGTCTTAATATTTGTGCTTTTATTATAGTGACGTTTCAGCAGAATCTCATCTGCTATCCTCAGGCTTCTGTATTGGGTTCTTTTTAATCTTGTGTGTCAAGCTTAGCAGCCGCTTTTTGTTTGAATTTGGTGCTGGCGTTCTGCTTTATTTGAATGGTTTTTTCCTCATCTTGATTGGCTGGGAGTCTAGGTCTTCGAGTTGCTGTGTTCTTGATTGATTGGCAACATTGTGTTTTGTGCATTGGGGTTTCTTAGTGCAGCTTGATTTCTTGTGAATGGCTGATAATTATTTATTCGGAAGCTAGGTTTTATTTGAGTAGCTGGCTGGGACGTGTTTGGGCTGGAGGTATTGGGGGGGAGTTGTTTATGTCCAGGTGCTTGTCTGGATTGTGGTATAGAGATTTTTTTGTTTGTGAGTGCAGGCCTCAAGATGATTGATAGCATCGACTTCAGTGGCACCAAAACCCTAACTACTATAGAAAACCCCAGCTACAGAATCATCAGAGAAGCCTTCGAAATTGATAAAAGACCTAATCGTATGAATAGAAGAGATGACTCTACCAGACTATCAATCATCTGTTAGATGTTTGTTTTTAAACATGCTTCTGTTTTATTTATTTTATATTTTATAATTATTTTTAAAATATTTTATGCTTTTTAATTTTCTATACCTTCTTATGCTGGTGTTTAATATAGTAAACATTGATTTGTAGTCACAGTTAAAAAAACTGCAAAATCTTTTTTTTTTTTTTTAGCTCAAACTCATTTTTCAATGCTTGATAAAACAGGAGAATGCTTAGTTGGTTGAAAGTAATCTTTTGAATGTAATATGTGTTAATTGGCCAGAGCACTCAAGTTCCTGGTCTGACTTAATTAGCTACATGCTTTTCAGTAGAATGTAGATAATATTGTTTTCAAGTACTTTTTTTCAAGTATTTTTTCAGTATTATTCCAAATGTAGCTAGCACTTGCATATAAATTTGCTGATGGGAGAGCAGCTGGGAGAACAGTGACATATTTTCTCAGTTATTGCTTTTTCTACTCATTTTTAGGATTCATCTACACAATAGCATTAAATTATAGTATCTGCAGGGGTGGGATTCAAATTTTTAACAACCGGTTCTGTGGGCGTGGCTTAGGTGATAGGCATGGCTTGGTGGTTATGTGACTGGCTGGGTGTGGCCAACTCAACATCACTCACATTGAGGCACGCATCTCCTCACATGCCCTCTCATGATTGTGGGGATGCTGCAACAGTCGTAAGTGTTAAAAATGGTCATAAGTCACTTTTTTTTAGTGGCATTGTAGCTTTGAATGATCGCTCCACACAAGCACAGTACCAGCAAAGGAGGGGGAAAAAACTCCAGAGATGTTCCCAAGACAGGAAGTCTAGTCCTGTCAAGAATGTAATAAGGGTTAATGGAGAGGCAGTTTCTGTAAGCAACACCAGAATGCTTCCTCCCTGCCTTCCTTATAGGATTAGGCCAGTAATTTCTTCTAACAACTGGTTCTCTGAACTGCTTAGAATGTTAACAACCGATTCTAGCGAATAAGTGCGAACTGGTAGAATCCTACCCCTGAGTATCTGCTACTTAATTTGCCTCATGGATTGATTGAGAAAATTCTGAGAATAATTTGATGAAGTGCCATTAATCAAAAATGAGTTCAACTAATTCTCAGCAATTCATGGAATTATTTTCTATTAAAATGAAATATTCTGTATCAACCATTGCCTATGAAGTTAGTTGTATCAAAAGATGGACACCAGCACATAAGCTGCCAATTAGTCAAGATTCATATCTGTGCATTTTCAAGCATTTCCCTTTCCATTTTTCTGACCATTTAATGGAAACCCCCCCCTCCTTTTTGGGGGTCTGGTCTGTAGGAATCTCCAGGTATCAAACAAAATCACATATCTAATCTTGAATTTCTTTATAAGCTATATCATTTTCTCTCGTTTATATAATTGATTCCCAGTTATCTATAATAACTATTCTGTTTGCGTAAATGATATGCATATCTGTTTTTCCTGCAAAAAGTGTAAAAAAACTCACAAAAAACAAAACCTAACCCCCATCTAATAAGGATATAGATGGGGCAGGAGTAGTGGTGGAATTTAATTTTTTTTTACTACCGGTTCTGTGAGCATGGCTTGGTGGGCATGGTCTGGCTTGGTTAGCATGGCTGGGTGGATGTGACAGGGGAAGGATATTGCAAAATCCCCATTTCCACCCCACTCCAGGGGAAGTATACTGCAAAATCTCCATTCCCAACCCACCTCATTAACCTGCTTTTCAGCTCCATTCTCCTATGCAGGGCAACAAAAGAAGACCCAGCTGATTAGCTGGGCTTTGATTAGCTGGGACTCAGGAGGCAGTGAATCAATGGAGGTGGGGCCAGCCAGGAGTGGTATTTATCAGTGCTCCAAACTACTCAAAATTTCAGCTACTGGTTCTCCAGAACCTGTCAGAACTGACTGAATACCATCTCTGGGCAGGAGAGAATAAAATTGAAAGAAGTACCTGTAAGTTTAAATGTTATTTTAAAAAAAGTTAAAAATGCAACTGTTGTGTCCGCGAAATGATGCCAGGAGTCGGTGACTTAGTGCAAAGCTCTTTATTGATCTGCGGGAACCGAACTGGAGAAAGGAAAAAAGCCCGCGGCTTTTATTCCTTTCGCCGCGGCGGCTGCGACCAATGGCACCGCTTTGAATCTCCCGCGGTCTGAACGGACCAATCGCGGGAGATTCTTAGCGAGCCAATCGGCGCGGCTCGCCTGACCAATCGGAGAGCCCCGCGCTTTGGCCAATCAAAGCGCGGGGATCTCGAGTATGTTAATGAAGGACAGAACACCCCTCCCCTCTTGGTTCAGTCCTTACGTTGCGTAGTCACGTAGGTAGGCGGGGCTCCGTCTGGTCCTACTTGACCTGCGCAACTCAGTTGTAGGCTGGATCCCGGCCGGTTCGGTTGCTCCTGCTGCTGTCGTGGGAACCGGCTGGTCGATCAGACCGGTCCTTTCTCCGTAGCTCCCTCCTGGGCCTTCCGGGTTGGTTGAGCTACGGATTTCGCCGCTCCCGCTCAGTCTTTCCGGGTCGGTCGAGCTGGCTTGGCTGTTCCTTTCTGGCGAGGGGTCGTGATGGCTGCGTTCCGGTGAGTACTGCTGGTTTATTTTTCTTTGGATTCGGTCCCCTGGGTATTCCCTCCCCCCTTGGTTTGCGTTGCGGGGGTTGGGTTCGTTTGTTTGTGCATCGGCGGTTTGTTGGTTTGCAGTTCTCGACCTAAGTTGGTCGATGTGGCGTTTCCATGCTCGTTCGTCTGCTGTTTGTAGCCGGTACGAGTGTGGGCCTGTTGCTTGGGTGATGACGGCTGGTATCCATAGAGGGTCTCCCGTCAGGTTTTTTGCATATACGGGGTCCCCGGGTGCGAAAGTTCAGTGTTTGGTGCTTGAGTCTGGGGGCCTCTCCGGGTTATACGTAGGGTGTAACCTGTCGAGTGGGTGAAGAGTAGTCTGTTGATTTTCTCTTGGATCTCCCCGTGGTCTATTTTCTGGATGGTCTTTTTAGTGAATTGGACCATCCGTTCCGCCCTACCATTCGCCGTCGGGTGCGCCGGTGCTGTAAGCGCGTGGTGGATGCCCCTTTCCGCTAGGAATTTTTTGAATTCCAGCGAGGTGAACTGGGGCCCATTGTCGGAGACGACGACGTCTGGGAGGCCGTGTGTTGCAAAGAGTTTGCAGAGTTCTTTGGTCACGGCCTCCGTGGTTGTCGTCTTCATGTTGCTTACCTCCAGCCAGTTGGAGTAAGCGTCAACTGTTATGAGGAAGGTGTGTCCTTTTGTGGGCCCGGCGAAGTCTATATGGATTCTAGACCAAGGTCCCCTTGGGGTTTCCCACTCTAGGACGGATGCTGTGGGTGGGCTTGGCCTCATTTCCTGGCATTGTTGGCATCTAGCTACCCAGGCCTCTATTTGTTTGTCCATCCCTGGCCACCAAGCGTAACTTCTGGCCAGGGCTTTAGTCCTCACGATGCCAGGTTGCCCCTCGTGTAGCATTTCCAAAACCTTCCCCTGTAGCTTTTCCAGAATGACCACCCTGTCCCCCCATAGTATGCACCCTTTTAACAACGAGAGTTCCGTTTGGCGGTTTCGGAACGTTTTGACCGACTCGTCGTTGTCCCTTTCCGGCCACCCTTTCTCCACCCAATGCAACACCCGCGCCAGACGTTTGTCTTTATTAGTCTCTCGGGCAATGTCTGACGCGGTTATGGGCAGGTTGGGTAGAGTCTCTATGCTGAGGGTGGTCGTTGTGGGTGCTGGGTCGGTGTCGGGTTCCGGTAGCGGCAAGCAGCTTAAGGCGTCTGCATGGGAGATCGTCTTACCCGGTCTGTGTATGAGTTCGTAGTTGTAGGCTGCCAGGAACTCGGACCACCTTGTCATTCGGGGAGACAGAATGTTCGGGGTGGCCCGGTTCCCTGCAAGGATTCCCAGCAGCGGCTTGTGGTCCGTTATGATGGTGAAAGTCCGGCCGTAGAGGTATTCGTGGAATCGTTTTATGGCGGCAACTATAGCCAGAGCCTCTTTGTCCAGTTGGCTATAGTTCCGCTCCGGTTTGGTGAGGGTCCTTGAAAAGAACGCGATGGGTGCTTCTTTTCTGTCGGGAAGGGTATCGCTGAGGACAGCGCCGACGCCGAAGGGTGATGCGTCGCATGTGACAGCCAGAGGTAGGGTCTCGTTGAATTGTATGAGGACGGCGTCGGAGGTGAGGAGGTCCTTCGTTCTTTGGAAGGCGGCTTGCTCCCGTTTCCCCCAAGTCCAGGTCGCCGCCTTGTCCAGGAGCCTATGCAAGGGCTCCGCCGCCGTCGCCTTTTGGGGTAGGAAAACATTGTAAAAGTTCAGTAACCCCAAGAATGCTTGTAGCTCAGTCTTTGATTTAGGGGTGGGGGCTTCTTTGATGGCCTTGATTTTTTTGCTTGTGGGGTGAATGCTGTGCCGGTCTAGGAGGTAGCCCAGGAATTCCACTCGTTCCGTGCAAAGCTGGCATTTTTCCCTCTTTACTTTTAGCCCCGTCTCTTTAAATGTAGTTAGGACCTCCCTTAGTCGACCTTCTAGTTCGGCTTGGTTGGCTGCCGACACTAGGACGTCGTCGAAATAAGGTACCACCCCCTTGATACCTTGCAATAGCCTCTCCATTAGGCTCTGGAGTCGGTTGCATTTGAATGCTCCCCGGTGGGTGACAATGGTCTGCACTTCTGCCGTTTGCTCGTCGACCGGCAACTGTTGGTATGCCTGGGCGAGATCGAGCTTGGCAAAAACCTTGCCCCCTCCCAGTGAGTAGGTGTTGCACTACTGGGACGGGGTAGGCGCTTTGTTACAGCGCGCCATTTAGGGTGGCCTTATAGTCCCCACAGATTCTCACTGACCCATCGGGCTTGATCGGGGTGACTATGGGGGTCTCCCACCGGGCGTGGTCTATGGGCTGCAGGACCCCTTTGTTTGACGAGCTTATCAATTTGCTCATCTATTTTGGGTTTCAGTGCGAATGGCACCTGCCTTGGTTTCAGGCGTTTGGGGGGGACGTTAGGGTCTAGGTCGAACGAGATAAGGGACCCTCGGTACTTGCCTAGGTTTCCGTTGAAGACCTCTTGGAACTCCCGGGCTAGTTGCTGCTCCCAGCCATCGTCGGTGACGTGGTTGACTCCCGTGAGGGCGATGTCGAGCGGGGCGAACCATTGCAGTCCCAGTAGGCTTGGGCGGTCGCGGTCGATGATCGTTAGGGGGAGTCGTTCGGTGCGCCCCTTATACGTGATGTTAAAGCTTTTGGTGCCGACTACCGGGATGCGGTTTCCCTGGTAGTCCTTTACAATGAGTCTCTGGCTGTCTACGTTCCTCCTTTGGAGGGTAGGCACCAACCGCTTTATCTCGTGCCATGCAATCATGGAGAGGTAGGACCCGTAGTCCACCTCCATTTTGCACGGCTGGCCCTCGATGCGTACCTCGACGTGGACCTTCCGGGCGTCGTTGGTGATGGCGTGGCCGATGGTGACCGTCTGGTGGGTCTCCTCTCTCCGCCGGTTGTCGCCGCCTCGCGAGGATCGTCCGTTCCGGTCCCATCGGCTGTCCGAGGGGCGATCTCTGGTCCGGGATGGTGTGCTCTCCCTCCTCCGGTCACTCTGGTCCCATCGTGCCGGACTGCGGTTTTTCTTCAGGCGGCAAACCCGGGCGATGTGTCCCTTTTTGTCGCAATGCCGGCAGATTGAATCGAAAAACCGGCATTCCGACCTGGGGTGGTTGCCGCCGCAGCCGGCACAGTTGGTCCTCGACTTACGACCTCGCCGGTTCCGTGGGTCGCGCCCTATCTGGAGTCGGTGGATGTCCTCCTCATCATCGGACGTGCCGGATGCCGAGTGGAAATCGCCCTGGTGTGTTGTCGTCTCGGTTTTTGGCTCGGTCGACCTCGCCGGGTTGTTGTTTCCGCCGCGTTCCCTCGTGTCCGGTCTGCGCATGCTGTCGGTGGAAGTTCGGGTTGCTTCTGCGGCTGCGGCTGCGGTGAGGGTGTCTGCTAGGCTGATGTCGCCCTTAGCCATCAGCCGGCTCTGGAGGGCGGGGTCCCACAGACCGAGCACGATTCGGTCTCTCAGAGCGTTGTTTAGGTTATCGAATTCGCAGAGCCCCCCTAGGTGCTGCAGTTCGGCGACGAAGTCGCTGAAACTCTCACCCGATCTCTGGTCCCGCCCGTAGAACTCGTTGCGCCGGATCAGGATGGGTACCTCTGGGGCGTAGTGTCGCCGAAGGATGGGTTCGAGGACGTCCCAGTCCATGGCGGTCGCATCGGCGGGCTTGGCCAACGCTTTGGCCATCTGGAAAACCTCGGTCCCGCAGTGGGTGAGGAAGACAGCGCGTTTCAGTGGGCCGGAGGCATCCTTCATGCCGGTGCACTCGAGGTACATTCGGAATCGGTCGGAGAATGATTCCCAGTCCTCGGTGGCAGGGTTGAAGGGGCGGGCGGTGCGATTTTCGCCATCTCGGTGCTTCATCTGGCTTCCGTCGGACACGTGGTTCGGTTCAGGGTCTGGATCCCACCCTGGTCGCCAGTGTTGTGTCCGCGAAATAATGCCAGGAGTCGGTGACTTAGTGCAAAGCTCTTTATTGATCTGCGGGAACCGAACTGGCGAAAGGAAAAAAGCCCGCGGCTTTTATTCCTTTCGCCGCCGCAGCCGCGGCCAATGGCACCACTTTGAATCTCCCGCAGTCTGAACGGACCAATCGCGGGAGATTCTTAGCGAGCCAATCGGCGCGGCTCGCCTGACCAATCGGAGAGCCCCGCACTTTGGCCAATCAAAGCGCGGGGATCTCGAGTATGTTAATGAAGGACAGAACACAACAATCAAGCAGGAGCTATAAGCCCAAGTTGTGGCCCATGATCCTTATTAATCTATATTCTAGAATTCTGAAGTTAATCATAGATATTTTTAAAAGTGGAAACAGGCTCTGGCCCCAATGCTTCCCCTTTTCTCTTATTCCTCAATTATACATATTTTAAACACAGATAAATGTAATCAGTTCAAAGAATGCAAATGTAGAAGACTTAATAAGATTAGAATGTGGTTTCTATAGAATATACACTATCTTACATAATAATTGCTTACAATTATAGATGATTTTAATATGAGACAAGTGAAATATATTCTCTTATGATCTTGAGATCATTAAAGAACAAGTATTGGTTGTACAACAGGAGTTTTTGAAAATTTTGACTAGTTGGCAATATGATTTGGCATTTCAACTTAATAAATCAGCATGGATTAAAAAGAATTTTAAAAGTATCTTTTTAGAATATCAAAAATTTAAAATAATTGATGGCATTACATTAAAATAGCTTTATATAAATCAGGACTGGTTGTACATCTTTCTTCAGATCGGTATTATTATAATACTATTAAAAAGATAGGAAATAATTTGTATATCTTTTTTATCATATTGTTGTTGGACAATAGTTAAATAAATGTATTGGAAAATGCATTGCAGTAATCTAAAGAACATGAAGCATCATTGGCAGAAAATACTGGTCTAGTTAGTGTAGCAACTGATGTACCAATTGAAGCTGGCTAAAAGTCCACTACCTTTGCCTTTCATCTGCTGCTTGTAGCCAGGAAAACTTTGAAATCATGAACTACCTGATTAGGGAAGTAACAACTAAGACTCATTGCTATTTATTGATACAAGTGTTTTAATATTATTGGGGCTTAACTTTTTTGCATTATGCAGATTTGATAGCTTGTAAACACTAAGTCAGACGTCCCACGGCATTCCTAGCATATCCAGGATGTTGATATATTGCTAGGTGTCAAGAGAATATTGATGCTACATGCTACATCTCCACCTTATTATTGATCTTGGGGCATTTGTATAAATGTAAAATAGTGGGGAAATCAGAGGTGGTATTCAGCAGATTTTTGACCAGTTCTGGAGAACCGGTAGTGGAACTTTTTAGTAGTTCAGAGAACCGCCAAATACTACCTCTGACTGGAGATTTTACAGTATCCTTCCCCTGCCGCATCCACAGAACCGGTATAAAAAAAATTGAATACTGCCACTAGGAGAAATACCAAACCCTGGCATCCTCATACTGTAATAACCAAAGCTTAGATTTTACCACAAGCTCAATCTCTTCACTGAGATAGGAGTAGGTTAACTAAACATGCCACCTATTTACAGTGCCTGAAGGGTGTCCTGAGTCCATGATTGATGGTACTAAATGCTACCAAGAAGCTGCCACTTTATATTTAAGTGAAGATGCTGAAATATTGGCTAAAGAAGGCTAACAGAGTTGCTTAAATAATTAATAGTTTAATAACAAAAGAATATAATAACAGGGTTGCAAAATTTTATATTGCCTTCTTATCAGTGTTAAACATCAGTCTCAGAGGTGGTATTCAGCAGGTTCCAACCAGTTCTGGAGAACCGTTCGTGGAAATTTTGAGGAGTTCAGAGAACCAGCAAATACCATCTCTGACTGAATATTTTACAGTAGCCTTCCCCTGCCACGCCCACCAAGCCACACTGTTAAGTTCTGCGCATGGGCGCAAGGAACGGAGACGAGGCAGTGAACAGTGAACTTCAACTCTTTATTAATCATTCTGAACAGAGCAAAAACCCTAGGACAGCAGCAGCCCTTTTATAGGGCAGGCTGCTGACCTATTAGCCAATGAGAAACATGGAAGTGTTAAACCCTTGAACCAATGAGAGTGGTTCATTAACAGCCAATCAGATTCCCCAGAATGGACCAATCCAATATCGCTATTATCGGCCAATCAGAAGTGCAGGATTAGAACCCTGCTTTTTCTTAAGGTTTGTTAAAACTTTATTTAAGCGCTTTTATAAGTTCATAACACCCCTTCCCCCCAGGTTCCATTTGAGGGGTGCGGTGACGTAATCCCTAAGATATGTAGGTTGTTTTAACTGTCTATTGGATTTGCGCTGTCCCACCGGTTCCTGTCTGTAGTCCGGTTTCGGCGGGACGTTTTTGGACATATCTGGTACAGGCGGTTCTACATCCTCACTGGACGACTTGGTGCTGCTAATGCTGTCATTGTTCTCCTCCGATCTTTGTGGGCTTGCTACCGTTGAGGTATTCCTCTGTGGCAAGGAGAGTCCCCTCCCTGATTTTTCTTCATTTATCACGCCCAATTGCTGACTTCCTTCGTTTCTGCTTTCCACCATCTCGAATTCGGTTTCTTTGACATCCCCTCCCCCATCAATTTGGGAGTCCCAGGAGTCGCGGGAACTGGGTTGTAGCCTAGAGCGAAGCTGATCTATATGGCGTTTCCAAATTTTTCCATCGCAGGTTTGCACACGGTACGATCTGGGCCCGGTGGTTTGAATTACAGTTGCTTTGACCCATAATGGTTTGCCGGAAAGGTTTTTTGTGAAAACTAAGTTGCCTACCTTGAACTTGCAGCATTTTCCGCTAGATCCACAGGGTTTCTCTGGCTTGTAGGAAGGGTGAAGCCGGTAGAGGTGGGAACGGAACTTGCGTCCCATCAACAGTTCAGCTGCAGTCTTGTTGGTGACGCTGTGCAGAGTGATGTGTTGGAGTAGAAGTATTCTGTTTATTTTTTCGTCAATGTCCCCATAGTCCATTTTGTGGAGAGTTTTTTAAGAAATTGTACCGTGCGCTCGGCCCTGCCATTAGCCGCAGGGTGCGCTGGCAAAGTTAGCGCATGGCGGATACCCCGGTCAGCTAAGTATTGTTCAAACACCAAGGCGGTGAACTGGGATCCGTTGTCGGAGACCAGAACGTCTGCCAGCCCGTGCGTTGCGAATAGCCTATTCAATTTTCAGATGATGGACTCGGTTGTAGTATTCTTCATTTCGTGGATCTCAAGCCAGTTGAAATAGGCATCCACTGTTAGGAGGAACGTATGTCCCTTAGTAGGTCCCGCAAAGTCAACGTGGATGCGGGACCATGGCCCCCGGGGGTTTTCCCATTCTGTTGGAGTTGCTCTAGGTGGGGCACTGCTGACTTCTTGGCACTTTAAACAAGTCTTTACCCAGGCTTCAATCTTTTTGTCGATGCCCGGCCATCAGGCGTAGCTTTGTGCAAGCACTTTCATATGCACGATGCCGGGGTGACCGTCATGCAATGTTTTCAATACTGCTCGTTGTAACCGCTCTGGGACAACGACTCTATCTCCCCATAGGATGCAGCCTTTTTGAGAAAACAGTTCTGTTTGCCAGTTTCTGAAAGGGGTGAAGTCGTCAGGGGTTTGTTCTATTGGTCATCCTTGTTCGACCCATCTAAGAACTCGTGCCAAGACAGGATCTCATTTTGTTTCTATTGCAATGTCACTGGCTGTTAGTGGTGGTGACTGTAGCATTTCAATCTGGAGTGTCGTAAGGGTTGGAGCTGGGTGGTCGACGGTTTCCGGAAGTGGGGCACGGCTCAGTGCATCAGTGTGGGGAATGGCTTTCCCCGGGCGGTGTTGTAATTTATAGTTGTACGCAGCTAAAAATTTTGACCAGCGAGTCATTCTAAGTGACAATATATAGGGGTTGGCTTGTCTCCCGCTATAATCCCTAACAAAGGTTTGTGGTCAGTAACAATAGTAAAAACTTGTCCATACACATATTCATGAAACCGTTTCACAGCAGATACAACAGCAAGAGCCTCTTTGTCAATCTGGCTATAATTATGTTCAGCTTTTGACAAGGTCCTTGAAAAATAGGCAATAGGGGCCTCACTACCATTTGGTAACACATGACTCAAAATGGCTCCTACTCCAAATGGTGACGCATCACATGTAATTGTTAAAGGCAGAGTCTCGTTATACTGCATTAAAACAGCATCTGAGGTTAGTAAGTTTTTCACTTGTCGGAATGCGTGCTCCTCTCGGTGTCCCCAGACCCAGGTTGCTTTTTTGTCGAGAAGTCTATGTAGGGGCTCAGCTACGGTCGCTTTCTGGGGCAAGAAGATGTTGTAAAAGTTAATGAGCCCCAGGAAAGCTTGGAGATCAGTCCTATTTTTGGGTCTTGGGGCGTTTTTGATTGCCCTTTGCTATTAGTGGGGTGAATGCCTTGTTTATCGATTAGGTACCCCAGGAACTCTACTTTATCTGTACACAGTTATTTTTTTTAACCTTAAGGCCAGAGTCTTTAAATTTCTGGAGAACCATTTTAAGACATTTTTCTAATATTTCTCTATTCGAGGCAGCAATTAAAATGTCATCAAAGTATGGCACGACCCCCTTGATCCCTTGCAAGAGTCTCTCCATCAGACTTTGAAAAATCCCTGGGGCTACGCTCACTCTGAATTGGAGTCGGTTGCACTTAAAGGCGCCTCAGTGCGTAACGATCGTCTGTGCCTCTGCGGTTTTTTTATCTACAGGCAGTTGTTGGTAGGCCTGTGCTAAATCCAATTTAGCGAAGACTTTTCTGCCCCCCAGGGAATGGAGAAAGTGTTGTACCACCGGCACCGGGTAAACATTCTGTTGAAGGGCATGATTAAGGGTGGCCCGGTAGTCCCCACAAATCCTTAACGATCCATCCGGTTTGATGGGTGTTACAATTGGGGTTTCCCAATGAGCGTGCACAGTTGGTTCTAAAACACCCTGGGCTATTAATTTATCAAGCTGCTCGTCAATTTTTGGTTTAAGGGCAAAAGGTACCCGACGAGGCTTAAGGCGGATGGGGGCTACTTCAGGGTTAAGGTTAAATGATATCAGGGTCCCCTTGTACTTGCCTAGTTTGTCTGCAAAGACATCCTGGAATTCCTGGACGATGGCCTCCTCCCAGTCGTTGCTTCTGGTTTGGTGAATGCCAACTACCTCGATCCCGAATGGGGTGAACCATTGAAGGCCTAACAAGCTAGGCCGGTCCGGTCGACAACGGTCAGTGGTAATGATGCAGTACGATTTTTGAATGATACTTGGACTTGGCTGGATCCAACGACCGGAATTCAGTTCTCCTGATAATCTTTGAGTATGATTCTTTGGGCTCTGAGGTCTTGATGCTGGACAGCAGGGATTAATTGTTTAAGAGTCTTCCAGGAAACCATCAAGAGGGATGATCCTGAATCGACTTCCATCACGCAAGGCTGGTTTTCGATGGCCACCTTCATTCAGATCTTCTTTGCGTCTAGCGATGAGGCGTGACCGATTGTAATGGTTTGGTGTGCCTCTTCTCGTCTCGTTGAAATGGCCAGTGTTTTATTTCTGTAGGAGTGGTTGTTCCATTGGTGGTTCAATGTTCCCGACTCACAGGATGATTCCCTGCGGTCTGGCGATAGTTGTTTCCCCTCTGAAGTGGGCTAGATCCTTGCTTGCTTCTACAGACCTTCCCAATGTGGCCTCTTTTCCCACAGAAATGGCAAAGTGCATCGAGGAATTTGCAGTCTGATCACGGGTGGTTTGCCCCACAACCCACGCATTGGTGCGGTAGTTTTTGATTCTGCTGGTGGCATTGGTCATGTTCAGACTGGAGCCGGTTGACCTCCTCCTGATCACTTTCTGATGGCGATTCGAGGTCCTCGTGGTGGGTCACTGTTGTTGCCTCTCTAGGCGAGGTGAGGTATCACTGGCAAGTTGACGGAGCGGTGCGTTGGTGCGGCGCATTCGGGAGGCTGACTTCCTGGTTGCTTCTGCTGCAGTAGCGTCCTTGATGACATCAGCAAGGTTGATGTCCCCTTTGGCCATGATCTTGCTCTGCGTGGTGTGGTCTTCTAATCCCAGAATTATTCGGTCTCTCAGAGCTTCTTCAAGGTCTGTAAACCCACAAAGGCCTCCCAGGTTCTGGAGATCTGCGATGAAATCCACAACGCTCTCTACTTTCCGCTGGTCCCTCTGGGAAAATTCATGTCTTCGGACAAGCGTTGGTACGGCGAGTGCATAGTGGGCCTGTAGAAGGGGTGCGAGGACGTCCCAGTCCATGGTTTTCACCTCAACCGGTTTCGCTAGTGCCTTGGCCATCTTAAAGACGGCAGGCCCGCAATGGGTCAGGAACACTGCTCGCTTTTTTCCTGTAGTGGCATCCTTCAAGTTGTTGGTCTCCAGAAACATCTGGAACCGGTCTGTGTACGAGTCCCAATCTTCTTGTGCCGGGTCAAATGGAGCGGGTGGTATGGCGCCACCAGACATGGTTTCCATTGTCGATGCACCTTCAGCCACGTGCTCTGTAGTGTTCAGTCAGCTCTGATGCCTCCATATCCCACCAGGAGTCCACCTCCATTTTGCATGGCTGGCCCTCGATGCCTACCTCCACGTGAACCTTCCGGGCGTCATTGGTTATGGCGTGGCCGATGGTGACCGTCTGATGGGTCTCCTCTCTTCGCCGGTTATCGCCGCCTCGCAGGGGTCAATTGTTCCAGTCCCATCTGTTGTCCGAGGGGCGATCTCTGGTCCGGGGTGGTGTGCTCTCTCTCCTCCAGTCGATCTGGTCCCATCGTGCCGGGCTGCGGTTCTTCTTTAGGCGGCAGACACGGGCGATGTGTCCCTTCTTGTCGCAATGCCGGCAGATCGATTAAAAAAACTGGCATTCCGACCTGGGGTGGTCGCCGCCGCAACCGGCACAGTTGGTCCTCGACTTACGACCCCGCCAATTCCGTGGGTCGCGGCCTGTCTAGAGGCGATGGATGTCCTCCTCGTCATCTAAAGTGCCTGATGCCGAGTGGAAGTCGCCCTGGTGGGTGGTCGTCTCGGGTTGGTCCTCGGTCAACCTCGCCGGGTTGTTGTTTCCGCTGCGGTCCCCAATGTTCGGTCTGCGCATGCGGTCGGCGGAAGTTCGGGTTGCTTCGGCGGCTGTGGTTGCGGTGAGGGTGTCTGCTAGGCTGTTGTTGCCCTTGGCCATCAGCCAGCTCTGGAGGACGGGGTCCCACAAACCGAGCACGATTCGGTCTCGCAGGGCGTTGTTCAGGTTGTCGAATTCGCAGAGCCCCCCTAGGCGCCGTAGCTCAGTGACGAAGTCGCTGAAGCTCTCACCCGACCGTTGGTCCCGACGGTAGAACTCGTTGCGTCGGATCAGGATGGGTACCTCTGGAGCGTAGTGCCGCCGAAGTATTGGCTCGAGGACATCCCAGTCTATCGCGGTCGCATCGGCGGGTTTGGCAAGCACCTTGGCCATCTTGAAGACCTCGGTCCCGCAGTGGGTCAGGAAGACGGCGCGCTTCATGGGGCCGGTGGCGTCCTTCAGGTCGCTGCACACGAGGAACATGCAGAATCGGTCGGAGTACGATTCCCAGTCCTCAGTGGCGGGGTTGGAGGGTGCGGGGGGTGCGATTTTCGCCATCGCGGTGGTTCGTCTGGCTTCCGTCGGACACGTGGTTCGGTTCAGGGTCTGGATCCCACCTTCGTCGCCAGTGTTGTGTCCACGAAATGATGCCAGGAGTCGGTGACTTCAAAACATGCTCTTTTATTTAAAGTTGGAACCGAACTGGGGCAAAGGAAAAAGCTCGCGGCTTTTATTCCTTTAGCCGCGGTGGCCGCGGCCAATGGCACCGCTTTGAATCTCCCGCGATTCGAATGGACCAATCGCGGGAGATTCTCAGCGAGCCAATCGGCGCGGCTCGCCTGACCAATCAGAGAGCCCCGCGCTTTGGCCAATCAAAGCGCGGGGATCTCAAGAATGCTAATTAAGGACAGAACAAAAAGTTTGTAGTTTAAATTCTTCCTTCTTAATTTTCATTCCTTTTATGCTTTTATCATCCCTAATATTTCTATTCAACACTTCCAAGTTCAACACAAATAGCAAAAGAGATAGGGGACACCCTTGTCTTGTGCCTTTTCTTATATTAATAAAATCTGTAAGTTCCCCCTCCATCATTACCTTTGCTGTCTGTTTATTATTGATGGCTTCGATTGCTTGAATAAATTTTTTAGCAAAACCCATCTGTTCCAATAGTAATAACATAAATCTCCAGTTCACGTTGTCAAATGCCTTTTGAGCATCTAAAAATATCAAAGCCATTTGCTTTTCAGGATGAGCCTCATAGTATTCCAAAGTATCCAAGATTACTCTCATCTGATTTGTCTCTTTGGCAGAAATCCATTTTGATCTGGGTGAATAAAATTATTTAAATATTTTTTAAGTCTTTTTGTTAAAATTGAAGCAAAGATTTTATAGCCTGCATTCAATAAGGAGATGGGTCTGTAGTTCTTAATTTGCAGTGGGTCAGCCTCTTCTTTTGGAATAAGTGTGATATAAGCCTCTGACCATGTTTTGGGTATCATCTTCTTTAACATAACTTCATTCATGACTTCTAACAATGGGATACTCAATGATTCTTGAAATGTTTTATAGAATTCTGCCGGAAGCCCATCTGGACCCGGTGCTTTCCCATTGTTTTGTCTCTTAAATGCTTCATTTAATTCCATCATTGTTATATTGCTTTCTAGCATTTCTTCAGTCTCTTTAGGTATCTTTGGTAAATTAGCATTCTGTAGATACTGTTTGACTTTTTCCTCATCAATATTCTCTTGTTTATATAGTTGCCCATAAAAATCTCGAATAATTTCCTTTTTCTCCTTAGTACCATAACAAACTTGGCCTTGATCATCTATTAACTTCAATATTTTTCTTGATTCCTTCTCCTTTCTCAATTTATATGCTAGCCATCTACCTGGTTTATTCGCATCTTCAAAGTAATTCTGTTTAGAATTTCTGATTTTCTGTGCCAATTCTTCTTTCTCTATTACTTCCATTTTATGTTTAATTATATCCAGCTTCAATTTAATATCTTTTTTCTGTGACATTTTCTGTAATTCTTTTTCAAGTCTTTTATACTCATCTTCCAAGGCCTTAGAAGCTTGCCTTTTCCTAATATTCTTTTTTCTTGTATAATCTATTATTAGACCTCTAGCATATGCCTTCATTGTATCCCAAACATTCTGCATTGAAGTATTTTCTTTTTTATTTTCTCTGAAAAAAAAAGCCAATTCCTTCTCCATCCATTGTATAAAATCTTTCTCCTTTAAAATAATATTATTTAATGTCCATCTCAATCTTTTTTTTTTGTCCCTTCCATTTAATTGTCATTGGGCTATGATCTGCCCAAGTACTTGTTTCAATATTTGTTTCTTGAATATTGGATATTAATTCTGTTGATATCCAAATCATATCTAATCTGGACCATGATAAATGTCTATTTGAATAAAAAGTATATTGTTTAGCTTTAACATTTCTTTCTCTCCAAATATCTTTTAAAGATAGTTCGTCTGTCATTTTAAAAAAAGATTTAGGGAGAGCCTTTCTATTTTGCTTGGTTGTTGTTGCTATATAGTCCAATTTATTGTCCACAATTCCATTAAAGTCTCCCATCGTAATTATATTAACATAGTCCAGTCCAATTATTTTCATGTGTAGCTTTTTATAAAACTCTTCTTGTTTTTCATTCGGAGCATAAATTGCAATCAAGAGTATTTTTATATTATTGTCCATTATTTCCACCATTAATACTCTTCCGTCTTCATCAGTGTAGATCAGTTTTGCTGGGATAGCCTCTTCAATGTATAGAACCACTCCTCTTTTCTTACATTGAGTCAAAGAAGTAAATATTTTCCCCAATTTTGGCTGTACTAACAATTGTTCATGTTGTTTTTTAATATGAACTTCTTGTAGACAAATTATATCAAATTTTAATTTCTCTAATTTATGAAAAGTTTTCCTTCTTTTAACAGCTGAATTAAGTCCATTTATATTCATTGTAATCAGTTTTCTTTCTTCCATGATTATGCTTTATATTTAGGTCTAACAGCTCTCGTGGATCTCACTTCACGCTGTTCTTTACTGTCCACCTGTCCGCCTACAGCTCCTTTCTCTTTTTCAGTCTCCAGTTGTTCCTCTTGAAACTCAATTAATGAGACCTCTTTCTCTGCCTCCTCTCTTCTTCTTCCAAAAAATTCTGCATGGAAAAGTTCTGCTTTCTCAATTGAATCAATTCTATGTCTCTGCTCTTGCCACGTAAACATTAATCCTTCTGAAATCAGCCATCTATAATTCACTTCGTTTTCCAGTAGCATTTTGGTCAGAAATTGATATTCTCTTCTCATCTCTCTCACTCTTCTGGGTATTTGTTTTAAAACCACAATCTCTTTACCTTTGTATTTCAATGTTTTCTCTCTTACCACTTGTAATATTTGTGTTTTGATGGATTTTTTGATAAATCTAATATGGACTTCCTTTGGTAATTTATTTCTCATCGCATATCTTGTACAAACTCGATATACCTCATCTACTCCATCCATCATCTTTTCCTCTGTAATTTCCAAAGCATCTGCCAAAATTTCTATCATTATCGCAGCCAAATTTTCTCCTTTTTCCTCTTCTATATTTTAAAATCTGAGATAAAATTCTGACCTTTCCATCTCCCACCTCAACATCCCATTTTTTTCTTGTTCAACCACTGTTAATCTACTGTCAATATTTCCAATCTTCTCCTCTCTTTGTTTTCCTTCTTCCTCAATTTTTTGGAATCTCTCCTCATACTTCCCCATCATTTGTTTAATATTTTCCACTTTTTCATCAGTCTTCTCTATTCTTTGTTCAATGATGTCTGATTTTATCTTGAGATCTTGGATTCCTTGCATAATCATCTGTAAAGTTACTATTTCTTGTTCTTTATTTTGCTTCAACGTTGTCTGAATTAAACATTGTCCTCCAGCTGGTGGGGAAGCAGAGGTAGAAGTAGAAATGCCAACTGGTATTGGTTTCCTGCTTATTTTAATGCCTCCAAAGCTTCAAATTCTTTTTGACTTTTAATCCAACTGGTAGAATAGTCAATTATAATCCAAAATGGAAAAATCCAATAGTAAAAGACCCAAAACCAAAGAAGAAAAAGGAAAAAAGAAAGAAGAAAAATCTTCAGGTTCTTCTTGACCCTAATCCAATTACAAAGTAGTCCACCATAAAAAAGGAAAAATAGAAAGGAAAAAAACAAACAAACCCAAAAATGATATTATTGATTAAGAGCAAATAAAAAACAAAAGAAAAAAAGAAATTCCTTCAGGTTCTTCACACCTTAATCTCAATAATCAAAAAAGAAAAACAAAGTGGTCCAAAACATGGATAGAAAAAGCAAAGAAGTCCCAATAAAAATAAAGAGAAAAAAAGAAAAATAAAGAAAAAACTCTGAGACTTTCTTGTCTGTGAGTCAGACTTTTACAGTGGTTTCAGATTTAAATTTGGGGCAGCCTATTGCTGTGTCAGAATGGCTTTTTTCTTCCTCCTGATTGCTTGAGAGTCTTGGTCTGTGTTTATTGGTCTTGGAGTTTGCTGTGTTCTGCTACTAATATCTTCTGTCTGTTTTTTTGGGGGGGGCTCTGTTTGTATCTTGATTGGCTGGCAACATTGTGTTACTTTATTGGAGGCCTTTAGTGCAGCTTGGCTTTGGGTAAATGGACGGCTATCATTCGTTAGGAAGCTGGGTTTCATCTGGGTGCCTGGTTGGGGTGTGTTTGAGCTGGAGGTATCAGGGGGGGTTTGTTTGTGCCCGGGTGTTTGTCTGGCTTGTGGTGTGGAGATTTTTTTGTTTGTGAGTGCAGGCTCCCAAATGATTGACAGCCTGGTGGAATCATCTCTTCTGTTCATGCTTTCTGGTCTTTTTTCAATCTCTATTATAGTAGTAGTAATATTTTGCTGTGCTCTCCCTCTATCTTATCACGTTGAAATGTCCTTGAGAAGGAGTCTTCTTACAATTCTTTCCAATTCAAATAAAGTATTTTCAAGCCTCTAGTTGGCAGTGTTGCAATGTTTCTTAATGCTCTTTCCCCCCCCAGCCAGAAAAAATGAATAATGTATACAAAGAAAAAAAAGAAAAAGGAAATAGCTAAAGGGAGCCTCTATCCTAGAGAAAATTAAAAAATCAAAAGGAGCATAAAAATATATATAAGAGAAAATTCAATCCGGTTACCTACAAAGTCACACTTAAGTCCCCAGAAAAAAAGTAAGAAAAAGAAAAAAAAATCCAAGCCTCAATTTTACATCACTTTAAAAAACGCCGCTCAAACAGTTTTGGTCAAAAAAAAAAAAGTCTCACAGGTTTCTTCTTTGTTCAGGATGCCCTTTCAAACCTCAGCGAATTTACAACACAAAAGGAATTTCTCACCCAGCCAACACACTGTCTTTCCAGCCACTTTCTTTCCAGAGCTGTCCCGACTTCAGCAGCTATGGGGGCTGCCTCTCTGCCGCCAGCAAAAGGGCTTCTCCCGGATCAAACCAGAGATTTTGCGATATCTCTGGGATCCTGGGACAGTACCCTTCTCAATCCCCATCTCTACAGGATGGTTTAGGTCCGTTGGGACCGACCAGGGGCGAAAATATCGGCTGCGATCTCAGAGCCCCAAGATTGCAGCTGTATCGCTGAAATGAAGCTCCGCCTTCTCCTGGATTAATTTCTTATAGTTATCCTATTAGCCAGATTCCCAAGTATTTGATTTTTTTTACAATTTGCAATCCCATCTTTCCTTCTAACTCTTTTTTCTGTTTTTCTGTCAAATTTTTGGCTAATATTTTTGTTTTTTCTTTGTTAATTTTTAATCCTGCTACTGCCCCATAGTTTTCCAATTCTTATAACAGATTAACACCTGTCTCCATTGGTTCTTCAATAAAAAACATCAGGTTACCTGCAAATGCCTGTACCTTATATTCTTCTCTTTTAATCCTCAGTCCTCCTATTTCCATATTTTGTCTGATATGGGTTAAAAGCACTTCTAGTGTCAAGATAAAAAGTAGAGGTAACATTGGACATCCCTGCCATGCTCCTTTCATTATTTTAAAATTCTCAGTGCTCTCTCCCTTTATTATCACCCTGGCTTTTTGGTTTGAATATATTGTACCTATCATTTTTCTAAACTTTGTTCCAAATCCCATATCCTTCACCTGTTGAATCAAAAACTGCCAATTAAGATTGTCGAATGTCTTCTGAGCATCCAAGAAAATCAGTGTTGCCTGCTTTTCTGGGAGGGCCTCATAATATTCTAGTACATTTAACACTATTCTAGTGTTATTTTTTATCTGTCTGGAAGGTAGAAAACCATTCTGTTCTGAACGTATAATTTCATTCAGTACTATTTTCAACATTTCAGACATAATTGTGGCAAAGATTTTATTATCTGCATTCAGTAACGAGATTAGCCTATAATTTTTAATTTGTTTGTGGTCCATATCTTTTTTAGGGATGAACAAAATATATGCTTTGGTCCATGATTCAGGTAATTTAACATGATCCAATACGTCATTATACAAATCTAACATCACCGGTTCAAAACACTCATACAAACTGATCTAATTTCCACTACCTATTTTTGTTCATTCTTCTCAATAGTTTGTTGTATCATGTCTACTTTGTCTTCTAGTTTGTTAATGTTCCCCTTCATTTCCATGTTGTTCTTTGACATAGTCTTCTGCATCTTCATCATGGTTTCTTGAATTGTCAACAGCATTGTTTGTATTACTTGCACTTTGTTTTTCGGCACCTAACATTCCCTCAATTGTCTTTTGGCCAGCTGGAGATGAAACTGTCAGTGATGGATTGGATGTTGTCTTCTTTGCTGATTTCAAAGTTGTTGTAATGGCACTTGTCATATTTCTTAGGCTTCTGTTTACTTCTGCCCACACTACCATCTACTTTATATTTTTTGTTAAAAATTAGTTTAGATTAGTCTCTTTTCTCTACTAATTTCTCTACTTTTTTTCTGTTTTGTAACTTACTCCAACCTCTCAGGTTCTCCTTATTTTTAAATACTTAAAACCTTTCAATTTCACTATATCTCTACCTATCACAAAGCATACACATATCACCAATATTTACTTCTCAGCCAAACTTCTTCTTGCAACTCCTATCTTATTTATAACATATATTATAATATTATTTAATTCCTTTTAATCCATATGCTTAATTAGTTATATTGAATAATGGTTATCTTAAATAATAATAATAATTCATTAATAATTTAATAAGTAAAGTAATATTAACAATCTTATCAGTCTAACAATCTAATCTGTATTCGTCTATATTTTTTCCAAAGTCTCTTGACCTTTCTTAATTTAGGCTTAATAAATAATCCAATGTTCTTTACTTGATCATTCACTGTCAGCACCATCAAATGCTGTCCTTCAATCTAGTTCTGTTCTGTTTTTTCTAGCATTCCTTTCTCCTCTTTCTTCAAGTCTCAACTTTCCACTTTCCTTCTGCTACTTTCTATTTCTTTTGTCCTTCTTACTCTTCACACTTTTCAACTGGATCTCCAATGTCTTCTTCCAATCTCCTTCAATCCAGTGTCCGTCCAGTCATTCCTCTCTTACTACCTCGCTGTACTCATCACTTCTTTCCTTTTTGTTTTGCTACTCCTGATCTCCAGTTTCTTCCTTTTGATCCCCTTCTTTCCTCCGAATCCTCCTCTGTGTGTCTCCTCATCTTTCCTCGTCTCCTCCTGGAATCCTTCACTCAAAGGTCTGTGTCCTCTCTTTTCTCAGCCTTTTCCATCTGTACTAACTTGCTGATTCACTGCTCGTTCCGCCAAATTGCCATTCTTTGGGATTTCCCCATTGCCAGAGCTTCCTTTTTCAGTAAATATTCAGGACTCACTTTTTTGGGCAAATCACCACTGTTGCACCTCTGGGATTTTCAATCGGCTTTAACAACACGGTCTATTAACAATATATTTGCTTCCTTATCATCTGTAGCTTAGTCATAGCCTCGGGCCTGCAATATTAGTAAGACAGCATTTTCACTTTCGGTTTCAGGAGTTTCCTTTCATGGCGGCAGGTGATCGCCTTTCACCACACCGCTGTCCAGGCATCCCCTCTATTCCTCACAGCTCTCCAGGCTCTTTGCACCCCCGAAGGCTGCAAAAGAAAAAAAAGTGGGGTCAAGGAATGGAAACCATTCTCTTTTCCCCTTTTCACTGTGACATCACTCCCAGAAGCTCTCTGCATTGCACCTTTTCATCAGCTATCTATTTATTCATATCTATTATTCATAACAATTATAAACAAAATGCTGAATGTAAATAAAACACACTCATCCTTGCTTACAGGCTGACAATCCTTTTCCATCTAAATTCTGTAATGCTATAATGTTTTTAGTATTATTTAGGCTTCTCCTCTCCTCTCTTCCTCTTCCTGCTCCTCTTCCTTCTCCTCCTCTTCCTTCTCCTCCTCCTCCTCCTCTTCTCCTCCTCCTCCTAACCAGAAGAACCTAAGAGCTATTGAGGTAGTATCTGAGTATATAATAATTTTTAATAGTAATTTTTTAAAAAAATAAAGTCACAATATTCAGATCTGGTAAGTTCAGAATTTCCACTTATCTTGGCAGCCCTTTGAGTATTGCTGCAAGGGCTCCTATTACTATTGGTAATAACAAACTGAGTTCTTCCTCTACAGTTGCTCAACTTCAATTTAGAGATCGTGGTAGTTCATTATTTTTTCTAATGTTTCTCTTCAATTCATGCATAATATGGTATGGCAATATCAATAAACTAGACTTCTTTCTTTTCCACAATAGTGATGTCAAATGTTGTGGGCCAGATGTTTGTTTGTTTGGATTTGAAAGTTCCACAAGACCTTGACCTCTTCATTTTCAAGAACTTTTGTCAATTTGGTGTTCCCAGTGATTTTTGCTAATTCAGACCCAAATTTCTGGCAAAGCTTGATTTTGACAACTTGATCCTGACATTGTAGATAATCAGTTTGTGAGATTTTGCCACAGCCACAAATAAGGTGATCCACTATTTCATCTTTCTTGTCACATAAGTGAATTTGCTATTGTTACTGACGTGGAATTTTTACTTTCATGGAATTGGTCTGCAAAATGAACCTTCAGTTTCTTTCTTCAGGACCTCTGACTTAACCATCTCCATGTTAGCTTTGAATCTACCTTTCCTTCAGTGTCTTTTAGGTATTGACTGTGCATAGGCTCCCGTTTCCAATTAGAAACTCAATGTTCAATTGTTTCCTTGTGGTATTCTTCTTTCAATCTTGTTTTCAAGACGTTTTCCTTGTTCACCTCCTTCAGCAGAAGCTCTGTTGGTTTTTTTTATGTAGTCATTTTAGTTGTGTTTTTGTTCTTCCACAGTTCATTTCACCTCTAAGAATCCTCTGCCATTCTGAGATCTAGGCAAGGGAAGTGAAATAAAAAAAATCCAGCAGGTAATTGTCTCTGTTTAACAAAGCCAGATAAAATACCTACCTCTTAAGGACAAAATTTTGTTGTTGTATTTTCCTCAGTTTCTTCATATACCAAAGTCAAAAGCACAAAGTCAAGGCATCCATCTAAGGTCCAAACACAATTCCAAAGGCAGGAAGCAGGAACACGAAGCAAGGCAACCAGACATGTTGTTCCAGAAACATCCTTTTCTTTGGGGAGGCTTAAATAGTTAATGCTGGTGCAGCCCCCCCATGATGGGCAGGGCTACTGCCTCACAAGTAACCAGATCAATGGGCATTGTACCTGTCACCTCTTCAGTTGTATAACTACTCTGTCTTCAAATTAAAAGTTGTTTGGATACTTTGAAACTAACTATAGAGACAAAGTTGAAAAAGGATTAGTCTTGACTTCTGATTCTCTTTGTTGCAGTAATATAAAGCATTAGTATCAAATCAGAGCTTTTTGTTTTTTGACAATAATATTAACAAATCATTTTTATAATCTAATCTATAAAACCCAAAGTCAAAGTTACATTCTTTTCCACATCAAGCACAAAATTCAGAAGCAGTTTCCACTTAGAAACAAAAGTACTTATGTTCTTTACTTTAATCAGAGTAATCAATTTTGCCATTTCAGTCAACTCCATCAACTTCTGCAACCATTCTTCTGTGTTAGGTACCAAAGTGTTTTTCCATTTTTGTGCATACTATAATCTTGCTGCTGTCAACAGTAATAGTAATAATATAGTAATAATATAGTTCTAAATTTTTTCTCCAGTTCTTTTTCCATTAGTCCCAAAAGGAAAAATTATAGTTTCATTTTTATCTCCATTTTCAGGATTTTCTGTATCAGAGTGTGAATCATATTCCAATATTTATTTTTTTTTGCTTTTGCACATGTCCACCATTGATTATAAAAAGTCCCTTGTTTATTTTTACACTTCCAACATTCATTTGTCATATCTTTATACATCTTAGATAACTTATTTGGTGTTAAATACCAGTGATACATTATCTTATAAAAATTAAATAATTTAATGCAAATTTTAAAGCCTTCATCCACATATTCTGCCATTGTTTAAGCATCACATATCCAGAACTCAAGCATCACATATCCAGAATTCCTTGCCCACTGAATCATACAATGTTTTACATGTTCATTTTCTAAGTTCAGATTTTATCAATCTTAGCATGCTTTTTTTCTTTTTTTCCCTACCTTTTATCACTTCTCTTTCCCTTTTCTCCTCATTGCTCTTTTATTTATTTTTGTATTTTATAATAATAATTTAATTTTTAAAAAAATGAAAAAAAGAGAAAAGGATTAGTCCGTGCTATATGATTCACTAATTTATGGCAAACTATATGATAGTTACTGCTACAGGGAAAAAAATCAGTTATTTTAAAGAAATTGTTCAAAGAGAATGTGTATTTTCTAGCTGTATTTTTCTTTTTATCTGGCAAACAGAAAATTCTGACATATGATTTCCAAGTAAGTGAATGACTCTTAACAATTTCAGTGCTTCTCCTTACTCTATTTGAGTAAATGTTCAACAATAAAAATACATGACTATTTTGAAATAGTATAATGCCAACTGCGATAATGTATATTTTGTATCTTTAATATAGCATACATATTTAGCTATTCCTAATATATATGTTGAAGAAAATAATACATTTAATATACTTTTGACAGATTTGATTTAGATATGTAACTCTATACACAGAAACGCTAGACAGTTTCTAAAATGTGTTTAATATTGCATTTAAGCAATATCTGCATTTAAGCAAATAAATTCTCTTCTTATATCTAATAAAGTTTTGGTGACCTAGCTGGTCAGTCAAGTTTTGCATTTTGCGCTCCCAGTTTCACTTCTGCATATTATTATTATTTCATTTTTTTCCAATTCTTTCAACTTTATCCAAATATTACAATGATTTTTTTTAAAGTTTGAAAGTAGAGAAAATTTGAAATGGAAAGGAGCTCACAAAAATAATTTTCAAAGATAGTGAACTTGCATAGGCAATATGGCACAGAGTTTTAAGTTGACATACCTAAAATGTGCAGGCAAAAAGCGAGGGTTCCTACCTTTAATGCAAGACTACATAAATTCATATATCCACTTTGGTGAATTGCAAGTTTCCAAATTAGGTTTACTTCTCCTAAAGCCACAGCTAGACAATTCTGTCTTTGTCCTGAATCACTCTGTAGACCCCCATATTGTCCACAGCTGCTTTCATACAATATTTGGAATAGAGGAAGCACAGACAAGTCAAAATATAGGATCAAGTCAACAAGATATCCTGAATAGATTAGACAGCAGTAAAAATTCACAACATTGCTCACACAGCTGATTCAAAATCCCATTGTCATTCTTCTACCATATATTTGAACACTATTAGGTTGGCTGTTATATCTCCAATATTGAATATCATTTTTTCTTTTCCATGCAAATGCATGTATTCTTTAATAATAATTTCAAAGTCTTGAATATTAAAATTTAACATCTTCTGAGCCCTTAATTCATTTTAAACTTTCAATAAACAAAATCTTGAACTGATTTTTATGTTTAATTTGAATTGTTCAAATTAAGTTCATAAAGATACAGTTTCATTTTCTTTTTTTTTCTTTTTTCTTTTGTAAATTTTATTTGAGTTTTCACAAAGAGAAAAAAAAATACAAATAAAACATCTTCTTTGAAAGCAGCATAATCCCAGGTTACATTTCTTCATACAGACACAGATTCAGGTCCATGCTCATTTTTATATTCTATTCCATATCTTATTACTATTTTACATTTTCTGCATAGCTTCTCCCCTCTTTTAATTTTCTCAATTCTATTTTAATTATCTCATCTCAATTCAAATCATTGAATTTATATGTTTTGTCTGTCCTATTTCAATTATCTATTATCTTTTCTCATTAAATAAAATTTCTTCTGTAGTTACTGATTGGAGTATGACGCCTTTATATCTTTTCCCTAAAGTTGTAACATTCAATATAATACATAACTTCCATTTGGATTCTGCTTGGTACATTCTTAAAATACACACTGTATTCTTTAAAAAAGAATATATATATATAAATGTATATAATTAAAACAACATTCCATTCCAATTCAATTATATCATTAATATTAATATTCATTAAAGTCTTAACATCTTTAACATTACTTTTCAATTAAATATCATACTTTTATGGAAACAATTATAAGCTTTCCATAGTTAATTCCCCCCCTTCACTTATATTTTATAAAACATTAACTAATTAAAATGTTCCCGTTCCTTCCTAATTCAATTTTCTCATTTATTTCATTTCACTTATTTTATTCACAAACATTTCACTAAATTACACTAGCTATTTTATCCCTCATTTTAATCATACGTTGTTTCCAATTTTCTAAAGTTATTTCTATTACAAATATAACAATACAATCTTTACAGAATCCCTTTTTCAGTTAGATTTTCACCCATTATCTCTAAATAGGTCCTGTTTCCTCTATATCTTGCTCCAGTCCTTTGTAACTTGTTTTCCTTTCCTTCTTCCCTCTCTTCTTCTCTCTCCCCTTTTTACCCCCTTGTCTCTCTACCTCTATTTCTCTCTTCTGTATTTCCCTCTTCTGTTGTTTTCCAGTATTATGCTTATTATTTTTCTTTTCTTTGGTTGTTTTTTTAAGTCTTAAATTCTCCATTCTCTTTCCTCCCTTTCCTTTTTCTTCCCCACATAAAATTACTTGTTCATTAAAGATGGCTTCTTCTTTGTCCCAATCTTCTTGTTTTGCAGTCTTTTCTTGTTGTTTCTCATAGTTCCAAATCTCCATTTCTAAGAATTGAAAAATGAAGCCAAAAGAACCCTTCCCTTCTTGTGCATCTTCTTTGTACTTTTTAAGTTCCATTTTCAATTCATCCAGAAGTGGTGCCATTGTATAAATTTTTAAAAACCACCCGATTGATTTTAGTCATTCAAATATAACAACCAAGAATCCAAAGATCACCAAATAATCCAAATACACGCAAGCTGTTTCTTTTTTGCTCTTTTTTTTCACTTTCTCTTCCTGGGGTTACTGTTTAGTTGCAAAGTTTCAGTTAAAATGTATCTTTTAGAAATCTTGTTGAAGTTTTACTGCAGATTCTTTTTAATTCCAGGCAGTCTCCTCCCTCTTCCAGATCCTACCCTTATTCTTTTTCCTTCCTGCTGATGAAAAAGAAAGTTTTTAATGTCCAGAAATCTTTATTATCCCTGTTAGGGATAACATTGTTTACCCTAACTGGTTTAGGTAAAATAATAAATATGTTATCATGGTTTATAAGTTAAAGTGTCTGCAACTTTAAATATAGAAATGTAATTAAGGGAGTGGTTGTGAAAGCACCATAAAAGAAGCAAGGAACGTCAGCTTATTCTCTCTGGCTTTGATGATCCCTAATTACTGGATGAAGACTGCGTTTTTCCTTACTCAAACGGGAGAGAGAAAGGACTGATTTGTAAGTGAACTGACATAGGATATTCTACACAGACTTTGCTAATTGAATATCCTTGAATGGACTGACTAAAATGATACATGACTAAAGGACTGTTATTTTGACTATGATATAAACTCTAAATGGAATAAACTATATTTTTGATAGCACAAGCGTATCTGTTATTTTTACTGTATGTTAACAAACATACAAGCTTATCTCACTCATTTATCTGTGTGCCTATCTGACTAATGCTGCACATTCTGTTTAGCTTGTCTCCTTAACCCAGGTTGGGGAACCCAGGCTTAACACTGGTTATGGGCCCAGTGGCTGCAAAGTCAGTTTAACTAGGATAAAACAGATTTATGTAAAAAGTGAGAGTTTGTGTTATTAAACGTTACAGTAAACAGACAGCTGTGTTTTATTAATTATAGTTTTATATCCATATAAGAAAACATGGCACAAGTCAATCTACAAAGTTTGTCCCTTATATCCAAGCTGGATGGAACAAACTATGTATCATGGTCTATGAAATGAAGTCTGCTTCTAAGAAGAGAAGGTCTGTGGAACATAATTGAAAACCCACCAAACGTAGAAGAATGGGATCCAGAGGTTGAGGAAGATAGACTAAAGATAAAAGATTTTATGCAGAAAAATGAACAAGCTATTTGCATAATAGGACTAACACTGTCTGACCAGCAACTTGTTCATATCCGTGGAGAGCAAACAGTTGTTGGGTGTTGGCAGAAGCTGAAGAGGATTTATGTCCGACATAACGTTGGTGCTCACATAAATCTAACACGGAAGCTTTTCAGGACGCATCTCCGGATGAATGGTGATATGCTTAGTCATTTGAAAACAATGCAAAGCATTTTTCAAGAACTGCACAAGAAAGAGCTTATTTTCTCTGAACTACACCAAGTCTACATAATTCTATCATCACTAAATGAAAGTTATGATAACTACGTCACTTCCCTTGAAATATTGCCTAAGGAAAGTCTAACTTTAACTGATATAACTGGCAGATTGATTGAAGAGGCAAGAAGAAGACTTGAAAGAGATCAGTTAAGGAGGGAACAACCTCAAAAAGAAAATAATGAATCTCCTACTGCATGCGCAATTAAAAAGTGTTTTAATTGTGGAGGAAGAGGACATTTGGCAAAATTTTGTAAAAAAGCAAAGCGCCAGAATGCTGGCCAGAATACTAAAAGTCATCAAAAGATAAATAAAAATTTAGAGTTAGCCATGTATACTAACGGAGCTGTAAAAAATAATTTATGGGTGGTTGACAGTGGAGCATCCCACTGTATAACAAATGATAACAAAAATTTTATTAAAATGTCCAAGAGCACACAGCAGATATCATTAGCCAATGGCTGGAAACTGAAAGCTAAAGGTCAAGGTATAGCATATTGTTCTTTCATCAAAGAGAATGTAAAAATGTTATATGTACCACAGCTTAAGTTTAATTTAATTTCAGTTAGAATTTTGGTTAAACTAGGATATGTAGTTACCTTTAAAGGAGATAACTGCATAATTGAAAAAGAAGATAAAAAATTACTGCATCTTTAAGAGGTGAATTATATGTGTTAAATGATAATGGTTTAGAGGTAGCTAACACAGTTTATGATAATAAGAAACCTCATGATGAATGTATTCATTTGTTACACCGACGGCTAGGGCATTTAAATTTTAAAATGCTTAAGAAAACTGTTGAATTATCTAAGGGAATAAGTTTGAAACCTTGTAATAAGTATTTGCAATGTTCTATTTGTAATCAAAGCAAAAGCAGGGTCATACCGGCTAATAGAGTTGATGGATTTACTACCAAAGAACCTTTAGAAGTAGTATTTGCTGATTTAATAGGTCTAAAAAATCCAAGTGTAGGAGGAGCTCGATACATACTAAATATAATGGACCACTATTCTAGATATGGATTTTGCTATTTAATGAAGAGCAAAACTGAAACGTATCTAAATCTCTTTAATTGGATAAAAGTTGATGAAACGAAAACTAAAAAGAAATTAGTAACTCTTATAACAGATAATGGTGCAGAATTTACAAATAATAAATTCCAGAATAGACTTAGAATGTTAGGTATTCAACATAAAAAGTCTGCACCATATAGGCCACAACATAATGCCTTTATAGAGAGACGAGGCCAAACACTTCAATCAATGGCATGTACTATGTTGTCTGATTCAGGATTACCTGACAATTTATGGGGAGAAGCAATAATGTGTGGTAATCATACATTAAATAATGTTGTTATTTCAACAACAGGTGAATTACCATTCACACTGTGGCATGGTACAAAACCTGATTTAAGTTACATGCACACATTTGGAGCACCAGCATGGGTGCATATCCCTTCACAACTTAGACACAAAGGACAGCATAGAGCTAAAAGATTATTTTTTGTAGGATATGAATCTAACCATAGATCTTATAGATTCTGGGAACCAGGAACATCTAGAGTTTACACCAGTGCTAGTGCTAAATTCCTAGAACATGTAGGATGGAATAGATTAGAGCAAGATTTAAATAACGAAGTAATTATTGAACCCTACAAAAGGCAAAAAGATCAGACTAGTTATAAGAAGAGTCCAATAAAAGAAGAAGTCCACGAGGAGCAAATAGAACCAGAACAAGAGGAAACAGTTGATCAGGAAGAGTTAGATAATCAAGAAAAGTTAATAAATGAAAGTCCACCTGTAAGTCCTGTAATACCTAGAGGTACTACACATGTAACTAGACCACCTGATTGGTATCAAGCAAGTATAGTTTGCCAAGTAACTAAAGTTCCAACTAGTGTAGATGAACTTAGGATGTATCCTGCTAAGGATCAGGAGAATTAGCAAAAGGCAATGAAAAAGAACTAAATTCATTAAAGGTAATGAAAGTATATGAAGATGCTAAATTACCTCCAGGAGAAAAATCCATTGGGTGCAAATGGATATTTAAAGTAAAAACTGGAAATGATGGGACTGTTACCCATAAAGCTAGTTGGTAGCTCAAGGATTTAATCAAACTGCATCTGATTATGATGAAGTTTTCGCACCAAGTCTTAAAGCAACATTTTTGAGAGCAGCTTTAGTGTGGGCAGCTAACAAAAACTATGTCATTAACCATTTAGATGTAGAAACTGCTTATCTGCATGCACCATTGCAGCACACTATAAATTTGAAAAAGCCAATTATTATAAAAGATAATAAAGTAAATAGTAATGATTGTTGGAAACTCAAAAAGAGTCTTTACGGGTTGAAACAATCTGGCTTTGAGTGGAACCAATATATTGTGATAGAGTTAAACAATATAGGTTTTAAATCTGGTTTAGCAGATCCATGTGTGTTTAAAAGAGAAAATAATGGAACGGTGTCATTATTGTTATTATTTACAGATGATATTGCTTTGATAACTAAGACTAATAATGAAGCTAATGAGATTATATCATTATTAGCCAAAAAGATAAAATTAAAGCATTTAGATGAAATTAAAAGGTATCTAGGATTGACAATTAACAAAACAAAAAATGGATTTAAGATATCTCGAGAAGATAAAATTTGCCAATTAATTAAAACGTATAAAATGGAACTTTGTAAATGGCAAAGACTCCAATGAGTCAGGAAGTTTGCCAAACTGATGCACAAAGTCCCAAATTTGATAAGTCTATATATCAATCTTTGATTGGTAGCTTATCATATATAAGCAATTGGTCTAGGCCAGATATAGCTTATAGTGTTAATCAGCTGGCACGTTTTAATTCAGATCCACATCAATGTCATTGGCTATCATTAAAGAGAATTTTAAGATATCTTAAAGGAACAATGAACCATGCATTGTATATAGAACCAAAGGGTGATATGAGTCTTAGTGCCTATGCAGATGCAAGTTTTGCAACTGACATAAACACTAGAAAATCAACATCTGGGATGGCTATATTATTTGGTAAGACACTAATAGGGTGGAGGTCAATCAGATAACAGCATATTAGCTTGTCCACGATGGAAGCGGAATTTTCATGTCTGTCATTACTATGGAGTGACTTAATTTTGTACAAACAGTTATTATTAGACATGGGTATAACTGTTAAAGATTCCATTATTGTGTACAAGGACAACCAGGCAGCCATAAAGTTAGCTACTAATATTGCTGTAAAAACTAGATCAAAGCATACTGATTTAAGATACTTAAATGTTAGAGAATCTGTAAAGAATGGGCTAATTAAATTGGAATACTCTCCTCAACCCTCTTCACCACCTCTACGGGGTGGCTTAGCCCCGAAACCAGCCGGCTCGGGGCATTCCAGAGGTGACCCCAGATAGAAACCGCACAAGATCACGGATTTCTGTCTGCCGCCGAAGCCCTTCAAACCGGAAGTCCCCAAGATACAGTTTCATTTTCTTATATTACAGGTTGAAGGCACTCACCCAGTGCTTTCAACCTTTGTCATTTTGAAGGTGCCTAACTTCTTTAAAGCAGTTAGTAGGCAATTTCTTAAGGTGGATAGCAAAGGAAGTGAGAAATAAAGTTTTTTAAGGCTACAACTAGAGCAAGAATTGCATATTCTCTTGTCTCTTGGCTTAATGAGACTGACCTTTTCTTTTTACAGTGTCATGGAGCCCTAAGTCTTGATTTGCATCCTTTCTTGAGATACAGTGCTTAGAAACAGAATATAAAGTGCTGAAACTGTTGGAATATACCAATTCAGATTTAACTAAGAGTTCTTTAATAAAATCAGCTAGTAAATAAAATCACTGCATAGTCATACTTGTATATCTGAGGGAAAGGCAAGAGTTCAATATATTCCCCCAACTTTAAAAAAAAATCGAGTTTCTTCTTACATTCAGAACTGAGGCAATATAGATATTTAAAAATAAGCTTTAGCACTTTGCTTTATAAGCTCTCAATTAAACATTACATTTGTCATTCATATGCTGGATATTAATTGACTACATTCAGGAATGTAGTCCACATATACCTCATGCTTTTGTTCAGAGTTTTAAACATTTACATAAATTCATCTTTTTATTTTAAAGCAGACATAATGGTTTTTCTCTTTATCTATCTCCTTCTTCTCCTCTTTCTCCCCCTCCCCCTCCTCCTCCTCTAGCACCACCACCATCCTTTGTGACTGCATTGACAAGGTTTTCAGCAAATAGTTTGCACTTCTTTCATAAAGCTATCTAGCCCAGGATCACCTCGCTTAGTGCCCAGACAGGATTACAGGACTTACAATCTTGTGTTATGTGGTCTGATAATTTAACTGCTACACAACACTGTCTTCTTGTTCTATTTACTCATTTTCATTTTTTTTATGGGTTTAGATTCAGCACATTATAACACCAGGCTGCGGTTTATAGGATAAAGTCATGAAAGAAGTCTCTATTCCTGGCCAGACTTTTTGCAAAAATAGATCAGCATAATGCAGACAATTAAGCTCAAACTGAGATACATACCTGTACATTGGAGTGCAAATGGAATCTATGAATGTCTCTGTGGATTATTAAGGACATAGATGTTAAATAGCTAACAATAAAATAATCCATATTAATTCAAATTAGGCCAACCCACAGAAGTGGGTTCTCTAACAAGGTCCTGGGCTCTAGCAAACCCCCCATGCTCTCCAGACTCTTGGTCTTTCTGCGGTTAGGAAATGCACAGAGGAAGCAAGATCCAGTTGTGTTTGGGGGAAGGGCTCTCACTCACACACATGCTGGCATATACATATTTTCCATGGTTTCAATTTAGAATTTGGAGGTACGCACTTTCCTTCCTAGCAACCTTTGAGCTCAACACTCAAAACCCCTTTATAACTTTTTTTCCAAATGGCCAATGTTGTGGAGCAGCAGAATAACTGAGGCGAACACGGAGCAAACTTCAGCTTTTAACTTTATTGAAACAAGAAAGGGTTGCTGCGGCTGCCACACTAACAAGGCAGCCAGCTGGTGGGCAATAGCTGATGCCATTTGACAGCTCCCTTTCATAGTCAGTTGTCAGTGGCATTAGCCAATAGGAACATTCCATGTTCCCGCTGGAAACATGGACCGGAGTGGAGACTTCAGCTCAGTCTTTTCTGAACACAACATTCCTTTCCCCCAGGATGGAGCATGAGTAGTCCTTTAGGTAACTCGGGCGCTTGCACAGGCAGCCAGATCTTTTGGGCTCTGACAGAACTGCTGCTGGATGGAGCTCATCTGCTTGGCGGGCAGTTTCTGTCGATGACAAAGCTGCGTCTCAGCTGCAGGCAGCTCCGAGTGAGGGACCGATGACTGCTCAAGTAGGCTTGTGTCACTGTTGGGTTCATGGAGAGTTTCTTCAGGCGCCGGTGTTTCTCTGCAGCAGCAATGTCCTGAGGGCCATCTATAGATGAACTCCAATGCCTTCTAAGTTGGTTGACATCGCAGCGCCAAATGCGACCATCTTGCAATTGGACCCTGTAAGACTTAGGACCAGTTACTGCCACAATCCACCCAGGCATACACAAAGTGTGCCCCGCATAGTTCCTGGCATAGACCTGGTCACTCTCAGCAAACTTCCTTGTCTGGCTATTTGATCCTAGAGGCGTGATTGGGGTGTAATATGGATGGAGTCTGTCTAAAATAGTCCTCAGATGTCTACCCATGAGAAGTTCACTGGACACCTATTTGTGGTGGCACAGGGAGTTGTGTGCTGGGCTAGAAGATCATTAGCAAGCCTAGAGTACCAATTTATAGGCCCAAGCCTTTCCAGAACCTCCTTAGCAGATCTGACTGCCCTTTCAGCCAGACCATTACTGGCAGGGTGGAAAGGAGCAGTAAGTGCGTGCCTGATTCCCAGGTTAGCTAGGAAAACCTCAAATTCACAGGAAGTTAACTAGGGCCCGTTATTAGTGTCAGGGAGGCCATGGGTAGCGAATATCCTTGATAGAGCCTTAATGACAGCTTCTGAAGTTGTGGAGGTCATCAAGGTCAGCTCTACCCATTTAGAAAAAGAATCAACCATCACCAAGAATGTACATCCATGAAAAGGGCCAGCCAGATCAATATGCACCCAGGACCAAGGGGCCCCTGAATCTTCCCACATACCTGGAGTGGATGTTGGTGGAGCAGGTCTGGTGGCTTGGCATGGCTGACAAGCATTCACCCAGCTTATGATCTGAGCATCCATGCCCGGCCACCATACATAACTGCAAGCTAGGGCTTCATCCTGACAATGTCGGGATGCCCTTCATGCAGGACTTTTAAAACTGAGGTCTGCAACTTGGAAGGGATAACTACCCTAGTTCCCCAAAATAAACAGCCTGGCAAAGAAGACAATTCTTGCTGGCGAGCTTTGAAGGGTAGAAATTCAGGGGAATAATGAACTGCAGGCCATCCCCTTCCTACCCAGTCAAGGACTTGGGAGATTACCTTGTCCCTGGCAGAATGGGCAGCAATATCAAAGGCGGTGATGGGAAGTTTGAGATCGTTGATCAGGAACACAGCATTAGTTGGTGCAGGATCCTCAACTGGAACAGGCAGGGGGCAGCGTCTAAGGGCATCAGCGTGGCTGAGACTCTTGCCAGCTCGATGAACCAATGTATAGGAATAGGCAGCCAGAAATAAAGTCCACCTGGTCATTCTTGGAGACAAAATCTGAGGAGTTTATCTATCGCCTGACAGAAGACCCAACAGAGGCTTATGATCCATAACTAACTCGAAATGATGTCCATATAGAAACTCATGGAATTTTTTGACAGAAGCAACAGCAGCCAAAACCTCCTTGTCAATTTCATTGTGGTTGCGCTCAGCTGGGGAAAAAGTTCTGGAGAAAAAGGCAATGGGTGCCTCAGAACCATTAGGCAGCCTGTGACTTAAAACGACTCCTATGCCAAAAGGTGATGCATCTGCTACTAAGACTAAAGGCAAATTTTCATTAAATTGAATCAGAACAGCATCAGATGTAAGCAGTAATTTGACTGCACGGAAAGCATGGGCTTCCTTAGGTCCCCAATGCCACGAGGATTGTTTATCCAAGAGTCTATGCAGAGGTTCTGCAATGGAAGCCTTATGTGGCAAAAATGAAGTGTAGAAGTTAAGAAGTCCTTAAAAAGCCTGGAGTTCGGTTTTGTTAGTTGGTGTGGGTGCCTCGTGAATAGCCCTTACTTTGGATTCGATTGGGTGAATACCAGAGGCATCAATTCTGTACCCCCAAAAATCGACCTGTGGGATGGCAATAGTGCATTTCTCTTTTTTTAATTTGAGACCATACTTTCTGAAACAATCAAGGACTCCCTTGACTCTTGGCAGTAACTGAGGTTTGTCAGGGGCAGATATTAAAATGTCATCGAAATAAGCTATTACGCCAGGTAATCCTAGAAATAGTCTTTCTGTTAAGTACTGAACATGGGTCGGAGTAAATGGAGACAGCCTCTGAATAGTGAACATTCAGCTCTTTATTTGCATAGTGACTTCTCAAAACAACAACAGTGAACTCTGCCTTATATAGGCAACCCTTGTGAGAATTGTCCAATAACGAGCTATGAACGCTAGCTCTTTTAACCAATAAGAATTCTCTGTTAAGGGCCAATCGGATTCCTCAGAACTAACCAATCCGATCTGGCCGCCTAACAGCCAATCAGAAGTGCAGGGCCAGAACCCTGCACTTTACCTTAAGCTCATACTTTATTAACTATGGTACATACACAACACTCCTTCCCCCTGGCTTCTTAATTACGATGTAGTTATATAGTCCTTTAGATAGGACGGTTGTCTTTTAACTCTTTCGGATTTTCGTTGGATTGGTTAGTTGCAATCCTGTTGAGGTAGATTGTTGTTTGGCAGTGGTTCTGCTTCTTGCTCAGCTGCAATTTCTTGCGGTGCAAACATTTCTCCTTCCTGCTCCATTTCCTGAGTATCACTTAGTTCGTCGCTCCCTTCGAGCAGATTCCCTGGAACTTCATCTTCTTCCGTACCTCCCCCCCCCTCGGTTTGGTCATGGGGGAGTTGTTGACTGGCCGTTGTGAGTCGTGACCTTAATTGGTCGATATGTCATTTCCACAGTTTATTGTCACAGCATTTCACTACGTAGGATTTAGGGCCGGTCACTCGTACTACTGTCGCCTCTATCCATAATGGTCGCCTGATAAGTTTTGTGCGTAAACGAGGTCTCCTACCTGGAAGGTGCGACAGCGGCTGCTGGATCCTATTGGTTTTTCCGGTTCGTAAGCAGGGTGCAACCGGTCGAGGTGGGAGCGGAGTCTTCGTCCCATCAGTAGTTCGGCGGGAGTTCTGCCAGTGACGCTATGTGGAGTTATGTGTTGCAAAAAGAGAATTTGGTTGACCTTGTCATCGATATTGTCATAGTCCACTTTTTGCAAAGTCTTTTTAACAAATTGGACCATGCGTTCAGCTCGGCCATTAGTGCGCAGGCGAGTTGAGTGCATGGCGGATGCCGTGGTCAGCGAGGTACTGCTCGAACATTAGTGCCGTAAACTGTGGCCCGTTATCGGACACCAGGACATCTGGCAATCCATGGGTTGCAAAGAGTCTATTTAGAATCTTGATCACCGCCTTGGAGGTCGTAGTCATCATACAATGAATTTCTAACCAATTGGAGTATGCATCGACTGTCAGCAGGAAGGTATAGCCCTTGGTTGGCCCCGTGAAATCCAGGTGGATTCTGGACCAGGGTCCACGTGGCGTCTCCCATTCAGTAGGCATGGCTTTTGGTGGGGCGTTGCTGACTTGTTGGCAATTGGAACACGCTTTAACCCACTGCTCGATTTGCCGGTCCATGCCCGGCCACCATGCGTAGCTTCGTGCAAGCGCCTTCATTCGCATGATGCCGGGGTGGCCCTCGTGCAGAATTCGCAGCAGCGTCTTCCGGAGTCATTCTGGGACAATGACTCTATCGCCCCAAATGATACAGCCTTTTTGGGAAAAAAGTTCAGTCTGTCAAGATTTGAATGGTGCGAAGTCATCTGGTACTTGGTCCAATGGCCATCCACGTTCTACCCAGCCTAGGACTCGAGCTAGGGTGTGGTCTCGTTTGGTTTCTCTTGCGATGTCTCAGGCGGTCATAGGCGGCGAGTTGAGTGTTTCGATCTGCAACGTGGTTGCCGTTGGTGCTGGATCATTGAGAGTCTTTGGAAGCGGTGCTCGGCTTAATGCGTCGGCGTGGGGAATGGCTTTCCCGGGGCAATATTGCAGGCAATAATTATAAGCAGCTAGGAATTCTGACCATCGGGTCATTCTAGGGGATAATATGTAGGGGGTTGGCTTGTCCCCGGCTATTATCCCTAGCAACAGTTTGTGGTCAGTTATAATGGTAAATGTCCTTCCATACACATATTCATGAAATTTTTTTACAGCTGAAACGATTGCGAGGGCTTCTTTATCAATTTGTCCATAGTTCCGTTCTGCTTGTGAAAGAGTCTTCGAAAAGTATGCAACGGGGGCTTCGTTCCCATTAGGCAGTACATGGCTCAAAATGGCGCCCACCCCGAAAGGCGATGCATCGCAGGTTATAACTAACGGCAAAGTCTCGTTATACTGCATTAGTACAGAGTCAGATGTGAGCAGTTTTTTTAACATTCCGGAATGCTTGCTCTTCCCGGTAACCCCATACCCACAATGCTTTCTTATCTAATAATCAGTGTAACGGTTCAACGACAGTTGCCTTGTGTGGTAAAAATACATTATAGAAATTAATTGCTTTTAATTTACTCTCGGTAGGATGAATGCCCTGGCTATCTATCTGGTACCCTAGAAACTCAACATTGTCAGTATACAATTGACACTTTTTTTTTTTTCACCTTAAGTCCGGCTTCTTGGAATTTTTTTAGAAAGCATTTCAAACGGTCCTGTAAGATTTTTTGGGTAGGGGCTGCAATTAATACGTCATCCAAATAAGGGACCACGCCCTTGATTCCTTGTAATAACCTTTCCATAAGGCTCTGGAAGATCCCCGGGGCTACACTAACTCCGAATTGCAATCAGGTACATTTAAAGGCACCCCTGTGCGTTACAATTGTTTGGGCTTGAGCCGTTTTTTCATCCACTGGTAATTGTTGATAAGCTTGGGCTAAATCTAATTTAGCGAAAACCTTACTGCCCCCCAAGGAATGGAGGAGATGCTGCACCACCGGAACTGGATACGCCTTCTGCTGTAGGGCATGGTTCAAAGTGGCCCGGTAGTCCCCACAAATTCGGATTGTCCCATCTGGCTTAATGGGTGTTACAATAGGGGTTTCCCATGGAGAGTGATCGATGGGCTTCAACACCCCCTGAGCAATTAACTTGTCGAGTTGTTCGTTGATTTTTGCTTTAAGAGCGAACGGAACTCGACGGGGCTTCAAGCGAATGGGAGCTACTTTTGATCTAAGCTGAATGAGATTGGGGTCCCCTTATACTCGCCCAAGCTGTCCGCAAAGACGTCGCTGAACTCAGAGATAAGGTCTTCCTCCCACTCACAACCACCGACTCGGTTCACCCTGGCCACTTCAATGCCGAGTGGCACGAACCATTGGAGGCCTAGTAGGCTAGGCCTATCTCTATCGATGACCATTAGAGGTAAGTACGCTGTATGCTTCTTGAAGGAGGCTCGGACTCGGCAGGACCCGACAACGGGGATTTGATTTCCTTGGTAGTCCTTGAGGATGAGGCGTTGAAATTGGAGGTCTTGGAATTGAATTGTGGGGATGAGTTGCTTGAGTGTCTTCCAAGACACCATCGAGAGGGACGATCCCGAGTCGACCTCCATGTGGCAAGGCTGGTTCTCGATGGCTACCATGACCTGGATTTTCTTAGTGTCCAAAGCTGAGGCATGACCGATAGTGATAATATGGTGAGCCTCTTCTCTTTGCAAAGCTCGATTTTTGTAGGAGTGGTTTACTGGCTCTCGCCTTACAGGATGGTTTCCTGTCGATTGGCGATAGTTAGCCCCTTTTGAGGCCTGGCTGAGTCCTGGTAAATTGCAGCAGACCCGGCCGATGTGGCCTCATTTCCCACACTCATGGCAGAGTGCGTCGCGGAATTTGCATTCGGCCCTGGCATGGTTGGCTCCACAGCCAGCGCAAGGACGTAAGGGCTTCGGGCGAGGGTCCCGGTCGGACCGCAGTCGATGGACCCCTTCTTCGTCGCTGTCTGACGACGAAGAGAGGTCCTCGTGGTGCGTTGTCACGAGCTGTCCTTCAGGCTTGGATAAAATGTCGCTTGTCAGTGGTGGTACTGGAGTGCGGCTTCGCCGTAGCTGTGCAGCCGACTTTTTGGTCACCTCTGCTGCCGTGGCTTCGGCGATGGCGTCGGCAAAGCTGATGTCGCCTTTCGCCATCAGCTTGCTTTGCAGGCCTAGTGCATCTAGTCCCAGAACTATTCGATCTCTTAGTGCCTCTTCTAAATTGGTGAACCCGCAGAGGCCCCCTAAATTTCGGATGTCCGCCACGAAATCGGCCACGCTTTCCCCTTTTCATTGGTTCCTCTGATAAAACTCATGGCGTGTGACGAGCATAGGCACGGTTGGTGCGTCATGGTTTCTCAGGATGGGTTCGAGGTCGTCCCAGCTCATGGCCTTCACTTCTCAAGGTTTGGCGAGTGCTTTAGCCATCTTAAATACGGCTGGGCCACAATGCGTCAGGAACAGTGCCCTTTTCTTTGCTGGTGTGGCGTCCTTCCAGTTATTTGTTTCGAAAAACATTTGGAAGCAATCCATCTAGGATTCCCAATCCTCTTGGTTTGGATCGAACAGAGCGGGTGGTACGATGCCGCCGGACATGGTTCCGTTGCTGGCGTCGTCTATCATGTGCTCGGTATTGCTTCCTGGCTTCTTCGGTTCAGACGTCTCCACATCCCATCCTCGTCACCAGTGTTAAGTACTGAACATGGATCGGAGTAAATGGAGACAGCCTCTGAATAGTGAACATTCAGCTCTTTATTTGCATAGTGACTTCTCAAAACAACAACAGTGAACTCTGCCGTATATAGGCAACCCTTGTGAGAATTGTCCAATAACGAGCTATGAACGTTAGCTCTTTTAACCAATAAGAATTCTCTGTTAAGGGCCAATCGGATTCCTCAGAACTAACCAATCCGATCTGGCCACCTAACAGCCAATCAGAAGTGCAGGGCCAGAACCCTGTACTTTACCTTAAGCTCATACTTTATTAACTATGGTACATACACAACACTTTCCATTAATGATTGGAAAATTCCTGGGGTCACACTAACGCCAAATTGGAGGCACCTACATTTAAAAGCACCCCTGTGCATTACAATAGTTTGTAGTTCAGTGGCTGCGTCATCAACAGGGAACTGTTGATAGGCCTGTGACATGTCTAATTTCACAAAAATGGTTCCTGGCTCAAAATAATGCAGCAGTTGCTGGATAACTGGGACTGGATAAGCGCTGATTTGTAAATATTTATTCAAAGAGCTCTTGTAATCCACACAAATTGCCATTTTTCTTCAGGGGTGTCATTATTGGGGTTTCCCATTTTGCGAAGTCCACAGGCTCTAATATGCCCTGTTTAATTAATTTGTCTGGCTCTATGTCTAGTTTTCAATGGATTGCAAAAGGTACCCTTCGAGGCTTTAAATGGATTGGGACTGCTAGAGGATCCAAGTTGAAAGATATTGGGGTTCCCGAGTAACAACCCAGGCCCTCGCTGAACACATCAGCATAGTCATTAAACAAGGCATCCACCTCTGCATTTGCAATAGAGTGGATTCCACTTACATGGAGGCCAAGGGCAGGGAACCAATCTAATCCCAACAGGCTTGGGAGTGCACCATTCACTACCACTAAAGGCAAGTGATCTTTAAAATTTTGAAACTGAATAAAAAACTAGCCTTTTCCAATAACTGGGATGGTTCTGCCTTGGTAGTCATGTAGGGTTAAGTTGAGCCTTGAAGCTTCTTCTTAGCCATTCTGGGAAGCAGTTGTTTCAAGGTGCTCCATGAGATGATGGACAGTACTGAGCCAGTGTCTACCTCTATCCTGCAAGAAACAAAAACACTGATTTTGTTCGAGCCTTTGTTAGTCAGCTTGGCTTGATAGCAGGTGAAACAATCTTCAATTTGTTTTTGTAAATGCTGAATTGTCTGAGGCTTCTGTGGTTGGACAAATGTCTTTCCTGCTTGACAGATCCTGGCTAAATGACCCTTTCTCTGGCATTTTAGACAAATGGCATCCCTGAACTTGCAGGATGCCCTGAGATGATTTCCCCCACAACTTAGACAGAAGGGCTGTGACCGTGGAGGTTGATTGGGGATTGATCTGTTTTCCCTTTGACTGGGTTTGGGCTGCCTGAGGCGATTTACATCACTAGCCTTTCCAGAGCCTTCCTCTGTGGAGACTTCATCGTAATGGATGGCTGAGCTGCTCTGGCTAATTCACCTGAATTTCTGCTGCTGAAAGTGCTGACAGTTCAGCAACTTGAGATTCTTCAATTGCTAATTTAAGGGTTAAATCCCCTTTAGCCAATAGACGCCTTTGTAGCCTTAAATCCCTGACTGCACAAACTAGTTGGTCTAATAACATGTCCTCCAGATAGTCTCTAAACCCACAGTGCAAGGCAGCTGTTCATAGGGCTGCCATGTACCCACTAATAGTCTCTCCCTCAGCTTGAATCCATCTTCTAAAAGCATGAAGCCTGGCAATTCAGGAGGGCTTAGGAGAACAGTGGTTAGAAAGAATTTCCTACAATTCTTCCCATGGAACAGTCTTAATTGAACATGGAGCCAACAATGCCATAGCAGTGTCAAACACTGTGGCTCCACAAAAACTTAAAAGGTAGGATTTTTTCCTATGGTTGGAAATGTCAGTGAGGTCTATGGCATCTAGGAAACAGTCAAATCGGTTTCTGTAGGACTCCCATGTTTCTGCTGTTGGTCTGAAAGGTGGGAACACAGGGTTCGAAGGCATTTCGACTCAGCGGTGCCGGATCTTCTGAGGAAAGTTGAAATTCGCGCTCGCGAATAGTGACAGTAAGGTCTTAAAGTGACATACAGCTCGGTATTGGCGTCAGCTCTTTTTGTAGTGACTTTGCTCAGCGATTCTTTACTTGGTTGCCTCTTACATTAGTATCCCACCTTCGTCGCCAGTGTTGTGGAGCGGCAGAATAACTGAGGCAAATGAGGAGCAAACTTCAGCTTTTAACTTTATTGAAACAATAAAGGGTTGCCACGGCTGCCACACTAACAAGGCAGCCAGCTGGTGGGGAGCAGCTGATGCTGTTTGACAGCTCCCTTTTATAGTCAGCTATCAATGGCATCAGCCAAAAGGAACGGTCCGTGTTCCCGCTGGAAACACGGACCAGAGTGCAGACTTCAGCTCAAACTTTTCCAAACGCAACAGCCAAGGTTCGGGAAAACTCACCCACAGACTCAATGGGTCTGCTTGCCAGCAAGGGGATCTTACCTGGGCATGGTCCATTGGTTAGGTTAGCTTGGAGTCCCATCTGCTTGGGTGCCAAATTGTTGGAAGAATTATCCTTCTGGGTTAAGTTCCAAGTGGGGAAAAAGACTGGAAACATGGAGATTGTTTGGAAAGATGGTTTAATGGTGGACAAGATCACATGGCTTGGAGCTCCAAAGTGAAAAGGATGATCAGATGTTGGGTGTTATGTTTGGAGCATGGGCGAGAAAGAATGGAGACGAGCCTTGTGGAGCGGTGAACTTCAACTCTTTATTTACATGGTGTGACAGCTCGTACTGGATGGCCGCTATAGCCTTCCTTATATAGGCAACCCAATAACTATTTAACCAATAACAATCCAGGAGTGCTAGCTCCGTTAACTAATACGAATGCCTCGTTAATGGCCAATCAGATTCCCCTGAATGGGCCAATCCTATCCTGCCATTAACAGCCAATCAGAAGTGCAGGGCCAGAACCCTGCACTTGACTCAAGATAACTTTATTAAACCTTTATGCATTCACAACACCCCTTCCACCTGGCTTCTGTTTACAGGGCACAGTTACATAGTCCTTAAGGTAGGACGGTTGCTTTATTAGTCTGCTTGATTTTCGCTGTGCGTTTTGTATTTGGCTGCAATCTCACTGAGGAAGATTGTTGTTTGGCGAAGGGGTTGCCTCTGGTTCAGAGTTCGCGTTTCCATTGTCACCAATATCTTCGGCAACTCCCTGAGGTGAACCTACTCCCATCTCTGGTTCCAGTTCCTGTGTCTCTATTCCACTATCGTTCCCTTCAACCGGGTTTTCCTCTAGTTGAATTTCATCTTCTTCTGTATCTCCCCCCCCCTCAGTTTGGTCATAAGGGAGTTCAGAAATGCCCGACTGGAGCCGTGATCATAATTGATTGATATGGCGTTTCCATAGTTTATCATCAAGGCATTGTACAAGGTAGGATCTCGGGCCGGTAACACGGATTACTGTTGCCTCTGCCCACAGCGGATCGCCTGATAGGTTTTTAGCATACACCAAATCACCTACCTGGAAGGTACGGCATCGGCCGCTGGATCCAAGTGGTTTTTCCGATTCATAAGCTGGGTGTAACCGGTCGAGGTGGGAGCAGAGCTTTCATCCCATTAGCAGTTCGGCGGGAGTTTTGTTGGTGACGCTGTGAGGTGTGATGTGTTGTAGAAAAAGGATTCGGTTGATTTTGTCGTCGATGTTATCGTAGTCTAATTTCTGCAAAGTTTTCTTAACAAATTGGACCATGCGCTCAGCCCTGCCATTGGTCTCAGGGTGCACAGGCGAGGTGAGCGCATGTTGGATGCCGTGGTCAGCTAGGTACTGCTCGAAGGACAGCGCGGTAAATTGGGGCCCGTTGTCGGATACCAGAACATCTGGAAATCCGTGGGTTGCAAAAAGTCTTTCCAATTTTTTGATAATCACTTCGGTGGTCGTGTTCATCATGCAGTGAATCTCGAGCCAATTTGAGTAGGCATCAACGGTTAGAAGAAAGGTGTGGCCTTTGGTTGGCCCAGCAAAGTCCAGGTGAATACGGGACCAGGGTCCCCGCGGTGTCTCCCATTCAGTTGGGATTGCTTTTGGTGAGGCGTTGCTCACTTCCTGGCATTTATGACAGGCTTTAACCCAATTCTCGATTTGCTTGTCAATGCCTGGCCACCATGTGTTGCTTCGTGAGAGGGCTTTCATTCGCACGATACCGGGGTGGCCATCGTGCAAGGTTCTCAGTACTGCTTTTTGGAGTCGTTCTGGGATAACGACTCTATCACCCCTATCTATCTATCACATAATACAGCCCTTTTGAGAGAACAACTCTGTTTGTCGAGTCTTGAATGGTGCGAAGTCATCTGATAACTGGTCCAATGGCCATCCACGTTCTACCCAGCTTAGGACTCGCGCTAAGTTGGGGTCTCGTCTGGTTTCTCTCGTGATATCTCGGGTGGTTAATAGCGGTGCGTGGAGTGTCTCAATCTGTAATGTGGTTATCGTGCGGGGTCGTCGAGAGTCTCTGGAAGCAGTGCTCGACTCAATGCGTCAGCGTGGGGAATGGCTTTCCCCGGGCAGTATTGCAGCCGATAATTATAAGCAGCCAAGAATTCTGACCAGCGATTCATCCTGGGGGATAATATGTAGGGAGTCGGCTTATCTCTGGCTATTATCCCCAATAACGGTTTGTGGTCAGTCACAATAGTAAAAGCCTGGCCATACACATACTCATGAAATCTTTTAATGGCAGATACAATTGCGAGGGCTTCTTTATCGATTTGGCTATAATTTCGCTCAGTTTTTGAAAGCGTCTTTGAAAAATATGCAACAGGGGCTTCATTACCATTAGGCAGTACATGGCTCAAAATGGCGCCCACTCCAAAAGGCGAAGCATCAGATGTGATATTTAATGGCAAAGTCTCATTGTACTGCATGATTACAGCGTCAGAAGTCAGTAGTTTTTTTACATTACGGAATGCCTGTTCTTCTTTATGACCCCATAACCAAATTGCTTTTTTGTCTAGTAAATGATGTAATGGTTCAGCGACAGTTGTTTTATGTGGTAGAAATACGTTATAAAAGTTGATAAGGCCTGGAGATCGGCCTTGTTCCAGAACGTCTGGAGATCGGCCTTGTTCCGAGGTCTGGGAGCATTTTTATTGCTCTCAATTTACTGTCGGTAGGGTGAATACCCTGACTGTCAATTAGATACCCTAAAAACTCGACACTATCTGTACACAGTTTACACTTATTCTTTTTCACTTTAAGACCGGCGTCTTGGAATTTCTGTAGAACTAGTTTTAAATGATCCCGTAAGATTTTTTTTGTAGGTGCAGCAATTAATACATCATCAAAGTAGGGGACTATGCCTTTAATCCCTTGTAGTAGCCTCTCCATAAGGCTCTGAAAAATTCCCACGGCTACACTGACTCCGAATTGGAGCTGGGTACATTTAAAGGCACCTCGGTGCGTCACAATCGTTTGTGCCTGTGCCATCTTTTCATCAACAGGTAATTGCTGATATGCCTGAGCTAAGTCTAATTTGGCGAAGACCTTTCCGCCCCCCAGGGAATGGAGGAGATGCTGCACCACCAGCACCGGATATGCATTTTGCTGTAGGGCGTGGTTCAGGGTGGCCCGATAGTCCCCACAAATTCGAATTGAATCATCCGGCTTAATTGGTGTTACAATTGGGGTCTCCCAGGGAGAGTGATCAGTTGGCTCTAGCACCCCCTGAGCTATTAATTTATCGAGCTGTTCATCGATTTTCGGCTTTAAGGCAAACGGAACTCGACGGGACTTAAGGCGAATGGGAGCTATCTTTGGATTAAGGCTGAACAATATTGGGGTCCCCTTGTACTCGCCTAATTTTTCCGCGAAGACGTCCCTGAATTCATGGACAAGGTCCTCCTCCCAGTCACTGCCGCTGACTCGGTTTATGCCTGCCACTTCAATGCCAAGTGGCACGAACCATTGGAGGCCTAGCAGGCTAGGCCGATCTTTGTCGATCATAGTTAGCGGTAAGTACACTGTGCGATTCTTGAATGAGACCCGGACTCGGTTGGATCCAACGACAGGGATTCGATTCCCTTGATAGTCTTTAAGAATAAGTCTTTGGGAACGGAGGTCTTGGCACTGGATAGTGGGAACGAGTTGCTTGAGGGTCTTCCAGGAAACCATCGAGAGAGACGATCCCGAGTCAACTTCCATTTGGCAAGGCTGATTTTCAATGGCCACTGTAATTTGGATTTTCTTGGCATCCAAGGCAGAGGCATGACTGATAATGATCGTCTGGTGAGCCTCTTCTCGCTTCATGGGGCGATTCAAAACTCGGTTTTTGTAGGAGTGATTTACTGGTTCTCGCCTTACAGGACGGTTTCCTGTCAATTGGCGATTGCCCCTTTTGAGGCCTGGCCGGGTCCTTGGAAGCTTCGGCAGACCCGTCCGATGTAGCCTCTCTTCCCGCACTCATGGCAGAGCGCGTCGCGGAATTTGCATTCGGACCTGGCATGGTTGGCTCCACAGCCGGCGCATGGGTGTAGGGACTTTGGGTAGGGGTCCCGGTCGGACTGCAGTCGATGGACCTCTTCTTCGTCGTGGTTGCAGCGTAATTGGGCAGCTGACTTCCTAGTTGCTTCTGCTGCAGTAGCATCAGCGATGGCATCGGCAAGGCTGATGTTGCCTTTCGCCATCAGCTTGCTCTGCACGCCTGGTGCATCTAATCCCAGAACTATTTGATCTCTCAACGCTTCTTCCAAATCGGCGAATCCGCAGAGGCCTCCCAGATTTCGGAGGTCTGTTATGAAGTCGGCGACGCTTTCTCCTTTTTGCTGGTTTCTTTGATAGAACTCATGCCATCTCACAAGCGTGGGCACGGTCGGTGCGTAATGAGCTCTTAGTAGGGGTTCGAGGACGTCCCAGTCCATCGCCTTTACTTCTGCAGGTTTGGCTAGTGCTTTAGCCATCTTAAATATGGTTGGTCCACAATGCGTTAGGAATACCCTCCGTTTCTTCCCGGTTGTGGCATCCTTTAAATTGTTAGTTTCTAAAAACATTTGGAAACGATCCATGTAGGACTCCCAGTCCTCTTGCACTGGGTCGAAGGGAGTGGGTGGTACAACGACGCCGGACATGGTTCCGTCGTGTTGCGTTGTCAGTCACGTGCTCGGTGTTTCTTCTTAGTTCAGTCAGCTCCGACATCTCCACATCCCATCCTCGTCGCCAATGTTATGTTTGGAACATGGGCGAGAAAGAATGGAGAGCCTTGTGGAACGGTGAACTTCAACTCTTTATTTACATGGTGTGACAGCTCGAACTGGATGGCCACTATAGCCTTCCTTATATAGGCAACCCAATAACTATTTAACCCATAACAATCCAGGAGCGCTAGCTCCGTTAACCAATACGAATGCCCCGTTAATGGCCAATCAGATTCCCCTGAACGGGCCAATCCTATCCTGCCATTAACAGCCAATCAGAAGTGCAGGGCCAGAACCCTGCACGACTCCAAGCTCAAGATAACTTTATTAAACCTTTATGCATTCACAACATTGGGTGAAGGAAAAGAAGGAAAAGACTGAGATGCTGAGAATCCCTTAGTTGGGCCCTCTGTTGGTCCCACCTTAGTGTTTCCTGTTCCTGTGCAAGAAATGTATCCCATTGGGGTGGGGGGCTTAACTAACTTTGTAGGCTTTGTCTGGACCACATGGCTTCACCTGAGTGCTGGCTGATGCAATCTTCCCAGGCCAGGTGGTGAGATGGGCAGAAGCCTTTGTTATGTAGAGTACTCTGGCCTAGGCCTTAATGGCCCACCAATTAACAAAGGTGAGCTTCTGCTTCTGAGATGAGTTTCTGCTTTTGAATTTCTACTTCTCTTTTTAGGGGGAATATTCTGCCTTGTTAATATTTCCTAGTGTGGGAAGCATCCACCCCCTCCTAGAAAATTGAAATAGCCTAGGAAATATTAAAAAGGCAGAATATTTCCTCTAAAAAGAAGCAGAAACTCACCCCCACCTTTGTTAATGGGTGGGCCATTAAGGCCTGGGCCAGAAAGAAAGATCTCCAGGTGAAGTGATAGCAATTGCCAAAAGCCCTTTTAAGGGCATAAATTATCCAGCAAGGCTAGATCAAGCCTGGAACTCAGGACAGCCTACAGAGTTGCCCACAGGAGTTTGACAACCAATTAGAATACAAACTCAAATTCAAATCCCAAAAGAGCGTATAAAATCCAGGCACTCTCAGTACCTCAGCCCTTTTTATTGATCTCTTCCTTTTCAATCTGGAGCTTGAGCCCATGTGGTCCTGTCCACCATGAAACCTTCCAAGCAGCCTCCATGTTTCCAGTGTCTTTTCCCCCACTTGGAACTGAACCCAGAAGGATATTTCTTTCAACACTAGGAAAATTCATTTTTCTAGGAGAGGGGTTGGTGTTAACTTCCAACAATATAATGCACACAGACAACTTTGCAAGCCTAGTTAACCTTCATTTTTAATTTTGAAAAACTTGGAAAATGTTGGAATTTAATATTGAGCCAAAAAGTTATATATGAAAGAAATTTATTTCCCATTTGTTCCTATTTTACTTGCAAAATGGGCTAGGTTGAATTTGAATTTATATCATTATAACAGGTTTTCTAAACTCTATTTGGCTGTCTGCTATTTTTTGTGCATGCAGATGTACAAATTGTTGATGGTCTTTTGTGCATTTTGTGGATTAACTATTTTTTAAAGCTTAAGTTGTCTGTTTGCCACTCATTTCCCAAAGAACTAAAAATAACAGCTCTGCTCTTTCCTTTCTTCTCTAAAACCAGATTGCTAAACAGATTGCTGGCCCATTCATTGCTGGAATGATTTGCTGGAGGAAAGAACATTTTTAATTTTATTTTTTTTTACAAACTTTAGTTCCTTTGTTAGTGTAGGTTTTTTTATATTTATAAAATGATCAAACAAATTCTACAATTAAAAAACAATTAAAAACATATTTCCATTCATTGCAGCCTATTCGTAGTAGTATTCACTCACTTTGAAATATTCTTAAGCATATAAAATATTACTAAATATTATTACAATTATTTTACATTTGATTTATATCATATTTTCATATATTTATGTAGTTATTTACATATTTATACATAATAAATATACATAGTTATGCCTATTCATACCAAATTATTTCATCACATCATAACCTTTCATTTCATCTCTATATTTTGTGTCTTCCTTGCAGCCAATTATACCATAAATTCCAAATTTTGAAGTAATCTGTCTCTATTCTGTCGTAGAACAAAGACAGACTCGAGACTGGAATTGAATTCAGCTCTTTATTAACTGTCAGTAACTTCAACTAAACTCAAGCCGCGGCAGCCTCTTTTATAGCGGCTGCTCGCAGCTCGCGGCCAATGGCATCATTTTAAACCTCCCGCCGTTAGGCGGACCAATCGCAACAGTTGTTAACCACCAATCACTAGGCGGCAGTGGTAGTCCAATCAGAACGTAGTATTACGAGTATGCAAATGTCTATATAAACACCCCTCCCCTCTTGGTTCAGTCCAATTCTACGTTACATAGACACGTAAGTAGGCAGGGCTTTTATGGTTCCTACTTGACCTATGCAGTTCAGTCTCGGTGTTGTCTTTGGTCGGTTTGGAGGGGATCGCTGTCTCTCCTGTCTTTCTCCCTAGAACTCCTGGAAGGGTGAGTCAGCCATGCTGCTCCCGCCTGGTCTCTTCGGGCTGGTTGAGTCGGCTTTTCCGCTCCCTCCTGGCTTATCTGGGCAGGTTGAGTCAGCTTGGTTGCTTCTTCCATGGGTGGCTTCCAGGTCCTTTCTTTGGAACTCACCTGCAGGTAAGTAGTTTTTATTTTTTGTTGGGCTCTCTGGTACTGGTTGGTGATTCGTTTTTTGTCGTGTTAGTGGAGGGTCTTCCCTTTCTTTATTGTTTGAGGGATCCGCCCCTCTGGTTTTATTATTATCTATTGGGTTTCGTGTGTGTGCATGTTCTATGCCTCGGGGTTTGTCGGTGATTCATTCTAGAGTTTGAGACCATAGTTGGTCTAGATGTCTCTTCCAGGTTCTGCCGTCCATCGTTTCTAGTCGATATGACTGGGCCCTGTTATTTATGTTATTGTGGCCGGTAGCCACAATGGGTCCCCAGCAAGATTTTTTGTGTATACCAGGTCGCCTGGTATAAATGTGCGGTACTTACTGGAGGAGTCTGGTGGCTTTTCAGGGTTGTAGGTGGGGTGCAGTCTATCCAAATGTGTTCGCAATTTTCTGCCCATTAAAAGTTCAGCTGGACTCTTGTTAGTTGATGTGCTCAGTGTTATATGTTGGATTGTGAGCATTTTATTGATTTTGTCTTGAATGTCACCTGTGTCAAGTTTTTCTAATGCTTCTTTCATATATCAAACCATGCGTTCTGCCTGTCTGTTTGAAGCTGGGTGAGCTGGCACTGTTAAAGCATGTTGTATGCCCTGTTCTGCGAGGAATTGTTCAATAGCTAAGGCTGTGAACTGTCTAACTGCCATTGTCCGAAACTAACAAGTCCGGTAACCCATGTATTGCAAAAAGTTTTCTTAGTTGTTTGGTGATGGCTTCAGTCATCATGGAATTCATGATGCTGACCTTTAACCAGTTCAAGTAGGCATTGACAATGATCAAAAATGTATATCCTTTTGTGGGTCCAGCGAAATCTATGTGGATCCTCGACCAGGGGCCTCTGGGTGTCTCCCAGTCGAGGACCGGTGCTGGAGGGGGGAGTAGGTCTGGACTTCTCGCATTTATTACATGTTGTCACCCATGTTTCAATGTCTTTGTCCATGCCTGGCCACCAAATGTAGCTTCTGGCCAGGGATTTCATTTTTATGATACCCAGGTGTCCTTCATGTAACATGCTCAGCACTTCTTCTTGTAGTCTTTTAGGAACAACAACTATCCCCCCACAGTATACATCCTTTTTCAACTGACAGCTCAATTTGCCGGGTTCTGAAAGGTTTAAAGGTCTCATTCTTATCATTTTCCAGCCAGCCCCTCCCTACCCAGTTTAGGATTCGGGCCATCAGTGCATCTTTTGTGGTTTCTTTTACGATGTCTGATGCGGTGATAGGCAGGTTTGGTAATGTTTCAATTTGTAGAGTGAACGTGGTAGGAGCTGAGTCATCGTCCAGATCTGGTAGAGGTGAGCAGTTCAGTGCGTTGGCATGGGGTATGACTTCCTGGTTGGTGGATGAGTTTGTAGTTGTAGGCTGCCAGGAATTCTGACCACCATGTCATCCTTGGCGACAGGATGTTGTGGGTGGCTTTGTTCCCCGCCAGGATTCCCAACAGTGGCTTGTGGTCAGTAATTAAGGAAAATGTCCTACCGTAAAGGTATTCATGAAAATGTTTGACCCCTGATATAGTGGCTAAGGCTTCTCTATCCAGTTGGCTGTAGTTTCTTTCGGCTTTTGACAGCATTTTGGAATAAAAGGTGACCAGTGCCATCAGGTAGTGTGTGGCTAAGTATGGCGCCCACACCAAATGGTGATGCATCACAGGTGACAGTCAGTGGCAATATGTCGCTGTATTGAATTAATACAGATTCGGACATTAATAAGTCTTTAATTCCCTGGAATGCGGCTTCTTCTCATTGGCTCCAGGCCCAGGTGGCTTTTTTTATCAAATAGTCTGTGCAGTGGTTCTGCTATTGTTGCCTTCTGTGGCAAAAAGACATTGTAAAAATTAATGAGTCCCAAAAATGCCTGTAAGTCTATTTTATTTTTGGGTTTGGGTGCTTCTTTTATAGCTCTTTTTTTTTCTGGTGGGATGGATCCCTGCTTCATCAATAAGGTATCCCAGGAGCTCGACCTGATTTGTGAAAAGTTGGCATTTTTCTTTTTTGACTTTGAGTCCTGCTTCTCTAAATCTTTGCAAGACTTCCCTCAGCCGGTCTTTTAGTTGCTTTTTATTTCCGGTGGATACCAATACATCATCAAAATAAGGGACCACCCTTTTAGTCCTTGTAGGAGGCGCTCCATCAGGCTTTGGAAAATGCCTGGGGCTACGCTGACACCAAATCACAGCCTGTTGCATTTGAATGCCTCCCTATGCGTTACAATAGTCTGTGCCTCTGCTGTCTCGGGATCAACTGGCAATTGTTGATATGCTTGCGCGAGATTGAGCTTTGCAAAAACTTTTCCTCCCCCCGAGTGCAAAAGGTGCTGAACTACTGGAACGTGATATGCGCTCTGCTGCAATGTATGGTTTAGGGTGGCCTTATAGTCACCACAGATGTGCATGGGCCCATCTGGTTTCACGGGGGTCACAATCGGGGTTTCCCATCTTGCATGGTTGATTGGCTGTAGTACCCCTTGTGCGATGAGTTTGTTCAGCTGCTCATCGATTTTTGGCTTTAAGGCAAAGAGGACACGCCTGGCCTTTAGCTGGATGGGGGCTATATTCAGGTTCAGGCTAAATGATATAGGGGTCCCACGGTACTTGCCTAGCATCCCGTCGAATACATCCTGGAACTCCTTCATCAGGTTTTCTTCCCAGTCGGTGATGCTGTTGATTCCTGTCACCTCAATCCCCAGGGATGCGAACCATTCTAACCTGAGCAGACTGGGGCAATCTTGGTCGATGATTGTCAATGGAAGGGCCTCAGTATGTCTTTTGAAATTTATTTTGAAATGTCCCAATGCAACTACCGGAATCTTGTTTCCTTGGTAGTCTTTTAATGTTAGGCTTTGCTCTTCAAGTTCTTTTCTTTGTATGTCTGTTATCAGGTTTTTTATGGTGTTCCATGATACCATTGATAGATATGAGCCAGAGGCCACCTCCATCTCACATGGTTGTCCTTCTATTTTAACGTTTATGCAAAACTTTCTTGCATTGGTTGCTCTGGCATTTCCAATTATGATTGTTTGGTGTGTTTCTTCTTTCTTGTTGATTCGCCTACTTCTGTTCTCAGCTCCAGCGACTCTTGGTCTGTCTCTCTCTAGTTCTGGGGGGGGTGTTGCCTTGTCTTTTAAGAATATAGCTCTTTTTGTTTCGGCAGACCCTTGCAATGTGCCCTTGTTTTTCACAGTGTCTACAGATGGCGTCCAAGAAAAGGCACTCAGAACATGGGTGGTCTCCTCCACATCCAGCGCACTGAAATTCAGGTTTCCTTCCTTTTTTTTCTTGCTGGTTTCATTCCGACTGGAGCCTATGTATTTCCTCATCTTTGTCGGTGTCAGGCGAGTAATCGATGTCTTCATGGTGGGTGGTTGCGGTAGTGTGTTTCTGAGTACCTTCTGCTTTCTTTTCTCGGCTTTGGCTTGGGCTGTTCTGCATTTCTCGGTTAGCCGTATTCATTTGTCACAGTGTAGCCACTGATTTCTTTGCTGCTTCAGCTGCGGTGGCTTCAGTGATAGCCTCGTTCATGGTGATGTTGGGTCGGTTCAGTAATTTGCTTTGTAAGGTAGTGTCTCTCAATCCGAGGACCACATGGTCTTTCATGGCTTCGTCCATGTTGAGAAATTTGCATGCTCCTCCAATGTCCCTTAGGGCTGCTATGAAATCCCCGATACTCTCGCCTTCCCATTGATGTTGTTTATAAAATTCATGTCTTCGGGTGAAGTTGGAGACAACTGGCGCGTAATGGGCTCTCAGCATCCAGTTCAAATCTGGCCATGCCATCTGCTTAACATCATGAGGTTTGGCCAATGCTTTGGCCATTTTGAAGATAGTAGGGCTGCAGTGTGTTAGGAATATGGCTCTCTTCCTCTGGTCAGTGATTCTTTGCAGTTCGTTACTCTCCAGGAACATTAGGAACCTGTCGATATATGACTCCCAGTCCTCTTTGGCTGGGTTGAATGGGGCGGGTGGCGAGTTATTGTCAGCCATCTCATTGATCGCTCGGTTCTCATTGCCACGTGCTTACAGTCTCTTTCCACTCGATCCCACCTTCGTCGCCAGTGTTCTGTTGTAGAACAAAGACAAACTCAAGACCGGAATTGAATTCAGCTCTTTATTAACTGTCATTAACTTCAACTAAACTTGAGCCGTGGCAGCCTCTTTTATAGCGGCTGCTCGCAGCTCGCGGCCAATGGCATCATTTTAAACCTCCCGCCGTTAGGCGGACCAATCGCAACAGTTGTTAACCACCAATCGCTAGGCAGCAGTGGTAGTCCAATCAGGACGTAGTATTACAAGTATGCAAATGTCTATATACAACAGTCTCTTCTTTCTCCTTCATTGAAAGCCTATCCATTTCTGCACACTCTAAAACCTTTTTTTATTGTCATTATATTAGAGGGAATGCTGTCCCTTTTCCAATTCTGGGCAAAGGCTATTCTTGCTGAAGTTATTATATGTAATATAATATATTGGAGTTTCTTACATATTTTATCTCTTATCATATGCAATAGGAATGTCTCTGGTCTCAATTCATTTTCCTGTTTTGTAATTTCCTCCAGCCATTTCCTAATTTTAAATGAATATTTTTTAACTTGAGGGCATTTCCACCACATATGGAAATAGGTTCCCTGTTTATAATTACATTTCCAACAATTTGCTGATCTATTAGGGAACATCTTAGCCAATCTTGCTGGGGGTAAATGCTAACAGTAAAACATTTTGTATAAATTCCCTTTGTATGCTGCTGATAAAGTTAAAGTTATAGTTTATTTCCCATAATTTTTCCCAATCTTCCAAATTAAAGCTGTAATCAAAATTTTTCAAATTTCCAAATTATCATAGTCTCTTTTACCACTTCCTCTTCCATTCGGTATCTTAGGAGATAACTATATATTTTGGTAATCATTTTTTCATTTGACCCTTGTAATATTTTATCTAATTCCTGCTGATCTTTATGTATTCAAAATTCTTCTATATCTTTCTTATATCTTGTTTGAATTTATAAATAGGGCCACCAGTCTATTTTTATGCCTTGTTCCTTCAAGTCTTGATTAGTTTTCAATTTTCCCTATCCATCCAATAATTCTTTATATCTCACTATATTATTTAAGTCAAGGACATTGGGATACACCATTGCTTCTACGGTGATCTTCATGTAATGGTTCCTCTTGATTCTTTCCCATACAGATAATAAAGTGTCTCTAACTTTGTGCCTCTGGAAGTATGAATGGAATGTATCTTTCCCTTCCCATATAAATGCATGCCACCAATCTGCAGATTGTGTCCCATTATTGTCAATACTCGTTTATTTTTTTTAGATATACCCAACCCTTAATCCATGTTAAGACTTTGGCCTGGTAATGGAGCTCCCAATCTGGGAATCCAAGATCTCCCTTGTTTCTACTATCCTGCAAAAGTTTCAATTTTATTGGCACCTTTTTCCCTTGCCAAATAAAGTTTATCATTGTCTTATTTAGTTCTTCAAAAAACATTTTTCCTAATTTTATTGGAATTACATGAAAAGGAAATAATAATTCGGGCAGAATATTCATTTTTATTGTGGCAATTCTTACTATCGGTGAGCTATAGTTTCCCCCAATTATCCAAATCTTTTTGTATTTGTATTAATAATCTATCATAATTATCTCCTTTTATAGAAGAACATTTTGCTGTTAACTAAATCCCAAGATATTTCACTTTATTTGTTGTCTGTATCTTTAATTTTCCTTCCAACTCCTCTTTCTGTTTCATTAGTGATATTTTTAGTTATTATCTTTGTTTTTTATTTATTTATCTTCAATCCAGCAACTCTACCATATTTCTCTATTTCTTGTTGTAAATATATTTCTTGTTTCGAGAGGATCTTCTATGTCATCTGCAAAGGCTTGTGTTTTATATTCTTTTTTGATTCTCAGTTCTTTAATTTCCTGATTTTGCCTAATTTGTATTAATAGTATCTTTGCTGCTAAGATATACAATAGTGGTAATAATGGAAAAATTCAAATTAGCAAATGCTTTTTGTGCATCCATAAATATCAATGCCATTTCTTTATCTGGGTGTACTTTATAATGTTCTAATATGTCCATTATCATTCTTGTATTATTACTTAAATGTCTTTTTGGTACAAATCCATTTTGATCTGAATATATATATTCATTTAAGATTTTTTTTAACTCTCTCTGTGATTATTGTAGCAAATATCTTATCAACATTTAATAATGAAATTGGCCTATAATTTTTGATCTGTTGGGCATCTGAATTCTTTTTTGGAATAAGTATAATATATGCCTCTGTCCATGAATTGGGAAGTTTTGCTTGCTCTATTGTCTCATTATATAAGTCCAACATTAATTGTTCTAAAGGGATTTGGATTTCTTTATATATTTCTGCTGGAATTCTGTCTGGTCTGAGTATTTTATTGCTTTTTTGCTTCTTGATTGCGGCTTTCATCTCTGACATCATAATTTTAGCATTTAACATTTCTTTTGTAAGTTCTGGAATTATAGGTAAGTTCCTCTTGGTTAAATATTTTATAGTCTTTTCTTCTGGTATGTCATCTTGACTATATAGCATTTTAAAGTCGTTTTGGGCAATAATTTTCTTTTTTTCTATCATACGGTGTGGAATCCCATTTTCATCTTGTAATGTTAGTATTAACTTTTTCTCTTTCTCTTTTTTTAACTTGTGTGCCAACCACCCCCCTTTGACATGTTCAAAATAATTTTGTTTTGCATTCTAAGATTTCATACCATTTCTTCTTCTATAGATAAATTTATTTTATGTTTAACCACTTCTCTCTCTTTTTTAATTTCCTCATTTTGGAGATCATCTTGCATTTCAGAGTCCAGTTCTTTAAGTTTTTTCCTGTAGTTTTATTTGTTGTTTTATCCTATCTTTGTTTTTTCTCACTCCATAAGCTATAGTTAGACCATGGATATAAGCTTTAGTTGTATCCCATAAATTTTGTATTGTTGTTTGGTCATTTGCATTATCTTTGAGGAATAGTTTTAATTCTTTTCTCAGCATTTGTGCATAACTTTTGTCCTTTACCATTCCCTGATTTAAGGTCCATCTTCCCCTCCTTTTTCTCCCTTTCCACTTTAATTTCAAAGGGTTATGATCTGCCCAGGAATTTGGCATTATTTCAATTTCTTCAATATCTTTTCCTATTTCTCGGTCCATCCACACCATATTTATTCTAGACCAGAAATTATGTGACTTCAAGAAGAATGTATATTGTCTTTCCTTCATATTTCATTCTCTCCACTTATCTTTTAAATTTAGTTCCTGTGTCATTTTATGGAAAGGTTGGCAGTGTTTTTTTTCTTATTTCTTTTACTGCTTATGTAATCTTTTTCTATGTTCACTACTGCATTAAAACCTCCAATAATATTTTTTACATTTGATTTGATTTGTCAATCGCTTACAAGATACAGGTTTAAAAATAAATATAGTTTTGAATACATGATAGATACTTATAAGAAAAATAAAAAACAAGAGGACAGGGAGGGTAGGCACAATTGCTGCACTTATGTACACCCCCTGGTGCGCTTATGCATGCCCCCATACATTGGTCTGTTCCAATTCTACTATTATTCGATGTAACTTACTGTAAAATTCTGTCTGAATTGTAATTGCATAATGTCAACTCATAAAACATTTTCTATACACGTTTTACAGAAAGAAGGGGGGAGTTTCAAAGAGCAGGCTGCAGTTTGGAATCAAAAGTACATTCCATTCATATTTTCTTTAGAGACTGATTACATGACTGAACCTTCTGCCATGCAAAAATCTAATTGGAAAGCATGATTGATGACTCTTGGCTATGAACATGTTTCGTTGGAGATTATGAATTATGAAACACTCAGAGGGGTGGGGGAGAAGCAGGGTCAAGGGTGACAGTGAATTACGTCTCTCAGAGTTGGCTATGCCCAGGTTTTGCCAACATATTGATTTCTAATAAATCCTTTGAAGAGTGTGGCTTGAGACTCATGATTTAATTGGAGTAACTGCCAGAATCCTGACACATAAATTATTATTAGTAGTATTTAACATTAAACATTGGTTTAATGTTATTTCTATCAATACATTTTTTTCCTTTTTGTAGTTGTTTCAGCTTTTTAATGAATATTTTTAAAAACATTTAATTGTTATATTTTTCTACTTCCATTGGCACTTTGAAATTTGTTTGTTGATGTTAAGTTTGAGCATGGGCGAGAAAGAATGGAGACGAGTTTCTGAACGGTGAACTTCAGCTCTTTATTTACATCGTGACTTGCTCATTTAACATCAGTAAAACCCACCTTATATAGTCAAACCTTGTAACGTTTAACCAATAACAAGCTAGGAACGCTAGCTTTTATAACCAATAGGAACTCTCTGTTAAGGGCCAATCGGATTCCCCGGAACGGGCCAATCCAGTCCGGCCACTTAACAGCCAATCAGAAGTGCAGGGCCAGAACCCTGCACTTACTCCAAGCTCACACTTTATTAATTATATTGCATACACAACTGTTGAAAATGAAAGTGTAATGGTGGGAGGCCCCCCCTGGTCACTTAAAGCCACTGTTGGTGTGCACTCTAAACCCTAGCTATACTATTGAAAACTATTCAATTTATGCCATCAATTAATTCCAACATTTTCCAATAGTCGTCTCCCCCATTTCTCATAACAGCCCATGCTGTTGGAAAAGCAGGGAAAGAAGAATGGAAATTGTTAAGTTCTGCACATGGTTGCAAGGAACGGAGACGAGGCAGTGAACAGTGAACTTCAACTCTTTATTAACCATCGTGAACAGAGCAAAAATCTGGGGCAGCAGCAGCCTTTTATAAGGCAGGCTGCTGACCTATTAACCAATGAGAACATGGAAGTATTAAACCCTTGAACCAATGAGAGTGGCTCGTTAACAGCCAATTAGATTCTCCAGAACGGACCAATCTGATATCGCTATTATCGGCCAATCAGAAGTGCAGGATTAGAACCCTGCTTTTTCTTTAAACTTTGATAAAACTTTATTTAAGCGTTTTTATTAGTTCATAACACCCCTTCCCCCTGGGTTCCATTTGAGGGGTGCGGTGATGTAATCTCTAAGATATGTGGGTTGTTTTAACTGTCTATTAGATTTGTGCTGTCCCATCGGATCCCGTCTGCAGTCCAGCTTCGGTGGGACATTTTTGGACATATCTGGTACCGGCAGTTCCACATTCTCACTGGACGACTCGGTGCCGCTAATTATGTCGTTGTTGTTGTCCTCCGATCTTAGCGGGCTCACCTCCGTTGAGGTATTCCTCTCTGGTGAGGACACACCCCTCCCTGATTCTTCTTCATTAATTGCACCCAATCGCTGACTTCCTTCGCTTCTGCTCTCCACCATCTCGAATTTGGTTTCTTCGACATCCCCTCCCCCCTCAGTTTGGGAGTCCCAGGAGTCGCGGGAACTGGGTTGTAGCCTAGAGTGAAGCTGATCTATATGGCGTTTCAATATTTTTCTGTCACAGGTTTGCACATGGTACGATCTGGGCCTGGTGGTTTGAATTACAGTTGCTTTGATCCATAATGGTTTGCCGGAGAGGTTTTTAGTGAAAACTAAGTCACCTACCATGAACTCATGGCATTTTCCACTGGATCCGCAGGGTTTTTCTGGCTCGTAGGAAGGGTGAAGCCGGTCGAGGTGGGAACGGAGCTTGCATCCCATCAATAGTTCAGCTGGCATCTTGTTGGTGATGCTGTGTGAAGTGATGTGTTGGAGTAGGAGTATTCTGTTTATTTTTTCATCAATGTCCCCATAGTCCATTTTATGGAGAGTTTTTTTAACAAGTTGCACTTGACCCTGCCGTTAGCCGCAGGGTGCGCTGGCAAAGTTAGCGCATGGCAGATGCCCCAATCCACTAAGTATTGTTCAAACGCCAGGGCGGTGAACTCGGGTCCGTTGTCGGAGACCAGGACGTCTGGCAGTCCGTGCGTTGCAAATAGCCTATTCAATTTTCGGATGAAGGACTCTATTGTAGTATTCTTCATTTCATGGATCTCGAGCCAGTTGGAATAGGCATCCACTGTTAGGAGGAATGTATATCCTTTAGTAGGTCCTGCAAAATTAACGTGGATGCGGGACCACGGCCCCCGGGGGGTTTCCCATTCTATTGGAGTTGCTCTAGATGGGGCACTGCTGACTTCTTGGCACTTTAAGCAAGTCTTTACCCAGGCTTCGATTTGTTTGTCGATGCCCGGCCACCACGCGTAGCTTCGTATGAGTGCTTTCATACGCACGATGCCGGGGTGACCGTCATGCAATGTTTTCAATACTGCTCATTGCAACCGCTCTGGGACGACGACTCTATCTCCCCATAGGATGCAGCCTTTTTGAGAAAACAGTTCTGTTTGCCGGTTTCTGAAAGGGGTGAAATCGTCAGAGGTTTGTTCTATTGGCCATCCTCTTTTGACCCAGCTAAGAACTTGCGATAAGACAGGATCTCGTTTTGTTTCAATTGCAATGTCTCTGGCTGTTAGCGGTGGTGACTGTAGCATTTCAATCTGGAGTGTCATAAGGGTTGGAGCTGGGTCGTCGACGGTTTCCAGAAGTGGGCACGGCTCAATGCATCAGCGTGGGGAATGGCTTTCCCCGGGCAGTGTTGTAATTTATAGTTGTACGCAGCTAAAAACTCCGGCCAGAGAGTCATTCTAGGTGACAATATATAGGGGGTTGGCTTGTCTTCTGCTATAATCCCAAACAAAGGTTTGTGGTCAGTAACAATAGTAAAAACTCGTCCATACACATATTCATGAAACCGTTTCACAGCAGATACAACAGCAAGAGCCTCTTTGTCGATCTGGCTATAATTACGTTCAGCCTTTGACAAGGTCCTTGAAAAATAGGCAATAGGGGCCTCACTACCATTTGGTAACACATGACTCAAAATGGCTCCTACTCCAAACGGTGACGCGTCACATATAATTGTTAAAGGCAGAGTCTCGTTATACTGCATTAAAACAGCATCTGAGGTTAGTAAGTTTTTCACTTGTCAGAATGCGTGCTCCTCTCGGTGTCCCCAGACCCAGGTTGCTTTTTTGTCGAGAAGTCTATGTAGGGGCTCAGCTATGGTCGCTTTCTGGGGCAAGAAAATATTGTAAAAGTTAATGAGCGCCAGGAAAGCTTGGAGATCAGTTCTATTTCTGGGTCTTGGGGTGTTTTTGATTGCTCTCAGTTTACTGTTAGTGGGGTGGATGCCCTGTTTATCGATTAGGTACCCCAGGAACTCTACTTTGTCTGTACACAGTTGACATTTATTTTTTTTAACCTTAAGGCCAGAGTCTTTAAATTTCTGGAGAACCAATTTAAGCCGCTTTTCTAGTATTTCTCTATTTGGGGCAGCAATTAAAACGTCATCAAAGTATGGCACGACCCCTTTGATCCCTTGCAAGAGTCTCTCCATCGGACTTTGAAAAATCCCTGGGGCTACGCTCACTCCGAATTGGAGTCGGTTGCACTTAAAGGCGCCTCGGTGCGTAACGATCGTCTGTGCCTCTGCGGTTGTTTTATCTACAGGCAGTTGTTGGTAGGCCTGTGCTAAATCCAATTTAGCGAAGACTTTTCTGCCCCCCAGGGAATGGAGAAGTTGTTGTACCACCGGTACCGGGTAAACATTCTGTTGAAGAGCATGATTAAAGGTAGCTCGGTAGTCCTCACAAATCCTTAACAATCCATCCGGTTTGATGGGTGTTACAATTGGGGTTTCCCAACGAGCGTGGTCAGTTGGTTCTTAAACACCCTGGGCTATTAACTTATCGAGCTGCTCGTCAATTTTTGGTTTAAGGGCAAAAGGTACCTGACGAGGCTTAAGGCAGATGGGGGCTACTTCAGGGTTAAGGTTAAATGATATCAGGGTCCCCTTGTACTCGCCTAGTTTGTCTGCAAAAATGTCCTGGAATTCCTGGACGATGGCCTCCTCCCAGTCGTTACTTCTGGTTTGGTGAATGCCGGCTACCTCGATCCCGAGTGGGGTGAACCATTGAAGGCCTAACAAGCTAGGCCAGTCACGGTCGACGACGGTCAGTGGTAATGACGCAATAAAATTTTTGAATGATACTTGGACTTGGCTGGATCCAACAACCGGAATTCGGTTCCCCTGATAATCCTTGAGTATGATTCTTTGGACTCTGAGGTCTTGACGCCAGATGGCAGGAATTAATTGTTTAAGAGTCTTCCAGGAAACCATCGAGAGGGAAGATCCTGAATCGACTTCCATCCCACAAGACTGGTTTTCGATGGTGACCTTCACTTGGATCTTCTTTGCGTCTAGCGATGAGGCATGACCGATTGTAATGGTTTGGTGTGCTTCTTCTCTTCTCGATAAAATGGCCGGTGTTTTGTTTCTGTAGGAGTGGTTGTTCCATTAGCGGTTCAAATGTTCCCGACTCACAGGGTGATTCTCTGTGGTCTGGTGGTAGTTGTTTCCCCTCTGAAGTGGGCTGGATCCTTGCTTGCTTCTACAGACCTTCCCGATGTGGCCTCTTTTCCCACAGAAATGGCAGAACGCGTCAAGGAATTTGCAGTCTGATCGTGGGTGGTTTGCCCCACAACCCGTGCATTGGTGCGGTAGTCTTTGATTCCGCTGATGGCATTGGTCATGTTCAGACCGGAGCCGATTGACCTCCTCCTGATCACTTTCTGATGGCGATTCGAGGTCCTCGTGGTGGGTCGCTGTTGTGTGCCTCTCTAGGCGAGGTGAGGTATCACTGGCAAGTTCACGGAGCAGTGCGTTGGTGTGGTGCATTCGGGCGGCCAACTTCCTGGTTGCTTCTGCTGCAGTAGCATCTTTGATGACATCAGCAAGGTTGATGTCCCCTTTTGCCATGATCTTGCTCTGTACCGTCTAGTCATCTAATCCCAGAACTATTCGGTCTCTCAGAGCTTCTTCAAGGTCTGCGAACTCACAGAGGCCTCCCAGATTCCGGAGATCCGCGGTGAAATCTGCAACGCTTTCTCCCTTCTGCTGGTCCCTCTGGTAAAATTCATGTCTTCGGACAAGTGTTGGTACGGCGGGTGCATAGTGGGCCCGTAGAAGGAGCACGATGACGTCCCAGTCCATGGTCTTCACCTCAGCCGGTTTCGCTGGTGCCTTGGCCATCTTAAAGACGGCAGGCCCACAATGGGTCAGGAACACTGCTCGCTTTTTCCCCATAGTGGCATCCTTCAAGTTGTTGGTCTCCAGAAACATCTGGAAGCGGTCTATGTATGAGTCCCAGTCTTCTTGTGCCGGGTCAAATGGAGCAGGTTGTATGGTGCCTCCGGACATGGTTCCATTGTCGATGTGCCTTCAGCCACGTGCTCTGTTTGATGCTCTGTAGTGTTCAGTCAGCTCTGATGTCTCCGCATCCCATCCTCGTCGCCAGTGTTAAGTTCTGCACATGGTTGCAAGGAACGGAGACGAGGCAGTGAACAGTGAACTTCAACTCTTTATTAACCATCGTGAACAGAGCAAAAACCTGGGGCAGCAGCAGCCCTTTTATAGGGCAGGCTGCTGACCTATTAACCAATGAGAACATGGAAGTATTAAACCCTTGAACCAATGAGAGTGGCTCGTTAACAGCCAATCAGATTCTCCAGAACGGATCAATCTGATATCACTATTATCGGCCAATCAGAAGTGCAGGATTAGAACCCTGCTTTTTCTTTAAGCTTTGATAAAACTTTATTTAAGCGTTTTTATTAGTTCATAACAGAAATCTTTTTTTTTTTGGTGGGTGGTAGTTTTTTGATCACCAAAAAACCTGCTTCCTTCCTCCTATTAAAATGGAGTGGGGTCTTCTGCTTCAGTTCTCTACTCTGCAGCAAATTGGAAAACCAGCAGCAGAAGCAGGTTGAGGAGAGAAGAGCAGGAAGTAGAATTTTTTGATGCCAATTTTCCAATGCAGGTAATCCTTGAGTTGTGATCACAGTTGAACCCAAAATTTATGTTGCAAAGTGAAACATTTTAAAGTGAGTTTGTCCCATTTTATGACTTTTTTCACTCGTGTCAAGTGAACAATGGTTCATTTCTTAAGATAGTAATTATTAAGTAAATCTGGATTCCCCATTGTCAGAAGATCAGAAAAGCAGATAATGTGACACCAGGACACTGCAACTGTCATACATATGAACCAGTTGCCAAGCATATGAATTTTGATCATGTGACCAAGGAGATGTTGCAATAGTCATAAGTGTGAAACTTATGTTAAACTTACGTTAAACTTATGAACATTGACTAAATGAACTGTTGTAAGTCAAGGACTACCTGTACTCAACTCATTTCCCTTCATGAAAGATCCATCTATCTGCCCTTCCACCCATCAATTTAGGTCCTCAATGCCTAAAGTGTGTGTCGGTGTTTGTGATGACATAAATATGATATATAGAAAACTGACAGCAGAAAACTATCTATTGGTCTGTTAGGTCCTCCCTTTGAGGTTTTCTAGTTCTTTATTTATTTAAGTAATTTTTTTTATTTTTTCTCAAAGATGAAATGTAAAGTGCAGAATAAAAAAACAAAATAAGAATTACAAACAAGACACAATAAAAGAAGTGTATATAACAGATATAAAACGAACAGTAAACATATAACCTCCAGACTAGCTGAATGCTGATACCTGTATCTCATGGAAATCTAACTGTCAGCCCTAGATCCATCTTGATTCAGATTTGGGGCTGCCACAAGGGAGGATGGGTAACTGTGGGAACGATAGAGAAGAGAGAAGGGAGGATAGCCAGAACAATATTCTTTCACTAGAGCTCAAGTTCAAGTCACTGGAGTTTGGAGGGAAGTAAATGGACTTGGCGGGAGTTCAAAAGGGAGGTGGATTGGACAGTGTAACTTAAGGGTCATTAGTAAGGGGCTGGGTGTGAGTTTTAGTGTAGAAGAAAACACGGGAATTCAGATTCGGATTTTCCCCAGATGTGCCAATATGACTTCTCTAATAAATTCTTACTTGGATAGACTTTGTCTCTGAGTGCTGAATTTGGGGTAGAGAATTTTGTTGGAATGCTGACACTAACAGGTTCACTCCCCCTTGCATTGTGGGTAGATATAAGTAGTGAAAATGTCAAGTGAGGAAATCAGGAGTTTATACAGTTCATATGTATATAAGGGGTTATTGCAAACTTAAACTCTATATTCTATAAGTATCTGAACTACTAATGGTCAAAGCAAATTGGCAGTAGGTAAAAGTCAGAATTCAAGGTGGACTGGATTTAGATTTTTTGGGACTTGAGATTGGTTATTTTTTTGACCCATCCTTTGGACTCTATTTGGGCACAATTGCATAAAATAAGCAACTGTATTAGTATATGGTTATTATTATTATTATGGTTCATTCCACAGTCAGCAAGATGTTCAGACTGGATTTGATTTTTTTTTTCTACTATAGAATGCTTTCCAAGAACCTGGGATAGGCATATGTGGAAGTTTGATGGGGTTACAGATATCATCAGATGATGTATGCTGTTTCAAGTAAAACCACCTTATGCAATTGACTGGTGGTGAATTTGTCAATGTCAATGGTGCTCAAGTGGTGTTCCAATTGTTTTGAGATTGCACCCAAGGCACCTATTATTATTGGGACTATCTTTGCATATTTTGCTACATTCATTCTATTTCTGTTTTCAGTCTTTGTATGTTATTATCTTTTCCAGTTCTTTCTCTTCTATTCTGCTATCTTCAGGTATTGCCACATGCACATCACTATTCAGACTCTTTCTTGTTAACAATTGTTAAGTCTGGGGTATTATGTGACAGGTGCCTGTCTGATTGAATTCTAAAGTCCCAGAGCAATTTAGCTTCATCTGTGACTGTCTCTATTTTATGGTTCCACCAATTATTGTTTGCAGGCAAATAGTATTTCTTGCAGTTTTTCCAATGTGCTATTATTGCTAATTTGTCATGCCATTGTTTGTAGTCAGTCTCTGATCTTCTTGTAGCAGCTAACTAAATGGCCCATTGTTTCTTCAGCTTCTTTATATAGGCATCTGTTGATGGCTTTGTATGAATTTGTTCTTAACTCTTAGTCTTATGCAGCCAGAATTAGCTGATCTGTCTCTTTTTTTCTCCTCTTAGCCATTGCCAGGTCTTGTCATTAGAGGTAGTCCTCAACCTACAACAGTTCATTTAATGAACACTCAAAGTTATAGTAGCACTGAAATTGTAACTCATCACTGTTTTTCACACTTATGATTGTTGCAGCATCCCCATGGTCACATGATCATAATTCAGACACTTGGTAACTGACTCATATTTATGATGTTGCAATGTCCCAAGGTAATATGATCCCCTTTTGTGATCTTTTGATAAGCAAAGTCAATGGAGAAACTAGATTCATTTAACCATATCATTAACTTAACAACCACAGTGATTCATTTAACAACTGTGACATGAAAGTAATGAAATGGAGCAAAATTCACTTAACAAATGTTTCACTTAACAACAGAAAATTTGGGTTCCATTGTGGTCATATCTGCTTTTTCTCTTTTTTTTTTTAATGTACTGGCCATGTAGTGCTTTGTCTTCCCATGCCTCTATTCTGCTCTTCATTTGGTCTTGTAGGTCAATTTGGTATCTCCAGTACTCTTTTTCCAATATACTAACAAAATCTTTCAAAAGTGTAATTCAATCAAGAAAGTCATACTATGCTACTGTATTCACTACAGTAGTATATTATATACTTTTTGAATGTTGAAGATATTTCTCTCAAAGGCAGTGAATGATACCTGGGACATAACTTACTGTGCCCTACTGCTGTATTGCCACATCTTAAAATGAGGAATAATAATATCAAAAAGAAATTACTAAAATAAAGAAATTATCTTACAAATCTAGCTTTCAAATTACTTTGGAAAAATGTTCCATTATTCATCATTTAGTCTTGTTGAACAGACCATACAATAATGTGTTTTTTAGTATCACAAAATTTGCAAACATCTATTAATACATACAATTATTCCTTGTTATAGTTTACGTATAAATTGACTTGAGTGTCCTTATAATTTTTAATTTTTTTCAAATTGAATCACAGAGAGAATGGATCCCTGCTTTAGAGAATTTGCTAATTCTGCTAAAGTGGTACAGTCAATCCTTGCTGAATACCTTTCACATCTTTCATATCACATCTTAAGAACACATTTTTCTACTCAAATTAACATTTAAAATCTGTTCATTCCAACCTCAACATGGAAAGTAAATTACTGTAGCATTCATGCAACACATTAATTTTACTGACATAATCACTGCCTCTTGACTTTAGGACCCAGAAACTGTGTTGAATTTATTTCAAGAGAATCTACAATTATGAAGGTGAATGTCAACAGTCAAGGAACAGGGGAAGGGAAAGAAATTATTATTTTCTGTACAAGTAATATCAATAATGGAATTGAAGATGGAGAACAAGAAAAGGCAGGATTTTTTTTCTAAGAGGTTGTAAGGTGTGCGTTCAAGGCTTTGTAGGGCATTTCTGTGCTGTTCCAAATGTGTCTCAGTTTTATGAAACTTGGAATCTTTTTTCCTTGTTGAGAGAGCCTGTTCACAATGATCATATATTTGCAGAAGAATTAACAGAATGAATGGTTTCAGATTTTCATTTAAAAAAAGAGATGCTGGATTTCTAGTGTGGGAAAAAAATTAATTCTAGTCCAGAAGCAACTCTATTTGTGACCTGAGAAAAGAAGTGCCTTGAGTATTTGTTCAAAGGTGCACGTATACACAAGCAGCTCCTTTGAAGCAAGATAATGTCAAACATGATTCAGTGGACCAACTCTTGTCAAGGAGTCTAAGAAGTTTACTTTTAAGGAATGACAAGGCAGAGCTAGTAGGAGCTTTGGGTACTGTGGCCCCTAACAAAATAGCTTTTCATACCAGATATTATCAGAAAAACTATATAGGACCATCATAATGATATATCTAATAATATCTGGTATATATACCACCTTTGTTCGGGTATTTTCCCACGTCATTATAGTTGTGCTTTTAAAGTTGTAGCAACGTTTCGGCAGAATCTCATCTGCCATCATCAGGCTTCTGTATTGTGTTTGTCTGTGAGTCAGACTTTCACAGCCATTTCAGTTTTAACTTTGGGGCTAGCCTACTGCTGTGCCAGAATGATTTTTTTTTCTTCATCCTGATTGGTTGGGAGTCTTGGTCTGTGTTTATTGGTCTTGGAGTTTGCTGTGTTCTGCTTGATTTGTGTTTCTAATATCTTCTGTCTCTTTTGTGGCTTTTTTTGTCTTGATTGGCTGGCAACATTGTGTTTCCTGTATTGGAGGCTTTTAATGCATCTTGGCTCTGAGTAAACGGATGGCTATCATTTATTAGGAAGCTAGGTTTCATCTGGTTGCCTGGTTGGGGTGTGTTTGAGCTGGAGGTATCAGGGGGATTCTGTTTGTGCCCAGGTGTTTGCCTGGCTGATGGTGTGGAGATTTTTTTGTTTGAGAGTTGCTTTCATGTGTTGGACGAGTGAGGAAGTGTGTTCCAGCTTTTTTACTTCATTTTTGTGTTCATTCAGGCAGGTACTTATTCTTCTATTGGTCTGTCCAATGTATGTGGCAAGGCATGATGCACAAAGGGCTTCATATATGCCTTGGTTTTCCAGGTCAATTTTATCTTTGGGGTTTCTTAGGATGGCTGCTATTTTTCTGTCTGTTTTGAAGGCAGTCTTGATGTGATGCCTGTGTAGTATCTTACTGATTTTGTCTGTAGTACTTCTTATGTAACTTACATCATTACATAAACCCTTAGTTTACCTTATCAGCACTTTTCAGCTAGGGAGTATGCTCTCTTCCAGAGTTGTATTCAAGGGGATTCATGTAAATATAATTTTTGTAATTACACTTCTTGCTATTTTTACCTTTCATGAAATTTAGGTAGATTGATTCATTAAAATCTAAAAAGGGAAGAACTGGAACGATTATAATAACTTGATTTTGTTGGATCAGCTACCTTAGGACTCATATTTAAAAATAACAAAAGACTCATATATTAAAGGCAATGTATGATTACCAGGTGATCATAGTAGCAGCTAAATCAAAAATTTGCCCCAGTTTATATTACCAAAACAATTTATCTTTAAAGTTTGAAGGAAAAGAGGAATGTTATTCAGCCTGTCTGGATAAATAAAACACCATGTAGTCTGAGATAAAATCCCAGTATAAAGCAAACTAAGCAGAGTTGGGGGACACGGGAAATCGATGGGGAGAAATATTTGCAATATAAGTTATCAAAGTTCAACCTGAGTTAGCATTTGTTCTAAAGTTTTTAAAAAAGAAGTTATATAGACAGATGGAGAGTGAAAGTAAACTATTTGTGTTATATAAAATGTTGCTGTGAAAGCAAAGGCTAAAAGTAGCAAATTGCACCTCATGAATGATGTGAAACTGCCAAGTCTCCTGGTCCTATTATGCAGGTTTTACCAAATGATTTTAAAGCATATCCATCACTTTCTGGTCACTGCATAAAGTAGTATTCGTGCCTGTATAAAATAGCTTAAGAAAGTGGTAAGAATGGTTTACTGGGATGTATAGTTTTTATTTTATCTTTAACTGGATTAGATGCAGGTGAACAATTAATTATAAATGACTGCCATAGATACTTTCACATGCTAGCAATAATACTTAGGATCATCCATGCAGATCAGAGGCAAAAGAATATGGCAAAAGAAAAATCTTCAAGTAGGCTTTAATAACGACTAAGGAACTTGAGGTACTATTGCTGATATCGGAATGGGACAATTCCCTCTGGCCAATTTACTGCAGCCAACTCACCATGGCCAACTCAATGTGGCCAATTCATCACAGCCAACTCACCATGATCAACTCATTACAGTCAACTCACCATGGCCAACTTCACCATGGGACAACTTGCCATGAGACAATTCAACAATTCAATTTGATTATTTAAAATAGTACAATAATATTTTAAATTTTGCAATTTACATTTCATTTTGTCTCTCTTTTTGCATCCTTTCTTTAATGATTCTGTTCCATTTCTTCAATATTAGTGTAATTCTTGTGCTCTGGCAAGTTGGTCTGCAGCAAATTGGCCACGATGAGTTGGCTGCAACAAGTTGGCTACAGCAAGTTGCCCTAGAAACTGCTGATATATATTGGATAACAGAGAAAGCTAAGAAGAAATCATTATATGCTTTCTGTGCTTTATTGATTATAGAAAAGCCTTTGGTTGTATAAATTACATAAAATTGTGGTATGTTCTTAGAAAAATGAGAAACCCAGAATATTTCATTTATTCATAGTGAAACCTATGTACAAGTCAGAAAACTACAATAGTAAGTCTGGCTCCAAGTCAACAAAGGAGTGACAGAAGGCTGGATACTCTCCCATTGTTTATTCAGCCCTATATGCTAAATATATATTAAAGGAAGCTGGGTTGGAAAAAGATGAGTATGTGTCAGGCCCACACAGCCAGATCCTCATATTTTAATAAAAATTAAATTAAGCTTAAGTTGATAACTTTATTACTCTCTACTTACAGTATAAGAATCTCTCCAAACTCCCCAAACAGATCAAGTGCCATGGAAATTCCATGGGGTGGGGGTGGGGGAATCTGTCCTAGGTATCTTGCAGGCTTCACAACTCAAGGCTAATTCCCCACTTGATTTTTCCTACTTGATTGGCTGAGGATTTCGCAACTTTAAAATTTTAAAATTTAAAAATTTAAAAACTTTAAAATTTCGCAGTTTTAAAATTAGAGGGGAAAAACATAAATAATGTGTACTATGCTAATGATACTATGATAGAAGGCAAAAGATCTACAAGTTCTACTTATAAAAGTTAAGAAGCACAATGAAAATATGAGACTAAAATTAAATATAAACAAAATAAAACTAATGATATCAACCAATTTTAGAACTAACAAAGAAGATGTCTAAGAATCAGGAAGTACTTTGTAGCTAATATTCCATAGACTAGCTATGAAGACCTTGAAAAAGATATTCAAATGCCATTATGGATACATGCCTACAAAGATTAGAATAGTGCAAGTAATGTTATTCAGTATGACACTCTAGGAAAACAAAAGTGGGACTTTGAAGAAGCAGAATAGAAAAAGTATTGACATTTTTGAATTTTGGTATGAAAGAAAACTTCTGAGAATCATATGGAGAATCAATAAAACAAACAAATTGAGCACTGAATAAATCAACCCAAAGTTCTCATGCAAGACATAAATTAAGGGTTAAAATATTAGGTTTGTCAAATGAAAGGTTGGCAGTTGAAGGCCTAAACACTGCATGATGAGGGAGTCCCAATCTTGCCTCATGTATTGCCAATCTAGAAGCTTCAAAGAATGCAAATGCAAGTAGATAAATAGGTACCACTTTGGTGGAAAGGTAACAGCATTCTGTGTGCTTCAGTGTATAGTCATACCGACCACATGACCATGGAAGTATTTTCAAACAATGCTGGGCTCTGCCTCTCTGCTATGAAACAGAGATGAGCATCTACTTTTTAATTATTTGGAAACATTAAGTGAATAGAATAGAATGAATGACCTGGAAGGTCTTCTAGTCCAGTTCCCTGCTCAAGCAGAAGAACCTATACCAGTGATGTCTGATGAAGGGTGACAGGGATGCCCATGTGGCCGCTCTGCAAATCTCTTCCAGGGATGCCTCAGTGGCCCAGGCAGCTGAAGTCATGGCACTTCTGGTGAAGTGCACAGTCAGATCCCGAGGCACTGGAAGAGAGACAGCCTTGTATGCCTGAGCAATGTATGCCTTGACCCACCTGCTTAAGATGGGTGAGATTGGGGAAAAGGAGAAAACGTAGCTTCAGTTTTCCTGAAGGTGGAAGTTTGAGATAAATTCTAAGCTCTCTCTTAACATCTAAGGTGTGCCACTTGCACTCTAAATTGTGGTGTAGAAGGGGGCAGAAATCTGGCAACACAATGTCCTGGGACCTGTGGAACCAGGTATTGACCTTTGGGATAAAGGTGGGATCTAGACGGAGAACAATTCTATTATCATAAAAGGTGCATAGATCCTGTCTGATTGAGAGGGCAGCCAGTTCTGACACGCTTCTAGCCGATGTGACTGATACCAGAAAAAACATCTTTAGTGTCAAGAATTGCAGAGATACTATCCTAAGGGTTTCAAATGGTGGTTCCATCAGGGCCTGAAGCACCTTAGCAAAGTCCCATGTGTACTACAAGGGGTTAGAAGCCCTTTTAAAAATTTCCTGACAGAAGGATGATGAGACAAGGAAGGAAATTAGTCCCAGGAGAGCACTGAGGAAAGGGCTGCTACTTGGTATCATAAGGTATTAGGGGCTAGTCCCTTCTCTAGGCCATCTTGAAGGAAACATAGTTGATCTGAGGTGGGTGAAAGACTTTCCTTATAATACCATTGACAAAAAACCTTCCAGGTGGAATCATAGATGTGCGCCATAGATGGTTTGCGAGATGCCTGAGAATAACATCGAGATGCCTGAGAATAACATGCGAGATGCCTGAAAATGCCTGAGATGGTGAGAATAACCTTCTCCAGGAGATTAGCCTCTCTCAACCATTGCTGCTCAAGCACCACATGGTCAGTTTCAACCACTAGGGATCTAGGTGGAGAGATATTGTGTGGGCTGGGAGAGGGAGAGGCTACAGAGAGGTTCACTAGGTCTGCAAACCAGGGCCTCCATGGCCAGGAGAATTAGCTCCTCCAACATTTTCTGAATGCTGGAATGATGGGAAGAGTGGAAAAGGTGAGGACCTGCAGTGGGGGAAGCACACTGTTCACTGACCAGGTTGAGAAACAACAGGGGTGAGGGTAAGAACTCTGTGTAAACTACCGGCTTAGAGAAGAGGGAGTCTCCTTGCCCAGAGTGTTCCCCTTGTGATTTGGGAGCCACTTCCTCAGGGGATAGCTTGGCTGTAACCAGAGCCTTATGTAGTAGTGGTTTGAATAAGGCTGGTTTGAGGACTGTGGCTGGGGGAGGTTGATCTGGGTGAGATTCTTCCTCCTCTGAGAGGTTAGGTGTTGTGTATGTACCATAGTTAATAAAGTATGAGCTTGAAGTAAAGTGCAGGGTTCTGGCCCTGCACTTCTGATTGGCTGTTAGGCCAGATCGGATTGGTTAGTTCTGAGGAATCCAATTGGCCCTTAACAGAGAATTCTTATTGGTTAAAAGAGCTAGCGTTCATAGCTTGTTATTGGACAATTCTCACAAGGGTTGCCTATATAAGGCAGAGTTCATTGTTGTTGTTTTGAGAAGTCACTATGCAAATAAAGAGCTGAAAGTTCACTATTCAGAGGCTGTCTCCATTTACTCCGACCCATGTTCAGTACTTAACACTGGCAAAGAGGATGGGATGTGGAGACGTCTGAACTGAAGAAGCCAGGAAGCAATACCGAGCACGTGATAGACGACGCCAACAACGGAACCATGTCTGGTGGCATCGTACCACCCGCTCCATTTGATCCGAACCAAGAAGATTGGGAATCCTACATGGATCGCTTCCAAATGTTTCTCGAGACAAATAACTTGAAGGACGCCACATCAGCAAAGAAAAGGGCGCTGTTCCTGATGCATTGCGGCCCAGCCGTATTTAAGATGGCTAAAGCACTCGCCAAACCTCGAGAAGTGAAAGCCATGAGCTGGGACGACCTCGAACCCATCCTGAGAGAACATTACGCGCCAACCATGCCTACACTCGTGAGACGCCACGAGTTTTATCAGAGAAACCAACGAAAAGGGGAGAGTGTGGCTGATTTCGTGGCGGACCTCCGAAATTTAGGGGGCCTCTGCGGATTCGCCGATTTAGAAGAGGCACTGAGAGATCGAATAGTTCTGGGATTAGATGCACTAGGCGTGCAAAGCAAGCTGATGGCGAAAGGCGACATCAGCCTTGCTGAAGCCATCGCCGAAGCCACAGCTGCGGAGGCGACCAAAAAGTCAGCTGCACAACTACGGCGAAGCCGCACTCCGGTACCACCACCGGCCAGTGAAATCTCACCTAGCACAGAAGGGCAGCTATCAACAACACACCACGAGGACCTCTCTTCGCCGTCCTGTAAGGCGAGAGCCAGTAAACCACTCCTACAGAAATCGAGCTTTGCAAAGAGAAGAGGCTCACCATACTATCACTATCGGTCACGCCTCAGCTTTGGACACTAAGAAAATCCGGGTCATGGTAGCCATCGAGAGCCAGCCTTGCCACATGGAGGTCGACTCGGGATCGTCCCTCTCGATGGTGTCTTGGAAGACACTCAAGCAACTCATCCCCACAATTCAACACCAAGACCTCCAATTTCAACGCCTCATCCTCAAGGACTACCAAGGAAATCGAATCCCCGTTGTTGGGTCCTGTCGAGTCCGAGCATCCTTCAAGAAGCATACAGCGTACTTACCTCTAACGGTCATCGATAGAGATAGGCCTAGCCTACTAGGCCTCCAATGGTTCATGCCACTCGGCATTGAAGTGGCCGGCATGAACCGAGTCGGTGGTTGTGAGTGGGAGGAAGACCTTATCTCTGAGTTCAGTGACGTCTTCGCGGACAGCTTAGGCGAGTATAAGGGGACCCCGATCTCATTCAGTCTAGATCCAAAAGTAGCCCCCATTCGCTTGAAGCTCCGTCGAGTTCCGTTTGCTCTTAAAGCAAAGATCGACGAACAACTCGACAAGTTAATTGCTCAAAGGGTGTTGAAGCCCATCGATCACTCTCCATGGGAAACCCCTATTGTAACACCCATTAAGCCAATCCGAATTTGTGGGGACTACCGGGCCACTTTGAACCACGCCCTACAGCAGAATGCGTTTCCAGTTCCGGTGGTGCAGCACCTCCTCTATTCCTTGGGGGGCAGTAAGGTTTTCACTAAATTAGATTTAGCCCAAGCTTATCAACAATTACCAGTGGATGAAAAAATGGCTCAAGCCCAAACAATTGTAACGCACAGGGGTGCCTTTAAATGTACCCAATTGAAATTCGGAGTTAGTGTAGCCTCAGGGATCTTCCAGAGCCTTATGGAAAGGTTATTACAAGGAATCAAGGGCGTGGTCCCTTATTTTGATGACGTATTAATTGCAGCCCCTACCCAAAAAATCTTACAGAACCGTTTGAAATGCGTCCTAAAAAAATTTCAAGAGGCCGGACTTAAGGTGAAAAAAAATAAATGTCAATTGTATACTGACAATGTTGAGTTTCTAGGGTACCGGATTGATAGCCAGGGCATTCATTCTACCGAGAGTAAATTAAAAGCGATCAAAAACGCTCCCAGGCCATGCAACAAGGCCGATCTCCAGGCGTTCTTAGGCCTCATTAATTTCTATAATGTATTTTTACCGCACAAGGCAACTGTCACTGAACCGTTACACCGATTATTAGATAAGAAAGCATTGTGGGTATGGGGTTACCGGGAAGAGCAAGCGTTCCGGAATGTTAAAAAACTGCTTACATCTGACTCTGTACTTATGCAGTATAACAAGACTTTGCCGTTAGTTATAACCTGCGATGCATCGCCTTTCGGGGTGGGTGCCATTTTGAGCCATGTACTGCCTAATGGGAATGAAGCCCCTGTTGCATACTTTTCGAAGACTCTTTCACAAGCAGAGCAGAACTATGGACAAATTGATAAAGAAGCTCTTGCAATCGTTTCAACTGTAAAGAAATTTCATGAATATGTGTATGGAAGGACATTTACCATTATAACTGACCACAAACCATTGCTAGGGATAATAGCCAGGGACAAGCCAACCTCCTACATATTATCCCCTAGAATGACCCGATGGTCAGAATTCCTAGCTGCTTATAATTATCGCCTGCAATATTGCCCGGCGAAAGCCATTCCCCACGCCGACGCATTAAGCCGAGCACTGCTTCCAGAGACTCTCGACGATCCGGCACCAACAGCAACCACGTTGCAGATCGAAACACTCAACTCGCCACCTATGACCACCCGAGACATCGCGAGAGAAACCAAACGAGACCACACCCTAGCTCGAGTCCTAGGCTGGGTAGAACGTGGATGGCCATTGGACCAAGTACCAGATGACTTCGCACCATTCAAATCTAGACAGACTGAACCTTTTTCCCAAAAAGGCTGTATCATCTGGGGCGATAGAGTCGTTGTCCCAGAGCGACTCCGGAAGACGCTGCTGCGAATTCTGCACGAGGGCCACCCCGGCATCATGCGAATGAAGGCGCTTGCACGAAGCTACGCATGATGGCCGGGCATGGACCGGCAAATTGAGCAGTGGGTTAAAGCGTGTTCCAATTGCCAACAAGTCAGCAACGCCCCACCAAAAGCCATGCCTACTGAATGGGAGATGCCACGTGGACCTTGGTCTAGAATCCACCTGGATTTCGAGGGGCCAACCAAGGGCTATACCTTCCTGCTGACAGTCGACACATACTCCAATTAGAAATTCATCGTATGACGGCTACGACCTCCGAGGCGGTGATCAAGATTCTAAACAGACTCTTTGCAACCCACAGATTGCCAGATGTCCTAGTGTCCGATAACGGGCCACAGTTTACAGCACTAATGTTCGAGCAGTACCTCGCTGACCACAGCATCCGCCATGCGCTCACCTCGCCTGCACACCCTGCGACCAATGCCGAGCTGAACGCATGGTCCAATTTGTTAAAAAGACTTTGCAAAAAGTGGACTATGACAATATCGATGACAAGGTCAACCAAATTCTCTTTTTGCAACACATAACTCCACACAGCGTCACTGGCAGAACTCCCGCCGAACTACTGATGGGACGAAGACTCCGCTCCCACCTCGACCGGTTGCACCCTGCTTATGAACCGGAAAAGCCAATAGGATCCAGCGGCCGCTGTCGTACCTTCCAGGTAGGAGACCCCATTTACGCACGGAACTTATCGGGCGACCCGTTATGGATAGAGGCGACAGTAGTACGAGTGACCGGCCCTAAATCCTGCATAGTGAAATGCTATGACAATAAACTGTGGAAACGGCATGTCGACCAATTATGGTCACGACTCACAACGGCCAGTCAACAACTCCCCCATGACCAAACCGAGGGGGGGGAGGTGCGGAAGAAGATGAAGTTCCAGGGAATCTGCTCGAAGGGAGCGACGAATTAAGTGATACTCAGGAAATGGAGCAGGAAGGAGAAACGTTTGCACCACAAGAAATTGCAGTTGAGCAAGAAGCAGAACCACTGCCGAACAACAATCTACCTCAACAGGATTGCAACCAACCAATCCAACGAAAATCCAAAAGAGTTAAAAGACAACCGTCCTATCTAAAGGACTATATAACTACACCGTAATTAAGAAGCCAGGGGGAAGGGGTGTTGTGTATGTACCATAGTTAATAAAGTATGAGCTTGAGGTAAAGTGCAGGGTTCTGGCCCTGCATTTCTGATTGGCTGTTAGGCGGCCAGATTGGATTGGTTACTTCTGAGGAATCCGATTGGCCCTTAACAGAGAATCCTTATTGGTTAAAAGAGCTAGCGTTCATAGCTCATTATTGGACAATTCTTACAGGGGTTGCCTATATAAGGCAGAGTTCATTGTTGTTGTTTTGAGAAGTCACTATGCAAATAAAGAGCTGAAAGTTCATTATTTAGAGGCTGTCTCCATTTACTCCGACCCATGTTCAGTACTTAACATTAGGTTTTTCTGATCTGAACAAGATGACAGAAAGGTCAGCACAGTCATCCTCCCCATAAACCTCCCATTCTGAGTGAGTGGAGAGGCCCTGTGCTCCTGGGATGAAATCCTCTATGAAGGGGCAAGAGGCCCTGGGGTTGGGAAGGGAAAAGGGAGTGAGCCTTTTCTAAGGACCGAAGGATTTGCTGGAATCCTTTAGCCAATCCCTGCCTGATGGCAATAGAGACAACATCCTGAATCTCCCTAGGCCTGTTTCTAATGGGAGGGTCAAAGGATCGAAGGCCTGCTGCAGTGGGAGTAAAGGTAGATTTTGGTCTAGGCTAGGAGTTGCCCTGGACGTTGGATAGTGGAGGGGGGGCAAAGGCCCAAGTGGCCTGTTTGAAGTTAGGCCCTGACATGCTTAGGTCTTGAGGATTGAGTTGTTCCTCAAGCCTCTCAGGAGACAAAGATGGAGGGTTTCCAAAGGATCCTGAATTTTCCTCCCTTCCCCTAGAAGGGTTTCCCTGGTAACCCTGGGGTTCTCCTGATTGGGAAGCCTGTTGCAGTTGCCCTCTCATTTGCTCTATTGTTTTATTAAACTGTCTCTCTAAGACAGCATGTCTTCGTTTCTCAGCCTTAAGTTAGGCTTGGGATGTTTTCTTGGGGGCCAGAGCCTTGGCCCTAATTTTTGCAGCCACCTCTCTCTGTACTGATTAAAATCGCTGTCTGCATCTTTTTATTCTGGCTGGTTGGAGGGCCAGATCCTCTGGACAAAGTAGTTCAGCTTGGGCCTTGTCCTGATCCATGGCAAGAATAAGCAAAGCACAAGAGGTGCTGGAAGTTACCCTCAGAATGTGCTGCCTATTAGTGGGGCCTTCCTGCCAAGGAATCCCAGATATTTGCCCTTTTTTTGAGGCCAATTTGAAGCTGGGCCGCTTAAAATGGCTGCTCACCTTGTGCAATGGAGAATTTGCTCCCCCAAAATGCCACCCGCACGTGCTGTGGCCTCTGTGATGGTGGTCACTCCTTAGACTGCTAAGAGCCCTGAACAGCTGAAAAGAGCAACCTCCGTAAAAAGCAATCAGCTGGCTGGCGCTGTTATCGCTTTTGCCAATCATTTGCGATCATGGCCACTAGCAAGGGGAAGGCTGTGTGGGAGGTTGATGGACATTTCCCTTACTTGCCTTCCCTGATGCTAGAACATCAAGTCCTCAGCATTGCAGGAGAGCAGAGCTCCACTCTCCTGAAGACACAGCTGCCCGGATCCCCAGGAGCTATGTTTAAAACTGTATTTGCTTTTCTTTTTTTTTTTGAAACAAATTTTTATTAATTTTAAAGATAAAACAACACATCATTAACCATTAAATACATAAACACATAAAACCTCTTAACATTGTAAATCCTTACAAGTCAAACAAAACATTATTTTTATACAGCATAATTCCAATTTATCCCATCTCCATATGGACACACAAACATCTTTCAGCAAATTTCTCATTATTTCTCTTTACTCCTATTCAATTTCATTTCTCTTCCATATTTATCCATTTTATAGTCATCATATTCTTTTCTTTCTGGCTTGTATAAATTATTCTCGTCTAACATTCCTCCAAGGTTTTATTGATTCTTTCCTTTTTTTTTTTATATAAAAAACAAATTTTGTTAGTTTTACCATAAGCACAATACACAAACATACAAACACAAAACATAAACAAAACTAAAAGATCTTTTCTGAAGGTTGTCTGTTCCCGGGTTAAAACTCTTTACACAGACACAAATTCAAACATCATATTCAACCCATATCTCCTTCCAAATCTTATTATCATTTTCTTTTTTATATATATATATATAAAAACCATTTTTATCAGTTTTATAAAAACAATGCACAAAAAATCAAGGCATAGCAGCTTATAAATTCTTTTCTAAGAAAAAATAATAACAATAGACCAATAAGGCATAACATTTCCAGATTATAATATCAATATTTCATATAATATTAACTTCATATCTTGTCCCTACTTCTCTTTTCCATCCAAATTATTTATTAATTAAAATTTTATCGCCTTTTATCAATATACAAAATCCAAAAAAAAAAAAAAAGCATATATATCCTTCCATATCTTATTACCATTTTCAACAACATTCTTTGTCTGTTCTATTTCCAATTATCCATTCATCTTTTTTTTCTTTTACTATACTTCTCCTGTACACCAATTGGAGTAACATCTATAACTCATTACCCTAACTTAGAAATACTACATATAGCAATCTTTCTTGGGATTCTGTTTAAAAAAATTCTAAAATTACATAATAAATTTTATATTCTAAATATACATATAAAAACACACTCTTATATACCCTCCAGAATCCCTCTTTTAATCTAAATTAAATTCACCCATTGTCTCTAAATAAACTTTTTTTCCTTAGGTCTTGCTTCCCCCCATTAAGGCTTCTCCTCCCCCCCTTTCTCTCTTGCTTATTCTTCTCCTTCTACCCCTTTGCTTTTTCTCTTCGCTTTTCTTGCTCCTTTTCCTTTGCTTTCTAACCTTGCCTCCATCTTTTCGCTCATTTTTCTCTCTTTTGGTTGTTTTTATAATTCTTAAAATCCCCTTTTTCTTATCCTTTTTCTCCTCCTCTCCAGAAGGGACCCATTGTTCATCAAAGATGGCTTCTTCTTCCTCTTCTTCCTTGTCCCAGTCCTGCTGCGTAATCAACTTTTCAAAGGAACATAACGCCATTTCTAAGAATTGAAATAAAGCGCCCAAAGTATCTTCTTTTTTATATTTTTGATATTCAATCTCTAGTTCATCCACAGACGATGCCATTATGAAAAGGGAAACTTTTTCCAAAACAACCACAAGTATTTTTAATCAAAAACAATCAAAAGCAATTAAAAAAAGAAAAAAAGTTCCAAAAGTTAATACTTTTCTTCCTTCTTCTCTTTCTCTTTCTGAATTAATTTTTAATCAAAGAGGTCCAATTACCATATATCTTCTTTTGGGATCCACAAAGACGTTCTAGACAATCTCCTCCTTTTTCAGCTTCTGCTCCAATTTTTTTTCTCCCTTCCCACTTGCAATGAGAATTTTAAATAATCAAAAATCCATACCTCCAGCAGAGATTTTCCAATTTCTCACATTTTTCAATGTGCAAAAATCCCTTTGTCTCTTATCTTAGCTTTCAAAGCAATCCACTTTCAATGTCTAATATATCCAAATATTTCTGCTTTTTCCGTGGGGTGGGAGAGTAAAAAAAAAAAAATTCCTTTTAACAGCTTCTCCGCCGCTTTTCGCTCTTCTTAGGGATACAATGTATCCTCCAGCAACAAGCAGCTCAATTCCAGGCAATTTAAAAGGTGTTACTTGACCCGGCTCAGACAGAACTTTCACTCTTCACACTTCCTCCAGCACAGTTCTTACCCGGTTGCTGGCTTCTTCGTGGCGGCCATTGCTGACCGCCGCTCCACCGCCTTGGGAAAAAGGGGTTTTCCCGGAGAAGGGGAGGTCTGCGATGCCCCCACCTCCCTATCCGACTCCCCTCTCTCTTCAGCTGTCCCTACAGGGCAGCCATATCCCCCTGACCCATCTGGATCGGGGGTACCTCGACGGCTAGCACAGCAGGAATCGCGAGCTGTCGCGAATTCCTGCTGCCCCGAAGCCACGCAAACCGGAAGTTTCTAAACTGTATTTGCTTTTCTTGAAGAGTTTGAATGGTAGAACTATCACAGAGCTTTCAGAGACACAGCTTACTGACCAAAAGAAGCTGAATCAAAGCTGGGGAGACTCCCAGGGGCTGGCCTTTTATATAGAAGAACAAACTCAACTTAATGACATCATCAGAAGGAGTCTAACCCATCCTGGGCTCTCGCAGCAGCATGGAGAACTGGTGGGATCATAAGCTTGAAAAAGTGGTTGAAAATGAACATGCAAAACTTTTGTGGGACTTCCAAATACAGACTGACAAATTTTTGGAACACAATACTCCAGATATCACGATTGTGGAGAAGAAAAATGTGTGGATTGTTGGCATTGCCATACCTGGTGACAGCAGAATCAACAAGAAACAATTTGAAAAAATAACCAGATATCAGGACTTGAAAATTGAACTGCAGAAACTCTGGCGTAAACCAGTGCAGGTGGTTCCAATGGTACTGGGAAATGTGCCTAAAGACCTAGGCAAGCACTTAAAAACAATTGGCGCTGACAAAATCATCATTGGTCAGCTGCAGAGGCCACTTTATTGGGATCTGCTCCCATAATCTGCCAATATATCACATTAGTCCTAAATGCTTGGGAAGTGTTCGACTAGTGATTTTGATACGAAACCCAGCATAGTTATCTCGTTTGCTGTGTACACTGTCGTTTTTTGTGAATAATAATAAATCTAAGAATCAATATCAGCTTGATGTCAGATAACTGATCCATGCGATGTGAAATGTCAACATATTCAGATTTTCTCTCATTACAAAAGATGAACCAGTGCAGGTGGTTCCAATGGTACTGGGTAATGTGCCTAAAGACCTAGGCAAGCACTTAAAAACAATTGGCGCTGACAAAATCATCATTGGTCAGCTGCAGAGGCCACTTTACTGGAATCTGCTCACATAATCTGCCGATATATCACATTAGTCCTAAATACTTGGGAAGTGTTCGACTAGTGATTTTGATACGAAACCCAGCATAGTTATCTCGTTTGCTGTGTACACTGTCGTTTTTTGTGAATAATAATAATAAATCTAAGAATCAATATCTTGATGTCACATAACTGATCCATGCGATGTGAAATGTCAACATATTCAGATTTTCTCATTACAAAAGATGAATATTGAAAAAAAAAAAAGGAAATCAGTCTGTGTTTGAACCTTTATCTTGATTGAAGTGAAATTAGGGAGTAAATGGGGATTGCTTATTTCCTGTATCTTTGTGAACTTTCAAATTCTTGATTTGTTTTGTTTTTGCTGACTGTGTTCTTTCTGACATGGTATTGTGAGATTGCACTCGTACGACAGACTGATACGACACGGATCTGAGTTTTCTCTCTGGTTTTATTGCGGTTCTGCAGAAGCGGGTTCACATCCAAGGCAGCTGGATGGAACCCCGAGCACACTTTGCACAGCATACTTATACCCTAATTCCCCTGCCCCATCGTACGAGGGCTTGGTTCACAGATGTCATCAAACCTCACACCTTCCAGGGACACTTATGAACCATCAACATTCCCCAGACCACCAACTGTTTGTTGATGGTTCCCCTATCAGTACTGGCGCTGCTTTTGAAACACACACGTATACAAAATGGTTCATATTGTTCTAATCCTTATCTTCCGGAAGGTTACAAAATACATGCTTTTGTAAGCAACTCTAAGCGTAAGCAAATTTACAGAAGCAAAAGTAGCATTACATTATTTCACTTATCACAATCCCTCCTCTTCTGGTTACGCTTTGTTTCAAAAGCACAGAGATCTTTACTAACTTACACTAACATTTCTTCTAAAACAAACATGAGCTGTCTCTCGCAATTGAAGGAATACCTTCCTGGTCATATTTCTCCCAAACTCCTTTTTACGTTCCCCTCCATTCACCATCATTTGTTTTGTCAAAGGTACTCCATGTAGAATAACCCCTTTTTCAGCTTTCCCAGGCAAATGCATACATAACCAACAATTAGTAATATTTAGACCTTTCGCCGTTGCTCTTATATCTTTAATGTAGCAATTGTCTGCCCAGAGATCTTCTCCAAGATCCCCTGCTCTCTAAACATGCTGAGACTGTCCGGTTTCTGCTTCTTTAACCTGTTGTAAGACAAAAATATTCACAAGTACAGTTGAAGTACACAGAAACAGACGCATGATTTTATCTTTTAAGAGTCAGTTTCAAGGGTTGTCCTTCCACTGGGTGACTTCTCCAGGGCTTCTCAGGTTCTGGAGTTGCTTTCATATGACTATGATGAGTCCATCCACTTTCCTTCGTCCGGACAGCAGACTCAGTCGTCAGGAGTACTTGATATGGTCCTTCCCAGCTAGGTTGCAATTTCTCAGTTCTCCAAGTCTTCACAAGCACCCAATCACCAACTTCATAGGGATGTTGACTTCCTACTAGTGGTGGTCGTTGTGCTAAAAGTCCCTGTTTACGAAGAGATAATAAAGACCTGGACAGCGTCTGCAAATATTTTCTCACAAACATATCCCTGAATTCAGGTATAGGTCCCCCAAAGGTTGTCAAGTAAGGGCGACCCATTAACATTTCAAAAGGTGAAACCCCCACGTCCTTTCTTGGACAAGTCCTAACTCTCAACAGAGCTAGGGGTAAGTTTTTGGTCCAAGGTAACCCATTCTCCAACTGTAATTTTGTCAAGTGTTTCTTAATTTCTGAGTTTCCCCTTTCAACCTTCCCTGAAGACTGAGGATGCCAAGGGGTGTGTAAGTCCCATCTCACCCCTATAGCCCTCATTATCTCTTGAAGAATTTTCTGTGTAAAATGTGTGCCCCTATCGGAGTCTATTACTTCAAACATGCCATATCTAGGTATTATTTGTTCTAGCAGAATTTTTGTTACCATGGAAGCGGTAGCTTGTTTAGTGGGAAAGGCTTCTATCCACCCTGTTAAGTGATCTTTAATTACCAACAGATATTTCCATCCACCACTAGGTGGCAATTCAGTGTAATCAATTTGTATCTTCTGGAACAGCCAAGCTGCTAAAGGCCACCCCCCTTTCTCTGTTTTTCTGGATGCACTTTTATTAACTTTTAGACATATCAAACATTTCCAGCAAATGGAATGAGCAATTGTCCACATGTTCAGACTCCAATATACCGGCTTGACAGCTTGTACTAAAGCTTCAGTTCCCCAATGACTCCCTTCATGTAAATACTGCATTACATTTCTCATTTGTGTTTCTGACAAAACTGTTTCTCCATTCCCAGTCATCCATCCTTTCTCTGTTTTCCTGCACCTTTCCTTTTCTAATCTCTCTATTACAGTTCCATCTGGTTCCCATTTGTCTTCAGGCTCTTCAGGCAACATGGGTACTGATACCATTTGTAGAGTTACCTCCCCAGCTGCCTCTTTTGCCCACTTATCTGCCCATCTATTTCCAACAACCTCCAGACCATTCCCCTTTTGGTGTGCATTTACATGAACAATGGCTACCTGCTGTGGTCAATAAAGCCACTGAACTCTCCCTAACTTTTACTTCTTTTTCTCCTGACAACAGCAAATCATCCACGTACTGAATCAAACTTACCCCTGGCTCTTTTGAAAAAGTCTGCAACTTCTCTTCCAAAGCCTGACCAAACAACAAAGGACTTTCTGTATACCCTTGAGGCAATACTGTCCATCTCAATTGTTGTTTCCTCCCACTTTCAGGATCACTCCATTCAAAAGCAAACAAATCTCTGCTCCCCTCTTCAAGGGGACATGCCCAAAAAGCATCCTTCAAATCAATAACTGTAAACCACCCATCCTTAGGAGTTATCTGACCCAAAATGGTATAGGGATCAGGTACCAGCGGGAAACGTGGTATCACAATTCGATTGACCCCCCTCAGATCCACTACTAGCCTATGCTTTCCATCCTTCTTTAGTACAGCCAAGATAGGAGAGTTAAAAGGGGACATGGTTGGTTCCAATAATCCTTGCTGTAACAATTGATCAATTACAGGCTTCAATCCTTCTCTACCCTTCTTGCTCATTGGGTATTGGGGCGTCCAACTTTTAACAATCCCTGGCTGCACCTTAATCTCGATAGGTTTTATTTCCATCTTCCCCACATTTTGTCCATCTGCCCAAACATCATCATGAATTCGTTCTATATCCTCTTCCTTCAGAACACACATTCTTATCCCACTATTATCTCTCAACTGGAATCCAAACGCTGGCATGAGATCCCTCCCCAACAGATTCACTCCTGACTCTGGTATATACAACACCTTACTACAAACTTCTATCCCATCCATACTCATTTCTACCTCTTCCAAAACTCTCACTCTATTTTGCTTCCCACTCACTCCAGTTACCAGAATAGTTTCTTTTCCTTTCATCCTTTCATTTATGGGCTCGCATACCGAGGTACGACTTGCCTCTGTGTCTATCAGGAAAGTTAGTTCCTGACGGTCTGGACCTTTTATATTTACTTTTATATTTACCAGTGGCTCCCCGTAGGTCCTTTTAAAGGAGCCGGAAATTCCCTAATCTTCATATAGAGCGTAACTTTTCTCAGGGTGACTGTTCTGGCACTCGCGTGCAAAGTGACCATGCTTGCCACACCTGAAACAGTTACGATCCATACCTACTCTATTAGTGCTCATCCCTCTCCCTCTAAAAGGTCTCCCTCTGGGAGGGAATCCTCTACCCCTTCCTCCAGACGCCTCTTTCCTCGGTTGATCCTTTTCTCCTGATTTTCTCACTTCATTTTTAGCAGCGCTCTGTACTGCCGCCAACATCATTTGAGATTTCTGTCTGGTTTTAATCACATCCCTATTCACAAAAGTTTGTTGGGCATTTCGAATCAACTCAGTAATCCCCTGTGCCCCCCAGTTATCTATCTTCTGAATCTTCTTTTGAATATCTGGCCAAGCTCCCGACACAAACTGCATTTTTAACATAGATTCAAACGCAGGCATGTCTGATCTTACCCCTGAATATTTCTCCAAGCTTTGTCTTAACCTAGCACAATAATCCCCTGGGGACTCATCTTTTCCCTGACTTATCTCGAAGGCTTTTGTTAAGTTTCGACCCTGTGGTACTGCATTCTTAATTCCCTCAATTATAATTGTCTTCAGATCTTTCATGTTTTGTCTATGATCTGCATTTTGGATATTCCAATTGGGAGGGGCCAAGGGAAACTTAACATCCCCAGCAACTGCTTGGTTATTTCCCAATTGCAATACTCGCCAATATTCTATTGCTCCTTGTCTAATCAGATCTCTTTCTTCTCTGCTAAATAGGTGCCCCAAAATGTACATCAGTTCTTCATAAGTGTAATCATTTGGCCCCAAAAATAGTTCAAATTCTGAGCTTACTTTCTGCGAGTCCTCATGAAGACGGGGAAGTGATTGTTTCAATTCTCTCAGTTCCCCAGGCCTCATAGGTTGAATAGCATACATAGCCACGGGCTGGCCCAGAGCGTTCAGACCATTTGGCACTTCATGCAAGGGATAAGCGTGTGCCGGCCGTGCCGGTGGAAAAGGAAAGTTCTGAACATTCTGTTCCAAATCTCTTAGTTCTCTCCGCAAACGTGCATGATGTGCCGGCAGCGGGGAGGGAGGTAATGGAGCCGCTGCCGCTGCTGCTAATACTTCCTGCTGATTGGGCGGAGGAACGTATATTGCTGGAGGACAATAAAACTCATCGTCAGACTCTGGATCTTTAATTTTGGACACAAATTGATCAGCCGGTGGCGGGCTGGGTCCTTCAAATTCAACGTGATACCATACTTCTAAATACGGTATCTCAGCGGTTAATTTATGAGCCAATAAATAATCCTTCAATTGATTCATCCAGTATGTACTGGGTTCTCCCTCCGGTGCCCAATGGTAGGGAAATTTTGGATCCACAAGAGGATATTTTGGCCACCTGTATTTGCACAAGTAAATCATGTGCTTCTTTTCCAGATTCCGGGTATAATATTTTAGATTCGGGGAGAACCACTGGTGCAGCAGTTGTCCCAAAGGCGAATCTACTGGAATAGGTTTTCTGCCTTCTTTCTCTTCTATCTTGTCTATGCCCGAGGTTTCTAATAACCTCTTACTTTGTCCTTTCCCCATTCTCGTCACCAGACCTGTCCTCCAGCAGGCGCTGGACTTTTCTCCCTGAGAAAATTTTAAGGACACCTTTCTATCAACAAAAACCCCGTTCTCTTTAAAAAGGAATAAATTTACCTGATCACTCCGGGACCTGTCGTCAGTTCAGGTATGCGGATGTGCGGGCGTCCCCGACTCAGGTTTTCTCATGATCCCTGATCACCATTCACAAGGTACCTTCACTCAGTCCGTCCTTTTTCTCTCGATTTCTCCGAAACTTCATTTTTGGATTGGAGATTCCTGGGACCTCTCGATCAATGGGGAGTGGGAATGTCTCCAAACGAGACGGAGTGGCCACTACTCACCAGTCCCCAGAACACCGAGGATCGCCGTGGAATGCCCCACGTTCGGGCGCCAAATTGTGAGATTGCACTCGTACAAGAGACTGACACGACACGGATCTGAGTTTTCTCTCTGGTTTTATTGCGGTTCTGCAGAAGTGGGTTCACATCCAAGGCAGCTGGATGGAACCCCGAGCACACTTTGCACAGCATACTTATACCCTAATTCCCCTGCCCCATCGTACGAGGGCTTGGTTCACAGATGTCATCAAACCTCACACCTTCCAGGGACACTTATGAACCATCAACATTCCCCAGACCACCAACTGTTTGTTGATGGTTCCCCTATCAGTACTGGCGCTGCTTTTGAAACACACACGGATACAAAATGGTTCATATTGTTCTAATCCTTATCTTCCGGAAGGTTACAAAATACATGCTTTTGTAAGCAACTCTAAGCGTAAGCAAATTTACAGAAGCAAAAGTAGCATTACATTATTTCACTTATCACAGTATAATTCTGCCATTCTGAAGTTCACTCTGGTCCTTGTTTTGTCTCCTAGTTGGTATAGCTCTTTGTAGGGAATTCTGCCTCAGATCACCTCCACAAATGAGATCCTATATGAATACTTAAGAGCTTTGGCAACCATCCATATGGTTTTTAATATTTCTGCTCCAAACTCATTTGTATGGCTTGAAATGTTTTTTTGGCTAGACTCCAGTTTCATAATCTTCTTGTTTTTCCCCTGCTTCCTCTTTTCTCTTTCCATACTTAAGGTGAGTGCTCCATTACTTAAAATCTTTAAACACAATATGTATAAAAACCAGACAAATGAAACCAGCTATCGTTTCACCAGAATCAATACACAGAGAAATTGTTTTCAGTGCCTTTGATACATGTCTCCTTTCTATTAGTGTGTGTGTGTGTGTGTGTGTGTGTGTGTGTGTTTGAGAGAAAAAGAATAAGGCTGTGGATAAGAGCTTGCACAGTTCCTCTTGGAAGCCATCAACATCTCAATCACTGTGGGCACCAAACCATGAGATCTCTTTTGCTTGGCTTCTTTCTTGATGCTTGTGATCAAACAAAACTTTTTATTTTCAAGATCACAGATGACAGAATGAAAGCAACATCCATGCCCACAAATGTTAAGAATAAAGAAAAAAGAGAATTGGAGCCTGTTCCATTTGTCTATAAAGGTGTTTTATAATAGTTCATTTTTCACCCTGCCAGCATGGAAGGAAATAACTTTCCATTATAATTTCTCATAAATTCTAATTGTTTTTTATGTTAATAGACATATATGCTTTATAATTGTTGAACACTGCATATTTTGCTTAGCTCAAATTGTATAATCTCATCTATAAATACAAATCAAAGATTTACCAAAAAATGTAAGGTATTTATGTTTTATTTCATTGTAACTTTGGCTTTGGAATGATTTAGCAATATTCTAAAATTAAAAACTATATAAATAATGTGACAATATTGAGTCAAGTTCATTATTCTTACAATAAATACAAACGGATTCATCCTGATCTGTGTAGGAAAAGTAAGAGAAATCTTTTCTTGATAATTTTATTCAAATAAATCAATTACATGTTTACAAACATAAATGCATCAAAGTATATTTGGTTATTATTGTTAGAATTTTGCAATGAGCGTACAAAAACACATTTATTAAAGAAAATTATGTTCTAAATGTATAATAGAAAATTTTAACACATACTATGAAGCATGGAAGTGGGGAGAAATGCTTTGGGACCAGGAAGCAGTCAATCCTGATTTAAGGGTGGGGGGAGATGGCTTTATGCATGAAGAAAAATTAGATGGGCAAGAGGAAAAAAGAGGATTGGATCCTGAGGTCATGAAGGTTAAGAGCTGGGGGAAGAACATAGCAAAATTATTCAGAGGCAGCTTCAACTTGTTTTAAAATATACAAGCAATTCCAGGCATTTTACTTCCTTTTTGATTCCACATGTGGCATAGGGTTTGTTAGATCTGGGGTGGATTGGTTCAAAGGAGAAGCGAGACCATTCAGTGATTTCAGCTCTTTATTGTAGATGAGAATAGCCTGGAGAATGCGAGCCGCGGCAGCCCTTCATATAGGGCTGGCTCGCGGCTCGGCAGCCAATGGCAGCACTTTGAATCTCCCGCGATCGGCACAGCCAATCGCGATAGATTCCCAGCGCTCCAATCACGGCTGAGTATTCGACCAATCAGGTCACTGTCTGTTTGGACCAATCAATTAAGAGGGTTTGGAGTATGCTAATATCGTACACCCCTCCCCTCTTGGTTTCGCCCATCGGTGCGTCGTGATATAGTCACGTAGGTAGGCGAGGCTTCGTACCTGCCTACTTGACTTGCACGGTTCAGTTCTGGTGTGGTCGTCGACCGGTTCGCATGCCTTCTCTGTCGCTCCGGTTCCTTGGGATGGAACCGCCTGGAACGTTGAGCTGGGCCTTTCTGGGTAGCTCCCTCCCGGTCTACCTGGGCTAGTTGAGCTGCCATTTCTGTTGTTCCCACCGGATCTTTCCGGGCTGGTTGAACTGGTTTGGCTGCTCCTTTCAGGTGAAGATTCCGGGGTTTCGTGTTCCATGGGTCCTGTGTCTATAGGTGCGTAGCATCGGTTTATTGGTGGTTTATTTATTATGGGTGGGGGGAGTTCTGTTTGTGTTAGTTGGTTCCCTTCAGCTCTTTCTTTTTCGCTTGCCAATTCCCCCCCCCTTTCTAGTTACCTGCTCTGGTAGTTGGTTGTTGGTGACAGCTATCCTTGATCTTAGCTGGTTGATGTGTCGTTTCCAGCTTTTTCCATCGCTTGTCTCTAATCGGTATGATATGGGGCCAGTTATCTGGGTGATTGTTGCTGGTACCCAGAGTGGTTCTCCTGACAGGTTTTTCGCGTATCATCATCAGTTGTTCTGGGCTTCTATTTGTGGTTGCGCTAGGTGTGATATGTTGTATGAGGAGCATTTTATTAATTTTGTCCTGTATGTTGGCTGCATCTATTTTTTGGATGGCCTTCTTAGTGTATTGGACCATGTGTTCCACTCGTGCGTTCGCCGCTGGATTTGCTGGTGCGGTTAATGCATGGCATATTCCTTGGCCTGCCAGAAATTGCTCGAATGCTAAGGCAGTGAATTGGGGCCCATTATCCGATACTATTACATCTGGCAGGCCGTGCGTGGCAAACAGTTTGCTCAGTTTTCTGATTACTGCCTCTGTTGTGGTGGATTTCATGGTGCTTACCTCCAGCCAGTTGGAGTAAGCATCCACTGTGATAAGGTACAGGTGTCCCTTGGTTGGCCCCGCGAAGTTTATGTGAATCCTAGACCACGGGCCTCTGGGTGTTTCCCATTCTTGGGTTGGGGCTGCAGGGGGGTTAGGTCTGGACTCTTGGCATTGCTTGCATCTGGCCACCCAGGTTTCGATCTGTTTGTCCATTCCTGGCCACCATGCATAGCTTCTAGCCAGGCTTTTCATTTTGACCATCTCTGGGTGCCCCTCATGCAGCATCCCCAATACCCTTTCCTGTAATGTTTCCGGGATTACCACTCTGTCCCCCCAAAGTACGCAGCCCTTCTCAGTAAAGAGTTCAGTTTGTCTGTTCCAGAAGGGTCTGAATAGTTCATCTTTGTCCCCTTCCGGCTACCCTTTTCCAACCCAGCTCAAGACTCGTGCCAGCCGCTTGTCTTTATTTGTTTCTCTGGCAATGTCTGGTGCGGTCACGAGTGGGTTGGATATTGTCTCTATTTGGAGTACCTCTGTTGTGGGTGCTGGGTCATCTTCTTGGTCAGATAGGGGTGAGCGGCTCTGGGCATTTGCGTGAGCAATGTCCTTGCCGGGTCGGTGTATCAGCTGGTAATTGTATGCTGGTAGGAATTCGGACACCTAGTCATTCTTGGCAATAGAATGTTCGGTGGGGCCCTGTTTCCCACCAGGATTCCTAGCAGCGGTTTGTGGTCCGTGATGATTGTAAAAGTCCTACCGTAAAGGTATTCATGAAATTTTTTGACGCCGGCGACAACTGCTAGAGCCTCTTTGTCGAGCTGGCTGTAGTTCCGTTCTGGCTTTGAAAGTGTCCTTGATGAGAAAGTGATGGGTGCTTCCCTCCCGTCTGGTAGCTGGTGGCTGAGGATGGCACCGATCCCAAATGGTTACGCGTCACAAGTTACCATCAATGGCAGGGTCTCGCTGTACTGGATTAGTACCGCGTCGGATGTTAGCAGGTTCTTTGTGTTGTTGAAGGTGCTCTCTTCCCGTGCTCCCCAGGTCCAGATGGCTGTTTTATCTAACAGCCTATGCAGCAGTTCCACCATGGTCACCTTTTGAGGTAGGAAGACATTGTAAAAGTTTAACAGTCCCAAGAAAGCCTGTAATTCCGTTTTGTTTTTGGGTCGAGGTGCTTCCCTCATGGCTCTCAGTTTCTTTTCTGTGGGGTGGATCCCTTGTTTGTCTAGCAGGTACCCTAGAAATTCGACCCTCTCGGCCTGTAGTTGGCACTTCCCCTCCTTGACTTTAAGTCCTGAGTCTCTGAATTTCTTCAGTACTTCCCTCAATCTGGCTTCTAGTTGTTTTTCATTTTTCGCAGCCACCAAGACATCGTCAAAGAAGGGTACAACCCCTTCTATGCCCTGGAGGAGTCTTTCCATAAGGCTTTGGAAGACCCCGGGTGCCACATTGACTCCAAATTGGAGCCGGTTGCAGCGGAAAGCCCCTCGGTGCGTTACGATGGTTTGGGCTTCTGCTGTTGTGGTGTCGACTGGCAACTGCTGGTAGGCTTGTGCCAGGTCAAGCTTTGCGAAAATTCGGCCTCCCCCCAGTGAGTGCAGGAGATGCTGGACTACTGGGACGGGGTATGTGCTTTGTTGGAGCGCGTGGTTTAGGGTGGCCTTGTAGTCACCACAAATTCTCACAGACCCATCTGGCTTGATGGAGGTGACAATTGGGGTCTCCCACCAGGCATGATCGATTGGTTCTAGCACCCCTTGCGCGATGAGCTTATCGAGTTGCTCATCGATCTTGGGCTTGAGTGCAAATGGCACTCGCCTGGGCTTAAGGCAGATTGGCACGATGCTTGGGTCTATGTTAAATGACATAGGGGACCCCCGGTACTTGACTAGGCTGTCATCGAAGACTTCCCGGAAATCCCTCACGAGCGCCGCTTCCCAGTCTGCCTCTCTGATGTGGTGTATGCCGGTTACTTCGATGCCCAGGGGTGCGAACCCCTGCAGTCCCAATAGGCTCGGGCGATCTTGGTCGATGATCATCAGGGGTAGCACTTCTGTGTGGCCCTTGAAGGTGACCTTAAAATGGCCTCTGCCCACTACAGGGATTCGGTTCCCCTGATAGTCTTTGAGGGTTAGTGTTTGGTCTTCCAGTTCTTGGTGGCGGATGGTGGGAACCAGGCACTTGAGTGTGCGCCAGGAGACCATTGAGAGGAAGGACCCTGAGTCTACCTCTATGTCGCATCTCTGGTCTTCTATCCCGACCGTCATATATACTTTCCTGGCATCGCTGGTGGAGGAATGGCCAATGACGACGGTCTGGTGTGTTTCCTCTTGTTGTCTCGTCTCCTGGAGTCACCTGTTCCGACCTTCTCGGCTCCAGCGGTTCTCCGTCTGGTGATTGCGGTTCCTGGTCGGAGTGCTTTCTCTCCATCAGGGGCTGGTGTCTCGTCATCGTGGCCTGTAGTGTTTTTTATTCTGGCACACTTTGGCGATGTATCCCCGTTTCTCGCAATGCCTGCAAATGGCGTCGAGAAAACAACAGTTCGCTCGGGGGTGATCGCCGCCGCAGCCGGCACACTGGAACCTTGACTTATGATCTTGTGGTTCCCGCTGCTCCTGCGCTGATTGGAGGTGGTGGATCTCCTCCTCGTCGTCTTCGGTTTCCGAGAAGGAGTCGATGTTGCCATGGTATGTGGTTGTGTGGTCTGCTGCTGGTCACCCCTCGGGGGTTGACGTTACCTCTCCAGCCACCGCTCGTGGCATGATGCTCAATTGTCACATCTGAGCCGCTGATTTCTTGGCCGCTTCCGCTGCAGTGGCTTCAGTGAGGGCATCAGCAAGGGAGATGTCTCCCTTTGCCATGATGCAGCTCTGGAGGATGGGGTCTCGGAGTCCCAGGACGACGCGGTGTCGCACAGGCCACCCAGGTCCCATAGTGCCGCTATGAAGTCGCCCAGCCCCTCGCCCTCGCGTTGATCCCACCTGTAAAAGTCGTGTCGCCGGATAAGGATGGGCACGATGAGGGTGTAGTGGCTTCGCAGCAGGGGCTTGAGATTGTCCCACTCCATCGCCTTGACGTCCTCCAGTTTGGCCAAGACTTTGGCCATCTTGAATACTGCGGGCCCGCAATGCGTGAGGAACATGGCTCGTTTCTTGTGGCCATTGGCGTCCTTGAGGTTGCTACTCTCGAGGAACATTTGGAACCTATTGGTATAGGATTCCCAGTCCTCGGTAGCAGGGTTGAAGGGTGCGGGTGGCGAGTTGATGCCGGCCATGCTGCCTGTTTAGCGTATCACTCCGCCACATGCTGGGGTCTCCTTGTTCACGATCCCACCTTCGTCACCAGTGTTAGATCTGGGGTGGATCGGTTCGAAGGAGACGCAAGACCATTCAGTGATTTCAGATCTTTATTGTTGATGAGAATAGCCTGAAGAATGCGAGCCGTGGCAGCCCTTCATATAGGGCTGGCTCGCAGCTCAGCAGCCAATGGCAGCGCTTTGAATCTCCCGCGATAGGCACAGCCCATCACGGTAGATTCCCAGCGCTCCAATCATGGCCGAGTATTCGACCAATCAGGTCGCTGTCCATTTGGACCAATCAGTTAAGAGGGTTTGGAGTATGCTAATATCATACAGGGTTCAGAGCCCAAAATCAGAAATGCCACAATATTTCTTTTAATAATGATATTAATGAAACTTAGATTTTGTAAGTTTCTCATTTTTAAAACATTAGGAAGTTTTGTGAGCACATGATTGAAGTTAGTCAAAGGAAGAATAACATATTTATGTAGCAGAAAGTTTACCTAAATCAATAGATCTAAAATTATACTAGGAGTAATTGGGAATAGGATGAATTTCACTATATTTTTAAATCGGAAATTAGGTTTTTTTTTAAAAAAAAAAACAATTTTTTATTAACTTTCAAAAACAATACACAAACAAAACATAAAATGTAAGAACATAAAACATCTTTTCTAAAAACTGCTTATTGAGTTTTAACAAAATAAATAGAACATCTTGTTTAAGTACAACATAATTCCAAATTATCACATTTCCATACAAACACAATTTAATATGCATCTTATGTATTCAACTTCATATCTTCTTACTCCTTTTTCAACTTCTCACTATTTCTTTCTTTACTTCTATTCAGTTGTATTCATTAAACTTATACTTTCATCTGTCTTATTTAATATTTCATATGTTCTTATCCAACATTATTAATTCTCAATAAACAAACATAAACAAACAAAACACATAACATGAAAACATAAAACTTCTTTTTAGAAAGTGGCTTGACTCCGGGTTACATCTTTTTGTACAGACATAAGTCAAATTCATGCTCACCTTATATACTATTTCATATCTTATTTAACATTCTATATTTTCTATAAGTCTTCTCCCCACATTTCACTCTCTTAGTTCTATTTTATTTACTTCATCTCAATTTAAATCATTATACTTGTATCTTTTGTCCGTTCTTTTTCAATTATCTATTTGTCTTTTCTCTTTAATACAAACTTTTTCTTGTAATCACTGATTGAAGTATGACGCCTTTCTATTTTTTCCCCAAATTTAACACTTAAAATAATACATAATTTCCATTCTGATTCTGCTTAGTACATTCTACGTAACATTTTAAAATAAAAAACATAATAAGCTTATAGTATAGTGAAAACAGTGTTCCATAACAAATTAATTAGTTAAACTCCATTATTAAATCTTAGACATTGTACACATTCCCTAAAATGTTCTATTAACACATTTAATATTCCAATTTTCTAAACTCTATTTCAAATACAAATACTACGATACAATCTTATGTACTTTTGCAGAATCTTCTTTTAAATTATATTTTACCCTTTATCTCTAAAAAAAACCCCTGTTTTTTAACATCTTGTTTTAAGCCTTTATAACTTCTCATCCCTTTTTCCTTCCTTTCTTCTCAAATCTAGCCTTTTTACCCCCCCCCATCTCTCAATCTCTACCCTCTTAGTCTCCCCTCTGTTGTATTCCTCTTTTCTATTGCTCATTGATATTATATTGATTTTTCACCTTATTTTTCCCTTTCTTGGTTGTTTTTTTAAATCTTGAATTCTCCATTTTCTTTCCCTTTTTTCCCTTTTCTTCCTCAATTAAAATTATTTGTCCATTAAAGATGGCTTTTTCATCATCCCAGCTTCTTTATTGCTGTATTTCCTGATAAGTAGAAATCGCCATTTCTAAGAAGTGAAAGATAGATCCAGAAAAGCCCTTGCCTTCTTGTTCCTCTTCTTTTAGCTTTTTAAATTCCCTTTTCAATTTTTTAACAGATAATGCCATTGTAGAATTTTTTTTAAACAATCCAAATGTTTTTAGTCTTTCAAAAGATAGTTTGCAAAAGTCCCAAAGTCATCAAGCAATCAAAATCAACACAAACTGTTTCATTTAGCACTTTCTTCTTTTAATATTTTCTCTTCCTGGGGTAGAATTCAGTTACACAATTCCAAAGTAATTTTTTTGAAGTCTTATTGCAATTTAGTCTCTGATCTTATAAGCTCCAAGCAGACTCCTTCAGCAGATCTTAATATAAATCATTTACCTCTCTCCCTTCCCACTTATAGCAAAAAGATTTTAATTTTTAAATGTCAATCTTTAGAAATCTAATGTCCCCTTGGCTTTAATTTTCAAAATTAGTTACCTTCTGTTGCCAAAGCGGGTATTTCTGATTTCCATCTGCTATCTCCGTAGGGAAGGAGAGTGAGAAGAAAAAAACTCCCTTTTCACTTTCATCTGCAGCTTTATGATCTTCTTGGGAAACAATGTATCACTTAGAAAGCCAAATTTCTAGGGTATTCAGATGTTGCTTGTTGTTCCAGTTCAGCCAAAAATTTTCACTTTCTCAACTTCCTTCTGCACAAACTTGTCTGGCTGAGAGGTTCTTTGTGGTGGCCATTGCTGATTGCCTTTCCACCGCCTTGGGAAAAGGGAGTTAAGCTGGCTGGGGAAGGGGGTTGCGATGCCCCCAGATCCCTGCCCGGATCTCCCCTATCTTCAGTTATCCCTACAGGACAACTATACAGGACAACTATAGCCTCCAAATCCAAATGGATCAGAGGCACTTTGGCAGCGAGCGCAGCAGGGATCACTCACAATCGCGGATTCCTGCCACCGCCGAAGCCTGACAAACCGGAACTCTGGAAATTAGGTTATGTTTTAAAACATAGAATTTTGTTCCAAATCGTTAAGATAGTATATTGCAAAGTAATACAAAGTGATTCTTCTAAGGGGCAATTCCTGTGATTTTCTTTTCTTTTCTTGGTAATTTAAAGGTTAACATTTGCAACAAAAACTGAAAAAACTAAAAGAAAAAGATAGAAGGTACAGAAAAAGTACAAGAAAAAAAATAAAAAAGCAAAAAATATAATAAAGACAAATGTGTGTATATCTGTGTGAGTGTATGTGTGAATTTGCTTTTCCTCAGAAGTACATATGATTTTAAGAACTTTTCAATTTTTCTTAAAATACAACAAAGGTTGTATTTGTTATATTTTAACAAACTTCATTCCATATCCACTCACTTATCTATAAACAAATCCCTAAAATTTATGAGAAATAACATCAATATTATTATTTATTAAATAAAGTATGTTCCTTCTTTTTATTCTAAGAAATTTGATTTTTAATTCCTTTAAATAATGTTATAGAACTTGATTTCTTTACATTTTTATTTGTCCCTTCTCATAAAATTATTCCCACCTTTAACAAATCTACATAAGGGCATCCATCTCTAGGATTGTTTATTGCATATCCATTTTATATATTAAGACATCAGCTATTTACTTTTATATAATGGATATAACACCTTTTTCTAAGTAATTCTTTTAAATCATTTTTCAAATTAATCTCAATTATTTCAAGTAACATCTTCTATTGTACCTTCTTCTATAGTCTATAGAGGCAGACATACTTAAAATTAATTTCTTGCTCAAAAATATCCTTTAGTATCCCAGTGTTAAATATTTTTGCTTCATTCTCTATTAGTAAGTCAAGTATGAATATTCTTTAACTGTAATCTTTAGTTCTTTCTAGTTGGCACAGAAAGAACATTCTTTGTTGTGCTTTTTTGATGATATTTTTGATGTTAGGTATCCATTTTAAGTCTTATGATAGAACTTAGAAATTTGAAGGTCTGTTGATACTGTGTTGTCTATTATTGTAAGAGGCGGTAATATGGGAGGGTTTCTTCTAAAGCCTACCACCATTTCTACGGTTTTGAGTTTGTTCAGTTCCAGTTTGTTCTGGTCTCACCACGAGGCAAGGTGTTCAACCTCCTGTCTGTATGCGGATTTATCATTGTTCGAATGAGACCAATCACGATTGTATCATCTGCAAACTTCAGTAGTTTAACAGATGGATCATTTGAAATGCAGTCATTGGTATATAGGGAGAAGATGAGAGAGGGCCTGTGTTAACTGGGGAGAGCCCAGCACACATGTACTCTGGGAAGAGGCTTTGAGGTCTGGAGGGAGGGACCTTCTTTGTCTGGAGGTTAGCCTCAGGGAGTCCTCTTATGTAGAGGCTGAAGGGGGGTGTCGAGGCCAGAAAAGCTCAAGCTCTTGCCTGATCGAGTGCTCTCCAAGGCAAACTATGGGACTTCCAAGGCACTCAGCTCAACCTAACCTGGAGTTCCTTTTGGTTCTGCAACAAACCGGCAGCGAAGGTCGGATGTCCAGACCAAAAGAGCGCCAAGGAAGATGGGCTCCTAATAACCGGGCAACACCTTCCTTTAGCCTCCACACAAGAGGATTCCCTGAGGCTAAGTTCCAGGTTTCTCCCACCTCTTCCAAGCAGTGAAGGGTCCCTCCCTCCAGGCCTCAAAGCCTCTCCCTGGACCACACACATGCTGGCCTCTCCCCGTGGAGTGAGGGCCTCTCCCAAGGAGGCACCACCTATCCACCCACCAGAAGCAAGCCCAGGTCGGAACTGGATGGTGAGCACAGACTTGCCCACTCTGCTACCTCCCACTACCACCAGCTGGTACTTTTCCTGTCCCAGGTCATCCCTACAGCCTGTGGCCATCAAAGAAGAGCCCAGGCCAGGAGAGGTAGCTGGAGGGTGTGGGAGCACCATGCAAATGAAAGTAGTGTGGCGTTCCCGCACCTTCCAGCTATCTCCATTGCCACTTCAGCCCACCTGTGCCTCCAGCCCCCTTTTGCTACAACAGCACCTCATCCTGGCTGGCAAGGGCTGTGCTGCTTTTTGCATGTTGCACCACCCACAAATTTGCACATTACAGGTGCCAGCCCCTACAGTGGAGATTTCCAACCCTACCATGGGACAGTCCCATATTCCAGAGCTGCAGTACTCACAAGACTGGCCCTTTGGTCATCCCATGGCAGGCCAATGCACCTGGTTAGAGGAGCAGCTGCTCCAGGGTGACTAAAGGGCCAATTCTATGACTACTGCAGCTTTGGAATATGAGACCAACTTTCCCAGCAAGCCACCCAGGGCAGATTTTCCTCCCCTATTGTTGGTCTTACCTTTCAGTTCCAGCTCATGTAGCTCTACTCAAGGTAAGGTTTGCATTGGCCGAAGGGTGGGGGCCAGTGGGTGGGTGGGCTTTGTGGGCAGCGCAGCCTTGTGTTCCCGCATAGTTTGGATTAATTGCTTTGGGAGGGTGCTTTGATGGGGACATTTCTCTGAGGACCACCAACATTTTATCATGGACCACCAGTCCACAGCCCACCAGTTAGCAACCACTGGTCTAAAATATTCTTGCTTCCAGTGGGACAATTGACATGCTGAAAATATTTTGGAAGCTCTTTCCTTAAGTTTGCTTTATTAAAATCTCCTAAAATGTTCCGAAGGGAATCTGGGTATTTGTCTTCAGCCTCCATAAGGGCCAGTGATTTATATATAAATCATTGCTAATATATTCTATCATTTTTAATTAAAATAGGAATTGCTTTTTTCAGTCAAGAGCCATCTTCCCTTCAGTATAATTTGTTGAAGTGAACTTTGTTAACAGACAATGAAAGCAATCACATTTTTTTGTCACACATCTTTTTTCTTTTCAGAAACTTTCATTTTTTGTTTGTTTCTTTTTTTTTCTTTCCCAGGAAATTGCATGCAGGAAAGAAACAGATCCCATCAATTGATTTATTTCATAGAGCTTTTGAAAAGAAGATGAAGTCAACAAAAACATACCAGTGATAGAGGAATTTTTACTTATAAAGATCCTTTCTATATGTAAATAGTTTGATTGAAATGAAAATATGTTAATATTAGCCAACTTTTTTATTTTTCATTACCATATTTTTAAGGCCAAATTCAAGTCAAAGCTGAAGAATCACAGTTTCCTAATTCAGTATACCATAATATTATATGAAATCACTTCTGATGGCACATAGACAGGACACAACCGGAATATATTTGATTTTAGTTATAACATTTAAATAGCTTCTTACAAAATTAGAATAGCTTATTATGTGATGTTGCCTTAATCCAAATGTTAGGACAAATGAACAACTATGCCCATAAGCTAGAAATCCAGTGGTTATGTCAAACAGTGTCAACAGACTGAAAATGGAGAACAATCTCTAATATAATATTGAAGTGTTTTAGAAACTGGTAAAAATTGACATTTTCAGGAGCAGTTTGAAAACATTGCATTACATTTCAGTGTAAATATATGTTTTTCATTAGTTATATAGACCATTTTCAGTCAAGGGTCAGACCTGCATATGAGGGAGAAGTCCTAATGGTTGTTCTTGCTGATTTATCTGGGGTTTTTTTTGTTCAAATTTATAAGGCGGCCAATCTTAATCAAATAACTCAGGATGTTACAAAGGAATAAAAAGAAACCATGCATATATGAGCAATAAGAAGACAAAAAAATATGCCGGGTAAAATACTCCATTCCAAGAAGATCAGAATATGCAATCTAGGCTTCATTAATATCATGACTTTAATGTTTTTAAGGCTCAAGGCCACTATATGACTACTGAAACTTAAAACTGGCCACTTGCTCCATTTGGTCTCCATTGATAAGCAAGAACTGGATATTCCTTCTATAGTCCACTATAAGCTCCTTGGTCTTATTGGTGTTGAGGACCAAGTTATTGTCTCCATACCATGAAAGCAACCAGTCCATCTCATCTCAGTAGGCCAACTCATCCCTTCTCCTGGAGATGAGTCCCAGCACTGTTGTATCATCTGCAAATTTAATAATAGTATTACTAGCGTGAGTGGAAATGCAGTCACAAACATAAAGAGTATAGAATAAGGGATTCAACACACAACCCTGTGGTGTACCAGTGTTAAGAATAAGGGCTGAAGAGGTATGATTACCTAATCTGACCCTCTGTGAGCAGCCAGACAGGAAATCCATAATCCAAAGGCAGATTGAATAAGAAAATCCAAGGAATAGAATAGAATAGAATAGAATAGAATAGAATAGAATAGAATAGAATAGAATAGAATAGAATAGAATAGAATACTTTATTGGCCAAGTGTGATTGGACACAAAAGGAATTTGTCTTGGTGCAAATGCTCTTGGTGTACATAAAAAAAAAGATACATTCATCAGAGTCATAAGGTACAACACTTAATGATAGTCATAGGGTATGATAAGCAATCAATCATACTAGGAAACAGTCAATATAAATCATAAGTATACAAGTGACAAAGTTACAGTCATATAGTCACAAATGGGAGTGGATGGGTGATAAGGAGTGATGAGAAGATTAATAGTAATAGTAGTGCAGACTTCGTAAATAGTTGGACAGTGTTGAAGGAATTATTTGTTTAACAGAGTGATGGGTTTCAGGAAAAAACTGTTCTTGTGTCTAATTGTTCTGGTGTGCAATGCTCTATAGCATCATTTTGAGGGAAGGAGTTGAAACAGTTTATGTCTGGGAGGAGTGAGGAGTCTGTAAATATTTTCACAGCCTTCTTTTTGACTCGTGCAGTATACAGGTCCTCGATTGAAGGTAGGTTGGTAGGAATTGTTTTTTTTTGCAATCCTAATTACTCTTTGAAGTCTGTGTTTGTCCTGTTGGGTTGCAGAACCAAACCAGACAGTTATAGAGGTGCAGATGACAGACTCAATCATTCCTCTGTGCAACTGGATAAGCAGCTCCTTGGGCAGTTTGAGCTTCCTGAGTTGGCACAGAAAGAACATTCTTTATTGTGCTTTTTTGATGTTTTTGATGTTAGGTATCCATTTTAGGTCATGTGATAGAATAGAACCTATAAATTTGAAGGTCTTGACTGTTGATACGGTGTTGTCTAGTATTGTAAGAGGTGGTAGTATGGGAGGGTTTCTTCTAAAGTCTACCATCATTTCTACGGTTTGAGTGTGTTCAGTTCCAGATTGTTCTGGTTACACCACAAGGCAAGTTGTATAACCTCCTGTCTGTATGCGGATTCATCATTGTCTCAAATGAGACAAATCACTGTTGTGTCATCAGCAAACATCAGTATTTTAATGATGGATCGTTTGAGATGCAGTCATTGATATATATAGGGAGAAGTAGAGAAAGCACACAGCCTTTGGGGGGGGCTGTGCTGATTGTATAGGTATTGGATGTGATTCTGCCTAGCTTCACCTGCTGCTTCCTGTCTGTTAGGAAGCTTATGATCCACTTACAAGTGTGTTCAGGTACTGCTGGTTGGTTTAATTTACTTAGAAGAGTGTATGGAATGATGGTATTGAATGCTGAACTGAAGTCCGCAAAGAGGACCCTTGCGTAGCTATTGGGAGATTCAAAGTGTTGTAAGGATGTAATGCAGAGCCATGTTACCAGCATCATCCATTGATCTATTTGCTCGGTATGCAAACTGCATGGGATCTAACAGCAGATCCATGATGTTTTTCAGGTGAGACAGCACAAGCCTTTCAAAGATTTTCATAACTACAGATATTAGAGCAACTGGTCTGTAGTCATTCACTTCCTTGATGGAGGGCTTCTTTGGCACTGGGATGATAGTAGAGCATTTGAAGCAGGAAGGAACATAGCACATCTCTAGTGATCTATTGAGGATTTAGGTGAAGATGGGGGCCAATTGGTCAGCACAGACTTTTAAGCAAGAAGGAAGAAGGAGTTATCTTGTCTGGCCCTGGTGCTTTTCCTGACTTTTGTCTATATAATAGATCTTGCGCTTCTTTATCTGTGATCACCAGAGGTTATGAACCCAATGGATTGGGGCTGGTTGTAAGAGGCTTGGCTGTTTTGGTGTGTTTGAGATGTGGGTTGTGGAGCTAGGTGGCTGTAGTTTCCTTTCAAACCTGCAGTAAAACACATTCAGATCATCTGCTCGTTGTTGATTTTCTTCTGCCTGGGAAGGAGATTTGCTGAAGCCAGTGATGTTTTTAAGAATTTTCCACATGTTTGCTGGTTCATTTGTTGAGAACTGATTCCTTAACTTTTCAGGTTAAACACTAATCTATGTGGAAGAATTTTGTTAAATGCAGAATTAAAATCTACAAAAATCATTCTAACATAGGTCCCTCCCTCTGCTGTTCTAGATGAGTCAGAGCAGTGTGAAGAGTGATGGCTACAGCGTCCTCTGTAGTTCTATTTCTTCTGTATGCAAACTGGTGTTTATCAAATGTATGCAGAAGACCAGAAATGATGGGCCAGCAGACCAATTTCTCAAAGCACTTCATGATGATAGGAGTGAGTGCCACTGGTCTATAATCATTGAGGTTATTGATAGGGAACTTCTTTGATAGCGGAACAATAGTGGAAGCCTTCAAAGAAGATGGAATAGTGGACTGGAATAAATACCAATTGCAGATCCTGGTAAAGACTCTGGCCAATTGATCAGCACAGTCTTTAAGCACTCGTCCAGGGATATCATCAGGATCAGCAGCCTTTTTAGGGTCCACAGCCCTCAGAATGCTCCTCACCTCCTGTTCCTCCACAATGAGGTATTGCCTGGTGGTTGTATTTTAGCTGTCTCTGATGTCTCCACTTCAAAGTGAGCAAATGTATACTTTAGCATAAATTATAATATACTTTAGCATAAGTTGCTATAGAACTCAATTGTCCCCTATAGTGATACACAGATATATGTAAGGATTAGGTGTGTATATATGGCATAAAATAAAAAAGAGGTCTGACAAACTGTTGAAGATAAGAATATTTTTAATTGTTTTCGATTTTTTTCTGTCTATTTTCTTCTTCCTTTCTTCTTTCTTCTCTGTCTCTTTCCACTTCACTCAATCAGGCATCCATATCTCCAATTTTCTCATCTCTTTGTGCATCTTGTTCTTCAATTTTCTTTGTACATCTTGTTCTTCAATTTTCTTGATTTCTTCAATTTTCTTGATTGCATCATCATCTGTTGAATATTTTCAATTTTCTCATCTGTCTTTTCAGTTCTTTGCTCAATATTCTCTGTTCTCTTTTCAATATTATCTGTTTTTACTTGTATCTTTTGAGTTCCTTGCATAATCATCTGCAGTGTCACTTCTTTCTCCTTCTCTTGTTGTAATATCATCTTTATTGATTGTTGTCCTCCAGATGGTGAGGAGGAAGAAATCAGGATTGAAGAAGCTGAGGCTGGTATCTTTCTATTTCATCTTAGAATACTTAATAGGAAAATTGAGAAGAAAAAGCAAGAGCAGCCAATTGCCATTCCAATAAAAAATAAATAAAAGCAAAAAATAAAAATGAAAAAGGGAAGGGAAGGGAAGGGAAAAAATCTTCAGGTACTTGAATACCTTAATCCAATTGGTTCCAATTATGTAGGAAAAAAGGGAAAAAAGAAAAAATGGAAAAAGGATGAAAAAATAAGGAAAAATTTTAAAGACAGAAATCTATATATACCCTTGCTAAAAAGGTAAAACAAAGGGAAGAGGTAGGGGGGAAAAGTAGTCTTATTCCAGTGTCAAAGGACTCAAATCCAACTGGGAGGGGGGAGTAGTGTTAGGGATAACATTGGTTACCTAACTTAGTTTGGGTAAAAATAATATATAAACTATGTTAGTGAGTTTAAGTGTATGTATCACTTTAACTGCAAAACATGTATTTTGGGTGCGGTTGTAAAATCACCATAAGAGGGAGCAAGAGAGCTCACTGTTTGCTGGCTTTTACTGGAGAGCTGACAATGATGGATTGATGGTGATAACTGCGTGTTTCTCTGCTGTTGCTGAAACGAAGAAAAGGGGTTTGATTTTCTTCATATCTCTGACTGCAAAAGAGATATATTGCTGGACTGATTATTTGTAAGTTTACTGACCTCTATTTTCGACACTGGACTTTGCAACTGATTAATCCCTGGATGGACTGAACTAGTGTATAACATATGGACTGTTTGACTATGCTATAACTCTTGCTGGAATAAAAAACTATTTAACTGGCACAGTGTGTCTGTCTTACTGAGTATAAACTACAACAACATTTATCTCACATCATTTGCCTGCCTGCTAGACTGCCATTGCATGTTCTGCTAGGGTGTGTATCCCTAACACTGGTCATGGGCCCAGGTGCACAGTCAGACTAACCAGGATATAACAGGCTTAGATTAAAGTGAGAGTTTGTGTAGTTGCACAATACTGTAAACAGACAGCTGTGTTTTATTAATTATAGTTTAATATCCAGAGAAAGATGGCACAAGTCAATTTACAAAGTTTGTCTCTAATATCCAAACTGGATGGAACAAACTATGTTTCATGGTCTATGAAATGTAGCCTACTTCTATGCAGAGAAGGTTTGTGGAGTATAATTCAAAACCCACCAGAAGTAGATGCTTGGGATCCAAAGGATGAGAATGATGCCCAGAAAATACAAGAATATCAACTGAAGAATGAGCAAGCTCTCTGTATAATAGGACTGACACTCTGTGATGAGCAGCTTGTACATATTCGAGGAGAAGAAACAGCTGTGAAATGTTGGGAGAATTTAAAGAAGATTTATGTTCGAGACAACGTAGGAGCACATATAAATCTTACATGAAAACTGTTCAGAACACATCTTCAAAAGAATGGAGACATGCTGAGTCATATAAACACAATGAAGAGAATTTTTCAGGAACTGCATGAAAAAGAACTTATCTTCACAGAACTACACCAAGTTTATATAATTTTGTCTTCTTTAGATGAAAGCTTAGATGACTACGTAACTTCACTTGAGGTTCTGCCAAAAGATAACCTCACATTAACTGACATTACTGGCAGATTAATTGAAGAAGCCAGGAGAAGGCTTGAAAGGGATCAACTCAGAAGGGAACAACCACAATGTGAAGAAGAGAAAATATCTTCATCAGCTTATACAATTAGAAAATGCTTTAATTGTGGAGGAAAAGGACATTTGGCTAGATTCTGCAAGAAAGGAAAAAGCCAAAATGCCAGCCAGAAAGATAAAAGGCATAAAAAGGATAAAAAATGCTTAGAGTTAGCCATGTATAGCAACAAAACTGTGAATAGTAATTTATGGGTTGTAGATAGTGGAGCATCACACTGCATAACAAAAGATAAGAAAAGATTTATTAAGATGTCCACGAGTTCACAGCAGATATCGTTAGCTAATGGCTGGAAAATGAAAGCAAAAGATGAAGGTATTGCACATTGTTTTTACATAAAAGAGAATGTAAAAATGTTATATGTACCACAACTTAAGTTTAATTTGCTTTCAGTGAGAGTTTTGGTTAAACTAGGTTATATAATTACCTTTAGGGCAGAAAATTGCATGATTGAAAAAGAAAGTAAAAAAGTGACTGCAACTTTAAAAGGTGAACTGTATGTGTTAAATAATAATTCAGAGGAAGCTAATACAGTTTATAATAATGTTAAACCTCATGATGAATGCATACATTTGTTATACAGACGTTTGGGGCATATAAATTTTAAAATGCTTAAACAAACGGTAGAACTATCTAAGGGTATAAAACAGAAGCCTTGCAGTAAGTATTTGCACTGCAATGCTTGTAGTCAAGACAAAAGCAAGCAAATGCAGCAAATAGAGTTAATGGATTTAAAACAAAGAAGCCTCTAGAAGTCGTATTTGCTGATATTATAGATCCTAAAAAATAAAGTGTGGGAGGTGCTCGTTATATACTAAGTATAATGGACCATTATTCCAGATATGGTTTCTGTTATCTAATGAAAAGCAAAACGGAAACATATCAAAATTTCTTTAATTGGCTTAAATTCGCAGAAAGAAAAACTAAAAGGAAGTTAGTAACTCTTATCACTGATAATGGTATGGAATTTATAAACAATAAATTCCAAAATAAACTGAAGATGGCAGGTATTGAACATAAAAAGTCTGCACCATATAGGCCACAACATAATGCCTTTATAGAAAGACGAGGCCAAACAATTCAGGCAATGGCTCGTACTATGCTGTCAGATTAAGGATTACCTGAAAATTTGTGGGGAGAAGCAATAATGTGTGGTAATCATATATTGAATAATGTTGTTAACTCAACAACAGGTGAATTACCATTCACGTGGTGGCATGGTAGAAAACCTGATCTAAGCTACATGCACACATTTGGAGCACCAGCATGGGTGCATATTCCTACACAATTGAGAAATAAGGGGCAACATAGGAGTAAAAGTTATTCTTTGTAGGTTATGAATCTAATCACAAATCATACAGATTCTGGGAAAAAGGAACATCTAGAGTTTACTGTAGTGCTAGTGCCAAATTCCTAGAACATGTAGGATGGGAAAAACTGGAACAAGATTCAAGTAAGGAAGTAATTATAGAAACCTACAAAAGACCAAAAGAAAAAAATCAGTAATAAGAAGAGTACAATTAAAGAGGAAGTACAGGAAGAGCATATAGGACCAGAACAGGAAGAAATACCAGAACAGGAAGAAATAGATAATCAGGAACAGGTAGAACATGAAAGTCCACCTGTAAGCCTTGTAATACCTAGACGTACTACACATGTAACCAGACCACCTGACAGGTATCAAGCAAGTGTAGTTTGCCAAGTTAGTAAAGTTCCAACTACTGTTGAAGAACTTAGGATGTACAAGAAAATTGGCATAGAGCAATGGAGAAAGAATTAAATTCATTAAAAGAAATGAAAGTTTATGAAAATGCCAAATTAACTTCAGGTGAAAGGTCCATTGGCTGCAAATGGATATTTAAATTAAAAACTGGTAAAAATGGGACTGTTACCCATAAGGCTAGGTTGGTAGCTCAAGGATTTAATCAAACTACATGTGATTATGATGAAGTATTTGCACCAAATTTAAAGGCAACAACCTTGAGAGCAGCTTTAGTGTGGGCAGCTAAGAAGAACTATATCATAAATCATTTAGATGTAGAAACTGCCTATCTGCATGCACCATTGCAGCACACTATATATTTAAGAAAACCAGTAGGTATAAAGGATGATAAAAATAATAATGACTGTTGGAAACTGAATAAAGTCTCTATGGATTGAAACAATCTGGTTATGAATGGAACCAATATATTGTAAAAGAGTTAAACAATATAGGATTTAAAGCAAGTTTAGCTGATCCATGTTTATTTAAAAAAGAGACAAATGGTACTGTGTCATTATTATTATTGTTTACAGATTATATTGCTTTAAATACTAAGACTAATAATGGAGCTACTGAGATAATATCATTATTAAGTAAGAGGATAAAATTAAAGCAATTAGGAGAAATAAGACAATATCTAGGATTGACAATAAACAAAACCAATAGTGGATATAAGATATCACAAGAAGATAAAATTTACGAATTGCTAAAAATGGAACTTTGTAAGCCGGCAAAAACTCCAATGAGTCAGGAATTTTGTCATACTGATGCTCAAAGTTCAAAATTTGATAAGACCATTTATCAATCATTAATAGGTAGTTTAACATATATAAGTAATTGGTCAAGGCCAGACATTGCATATAGCATTAATCAATTGGCAAGATTCAATGCTGAACCCAATGAAAGACACTGGCAAGCACTAAAGCGTATATTAAGGTATCTTAAAAATACAATGCACTATGCATTGTATTTGGAGCCAAAGGATGATTTGATTTTAAGTGCATATGCTGATGCAAGTTTTACAACAGATATAAAAACTAGAAAATCAACTTCAGGCATGGCTATACTATTAGGTAAAACACTGATTGGTTGGAAGTCAATTAGATAGCAACACATAAGTATGTCCACAATGGAAGCAGAATTTTCATGTCTATCTTTATTATGTACTGACTTAATTCTGTAAAAAAAGTTATTATTAGATACGGGAGTAACTGTTAAGGATGCCATTGTAATTTATGAGGACAATCAAGCAGCCATACGGTTGGCTGCAAATATTACTGTAAAAACAAGATCTAAACATACTGACCTTAGATATTTGAATGTAGGACAATCTGTAAAAAATGGTTTAATGAGATTGGAATATTGCATGACTGATGAAAACATTGCAGATGGATTTACAAAAGCCCAAGGTGCAGTCAAGCACAAAGAAAATTGTGAAAACTATGGGTTTTCACAATTTTATATGCTTGCTGGCTTTTACTGGAGAGCTGACAATGATGGATTGATGGTGATAACTGTGTTTCCCTGCTATTGCTGAAACGAAGAAAAGGGGTTTGATTTTCTTCATATCTCTGACTGCAAAAGAGATATATTGCTGGACTGATTATTTGTAAGTTTACTGACCTCTATTTTTGACACTGGACTTTGTAACTGATTAATCCCTGGATGGACTGAACTAGTGTATAACATATGGACTGTTTGACTATGCTATAACTCTTGCTAGAATAAAAAACTATTTAACTGGCACAATGTACCTGTCTTACTGAGTATAATCTACAACAACATTTATCTCACATCATTTGCCTGCCTGCTAGACTGCCATTGCACGTTCTGCTAGGTGTGTATCCCTAACAAGTAGGAAAAAAAGGGAAAGAAATAATGCAATTCTGTCAGTAAGCAAAGCACTGCCACTGTATGTTCGAGGCTCTTTACTAAATCAAAAAACAAAATTTACAGTTCTCTTTTCAAGGTCACTTTAATCTTCCTTCTTCAATTTCAAATCCAGACTCCAGGTATCACTAGTTCCACAGAAGAGCACCTGCATAAACAATCTACATGCTCTTCCCACTATCTTTTCAATGAAAAGCACAGTCCTTGAAGGTAACACCAAATGTATCAATAAGAAAGAAAGAAAGAAAAAAAGAAAGAAAGAAAGAAAGAAAGAAAGAAAGGAAGGAAGGAAGGAAGAAAGAAAGGAAGGAAGAAAGAAAGAAAGGAAAACAATGTATCCAAGCCCCCAGGTGGCAATGCTACTTATTTCCCTTTCCTTTCTTTTCTCCTCTAATATTAAAACCAGGAATAAAAAAATAAAGAGTTTAAAATTATTAAAGAGAAGAAACAAGAAAAAAACCTTTTCCAAAGAGTTATTTTGAAAGAAAAAATTAAAACTAAAAAGGAAAGAGCAGTCCAGTTTAAAAATTGAAAAGTTTTCACAAAAATCCAAAGTTTTAATAAAAAGAAAAAAAAACTTCAGGTTTAATTTGTGCTTAATCTCACTGCTTGAGCACTTTTATCTTCACTTTTAAATTTAATTTTTAGTCTTTTAGGGTGTTCTCTCCAGAAAAAAATAAGTAGAAAATTATCTCACCAAATGGCCACACTTTCTTTCCAGCTTTCTTCCGTTCTGGAGCTGTCCCAGCTTCAGCAGCTTTAATGGCTTCCTCTCTGCCGCGGGAAAAAAGGGCTTCTCCTGGATTTACCGGATGTGCCCTCCACAGTCACCATCTCTACAGGACGGTTTAGTCCTTTCGGACCGTCCTGCAATGGAGATATCAGCAAAGATCTTAGAGCTTAAATATCACATGCTGTACCGCCGCGACGCCAGCTCCGCCCTCCCATTGTAATATTTTTATACAAGATGCAATGTAAAAGATTCTCCCCTCTATTCACTTTACAAAGACCTGCTAAAGGAATTCTGCTTTTCCATGTACACAGGTTTTTCTTTTCTTACTTCTTTATGTATTTTAGAATTTCTTCTTGGTAAGACTAGATTAGCAGTACGAATCTTTTCTTTTCAGGTTACAGTTATATAAAATAAAGTAGTAATGATTCCTTTACTGTCAGTGATGAAGTAACTTTTACTTCAAGTTGTACATAAATGCAATATTCATTCTGATTGCTAATATTTAATATTTGTAACAGCCATCCACATGGCATTCAATACATATTAAAGTGATAAAGCATTATATAAGATAGCAATATTTTTAATGGAAAAAAGCTACTGTGTAGCTGTGTTGCTTTTGCCACTTTCAGTTAAACAGCAGCTGAAGATTGCCTTACAGCATAGTTAAATATGTTGCTTATATTTAACAGTTATAAGTGCATACAATTATTGATTGGATCATTTTCCAGACAACATTGCAGTCTTGGTAATGCTGTGACAATGTGACATTGTTGCAGCAAATCTTGCTTCCGAAATCAGTACACAAGACCACGAAAGGTTGGAGAATACAGGTTTTATTTGCGCAAAGTGTTCAGAACATTAGCATGGCAAATTCTGAACTCTCAGCTCTTCCTCATCTATCGCTTTTATACACATCATGATGTCAGGCTAGGCTGGGGTGTTACTTTTACTACATTTTATCAAAAAAGGAGAAGTATCATATATGCTTGTATAGAGAAATTATAGAGGAAGTGAAAAAATACATTTTTCATTATTCAGTTATCTTACACCATTTATTTTCCATGCCCACCCTTTCTCACAGGAACATAGCTGGTTCCCTAGTTCAGCAACTTTGTGGCGTTACACAATATTTTTATAAAAAGCAGAGTTCAGAGTCCAAGGATTCCTGAGAAATTGAGTCAGGGGATCCTTGAGAAATTGCTAAATGTATATATCCTTTATTGGTATCTTTTCAGACTGTTCTTCACACCTTAATCCAGTTGAAAAGTCTCAATAATAATAATAATAATAATAATAATAATAATAATAATAATAATAACAATAATAATAATAATAATAATAATAATAATAATAATAATAAAAGAAACAACAACAAAGTGGTCCAAGAACATAGATAGGAAAAGCAAAAATGTCCCAATAAAAAAGAAATGAAAAATAAAGAAAAAAAAAAACCCTGAGGCTTTCCCTTTAAAAAAATAAAAAACAAAAATAAAAATATTACTAGAATTGAAATTTTTAAAAAAGGCTAGCGTGTGGGGTATATATAAAGAAAGCACACTGCACTTTATTTATTTATCCAAGGCTCTTGTTATGACTCTCTTCTCCAGCAGCTTCAAAGCCAAACCTCAAGTGTTCTTGATAACAGTCCAGGAAAGCACCTGCAATAATATTTTGCTGTGCTCTCCCTCTATCTTATCACGTTAAAATGTCCTTGAGAAGAGGTCTTTTTGCAATTCTCTCCCATTCAAATAAAATACTTTCAAGCCTCTAGTTGGCAGTGTTACAAAATTTCTTAATGCTCTTCCTCCCCCCCAGCCGGAAAAAAGGAATAATATATACAGAAAAAAGAAAAGAAAAAATAGCCAAAGGGAGCCTCTATCCTAAAGAAAGTTAAAAAATCAAAGGGAGCATAAAAATATATATAAGAGAAAATTCAATCCGGTTACCTACAAAGTCACAGTAAAATCTTTCCCAAAAAATATAAAGAAAAGAAAAAAAAAACCCAAGCCTCAATTTGACATCACTTTAAAAAACGCCGCTCAGACAATTTCAGTCAAAAAAAAATCTCACAGCTTTCTTCTTTATCCCGGATGAACTTTCCAACCTCAGCGAATTTACAACACAAAAGAGTTTTTCTCACCCAGCCGACACACTTTCACTCCAATCACTTTCTTTCCGGAGCTGTCCCGACTTCAGCAGCTATGGAGGCTGCCTGTCCGCCGCCAGCAAAAGGGCTTCTTCCGGATCAAACCAGAGATTTTGCGATATCTCTGGGATCCTGGAACAGTGCCCTTCACAATCACCGTCTCTACGGGACGGTTTAGGTCCGTTAGGACCGACCAGGGGCGAAAATATCGGCTGCGATCTCAGAGCCCCGAGATCGCAGCTGTATCGCCGAAACGAAGCTCCGCCTTCTCCCCTTTTTACCTTTTCAGACTGTTAATGTTAAGCACAGCAACGGGAAGCTGGGACCTTTGCTAAATATGACTTGTTAACCCATACTAAGTATAAAATGTGCTTTACATGCTTTATATGAAAAGTGCTTTATATGCTCTTTTTCCAACGCTTCAACATGATTGATCAAAGGACATTGTAATGAAGGATTAACAACTGAAAGCAATTTGAATGTGTTTCTGCAAGGGGAGCATTTTGGAAAAATGCTGTTTCAAGATAGTGTGGAAGACCAGGCTGCAGGAACAACATTGTATAGGCAGGCGCCTGTGCTGCTGCCATTCTCCCCGTCCAAGCCTTTCCCCAGTTCCTCAGTTGCCAGTAAAGCTGCAACCTTGACACAGATATAAAAAAGAGAAAGGGAGAATGGACAAGATCTTTTTTGAGAGCTCTGTAACCTCCAGAAAACTGAGTAAAATAGCCAAATGAAAGTGGGGTGTTTTTTTTCAGAAGGAGTGACAGTTCAAAAAAAAAAAAAAAGTACCTGCATAGTTCATACAAAGCACAATGTTAAAAAAGCACAAAAGCTCTATGTGCTGGTTATTAATAGAAAAAGAAGAATAAATCTTGGGGAATATAAACAGAATAGACTTAAGAAAGAAATATTGATGTGTACTATATTGATGTGTACTATAACTATAGTATACAGGCAATTGTAATAGAATAATAACTACTCAAGATAATAGATAATAGTAATAGAATACTATCCATAGGCAACAAATGCCATTTCAAAAATAGCACAATATAACATAAATCATTCAACAGGGAGTAAACTACAATCATCAATATTGACAATGTTAGCTAGTAGGTAAGTAAAATGATTGCAAATACAACCATGCTCAGAGAACATTAATAGCAATAGCACTTAGACTTATATACAGCTTTATAGTGCTTTACAACCTTCTCTAAGCTATCGCATATTGCCCCCAACAATTTGGGTCCTTATTTTACCCACCTCAGAGGGATGGAAGGCAACCTTGAGCCTGGTGGGATTTGAACTGCCAAATTGTAGGCAACTGGCTGCAGCAGAGATAGCTTGCAGTACTGCACTCTAACCACTGCACCATAGAGGCTCCTATTAAGGACTCAATACAACATTGAGCTATAGATATTGTCTGCTATTGAAGGGGCAGTCTGTACTCTCATTCATGGCTCAACCCTACCTCTACCCTCCCATCTCCTGGGATCTTATGTAATGATGTGCTGGCATGATTATAGAAAAGAATCCAAAGGCAGGACCTCTAGCATGCAACTGTTAGGTATTTGGAAGGCAAGAGGGATTTGCCTTAATGGGAAAAGAATAACATTTTTTCTCTTTTATGTTTATGATGAACATCAAAAGATCTAAGTTTAAGCACAGACCTGAGCAATGAAATTAAACATTTAAGAACTGGGCAATAAAGTAATTGGTTGACTTATCCTTTTCCAGAAATGATAAGTATAGATTGCCTAGTAATTGTTTCTGAGTTTCTGATTCACATCCAAATCCATTTTCTTGGTTTAACCTGAATTTAAAAGAATATGAAAACAGAAGTGTTAGTCATCAGAAAATCACTAAGTAAGAAAGAGCAGTAAAAATGTTTCATGACATCTGCAGAAAATTCATTTGGTAAGACTGCATCACAATAGATTTAAAGATGTCTAGCTCTCTGGAATAAGTATCTATGCTCATCAAAGAAGAATTTGGAATACATGTAAATATACTTTTACAATTTTGCAGTGAGAAATTTAGTTGTAGAAATATTTAAAGTAGCCAAAACCTATTTTGCTGCATTTACTTATTTCCAAGATTAGTGTGAAGCAAGTTAAGTATAACTGAATAGAAGAAATTCATTAGATTGCCACTGATAGTCAACTAACTGTATTTATGTGAGTCTTTTATGAGTCTTGGGCAGTGGTAGGATTCCAATAATTTAACAACCAGTTCTCTGTCCTGATGACTAAGTGTGTGTGGCTGGGTGAGCATGTGACTGGATGGGAATCGCCAACTTGATTACTCTCACCCTTAAGAAATTTCTCCTTAGTCCAACTCACAATAAAATAGCACTGTTCCAATATTTAGAACAGAATAGAATAATAGAGTTGGAAAGGACCTTGGAGATCTTCTAGTCCAACCCTCTGCTTAGGCAGGAAACTCTACACCACTTCAGACAAATGCTTATCCAATTTCTTCTTAAAAACTTCCACTGTTGGAGCATTTACAACTTCTAGAGGCAAGTTGTTCCACTAATTAATTGTTCTGTCAGGAAATTTGAGGGGTTCCCACAACAATGAAGGAGTCAATCTATTTTCCAAAGCACCAAAAGGTGCAACAAGAAACAATGGATGGAAACTAACCAAAGAGAGAAGCATCCTAGGACTAAGGAGAAATTTCCTAAGGGTGAGACCAATCAACCAATGGAATCAGCTTGCCTTCAGAAGTTGTGGGTGCTTCATCTCTAGAGGCTTTTAAAAAGAGTGAGGGAAGTACACTCCAAAAGAACAGTGCCAGGAACCACTAAAACAATGCAGAAAACTTAAAACAGCCATTCCCATCTTTTTTAAAAAGTCAACCCCAAAGCAAACGCAACAGCTAAGAGAGAAACTAAGAGCAGCTGCTCAGGTTAATTGAAAGCTATCTATCATGTAATCTGCAACTCTTACACTGCAAAAACATATGGACCACACAACTCGATCAGGGCAAAGAATAGATGCAATCTACATAGACATCTGTAAAGCCTTTGATTCAGTGGTACAGGACAAACTACTCCTAAAACTAAAATCTTACAGTATCTCTGGACACCTGCATAACTGGATAGAAGCATTCCTGTCAAACAGACAACAAATGGTCAAAATTGGAGTGTCCTATCAAATTCTGTGCTTGTCAACAGTGGTGTCCCCCAAGGCAACGTTCTAGGACCAACTCTTTTCATACTCTGCATAAATGACCTCTGTGATCATATCAAGAGCAACTGCTTTTTCTTTGCTGATGATGTAAAGCTATTCAACCCCACAGACAATACTGCTACCCTTCAAAAAGACCTTGACTATGTATCAAAATGGTCAAACAAATGGCTTCAAATCTCAACAAATAAAAGCTCCGTCCTACATGTGGGCAAAAAAATTCAGAAAATAAAATACAGGCTGAATAGTCAAGACCTTGTTGATGATCCAAACTCTGTCAAGGATCTCAGAGTACTCATCTCAAATGACCTAAGTGCTAGAGCCCACTGTAACTATATTGCCAAAAAAGCCATAAGAGTTGTTAACCTAATCTTATGTAGCTTTTTCTCTGGTAATATTACACTAATACTAGAGCATACAAAACATTTGCTAAACCAGTACTCGAATACAGCTCATCAGTCTGGAACCCACATTACGTATCTGATATTAACACAGTTGAGAAAGTCCAGAAATATTTCACAAGAGTTCTCCACTCCTCTTCAGCAACAGAGTGGTCAATGTCTGGAATACTCTACCTGACTCTGATTTTTTTCCCCAAACCCAAAAAACTTTAACATTAGACTGTCTATTATTGACCTCACTCCTTTTCTAAGAGGTCTGTAGGGGTCGTGCATAAGTGCACAAACATGTCTACCGTCTCTGTCCTATTGTTTCTTTTATTTTTCTTATATGTATCCATGTATTCATAACTATGTTTTTACTTATACCTATTATCTTGTAAGCAATAGACAAATAAAAATATAAATAAATAAATAAATGTATTGGCTGCATTCCAACTGCAACTGTTAAATGGTTCTTGCCTGTCTGCCCAGAGCTATTAACTGAAGGAAGAGAGAGGGAAAAATATATCTCTTTCACTTTATTTTTAGCCTGTTCTTCCAACTGCATATGCAATTAACTAACGGTTCAGGCAAACCAGTGAGAACTGGCTGAATCCCACTTGTGGTCTTGGGTATGTATCTTATATCTGCAACTTTGTAACTGGGATTTCTATCCTTTCCATCACTCTCTACTTCATTTTGTTTTTCTTTTTTTATTTCTTTCACTTTGCTCTCTTCTTTCTTATCTAGTGGTTTTTGCTTGGAATTAGTTTCTATAGATTGGGAACAATGCCCCCACCCCTTTAAATTTTAGATTAAAGACTCTTTGATAAGATGAGCCAGTAGTTTTCCAAATATATTGTTTCCAGTTCTTGTGAGGTGCAGTTCATACTTTGCCAGTAGCCCTTCATCTGAGTAATGCAGAACATAGTCTAAGAAGCTGATCTTCAGTTGACAATGCTAGTTTTTAAGCCAGTGGTTCATTTTTAAAATCCTTTGCTCCCTCACTAAATATTGGATTTTTGGGAAGTATAGATGAAGATACCACTTGTGCCCCTAATTCTTTAACATTCTTCCCCAGGCGTTTGTAATCTCTTGTTATTGTTTTCAGATTTATTGTTGTGTCATTGGTCCCAAAGTACAGGAGAAGAAAGGGGAAGTAATCCATGGGGTTGATTATTTTAGTAAGGTACTCAGTTTTGCTCCAGGGAGACAATATACCTCCCTAGAGTTACTGCCTGGTCTGCACACTTTAGTTTCTGTTTTCCTGAATCTGCTATCACCAATATTTGCCCTTTTCCCACAGAGAAGTCTGGAATACTTTTCTTCCTGTTTCAGGAATGCTGGGTTGTGCCTTTTTAAAAGAAACTATTGATAAATGTTCTTTTGTGAGTATCTGCATATTTTCTTCCAATATTTTTTTTGCTACCTGAGGCACAAGACAATGTAAAATCCTCCAAATTTATATTACAAAAGCTAAGAGGATTGGGAATTGAATTTCACTATAGACAATAGGACAGAAATTTTAACTGAGATCCAGAGAAAGCAAGCTAGCTAAGGAATGGAATCAAATATTATAGCTTACTTTTTACTCCTGAACATCACCTTTCACCATCTGCAGTCTAAGGTCGATGATTCCCTAATATACAATATTAGAGAGTATAAACAGCTGGAATTTCTAAGAAAGCATGCATATATTTTTTTTCTTTTGATCATGGAAACCAGCCTTAGTTTAATGTGGTTTAAAATACTAGTTTGAATCAATCTTCTGGTGCTGATTTATAGTTTCTAATAATTTTTCCCCTTGCAAGCTCTATATGATCTTCATCTGCATTTCATGAAGTAAACTATGCTATGGTACCAGCTGATACGACTGGGCAATGGAAAAATAGAACTCAGCAATGCTAGAATATCTGTAGTAATTGTTTCACCAATACATGCTATTGCTAATATATTCCTCTATCTCATTAAAAAGACTCAGATTCTTAATTTTCTTTATAACTAGAATAAAAATATATAGGCTTAACAATTTGAAAGAAACCAAATGAGTATAAAACAGATTTGATGACCTATTGGAGCTGTTACTGTCATTTAAAAGGGTAGCAAGTATTATTAAGCAGTAGAGAACCTATTGTAAATAATGGGACAATCTTGAAAAATTATTGGAAAAATTCTTCTTCCTTAAATTATTCACTGAAATGACCTAACATCTTCTTCTCCGTGACCAATACATCTCTGTGCCCACAGTTGACAGTTTTGAGAGACTATTTACAAACAATATATATTTAAAGGGTTCTGGTATACTAGTAGACAATAGATCCTATTGCAAACTTTCAAGGAGAGAAAAAAATATTTTCTTGGATACGTATATCTATAAAATATCCCCATTTTATGTTTATATGACATTTAATATTTTTAAAGTCAATAATATTGATTTGAGCTATTATTGTTACATTTTTGGTAAGGAACAAATGTGAAAAGAATTCAGTTTTTAAAACCTAATTTTCTGAATATACCATAGCACTACTGTCAGTAAAGAAGATAACGTTATGCCAATACATAGTTCTCAGTTCCTTTGAATTATTAAAGAAATAATTCAGAAATAAAGCAGTGATAGATATTTGCTTTATACAATCAATGTGCATTCCTCTAAATAATTTCTCCAAATAGCTTGAGTTCAAAGGATTTCTTTCTGAACTTTAAATGATATGTATTTTAAAAATAGGAGGATAAAAGATTATGTATGTTCACTGCTTTGAGTAATAAAGGCAGGATAAAAATATAATAAAATAAATAATCTGAAAAATAGATGGTTCCCTTTTCTTGTTTTTTTTTTCTTCTGCATTTAAATCTGCATTTTAGGCAATGTAAGCTTCAAGCTCAGTCCCAAATAATATCTGACTTAAAAATAAGCTATTTTCAAACGGCTTGCTTATTTCACAGTCAACACACTTAGGCTAGTATGTTTATTATGAATAGGGAGCAACATATAGAATGCAATGAGAAGCAATCGAGTGGTTCAAAATAGAAACAGCAGAGCATCAAGGATATACACTTATTTATTTAATTTAATATATTGATATATCATGAGAAATACAGGACTAGAAATAATAGAAATTTAAAATTATTATGAGAAACATCAGCAACCTCAGACAATCAAATGATCCCATTTTCATATGAAGAATTTTTTGTTGAAGATGAAAGAAGAATGCACAAGCCACTCCATGTATGTGTTATGTGTTTGTGTTGTTGTGTGAGTTTGTTTATGTTTTTAAAAAACACCAAGATTACATCAACATCAATGCCAGCTAAATAAAAATATGTGGTGAAGAAGTAGAAAATGCTATCTTCAAAAGCTGATTTACAGGAATGGGTCATTCTGGTCTCAACATAGGCTGTTAAAAATGTAGAAATGGTCTGACCTTGAAACAGACATGTTATGAATATTCCACTTGTACATATATTTTTCAGTTTCTTTTGGAAATTAAAAAAACCCTCCTCTATGGTGAATATGATCTTTAAAAAAGCACAAGACTTCCACTAGTAACAATTTCATGAGGGAGAACTGTTGGTGTTCATTTCAAAGACACAAAATAATACATGTATCCAACCCTATAAATGTACATGTTACAGAAGAACTGAATTAGTTTCCCAATTAATTCTGAGGCTGCCATCGAAAACAATCTGTAAGCTGCTACTGTTCCAGTATGCTGGCATGTACAGTTCTGGGTATTCTTTGGTTTCCACTGGCTCCCAAGTGCTTTTCAGGTGCAATTCAAGATATTGGTTGAAAACCTTTAAAGTCCTACATGACACTGGGTCAAATTGTAAAGATTGCATAATCTATCCTTGTAGATTAAGTAGGATGGGCATACTCAGGTCCTTTCTTTCAAATGTTGCAGGACCCTTTAGGCCTCTGTAGTAATCTCAGCAATTTGCAAATTCACTGAAATTCTGAAGGTGGTAGCCTTTCCAGGGACTGTGTTTTCCCAAGCATTGAATAGAATAGGATTGTGTAACAGAGTTAATAGCATGGGTGGTTCAGTTAATAGCATTGTTGGGAAAGATTTTTTTATGTTGGTGCTCTTATTGATTCTGTAAGGCACAATATAAGTTTGTTAAATAAATAATTAACTTCTCTGAGCTGACAGTATCACTGAAATTACAGCAACACACAGAAGCAATCCACATTGAATATATGTGATTATGTTTGTGTATATGTACACACTTAGTCATGTGATGTGTATATATAGGCTCTAAATAGGCCAGATATTAAAATAATATTGTTGTTTTGTTGTTCCTCTCTAGGCATTTCCTGGAAATGTAAATTCTGACACTGTGGTACGACATGATTTACAGCATCCAGTTATTGCCCGCTACATTCGGATACTTCCTCTGGAATGGAGTGGGGAGGGCCAAATTGGTCTGAGGATCGAGATCTATGGCTGTCCTTATTGTAAGTTATGTAAAGTTTTTGTCTATTTGTTTCCTGCTTTCTTGAAATCCTTTTAAAATAATAATATTTTGGTCTAACATGACTGGATACAAAGTATGGTACAAAGTGTGTCTGACTACAAAGATTTTAGGTTCAGTATATAAAGAAGCGCCAATATTGTTCTGACCTAGGCTGCCTGAGAAAGTATAAAACACAATTTTAGTCCCGGCAAAACCTCTTTTATTTCCATGGCTGTGAATTACATTCATTTACAGCCTACAAGACTTCACAAACAGTCTTACAGGGGAATGTTTATAAACACCCACCTTATCGCACTTAGAATGCTGCCAGAGAACTAATTGCCAAATGCAGGGCAAGGCCAAACTTGACACAGAGTCAAACAAAACTTTTCAAAGCTTGAATCAATCAGACTAACTAACTGCTTCCTGCAAAAGCTCAAATCCCATTTGTTCTTCTTTTATGTCCTATGGGAGGGGCCAATCATCTCCAAAGTGTGGTCTTACTCCTGAGTTGATCCTACTTGTTCTTGTCTTCTGGTAGCCCTGCGCATGCGCAGGCTGGGAACCAGTTCCAGAATCTCCCCTATCTCACTGCTGTCTGAGTTTGAAGGCAGCTGATGACTGCCAGCCTGCTCTGGCCCCATCCCTGCCTCCAATGCAGAGCCCTTGCCCAAGCCCTCCTCAGCCTCTAAGACTGGCCCAGGTTCCTCCCCAACCTCCTTGCTACTGTCCAACTCTGCTGCCAGCTCCATCAGCTGCCGGTGGGCCACAACAACTATAGCTAATTACAAGTCTTCCTTACTTGAAAGGTATTAGTAAATCTTTGCTGTAAAGTCATAACAGCTTCAGCAAAATACCACAACTTTCCATTGCTTTCGTTGGAAATAATAATATTGACAGATAGTCTACAGTTACTGGACTGTTAATAAGCTGAGGCAGCTTTTCCTTTTTCCTTAGTTGCAAAATTTCATTTATTCGTTCTTCCCCCATTTTGACTAGCCTCAGTTTGATGTATCAATCTTATGTTGACTCATTGATTGGGTAGTCTTAACCTTGAATAATACATGTACCTGAAAATTCTGATTCTGATTTTTAAGGCAGAATTCCTTTTCTATTTTTTTTTTCTGGGGACCTCATTATAATTTTCACCATTATGTCTGTCCTATTGCTTGGTACTACTGATGTTATAAAGGTGGAATATTGTAGTCTTCTGAGAAAACCAGTTTAGGAACAAAATATTTAGAGCATATAAGAAAAGGCATTAAAAGCCCTAAGGGAAACAAATGGAACGGATAATGAAATTCATGATGTTGTACTCATATCTGTCATATCCTTGATATCTCATATTATTTTTAGAAATGCATCAGTTCACACTGCCAGTCACACTGCCATTAGCACCCCAAGCATGTTTAAGAGGAGGGTAAAACATCATAATTCACCTCATCTCTTTCATATAATTTTGTCTACACAGCAAAGTGTCTTCAGTCTTACCCTTGAATTTTGCATAAAACACTTCCATGTTGAGGAACCAATTTGTTCATATGACACAGAATGCACAAAAGAGTCAAAACAACTGAAATTTTACACCACCACACCTCAGTCCTATATCGTTAGATCACATCCATAGATTTGTTATAGGAATTGTATCAAAAATATTATGCTGATTCTAAATATTGTCAGATATTTGTGGAATTAATTGCTTATTCACTTACTTTAGATCAGCAACCGGTGATAATTTTATCACCGCTTGCTGATCTACAGATAGTGTTATGTACAACTGCATTTATATTTTCTTGTGCTCTGAGTTGCTCTGAGAGAATGCAAACACTTTACTTTACTTTATTGTCATTGCACTTCGTACAATGAAATCAAACACCATCTTCAGTGCATATCATGACCATAACCATGAAATTAAAATAAATACCTTGTGACAGAGCGGGGGAAAACATTTGAAAATGCATATAAAATGGAAGATGGTTTTATGTTTTGTTTGTATATGTTTGTCTTAAAAATAAAAACTTTTATATAAAAATGAATAAAAAAAGAAAATGCGTTTGAAACAAACATTAATACAAATAAATTCTATTTCTTCACCCTCACAAAGTAACATGTGTTGTACAGTGTTCAATCAATGGAAAAGAAAAAGAAAAAGAAAAAGAAAAAAAAACAGTCAACTTTTAAAGACAAAAAGGCAGAGTAAAACAATAAATCCAAAAAGTGAAGGATAAAATGCAGTCTTGGTTAGAAAATGAAATTGCTGCAAGGAAGATGGCTCAGTGACTTTCTAACTGTTTCCAGTGTCAACTCATAAAATATTTCTATGGTCTTTTTAGAGTTGCATTTATTCCATAAATAGTTTTCAAAGATAGTAACTAGGTGATTGAAGTTTCTGCCATGCAAAATTCTAATTAGAGAACATGATTGATGACTCTTGGCTATGGATATGTCCCATTGGAGAATATAAATTATGATTCACCCAAGGGATGGGGGAAAACCAGCATCAAGAGTGACAATGTGTCTCAGAGTCAGCTACACCCAGGTAGTGCTGGACATTTTAACTTCCAATAAATCCTTTAGAAGTTTGGCTTGAGACTCATGATTTAATTGCGGTAGCTGCCAGAATCCTGACATCCAGAGTCTTAGGAATCTTCAAAAGTCCCTTTTCAGGTGGGTCCTTGGCGATTCAAAAATTGTTGGGTCATTTCTAAGTGCTCCCATACAAATCTAAGAACATGCTTTGGCAGCAGGACCAACAGATTGGTGCGATCATTCAGCAATGATTTTTTTTAAAAAAAATGCAAAGTAAATGAACCAATTAATGATTTGAATGGGAAATAAAAGATGAAGCAAAATGATGAAAAGCCAAAAGGTTAAAAGAAAGTGAAATGTCAAGAAGAAGATTGCAGATGCCATTGACTCTTTTTTTTTTTTGAAAAAGATTTTATTAATTTTCTACAAACAAACAAGACAAACAAAACATAAAAACATCAACTCTTATATGTACATCCAGTGTGTCAGTTGGTTTATCATTTTTGTGCATTCATTCTGTAGTCTCAATTACAATTATGTTACATAACAACTCATATTGTCAATCCAAACTTATATATCCTAATATCACTAAAAAAAGAAGTTTTTGACTATATTTTTAATCATTCATGCTTTATGAGCTAACAATACTTTAAACCAGTTTACTCTATAACAAATCATATAATCATATCAAATCAATCCTAAAAAACCCTTTATAAATATAATATCAAATAACAAAATAATAGCAAAATAAAAATATTCCTTACTATCTAGCATTCTAAATATTCTATTGTCGTATTTTATCATCTAGCCATTTATAAAAAAGATCCCAAATTTCGTAAAATTGTTTATCCTCTTGCTCTCTAATTTCAAATGTCAATCTGCTCATCTCAGCACATTCCAATATTTTCTTAATGATTTCTTCCTGTAATGGTATTTTCTCATTCTTCCAATTTTTAGCAAATACAATCCTGGCCGCTGTTAATACATTTACAACCAGGTATTTCAAATCTTTACTATATATATCAGGTAAAATTCCCAATAAGAAGATCTCTGGTTTCAAGTCTATATGTTTCTTTGTCATTTTTTCCAACCACATGCGAATTATAGTCCAATATTTTCTAGCATCCTCACAAGTCCACCACATATGTTAATACGAGCCAGGTATCTGATGACATTTCCAGCATTTTTCAGATTTGTTCTTAAACATTCTTGCTATTCTTGTCGGAGGAAAGTGCCACCTGTAAAACATCTTATACAAGTTTTCTTTATATGCTGTTGACATTGTCATTTTATAATTTTGAGACCACAATTTCTGCCATTTCTCTAAATCAATCCCATATCCAAAATTCTTCCCCCAAACAATCATAGTTTCTTTGACTTATTCTTCCTCTAATTTCATTCCCAGTAAATAACCATATAGTTTTTTAATCACCTTCTCATCAGTACCCATCAAGATCTTATCTCAATCAGTCTGTTTATCATAAAATCCCTCCGTTTTGGAATCTTCATCATACCTTGAATGTATTTGTGCATATGAAAACCAATTCATCCTTATACCTTGTTCCTCTAAGTTTTGGATCGATTTAAGTTCACCCTTTTCATCCAAAAGTTCCCCATATCTAACTGTTTGTTCCTTCTTGTAGATTATAGGATAAGAAAATGCTTCAATGGTCGATAACCAAACTGGAATTTTCAAATAACATTGTCTTTTTATCTTCTCCCAATTTAACCACAAAGACTCCCGTACATAATGTCTTCTAAAATAACCCTGTGTTTTAGTTCCCTTATACCATAAAAAAGCATGCCAGCCCAACAGCAAGTCATGCCCTTCTAATGTCAACAACCTATGTTTCCTTAATGTTATCCATTCTTTGACCCACATCAAACTTGCAGCTTGATAATACAATTCCCAATTAGGCAGACCAAAACCTCCTCTAATTCTAGCATCTTGCAAAAGCTTTAGCTTTATTCTCGCTTTTTTACCTTGCCATATAAACTTCAACATAATTTTATTTAAATCTTCAAAATAGTCTTTTCCAAGCCTAATTGGTATTGTTTGAAACAAAAATAAAATTCTAGGTAAAATATTCATCTTAATTGTTGAAATTCTCCCTATTAATGACAATTGCAAGTTTTCCCACTTCTTCAAATCTGTAATTATCTGTTGTTTAAGTTTAATATAATTATTCTCCTTTAATGTGCTACATCTTGTTGTCAAATATATCCCCAGATACTTAACCTTATTTGTAACTTGAATTTTCAAAAGATCTGCCAGTTCTTCTCTCTGTCTCAATAGCATATTCTTTGTCAAAATCTTTGTTTTATCTTTATTTATTTTCAAACCAGCCACCTCTCCATATGCCTCTATCCTTTCCAGTAACTTTGGAGCTGTTTCTAGCGGATCTTCCAAAATAAAAGCTAAATCATCAGCAAAAGCTTGTAGCTTGAATTCTTCCTTCTTAATTTTCATTCCTTTTATGCTTTTATCATCCCTAATATTTCTATTCAACACTTCCAAGGTCAACACAAATAGCAAAGGAGATAGGGGGCATCCTTGTTTTGTGCCTTTCCTTATATTAATAAAATCTGTAAGTTCCCCCTCCATCATTACCCTTGCTGTCTGTTTATTATATATAGCTTCTATTGCTTGAATAAATTTTTTAGCAAAACCCATCTGCTCCAATAATAATAACATAAATCTCCAGTTCACATTGTCAAATGCTTTTTGAGCATCTAGGAATATCAAAGCCATTTGCTTTTCAGGATGAGCCTCATAGTATTCCAAAGTGTCCAAGATTACTCTCATATTGTCTCTAATTTGTCTCTTTGGCAGAAATCCATTTTGATCTGAGTGAATAAAATTATTTAAATATTTTTAAGTCTTTCTGCTAAAATTGAAGCAAAGATTTTATAGTCTGCATTCAATAAAGAAATAGGTCTATAATTCTTAATTTGCAATGGGTCAGTCTCTTCCTTTGGTATGAGTGTAATATAAGCCTCTGACCATGTTTTAGGTATCATCTTTTTTAACATAACTTCATTCATAACTTCTAACAATGGGATGCTCAATAATTCTTGAAATGTTTTATAGAATTCTACTAGAAGCCCATCTGGACCCGGAGCTTTCCCATTATTTTGTCTCTTAAATGCTTCATTTAGTTCCATCATTGTTATATTGTTTTCTAGCATTTCTTCAGTCTCTTTAGGTATCTTTGGTAAATTAGCTTCCTGTAAATACTGTTTGACTTTTTCTTCATCAATATTCTCTTGTTTATATAGTTGCCATAAAAGTCTCGAATAATTTCTTTTTTCTCCTTATTCCCATAACAAACTTGGCCTTGTTCATCTATTAACTTCAATATTTTTCTTGATTCCTTCTCTTTTCTCAATTTATATGCTAGCCATCTACCTGGTTTATTTGCATCTTCAAAATAATTCTGTTTAGAGTTTCTAATTTTCTGCGCCAGTTCTTCTTTCTCTATTAATTCCATTTTATGTTTGATTACATCCAGCTTCAATTTAATATCCTTTTTCTGTGGCATTTTCTGTAATTCTTTTTCAAGAATTTTATACTCATCTTCCAAGGCCTTAGAAGCTTGCCTTTTCCTAATATTCTTTTTTCTTGTATAATCTATTATCAAACCTCTAGCGTATGCCTTCATTGTATCCCACACATTCTGCGTTGAAGTATCTTCTTTTTTATTTTCTCTGAAGAAAAAAGCCAATTCCTTCTCCATCCATTGTATAAAATCTTTCTCCTTTAAAATAGTATTATTTAATGTCCATCTCGATCTTTTTTTTTGTCCCTTCCATTTAATTGTCATTGGGCTATGATCTGCCCAAGTACTTGTTTCAATATTTGTTTCTTTAATATTAGATATTAGTTCTGTTGAGATCCAAATCATATCTAATCTGGACCCTGATAAATGTCTATTTGAATAAAAAGTATATTGTTTAGCTTTAACATTTCTTTCTCTCCAAATATCTTTTAAAGTTAATTCATCTGTCATTTTAAAAAAAGACCTTGGGAGAGCCTTTCTATTTTGCTTTGTTGTTGTTGCTATATAGTCCAGTTTATTGTCCACAATTCCATTAAAATCTCCCATCATAATTATATTAACATAGTCCAGTCCAATTATTTTCATGTGTAGCTTTTTATAAAACTCTTCTTGTTTATCGTTCGGAGCATAAATTGCAATCAAGAGTATTTTTATATTATTGTCCATTATTTCTACCATTAATACTCTTCCATCTTCATCCGTGTAAATCAATTTTGCTGGGATAGCCTCTTTAATGTATAAAACCACACCTCTTTTCTTACATTGAGTCAAAGAAGTAAATATTTTCCCCAATTTTGGCTGTAATAACAATTGTTCATGTTGTTTTTTGATGTGAACTTCTTGTAAACAAATTATATCAAATTTTAATTTCTCTAATTTATGAAAAGTTTTCCTTCTTTTAACAGCTGAATTAAGCCCATTTATATTCATTGTAATCAGTTTTTTTTCTTCCATGATTATGCTTTATATTTAGGTCTAACAGCTCTCGTGGATCTCACTTCACGCTGTTCTTTGTTATCCATCTGTCCCCCTGCTGCTCCTTTCTCTTTTTCAGTCTCCAGTTGTTCATCTTGAAACTCAATTGATGAAGCCTCTTTCTCTGCTTCCTCTCTTCTTCCTCCAAAAAATTCTGCATGGAAAAGTTCTGCTTTCTCAATTGAATCAATTCTATATCTCTGCTCTTGCCACCTAAACATTAGTCCTTCTGGAATCAGCCATCTATAATTCACTTTGTTTTCCAATAGTATTTTGGTCAGAAATCGATATTCTCTTCTCATCTCTCTCACTCTTCTGGGTATTTGTTTTAAAACCACAACCTCTTTACCTTTGTATTTCAGTGTTTTCTCTCTTACTACTTGTATTATTTGCGTTTTAATGGATTTTTTGGTAAATCTAATGTGGACTTCCTTGGGTAATTTATTTCTCATCGCATATCTTGTATAGACTCGATATATCTCATCTATTCCATCCATCATCTTTTCTTCTGTAATTTCCAAAGCATCTGCCAAAATTTCTATCATTACCGCTGCCAAATTTTCTCCTTTTTCCTCTTCTATAATTTGAAATCTGAGGTAAAATTCTGACCTTTCCATCTCCCACCTCAACATCCCACCTTTTTCTTGTTCAACCGCTGTTAGTCTGCTGTCAATATTTCCAATCTTCTTCTCTCTTTGTTTTCCTTCTTCCTCGATTTTTTGGAATCTCTCCTCATATTTAACCATCATTTGTTTAATATTTTCCACTTTTTCATCAGTCTTCTCTATTCTTTGTTCAATATTTTCTGTTCTTTGTTCAATATTTTCTGTTCTTTGTTCAATATTTTCTGTTCTTTGTTCAATATTTCCTGTTCTTTGTTCAGTGATATCTGATTTTGTCTTGAGATCTTGGATTCCTTGCATAATCATCTGTAAAGTTACTTTTTCTTGTTCCTTATCTTGCTTCAACATTGTCTGAATTAAACGTTGTCCTCCAGCTGGTGGGGAAGCAGAGGTAGAAGCAGAAATGCCAGATGATATTGGTTTCCTGCTCATTTCAATGTTTCCAAAACTTCAAATTCTTCTTGACTTTTAATCCAACTGGTAGAGCAGCCAATTATAATCCAAAATGGAGAACTCCAATAGTAAAAGACACGAAACCCAAGAAGAAACAGGAAAAAAGGAAGAAGAAAGATCTTCAGGTTCTTCTAGACCCTAATCCAATTACGAGATAGTCCACCATAAAAAAAGAAAAAATAGAAAGGAAAAAACAAACAAATCCAAAAATAATAATATTGATTAAAAGAAAAAAAAAAAGAAAAAGCAAAAAGAGAAAAAACAAAAAGTTCCTTGATTCTTCACACCTTAATCCAATTAAAAAGTCTCAATAATCCAAAAAAACAACAACAACAACAACAAAGTAGTCCAAAAACATAAATAGGAAAAGCAAAAAAGTCCCAATAAAAAAGAAAAGAAAAATAAAGAAGAAAAAAGAAAAAACTCTGAGGCTTTCCCTTTAAAATAAAAGACAAAAATAAAAATATTACTAGAATTGAAATTTAGAAAAAGGCTAGCGAATGGGGTATATATAAGAAAACACACTGCACTTTGTTATTTATCCAAGGCTCTTGTTATGACTCTCTTCTCCAGCAGCTTCAAAGCCAAACCTCAAGTGTTGTTGATAACAATCCAGGAAAGCACCTGCAATAATATTTTGCTGTGCTCTCCCTCTATCTTATCACGTTAAAATGTCCTTGAGAAGAGGTCTTTTTGCAATTCTCTCCAATTCAAATAAAATACTTTCAAGCCTCTAGTTGGCAGTGTTACAAAGTTTCTTAATGCTCTTTCTCCCCCCCAGCCGGAAAAAAGGAATAATATACACAGAAAAAAAAAGAAAAAATAGCCAAAGGGAGCCTCTATCCTAAAGAAAGTTAAAAAATCAAAGGGAGCATAAAAATATATATAAGAGAAAATTCAATCCGGTTACCTACAAAGTCACAGTAAAATCTTTCCCGAAAAATATAGAGAAAAAAAAAACACCCCAAGCCTCAATTTGACATCACTTTAAAAAACGCCACTCAAACAATTTCAGTCAAAAAAAAAATAATCTCACAGCTTTCTTCTCTCTTCAGAATGAACTTTCCAACCTCAACGAATTTACAATACCAAAGAGTTTTTCTCACCCAGCCGACACACTTCACTCCAATCACTTTCTTTCCGGAGCTGTCCCGACTTCAGCAGCTATGGAGGCTGCCTCTCCGCCACCAGCAAAAGGGCTTCTTCCGGATCAAACCAGAGATTTTGCGATATCTCTGGGATCCTGGAACAGTGCCCTTCACGATCACCGTCTCTACGGGACGGTTTAGGTTCGTTAGGACCGACCAGGGGCGAAAATATCGGCTACGATCTCAGAGCCCCGAGATCGCAGCTGTATCGCCGAAACGAAGCTCCGCCTTCTCCGCCATTGACTCTTTGATCTGCATGATGAGGCTATACACGCATAGTAGATGAGGACCGGAAAAAACATAAATTAAATATAGTATTTTAAATAAATTAAATATCACTCCGTGTATGCTTGATGAATTTATCATCCACTGAAGGGACAAATAATTCCAATGATATGGAGAAACTTTTGGTGACTGCATGCAGTTTTAGGAAATAAAATACTGTATATGTAGTAGCTTTGAGTGATAGTAGTCAGAGAGGAAGACAGATTTTTAACTAAAATAAAAATTTAAATTTTAAATTTTAAAATTTCTTATGGTTCTACTTAAAGGGAGGTGTTATAGAGATATGCACAGAGAATGACATATTAGGCCATTAATAAAGGGTCTTGAGGTACATACTTGCTGATTCACAACCATATTTGGGATGAGAACTTCTATTAAATGATGTGAACACCCAAAATTATGAGTTTTTGAAGTGAATTACACAATTCTTAAGACTATCAAGCTTCCCCCATTGACTTTTGAAAAGTTCTGTGGAAATATTGTAAATGATGATCATGTGACTTTGGATGCTGCAATCATTTTAAATGCATGTCATTTACTAAGTACCTGATTTTTTTTATCACATTACAGTTGTAACCATGAGAAAGAGTCATTTTTCAGCACATCATAAAATGAAATAGTTACTAAACATATGTTCATAAGTTATCTGTATCTGAAATTTATCTGTATCTGAAATTTAAAAAAATATTATTACAAAATGTAGCCAACTCCTCAGGTTAATGAAACACTGATTTCCTTTTGTGATCAGAGCTTTGTGCATTTGTTTGTTTTAGGCTGTTTTGGGCCCAAATATCTTAAAATTACTTCCAGTAAGGAAGATCAGAGGGAAATGAGATGCAAAAATAATTATGATAGAAAAGAATGTTTTTGCAGACAAAAAAGGCAACTGATATAACAACTAAAACAATTCTTATTTCTATTTATTTGCAGCTGATCTTAACCATTTGTGTTAGATATATATATATATATATATATATAACCCTCTACTAATATAATGTTTGCCCAATATTAAAAAGTTGCACAATAAGCCATAATCTGCATTTTAAGATGTAACATGGTATCTAAAAATAATGCTATAGTTTACTCAAGGAAATTAGTTTTTCAGAAGTTTCTGTATTTAATTAGGGCTCTTGATTTAGCTTTTGTCCATTAGAAAATAGCTTCATTCATTCTATGTTCTTCATGTATCATATTATTAAATATGTAATCTACTGAGAATTAGAATTTAATTACTAACACAAATGCCACATTTCCCAAGTGCATTTGGGACTACTTCACACTTATTTAGGAACTTCATTTGATTTTTTTTTCACCACATTTGAAATGATTGAGGAATCACTGCTGAGTTTGATGACTGATACAGGAAAAACTTTTGCAGAAAAAATATTTTTTTTATGATGAGTTCATGCAAATATGTCACTTTAGGTAGTCCTCTATCTGCAGCAGTTCATTTAGGGACTGCTCAAAGTTATAACAACTGAAAAGCAGTGATTTATGATCATTTTTTCACAGTTATGACTATTACAGTTATTACACCTCCATGGTCATGTGATCAAAATTCAGATGCTTCACAACTGATTCATACTTAGGATAGCTGCAGTGTCCCAGAATTGTATGATTATCTTTTGCGACATTCTGACAAGCAAAGCCAATCTGGAAATGAGATCACTTAACTGTGGCAAAAAGAGTTGTAAAATTGGACAAAATTCACTTAAGAACTGTTTTGCTTAACTACAGAAATTTTGAGTTGTTGTGGTCGTAAGTTGAGGACTATCTGTAAGTGCTCTGGAAGAGTCCAGAATTTCCAATGGTTTTATGGCTTATTATGAAAAGCAGAACATCCTTATGTGCTACTATGTTTAGTTCAAATGTACAGTACCAAATGAAGTTTATGACAAAAAACAGTAATGTGACACTGTAATACATTGAGGAAGGAAGGAATTGCTTTCTCAATACACAATTTTTCCTCTTTTCTCTGTGGAAAGTATCTAACTAGGCATAGTTTCTCAGTTCAATTAACCCACGAAATATGTAGGAATGTACAATATGTATATTTAAAAAATTAGATCCCAAGGCTGAGCAATCTGATTTTAATTTCCTTCCTTCCTTCCTTCCTTCCTTCCTTCCTTCCTTCCTTCCTTCCTTCCTTCCTTCCTTCCTTCCTTCCTTCCTTCCTTCTTTCCTTTCTTTTTTCAAAGTAAAAATGAGTCTGATCTTACTCTGAAATTTTTGATCATTCCTAAAGTTTTTTTTTTAATTCCAACTGTTTTTCCTCAGTTTTGAGTACCACTTATGTAATGCTGACAAGAGAGGAATGGATATTGCATTCATTAACTGACAGTTCTGGCTTCAGAAGTTTGTCAGTAAGAGAATTTTTATTTATTTAGTCCATAAATAATCTTTTGCTTCTTAGTGATCTCTTCCATCTGTTACCTTCCAATCTAACTTTCCAACAATGTTTAAACAAACTATTTTTAAATAGCATAGCAAACATTAATTATCATAATAATTATGATTTTTACATATAATTAGATATTTATTTATTTATTTATTGGAATTTGTAAAACAAAGATGAGAACAAGAATAAAAGAATAAAAATACAATGACACGACAATAGGCATGTTAGTGCACTTATGTACTTATCTACTGCCCACTTAAGTATGAAGTAAGGCCCACAGAAGTCAATTTGTGACACAAACTGTGAAAATTGGTAGCTGAAACAATTGAATCAATTAGGGCATTCCAGACTTTGACAACTCTATTACAGAAATTTAATTTTTAGGGTTAGTTGTTTATTTTTTTATACTATTTCAATAGGCTGTGGGGCCCAGCATATTTTTGGAAAATGTATACTGTTGATACATCCACATTCATTTTTTTTTGAAGCAATGTATCACTCTAGTACATTTTAATCATATAATCCCTGTTTATATGTCTGTGGCACTCTTATCAATTTGTTGTGCAGTCTAATATTATCCAGCTTACGCTCATCCATAATACAATTTTGTTTTTCTGTTGTGATATTTGTCTTTAGGATAGGCGAAGCAAGATGCACAAGCAGAGTTGCGACTGAAATTTCCAACAAAACTTTTTCACCTTCCTTCCAGAAGGTGCTAACACCATCCGTCTCAAAGTAATAAAAAAGACAGGGTAGGTTATGTTAGAACTAATATTTCTGCTAAAACAGTGTAAATAATAGCTTCAGCAGTAAGAGCTCAATTTCTACAAAAAGAAAGAAAGGGCAATTTCTGGCTTTCAATCTCAGACATCATTACTGATGAAATATTGATGAGAAGTTATCCTAGTCACACACACTACGTGTTCACAAAATAATCAACACTTCCAACTATTTCAACTAATCTCTTTTTCCTCTACTGTTAATGAAGAAGAAAATTCTTGAATCAGCTGGAAAAAGCCCATGTTGTTGTGAATGTACCATAGTTAATAAAGTATGAGCTTGAGGTAAAGTGCAGGGTTCTGGCCCTGCACTTCTGATTGGTTGTTAGGCGGCCAGATCGGATTGGTTAGTTCTGAGGAATCCGATTGGCCCTTAACAGAGAATTCTTATTGATTAAAAGAGCTAGCGTTCATAGCTCGTATTGGACAATTCTCACAAGGGTTGCCTACATAAGGCAGAGTTCACTGTTGTTGTTTTGAGAAGTCACTATACAAATAAAGAGCTGAAAGTTCACTATTCAGAGGCTGTCTCCATGTACTCCGACCCATGCTCAGTACTTAACACTGGCGACGAAGGTGGGATATGGAGACGTCTGAACCGAAGAAGCCAGGAAGCAATACCGAGCATGTGATAGACGACGCCAACAACGGAACCATGTCCGGCGGCATCGTACCACCCACACCGTTCAATCCGAACCAAGAGGATTGGGAATCCTACATGGATCGCTTCCAAATGTTTCTCGAAACGAATAACTTGAAGGACGCCACACCAGCAAAGAAAAGGGCGCTGTTCCTGACACATTGCGGCCCGGCCGTATTTAAGATGGCTAAAGCACTCGCCAAACCTCAAGAAGTGAAGGCCATGAGCTGGGATGACCTCAAACCCATCCTGAGAGACCATTACGCACCAACCGTGCCTACGCTCGTGAGACGCCACGAGTTTTATCAGAGGAACCAATGAAAAGGGGAAAGCGTGGCCGATTTCATGGCGGACATCCGAAATTTAGGGGGCCTCTGCGGGTTCACCGATTTAGAAGAGGCACTAAGAGATCGAATAGTTCTGGGACTGGATGCACTAGGCCTGCAAAGCAAGCTGATGGCGAAAGGCGACATCAGCCTTGCCGACGCCATCGCCGAAGCCATGGCAGCAGAGGTGACTAAAAAGTCAGCTGCACAACTATGGCAAAGCCGCACTCTGGTACCACCACCGACAAGCGACATTTTATCCAAGCCCGAAGGACAACTCGTGACGACGCACCACAAGGACCTCTCTTCATCGTCAGACAGCGATGAAGAAGGGGTCCATCGACTGCGATCCGACTGGGACCATCGCCCGAAGCCTTTACGTCCTTGTGCTGGCTGTGGAGCAAACCATGCCAGGTCCGAATGCAAATTCCGCGACGCACTCTGCCATGAGTGCGGGAAATGAGGCCACATCGGCTGGGTCTGCCGCAGCTTACCAAGACTCAGCCAGGCCTCAAAAGGAGCTAACTATCTCCAATCAACAGGAAACCGTCCTGTAAGGCGAGAGCCAGTAAACCACTCCTACAGAAATTGAGATTTGCAGAGAGAAGAGGCTTACCATACTATCACTATCGGTCACGCCTCGGCTTCAGACACTAAGAAAATCCGAGTCACGGTAGCCATCGAGAACCAGCCTTGCCACATGGAGGTCGACTCGGAATCATCCCTCTCAATGGTGTCCTGGAAGACACTCAAGCAACTCATACCCACAATTCTACGCCAAGACCTCCAATTTCAACGCCTCATCCTCAAGGACTACCAAGGAAATCGAATCCCCGTTGTCGGGTCCTGCCGAGTCCGAGTCTCCTTCAAGAAGCATACAGCGTACTTACTTCTAACGGTCATCGATAGAGATAGGCCTAGCCTACTAGGCCTCCAATGGTTTGTGCCACTCGGCATTGAAGTGGCCGGCGTGAACCGAGTCGGTGGTTGTGAGTGGGAGGAAGACCTTATCTCTGAGTTCAGTGACGTCTTCGCGGACAGCTTAGGCGAGTATAAGGGGACCCCGATCTCATTCAGTCTAGATCCAAAAGTAGCCCCCATTCGCTTGAAGCCCCGTCGAGTTCCGTTCGCTCTTAAAGCAAAAATCGACGAACAACTCGACAAGTTAATTGCTCAAAGGGTGTTGAAGCCCATCGATCACTCTCCATGGGAAACCCCTATTGTAACACCCATTAAGCCAGACGGGTCAATCCGAATTTGTGGGGACTACTGGGCCACTTTGAACCACGCCCTACAGCAGAATGCGTATCCAGTTCCGGTGGTGCAGCACCTCCTCCATTCCTTGGGGGGCGGTAAGGTTTTTGCTAAATTAGATTTAGCCCAAGCTTATCAACAATTACCAGTGGATGAAAAAACGACTCAAGCCCAAACAATTGTAACGCACAGGGGTGCCTTTAAATGTACCCGATTGCAATTCGGAGTTAGTGTAGCCCCAGGGATCTTCCAGAGCCTTATGGAAAGGTTATTACAAGGAATCAAGGGCATGGCCCCTTATTTTGATGATGTATTAATTGTAGCCCCTACCCAAAAAACCTTACAGGACTGTTTGAAATGCGTTCTAAAAAAATTCCAAGAGGCCGGACTTAGGGTGAAAAAAAATAAATGTCAATTGTATACTGACAATGTTGAGTTTCTAGGGTACCGGATTGATAGCCAGGGCATTCATCCTACCGAGAGTAAATTAAAAGCGATCAAAAACGCTCCCAGGCCATGCAACAAGGCTGATCTCCAGGCGTTCTTAGGCCTCATTAATTTCTATAATATATTTTTACCGCACAAGGCAACTGTCACTGAACCGTTATACCGATTATTAGATAACAAAGCATTGTGGGTATGGGGTTACCGGGAAGAGCAAGCATTCCGGAATGTTAAAAAACTGCTCACATCTGACTCTGTACTTATGCAGTATAAAGAGACTTTGCCGTTAGTTATAACCTGCAATGCATAATGGCCTTTCAGGGTGGGCACCATTTTGAGCCATGTACTGCCTAATGGGAACGAAGCCCCTGTTGCATACTTTTCGAAGACTCTTTCACAAGCAGAGCGGAACTATGGAAAAATTGATAAAGAAGCCCTCGCAATCGTTTCAGCTGTAAAAAAATTTCATGAATATGTGTATGGAAGGACATTTACCATTATAACTGACCACAAACCGTTGCTAGGGATAATACCGGGGACAAGCCAACCCCCTACATATTATCCCCTAGAATGACCCGATGATCAGAATTCCTAGCTGCTTATAATTATCGCCTGCAATATCGCCCGGGGAAAGCCATTCCCCACGCCGATGCATTAAGCCGAGCACCGCTTCCAGAGACTCTCGACGATCCGGCACCAATGGCAACCAGGTTGCAGATCGAAACACTCAACTCGCCGCCTATGACCGCCCGAGACATCGCGAGAGAAACCAAACGAGACCTAGCTCGAGTCCTAGGCTGGGTAGAACGTGTATGGCCATTGGACCAAGTACCAGATGACTTCGCACCATTCAAATCTCGACAGACTGAACTTTTTTCCCAAAAAGGCTGTATCATCTGGGGCGATAGAGTCGTTGTCCCAGAGCGACTCCGGAAGACGCTGCTGCGAATTCTGCATGAGGGCCACCCCGGCATCATGCGAATTAAGGCGCTTGCACGAAGCTACGCATGGTGGCCGGGCATGGACCGGCAAATCAAGAAGTGGGTTAAAGTGTGTTCCAATTGCCAACAAGTCAGCAACGCCCCACCAAAAGCCTTGCCTACTGAATGGGAGATGCCACGTGGACCCTGGTTCCACCTGGATTTCGCGGGGCCAACCAAGAGCTATACCTTCCTGCTGACAGTCGACGCATACTCCAATTGGTTAGAAATTCATCGTATGATGGCTACGACCTCCGAGGCGGTGATCAAGATTCTAAACAGACTCTTTGCAACCCACGGATTGCCAGATGTCCTGGTGTCCGATAATGGCCACAGTTTACGGCACTAATGTTCGAACAGTACCTCGCTGACCGCGGCATCCATCATGCGCTCACCTCGCCTGAGCACCCTGTGACCAATGGCCGAGCTGAACGCATGGTCCAATTTGTTAAAAAGACTTTGCAAAAAGTGGACTATGACAATATCAATGACAAGGTCAACCAAATTCTCTTTTTGCAACACATAACTCCACATTGCGTCACCGGCAGAACTCCCGCCGAACTACTGATGGGACGAAGACTCCGCTCCCACCTCGACCGGTTGCACCCTGCTTACGAACCTGAAAAGCCAATAGGATCCAGCGGCCGCTGTCGCACCTTCCAGGTAGGAGACCTCGTTTACGCACGGAACTTATCGGGCAACCCGTTATGGATAGAGGTGACAGTAGTACGAGTGACCGGCCCTAAATCCTACGTAGTTAAATGCTGTGACAATGAACTGTGGAAATGGCATATCGACCAATTACGGTCACGACTCACAATGGCCAGTCAACAACTCCCCCATGACCAAACCGAGGGGGGGAGGTACGGAAGAAGATGAAGTTCCAGGGAATCTGCTCGAACCGAGCGACGAACTAAGTGATACTCAGGAAATGGAGCAGGAAGGAGAAACGTTTGCACCGCAAGAAATTGCAGCTGAGCAAGAAGCAGAACCACTGCCGAACAACAATCTACCTCAACAGGATTGCAACCAACCAATCCAATGAAAATCCGAAAGAGTTGAAAGACAAACGTCCTATCGAAGGGACTATATAACTACACCGTAATTAAGAAGCCAGGGGGAAGGGGTGTTGTATATGTACCATAGTTAATTGAGCTTGAGCTTGAGGGTTCTGGCCCTGCACTTCTGATTGGCTGTTAGGCGGCCAGATCGGATTGGTTAGTTCTGAGGAATCCGATTGGCCCTTAACAGAGAATTCTTATTGGTTAAAAGAGCTAGCGTTCATAGCTCATATTGGACAATTCTCACAAGGGTTGCCTATATAAGGCAGAGTTCACTGTTGTTGTTTTGAGAAGTCACTATGCAAATAAAGAGCTGAAAGTTCACTATTCAGAGGCTGTCTCCATTTACTCCGACCCATGCTCAGTACTTAACACATGTGGTAGGTAGATGGCTGGAAGCAGAAATCAGACAGTCACCTGATGGAGAAGATTTAATTTGATTTGTGCACTGAGAATCCAATTTTATTTTATGTATTAAATTTATATGCTACCCATGTTGCTTTCCTGAGCAACTTAATGACTATATGATACTCACCAATTGCTATTCTCTGCATGAGTTATCTGCTACATGCATTTAGGTAAAATCTGGTATTTCTTGGCTGTATGTCAAATAATATTCTGTTCCTAAAGAAGAAAGGTATTTTTTCAGACAAACAAATAAAATCAAAATCTAATTTTAATGTACTGACACTCAACAATTCTTTTATTTATTTTTGTGAAATTTAGCAGACTTTGCCACACTCCCTAATTTGTAATTTCTTTACAAATATCATCCTGTTTTATTGAAATGTTAAAATCAGAGAGTGAGAGAGATCGAGAAAAAATTGCAACTGCTAGATTATGGTATAATGGAGATTTTGCTTTTTTCCAAGTCTATTCTGTACGATATTAGCATACTCTGAAACCCTCGCACCCGATTGGTCCGGATCAGCGGAGACCTGATTGGTTGACAGGTTGGCCGTGATTGGAGCACTAGGAATCTACCGCGATTGGCTGTGCCAATCATGGAAGATTCAAAGTGCTGTCATTGGCTGCCGAGCCGCGAGCCAGCCCTATATGAAGGGTTGCCGTGGCTCGCATTCCCAGACCTTTACCTATACCTAATAAAAAGCTGAACTCACATAAATGGTCTCGCGTCTCTGTCAAACCAATCCGCCCCAGATCTAACACTGGCGACGAAGGTGGGATCGTGAGTCAAAGAGACCATCCAGCACGTGGCGAGGTGGCACGCAGAAGCAAGCAGAATGGCCAGAATCAACTCATCACCCGCTCCCTTCAACCCTGCTACTGAGGACTGGGAATCCTATACCGATAGGTTCTAAATGTTCCTCGAGAGTAGCAACCTCAAGGATGCCAATGGCCACAAGAAACGAGCCGTGTTCCTCACGCACTGCGAGCCCGCAGTCTTCAAGATAGCCAAAGCCTTGGCCAAACCGATGGACGTCAAGGCGATGGAGTGGGACGATCTCGAGCCCCTGCTGCGGAACCACTATGCCCCCGTTGTGCCCATCCTAATCCGGTGGCATGACTTCTACAGGTGGGATCAATGCGAGGGCGAAGGGCTGGCCGACTTCATAGTGTCGGGACCTGGGGGGCCTGTGCAAGTTCGCTGACCTGGACGAGGCCCTGTGAGACCACGTTGTCCTGGGACTCCGAGACCCCGTCCTCCAGAGCCGCATCATGGCAAAGGGAGACATCTCCCTCGCCGATGCCCTCACCGAAGCTGCTGCAGTGGAAGCAGCCAAGAAATCAGTGGCTTGGATGCGACAGTCGAGCATCATGCCATGAGCGGTGGCTGGAGAGGCGACGTTGACCCCCGAGAGGCGGCCAGCGACAGACCACACAACCACACACCATGGCGACATCGACTCCTTCTCAGAAACCGAAGATGAGGAGGAGGAGATCCACCATCTCCAATCAGCGCGGGAGCAGCGGGAACCACGAGGTCGTAAGTCGAGGTTCCAGTGTGCTGGCTGTGGCGGCGATCACCCCCGAGCGGACTGTCGTTTTCTCAAAGCCATTTGCAGGCATTGTGAGAAACGGGGGCACATTGCCAAAGTGTGCCGGAATAAAAAGCACTACAGCCCGCGACGATGAGACACCAGCCCCCAACGGAGAGACAGCACCCCCACCAGGACCTGTGATCGCCAGATGGCGAACCGCTGGAGCCGAGAAGGTCAGAACAGGCAGCTCCAGGAGACGAGACAGAGAGAGGAAACGCACCAGACTGTCGTCATCGGCCATTCCTCCACCAGCGACGCCAGGAAGGTATACGTGACGGTCGGGATAGAAGACCAGCAATGCGACATGGAGGTGGACTCAGGGTCTTTCCTCTCAATGGTCTCCTGGTGCACACTCAAGCACCTGGTCCCCACCATCTGCCAAGAACTGGAAGACCAAACACTAATCCTCAAAGACTATCAGGGAAACCAAATCCCTGTAGTCGGTAGAGGCCATTTTAAAGTCACCTTCAAGGGCCACACAGAAGTGCTACCCCTGACAATCGTCGATTGAGATCAGCCGAGCCTGTTGGGGCTGCAGTGGTTCGCACCCCTGGGCATCGAAGTAACAGGCATACACCACATCGGAGAGGCAGACTGGGAAGCAGCGCTCGTGAGGGACTTACAGGAAGTCTTCGATGACCATTTAGGCAAGTACCAGAGGTCCCCTATCTCATTTAAAATAGACCCAAGCATCGCGCCAATCCGCCTTAAGCCCAGGCGAGTGCCCTTTGCACTCAAGCCCAAGATCGATGAGCAACTCAATAAGCTCATCGCGCAAGGGGTGCTGGAACCGATCGATCATGCCCGGTGGGAGACCCCAATTGTCACCCCCATCAAGCCAGATGGGTCAGTGAGAATTTGTGGTGACTAAAAGGCCACCCTAAACCATGCACTCCAACAAAGCACATACCCCATCCCAGTAGTCCAGCATCTTCTGCACTCACTGGGGGGAGGCCGGATCTTCGCAAAGCTCGACCTGGTGCAAGCTTACCAGCAACTGCTGATCGACGCCACAACAGCAGAAGCCCAAACCATCGTAACGCATCGAGGGGTTTTCCGCTGCAACCAGCTCCAGTTTGGAGTCAGCGTGGCACCTGGGGTCTTCCAAAGCCTTATGGAAAGACTCCTCCAGGGAATAGAAGGAGTGGTGCCCTATTTTGATGACGTCTTGGTGGCCGCGGAAAATGAGAAACAACTAGAAGTCAGGTTGAGGGAGGTACTGCAGAAGTTCAGAAACTCGGGACTTAAAGTCAAGAAAGGGAAGTGCCAGCTACGGGCCGAAAGGGTCGAATTACTGGAGTATCTCCTAGACAAACAAGGGATTCACCCCACAGAAAAGAAACTGAGAGCCATAAGGGAAGCACCGCGACCAAAAAGCAAAACGGAATTACAGGATTTCTTGGGACTGTTAAACTTTTACAATGTCTTCCTACCTCAAAAGGCGACCGTGGCGGAACCGCTACATAGCTGTTAGATAAAACAGCCACCTGGACCTGGGGAGCATGGGAGGAGAGTGCTTTCAACAACACAAAGAACCTGCTAACATTCGACGCGGTACTAATCCAGTACAGCGAGACTCTGCCATTGACAGTAACTTGCGACGCGTCACCATTTGGAATTGTCGCCATCCTCAGCCACCAGCTACCAGACGGGAGGGAAGCACCCAGGACACTTTCTAAGCCAAAGTGGAACTACAGCCAGCTCAACAAAGAGGCCCTAGCAGTCGTCGCCGGCATCAAGAAATTTCATGAATACCTTTACGGTAGGACTTTTACAATCATCACGGATCACAAGCTGCTGCTAGGAATCCTGGCAGGGAACAGGGCCACACCGAACATTCTATCACCAAGAATGATGAGGTGGTCCGAATTCCTAGCAGCATACAATTACCAGCTGATACACCGACCCGGCAAGGATATCGCCCATGCAGACGCCCTAAGCCGGTCACCCTTACCGGACTGGGAAGACGACCTGGCACCCACAACAGAGGTATTCCAAATAGAGACAATATCCAACCCACTCGTGACCGTGCCAGACATTGCCAGAGAAACAAATAAAGACATGGCCGTGATTGGAGCACTAGGAATCTACCGCGATTGGCTGTGCCGATCGCGGGAGTTCCAAAGTGCTGCCATTGGCTGCTGAGCTGCGAGCCAGCCCTATATGAAGGGTTGCCACGGCTCGCATTCCCAGACCTTTACCTATACCTAATAAAGAGCTGAACTCACGTAAATGGTCTCGCGTCTCTGTCAAACCGATCCGCCCCAGATCTAACATATTCTCTTACTTTCTCCAAATCTTACTTTCTTAATCAGACTTAATCATGCTGCTTCCAGGGAAAAAAATGTTTCCAGTAATCCTGTTCAATTCCCTGAATAGTCTATGCACTTCAGAATAAGCCAAAATTTGATGAATTTGTTTCTGCCTTATTCAAAGGGAAAATTGAATGAATTGGTTAAATGAGGACTCATTAAGATAAGATAGAGGCCCATTATGGCAAATCTATGGCATGCGTGCCAGAGATGGCACACAGAGCCCTCTCTGTGGGCTCATGAGCCGTTGCCCCAGCTCAGCTCCATTGTGCATGCATGTGCATGTGTTTCACTGGCTATTTGATCTTAATGTCTTTGCTGTGTATGTGTGAGGGGCAGAGGGCATCTGCGGGCGGCATGCACGGGAGACATGTATGTACTCAGAACCAAAAAGCTTAGCCATCACTGATATAGGGTATTTCCCAATGATCACTTTTTTCATGTTTCAATATTGTTCACTCCAGTTTAAACACAACTATTAAATATTTGAGCTGTTCTGATTATTTGCAGATCTATTTGGAGGTAAGGAAGGAACACAAACATATTTCCTTTAAAATGACATTCCCTATTCATACATAAAATATCCTTTGGACAATTGCATGAGTGTCCAAATGTAGCCATAGAGGCACAGTTTTTAAGAATTTTACATGTGTTGGTCCAGGAGCATATTGTTAAACTGGGATTACTTCTACATTCTAAGTTTAATTGTGTTGCGTATAGGATGATTTATATATAGCTTTTACCTCTGAAGGTCCTCCAAATAGTTTACAATACAGTAAAATCATAATTAAACAAATAAAACTGAAGAAACTAATATCAGTATTCTGATAAAACATCTTTGAAGATGGAGTAAATGAAGATATATTTATTGTCCATCAAGGACAGTAGGATTGAGTTTGCCAGGAATGGACATATCAAGAGAAATGTTCATGATATAATCATAATGAAGTCAATATTAAAGTAAGCATTAAAAGAAATACACAAACTCTGCCAAACTCTGATAAGTCTGTGGAAATTCATTCATAAACTGAAAGCTTAAAACTGCTATTTTAAACAGATGAACAAATTCAACTTATCACTAAAAAAATTATCATGAGAAGAATATATTTGAACTAGAAACACAGATGTTTGAAAGAAATTCACATTTTGGTTTTAGTTTGCAAGGAGATATTTTGGTTTTAGTTTGCAAGGAGACTTTGGGCCACAAACATTTTCCTTAAGTTGCCTGATAACATAAAGAATCAAAAAGACATTGAAGAAACAGAAATGTGGATTTGCAAGATTCTTATTCTTGACATTTGTTTAAATACAGTAAGGACAAGAATAGAGTTACTTTGTTGGCAGGTACTCTATTCTTGGTGGCACATATTCATGGTTAGCATGAATGGTTAGTACAATCTTGACATTTGCCAAGGTGGATACAAAATGAACAGTAAGTGACAAGAGGCCACATAGAACACAAGAACCAGACTCGGACTATTACTGACCATGCTGACTACGATTTGGCAACATAGGATTACAGAAATTGCTAACCATTGCTAATAGCCATCTAGAGATTTATAGTGTAGAACTTATTCAGCTTAACAGGACTTTTTTTTTATTCTCAAGGGTATCCAAACTACAGTTCTTCCTCTATTAGTATCACTGCAGATCAAGGCGGAATAACAACATGACTGTAATACTTTCTCCCACACTATACAATCTCAAGTAGATAAAAGAAAACCTGCATAGTTTCATTGTAGAGAGTTAGGAAGCCATACAGAAGATGTTCTGCATATAGTGTTATACAGGAAACTTGCATATTTAGTACATAGCCAAAGAGTTTGGAGCAAAGATGATATTTCAATCTATACTTCCAAAGGAAGGTCAACATCAAATGAGTAAATAGAAGATTTTAGAAATAAACCACTGGCTTAAGAGGTGATGCTGTCAAGAGAACTTCAGATTCCCAGTACATGAAAGAGTTCAGGCAGGGGTTGAGCTACATTTCGGGATGTTCTTTCCTCATCTGTCATCTGTTTCTTGTTTGAAAATGGCTGTCTCTAGAATAAGATTTACTGTCACTTATCCCACACCCTTACATTGTGGATATAGCTTAGTTTATCCTAAATTGAAATTATATTTCAATAGTTTGTAATTACACAATTGGAAACAAAATAGAAGTTGATCCTTCCTTGTAGCTTTAAATATACAATCTTTCCAATACTTCTTTCTTTCTCTCCCATCATCTGTTGATTTTTTGTTCCATCACTTATCCTTTCTGATCTGAATCATTTCTATGAATACATATAAGCTAAAAAGCACAAGGGAATGTCATGTCCAAAATAATAATGATAGCTTTCAATAGTATTGGGGAAAAAAGGAAAATTGTGTCCTAAAGATCCCCAAAAGAACAAAGGCTTCCTTCTTTCCGTTTTACTATAATTGGAGAAGTAAAAAAAAAAAAGTGGAAATATGTTCAAAGGGTGGTAAAATGTATTGTCAAATGTGGACTTTGAAAAAGTGGACTTTCAAAACATATTTTGAAAATAGATAATTCATCTCAAATATTACTTCAAAATTTTATCTGAAAAATCTACATTTTCAGATTTTAATTGGCTTCACTAAGCTTAATAAAGTACTATCCATCCTTCTCTATTTATATGTGAAAGTGCATTATGCATTCTACCAGCACGTATAGTGTTCATTCATTATCTGAAATCAAAGCCCTTTGCATTGTGAAACTGGAAATGTCTGATTTTTTTTAATTGTTAAAGTTGGTTGCCTAAACTACAATTGCTGTGAGGTTGTGATGACCCGCAGTCTCTCAAAATAAACGAAAACCCAAAACATACATTAAAGTCCGGTAATGCCTTCAACTTAACCTCACTGTTTTATTAGGCACAGTTTAAAGTCACAAAAGTAAATAATGAGGCAAAAAGAAAACCAAAACAAACCACATTGATGAGAGTTCTGAAGCAAGCCAAATAACTAATCATAAACTCCAGGAAAATAACCGAGGAGAGTCCATGGGAAGAATGCCAGCAAAGATAAACCTCGTTCAAAGTAAACACTAAACTTTGATTCCAGCAATTCTAGATGTGCAGTTACAAACATATATACATAGCTCCCAGCTGCAAGCCACGAGGAGGATCAGGGTAATCTCCTCTTGAGTAGACCTCGCTTTTCCCTGATCCTCTCCTCCCTGTGTGACCTCGGATGGATAGGGGATGGGCCTGGATCTTCCTCTGACTGCTCAGCCGGCCTCTGCCCTTCCCCAGCCTCCTCCATCACCTCTGGAGCCACACTCCCACTCCCTGTTGGCTGTTCCTCCTCTTCCTCAGAGTCAGTCTCCATCAGGGGCATAACAGAGGTTATGTTTACATACATATGCATTGAAGGATAGAAATCAATTTTCTTTAACAGCACACTGTAGATTATTCAAGTCCCAGAATTTATTTGTTGAGTTGTTCTCTAGAAAGCTACTGTAGCTGTGAAATTCCCTAGAGAAAAAATGAAAGTGGCAACTAGGAATTAATATGGGTGTACCCTGAATTCCTTAAAGAAAAGATAAGGAAAATCAAAATTAAAAATATCCCATATTGATTTTGTAATAAAAAATATCTGTTCAGTACTCTACCTGACTCTGTTGTTTCTTCCCCAAACTCCAAAAACTTTAACCTTAGACTGTCTACTATTGACCTCACCCCTTTCCTAAGAGGTCTGTAGGGGGCGTGCATAAGTGCACAAACATGCCTACCGTATCTGTCCTATTGTTTCTTTTATTTTTCTTATATGTATCCATGTATTCATAATTATGTTTATACTTATACCTATTATCTTGTAAGCAATTGACAAACCAAATAAATAAAATAAATAAACTCTCTCTCTGTGTGTGAGAGAGTGTGTGTGTGAGTGTGTGAGAGTGTGTGTGTGAGTGTGTGAGTGTGTGTGTGTGTGTGAGAGAGAGAGAGAGAGAGAGAGATGGCTATGATGCTGGATTAGAAGTGGGAAGAGACTCTAGTTGTCTAATCCTCCTTTAGGAATGGAAGCTGACTGAATGACTTTGGGTCAGACACTGTTTCCCAGCCCTAGACTGGAATATAAAAAAAATCTACCTACCCACTAATATTGGTTGATTTTATATATATATAAATATATGGGCACATACTTGAGTCTCTTAATTTGTACATGTGTGTACACACTCACACAGACATACACATAGCCAATAGAATGAGAAAAGAAAATATCTTTATCCAGTTGTTTTCATGTTGCAGAAAGGTCAATTGATTGCACTTGGTGACATTAAAGCTGAAATTCGAGTAGACACATATGATCTCTTCTGAGATGTTGATAAAACACAATTTTAAGTTCCTTGCTCTTTTAACATAGATAATTGTCCACAAGAGACAATAACTACCAAGTAAGCATCAACATAGCCTTTTTATTGACTACTGAATTAAAGGAGCCAAAGGGAAGCTTGGGAGTTGTATGTCTCTCAGTGGTACATTGCTAAAATGCTGACCTTATCATTCTTTGTTCTGTGTTATGAGCTTTTTTCTCTTAAAGTCTCTCCTATGACCTGTCATTTTCTTGCCCCAAGAGAGCAGTTCTTTGATTCCAATTCTTCCTTGTTTAGTTTTCTAATTACTGCTATGTCAAATAACATTCAACATTTAAAATTATCAGCTGAACTGAAGGGACTCTTGTCTTCTTTATATTAAATAGGAAAATTAAGGAAGAGCCATTAGAGAGTAGAATTAAGGCCTTACTTTGACACTGAGGGGTTCATTCCTTAGAGTGTCGGAAATGTGAGGTATGTAGTCTATTTGTTTTGATTCAGGAACATTCTACATAATTTTACAGCTTGTAAAAAAAGAAACCACTGATTTTATATCAATAGACTTCTCAATTCTTTTCAACTAAATCATATATTTTACCATTTGATTCAATCATGTCTTAATTAAAATTTAAGTGTGATAGAATGCAAGGAAAATTGAGGACAGGAATGGTGGGAGTTGTGTCATCAATAGAAATAACTGGATAAACACTAATTAGCAACAAAAGAACTCAGAAAATACTCTCAAGAGCCGTATTTATGTGGATGAAAGAGTGGATAACATTGAGGCATAGAAGACTATTGGTATTGGAGGGTCATGACCTTCAACTACAGTGGCACACATTTCTTTGGTATGGGAGAAATGTGGCACACTGATATTTCCAGAGACATTTTGTAAGGAACACGTTGTTATTGATGTGGGATAAAATTAAGCAACAAAACTATATGAAAATACCAGTCTGGCTCTCAATTCTAGAATCACTGATACATCCAAATGCTATAAATATGGAAAAAATGTTTTTTATAAAGATATATTAAAAGAGAATGGTGAGCTGAAAACTAGATTAGAATTAGAAAGCCAAGGAGTGGAACTAGAGTGGTGGACATATCTGCAGATACAATCATGTAACATGAACGATGTGAAAACATGGGGTTTTTATAGACAACCAACAACATTTGATAAGATATTAGTGGGGACAGATGACAAATTGATAAAGAAGTTATATAATCACTTATTATAAAATGAAAGAAAAACGAGTCAAAGAGACAATGATAGTATGGACCAAAAACTTTGGATATAGTATAAATTTGGATAAATGGCAAAAGCTCTCTGAGAAAAATCTAAAACTGACAATGGCCACATTCTATAAGGAAAATCTCTATAAAATGTTCTATTGGTGACACCTGGTTATCGACTATTAAAGCATTTTCGTATCCTATAATATACAAAAAGGAACAAACAGATATGGTGAAATATTGAATGAAAAGGGTGAACTTAAATCTATGCAAAAACTAGAGGAACAAGGTATAAAGATGAATTGGTTTTCATATGCGCAAATACATTCAAGGTATGTTAAAGATTCTAAAACAGAAGGTTTCTATGATAAACTGACTGACTTAGATAAGATTTTGACAGGTACTGATGAAAAGGTGATTAAAAAATTGTATGGATATTTATTAGAAATTAAACTAGAAGAAGAACAAGTTAAAGAAACTATGATTGCTTGGGGGAAGAATTTTGGATATGGGATTGATTTAGAGAAATGGCAAAAATTGTGGTCTCAAAATTATACAATGACAATGTCAACAGCATATAAAGAAAATTTGTACAAGATGTTTTACAAGTGGCATTTCCCCCCGAAAAATCCAAAAAAATGTTGGAAATGTCATCAGACACCTGGCTCATATTACCATATGTGGTGGACTTGTGCGGATGCTAAAAAATACTGGATTAAAATCCACACGTAGTTGATAAAAAATGACAAAAAAACATATAAACTTGAAACCAGAGATATTTTCATTGGGAATTGTACCTGAAATATATAGTAAAGACTTGAAATACCTGAATGTAAATGTATTAACAGCGGCTAGGATTGTATTTGCTAAAAACTGGAAAAATGAAAAAATACCATCACAGGAGGAAATCATTAAGAAAATATTGGAATGTGCTGAAATGAGTAGATTGACATTTGAAATTAGAGGATAAACAATTTTATAAAATTTGGGATCTTTTCTATCAATGGTTAGACAATAAAATACAGTAATGGAATATGTAGACTTTTAGAAAATAATAAATATATAAAGATGTACTTCTTTCTTATTATATCTACAAAATGATTTTAGGATAGATTTGGGATGATAATATGAACTGTTATAAAATAATCTAAGTAAATTATGGTTATCTTGTAAAACATGAATGAATAAAAGTATCGTCAAATGATTAATAATGATACTAAGGTATTTAATTTTTGATTGACAATATGAGATTATATGTAATGTAATTGTAATTGAAGACTACGAAATGGAAGCACAAAACAATCTGTAAAACAACCGGCGCATTGTATGGAAGATAGCTTGATGTTTTTATGTTTTGTTTGTTTATGTTTGTTTTTAAAAACCAATAAAATTTAAAGAAAAAGAAAAGAAGCAATAAAACAGGGATGGTAGGCACATTGGTGCGCTTATGCATACCCCCTACAGACCTCTTAGGAAAGGGGTGAGGTCAATAGTAGACAGTCTAAGGTTAAAGTTTTTGGGGTTTGAGGAAGAAATTACAGAGTCAAGTAGAGTATTCCAGACATTGACCACTCTGTTGCTGAAGTCATATTTCCTGCAATCAAGTTTGGTGTGGTTTACCTTGAGTTTGTATCTATTGTGTGCTCTTGTATTGTTATGGTTGAAGCTGCAGTATTCATTGACAGGTAGGACATTGCAATGTATAATTTTATGTACTATGCTTAGATCAGACCAAGGGCATCGTATTTCTAGGTTGTCTTGGTCTAGAATTTCAAATCTGGTGGCATAAGGTATTCTGCAACAAGTAGAGGATTGGAGAATTGTTCTTGTGAAATATTTCTGGACTTTCTCCACTGTATTAATATCAGGTACATAATGCAGGTTCCAGACTGATGAGCTGTATTCAAGTATTGGTCTAGCAAAAATTTTGTATGCTCTAGTTAGTAATGTGATATTACCTGAGAAAAAGCTACGCAGGATTAGGTTAACAACTCTTAATGCCTTTTTGGCTATGTAGTTACAATGGGCTCTAGCACTTATATCATTAGAGATGAGTACTCCAAGGTCCTTGACAGAATTTGGATCATCAACAAGGTCTTGACTATTCAGCATGCATTTTATTTTCTGATTTTTTTGCCAATATGTAAGACAGAGCATTTATTTGTTGAGATTTGAAGTTGCCATGCAACTCATGTTTATCCTGCTATGGGGGGGGGGGTTCCCACAATTTCAAAAATTGTGTCTTCTACCTTGTTATACCAGGAGATTAGCCAAGCAGTTCTTCTGCTATATTTTAAATTAATTTAGACAATAAATGTGCTCCTATGAGTCTCTTATAGAACTGCCAATGTGCCCTTCACCTCTGGTTACTATCTATCTACCTACCTACCTACCTACCTACCTATCTTTTTGATTTGTCAATTGCTTTCAAGATAATAGGTATAAAAATAAACATGAGTATGAATACAGGAAATAGGTATGGATAAATGGGGACAATAGGACAGGGACGGTAGGCACAATGGTGCACTTATGAATGCTCCTTACAGATCTCTTAGGAAAGGGGTGAAGTCAATAGTGGATAGTTTAATGTTAAAGGAGTGGGGGTTTAAGGATGTAACAACAGCTTCAGGTAGTGCATTCCAGGCATTGACCATTCTGTTGCTGAAGTCGTTCTTTCTGCAATCAAGTATGGAACTGTTTAAATTGAGTTTGTTCTTGTTTTGCTGCACTTGAAGCTGAAGCAGTGATTGACTGGTAGGACATTTTAGCAGATAATTTTGTATACTATGCTTAAGTCCAACCATATGCAGCATAGTTGTAGGTTTGCCGAGCCCAAAATGTCAAGCCTGATAGTGTAGGGTATTCTATTGTGAGCAGAGGAGTGTAGTACTCTTCTTGTGAAATACTTTTGGACTCGCTCAATTGTATTAATGTCCGATATACAGTAAAGATTACAGACAGATGAGCTGTATTCAAGTATTGGTCTAGCAAAGGTTTTGTAGTTAGCAATTCAATATTACTGGAGAAGAAGCTTTGTAAAATTAGATTTATAACTCTTAATGCTTGTTTGGCAATGCTGTTACAGTGAGTTCTGGCACTTAGGCCTTTTGATATGAGTATTTCAAGGTCCTTGACACAGTGAGGGTCATCAGCATGTCATATCCACCTAGCTTGTATTTGTACTGATGTACTGTACTGATTTTTTTTTACTAATGTGTAGGACAGAGCATTTGTTGGTCGAGATTTGGAGTTGCCAATTGTTTGACCATTCAAATACACAATCAGGGTCACTTTGAAAGACAGGAGCATCGTGTTGAATAGTTTTATGTCATCAGCAAAAAGGATACAGTTGTTTATAAGATGAGGTTGTTTATATAGAGCATAAAGAGTGTGGGTCCTAGAATGCTGCCTAGGGGGACACTGCTGTTAACTGGTGCAGGGTTTGATAGGGCACTCCCTATTTTTACTATTTGTTGCCTATTTGACAGGACCACAGTAATCTACTTATGAAGGGATTGGAAATGCCATAAGAGTTTAGTTTCAACAGTAGTTTGTCATGTACCACTGAATCAAAGGCTTTGCAGAAGTCTATGTAAATTGTGCCTATTGCTTTCCCTTGTCAAATAAAGTAGTCCATATGTTTTTACAGTGTAGGAGATGCAGATTGCAGGATAATTTTTTTCTGAAACCAAATTATTTTTTGGAGAGTAGGTTGTTTGACTCTAAGTGGAGGGTGATGGATTGGTGAATGATTGATTCCATGATTTTGCACATGGCGCAACACAGTGAGATTGGTCTGTAGTTTACAACCAGGCTGGGGTCACCTTTTTTGAAGATAGGAATAATCATTGCTAAGGATCATAAGTTCAGTTAAGGAGCTGGTTCTGAATGATATTTCATATATTATGCTTAGGGGTTCTACTATGGCAGAGGAGAGCTTTTTTAAGAAGTATGCACATCAGGGCCATAGATAGGGGTGGTTTGAGGTTACATAGTGCCTTTTCTACAATATTTTCTGTAAAGTCAATATGTAATAGATCATTGCAGTTAGTTATGGCACAACTAGGAAATGTGGGGCATGAGTTGTTGCTGTTTACAAAGACTGAGCTGAAGAACATGGTGAAGAGGTTGGCTTTAACAGCTTCATTGCTACATTTGGTCCTTTTAGGGATGGGATGGTTCTTGAGTAGTTAAGTTTGGTGTTTACAAAATTGTAGAGGACACTGGTAGATTTTGTGCATAGGAGGTTTTCCTCTTGCTTGCAGTGGTAATTGGTGCATTCTGCCTTTATCTGATGGCATAAGGTGATGTATCGGTTTTTGAATTTTGCTACCTAGCTAGTTTTGTTTTTTCACCATAGTGATTTTTTTAAATTGAAGTTTCTTTATTGTTGTGGGTAATTTTTTTTTTTACGGGTTACTACTGGTATATATAGTTTAATGACTCTTTTGAGTTCAAGCAAGAATACGTTATAAAGGTCTTCAATAGTATTATAGATAGAGAACAGAATGTGCCAATCAAGAGATGATAGGTTGGCAACTATGAAATCATAGTTGGCTTTTTTGAAGTTATATTTTGGGGATCCATCATTATGATCCTCTTTGTGAGGGTGTAAATTTAGACAAAAGTGCATAAATTGAGACTAACCAATTCTTTCCATAATTTGGAGTGCCTGTACTTGAGGAGAGGAACATGTTCAGGCAAAGCTTTCAAATTGCTCTGCCTTAGGTTTCTATATCATCAATGTGGGATAGTTTGAAAAATCAGTTCATTTGCTCCTTTCTGCATACATAGCTTTTGATTGAGCTATCATTTATAGTACAAATGATAGTTGGTCAGATGACAGATAAGTCACTGGATATTTTCTCCCAAACTGTTAGACTAATGCTAAAAGGTTGTTTTTTATTTATTATTTTCAAAATAACTTTTATTTCTTAAATTTCTCCTTCTAGCCCAAATAATAGGCAGATGGCAAAATTATTTTTTATTTGTCTTCTACCAGTTCACTGATGAGCATTCTGGATAGGAAAGTATCAATTAGAAATGTGGATCCATCTACAGAACAAAAAAGAGTTTGCCCATTTCTAGCTAGTTTCAGCACAAGTAACAAATTTCTTAAAGCTGCATATGTGGCAAAGCCCTAATTAACACTATGTCTTCATCTCACCGTATATTTGAATAGCAGCAAACTAGACAAAATAACCTAGACTTTCAAGATACATAGATAATTTGTATTCAAAGAAAAGATACAGGGAATACTTAATGGCAGTTCAAATGCAATTTATTAATATTTTACTATGCCGTTCACATAAGTAATAGTATATTTATCTGCATTTAGAATTTAGTAAGTTGATAAGAGATTTTTTAAAAATATACTTGGATTAATTTGGGGTATTTGCTTTGTTCTATAAATTATACATGCAGAAGAATTAGTGCAAAACCTAGATATCTACAATAGGCTAATAAATAATAAGATTAATTTTGTAATAATGATATGATCCAATATTAGAAAGAGATTGAGACAGCCAGTTCATTCCAGAGAACATGAATATATTATTCTGGATAGGAGAAGTTGCTAGAATGTTAATAAACCTGTTTTGTTGACTATGCTATCACAATGTAATATTAGTTGCTGAAACCTATTATACTATAATTTTAAAAAAGAGAATACAGCTTTTTCTTGCATTCTCATGACCTTTGAAAAACATACAGTTTATTATATTAGTAAATCAAATTAAGTACAATTATTTAAAAGTCAGAATTCATACAAGTTTGTCCCATTGCTACAATAATTTTAGAATGTACTTGCAAATAAATTCAAATGTTTTACATGTTCAAATTAAAAGAATATTAAATGCTTCTGAGTGTTTTTTTATAAAGCATTCTGTTGAACTTTTCACTTTGGTTATGGTATTAATCTTCATAATTATGCAAACTGAATGTTTTGTAAAAACATTTTATTTTTAGAATTTATCTTAATGCATTTTTTAAAATTTTCTGCTCATATTTTACAGACAACCAACATCTATAGCTGTAAGTTCTGTACTTGTATTCTAAGTGGTTATTATGGAATGGAATGGAATAGAATAGTCTAACTCCTGCTCAGGCAGGAAATCTAATACCATTTCAGACAAATAGTTGTTCAATCTCTTTTAAAAATTTCCAATGTTCCAGTAGCTTGACTCCCTCTTCTGTGTGGCAACCTTGAGATATTGGAACACTGTTATTGTGCCACCCCTAGTCCTTCTTTTCATTAAACTAGACATATCCAATTCCAGCAACTATTATTTATGTGTTTTAGCTTCCAGTCCCCTAATCATATTCTTTGCTTTTCTCTGCATTCTTACTAGAATCTTAACGTTTTTAATATATTGTGGTGACCAAAACTGGATGCAGTTATTGTGGTATTACCAAGGCATAAGTGATATCAACATTTCATGTGATCTTGATTCTATTAATGTAGCCTAGAACTGTACTGGCTTTTTTGGCAGTTGCAGCACATTGCTGACTCATATTTAAGTGATTGTCCCCTAGGATTCCAAGATCCTTCTCAGTTACTACTATTGAGCCAGGTACCACCTTTGCTATATCTGTGCATTTGGTTTTTCTTGCCTTACTTTTTTCATGATTGAATTTCATTTTGTTCAAGTATGTCAAGTTTCTTCTGTATCTTAAGCCTGTCTTCTGGAGTGTTCGCTATTCCTGCCAGCTTGATGTCATCTGAAAGTTCAATGAATTCACCATCTATTCCCTGATCCAAATTTTTAGTGAAGATTTTGAAGAGTACTGGGCCTAAAAAAGAGCCACTGCATACTTCCCTCCATGTAGATCGGGGGTGTCAAACACATGGTCTGCAGACCAGATGCCTCATGCACTGGCCATGCCCCCCCCCCCCCCCCCCCAATTTACTGAAGGGAAAAAATAATGATACATCACAGGATGACAACCACAAGTTTGATACCCCTGATGTAGATGCAGTTCTTGAGTGGCCAGCCAGTTACAAATCCATCTGATGGTGATGCTGTCTATCACACATTTTTCTATCTCATCAAATAGTAGCTTATGGTCTATTTTATTAAATAATCAAGTCCAAGTAAGTTATATCCACAGTATTTAACTGGTCCATTAATTTTATCACTTTGTCAAAGAATGTAATAAGACTTGTCTGGTGTGATCTGTTTTTGACAAACCCATGTTGGCTTTTGGTTATGACTTTGTTTGCTTCTAGGGATTCACAGATTTGTAGCTTGAATACCTTTTCCAGAATCTTTCCAGGTATTGAGGTCAGGCTAATAGGTCTGTAGTTTTCTCTATCTGTTTTTTCCTCTCTTTTAAAGATGGGAACTACATCAGCTCTTTTCAGTCGTCTGGTAATATCCCAGTGCTCCAGGATCTTTGAAAAATATAGTGCTTCTGGGCTCACATCTGCAGTTCCTTCAGAACTTTGGGATGTAGTCTATCTAGTCCTGGTGATTTGAACTCCCCTAGAGTGCACAGGTGCTCTTGACTATTTAAACTTGTATTCCTAATCTGTTTTTTACATTACTGTTTTTGATAAGTGTTCTGTCCTTAATTTGAATACTTGAAATCCCCGCGCTTTGATTGGCTAAAGCGCGGGGATTTCTGATTGGCCAGGCGAGCCGCGCTTATTGGTCCGATTGAGGTCTCCCGCGATTGGCTCGCTCCAAGAGCGGGAGACTTGAATTGCTGCCATTGGCCGCGGCCGCCGCAGCGAAAAGGATAAAAGCCGCGGGCTTTTTCCTTTTCGCCGGTTCGGTTCACAACTATTAAATAAAGAGCTTGAAACTTAGTCACCGACTCCTGGCTTCTTTTGCGGACACGACACTGGCGACGAAGGTGGGATCCCGACCCTGAACCGAACCCCGTGTCCAACAAGAGCCAGTTTCAGCACGGAGATGGCGAAAATCGCACCGCCCGCTCCCTTCAACCCCGCCACCGAGGCTGGGAATCGTTTTCAGACCGTTTCCGCATGTACCTCGAGTGCACCGGAATGAAGGACGCCCCGGGCCCGCTAAAACGCGCCGTCTTCCTCACACACTGCGGAACCGAGGTCTTCCAGATGGCCAAGGCATTGGCCAAGCCGGCAGACGCAACCGCCATGGACTGGGACATCCTCGAACCTATCCTGCGGCGCCATTACGCCCCCGAGGTCCCCATCCTAATCCGGCGCAACGAATTTTACCGCCGAGATCAGAAACCAGGCGAAAAACTGAGCGACTTCGTCGCCGAGTTGCGGCACCTAGGAGGACTCTGTGAGTTTGAAGGTCTGAACAGCCTCCTAAGAGACCGATTCGTACTCGGCCTATGGGACTCTACCCTCCAGAGCCGGCTTATGGCCAAAGGCGACATCAGCCTAGCAGACGCCCTCACCGCAGCCGCAGCTGCAGAAGCAACCCGCACTTCCGCTGACAGCATGCGAAAATCAGACGCGAAGGGCGGAAACAACAACCCGGCAAGGTCGGCCGATCCAAAAAACGAATCAACCGCACACTACGGAGAATTCCAGTCTACGTCCAGCACGTCAGAAGACGAGGAGGACATACATCGCGTGCAGACGGGCTGCGGCGACCAGCGGAACCGAAGAAGTCGCAGGTCGAGGACCAACTGTGCCGGGTGCGGCGGCGACCACCCCAGATCAGAATGCCAATTTTTTGACTCTATCTGTAGGCATTGTGAAAGACGGGGACACATCGCTCGAGTTTGCCGCCAAAAGAAGACCCGCAGCCCGCCCAGATGGGAACATCACGACCGAAAGAAGGAAAGTCCCCCGCCCAGGACCAGAGATCGCCAATCGGACGGTCGGTGGGACCGAATCCAACGATCTTCAAGAGGCGGCGACAGTCGGCGAAAGGAAGATACCCACCAGACGGTGACCATTGGCCACGCCATCTCCGACGGCGCCAGAAAGGTACACGTAGAAGTCCATATAGAAGGCCAACCATGCAAGATGGAGGTGGACTCCGGGTCCTACCTCTCCATGATTGCATGGCACGAGATTAAACGGCTAGTGCCCACCCTCCATAAGAGGAACATTAATGCCCAAAAAATCATTATAAAAGACTACCAGGGAAACCGTGTCCCGGTAGTGGGCACCAAGAACTTTAATGTAACTTACAAAGGCCGCACCGAACAACTCCCACTCACAATCGTCGATCGCGACCGCCCAAGCCTGCTGGGCCTACAATGGTTCGCCCCGCTGGACATCGCGCTGACAGGAGTTAACCACGTCGTCGACGATGGCTGGGAACAGCGGCTAACCCAGGAGTTCCGGGAGGTCTTCGACAGAAGCCTGGGCAAGTACCAGGGGCCCCTTATCTCATTCGACCTAGACCCTAGGGTTTCCCCCAAGCGGCTAAAACCTAGGAGGGTACCATTCGCCCTAAAACCTAAAATTGACGAGCAGCTCGACAAGCTCGTCAAACAGGGGGTGTTGCAGCCGATAGACCATGCCCGATGGGAGACCCCTATAGTGACCCCAGTCAAGCCAGACGGGTCCGTGAGAATTTGTGGGGACTATAAGGCCACCCTGAATGGCGCGTTGCAACAAAGCGCCTACCCCGTCCCAATCGTGCAACACCTACTGCACTCACTGGGAGGGGGCAAGGTCTTTGCCAAGCTCGATCTCGCCCAGGCATATCAGCAGTTACCGGTCGACGAAAAAACAGCGGAAGCCCAGACCATCGTTACCCATCGGGGGGCATTCAAATGTAACCGGCTCCAGTTCGGAGTCAGCGTGGCACCAGGCATCTTTCAGAGCCTGATGGAACGTTTACTACAAGGCATCAAGGGGGTGGTGCCCTATTTTGATGACGTATTAGTGGCGGCACCAAACGAAGCCGAATTAGAAAACCGACTCAGGGAGGTCTTAACAAAATTTAAAGTAACGGGACTCAAAGTAAAACGAGAAAAATGCCAACTATGCACAGAGCGAGTGGAATTCTTGGGCTACCTTCTAGACCGGCATGGCATTCACCCTACAATTAAAAAAGTGAAAGCCATCAAAGAAGCCCCCGCCCCAAAGTCTAAAACGGAACTACAGGCTTTCTTAGGCTTGCTGAATTTTTATAATGTTTTCCTACCCCAAAAGGCTACGGCGGCGGAGCCTCTGCATAGGCTCCTGGATAAGGCAGCAACTTGGACTTGGGGGAGACGAGAGCAAGCCGCCTTTCAAAAAACCAAAGACCTCCTCACCTCCGATGCCGTCCTGATTCAATTCAGTGAAACCTTGCCCTTGGTTGTCACTTGCGACGCATCACCTTTCGGCGTCGGCGCTGTCCTCAGCCATACTCTCCCCGACAAAAGAGAAGCACCCATCGCTTTCTTTTCCAGGACTCTAACTAAACCGGAGCGGAACTATAGCCAGCTGGACAAAGAAGCTTTGGCTATAGTTGCCGCCGTTAAGCGATTCCACGAATACCTTTATGGCCGCCCGTTTACCATTGTGACAGATCACAAGCCGTTGCTGGGCATCCTCGCTGGAAACCGAGCCACCCCGAACATTTTATCACCCCGGATGACAAGGTGGTCCGAGTTCCTGGCAGCCTACAGCTACGAACTATTGCACAAGCCAGGTAAGAAAATTTCGCACGCGGACGCTTTAAGCCGCTCGCCTTTACCAGACTCTGATCCTGACCCAGCACCAACAACAAACACCCTTAGCATCGAAAACTTGCCCAACCTACCCATTACCGCGTCAGACATTGCCAGGGAAACTATCAAGGACAGGCGTCTGGCGCAAATTTTACATTGGGTGGAAAAAGGCTGGCCTGAAAGGGACAGTGACGAATCAGTTAAGATATTCAGAAACCGCCAGACTGAACTTTCACTACTCAAGGGATGTATTTTATGGGGTGACAGGGTGGTCATCCCGGACAGGTTGCAAGGGAGGGTCTTAGAGATGCTGCACGAAGGGCATCCTGGCATCGTCAGAACTAAAGCCCTGGCCAGGAGTTACGCTTGGTGGCCAGGGATGGACAAGCAGATAGAGGCATGGGTAGCCAAATGCCAACGATGCCAGGAGACCAGACCCAGCCCACCCGCAGCACCCATCCTGGACTGGGAAACACCAAGGGGACCCTGGTCCAGAATCCATTTAGACTTTGCCGGTCCCACGAATGGACATACCTTTCTGATCACAGTTGACGCTTACTCTAACTGGTTGGAGGTAAGCGACATGAAATCCACTACCACGGAGGCCGTTATTAAAGAACTTTGCAAACTCTTTTCCACACACGGCCTCCCAGACGTCGTCGTCTCAGACAACGGGCCCCAGTTTACTTCCCTCGACTTCGAGAGGTTCCTGGCGGAGAGGGGCATCCGCCACGCATTAACAGCACCGGCGCATCCGGCGGCGAACAGTAGGGCGGAACGGATGGTCCAATTTACCCAAAAAACCATCCGGAAAATGGACCACGGGGAGATCAACGACAAAATCAATAAACTCCTCTTTATACAACACATCACCCCGAACACCACTACCAACAAAAGCCCAGCCGAGTTGTTGATGGGTAGGAAGCTGAGGTCCCCGCTCGACAGGTTACACCCAACATATAACCCGGAGCGACCCCCAGACTCCAGTACAAAATACCGGGCCTTTGCCCCCGGTGACTTAGTATACGCAAAAAATCTGACGGGGGACCCCCTATGGATCCCAGCCGTCATCACTCAAATCACAGGTCCACGGTCGTACCGGCTCCAAACCACCGATGGGCGAGCCTGGAAACGACACATAGACCAGCTCAGGTCACGAACTGCAACAGACCTCAACCCCCAAAACACGAACCAAGGGGGGAGGGAATACCCGAATAAACAAACGCAAGAAAAAATAAACCAGCAGTACTTACCGGAACGCAGCCATCGCGAGTCCCCACCGGAGAAGAACCACCCAGCCAACTCTACCGACTCGGAGAAGCCAAGCGGGAGCGGCGAAACCCGTAGCTCAACCAACCCGGAAGGCCCAGGTGGGAGCCACGGAGAAGGAACCGGCCCGATCATCCAGCCGGTTCGCACAGAAGAGGGAGCAGCCAAGAACATGACCGCTCCGGCCGAAATCCAGCTTGCAACTGAGTTGCGCAGGTCAAGTAGGACTAGACGGAGCCCCGCCTACCTACGTGACTACGCAACGTGATGGACTATACCAAGAGGGGAGGGGTGTTCTGTCCTTAATTTGAATACTTGAAATCCCCGCACTTTGATTGGCTAAAGCGCGGGGATTTCTGATTGGCCAGGCGAGCCGCGCTTATTGGTCCGATTGAGGTCTCCCGCGATTGGCTCGCTCCAAGAGCGGGAGACTTGAATCGCTGCCATTGGCCGCGGCCGCCGCAGCGAAAAGGATAAAAGCCGCGGGCTTTTTCCTTTTCGCCGGTTCGGTTCACAACTATTAAATAAAGAGCTTGAAACTTAGTCACCGACTCCTGGCTTCTTTTGCGGACACGACAATAAGTTGGATTATTATTTTTTCTTTTGTGTAAAGACAGATACAAAAAAACAAGTTAAGGAGGTCTTCTTCCTCCCTGTGGCTTGTCAACTTTTTGCCACTTTTTCCCATTAATGAATCAATCAGTTCCTTGAATTTTTATTTGTTTTTTAAAATGTTTTATTTGTTCTTTAAATGTTTTAAAAGTAACTTTTTTGGTTATTTTTCACTTTTGTTGCAAGCCTTAGTTTATTCTGAGCCTTAGCTTTCCTCATTTCATTTTTGTAGGCCAGGCTATTTGCTGATATTCTGTGTTATTTATGTGCCCCTCTTTCCACTTTTTATACTTAACCTTTTTGTCCTTGAATTTATCAGAGTTCTTTCTGCAACCATGCTGGTTTCTTTTGAGAGCTGTTATTTTTCTTCTTCATTGATATTGTTTGACTGGGCTTTTATAATCTCCAGTTCTCCAAGCTTCTTGAATTGCTTTGCCCTTGATGATTCTCATCCATGGAATTCTTTCCAAGCTGTCTCTAAGTTTATTGAAATTAGTTTTTTAAAGTCCAAGACACTGTTTTGATTAGTTCTATTGCTTGTACTTGCATAATGTTGAATTCCAATATTGCATGATCACTCCCCCAATGTTTCTATAGCTTCCACACCTTCTATTATTTCATCTCTGTTATGGAGAATTAAGTCCAATATGGCTGATCCCTTACTTCCCTTCTATATTCTTTTTGGGAGACAAAGTTGTCTGCTAGTTTTGTCAGGAACCTGTTTTATTTTCCAGTTGGTGCAGAGTTTGTACATACCTAAGTTAACTGACTAGCAAAAAGTTCATCTATTTCCTCTGTTTGGTTGAGTGGACTATAGTGCACATCTATGGCAATGTATCCGCCTCTTTTATATTGACTCAAATGCATTCAATATGGTGTTGTGCACTATTTCTCTAGAGATATAGGTATTTCTTATATATAGTGCAACTCCACCTCCTCTTTTATTTGGTCTGTTTCTTTTAAATAATTTAAATCCTTCTAGCTATATATTTGTCAGTATATTCATGAACTGGAATTGAGCTTGGTAACAAGGCCAGCCAATGAATAGGCATAGCAACTAAGTCAGCCAATGAGGATATATTGGAAACTGAAACTAAAAGTAGTCTAGGCGTGGCTCTATGTTAAGCTTTGCAACTTTGCAGCTCTGTTGAGATCTTAGTCTGTCTATTGAAAAAGAAACTAATTTGCTTGCTGAAGACTGGAGCTCTTCTCTGTACTTGTAACGTGTTTCTGTTTGAGCTGCTCCATATTGGAGAAATCTACAACTGGTTTGTAAAATCTTATTATGTTTGTAAAGATGTTAAATGAAGCATCACCTATCTGTGTTTATTTATCTGGTGCTGAATTATAGCTGCAAAACTCTCAATAACATTCCATTTGTGGGTTCATCCTACCAAGTTTCTGTAATGGCAACAATATTATATCTTCCCTCATCTACTTGAATTTTTAATTTACCCTGTTTATTTCTCATGTTCTGTGCATTGGTATATAGACATTTGAGTCATTTTTGACTGATCCCATGTTTACTTTCTACATAAATATTCTCTTTTCCACTCCTGCACTCAGTATGCTCTCCCCCTTTCAATCCCCACAAAATAAGTTTATCTTGCATTGTTTATCTATGTCCACTAGATGATATTAAGTAGGCTATGATAGTGCAAGTTCTTGAAATTGGGAAATTATGACTGATTTGAAGTTTTCCTCTTCCATCTGTGACTGGATTAAAGACTTTCTGATGGACCAGCCACAAACAATGGGAGCTGGGTCATGCATATCTACCTCCCTGAAGCTTAGCACTGGCTCTCCTCAGGGCTGTCTGCTCAGTCCCTATCTGTACTCATTGTACACACATGATTGTGTACCTTCTGACCCATCCATTGTCATCATCCAGTTCACAGATGATACCACCATATCGGGCCTTATTACAGATGGAGACAAATCAGCATACAGAGGGGAGGTTCAGAAATTATCCACATGGTGCTCAGAAAACAACTTGCACCTGAATATCAGCAAGATAAAGGAGATGCTGATAGACTTCTGGAAGAAGAGAAAGGAACCTGCCCCACTCTACATCAAGGGAGGCTGTGTGGAGAGAGTCTCCTCCTTTAAATTCCTTGGAATCCATCTCAGTGAAGATCTCACCTGGCAAAATAACATTCAGGTGACCAGGAAGGTCCAACAGAGACTCCATTTCCTCAGGGTCTTGCACAAAAACAAGGTGGGACAACAACTGATGACCTCCTTTTACCAATCCACAATAGAAAGTGTTCTCACTTACTGCATCACGGCATGGTATGCCGGTTTGACAGCCGCGGATAGAAAGACATTACAGAGGGTGGTGAGCACAGCACAAAGCATCATGGGCTGATACCATTAGATGAAATCACTAGGGCTTGCTGCCTGAGAAAAGTGAGGAAAATCTTCAGGGAAGACTCACACCCTGGTTAGCACTTTACTTTCCTGCCATTAGGAAGGAGATATAGAAGCATAGCACACAAACAGCTGCAGAACAGTTTTTATCCATGGGCTGTCAGACTCCTGAATGTGAAATAACATCATAACAGATAAAGATAATCAAAGTTGGAAGGGATCTTGTAGGTCATCTAGTCCAACCCCCCACCCAAGTGGGAGACCTTATACCATTTCTGACAAATGGCAGCCCAATCTCTTCTTGAAAGTCTCAAGTGATGGCGCTCCCACAACTTCCAAGGGCAAGCTGTTCCATTGGTTGATTGTTCTCACTGTCACAAAGTTTCTCCTTATTTCCAGGTTAAATCTCTCCTTGTTCAGTTTCCATCCATATTCCTTTTCTGGCCTACAGGCACTTTAGAAAATAGCTTGACCCCTTCCTCTCTGTAGCAGCCCCTCAAATATTGGAAAACTGCTGTCATGTCTCCTCCTGGTCCTTCTCTTTACTAGATTAACCAAGCCCAGTTCTTGTAACCATTCTTCGTATGTTTTATTCTCCAGTCCCCTAATCATCCTGGTTGCTCTTCTCTGTACTTTTTCCAGAGTCCTAACATCTTTTTTATAATGTGGTGAACAAAACTGGATGCAGTACTCTAGGTGTGGTCTTACTAAGGCTTTATAGAGTGGTATTAATATCTCCCTTGATCTTGATTGTATCCCTCTGTTAATACAATTTAGAATTGCATTAGCTTTTTTGATTGCTGCTACACACTGTTGGCTCATATTTAACTGGTTGTCCAATATGGAGTACGATAGACTTGCAGGGCTGGCACAACATGTTCACATTGGTGCAATTGAACTGTGTGTTTGTTAATATGATTTATTGAGTTAGAGATTCTGTTTTCACTGTGAGTTGTATTGTGTTGGGGAGGGGGTGCACTAAGGGAGGATCTGCCAATCTCATTGACACATGTGCTCGGACAATAAAGGTTTGAATTGAATTGAATTGAATTTGAATTGAATTATACATAAAATCCATTGAAATCATAAGAGGGAATGCTATAAAAATAAGAAAATATTGGTAAATAATTGTAAGAAAGAGAAAGGAAGTATAGCGATGTTTTCAAATATATTTCAGTCATTTTGAATTTTGAATATCAGAACTTTGAAATTCTGAAATGAACCAATTTTATCTGCAACTGAAAAGTAAAGATGTAGAACAGATTTTTCCTTCAAAAAAAGTAATATATAAAAAGGAGTTTTAAATGCAAATTTGAGATGAAATTTGCTTAAATAAATAAATTAAATCAATAAATGTATTTTGAAGAAAATATATTTTAAAAGATTATTTGACTGCCAACTGTGGTATGGCTTTAAAACAGTTATCAGATTAATGCAGAAAGTGAATGGAATCAATTTATAAGTGAAAATAGATGAAAACATACCTCCTAAAAAATAGAATATTTTACTTATTCCTAAAGATGATATATTAAAGAAAACTTCTTGGGCTGTTCAGAGCTACAGCATGGTTATAGTCATTCAAGATTTATTCACATCTCAGCTGGAACTTGTGCAACACACTCTATATAGGCTGCCATTGACAATCATCCAGAAGCTGCAAATGGTTCAGAAGGCAGCTGCAGGGGATAGTGATTAGAACGTTATAGTTCACCAATGTAATATTGGCTTCCAGCAAGGTCATGGTGATAATTCAAAGTGCTGATTATCACTTATATAATCCTACTCTCATTGTCTCTGACATCCCACTATGTCGTGCCCCTGGTGGAGACTGACTCTGAAGAAGAGGAGGAACAGCCAACAGGGAGTGGGAGTATGGCTCCAGAGGTGGTGGAGGAGGCTGGGGAAGGGCAGAGGCCGACTGAGGAATCAGAGGAGGATTTAGGCCCATCCCCTATCCATCTTAGGTCACGCAGGGAGGAGAGGATCAGGGAAAAGCGAGATCTACTCAGGAGGGGATTACCATGATCCTCCTTGTGGCTTGCAGCTGGGAGCTATGTATATAAGTTCGTAACTGCGCAGTTAGAATTGCTGGAATCAAAGTTTAGTGTTTACTTTGAAAGAGGTTTATCTTTGCTGGTGTACTTCGGTTATTTTCCTGGAGTTTATGATTAGTTATCTTGGCTTGCTTCGGAACTCTTGTCCATGTGGTTTGTTTTGGTTTTCTTTTTGCCTCATTATTTACTTTTGTGACTTTAAACTGTGCCTAATAAAACAGTGAAGTTAAGTTGAAGGAATTACTGGACTTTAATGTATGTTTTGGGTTATTTTGAGAGACTACAGGTCATCACATTTTGACTCCAGCCACCTCTTCAACTTATTTTTGCTTTTTGAGGGGTGACCATGGATCAGCTCAGAGCAGAGGTTGCCCAGTTAACCCAGCAAGTAGCTCTTTTGACTGCACAGGTGGCACTAATGCAAACTGCCTGGCCATGCTGAAAATGCCTTGTGACAGTGCCAGATAAATTTGATGGTTTGCTGGCCCAATTTCCAGCATTTTGGGGCAGTGCCAGCTTTACATGAGCTTTCGGTCTGAGGACTTTCCCACTGACCAGGATAAGGTGGAGTTTTTGATTAGTTTATTGTCAGACTATGCAGCACGTTGGGCGACGCCTCTGCTGACCCAACCCAACCAGGTGTTGGACAATTATGCCAAGTTTTGCCATCAGTTTCAGGCCATGTTTGAGGATCCTGTTCAAAGCCAAACAGCAAACAGACATTTGAGAGAGTTGAAGCAGGGGTGTGGCTCACTCATGGATTATATTGCTAGTTTTTAGGTGGTTGCTCAGGATGTACAATGAAATGAGGCAGCACTATTAGACCAGTTCCAGGAGGGTTTGTCATTGGAGCTCCTGGATGAGTTGGCATGCACTGAATGCCCTCACACCCTTCAGGAGCTCATGCATCTGCATCTTTGTATTGATGCTAGACTTCAGCAGGGACAGGTGCGACGACGGACAGAGACCGTATTTGTTTCCAGCAAGATGGCGCCCTTGGTGGAAGTGCCTTTGGAGGTACCCATGCAGTTGGGGGCTAGTTGCCCTTGCCTGACTCAGGCAGAAAAGGAGAGACGTCATTGTGATGGTTTATGCCTCTATTGTGGCAATCGAGGCCATTTTGTGGCCAAGTGTCCTGTTAAGACATCCACAGCAGCAGCACCTGTGGTGGCGGGAAATGAACATTGCTTGCCCTATGGGGGTCTGTAGGTCGGGGTGTGAAGTCCTTAGGCCTGCCATCTTCACCAACCTTGCCATTCTCGCCATCTTTGACATCTCCACCACAGTTGTTATTGGTGAAGCATCTTGTGCTGAAAGCAAGTTTGTTCGTGCCTGGTGTGAGAGTGAAGAAGATCCAAGCCTTGGTCAATTCAGGGGCCACAGCCAATTTCATGGATGCTCATTTTGTAGAGCAGTGGTTCATTCCTCAGCAACAGGTGTCCCCGCCAGTAATGGTAGAGACGATTGATGGTTGGCCCCTTCGTTCGGGACCTGTGGTTCCTGCAACCAAACTCCTTTGCACGTGTATTGGGCAGCATGTGGAGAAAACTGTGTTCTACGTTACCGCAGTGCCTCATTTTATGGTGGTGCTGGGTTTGGAGTGGTTACAGGCCCATGATCCACAGATTGTCTGGTCATCTGGAGCTGTGCAGTTTCTTGATAGGAAGTGTGTCAACCATTGCTTGCGCTCCTGTGCAGGGAGTGTGACTATGCCCGTGGACCTGGATCTACCTGAGGAGTTGGTGGACTTTGCTGAGGTGTTTGGGGAGAAGCAGGCGGATCAGTTGCCTCCACATCAGGTGTATGACTGTCCAATCGACTTGTTGCCTGATGCAATATTGCCGAAGGGTCGGATATATTCCCTGTCGAAACTGGAGTTGGTCGTGTTGTGGGATTTTATTGAAAAGAACCTCCGGAAAGGTTTATCTGGCCTTCTATCTCCCCATTGGCTGCACTGGTGCTTTTTGTAAAAAACAAATTGGGGGAGCTACGTTTGTGTTGTAATTACCGCAAGTTGAATGCAATCACAGTGAGGAATTGGTACCTGCTTTTCCTCATCCCTGAACTGATTGAGCGGCTTCATCAAGCTAAGATCTTTACGAAGTTGGACTTGCGTGGGGCCTACAATCTGGTTCGCATTCATACAGGGGACAAGTGGAAAACAACTTTTAAGATGAGGTACAGGCATTTTGAGTATACCGTGATGCCTTTTGGATTAACCAATGCCCCAGCTGTGTTCATGCATTTCATGCACAATGTTTCCTGTGGTTTGTTGGATCAATTCGGGGTCATTTTTTAGATGACATTTTAATTTACTCAGACTCCCTACAGGAACACTGGCAACATGTGCGGCTGGTGTTGCAACCACCTGTTGCATGATAACCACCTGTTTGCTAAGCGTGAGAAATGTCAGTTTGCACAAAACACAATTGACTTCTTGGGACATCGTATTTCACCTGCTGGAAATGGACCCAGAAAAAGTACAATCGTTGCAGGTGTGGCAACCTCCACAGCGGGTTAAGGATGTGCAATGACTGTTGGGGTTTGCTAACTACTACTGCACATTTGTTCCCCGCTTTGCTGCCTTGACTGCTCCCCTTTCTAATCTGCTCAAGAAGTGGGAGAAGTTCCGTTGGGGTGCTGAGGAGCAGGGAGCTTTCGAGGTGTTGAAAGTCGCCTTTGCTTCCGAGCCTATCCTCGAACACCCTGATCCAGGCCAGCCATTTGTGGTGGAAACAGATGCTTCCGATTGTTGCTGTTGGTGCGGTGCTCCTCCAGGCCTATGCTCCCACAGGCACCTTGTTCCCGTGCACTTATTATTCCTGGAAGTTGTCGGCTCCAGAGCACAACTATATGATTTGGGACAAGGAGCTATTGGCAGTTAAGGTCACTTTTGAGACATGGCAGCACCACCTGGAGGGGTTCATCACCAAATCAAGGTTCAGACGGATCATCACAATTTGGAACTCCTATGTACAGCTCAGACATTGAACCAGCATCAGGTGAGATGGTCCTTATTTTTTGCTCAATTTGATTTCCGGGTGACCTATGTTCCAAGTGGAAGGAATCAATGCGCTGACGCCCTATCTCGGAAGCCTGAGTATACCCGAAAGGAGGATAAAATCTTGCCCCAGATAGTGATTCCATTGGAGCGTTTGTGGCCACCGAGGAACCTGTGGACCTCCGAGTGAGGATTCAGGAGGTGTAGCAGTTGGATTCATTTGTGGCAGCTTGACATCGAGAATTGGATGAGAATGGGAGACAAGAGACTCCTTGGTCATATATTGAATCTGTTGCAGTTCTGTGATCGCATTTACTTGCCTGGAGGTCCTCTTCATAGCCTTATCCTACATCAATGCCATGATAGTCTGGCGGTGGGACACTTTGGGGTGTTCAAAACACTGCACCTCATCTCTAGGACATTTTGGTGGCAGAGACTTAAACATGATGTGTTGGGATATATGGTGTCCTGTGGGATCTGTCGCCAAGCCAAGTATGCTCCTGCTGTGCCCCCTGGTCTCTTGCAGCCCTTGCCCATGCCAGAACGACTGTGGGGGCAGTTTCATTGGATTTCATCATTGAGTTACCACCAATGAATGGTGCCACAACCATTTTGGTGGTGGTGGATATGTTGACTAAAATGGCCCACTTTATTGCATATGCGGGTTGTTAAGCCTGGTTTCCCCAACCAGTGTTAGGGAGACAAGCTAAACAGAATGTGCAGCGTTAGTCAGATAGGTACACAGATAAATGAGTGAGCTAAGCTTGTATGTTTATTAACATACAGTAAAAATAACAGATACGCTTGTGCTATCAAAAATATAGTTTATTCCATTATGAGTTCATAGCATAGTCAAAATAACAGTCCAATAGTCATGTATCATTTAGTCAGTCCATTCAGGGATATTCAGTTAGCAAAATCCGTTTAGAATATCCTATGTCAATTCACTTACAAGTCAGTCCTTTGTTTTCTCTCCCGTTCGAGCAATGCAGTCTTGAGTCCTTGCAGTAATCAGGGATCATCAAAGCCAGAGAGAGAGCAAGCTGCAGACTTGCTTCTTTTAAAGTGCTTTCACAACCACTCCCTTAATTACTATCCCACAGTTAAAGTTGCAGACACTTTAACATACAAACTATGATTACTTAGTTATTATTTTACCTAAACCAGTTAGGGTAAACAATGTTATCCCTAACATTAGCTTCATTATTATGGGATCTGTCGCCAAGCCAAGTATGCTCCTGCTGTGCCCCCTGGTCTCTTGCAGCCCTTGCCCATGCCAGAACGACTGTGGGGGGCAGTTTCATTGGATTTCATCATTGAGTTACCACCAATGAATGGTGCCACAACCATTTTGGTGGTGGTGGATATGTTGACTAAAATGGCCCACTTTATTGCATATGCGGGTCTTCCATCGGCCAAGATAACAGCTCAATTGTTTTTCTCCCATGTTTTCCGGTTGCATGGGTTACCAGAACACATGGTATCAGATTAGGGGGTACAATTTATGGCATGCTTCGGGCAGACCCTACTTGCAAAACGGCAGGTTCAGGCATTTCTGTCATCTGCTCATTACCCCGAAACTGATGGGGGGACAGAGAGAGTGAATGCTATTTTGGAGCAGTATCTCTGCTGTTTCAACAATACTCAACAAGACAATTGGATGAAAGTGCTGGTGGTGGCAGAATTCGCTTATAATGCTCAACATGCATCCACCCATGTGTCCACTTTCTTTGCTAACTATGGGTTTCATCCATAACTATTCCCTTTAGCCCCATCTGATTCCCCAGTTCCAGGAGTGGATACGTTCTTGCAGGAGTTAAAAGCCGTGTACTACATGGTCCACGATCAACTAGAGAGAGCCAAGGAGGACTATAAATGGTTTGCAGACCGACATCATTGCGATGTTCTGCCTTTAGCAGTAGGCAATCAGGTTTGGCTCTCTACTTGATACTTACCAACAACGCGACCATCGAAAAAGCTCAATCACTGTTACTTAGGACCTTTTCCAGTCGAGGCATGATCAATCCTGTGGCTTATCGTCTCTCCCTGCCACGGACCATGCATATCCATCCTGTTTTTCATCATTCCCTGTTAGTCCCTACCTCAGCCGATAGTCCGCATAGACTGGCTCTATCACAGCTGGCCCCAGTAGCCCCTCTGGGAGAGGAGGAATACGAAGTGGATAGCATCTGAAATTCACACCAGTTGCAAGGCCGTTTCAATATTGGGTGGCATGAAAAGGTTATAGACCAGAGGACTTCACCTGGGTCAATGCCACTGATGTTAATGCTCCTCTTTTGGTCCAGGAATTTCATGCTCGGTTTCCTTAATGTCCTTGTTCACCTGGTCCCGGGGGAGGGGGCCTTGTGGGGGGGGGTTTAGTGTCATGCCCCTGGTGGAGATTGACTCTGAGGAAGAGGAGGAAAAGCCAACAGAGAGTGGGAGTATGGCTCCAGAGGTGGTGGAGGAGGCTAGGGAAGGGCAGAGGCCAGCTGAGCAATCAGAGGAGGATTTAGGCCCATCCCTTATCCATCCTAGGTCACACAGAGAGGAGAGGATCAGGGAAAAGTGAGGCCTACTCAGGAGGAGATTACCATGATCCTCCTTGTGGCTTGAAGCTGGGAGCCATGTATATAAGTTTATAACTGCACAGTCAGAATTGCTGGAGTCAAAGTTTAATGTTTTCTTTGAAAGAGGTTTATCTTTGCTGGCGTTCTTCCCATGGACTCTCCTCCCTTAACTTCCTGGAATGTATGATTAATTGCTGACTCATATTTAAGTGATTGTCTTTGATTTATTTATTATTGTCTTTGATTTGATTTGTTTTGATTTATTTTGAGAGACTATGGGTCATCACACACTAGGCCAAAGAGTTGTGCATCCAAATCCTCTGTTTATAGAAGTGTCATTATTTGCATGTTATATGTTATGGGTATATTTGTATGCTGCCTATATTGAATGTATTGAATGGTTTCAAATTTATTAAGGAATGCTATAGTCTCTGAGAGGTGAATTCAAACAGAGATTTGGCTGAATATAATAATACTTTATTTCAGGGGTATTAAACCAATATTTCCTGCAATCAAGTTTGGTGCGATAAACCTTGAGTTTATATCTACTGTGTGCTCTGGTATTGTTATGGTTGAAACTGAAGCATTCATTGACAGGTAGGACATTGCAATGTATGATTTTATAAACTATACTTAGATAAGACTAAAGGCGGCATAGGTCTAGGTTTTCTAGGTCTAGAATTTCAAGTCTGGTGGCATAATGTATTCTGCAATAAGTAGAGGAGTGGAGAACTTTTCTTGTGAAATATTTCTGGACTTTCTCAATTGTGTTAATATCAGATACGTAATGTGGGTTCCAGACTGATGAGCTGTACTTGAGTTTGGTCTACCAAATGTTTTGTATACTCTAGTTATTAGTGTAATATTACCAGAGAAAAGGCTACGTAAGATTAGGTTAGCAACTCTTAACACCTTTTTGGCTGTGTAGTTACAGTGGGTTCTAGCACTTAGATCATTAGAGATGAGTACTTCAAGATCCTTGACAGAGTTTGGATCATCAACAAGGTCTTGACTATTCAGCCTGTATTTTATTTTCTGATATTTTTTTTTTGCCAATATGCAAGATGGAGCATTTATTTGTTGAGATTTGAAGTTGCCATTTGTTTGACCGTTCTGATACATAGTCAAGGTCTTTTTGAAGGGTAGCAGTATTGTCTGTGGTGTTGAATAGCTTTACATCATCAGCAAAGAGAAAGCAGTTGCTCTTGATATGATTACAAAAGTCATTTATATAGAGTATGAAAAGAGTTGGTCCTAGAATACTGCCTTGGGGGACACCACTGTTGACAGGTACAGAATTTGATAGGACACTCAATTTTGACCATTTGTTGTCTGTTTGACAGGAATGCTTCTATCCAGTTATGCAGGTGTCCAGAGATACAGTAAGATTTTAGTTTTAGGAGTAGTTTGTCATGTACCACTGAATCAAAGGCTTTACAGAAGTCTATGTAGATCGCATCTATTGCTTTGCCCTGATTGAGTTGTGTAGTCCTTATGTTTTTGCCGTGTAAGAGTTGCAGATTACAGGATAGTTTTTTCCTGAAACCAAATTGTTTATTAGAGAGTAGGTTGTTTGTTTCTAAGTGGAAGATAATGGATTGGTTAATAATTGATTCCATGACTTTACAGGTAACATAACATAAAGAGATTGGACTGTAATTTTCAACTCGGCTGGGGTCTCCCTTTTTGAAGATGGGGATGAGTGTGGCTAGTGACCATAGGTTTGGCAAGGAGCTGGTCCTGAAAGATTTTTCAAAGACTATGCTTAGAGGTTCAGCTATGGCAGTGGATAGCTTTTCTAAGAAGTAGGCACATATTCCGTCCGTTCCAATAGATAGAGATGGTTTTAGATTGTATAGTGCTTTTTCAACATTGTCCTCTGTAAAATCGATATGTATTAGATCATTGTAGTTGTCTGTGGTTCAACTAGGAAATACTGGGCATGATCCATTGCTGTTTACAAATACTGAGCCAAAGAATGTGTTAACGATGTTGGCTTTAATTGTGTCGTTGTTGCAGTTCTTTACCATTAGGTCCTATCAGGGGTGGGATGGACCCTTGAGTCTTTTAGTTTGTTGTTTATAAAATGGTAGAAAGCGCGGGTGGAATTGGTGCATAGAAGGTTTTCTTCTTGTTTAATTTGATAATTGATGCATTCAGTCTTTATCTGGGGCATGAATTTTTGTATTGGCTTTTGAAGTTGGCAACATGACCAGATTTGTTTTTCCACCAAAATGATTTCTTTTTGGATTGAAGCTTTCTTATTGTTATGGGTAATTTGTTTTTTCTGGTTTTGAGAGTTGTTAATAGTGTATATGGTTGATGACTCTTTTGACTGTTGTAATAGTCTTCTGCAGTATTGCATCCAGTGAATAGAAATTGTCAATAAAGGAAAGAGAGATCGTTATTTATAAGATCTTTTATACCTTTTTTGAAGTTATAATTGGGGATTCCGTCATGATGATTTTTGTGTGGATGTATGTTGAGACAAAAGTCAATCATTTTGTGGTCACTGTTGGAAAAGGGTTCTTTAATTTGTATTCCATAAATTGAATTCAAATTATTGCAGAAAATAATCTAGGCAGTTGTTAAGTATAGTGTTGTTGGTTACTAGTTGTTCTAGTCCCAGATTTGTTACTGCATTGTAGAAGGTTGCATGTGGTTCAGTTGTACATTCTTTAAGGGTCCAGTTAATATGAGGTAGATTGAAGTCACCAAGAAAGATAAAAGCGTGTGGGCAGGATGCTTCCCATGTTAGTAGTGTATTTAGCTTGTTTGCATGTTCGATGTCATAATCAATGGCTCTGTAACATAGTAAGAACTGAAATGTGATATTTAAGGATAGTTCACAGACGAGCTCTTGGGTAACTTGGATATTTTTTAGATGTACGGACTTTTTATAGAAGCTAGTAACACCACCTCCTCTATGGATTTCATGATCTGATCGGTAAACATGATAGTCTCTTACTGTGATAATGGAGTCAGGGAGAGATGCATTGAGCCATGTTTCACAGACAAATATAATGTCAAATTTAGCCGTGTTTAGTAAGAGGAAAAATTCAGGTATTTTATTTATAAGGCTTCTTGCATTGAGTAGCTTGCATTTAAGGCCAGTTGTAGTTGGAATAGAGGTAGTTAGTGGCGTGCATGTCTAGTTTTGAGTAATGTTGGATTGAATGGAGTGGGGTTGGATGCGGAGTGGTGGCTTGTGTGACCTTTTTTTGATGCAATCAGCTCTGAAGTCAATGTATAAGTCCTTTTCTCTATTGTCTGGACTGTTTTTGAGTTCTGTGCAGAGTTCACGGGAGCTTGGGCACCTCTGGTCATGAATGACATTATACTGACCATGCCCACCACGGTCATGCCATCACAGCCCCCTGAGGTCAAACACAACCTTGATGCGGCCCCCAATGAAATTGAGTTTGACCCTCCTGGTTTATATATATTATTGGATAAATACCTTTGTTTTTAACAGTGTCAGAATTGTATCATAAGAAGCCGTAGTTTAAAATATCTTTTGAAATTAAATGCAAAAGGGAATGTTACATGTATAAATTTTGTAAGAGAATTTATCTGTAAAACAATAGTTAAGCATTATAATATATGCATGGATAAACTTGTAAGATTGTTGCCCAGGGGATTTTGTACCAATGTTTTCAGATGTTCACATATCCCCAGAAAGTATTATGATCTCATTAGCTATTTAACAATGGCCACATCAGAATTACACAGTCCTGGAAGAAAATATGGATATGTCACATATAATTAATTATATACTCATTGCATTTCACAGCCAAGGACTGAGATGGCATGATAGCACTGTTCCAATATTTGAGAGTTCCTACAAAGTCTATATTCCAAAGCAGCACAAGGCAAGACAAGAAACCCCTTCCAATGTTCTTATTTAATTTTCTATGTTCTAACTAAGCAAAATGGGATTTTGCTGATGTTTGTATTCATTTGAGAAATTAGATATGAAACTGAAACAAGGCTTTTATAATTCAGTTTTTCCTTAACTAGCCTTTCTCACCAAAATATATTAAGAAATCATATTTTCTGTAATTTCTTATTAGTTATACTTAACAATATATCTCTTTGAGAAATATATTGCAAACATAACTTTGATTTTTTAATGCAAGAAAAGCTTACATTCTTGGATAATTTCACATTAAAAATACTGATTAAATGTTTGGTGTGGAAGTTGGTTACACTAGACCTTACTTTGGTTTTATATGGCTATTTTAAAAACTTTTTATGGTATATTAAGGTATGGGATTTTTGCACTTATTCTTAGAATGCTTAATTTTGATTCTATTGCTGCCTCTAAATAAAATGAGGTTTGGGAAGAATTAATTGTGTATAATCAGTATTTTTGTTTATAGTCAAAGAAGATGATGACATTGACATTAATAAATTATATGACCTCTCAAATGATGAGCTTTGACTCTGGAAAATCAGTGGAAAATTATATTCTATAATGTGAAATTGGTTTTCTTTTTATCTTAACAAATTTTAGATGGTTTATACTGAACATCTTATAATAATTATATGTATGTAATTGCCTTCCTGCTTGAGATGCATTTGAGAAATTGAAACATTAACTCTTAAGGACTTTACTTATCTTACTTTTGCCACATTTGGGACTTTAAATCAATAATTGCTGATTAAGGATGCATATCATATGCTTGAATGTATCCCTGGCATTTGGTATCCATCAAGGAATCAGAAATTGATCTTCCTTTCATCCTTCTGTAAATGTCAGGGTTTTTTATTCCCTCTTTTTATTGCATTTTAGTTAATTTAGCACAATAATCAAAATTACACTTTTACTTCTTGCTCCTGAAATTTGGTGGAACAAATGTTAAAAACTACAAAAAAAGCATTTCAGAAGTTAATTTGTGTGTTGAGTGGATACTTCTGTATTAATTAAATAAAACAATATTTGTTCATTCTATTTTATTGTATAAAAATATAGATAAATTCTAAGCTGTTGCAAAAGAGGGTAGAAGAAAAACAAATAGCAGAAGTATTTAAATAACAAAAAGTTCAAAGTATCCAGCATTACAATGCATTACAGCAGTAGATACAGCCAGCAGAATGGAAATGAATGAAGACAGAAAATATGTGTTTCTCATATTAAAAGTGTTCTATATCAGCATATTCCAAACACTGAATACTGATTGGTCCACATGGATCGCGACCCGATTGGTCAACTGAACGGCCGTGATTGGCGCGCCAAGAATCAACCACGATTGGCCGAGCTGATCGCGGGAGATTCAAAGCGCTGTCATTGGCCGCCGAGCCACGAGCAATCCCTATATGAAGGGCTGCCATGGCTCCAAGATCTTGTACAGGTCTTAACGTTGAAATAAAGAGCTGAATGTACAGTTTGGTCTCGCGTCTCTGTGGGAACGGATCTACCCGATCTAACATTGGCGACGAGGGTGGGATCGTGAGACAAGAGACCAACCAAGCACATGGCGAAGCAGCACAAAATGACCGACAAGATGGCCAGCAGCATCACATCACCCGCACCCTTCAACCAGGCTGCCGAGGATTGGGAATCATACATTGACTGATTCCTAATGTTCCTTGAGAGCAGCAACCTAAAAGATGCCAATGGACAGGAAAAAAAGGGCCGTGTTCCTGACACACTGCAGGCCCGCAGTGTTCAAAATGGCTAAAGCCCTAGCTAAACACGCCAACATGAAGGAGATGGACTGGGCCGACCTCGAACCGTTGCTGCGGCGCCACTATGCCCCCACCGTGCCCAATCTCATCAGAAGGCACAAGTTCTATTGGTGGGACCAGAAAGAGGGCAAGAGCATCAGCAATTTCGTGGCCATGCTGAGGGACCTCGGAGGCATGTTTCACCGACATGGACGAGGCTCTACGAGACCGCGTGGTCCTTGGCCTCAGAGACCCCATCCTGCAGAACCGGCTGATGGCGAGGGCAGACATCTCCGTCACTGAGGCCAAGCAACTGCATCTGAAGCAGCCAAACAGTCAGTGGTACAGATGCGGCAGATGAATGCGGCGGACTGGCCAGCAACCGGCGAAGCGACCCCAGCACCAGAGAAACACCCAGAAGCAAGCCCAAGGATGACTACCACCACCCACCATGGAGACATCGACTCCTCCGAAACCGAGGACGAGGAGGAGGAGATCCACTGACTCCATGCGGAACAAGATCGGCAGGAGCGGAGAGGTCATAAGTCAGGATTCCAGTGTGCCGGCTGCGGCGGCGACCACCCCCACTCAGAATGCCAATTCCTTGACGCCATCTATCGGCATTGTGATAAGTGGGGGCACATCGCCAAGGTATGCCAAAACAAGAGGAACCACAGCCTCCGGTGACAAGATGGCAGCCCCCGATGACGAGATGGCACCCCCCCCAGGACCAGAGACCGCCATGCTGAGAGCCGGTGGAGCCGGGACAGCCAAAGCAAGCGACTCAGCGAGATGCAGCGGAGAGAGGAGATCCATCAGACGGTCATCATCAGCCATTCCTCAACTATCGACGCCCGGAAGATGCACGTGGAGGTAGCATTGAGGATCAACCATGCGAGATGGAGGTGGATTCCGGATCCTGCCTCTCCATGGTTTCCTGGCGCACAATCAAGCCTACCATCCACCGGCACGAGCTAGAAAATCAAAAGCTGACCCTAAAGGACTATCAGGGAAATCGCATCCCTGTAGTTGGAACCAGACATTTAAAAATAACCTTCAAGGGGCATACCGAAGTGCTTCCACTCACAATCACGGACAAGGACCTCCCAAGCCTGCTGGGACTGCAATGGTTCGCACCACTGGGCATTGAAGTAACGGGCGTCAACCCCATTGCCGAGGCGGACTGGGAAGCAACATTTGTGCGGGACTTCCAAGAGGTGTTCAACGGTGACCTAGGGAACGGTAGCAGAATCCCTCCATAGGCTGCTGGACAAAACAGCCACCTGGCCTGGGGGAAGCGGGAGGAGAATGCATTCAAACAAACAAAAAACAAAGTAGGGAAGAAAATCCTAAAACGCAAACCAAACACCCCGAAGCCAAAATAAACCAGCAATACTCACCGGTAGATGATGAACCCGAAACAGACGAGCAGCCAGGAGCTTCACCTGAAAGGAGCAGCCAAGCCAGTTCAACCAGCCCGGAAAGACCAGGCGGGAACAGCAGAATCGGCAGCTCAACTGACCCGGGTAGACCAGGTGGGAGCTACCGCAGTAGGCCCAGCTCACTCGTCCAGGCGGTTCCATCCAAGAGAACCGGAACAACGAGGAGCCCGTCTGAACCGGTCAAGGACCAAGCAGCAACTGAACCATGCAGGTCAACTACATAGGTACGAAGCCTCGCCTACCTGCACAACTACGTAACCACGCTTCGTCGGACCGAACCAAGAGGGGAGGGGTGTTCTATATCAGCATACTCCAAATACTGAATACTGATTGGTCCACATGGACTGCGACCCGATTGGTCAACTGAATTGTGCTATGATCCAATTGGTCCCCTTTCTCCTTTTCAGGTATTAGAATTAGTTTTGGAGAGGGAAGAGTTTTGAAACTTTCCATAGAGACCACAAAAGCAAGGTAAATTTCATATATTCTCTGCATTCTTCAGAAACCATAGCATTTGTCTTCATTTGTTATTTGATTTAGAGAATAAAACTAAAGAATTGGAATTTCTTGACAAATGAAAACAGGAAGAGCAGCTAATACTAGAAATTAGTAAAGGTGATAATGTAAGAGATGAGATGCAGATGCTAAAGCAGACTGTAGCTAGGAACAAGATTTCATTTTTTAAAAAAAATTAGGGAGTTTGGGAAGAGGGTTAGCTGTTTCTATAAGACCATGTCAATTATTATTTTTAAATAAAGTTTTTGTTAACCTTATCATTTTAAGAAATTATAGTGCTATTACACACCTTCAATATTTATCAAGCTGTTCTTCCTTTACTCCTTACACCTTCCAAGTGTCCCTTGGGTGGATTAAGAATTGAAAAAGATAAAGAGGTGATACTATATAATCTTTTTCTGTTAAGTTTAACTCATGGCATAACTGGTTAAAAGGATAAACCAGCAGAGTCATTTAAAAGATTATATCTGCAGATTATATCTGCAGTGTTCTCAGTCAGAATAGGGTTATTACATGCTGGAAGATTTGATTTATGAATGCTCACAATATCCTATTATATCTGGAAGTTTATTGGTGCCCATGTTAAAAAGCATATATATTAAATTGAAAAATGCTGGAATAATTTTTATCTAAGTTTTAAAAACTCATCACTATCAGTATAATGTTAGCTGAAATAAATATTATCTTTCAAGAATGTTTATATCATATTCCTTCTGTGGATGAAAATAATTCTTTTTAACATACTAATTATCTAGACAATTTAATATTTTAAAACTTTTGGATAATATTAGTTTTACAATTAACATTAATTATCATTAATGTTCTGAAATATTCTGAAAATTAAATACAGAATGAGTTAAATATTAAATGATATATTAATGTTGATATATTAATGTTATCACATTAATATATCATATAATATTTAACTCATTCTGTAATTAATTTTCAGAATATTTCAGAACATAATCTATTTAGCTCTTATATTTGAAAATTAAAAATCAAAATTAAATACTTTCATCAGTAAGAAATAATTCATAATAGAACCACCAGAGGTAAAGACTTTACTGCTTTCTTTTAATATGGATTATCTTTCTGATGTCTGATGTAACCACTCTGAATGTTTTTAAGATCTTAAAATTTTAAATTGGCACAAATTTTATTGAGATAATATTAATTATAAACTGGATTGGAATTAAAAATACAATTCATTTTTGTGATTAGTCAGATTTATTTTTCTTCATTTATTAAATGGATGTTTTCCATCTCACTATCTAAAGCAGTAGTCCCCAACCTTTTTTGTATCACGGAGCGGTACAATCCAGGGACTGATCCATAGACTGGTACCGGCATCAGCACTCACGACCAAGGCAAGGTGAGCCGATCGACTGGCCAGCCACCCATTCCCCGCTTCTCCCCACCACCTTCAACTCCTCCTTTGTACCTTCTCACGGTCGATGGGCTTTTCGGGCTCTTTCTTAATCTCCTACTGAGTAACGCGAGACTCCACCACCTTCGGGATGGCTCTTCATTCGAAGTCTCCCCCCCCTTCGACGAAACTAAGGCACGAGGATTCCTTCAGCACCCAAACGCCACTTTCCAACTGACGACCGACAAGCTCACCCGGAAGCACTTTCTCAAGCGCCGTCGAAACAAGATGGCAGCGCCCACTTCTTTGCGGCCCAGTACAAAATGACCCATGGACCAATACTGGTCCGGGGCCCGGTGGTTGGGGACCCCTGATCTAAAGCATCCGAAGATGGAAGCAACAGGTCCCAAGTTCCTTATAAGCAAATTTACAATATATGTACTTACTAAATTATATATGACAGTATCATATATGGATATATTATATATATGTTTACCATGCCATTCAGTAGTCATTGGAATAGAACAATATGTTGGAAGATTTGTGTTATTTGATTGCCAGGATTGCTATTAACATCCTCAGGTAATTCATTGGTTTTGAAGAGGGGTTTCCAGAGAATGATCTCAATTTGTCATTTGTAGATTCTACTTTGTCAGAAAATATGATTATCTTAGGAAAAACATGCATGAATAGAGATGTACAGAAGTAGCAGACAATATATAGAGGTCAGGGACAATGTTCCCATTTCTCAAAGGGATGGAGAACCAAAATTCACACAAAGCTGTGATTTCCTGAATTGAAGGGAACCTTCTTATTCTGTCTTATATACCATTATTTCAAAGTGAGAGATGGTTACAATGGTAGTGGTTTTCTCTTGCTGTCTTTTTCTTCAGTGTTTAAGAATTGCATTTGCTGCCATAGTAGCTCTGTTCTCTACCATTTGTGCAGTATTTATGTAGCATATATAAATTTTTATGAACAGGTTTTTATGAACAAGAGCTTCAGTGTGGAGACTAGTTAATTGGTTGCAGCAATTTTCAGAAACAGCAACTTGAATAATGTTGGTTTAATCGTGAAAAATCTCAAAGTGTTACTGAAAATGAAAAGGTGTGACTGAAATTATTCAATTGAAGGTTCTTATCATATTATTCAACTTATTCAAATAACCTAAAATATTTTTGATGGAAAAAAATTTCTAGCTACCATTCCCTTTGATGATAAATCAGATAATTTAATCTTTTAAAGAGCATGAAAGAGAACAGCTATTACATCCTAAACTGTGAAATAGTTAAACTTTAACTGCAGGATGCTTACAGTTGCTTTTTCTTCTAAAGTCTAAAAGGGCTGGTGCGCCAAATAATTTTGTTTTTGTGATTAAACATACCCTTTCAACGTGGTTTTGGACAATCTTCCCTGAGGGCTTCTTAATTCAAAGTAAGTTGAAGCTTGTGAATGAATTCCTATCAACTTCAACTGACTTTAGATCAGTTCCTGAATTTTAAAATAGCTCCTGGATGACTAAAAGAGAATGGTAATTTACTGGTTCTGAAGGGGTGTATTAATGAGAAAAACAGCAGGAGAGGAAACATTTTGAAAAGTTGAGTCTGAAGAACATATTTACTACATGCTGATTATATGGCATTATGCACGGTTTATATCACTAATATAAAGATTGCATAGTATGACTTTTGCAACAATGTTACAGTGTTGTTCTGTTAAGCCACAATAGATTTGTTGGCTTTCAGCCTAGCTTGCTCTAGGAACCTAATATTTGTAGTTTGTAAATCTTTAGAACAATACATGAAGTCCAACATAGCTTCTACAACAAGCTATGGTTAAAACAAAAGAGATTGCAGTGTCTTGTATGAACACTGTCAGTATATTTGAAGGGGTATATATGAAAAAGGTGAGTCTCACCTACAAAAACACACAAATAATTAAGTGTTACCTCTCCTCAGGGTAACTCTTACAAATAGATTCTCTCTTTTTCCATTCCACATTAGATATTCTTTAATTTAAAATAGAGATTAATTATGTCCCATGATTCTGACTTTAGAACTAAGAACATAGATTTAACTGGAGGCTTTGTTGAATCTGCAAGATGGTAACCTTTTCTCTGGAATTTATTGCTTTTTAAATAGCATTCAATGAGCATTCTGCCATTAATTATTTTGTCAGGTAAACCTAAGTAGTCCCTTGGGCCTTGATTTAGTTCATCTGCATATGTTACATGTAGAAATTTTAAGTGCTATATTGATTTATTAACTAATTTCTCTTCTTAATGTATGATGTGAAATAGCATAGGCTGTCTTTTCAAGGTAAGGATTATTTTGTATTGCAAGGCATTTTATTGTTTTGCTTGTTGGAAAACAAATTGCAATCAGTAAACCTCATTATGTCCTTGGAGTATAAAGCAACAGATGGATATACTTATGTATTTGTGTTGCTTATATAAGGTAAGATTACCATATGTCCAATACTTCCTAAAAATTTTGTTTTTAGAATAAGAACAATGAGTCTGCCTGCTCTCTTCTTTCCACATATTACAATCAAGCTTTCCTTTCTTTTCCTTCTTCTTCAGCTTTAATAGAATCTAAATCTTATCTTTTTCCTATTCTTCTCAAGAACTCACATTTCTTCCACCCCTTCTTTTCTTTTTTTTTTGTTATGGTGGTTAATGATAATGAAGCAGGAAGAACATAATTGGAATTACAAATGTGGGTTTGAATAATGTTGTTGTGCATAGACATATGAAAATGTTGGTATATCTTTGAATGAATAAGAAAGATTTGGCCGTGGAACTCTCTGAATGATTTTAAGCCATTATTCTTTTGAAGCCAATAGTATCTTCCAGAATGACTGTATGAAGAATAAAATGAGGACTGAGTGACTTGCAAACAGTCACTTGGAAACATTAGGTTTTTAACGGGGGAAGTGGATATGGTATGGTGTTCTAGAAGTTAGACATATATGTCAGAAAAGATACACTTCTTAGGTTCCATAAAATGACACACTTTAATTGAAGGGAATGGAATGTACACAGTGGTGGGATTCAAATAATTTAACAACCAGTCCTCTATTTTAATGACCAGCTGGTGGGCATGACTATGGTGGGTGTGGCCAGGGAGTGTGACATGTAGCACTTGGCCTCCTGCATCCCCCTGGGAGCAAAAATGGGCTGCAGGGGGAGCATGCCGCCCCCATGCCCCATTTTGGGCCCAGTGGGCGTTTCTTCAGCCTCCTGGGAGCAATAATGGAATGCCTTCCCAGCAGTCCCCAGAAGGGCCGATGGAAATGCCCATTTTCCGCCTCCATTGGGCTCTCTGTGCTGCACTGGATTGGGTTGGGGAAGGGGGAAACAAAAAGCCTACTCGATCTATATGTACTTACCAGCATGATGGTGAATCTTTCTTCCAGATCACTTTTTCAGGTATTGGGAGTTTGAGGAATATATTGTTTGCCCTGAAATCCACCTGCTGCTCTTCCAATCTCTGCTCTGGCTGCAGCTGATCATTGGCCAATTTTCTTGGAGAGTTCATTCAGGGAATCCCAGGAATGCCAGCATATTACATGCTTTTCACTATAAGCAGCTCAGACTGGAAAACGCATGGCTGGGGTGGAAGAGCAGTTCTCCTTAACAAGCTCCAAACTGTTGCTGCTGCTGCAAGCCTGAGTTCCCCACATGAGTGCTGGAAGTCCGGTACTCCTTCCCCACCCAGTCAGCCTGCACTCCCCTCTCACTCCAGGCACCAATTTCCCTAGTGCTCCATGTGCACAACCCTCCAAAATTTTAAAGAATTAAAATTTTGCGGGGAAGCAAAGTGTACTCATCTCTGTTTCCTTCTATGACCGGCCTTGGGAAAGCCTATCCTCAGAATCAGACTCCCTTTCTTCCAGTACTCATTTAGGGAATCCTGGGAGCAGCAGCATATTGCATCTTTTCACTCCAAGCAGCCCAGACTGGAAAACACATGGCTGGGGTGGAGCAGTCCTCCTTAACAACCTCTGAACCATTGCTGCTGCTCCAAGCCAGCTCTGGCTGCAGGCATGCAATTGTGAGGAAAGGCTTTCCCAAGGCCGGTCGTAGAGGGAAACAGATGAGTGCACCTTGCCTCCTTGCAGCTCTAACTCTTTAAAATTTTGGGGAGTTGCACACATGTAGTGCTGGGGGAATAGGTGCCTAGAGCAAGAGGGGAATGCAGGCTGACTGGGTTGGAAAGGAGTACCAAACTTCCAGTGCTCATGTGGGGAAACCAGATTTACAGCAGAAGCAACAGTTTTGAGCTTATTAAGGAGGATCGCTCCTCCACCCCAGCCATGCGGTTTCCAGTCTGGGCTGCTTGGAGTGAAAAGCATGCAATATGCTGCCACTCCTGGGATTCCATCAATGAGCACTGGAAGAAAATTGGCCGATGGTCGGCTGCAGCCAGAGCTGGGCTTGGAAGAGCAGCAGATGGATTTCTGGGCAAACCATCTACTCCTCAAGCTCCCAATGCCCGAATTGGTGAGCTGGGAGATTTGCTGTCATGCTTGTTGTAGAGCAGCAGAATAACTGAGGTGAACACGGAGCAAACTTCAGCTTTTACTTTATTGTAACAAGGGTTGCCATGGCTGCCGCACTAACAAGGCAGCCAGCTGGTGGACACCAGCTGATGCCGTTTGACAGTTCCCTTTTATAGTCAGCTGTCAAACCTCATCAGCCAATAGGAACGGTCCGTGTTCCCGCTGGAAACACGGACCAGAGTGAAGACTTCAGCTCAGTCTTTTCCGAACGCCACAATCCTGGTAAGTATCTAAGGACCAAGTAAGCTTTTTGCTTTCCCCCTCCCCATCATGATCAAGCATGGTGCAGATGGTGTTAAATGGGGAATTTCCCATTTGCACTTTTCTGGGCCTCAGGGACCATAGGGAAGGCATTGGGGAAGGCAAGCAAGCATCTTAGGATTGCAAGGAAGGTAGCAGGGAAGGAAGGCAAGGGTGCTGGGCCTCAGGGACAGTGGGGAAGGCAGGAAAATGTGCTGGATGATGTAGGAGGCAGCTAGGCCGGGATTTGGGCCTTGCTGCTAGCAGTCACATACCTAGGCAGATCACAGCAACTTAGCTGGGATGCATGGAGAGTGTTCTGTGGAATTCAGCTGTGCAGAAGGCAGGCAAGCTTGCTAGGCCAATGGGAGGCAGCTAGGCCAGGACTTAGGCCTTGCTGCTTGCAGGCTCACCCAGGCTGCCAGGCAGATCAGGGCAACTCAGCTGGGCTGCATGGAGAGCACCACATGGGATGCAGCCAAAGATCAGCAACCTGGATGGCCCTCAGAGACCATGTGTGGTCAAGGCAAGACAGGGAGCCAGACAGAGCAGCAGCAGCTTTGCTGGTCGAGTGGATGAGATGAAGAGTGACTGGGAGAGGCAGGGTGTGGTGAGGCCAGCTCGAACTTTAACAACCCCCCATTTTCTGTCAGACAATGTAAGATGTGTAGAAAGAACTGGAGAGAAGTGGCCTCATGCTAAGGAGGATTTTATAATTGACAACCAGTATCTTGAATACAAGCTGAAAGCAGCTGATTTTGCTTCTTTTAGACTTGGTACAGGTGATATTAAAAATTCATTGCTCTATCAATGTTTAATAATGTTTAGAATTTAACATCTTACACAGCTTACATTTAATTACAGTGCAATATGACCTTAATATTTTACAACAACTTGGTCTTCTATCATTCCTAAATTCATAAATATAATTACCAAAATGCAGACTTGACAGTGAAATTTAATTCTATATATGATTAACCAAAAGTCAAATTAATACAGAAATGTTTCATTTATCAAAGCAATAGATTTGTAGAATTGCTTTATTTGCACTGGGAGTTTATTCTGGAATTCCAATTAAATTATTTTAAATTTAGTCCATTGACAGTATCAGCTCTATTTATATTTATTTATGACTATAAGGCTTTTATTAACCCTTCTACGTTCCCTTCTTTCTTTTCAAAAATTGTACAGACAAAAAAGAAAGATTTTTTGTTGCCAAATTTTAGTGGCATAGTTAAGATCATAGAAGCTGTGCTGAAGAATCATTGTGGTTACCATTAGTGGTTTTATAATAATCAGCCAGTTATTCTGGCAGTACTTGGGGATAAATCTTAAAATTATCATGTTTAATACTGCCATATTATGTGTGTGTGTGTGTGTTCCAATTACATTCAAGCATCCTCAGCTATTGCAACAGTGAAGAATATTTTCAAGTGTATAATCCTGATTTGGTATCCTCAGATAATTTCTTTTGACTGTCTCCATTTTCAATTATATTTACACACATATTTTTCAGTGGTCTTGGGAACTTCAATTTCTTTCTGAAAGTTTTCTTTATAATTTCCATGGTTCATTTTAGGTTGATGGCAAGACCCAGTTTCTATGACATTTGGCAACCATTGAATGGTCAACCAAGATCTTTGGGCAGAACTTCAGATTAATAATAAAGAAAAAATGTCATGAGAAGATGAAATAAATGTCTCTTTTCATTAACTCAATAGCAGGGAGAAATTAAATCACTATTCTATGTTATATTATATTGATAAAAATAATCAGGAGAGATTATCTTATAACCTCATAAACTGATGTTCAGTTTTCCATGTGCTGTTTGAATATGGAAGAACCAGATGACACATTCCTTAAATATCTGCTTGCCTGTCTTAACATAAATACATAACATTTTGTTTTACTTAGCCTAAGCAGTATATAATTATTCAGCAATGATTTTATTTTCCTCTTTAGGGGCTGATGTTATCACTTTTGATGGCCATGCTGTATTACCGTATAGATTTGGACACAAGAAGAAAACACTGAAAACACTGAAAGATGTCATCGCTTTGAAATTTAAAACCATTGAAAGTGAAGGTGTACTCTTCCATGGAGAAGGCCAGCAAGGAGATTATATCACCCTAGAATTGAAAAAGGCCAAACTGGTTCTTAATTTAAATCTAGGTATGGTTTTAAAAAAAAGAAATTTATATGACTTAGCATTAGATTAATAACTCTAAATGTATCCCTTACCTTTTCTAAAAGAAAGAATTTAAATCAGCTTCTAGGTAGAATAAACAAAATCTTAAAAAGCTAGAATGATATAGATTTAGGAACATTTTATCTAGAAATAAAATCAAACCCTTTTGGGTTTTTTAGTTAAAGCCTACAGAGAAAAATATCAGATTTTTTTCAGTAATTTTAAGTAATTGAGTAATTTTAAGTTCAGACCGTTTGGTCTCGGTCTAGGAATACTAAAGGCCCTATGGAAGGGATGTGACAGAAATGCAGGGTTAGCAAATTCACAGAGATTTTATTTTTCTGCCCATGTTTTTATTTTGGCATCCTTTGCATAACATAATCAATCAATATAGAAAACTTTGGCAATGTTACTTGTTATAGTTTTTCCTATACTTCCATGAGTACCACATGATGGGAATGGAATGATTGAAACTGTCTTTACCCTAACTCTGATATGTACTTTTCTATTTCAGGAATGTGTGAATTGAAATATTCCTGAATTATATGTTTACTTGTTTGAATGTAAAGCTTAAGTGATTAAATTATTATTTTTTATATTTAACAGTGCAAAACTCATCAGTTCTTTACATCACTATATTTTATTGCTTTTAGCCGGTTTTTCTTAACTAGCTTCTAGTACTAACTATAAAAAAAAATCAGAGATGACCTTGGAGGAGATATGAAAGAATGATTAAGAAACAACAGGCAGCAAAAATTGCATAGCCTGGAAACTGTAGGAAACATTATATACAAAGTCCAAATAACCCACCCAGATTTTTTTAATGTAACATGGGTCAGATATAAATTTTGACAGGCTTTCAAGATTCTGAGGCAAAGCCTTGCAATAATAGGATAGAATTTCTTAATCTGATTTACCTTAAAGGACTGACAAGGACAAAGCTAACTGGTTTATAATATCTCGAGACGTAAGGCAGAGGAAAGAAGTGTGTTATGTAACTTTTCTTTGTATATTTCCCTTATCATAAAATATTATTCACATAACTGCTTAATAACAAAACAGACAAACTCTCAGATGAGAAAAATCAGAGAACTAAACTTCTCTAGACACAGTGATGATCAAGAGACCTGTGGCAAGCTTGGTCCAACAGAATGAGGAAAGATCAAAGGTTGTCCACTGAACAGCTTCTCCATATGAAGAAACTGCAGGGTAGAGATCATCTTGCAGGTCTGAGTTTTGTAGACAAATCAAGTTGTCAACCATAGCTGAGCTTTTATGAACCTTGGGTTGTACTATCTTATTTTCTAATCATCTTTGAAATCACTATTATTTTAGAGTTAAGTCTTCCAAAGTGGCTCTTCAAATTTCAAACAAGACTTCTTCCCAGTTCTACTTAAGGAAGTTGTATTTGTACCTAGGCCCAAATTTTTGCATGCAGAGCATATGCTTTGCTGCTGAGCTACATTTTATTCATTAATTTTATTCATGCATTCATGCATTCAATCAATTAATATAGGCATTCTTCTAACTTGCAGATAATTGAACAGCATTCATAATTAAAATAAAATCAAACCGTCAATATATTTTATCCATTAAAACAGTTAAAATAAAACAGTTTAAACAATGTTGTTTTTACCACTGTTCCTATAAAAAAATGTATCTGCTACACCTAGCTTATTTTTTTACTTGATCATAAACACTATTAAAAACTTTATACCAGATTTTTACCATACTTTTTAAAGCTTAAACAAAAATAAAAACATTTTTTCTAACTGCAAGCACATATTCTTTATACACAAATGTTATACTACTACAAATTAGTGGAGATATACATAAACTATATTTAAATTCCAAACTGAATCAATCCTCTCAGACTAGATTTGTGGCCAAAATGAAATACATATCAACTATCCTGAGCTAAATCGGGAGACTTCATAAGTAAATAGGGTGAGGCACTGGAAAAAAAAAGATTCCTACTTTTGTTAATTTATTTAAAAAGAACATGATCTATCTTTTTTTCATAAAGCCTGAAGGTAAACAGAGGAAGAAGGAAAGATCAAATCATATAGACACTTAAAAGAGGAAATGGTTCATCAGAGGTTTTTTAATTACAGCATTTGGAGACATCATATGCTTAAAATAAATAGGTATAAATAGAAAATAACTCCAAGAAACTACAAAATTATTTGTTTATAAATTCAGTTTGTGATTATGTTTCAGCAGCTGAGAATAGAGTTCTGGGAACAGAATAAGGTATAATGCCTGTTTAGAATAAGAGGAGATAAAAGAAAGAACAAAAGATCCCTTATATTAAAACAATTCACAGGAAAAAAGCACAAGAGGGTGGGTTTTCGTTTGCTTTTTTGGAAGGAACAAATCTGAAAGTTCTTGTCAGGCTTTAAAGCTATTGGCTTGCAGACGGAAGGCTATCAATTAATTAGATTTCATTTACCTTGAACATACTGGTTGTTGGAACTCCAGCTTTTCTCTGAAGTATTTTTAGAATACTCTGGGGAATTGCCAATAGATATATATGAGCTTGTAAATCAATAAGTCCTAGCTTTTCATGCAAAATTGCAGATTCTCATTATCAAAGAGCATGATTATAAACCTAAAAAAGGGAAGGTGAAAGTTTCTTTATCTGTTTTGATCAACAGCTGCATCTTAGTTGAAATTCATTCATTCAATTAGGACACAAATTCCTTTTTTCAGGAAAAAGTAAGGAGGGGAGAGAAGTCATTTGCTAATCCTATCAGCATGGAGAAATTGGATGAAGAAGGAAATATTATAGAAACTTTGACAAAGTTATCTTAAGGTTCATAATGTTAAAGGAGGAAGGAAATGAATAGTCTTGTATTCTGAGTTTCAGAAGAAGTATATATTTATTGTTCTTGTTGCTTTTGTATACACCACTTAGATCAGGGGTATTAAACTAATGTCCCATGGGCTAGATCTGACACACAGGGCTCCCCTAGAAACAGCAAAGGACTGGCTCGCAGTGCCTCTGCCAGCAAAACAGAAGTTTGCAGGAGGCTGTTTTAGTGAATGAATTTAATGAATTTTAGTTCTTGCAGCCCAGAGTCACTGAGCAGCATAATAATGTAATACAAAATTAAATTAAAATCAGTATTTTTTTTTCTGTTTTTTCACAGGTAGCAACCAGTATGGTTCAATTTATGGGCACACATCTGTGACCACAGGTAGCCTTTTGGATGATCACCATTGGCATTCTGTTTTAATAGAGCGTCATGGGAGAAACATCAATCTCACCCTTGATAGGCATTTGCAGCAATTTCGCATCAATGGGGAATTTGACCACTTGGATCTGGACTATGAGGTACACCATCATCTATTACTATTCAATTTGTGTTCAGTGCTTTCCTATAAGATATAGGATATGCACATTAGCAATTGCACACAAAGGATGTTTTCAGAAGTTATAAAATGCCTGTAATATTTCAGTACTGATTTAAATAATAGTCAGCTCTAAGTCACAGATCAATTCAAATAAAGCTATTCTAGTAATAATTCTAGTAATAGAATATAAGAAAAAATTTACCTCGAACTTCCGGTTTGCAAGGCTTCGGCAGCGGCAGGGATTCGCAATACTGCGCGATCCCTGCTGCGTTCGCTGCCAAGGTTCCCTTGATCCTTTCGGATTTGGGGGATATAGTAGAGGGATTTGGGGGATATAGTAGAGAAGACAGGGGGGATCCGGATAGGGGTTTGGGGGTGTCACAGACCCCCTCCCCATCCAGCAAAACTCCCTTTTCCCAAGGCAGAGGAGCGACGGTCAGTAATGGTCACCACGAAGAAACCTGCAGCTGGACAAGATCGTGTAGGAGAAAGAGGGAAGAGCTGTGAAAATTGTTTTTGACCGGGACAAAGCAAGAGAGAGTGCCCTGGAATCTTGAAGGTTGCTAAGGATACATTGTTTCCAGAGAGAGTTACAAGTGGCAAATATCCTAAAAGGGAAAGTTTTTTTTTCTTTTCACTCTCCTTCCTAACGTGACAGCAGATGGAATCATAAGAGAAATCCGAAAACCTGCATTGGAGGTAATTGAATGTTGAAGGGATAAGGATTTCTGAACATTTAAAGGAAAAAAAAAATCTTTGGCTGTGAGTGGGAAGGGAGAGGAAAAAAAAAATGGAGCAAATTTGAAAATAAGGAGAAGATTGCCTAAAATTCTAAGGAGTTATTAAACATCAATAAGACTTCTAAAAGATATATCTTAAATGGAACTCTGTGATTAAACTTTAGCCCTGGAAAGAGAAAGTGAAGAAGGAGAAAGTATTTAGGGGAAACAGCTTGTTTGGATTGTTTGCTGATTCTGGAACCTCTGAGAATTCTTTCTGATTGAAAGCACTTGGGTGCTTGTTTGGAAAAACTTTTTTTCTATACAGTGGTATCACTTGTGGATGGATTGAAACTTGTATACCAAAAATATGAAAAAGAAAAGCAAGAAGGGAAGGGGATGTTCTTGGCACTCTTTTTCAATTTTTAGAAATGGCAGTTTGTACTTATGTAAAACTGAATGTGCAACAGGATGACTGGGACAAAGAAGAAGTCATCTTTGATGAACAAGTGACTTTGGTCGGGGAAGGAAAGGAGAAAAAGAAAAAGGGAAAGAAGACTTTGAGACTTGGAAAAACAGCCAAAAAGGAAAGAATGAAGTGAAAAGGGGATATTATGTTAGAAAACAACAGAAAGGAGGAAAGCAGAATAAAAGGGAGGTGGAGAGACAAGGGGGTAACGAAGACAAGGAGAAGAAGAAGCAAGGGAGAAAGGAAGGGATGAGAAGCCTTAATGGTGGGGAGCAAGATGCAAAGAAACAAAAGTCATTTAGAGATAATGGGTAAACTTTATTGAAAAAGGGATTCTGGAAAGGTATATAAGATTGTTTTTTTTTATATTTGTACTTAGAAATAACTTTAGAACATTGGAAACAATATGTAATTTAAAATGTGATAAAATATTTAGTATATTTTAGTGAAACTTCTGTTAAGAAAAGAAGAATACTTTAATGAAATAATAATTTAAGATATGTGATGTGGGGGGGGGGAATAATTTTGGAAACCATAAGTGTTCTCGCAAAGATATGATATTTAATTGAAATGAGTAAAATGCTTAAGATATAAATGATTGTTAATATTAATGATTAGACTATGTTATTCTAGTGAATTTTTTTGTGAAATGAGAGATTTGAAGTAGGAGAAGGGGGAATATTTTAATGAAATAATGATTTATAATATGCGATGTGGGAGGGGGGGGGAATAACTATGAAAAGTAGGTACTCCCATAAAAGTATGTGATTTAATTGAAAAGTAATGTGTTAAATGTTTAAGATATAGATGAATATTAATATTAATGAATAGATTTGTATTGGTATTGATAATATTGTATAATTTTAGAATGTACCAGACAGAATCCCAATGTAAGCTATGTATTCTATATTAAGTATTATAAATGTAGGGGAAAGAGATAAAGGAGTCATACTCCAATTAGTGTACAGGAGAAGTTTTTCTTTAAAGAAGAAAGATAAATGGATAGCTGGAAATAGAACAGACAAAGAATAATAAATATTATGACTTGAATTGAGATGAGATAAATAAAATAAAATTAAGAAAATTTAAAAGAGAGGAGAAGCTATATAGAAAATTGAAAATGCTAATAAGATATAGAATGATATACAAAATGAATATGAGTTTGAATTTGTGTCTGTACCAAGAGTTTTAACCCGGAACTAAGTAACTTTCAGAAAAGAGGTTTTTTTATGTTTTTATGTTTGTGTTTCTGTGTGTTTATGCTTGACTGAGCTAATAAAACCTTGGAGGAATGTTAGAAAAGGATAATGGAGAATAAAAGATAGAAGAGAATAAAGCAAGCCAGAAAGGAAAAATAAGTATAGTGAATAAAAACATATAAAATAGATAAATATAGAAAAGAAATATAATTGAAGGAAAGTATAAGGAGAAATAATGAGGAATATGAAAGGATATCTATGTGTTTATAAGGAGATGTGTCAATGATGTATAAAATGTTTTATTTGCTTAGAATTTACAAATAACTTTCAGAAAAAAGGTTTTATGTTTTTATGTTTTATGCTTTTATGTTTTTAAAAATTAATAAGATTTGTTCAAAAAAAATTTTTTTTACCGCAAATAAGGACATCTTTAGCAAAGGGGAAGATTAAATTGAACAAGGTTTAAAATTCTTATTTAGAGGCTTTTTAGTCTAAAAAGTGATTAAATATGTATAATGTCTTGAGCTGTAAAGTAATTGTAAACAACTGTAAATCTGATAATATACATATATAACAAGCAAATAAATAAAATAAAGATATAATGGAAAAAAATTATTGTGCCTTTTTGTGTTTTAGCAACAATAAAGAAATGGTTAGCCACTGCCTAAGAGGAAAGTTTCCCTAAGATTTTATTTTGTTTTTTTTCTAAGCTCTAACTTAATCCAACTTTTCATAAGATTTCTGATATCAATGAAGTTTGGCTAAGTACTATTTTCTCTTCTGATATTTTTCTTATGCATGTTTAAAACAATAAGAAGACAAACTAGATAAACAAATAGGATTTGATATACATCCTGCAATAATACTAAAAAATGCCAAAAATAATATTCTTCCATATTTATATAAAAGTGATTTATTAGAACATCTGTAAAAATTATCCTCTGCAAGTAATGAAAATAGATAGGAATGTAGAGTTGAAAAATAGCCAAAAGCAGGTTAAAATATTGTAGATTTTCAAATACAAATTGGTAAATATCTTGGCTCATAACACCCCAGATTGAACAGAAGTTGAAAAGGAGAAAGTATGGATACTTGATGTAGAAATACCAAGAGGTAGTAAAATAGAAGAATTGTATCACAAAGTATCAATATCTAAAAATCAAATTGAAATAATATGGCATAAACTAGCTGTGGTCCCAATAATTTTCAGCACACTGAATAGGACACCAAAAAATACTGGATAGCACTTAGAAAATATGCAGATTGATAAAATTTCAAAGTCCAAATTCAGTGGAGGTAGTACCATCGAGACAAATAAACCAATTCCAATCATTAGATACACAGTTGGAATAGTGGATTAGACTCAAGCAAAACTAAAAGCCCTGAATAGGAAAACTAGAAAAGTAATGATAATGAACCATCACAGCTAGTTTATTCCCTTATCCATGTAGCAATATTAACATATTCTACTTACCAAGGAAACTAGGTGGAATATTGCAAATACCTCAGACAGTTGAAGAAGAAAAAAGGGCATTGAAAGAATATCTGAAGAATAGTGAAGAAGATGCACTGAAGCTAGTATACCAGGAAGGCTTATTGGGTATTGAAGAGACAAAACTAGACTACAAGAAAGACCATTGGGGAAAAAAAGAAACATGGAAAGACAAAGCATTATATGATCGGTACACACACAGACAACAGACACAAACACACACACAATATCAGGCAAAGCAATCTTGACAAAGGACTAAAAGTAGGAAAGTTTAAGAAATGGACAAATGGGCTCATTTTAGCTGCACAAATCAAGTGTCAGGTTTCCAAGTGATGAAATCTATTTAAAAAGAAACGAGCAAAGTCCGTCTTCCAAAACAATTTCTTTTATTTAGGAAAACATCAAATTGGCAAAGTCTGTTGTAATTCCAGATCTGACACAACCCAGAATTATACCACACAATATTGTAAATTAGAAACAACTCCAAAAGTTACATTCCCTAACATCAACTTTGCTTGGTGTCATTAACCTCCACCTCCAAGTCTCAGCAGGGTCAATTTCTATTCCCATCGAAAGAAAAATCACCTAGCCTAAAAAACCCTCACTATCTCCACTCCTCCCACCTTAGAAATGTGGCAAACCTGAAATCTCCCCCTCCATAACCAGCAAAGAGAAAGAAAGAAAAGGAATATATGGTAGGATTAAATAAAATAGCTACGTATATGTCAATTTCGGGATTGACATCAAGCTTTAACAACAAATGTGTACAAAGCAACATACAAAGAAGATAGCAACTGTTATGTATGGAGCATGGGCGAAAAAGAATGGAGATGAGCCTCTGGAACGGTGAACTTCAACTCTTTATTTACATAGTGACTACTCAAACTCAATGGTCGTTATAGCCCTCCTTATATAGGCAACCCAATAACTATTAACCAATAACAATCTAGGAGTGCTAGCTTCCTTAATCAATAAGAACGCTCCGTTAATGGCCAATCGGATTCCCCGGAACAGGCCAATCCGATCCTGCCATTAACAGCCAATCAGAAGTGCAGGGCCAGAACCCTGCACTTGACTCCAAGCTTAAGATATCTTTATTAAGGCTTATGCATTCACAACACCCCTTCCCCCTGGCCTCTGTTTACAGGGCGCAGTTACATAGTCCTTTAGGTAGGACGGTTGCTTTATTACTCTTTTTGATTTTTGCTGTGTGTTTTGCATTTGGTTGCAATCTCGCTGAGGTAGATCGTTGTTTGTCAATGGGGTTGCCTCTGGTTCAGCGTTCATGTTTCCGTCGTCACCAATATCTTCGGCAACTTCCTGAGATGAATCTATTCCCTTCTCTAGTTCCAATTCCCGTGTCTCTATTCCACCATTGTTCCCTTTGAACGGGTTTTCTTCTAATTGAAATTCGTCTTCTAATTGAAATTCGTCTTCTTTGTATCTCCCCCCCTCAGTATGGTCAAAAGGGAGTTCAGAATTGCCCGACCGGAGCCATGATCGTAATTGATCGATATGGCGTTTCCATAGTCTGTCGTCAAGGCATTGTGCAAGGTAGGATCTTGGGCTGGTTACACGAACTACTGTCGCCTCTACCCACAGCGGATCGCCCAATAGGTTTTTTGCGTATACCAAATCGCCTACCTGGAAGGCACGACATCGGCCGCTGGATCCTAGTGGTTTTTCCAGTTCATAAGCTGGGTGTAACCGGTCGAGGTGGGAGCGGAGTTTTCGTCCCATTAGCAGTTCGGCGGGAGTTTTGTTGGTGACGCTATGAGGTGTGATGTGTTGTAGAAAAAGGATTCGGTTGATTTTGTCGTCGATGTTATCGTAGTCTAATTTCTGCAAGGTTTTCTTAACAAATTGGACCATGCGCTCAGCCCTGCCATTGGTCGCAGGGTGCGCAGGCAAGGTGAGCGCATGTTGGATGCTGCGGTCAGCCAGGTACTGCTTGAAGGACAGCGCGGTAAATTGGGGCCCGTTGTCGGATACCAGAACATCTGGTAATCCATGGGTTGCAAACAGTTTTTCCAATATTTTGATAACTGCTTCAGTGGTTGTGTTCGTCATGCAGTGAATCTCGAGCCAATTCGAGTCGGCGTCGACGGTTAGAAGAAAGGTGTGGCCTTTGGTTGGCCCCGCAAAATCCAGGTGAATACGGGACCAGGGTCCCCGTGGTGTCTCCCATTGGTAGGGATGGCTTTTGGTGGGGCGTTGTTCACTTCCTGGCATCTATGACAAGCTTTAACCCAATTTTCGATTTGCTTGTCGATGCCTGGCCACCATGCGTAACTTCGTGCGAGGGCCGATACCGGGGTAGCCATCGTGATAATTGGTCCAATGGCCATCTGTGTTCTACCCAGCCTAGGACTTGCGCCAAGGTGGGGTCATGTATGGTTTCTCTCGCGATATCTCGAGCGGTTAATGGCGGCAAGTGGAGTGTTTCAATTTGTAATGTGGTTACCGTTGGTGCGGGATCGTCGAGAGTCTCTGGAAGCGGTGCTCGGCTCAATGCGTCGGCATGGGGAATGGCTTTCCCCGGGCGTTATTGCAGCTGATAATTATAAGCAGCCAAGAATTCTGACCAGCGAGTCATCCTGGGGGATAATATGTAGGGAGTCGGCTTATCTCCAGCTATTATCCCCAATAACAGTTTATGGTCAGTCACGATAGTAAAAGCCCGGCCACACACGTACTCGTGAAATCTTTTAACGGCCGATACAATTGCGAGGGCTTCTTTATCGATTTGGCCATAATTTTGTTCCGTTTTTGAAAGGGTCTTTGAAAAATATGCAACAGGGGCTTCGTTACCATTAGGCAGTACATGGCTCAGAATGGCGCCCACTCCGAAGGGCGAAGCATCACATGTGATATTTAACGGCAAAGTCTCATTGTACTGCATGAGTACAGAGTCAGAAGTCAGTAGTTTTTTTTACATTACGGAACGCCTGTTCTTCTTTATGACCCCATAACCAATTTGCTTTCTTGTCTAGCAAACGATGTAATGGCTCAGCGACAGTTGCTTTATGTGGTAGAAATACATTATAAAAGTTGATGAGGCCTAGGAACGCCTAGAGATTGGCCTTGTTCCGAGGCCTGGGATCGTTTTTTATTGCTCTTAATTTACTATCGGTAGGGTGAATACCGTGACTGTCAATTAGGTACCCTAAAAACTCAACACTATCTGTACACAATTTACACTTATTCTTTTTTACCTTAAGACCGGCGTCTTGGAATTTTTGTAGGACCAACTTTAAACGATCCCGTAAGATTTTTTTTGTAGGTGCAGCAATTAATACATCGTCAAAGTAAGGGACCACGCCTTTAATCCCATGTCCTAGCCTCTCCATAAGGCTCTGAAATATTCCCGGGGCTACACTGACTCCGAATTGGAGCCGGGTACATTTAAAGGCACCTCGGTGCGTCATAATCGTTTGTGCCTGTGCCGTCTTTTCATCAACAGGTAATTGCTGATATGCCTGAGCTAAGTCTAATTTGGCGAAGACTTTTCTGTCCCCCAGGGAATGGAGGAGATGCTGCACCACCGGCACCGGATATGCATTTTGCTGTAGGGCGTGGTTCAGGGCGGCCCGGTAGTCCACACAAATTCGGATTGACCCGTCTGGCTTAATGGGTGTTACGATTGGGGTTTCCCAGGGAGAGTGATCGGTAGGTTCTAGCACCCCCTGAGCTATTAGTTTATCGAGTTGTTCGTCGATTTTCGGCTTTAAGGCAAACAGAACTCGACGAGGCTTAAAGCGGATGGGAGCTATCTTTGGATTAAGGCTGAACAATATTGGGGTCCCCTTGTACTCGCCTAATTTTTCTGCGAATACGTCCTTGAATTCATGGATGAGGTCCTCCTCCCAGTCACTTCCGCTGACTCGGTTTATGCCTGCCACTTCAATGCCAAGTGGCGCAAACCATTGGAGACCTAGCAGACTAGGCCGATCTTTGTCGATCACAGTTAGCATTAAGTACGCTGTGTGCTTCTTGAATGAGACCCGGACTTGGCAGGACCCAACAACAGGGATTCGATTCCCTTGATAGTCCTTAAGAATAAGTTTTTGGAAGCGGAGGTCTTGGCGCTGGATCGTGCAGATGAGTTGCTTGAGGGTTTTCTGGGACACCATCGAGAGGGACGATCCCGAGTCGACTTCCATGTGGCAAGGCTGGTTCTCGATGGCCACTGTAATTCGGATTTTCTTGGCATCCAAGGCAGAGGCGTGACCGATAGTGATAGTATGGTGAGCCTCTTCTCGCTGCAAAACTCGGTTTCTGTAGGAATGGTTTACTGGTTCTCGCCTTACAGGACGGTTTCCTGTCAATTGGCGATAGTTAGCCCCTTTTGAGGCCTGGCCGGGTCCTTGTAAACTTCGGCAGACCCATCCGATGTGGCCTCTCTTCCCGCACTCATGGCAGAGTGCATTGCGGAATTTGCATTCGGACCTGGCATGGTTGGCTCCACAGCCAGCGCAAGGGCGTAGGAACTTCGGGTGGTGGTCCCAGTCGGACCGCAGTCGATGGATCTCTTCTTCGTCGCTGTCTGACGATGAAGAGAGGTCCTCATGGTGTGTCGTTGAAAGCTGCCCTTCTGACTTGGGTAAAATTTCGCTTGTCGGTTGGTGTACCAGAGCACGGTTGCGGCGTAATTGTGCAGCCGACTTGCTGGTTGCTTCTGCTGCAGTAGCATCGGCGATGGCATCGGCAAGGCTGATGTCGCCTTTCCCCATCAGCTTGCTCTGCACGCCTGGTGCATCTAATCCCAGAACTATTTGATCTCTCAGTGCCTCTTCCAAATCGGCGAATCCGCAGAGGCCTCCCAGGTTTCGGAGGTCTGCTATGAAGTCGGCGATGCTTTCTCCTTTTCGCTGGTTTCTCTGATAGAACTCGTGCCATCTCATGAGCGTGGGCACGGTCGGTGTGTAATGAGCTCTTAGTAGGGGTTCGAGGTCATCCCAATCCATCGTCTTCACTTCAGTAAGTTTGGCTAGTGCTTTAGCCATCTTAAATACGGTTGGACCACAATGCGTTAGGAATACCGCCCGTTTCTTCCCGGCTGTGGCATCCTTTAAATTGTTAGTTTCCAAAAACATTTGGAAACGATCCATGTAGGACTCCCAGTCCTCTTGCACTGGATCGAACGGAGCGGATGTTACGACGCCGCCGGACATGGTTCCGTCATGTAGCACTGTCAGCCACGTGCTCGGTGTTTCTTCTTAGTTCAGTCGGCTCAGACGTCTCCATATCCCATCCTCGTCGCCAGTGTTATGTATGGGGCATGGGTGAGAAAGAATGGAGACGAGCCTCTGGAACGGTGAACTTCAACTCTTTATTTACATGGTGACTGCTCAAACTCAATGGCAGTTATAGCCCTCCTTATATAGGCAACCCAATAACTATTAACCAATAACAATCTAGGAGCGCTAGCTCCCTTAACCAATAAGAACGCTCCGTTAATGGCCAATCGGATTACCCGGAACGGGCCAATCCGATCCTGCCATTAACAGCCAATCAGAAGTGCAGGGCCAGAACCCTGCACTTGACTCCAAGCTTAAGATATCTTTATTAAGGCCTACGCATTCACAACAGCAACAGAGAGCTGCCCCTACAAAAAAGCTGAAGAAACGACTTCTGGCTGATATCACAACAAAACCAGAAGCAGCAAATGGAGGTGTCCATTCCTGCGCTGGCTTCTCATCATTTTTGGGCTCCAAACAGAGCTTTAAGCTGCTTCAGAGGGACGGTGAAGCCAAGGAGAGAGGTGCCTGGTGTGGTTCCTGGGGAGAACGCAACTCCCCTGTAGAAACCCCAAGCTTGCTCTCTATGCCACAATGGAGAGACGGGCGTGCCAAGATTGCTGCTACCAAGTTGGGACAGCTGAAGAACATCTAAGCGCAGTGCTGCTGTGGAGATTGGGAACAGTATTTGGAGAAGGGTGAGAAGAAAAGACTATAACAGAGAAGAATAAGAATAAAGAATTGTCCTAGCGGTGAATGGGAGATAGAAGAAATTGGGAAATATAAAGAGTTCAAAAAAAAAAACCCTAAACCCTTTAAACTTGAAAAGGAATTAATTTGGAAGAATCTTAATTTGGAATTGACAATCGGACAGGATTTGGCATCAAAAGGCATTGATTTTAATGTTAGAAATAATTGTTTTAAAGAGAAACGATATCTGATTTTTAAAATTGGTGAAGCTAAATAAAGAAACAGAAAAAGAGGCTGTGAAACTGAACTAAAAGTGCCACTTGTTGATGAAAGAAGAATCCTGTAGATCCCTTCAAACTAACGATTTTATTAAAGGAAGAAATTGAAGAAAGAATAAAAGAAAAATATTATTATAAGACCCCTGGAAGTTGAAACATATTATAATCAGAAAGTAAGGACACAGGAGAATGTTACCCTGGAACGATCAGTGACTTGGGATATAAAGATTTGAGGACATTGACATTTTAAAATAAAAAGGTGACACTGGTTTAAATAAAATAAAACTTACTGAATACTGAAAATTGGAACAATAAGCAATATAAAGATATATGCAAAGAAAAAAAGATGGACATTTGAGCCATGAGTGAGATGTGGGATAGAATGTTGGATTTATGCACTAAAATACAGAACACAGAAGAAAATTCAGAAATGGTGATGGTAGTAGAAGAAGAAGGAGAAAGAACAAAGGAGGAGGAGGAGCTAGAAGAAAGAGGAGCCAGTGAATTGGAACAGAAGGAACTACAAATAATAAAAAAGAAGAAAAAAAGTTGAATATGAGATATTAATGATAGATGTAATAAATGGGGAGAGATATTGAGATTGGAATGCTGATAAATGAAATGGTTAGGGAGATACAGAGAGGAAATCTAAAGGGGGTGGGGGCAAACTTTATGAAATGGGAGAGAAAATGTAAGAAAATGATGATAAATAGAGAAAGGATTAAGGGAAAAAGCCAAAAGATGATAGTAAATGGTAAGCAAGCAAAGAAATGATGAATTAATATAAAAGAAAGACTTAGAGATAATGGTTAGAAATAGAAAAGAGGGAGACTCCACATGAAGAGGTATATTTGTAGTAAAAATATATATAATAAATTTTGAGGAATTGGGATTAAGAATAAGAACAAGAAAGAATAATGTTAATGTAAAAGTGATGAAAATGAGAATTTATAACGGATTAATTAAGTAAGATAGAAATGTTTATATATGATGTAAGTAATTAACAGTTAAGATATGAAAAGAAACATTATGTGGAGTCTGACAGAGAATAGATATAACCATATGATAGGATAATATTTTTAATGAATTATATATTTTGTTATTCATATATATAAGATAATGAGGTAATAATATTATAAGTTTGAATTTATTGGCTAAGAGAAAATATATGTGTAAAAATGAGATGTTAGAGGAAAGGGAATATATAGAAAATAAAATAAAACCAACTGTGGCAAATGTAATATTGGGGAATATAATAGGGGATAATATAAATAAAATGGAATTTTTAAATGCTTAAAGAATGATATGAAATTGGCTTACAGTTTGAGCTTCTTCAGCGATGGACCGAAATCCGCGATTGTGCACGGTTTCGATCCATGATCGCCACCAGAGCCCCCCGAGCCAGCTGGATTCAGGGCTAAGCCATCCCGTAGAGGTGGTGAAGAGGGGGGAGACCACCAGCAAGGTCAAGGAGAGCCATATCTCTCCTTGTCAGCTGGCCACTACTCCCTTTCCCAAAGGCGGTTGCAGCAGTAGTCAGAAATGGCCACCTCAAAGAACAACTTGAACGGAAAAGAATGTGCAGGAGGAAGATAAGAAGAGAAAGTTTTGGTTGACTGGGTTGAACTGAAAAAGCAACAATGTAAGGTACCCTGGAATTTGAAGTATAAAAAATAACATTGTTCCCAAAGAAGATTTTGAAGCAGCGAAGGAGAGAGGAAGGGTAAGGATCTGGCTTTTTTTTTCTTTCCTTCCTTATACTGACAGCTAAGAGATCTAAATAAGAAATTGACAAAAATCAACTTTGACATCAAAGGCATTTAAGCTGAAAATAAAATGTCAAAGGGATAATAAAGACTTTTGGATACTCAAAAACCTTTACAAAAGGAAAGGAGAAGAAAGGAAAGAATACAAGGGCGGGATCTGGAAAAATGGAGGAGACTTCCTGGAACTAAAAAGAACTTACAGTGAAACTTGAACAAGATTTCTAAAAGATACATTCTAACTGAAACTTTGTAACAAAATAATAGAACCCCAGGAAAAGAAAGTGGAAAAAAGAAGCAAAAAGAAACAGCTTTGGATTATTTGGATTTCTTGGTGATTTTTGGATTTTTGGCTATTGGATTTAAGTGACTAAAATCAATCGGGTAGTTGTTTAAAAGTGTTTAAAATAGCATCACTTTTGGAAGAACTAAAAATGGAATTTAAAAAACAGAAAGATGCACAAGAAGGAAGAGGTTCTTTTGGCTTCGTATTTCAATTTTTAGAAATGGAGATCTGGAACTATGAGAAACAACAAGAAACACTTGTAGAACAAGAAGGTCGTGACAAAGAAGAAGCCATCTTTAATGATCAAGTAATTTTATGTGGGGGGGGGGAAGGAAAAAGGGGAAAGAGAGTGGAAAGTTTAAAATTTGAAAAAACAAAAAAAAAGAATAGTTTGAAAAATAATTACAATATTAGGAAGCAACAGAAGAGAGGATTGCAGAAGAGAGAATTAGAAGTACAGAGACAAGCAGCAAAAAGGGGAGGGAGAAAAAGAGGGGGAAGAAGGAAAGGAAAAGAAGTTATAAAAAACAGAAACAAGATATAGAGAAACAGGGAAAATGTATAAGGATTGAAAGTATAAGCCTATTTAGAGATAATGAGTGAAAATTTAATTGAAAAAGGGATTCTGCAAAGGTACATAAGATAGTACTGTTATATTAGAAATAGAAGTAATTTTAGAAAATATGAAACAATGTATGATTAAAATGATGGATGATGAAAGTGTGGAAGAAAAAGGTGCACAAGCAGCAGGGATGACTGCAGCCTGGAGAGGATTGTCAGGAAAAGGCCATTCAAAAGTGTTGGGGACTTTCGGATTTCCGATTTGCAAGCTTTCGGCGGCGACAGGGATTCGCGACCGCGCGATCCCTGCTGCGTTCGCTGCCAAGGTTCCCCCGATCCATCTGGACTTGGGGGATATATCTGACCCGTAGAGGCAGCTGAAGACAGGGGAGATCCAGCAAGGGGTTTGGGGGTGTCGCAAACCCCCTCCCCAGCCGGCTAAACCCCCTTTTTCTGAGGCGGAGGAACAGCGGTCAGCAATGGCCGCCACGAAGAAAGCTGCAGCTGGATAAGCAGGTGCAGGAGGGAGAAAGCTAGAAGAAAAGTGAAAGCTGGGACAAGAAAAGTAACTGGGACAAGATGGGAGAAAGTGACTTGGAACCTGGAAGGCTGCTAAGTATATATTGTTCCTTGTGAGAGTTATAAGCTGCGAATACTCTAAAAGGGAAAGTTTTTTCCTTGTTCTGCTCTACTTCCTAAAGTGACAGTGGGGAAAAAAAAAAAGAAAGAAAAAACCTTTTGGCTGTGAGTGGGAAGGGAGAGTGTAAAAAATAAGAGCCAAATTTGAAAATAAGGAGAAGATTGCCTAGAATTGCAAAGAGTTTAAAAACTTCCAAAAATATATTTGAAAAGGATTTGTGACTACTTTAACCCCAGAAAGAGAAAGTGAAGAAGAAGAAGGTATATAAAAGAAACAGTCTGTTTGGATTGTTTGGTGATTTTGGAACCTTTGGAAATTACTTCTGATTAAATCATCTGGGTGGTTGTTTGGGAAAACTTTTTCTCTACACAATGGCATCATCTATGGATGAATTGAAACTTATATATCAAAAATATGAAAGAGAAAAACAAGGAGGGGAAGATGGTCTTGGCACTATTTTTCAATACTTAGAAATGGCGGTTTATATTTATGTGAAGCAGAATGAGGATGATGGGGACAAAGAAGAAGAAGGAGCCATCTTTGATGAACAAATGACTTTGACTGGAGAAGGGAAAAAGCAAGAGAAAAAGGAAAAAAGGTCTTTGAGATCTGGAAAAACAGCCCAAAAAGAGAAGAATAAGGTGAAAAGGGGACATTGTGTTAAGAAACAACAGAAAGGGGGAAAGCAGAACAAAAGGCAAGTGGAGAGACAAGGGGTTAAAGAGGACAAGGAGAAGAAGAAGCAAGGGAGAAAGGAAGGGATGAGAAGTCTTAATGGTGGGGAACAAGATGTTAAGAAGCAAAAGTTTTTAGAGATAATGGATAAATTTTATTGTTAAAGGGATTCTAGAAAGATACATAAGACTGCATTCTTATACTTGTATTTAGAAGTAATCATAGAAAATTAGAAATAATATGTAACTTAAAATGTGATAAAATATTTAACATAAATTAGTGAAATTTTTGGTTAAGAAAAGGGAGTACTGTTGGAGCACCAACACCACATCACTACACAAGAAAGCACAACAACGCCTCTACTTCCTCCGCAGACTGAGAAACGCTAGAACCCCTACCCCCATCATGCACTCCTTCTACCGTGGGACCATTGAGAGCATCCTGACCAGCTGCCTCACTGTGTGGTATGGCAGCTGCACAGCATTCTGCCGTAAGACCTTGCAGCGCACAGTGAGAGCAGCTGAGAAGATCATCGGTGCCCCCCTCCCACCCATCCACAACATCTATAATACACGACTGACCCGCAAAGCCATCCAGATCTCAGGCGACGCCACTCACCCCACACACAGCTACTTCAGCCTCATGCCATCAGGCAGGAGACTGAGGAGCCTTCGGGCTAGGACCAGCAGACTAAGGGACAGCTTTGTCCACCAGGCTGTCAGGCAGTTAAACTCCCTGCCAGCTCTCCCCCCCAGTCTGTTTCCGCTGCCCCCGGACTAAACACTACATATATACACATACTTACATTGTGTCTCAATTGCTGCTATTTCCCTTGCACTTTGCACTTACAGCATTTTTAATGTTTTAACTTTTTATCTTGCATTTTATTGCCCTTGAATCTGTCGTACTAGTGTTACTTGTCCATTGTTTTATTGTATATTGTCTGTTTACCTTTTTACTGTACTGTGGAAGAGTGGGAACGAAATTTCATCCCTATATATGATATGACTGTCATGTATTGGAGTGACAATAAAGAAACCTTGACCTTGACCTTGACCTTTAAGATTGTGATGTGGGGGGGGGGGGGTAATAATCTTTGGAAAGTATAAGTGTTCCCACAAAGGCATGATATCTTATTAAAATGGATAAAATGTTCAAGATATAAATGATTGTTAATATTAATGATTAGTAAAATCTTCGTGAAATGAGATTTGAAGTAGAAGAAGGAGGAACATTTTAATGAAATATAGCTGTAATATGTGATGTGGGGGGGAGGGGGAATAATTATGGAAAATAGGGCTCCCATAAGAGTATGTGATTTAATTGAAAAGCAATGAGTTAAATGTTTAAGATATGAATGAATATCAATACTAATGAATAGATTTGTATTATTTTTGATAATATAGTATAATTTTAAAATGTATCAGACGGAATCCCAATGTATGTTATGTGTTTTATATTAAGTATTATAAATATAGGGGAAAGAGATAAAGGCATCATACTCCATATAGTGTACAGGAGAAATACTTCTTTTTTTTAAAGAAGAAAAATAAATGGTTGGCTGGAATAGAACAGACAAAGAATAATAAATATTATGATATGAATTGAGAGGAGATAATTAAAATAAAATAAAATTGAGAAAATTTAAAGGAGAGAAGAAGTTATATAGAAAATTGAAAATGTTAATAAGATATGAAATGGTATGTAAAATGAATATGAATTTGAATTTGTGTCTATATCAAGAGTTTTAACCCGGGACTAAGCAACTTTCAGAAAAGAGATTTTTTATGCTTTTATGTTTTGTGTTTATGTCTATTTATGTATTGTTTGTTTTGAAAATAAAACTTGTTTTAAAAAAAAAGTGTTGGGGACTTTCACAAGGAGTGGAGTGAGGCTGGAGTCAGTGCATCCAGAGCCACCACACACAGACGGATCCTGGACATGGGCTTCAGATGTCGTATTCCTCTTGTCAGGATGCTCCTGAACAACAAATATCAGAAGTGTCTTACCTGGGCTAAAGAAAAACAGAACTGGTCTGTTGCTCAGTGATCCAAAGTCCTCTTTTCTGGTGAGAGCAACTTTTGCATCTCATTTGGAAACCAAGGATCCAGAGTCTGGAGGAAGAATGGAGAGGCACACACTGCAAGATGCTTGAACTTCAGTGTGAAGTTTTCACAGTCTCTGTTGATTTGGGGAGCCATGTCATCTGCTGGTGTTGGTCCACTGTGCTTCATTAAGTCCAGGGTCAATGCAGCCATCTACCAGGAGATTTTGGAGCACTTCATGCTTCCTTCCACAGATGAGCTTTATGGGGATGCTGGCTTCATTTTCCAGCAGGACTTGGCACCTGCCCAAACTGCCAAAAGCACCAAAATCTGGTTCAATGACCGTGGGATTACTGTGCTTGATTGGCCAGCAAACTCGCCTAACCTGAACCCCATAGAGAATCTATGGGGCATTGCCAAGGGAAAGATCAGAGACAAGAGACCGAACAATGCAGAAGAGCTGAAGGCCGCTATTGAAGCATCCTGGTCTTCCATAACACCTCAGCAGTGCCACAGGCATAGCTTCCATGCCATGGCGCATTGAGGCAGTAATTGCTGCAAAAGGGGCCCAAACCAAGTACTGAGTACATATGCATGCTTATACTTTTCAGAGGTCCGATATTGTTCTATATACAATCCTTGTTTTATTGATTGCATGTAATATTCTAATTTTCTGAGATTGTGGATTTGGATGAGCTGTAAGCCATAATCATCTCAATTATGATACATCACAGCTTGAACTATCTTGTTTTGCGTGTAATGAGTCTATCTCATGTATTAGTTTCACCTTTTAAGTTGCATTACTGAAATAAATGAACTTTTGCATGATATTCTAATTTTTTGAGTTTCACCTGTATAATTAAATTTAGATATGACATAATTAAAAATAAAGTTGAGAAAACCAAGGGAGGGGAAAAATTATGAAAAATGTTAAAATAGTAATAAGATATCGAATAGAACACAAAGATGAATATGAAATTGAGTTTGTGTCTGTATGGTGAAGGGATAACCTGGGATCATGCTTTTCTCAAAAAAAGATGTTTTATTTGTATTATGTTGTGAAAACCCAAATAAAATTTATACTAAAAAAAAGAATGATATGAAATTTTAAACATGGTTAGCACAAGAATACATGATTAAGGAAATTAGTAATTGATCAATATATTTTAATGATTTAAATATTCTGTTATCCATTTGTATAAAGTAATGAGGATATATTGTTACAGATATGATAATATGGCAATTAAATTAGCAAAGGAATAATCATAAATTAAGATGAAATTTTGAATAATTAATGAAATTATATGAATAGATTAAATTGTAAACATGTAGAATATATAATTAAGGAAGACAGACAGTGAATAAAAATAAAGAGACTGATACAAAATAATTTATGAGAATATAAAGATGAAAAATGATAATAGATGATATTGGAAAGTGATATTGGAAAGTTGTATTTGTGATGAAGGATATGATTGATTTAAAATGTAAAACACCTGGAACACTTGTTCTCACAAAGATGTATTTAAATAATTAAAAAATAAAACACTTCTTGAAAAAAAAGCTGAAAAAACAATAAACAACCTGGTTAGCTGCTGCAAGAAGATCACAGATTCTGACCAGAGGAACACTACTGTTGACTAGAGACAACAGTAGTAACAATGGTGCATTGGAAGATCTGCAAGAAATATTATTTGCCTTCAAGCAAGGATATGTGGGACTATAAAATAGAGAAAGTAATAAAAAATGAAGAATTGGGTTTTAGAATTCAAATTGAAAAGCATTTGAAATACCCTACCAATTGTAAGAAAACATCACTGGCTATAGAAAACCTCCTTCCTAGGCAGAGAGAAATCAACAACTATCAGATGACCTGAATGTGTTTTACTTTGAAAGGAAATTAGAACCACCTATCTCCACAACTCCCATCTCAAACACACCAACAACAGCCAAGCTTCCGACAACTGACACCAACTCATTGGGTTCACTACCTCTGGTGATCATAGAAATAGAAGTGCAAGGTCTATTCCATAGACAAAAGCTAGGGAAAGCACCAGGGCCAGACAAGATAACTCTTTCTTGCTTAAAAAAGTCTGTGCTGACAAATTGGCCCCCATCTTCACCTGAATCTTCAATAGATTACCAGAGATATGCTATGTTTCTTCTTGCTTCAAATGCTCTACTATCATCCTAGTGCCAAAGAAGCCCTCCATCAGGGAACTGAATGACTACAGACCAGTTGCTCTAAGATCTGTAGTTATGAAAACCTTTGAAAGGCTACTGCTATAGTTCTGCAAACCATTACGGATCCGCTGTTAGATCCCATGAAGTTTGCATACCAAGCAAATAGATCGACAGATGCTGCTGCTAATGGCTCTACATTATATCTTATAGCACTTTGAATCTCCAAATACCTACGCAAGGATCCTCTTTGTAGATGTCGTGTCCTCGAAAATGATGCCCGGAGTCGGTGACTTCAAATCATGCTCTTTTATTAAAGTAGGAACCGAACTGGCGCTTTGCAAAAGGTTCGCGGCTTTTATTCTTTTAGCCGCGGCGGCCGCGGCCAATGGCACCGCTTTGAATCTCCCGCGATTCGAATAGACCAATCGCGGGAGATTCTTAGCGAGCCAATCGGCACGGCTCGCCTGACTAATCAGAGTGCCCTGCGCTTTAGCCAATCAAAGCGTGGGGATCTCAAGAATGCTAATTAAGGGACAGAACACCCCTCCCCTCTTGGTTTGGTCCTTACGTCGCGTAGTCACGTAGGTAGACGGGGCTCCGTCTGAGCCGACTGGACCTGCGCAGCTCAGTCGGAGGTTGGATCCCGGCCGGTTCGGTGGCTTTGGAATATTCCCAGTGCCACGCTGACTCCGAATTGGAGTTGGTTGCATTTAAATGCTCCCCGGTGGGTGACTATGGTTTGCGCTTCTGCCGTTTGCTCGTCGACTGGTAACTGTTGGTATGCCTGGGCGAGGTCGAGCTTGGCGAAAACCTTGCCCCCTCCCAGTGAGTGCAGTAGGTGTTGCACTACTGGGACGGTGTAGGCGCTTTGTTGCAGCGCGCCATTTAGGGTGGCCTTATAGTCCCCACAGATCCTCACCGACCCATCGGGCTTGATCGGGGTGACTATGGGGATCTCCCACCGGGCGTGGTCTATTGGCTGTAGGACCCCTTGCTTGACGAGCTTGTCAATTTGCTCGTCTATCTTGGGTTTAAGTGCGAATGGCACCCGCCTTGGTTTCAGGCATTTTGGGGGAATGTTTGGGTCTAGGCTGAATGATATAAGGGGCCCTCGGTACTTGCCTAGGTTTCCATCGAAGACCTCTTGGAATTCCCGGGCGAGTTGTTGCTCCCAGCTGTCGTCGGTGACGTGGTCGACTCCCGTGACTGCGATGCCGAGCGGGGCGAACCATTGCAGTCCCAGTAGGTTTGGGCGGTCGCGGTCGACAATTGTCAGGGGAAGCCTTTCGGTGTGCCCTTTATATGTGATGTTGAAGTGTTTGGTTCCGACTACCGGGATGCGGTTTCCCTGGTAGTCCTTTACGATGAGTCTCTTGCTGTCTAGGTTCCTCCTTTGGATGGTAGGCACCAAGCGCTTTATTTCATGCCATGCTATCATGGAGAGGTAGGACCCGGAGTCCACCTCCATTTTGCATGGCTGGCCCTCGATGCCTACCTCCACGTGGACTTTCCGGGCGTCATTGGTTATGGCGTGGCCGATGGTGATTGTCTGATGGGTCTCCTCTCTTCGCCGGTTATCGCCGCCTTGTACGGATCGTCCGTTCCGGTCCCATCTGTTGTCCGAGGGGCGATCTCTGGTCCGGGGTGGTGTGCTCTCCTCCGGTCGCTCTGGTCCCATCGGGCCGGGCTGCGGTTCTTTTTAAGGCGGCAGACATGGGCGATGTGTCCCTTCTTGTCACAATGCTGGCAGATCGACTCAAAAAACCAGCATTCGGACCTGGGGTGGTCGCCTCCGCAACCGGCACAGTTGGTCCTCGACTTACGACCCCGCCGGTTCCGTGGGTCGCGGCCTGTCTGGAGGCGATGAATGTCCTCCTCGTCATCGGAAGTTCCCGATGCCGAGTGGAAATCGCCCTGGTGGGTGGTCGTCTCGGGTTGGGCCTCGGCCGACCTTGCAGGGTTGTTGTTCCCGCTGCGGTCCCCAGCATTCGGTCTGCGCATGCGGTCGGCGGATGTTCGGGTTGCTTCGGCGGCTGCGGCTGCGGTGAGGGTGTCTGCTAGGCTGATGTTGCCCTTGGCCATCAGCCAGCTCTGGAGGACGGGGTCCCACAAGCCGAGCATGATTTTCTGTCTCACAGGGCATCGTTCAGGTTGTCGAATTCGCAGAGCCCCCCTAGGTGTCGTAGTTCGGCGACGAAGTCGCTGAAACTCTCACCCGACCATTGGTCCCGACGGTAGAACTTGTTGTGCTGGATCAGGATGGGTACCTCTGGAGCATAGTGCCACCGAAGTATTGGCTCGAGGACGTCCCAGTCCATCGCGGTCGCATCGGCGGGTTTGGCAAGCGCCTTGGCCATCTTGAATACCTCGGTCCCGCAGTGGGTCAGGAAGACGGCGCGCTTCATGGGGCCGGTGGCGTCCTTCAGATCGCTGCACTTGAGGAACATGCGGAATCGGTCGGAGTACGATTCCCAGTCCTCAGTGGCGGGGTTGAAGGGTGCGGGGGGTGCGATTTTCGCCATCGTGGTGGTTCGTCTGGCTTCCGTCAAACACGTGGTTCGGTTCAGGGTCTGGATCCCACCCTCGTCGCTAGTGTCGTGTCCTCGAAAATGATGCCCGGAGTCAGTGACTTCAAATCATGCTCTTTTATTAAAGTAGGAACCGAACTGGCGCTTTGCAAAAGGTTCGCGGCTTTTATTCTTTTAGCCGCCGCGGCCGCGGCCAATGGCACCGCTTTGAATCTCCCGCGATTCGAATAGACCAATCGCGGGAGATTCTTAGCGAGCCAATCGGCGCGGCTTGCCTGACCAATCAGAGTGCCCCGCGCTTTAGCCAGTCAAAGCGCGGGGATCTCAAGAATGCTAATTAAGGGACAGAACAGTAGACTTCAGTTCAGCATTCAATACCATCATTCCAGACATTCTTCTAACTAAATTAAACCAGCTAGCAGTACCTGAACACATTTGTAAGTGGATCATAAACTTCCTCATAGACAGGAAACAGTAGGTGAAGCGAGGCAGACTTATATCTGATACCTGTACAATTAGCACAGCCCAACCCCCAAGGCTGTATGCTTTCTCCACTTCTCCCTATACACTAATGACTGCATCTCAAACGATCCATCTTGTTAAAATACTGAAGTTTGCAGATGATGCAACAGTGATTGGTCTCATTCGAGACAACAATGAATCCGCATACAGACGGGAGGTTGTATAACTTGCCTCATGGTGTGACCATAACAATCTGGAACTGAACACACTCACAATCGTAGAAATGGTGGTAGACTTTAGGAAAAACCCTCCCATAGTACCACCTCTTACAATACTAGACAACACAGTATCAACAGTACAGACCTTCAAATTTCTAGGTTCTATCATATCACAAGACCTAAAATGAACACCTAACATCAAAAATGTTATCAAAAAATCATAAGAAAGTATGTTTTTTCTATGCTAACTCAGAAAGCTCAAACTGCCCAAGGAGCTGCTGATACAGTTCTACAAAGGAATTATTGAGTCTGTCATCTGCACCTCTATAACTGTCTGGTTCAGTTCTGCAACCCAACAGGACAGACACAGACTTCAGAGGATAGTTAGGACTACAGAAAAAACAATTACTATCAACCTGTTTTCAATCAAGGACCTGTATACTGAACAAGTCAAAAAGATGGCAGTGAAAATATTTACAGATCCCTCACATCCCGGTCATAAACTGTTTCAACTCCTACCATCAAAATGACGCTATAGAGCACTGCATAGCAGAACAACTAGACATAAAGACAGTTTTTCCTGAACATCATCACTCTGCTAAACAAATAATTCCCGCAACACTGTCCAACTGTTTACAAAGTCTGCACTACTACTACTATTAATCTTCTCATCACTCCTTTCCATTTTCCATTTGTGACTGTATGACTGTAACTTTGTCGCTTGTATCCTTATGATTTATATTTATATACCACAGATACTATTCAACACAGCTGATAATGTTACCATCCTTCAAAGTGACCTGGAGTATGTGTCTGAATGGTCAAACAATTGGCAACTCCAAATCTTGACCAACGAATGCTCTGTTCTACACATTGGTAAAAAAAAAAAATCAGTACAGCAAATACAATCTAGGCAGTATATGACTTCATTGACGACCCTCATTCTGCGAAGGACCTTGGAATAATCATATCTAATGTCCTAAGCACTAATGACCCAATAACTCACTGCAATAGCATTGCCAAAAAAGCTTCAAGAGTTATAAATCTAATTTTAATAAGTTTCTCCTCTGCTAATACTGAATTACTAATTAGGGCATACAAAACCTTTGCTAGACCAATACTTGAATACAGCTCAGCTGTCTGGAATCCACACTATATATTGCACATTAATGTAATTGAGTGTGTCCAGAAGTATTTCACAAGAAGAGTACTACACTCCTCTGTTTGCAACAGAATACCCGATATCACCAGGCTTGAGATTTTGAACTTAGACAACCTAGAAAAACACCTACGGCTTGACTTAAGCATATTTATAAATGAATCTGCTTTACTGTACTACCAATCAGACTTTTTCACCTTCAACTGCAACAATACAAGAGCACAAAACAGATATAAACTTAATGTACACCACTCCAAACTTGATTGCAGAAAGTATGACTTCACCAACAGAGTGGCCAATGCCTGGAACACACTATCTGACTCTGTTGTCACATCCCCAAACCCACACTCCTTTTCCTTCAAACTAACCACTATTGACCTCACCCCCTTCCTAAGAAGTATGTAAGGGGCGTGCATAAACACACAATTGTGCCCACCGTCCCTGTCCTATTTTCCCCAATTATTCATACCCATTTCCTGTATTTATATTTATGTTTATTATCTTGTAAACTATTGACAAATAAATAAATAAATATTGATTGTTTCCTAGTATAATTAGATTGCTTATTGTACCCTATGGCTATTATTAAGTGTTGTACCTTATGATTCTTGACTCTTGATGAATGTATCTTTTCTTTTATGTACACTGAGAGACAATTCCTTGCGTGTCCAATCACACGGCCAACAAATTTTTTTATTATATTCTATTGTTGATAAAGAAGACAAAAAATCTGGTCTGGATAGTGAATCTGGCAGTATCTGGAAACAGTATAATTGATTACAGATTAATGGAGTGGGAAGGGCCCTTGTAGGTCATCTAGTCCAACTCGCTGCCTAAGCAGGAGACCCTACACCATTTCTGACAAATGGCAGTCCAATATCTTCTTGAAAGTTTCAAGTAATGAAGCTCCCACAACTTCCAAAGGCAAGATGTTCCGCTGGTTGATTGTTCTCACTGTCAGAAAATCTCTCCTTATTTCCAGATTGAATCTCTCCTTGATCAGTTTCCATCCATTGTTCCTTGTCTGGCCTACAGGTGCTTTGGAAAATAGCTTGACTATATAATAATAATACAAGAACTGAATAAAATAACAAAATACTATGACCTGCAATAGAAGCAAAATGACTGGGAACAAAGAAACCAATGTTTTGGGTGCATTCCCAAAACATTTGGAATATAATGTGAATGAAATCAGCATTAACAAAATTATTATGAGTCAATTGCAAAAGGGAGCTTTACTTGGAACATCTTACGTTGTGCAACAAATATGTTTAACAACATCAAACAACATCTCCCTATCTCATATCATTGGCAGGAATATATAGCTGCATAAAAATGCATAAACCAGTCTAAAGAACTGACTTTCTGTTTACCAATCATAGTAAAGTAATATAGCAGTAACAACAATAGACTGGATGAAGATCATTACAAATACCTGGGCATTCTTCAAGCTGACAACATCAAGTGCACTGATGTCAAGAAGAAGCAGTGAAAGCATCACAAGAGTAAAGATCTTAAAATTAAGATTCAATGAAAAACATATCATCAAGGCAATTAACACCTGTGCATTTCTTTTTTTTTTTGAAAAAGTTTTTATTAATTTTCTACAAACAAACAAGACAAACAAAACATAAAAACATTCAACTCTTATATGTACATCCAGTGTGTCAGTTGGTTCATCATTTTTGTGCATTCATTCTGTAGTCTCAATTACAATTATGTTATATAACAACTCATATTGTCAATCCAAACTTATATATCCTAATATCACTAAAAAAAAAAGTTTTTGACTATATTTTTAATCATTCATGCTTAATGAGCTAACAATACTTTAAACCAGTTTACTCTATAACAAATCATCTAGTCATATCAAATCAATCCTAAAAAATCCTTTATAAATATAATATCAAATAGCAAAATAATAGCAAAATAAAGATATTCCTTACTATCTAGCATTCTAAATATTCTATTATCGTATTTTATCATCTAGCCATTTATAAAAAAGATCCCAAATTTCGTAAAATTGTTTATCCTCTTGCTCTCTAATTTCAAATGTCAATCTGCTCATCTCAGCACATTCCAATATTTTCTTAATAATTTCTTCCTGTAATGGTATTTTCTCATTCTTCCAATTTTTAGCAAATACAATCCTGGCCGCTGTTAATACATTTACAATCAGGTATTTCAAATCTTTACTATATATATCAGGTAAAATTCCCAATAAGAAGATCTCTGGTTTCAAATCTATATGTTTCTTTGTCATTTTTTCCCACCACATGCGAATTATAGTCCAATATTTTCTAGCATCCTCACAAGTCCACCACATATGGTAATACGAACCGGGTATCTGATGACATTTCCAGCATTTTTCAGATTTGTTCTTAAACATTCTTGCTATTCTTGTCGGAGGAAAGTGCCACCTGTAAAACATCTTATACAAGTTTTCTTTATATGCTGTTGACATTGTCATTTTATAATTTTGAGACCACAATTTCTGCCATTTCTCTAAATCAATCTCATATCCAAAATTCTTCCCTTTGCTATTTGTATTGACCTTGGAAGTGTTGAATAGAAATATTAGGGATGATAAAAGCATAAAAGGAATGAAAATTAAGAAGGAAGAATTTAAGCTACAAGCTTTTGCTGATGATTTAGCTTTTATTTTGGAAGATCCGCTAGAAACAGCTCCAAAGTTACTGGAAAGGATAGAGACATATGGAGAGGTGGCTGGTTTGAAAATAAATAAAGACAAAACAAAGATTTTGACAAAGAATATGTTATTGAGACAGAGAGAAGAATTTGCAGATCTTTTGAAAATTCAAGTTACAAATAAGGTTAAGTATTTGGGGATATATTTGACAACAAGATGTAGCACATTAAAGGAGAATAATTATATTAAACTTAAACAACAGATAACTACAGATTTGAAGAAGTGGGAAAACTTGCAATTGTCATTAATAGGGAGAATTTCAACAATTAAGATGAATATCTTACCTAGAATTTTATTTTTGTTTCAAACAATACCAATTAGGCTTGGAAAAGACTATTTTGAAGATTTAAATAAAATTATGTTGAAGTTTATATGGCAAGGTAAAAAAGCGAGAATAAAGCTAAAGCTTTTGCAAGATGCTAGAATTAGAGGAGGTTTTGGTCTGCCTAATTGGGAATTGTATTATCAAGCTGCAAGTTTGATGTGGGTCAAAGAATGGATAACATTAAGGAAACATAGGTTGTTGACATTAGAAGGGCATGACTTGTTGTTGGGTTGGCATGCTTTTTTATGGTATAAGGGAACTAAAACACAGGGTTATTTTAGAAGACATTATGTACAGGAGTCTTTGTGGTTAAATTGGGAGAAGATAAAAAGACAATGTTATTTGAAAATTCCAGTTTGGTTATCGACCATTGAAGCATTTTCCTATCCTATAATTTACAAGAAGGAACAAACAGTTAGATATGGGGAACTTTTGGATGAAAAGGGTGAACTTAAATCGATCCAAAACTTAGAGGAACAAGGTATAAGGATGAATTGGTTTTCATATGCACAAATACACTCAAGGTATGATGAAGATTCTAAAACGGAGGGATTTTATGATAAACAGACTGATTTAGATAAGATCTTGATGGGTACTGATGAGAAGGTGATTAAAAAATTATATGGTTATTTACTGGGAATGAAATTAGAGGAAGAACAAGTCAAAGAAACCTGTGCATTTCTATTAATTAGATATATAATTGGAATAGTACATGGGACTCAAATAGAACTAGAAGCCCTGGATAGGAACATCAGAAAAATAATGAATCATGCCCTTTGTGAACATAGTGACTTTGATACACTTATTTATGAAAATCTTTGCTAGATATGGAATATTGCAATATTCCAGATATCTGAAGAAAAAAATGAGATTAGAAGAACATCTGGAAGATAATGAAAAAAATGCCCTGAATGTAAAATGCTATGAAGGCTTACTGAATACTAAAGAAACCAAACTAGACAATAAGATAGAATAATAGATACCCTGGCAGTCTTCCAGTCCAGCCTTATGCTCAAACAGTAAATCCCAAATGATTTCAGACAAATTACTATTCCATCTATTGTTAAAACCTGTGATGGAGTATCCATAACATTTGGAAGCAATCTATTCCATTGATTGTCACATTTCTCATGATTAATGTTCTGCCATTAATCACTCCATGATTCTACATTGGATATCTCCTTGATAACCTTCTATTTAGTACTTCTTTGGAGAATAGGTTGATCCAATCCTTTGTGACAACCCCTCAAATATTGGAAGACTGCTATCATGTTATCCCTAGTGCTTCTCTTGGTTAGACTAGGCAAATCCAGTTCCTGCAACAGTTCATCATACACCTTAGCCTTCTGTCCCCTGATTATCTTTGTTGCTCATTTCTGTATTCTTTCTAAAGTCTCAACATCAAATTTTGTATCATGGTAACAAAACTAGCCACAGTTTTCCAGGAATGGCCAATGCGGTACAAAGTGATACTAATGTTTCATGTGATCTTGATACAATCCTTCTGTTGTTGTAATCTAGGACTTTATTCACTTTTTGGCAGTTGTAACTACTGAGCGATTAATCAATTAATATTAACCATCCAAAAGACACAGATTTTGTTAGAGTGTTTGCAATTTCCTTTAGTAGTTTGGAATACAAATTGGACATTGGACATTTAAAGTCATTCAATATAATTAGTAATTTTTAACCAATTATGTATCACAATTCATCCTGTTCTGCAAAATTGTCTGGTATAACCTCATCTGGAAACACCAATTCGAAGTATGATTTAAGTAGCTCTGCCAGGGTTGTATACTGTTGTCCTACTTATTTAAATTATATGCAGGTGAGAAAAGTGGGACTAGATGAATCACAAGTTGGAATTAAGATTGCTGGGAAAAATATCAACAACCTCAGATATGCAGATGATACCACTCTAATGGCAGAAACTGAAGAGGAACTAAAGAGCCTCTTGATATGGGTGAAGGAGGAAAATGCAAAAGTTGGCTTGAAACTCAACATTAAGAAAACTAAGATCATGGCATCAGGCCATTTCAATTCTTGGATGGGGAAGAAAACGATGGGGAGAAAATGGAGGTTTTGACAGATTTTATTTTCCGGACACAAAGTTCACCACAGTTGGGGACTACAGCCAAGAAATTAAAAGATACTTGCTCCTGGAGAAGTAAGCTATGGCAAATCTAAACAGCATATTAAAAAGCAGAGACATCGCCCTGCCAACAAAAGTATATATAGTCAAGGTTATGGTTTTCCCAGTTGCAATATATGGCTGTGAAAATTGGACCAAAAGAAAGGCTGAATGCCAAAGAATTGAGGCCTTTGAACTATGGTACTGGAGAAAACTCTTGTGAGTCTCTTGGACTGCAAGGCAATCAAACCTTGCCTATCAGTCCTAGAGGAGATGAACCCTTACTGCTCTTTAGAAGTCCAGATCCTGAAGATGAAACTCAAAAACTTAATAAGAAGGAAGGACTAACTGGAGAAGAGCCTAATGCTGGGAACGGTTGAGGGCAAAAGAAGAAGGGGACAGCAGAGAATGAGATGCCTGGATGGAGTTACTGAAGCAGTCAGCATGAGGATGGTAGAGGACAGGAAGGCCTGGAGGAATTTGTCCTGGGGTTGCGATGGGTCTGACATGACTTGGCAGCTAATAACAACAACAAATAATGATTCCTTTCCCTTCCTTTGAATATACGTGAAGAACATCTTTGATTGTTGCTAGCATTCTTCACTTACCTGTTATGTTATATGTTATGTTATGTTATATGTTATGTTATTTTCATTTTGTTTTATTTCATATGCTGGCATTTACTCTGGAACTCATACCAATTGTTGAGTTCCAGAGTATCTCAGTACCCTATTACTTGATGAGTTGTGAATAGGGAATTTCATTCATCTCTTACTTCAGTTAGCAAAAAATGGAAGAATGATCTGTGGTTTAGCTATGTTTTGGCAGTATTTCTGTCATATCACAACTATGTATTCTGACAGGTACTAAACTAAATCAGTGATGGTGAACCTATGGCATGTGTGCCAGAAGTGGCATGCAGAGCCATCTCTCCCGGGCATGCTTGCCATTGCCCATTACTCTTCTCGGTTCTGGTGTGCCAGCCAGCTGGACTTCACCTGTGCATGCACACCAAAACCCAGAAGAGCAGCCGCCCAGTGTGCATGTGCATGCTGGGAAGATAATCTTCCAGTTCCCAGAGTATGCATCCACATTGGCCTCCTGGTCTTTTGGTTTCTGGAGTGCATGTGTGCATGAAGACTCACTGGCAAGTGTGCATCCATGCCAGAAACCAGAAGATCATCTTCCCAGCAAACCTGCCAGCCAGGCACTCTGGACTGCGGATGCGTGTCTGTGCCATGGGCTGGAGGGCTGGGCCCATGCAAGATGCCTACTTGGGCAGGGAGGAAAGAAAGCCCCGGCCCACCCATTCTGGCCAGCGGCTCTGCTCCCCTTGCTCTTCCAGGTTCTGACATATTGGCCAGCTCAGACATGGGGCAGTTGACTGCCCAGCCAGCAAACGCTGCCCAGCCCACTGCTCCTGCTACTGCTGGGGGTGAGAGGGTGGCAGTGGTTCACATGCACAGCCCTCCTCCTCAAAAGAGCAGCAGCAGCAGGCACAGAGCGAGAGACAGGAGTGAGAACCGCCGCTGCTGGGGCTGAGGAGGTGGCAGTAGTGCACATGTGTAGCCCCACCTCCCCAAAAGAGCAGCAGTGGTAGGCACAAGGAGAGAGACAGGAGAAAGAACCTCTGCCACGTTTTCACCCCCGGCAGCAGCAGGAGCAGCAGGCAGGGCAGCATTTGCTGGCTGAACAGTCAACTTCCCCACCCGCTGGTCCTGCTGCCACCAGTTCTCACTCCTGTTTCTTGTGGCAGCAGTTCTTGCTCCTGTTGTGGCTGTCACTGCTGCTTTTCTGGGTAGGCGGGGCTGCACAGGAGCTGACTCCATGTGGGAGGAATGTCTGTCCAATGCCAGAGGAAGGGGTGTGCTAGCCGGGAAGCAATCATGCTCTCTTGGCAGAAGTAAGGGGGACTTTCCACTGGCTTGTTCTTGGTGGTGGGCTGGAGAGGGGCACTTCATCCTGGGGTGAAGCTCTCCCACCTGCTGACTTCCCAACCCAAGCCCCAGAAACACCTACGCCCCATCTGAGGCCAGGAAGGAGCTAAAGCTTTCCAGCTGAGGAAGATGACATTCCCTTCCCAACTTTCTCTCCCTGTCCAGGGCTGTGGAACTGGGTCATCAGTGGGGATCTCCTGCCATTGCAACGGGGACCAGGATGGGCAGGGAGGTGCGAGGACCCCCAAAAGACCAGAGCAGAGCCGGTGCATGCACGTTGGCCAGCTGGTCTTTGTGCACACATGTGCACCAGAAACCGGAAAATCAGGCACACTAGAAACTGGAAGACTAGGCGCAGTAGAAACTGAAAGATCATCTGTTCTTTTGGTTTCCAGTACATGAGTGCATGTACACTTACGCGTGCACTCCCATTTTGGCATGGTGCTGAAAAGGTTTGCCAAACTGCTTTAAACTAATATGTCTGATCAGTTCATATTTGTTTCCATTCGTTATACTACTTTTCCTTTAGTGGAGAACTGCATTTACTCTACTTTTCAAGATTCAATACTGTAGTTCCACTAAAATCTATCTGCAATGATGCCAAAGCTGTTCTTGTATATTTTGCTTTTGGATGCCAGTTTCATTGTCTTAGTAGTTAATTATATTTATTACATAGGGTTGTAATAAAGTCCACAGTTGTAGCTGATACTTCCATTTATTTTTACAAATTTTCCTCTCTTATGAAGAACAGATTAAACCACTGATGTAGTTCTCATTGTTGAAGTCTTGTCACAAGTTTGCAGTTTTTGGAACTGTATGGTTTCTAGGAAAAGCAAAGCATGCCACAAATGTTGCAGGACTCAAGGACAGGTTCATCTTCACGTCTGTTTCTTAAGGTGCTATAAGTAAAAATTTTTGCATTTTTCATTCATTTCCTGGGTTCTTAAATTAAATGAGTTCCTATTTTCTACATTAAGGGGAGTTGGCGAGCCCATTTTAAACTGTTTTGATTGTGCAATTAATTACTTTCTCTGTGAAATGGATACATGCTAATATGCATTGCCTTGTGCCAGGAAAGCCATTGCATTTCAGATGTTATGTTTCATGTAATGCTCTGAGTATCCCAATCCAACCTTCTTGTTTAGGGGAAACATATTGGGAGATGCTTCAAAAGGAAAGATAAGACAGGAAATATTCTGTGGACTGTATTCCATTCAAAATTTATAAAAGGAACATCACAGTCTAAGTTATTACTGTGTTTCTCCAACAATATGCCCCCCCAATAGGAAGTCCCAGCTTGTTTTCTAGGCATAAAGTGAAATTAAATTTAGGCCTATTTTAAAACATGCAAAATGGGAGGGAAGGGCAGGGGGGACTTGGCGTTAAAAGCACCCCGCGGGCAGCCACATCTCGCCACCAGCTGCTTCTAACAGCCAATCATGGCAGAGCGGGGGGCTCCCTACCCCTGCCAATCACCTTTGCTGCAGACCCAGGTCAGCGGGTGGGCAGCATTGGCGTGGATGTCTGCCGGCAGTGTTTCAGTCACTTCTCAGCCCTCCGTATCTTACGTGGAAGTTACAGAAGCGGCTCCACCACCCAAGAAGTGGCTGAAACGCTTCCACAGTTCCTGCTGCTGCTGTTGTTGGAGACAGCACTGGTGAGAGGGACAGCTGCAGCTCAGCCTGGGTGCATTTGGAATGCAAGAATGGGCGTGCACTGGGACTTTTGGAAACTTGCAGAGCCTGAGGCTGGAGTACCAAGGATAGCAGCGGTAGAGATGCTCACTCAACTGTTCTCATGCCCAACCAGCTGCTTGGGATTAAATGAAAGCGCAACGCGCAGCACTCCCAGGTACCTCAAAATGTTTTTTTCCCTATTGCGGGGACGGGGGGAAAAGCAGGAGCGACTCAAATGCTGGAGATGGCACTGGCGAGAGGCGCCAGCGCCAGTGGGAACTGTAGAAGCTATGGAGGCCTGAGAAGCATTTGAAACCCTGCTGGCAGACATCCACGCTGACGCCGCCTGCCCACTAACCCGGGTCTGCAGCAAAGGCGCTTAGTGAGGGTAGGGAATTCATGCAATTGACAGAAAGATAACACATGTATTGTTGATCATTCTAGTGAAGACCTATCTGCAAGAACTAACAGAAACCATCAATATTTACTTTTATTGAGAAAATGAGTTACCTTGAATGATCAAAAATACATAACATGAAATAAAATTGCAGAGGTTGCAAACAACTGCATCTAGCATTATCTTGCTGATTGTATAATATTATATCACATCATATCTCCTTAAAGAAACAATGGCAAACTGCTTCATCTTGTGATGTAAATTGTGCAAATATATTAATGTTGATTCAGGAGCTGAGCTTAACTCACTTATTTACACACAAAATATGGGAGAGATTGGGCAGCTTGCCATTCTTATAAAATGTTTCACATTTCTTTTCAAAGATAACATTTGGAGGCATGCCTTTTTCTGGGAAGCCCAGTTCAAACAGCAGAAAGAATTTCAAAGGCTGCATGGAAAGCATAATCTACAATACCAACAATATCACAGATATGGCCAGAAGGAAGAAGCTGGAACCTTCTACTGGGGTCAGTACATTGCTTTATGTCATCTAAAGGGAAAAATGGTAGTTTGCATATTATTCATATATATTTGAAATCCATTTTTATACTACATATCTAGATACACATTTTAGCATTTGTGTGAACAAACTGCATTAAGAACAATTTTTAAATGGATCTTTGGAATTTTTTCCCATCATGTAGTGAATGTCTATTTGATAATCCAAATGAAAGCTGTTCAGCTTCACATATTATCAGTTAAAAAAAGCTATATTTGGGATTTCAAGAGGTGAAAAAAAGAAAAGCATTGCACAATTATCCTTACTTGTTGTTTACAGTCATTTGTGTCGAAACTCATAAACCAGATAGCAATTTTGAAAATATCTGTATATATAAAAATGTGTGTGTGTGTTCTAGCATAACTCTGGAATGCCTCAAGCAATTTCAACCAAATTTGGTACACAGATGACTTACCCTCTGGAAACAAATACTGAGAGAATAAGACACCCCAAACATCCCTTGGTGGGGTTTTGCCTTAAAATGGCTTCTACTGTACAGCACAGTGGACTTAATTGCTCTGGTAACGGCTTCACAGTACTACACAAGGGAGCTCTCTCTTGTGCAGGAATAGAAGAATTGTGATGCTGCATGAGAGACAGTACAATAGCGTGAGTTCTGACTTACAAATACAGGATTGGGATAAATAAATACCCGGGCAACACTGGGTTATCAGCTGGTTCTTTAACAAAATTTAAATAATTCACATAAGCACATTAAAACAAGTTTATTTGTGTCACTGAGGCTAGTTTTTTAAATATATATATTGTTTTTAATCTCCATTGTTGCTCTTACCATAAGTAATTTCAAAACTATTTTTAGGCAACTATATCATTCAAAATAATATATCATGTATTCCTCAGGCTATCCTGCTAAACTAGGCTAACTTTAGATACTTAATAGGTCTTGGGTGGCTATATTTTTGTATGCCTTTAATGGATGCATTTTTATTAATGTATTGATATTTATGGGTGATATACTAGTTTTTTTCTGAACAGCAAGATAATTGGAAGAATATTATGATATGTTTGCCAAAGACCATTAAACATTATCTTATAAATCTGTGCTGCACTCTTTGGATTGGGTAATCCACTTATATTGGATTAACAAATTTGCATAATGAGTGCATGAAATAAATAGTTCAAAGTTTACATGTGTGATAATAGCTGATTTGAACACTTCATTGTTTGTAACATTCTTTCTGAAAAATTAAAAATGTAATTTTTTTAGCAACAACTTAGCAACTAATTGATCATCCTTACTGTTAAGAAATCTCTCTTAGTTGTAGGTTGCATGTCTCCTTGATTAGTTTCATCCATTGGTTCTTGTCTTGCTTTCTAGTGCTTTGGAATATAGTTTGTCCTCTTCATCATAGTGGCAGCCTCTCAAATACTGGAACACTGCTATCTCTTTGGTCTAGCTATTATTGATTTTTGTTTTTTGTTTTTTTGTACTGTAGTTCTTATCAGAAATCATCATTTAAAAAAATACATCCATTTTTTTTCCATATGACTTTGAGACTTTTGAGGTTCTTCATAGGCTTTTGAGACTCTATAGCTGTGATGGCGAACCTATGGCATGCGTGCCTCGCAGGGCATGCAGAGCCATTTGTGTGGGCACACGATCCCCAGCCACACTTACCTACACTGCACATGCGTGTGCCTCCCAGCTGATTTTTTGGCCCATTTGGGGCCTTTTTTGTCTTCCCAGAGACTTGAGGAAAGCCTCTGCAGCCTTTGGAGGCTGAAAAAGAGGCCTGTTTCATCACTTCCTGTATTTCCGGAAATACCAGAAGTGATGAAACAGGCCCATTTTTCGGCCTCCAAAGACTGAAGCGGCTTCCCTTGAGCCTCTGGGAGGCCAAAAAAGGCCTCAAACAGGCTGAAAATCAGCTGGGAGGCACACTATGCAGTAAGGGGGTGGTGGGGAGAAGGGGCATTGCGTGCGCATGCGCAGGGGGTGTGGGAGGTGCATGCATTGCCTTCTGGGTGCTGGCATGCGAGTGCAAGCATGCAATTTTTGCCACAGGAGCCCAAAAAGGTGAGCCACCACTGCTCTCTAGGCTATTTGAGCAATATAGATTCTCACAATCTCAGGCTCTCCATTTAAAAAAAAGTATCTAATCCTACTATTATTATGTTACAGGTTGTTGTTTTTAAAAAAGTCCTTTTATTTTTACACCCGCATTTAAATATTTAATCTTTGGATTCATGATTATTTCCCACTTTTTACTTCATGTAACTTCATATTTTTCTTATTTAAAGATTCCCTACTCTTCTTGTGTTTTGCTCTAAGAATTACTTTACACAACTGCTTTTCAGATATCTTCAAAGATGCCTAAAGTGGCTGAGGAACATATTGTAGATTGACTAAATAACCTTTATACACTAATCATCAGGTTTTATGATATTTAATAGCTGATTTCCAAATTGTCCCTTGAATAACAAAACCTTTGAATAAGTAATTGCATTCTTCAGCAGAGGGAGCGATCCAAGGAACTGATACTGTTATGTATGTATATAAGTAATAAAGTGTGAGCTTGGAGTAGGTGCGGGGTTCTGGCCTTGCACTTCTGACTGGCTGTTAAGCGGCCGTACCGGATTGGCCCATTCTGGGGAATCCGATTGGCCCTTAACAGAGAGTTCCTATTGGTCATAAAAGCTAGCGTTCCTAGCCTGTTATTGGTTAAAACGTTACAAGGGTTGCCTATATAAGGCGAAGGTGACTGTTGTTTTATTGAGAAGTCACTATGTAAATAAACAGCTGAAGTTCACCGTTCAGAGGCTTGTCTCCATTCCTCCTCACCCATTCTCAAACTTAACAGATACAGAATGCAATATTGTTCTATATTATTGATGTTTTATACTGTATTTCTAACACTGTTGCAAGATTTGTATATGTAGTATAGAAATGCATTAGTGCATCAACAACATATTATTTTGGAGGACTTACTTGATTTTCCAACAGAAATTGTGGCTGTTAAAATGGCATTTATTTCAAGCTGAGTTATCTCTATTGCCTTACTAGTAGGAAAACAAGATCAATTTTGTACTAATTAAATCAGCATAGATTTTCATTTCTTTTCTTCATATTCACTTTATTGTTATTATTGCTCTGGGAAATTGCATTAATGTAAAAAAATAGCTTCAGTAATATATCCCTTTAGAAATTTAAAAGAAATCTACCTTATACTTGGCCTTTAATCTATTTTTGGTTTTTTTTAAAAAAAAAATCAGAAAAGCATAAATGTTAGTCTAATAGCCAGATGTCTTTAAATATTAATTTTGACACACTATAGACTGTCAGGACAATAATGCTCTCTCAACCTCTGTCTCCACAGTTGTATTACAAATTAAAAATAACCCGAACAAGGTTGTTGCAGGTGTTTTTACTTTTTTTTAAATATCTAAGAACAATATTATATAATTATTACATCTGTGTTTCCTTTCTGCTTTCCAGGTACAATAGTATACCTGGATATTTCAGAATATTTATTAATTCCAAGGATTGTTTAAACGATTTAGAAGAATAATACTTGTCACTATTATTTAATTATTACATATTTTTCTATAAATTAATATGTTTTAAATGTCTATATTTCACTGGGTCAATACAATTATTTTATTAGCGAAGCTATGTGGACATTATTATATGTTTTTCATTTTGTTTTTACATAGGGGAATTTAAGCTTTTCCTGCGTGGAGCCTCATACAGTGCCAGTATTTTTCAATGCTACTAGTTTCCTGGAAGTGCCTGGCCATCCAAATCGTGAATTATTCTCAGTCAGTTTTCAATTTCGAACATGGAATCCAAATGGAGTTTTGTTATTCAGCAATTTTGCTGAAGGATTGGGAAGCATACAAATTGACTTGACTGAGGGAAAAATCAATGTCCGTATCAATGTCACTGGAGTGAAGAAGAATAAAATCAACATATCTTCAGGTGAGCATAGCAACTTGTGTGTGTGAGAGAGTCTGTGTATTATAAAGTATTTCTTCATGTGATTTTGAACTTTCCTACTAGATAGAAAGTTACTTGGTTACCAAAAAATTTTGTTTTAGATTTGATGAAAAAATAGAAGTTATATTTTATTTTTTGTAAAGGAATTTCTTACTTATTGAATTATCGTAGTTATATTTAAGTATAAATAGTTGAAAGTTTATCTCTCTGGAGTATAGTGTTAAAATTCATAAAGGAGCTGAATTCAATCACTTTGGGATAAATGATATATTGTGGGGTGAGGAAAGAAATTATTCTTCCAAACACAATGGAGGATATATCACTAATAAATATTATAATCAATGTATAGCAACATTTTTAAAGTGTAACATGAATAAACTTAAGCCAGGACAAACCTTTTTAAAAAAAAAATTTTTTTTATTTTTATATCTTAAAAAACATCTCTTTTGGCAAACAGTGTGGTTCCAAGTTTTTACTTTTCAATACAAACATGATCATCTTACATATTCATCTTACATATTCATCTTTCTTATTCAATTTCATATCACATTAATACATATTCTATTTTCCTTTAAATATCTCACATATTAAATTTATTACACTTATTTTATCCAATCCCTGTTCATATCTTATTTCATTTTTCTTAAAATATTCTCATATCTTATTTTATAATATTATCTAAGTTTCTTATTTCATTTCATATTCATTAGACATATTGCTTTTATCTGTAACATTTGCAATTTTATCACATATTGTTATTCCATTCATTATTCAATAAATTTTATCCTTTTTCTAATAATTCAAAAAAATTCTCCTTTATTTCAATTAGAATTTGCCACCTATTTACCTTATACATTCCTTCAATTTATTCCCTTTAATTCATTGTAAAAATTTACCATAGTATAGTCATTTTTTAATTACCACATTCTACATTGCTAACAATATTCTCCTAATTACTACATATCACATATGCATATATATTTTAAGTCAGATTCCGCATGGTATTCTTTTTTTCAATTACCTTATAAATCACCTATATATTTCAAAAATATTAATCTATTCAATTAATTGTAGAAACTGATATTAATCTTTTCATTATAATTCTCATAATTAATTTTAATTTTATTCATTGCTTTATTAAATATCAGTTAATATTCTTATAATAAATTCCCATTTCCATATCTATTTCAATAAAATCTATTAACAATAATCCTTAAAAAAAGAAGAAAAAATATCAGTTCCAGTCTTATCTATTTTTAAATCCTTATTCTTATATAATGCAGCAAATTACTTTGCAGAATCTCCCTCCCTATTCTTCTTCTACCCCTTTGTCTCTCACCCTCCAGACTATATAATTTCTTTTCATTCTTCTTTGCTTTCTGCCTCCCTTCATTTTCTGGTCCTTGTTTATTTTGTCCCCCTCACTCTCTCAATTTTTCATCTGTAATTCCCTCTTCTGCTGTTTCCTTTTCCTTTGTTTAGTTTTCCAAACAATTCCCCTTTAATTATCACATCAAACCTGAAATTTTTAACTTTAATTCCCCCCCCCCCGTTTTTAATATTCATTGTTCCACTTGTTCTTTAAAGCTGATTTCCTCTTTGTTTAACTTCTCTCGCTCTGGTTCTCTTTGTTCTTCTTCAATATGAATTGTAATTTCTAATTTTTGTAGAATAATACTGTACATTTCCATGTTTTCTTTCATCATTTCCATCATATATTGTAATCCAGTCTCATTTCCACACATAATTTTCCCATTTTGTATGCTTTTTCTCCCCCCTTCTTTAATAATTATATCCAGTCCAAATGTTCAGTAGTTTATTTCAACCAGTGCCTTTTATATTTAATTTCAACAATCAATGTCCATAAGTCTTTGTTTCCAGGTTCCTTCTGTTAATTTCTTTTCTAACTTTTTCCCAAAATCACCAAATAATCCAAGGCAATTTCTTCACATATCTTTTTCCTTTGTAGTATTCTAGTATTTCACTTTTCAGGGTTTTTATTTTATTATAGTGGAGTTCCTCTTATTTCCTTTTAAATTCCAATTTTAGAAAGACCAAGCAGTTTTCAGAGTCACTGAAATTTTTCCTGTACCATTAGGCTCTCAGTTCTGTTTCCATGTTCCACCCTTTCTTTTCCCTTTTCCCTTTTTAAACTTTTATTAATTTTGCTAATTCCAGTTATTAGCTATTATTTCTTTTTAACAAGTTCAATTCTAGCATTTACTTATGCCTATTTAGTGCCAAAAGTCCAACAATTATCCAGTTTAATTTCCAATCCTTTTGTAAACAAATATTTTCCTCTAAATTTTCTACCTCCAAATTAATTCATTTCAATGCTCAAAACCAATTTCATAAGTTCAAGTTTTCTTCTCCCTCTCTCTGGTCGCCACTTTTAAACACTTTCATCAAAAATAGCTCTTTATTTCGGGTTTCCGGTTTCGCGTGGCTTCAGGGCAGCAGGAATTCGAGACAGCTCGCGATTCCTGCTGTGCTAGCCGCCGAGGTACCCCCGATCCAGATGGGTCAGGGGGATATTACTGCCCTGTAGGGACAGCTGAAGAGAGAGGGGAGTCGGACAGGGGGTTGGGGGTGTCGCAGACCCCCTCCTTTTCCGGAAAAACCCCTTTTTCCCAAGGCGGTGGAGCGGCGGTCAGTAATGGCCGCCACGAAGAAGCCAGCAACCGGGTAAGATTGTGCTGGAGGAAGTAAGAAGAGTGAAAGTGCTGTCTGAGCCGGGTCAAGTAACATCTTTCAAATTTGTTGGAACTGAGCTGTTTGAATTGCTGGAGGATACATTGTATCCCTAAGAAGATCGAAAGCGGCGGAGAAGCTGTTAAAGGGAACTTTTTTTTTTTTTCCTTCACTCTCCCACCCCATGGAAACAGCAGATATGTTTGGATATATTGGACATTGAAAGTGAATTGTTTTGAGAGTTGAAGTTAAGGGACAAAAGGGTTTTTGGACATTAAAAAACTTAAGAAATTGGAAAACCCTTGTTGGAGGTATGGATTTCTGATTATTTAAAATTGATATTGCAAGTGGGAAGGGAGAGGAAAAAAAATTGGAGCAGAAGCTGAAAAAGGAGGAGATTGCCTAGAATCCCAAAGAAAGGTATATGGTAATTGGACCTCTTTGATTAAACATTAACCCCAGAAAGAGAAAGAGAAGAAGGAAGAAAAGTATTAATTTTTGGAATTTTTTTTTTAATTATTCTTGATTAAAAATATTTGTGGTTGTTTTGGGAAAAGTTTCTTTTTTCATAATGGCATCGCTTGTGGATGAACTAAAGACTGAATATCAAAAATATAAAAAAGAAGATACTTTGGGCACTTTGTTTCAATTCTTAGAAATGGCGTTATGTACTTATGAAAAGTTGACTATGCAGCAGAAGGACTGGGACAAAGAAGAAGAGGAAGAAGAAGCCATCTTTGATGAACAATGGGTTCTTTCCGGGGAGGAGGAGAAAAAGGATAAGAAAAAGGATAAGAAAAAGGGGATTTTAAGAATTATAAATACAACCAAAGAAGAGAAAAATGAGCGGAAAGGTGGAGGCAAGGTTAGAAAGCAAAGGAAAGGGAGTAAGAAAAGGGAGGAGGAAAGACAAAGGGGTAAAAAGGGCAAGGAGAGGAATAAGCAAGAGAGAAAGGGGGGGAGGAGAAGCCTCAATGGGGGGAAGCAAGATCTAAAGAAAAAAAGTTTATTCAGAGACAATGGGTGAATTTAATTTAGGATAAAAGAGGGATTCTGGAGGGTACATAAGATTGTGTTTTTTATATGTGTATTTAGAGTATAAAATTCATTGTGTAATTTTAGAATCTATTAAACAGAATCCCAAGAAAAATTGTTATATGAAGTACTTTTAAGTTAGGGTAATGAGTTATAGACGTTACTCCAATGGGTGTATAGGAGAAGTATAATAAAAGAAAAAAGATGAATAGATAGTTGGAAATAGAACAGACAAAGAATATTATTGAAAATGGTAATAAGATATGAAAGGATATATAAAGGTTTTTTTTTTTTTTTTTTTTTTTTGGATGTTGTATGTTGAAAAAAGGCAAAAAAAATTTTTAATTAATAAGAAATAATTCGGATGAAAAGGAGAAGTTGGGATAAGATATGAAGTTAAATAGACAAAGTATTGATACTATAATTTAGAATTGTTATGTTCTATTGGTTTTCTTCTTCTATTATTTTTTCTTAGAAAAGAACTTATAAGCTGTTACGCCTTGTGCATTGTTTATATAAAATTGATAAAAATGGTTTATATATATATATAAAAAAGAAAATGATAATAAGATATGGAAGGATATATAAAGTGAATATGATGTTTGAATTTGTGTCTGTGTGAAGAGTTTCAACCCGGGATCAGACAACCTTCAGAAAAGATCTTTTAGTTTTGTTTATGTTTTATTGTGTTCTCTGTAAAATTAATAAAATTTGTTTAAAAAAAATAAAAAATAGTTCTTTATTTCTTAATTCCGGGGTACCTTAATGTCGATGTGCACTGCCTGGTTCACACACGACTCACAACTTTACCGTTTCAGCACAGTCTTAGTTTCCCGGACAGTTTCCTGTGTGGCCATTTTGGACCACTGCTACAACTTGTTATCTTGTCAGGGAGGGGAGATGCAGCTCCCTTCAACCCTCCAAGTGGTTCCCCTTTCTTCACCAGGGTGGTTCTGATACTAATCAGGACCCTCCAACAAGTGAGCACAGAGTGAAACCATGCACAATTGTGGATTCCACTGTGACGCAGCAGAAGAACAACCAGAAGTCCAATCAGGACAAATCTTAAGGAACTTGAATTTTAAATGTTGATATTAGGGAAGATATCAAAAGAGAGTAGAAGAAACAGAGGCAAGGATAACAATCAATGCCATTTTCACTACAATCAAAAAGAAGAAATAGATCAGCAAATAGAAGAAAGGAATGGTGATTCTTTAACTGTATCCCAAAGGCAACTATGATGCTTAATAGGAAAATGGTATATTATGCATGGTTTTCCACATAAGAATGAGCAAAAAAGTCAAAATAATAGTTAAGGCTATAACACTGAATCCTTGATCATTTTTGACATTTGTTGTATCTGTAACTGTGCATATAAAAAGGGGATGGGAGAACGAAAGACTGTATATCAAGAGTATACTAGAGGCAAAGAAAATGGGCAGTTTTGAATTTTTTCATTGTGACATTAATGTTTTGATACTTCTGTTGAGATAGTTACATGCCAGACAATTGTAATGATGGCCTCATTGTTGTGGACTTGACTGTACCAAATTCAATTGATGCTTTTGGCATGTCATTGATATGGTCCTCTAATAGCATTAGCATAACAATTTAGATGTTTTGAAAATAACTAAAAATATTGACCCAACAAGAAAAGTCTGTTGCTTTAAAATGAACCAGTTCTAGATGATGAGCAACAATTCATTTTATGCTCTTCTGATACCAGGCCTATAATTCGACCCTACCACCACTGGCAGGGTCCAGGAGTGGGATTCTACCAGTTCGCACCTATTCTCTAGAACCAAGTGTTAACATTCTAAGAGGTTCGGAGAATTGGTTGTTAGAAGAAATTACTGGCCTAACCCTGTAAGGAAGATAGGAAGGAATCATTCTGGTGTTGCTTACAGAAACTGCCTCTCCATTAACCCTTATTACATTCTTGACTGGACTAGACTTCCTGTCTCAGGAACGTCTCTGGAGTTTTTTTCCCCTCCTTTGTTGGTACTTTGCTTGTGTGGAGTGATCATTCAAAATTACAATGGCACTGAAAAAAGTGACATGACCATTTTTCACACTTACAACTGTTGCAGCATCCCCACAGTCATGAGAGGCCAGGCGAGGAGATGCATGCCTCAATGTGAGTGATATTGAGTTGGCCATGCCAATGATATGACCACCAAGCCATATCCACCCAGTCACATGACCACTAAGCCATGCCCACCAACTAAGCCATGCCCACAGAACCGGTTATTAAAAAATTTGAATCCCACCCCTGGCAGGTCCCAATGTGAAATAGCAAAACATGCAGAATCAAAAGCTATTTACAGCTCCACCAAAGTAGCTATTATTAACACATTTAAACAAACGTTAGCAGATCAGCAAAATCATCTACTTTGTAAGTGTTTCTCATGGGCTCTTTCAGGTTCTTGTTAAGGTTCAGCATACTTCTAGCTGCAAAACCTTCTCTTTGAAAACAATTGTTTGACATGGGAATTTAGTTGTTTAACACCCACTATTTGATTCCTATATAAAGTGGAGAAAAAAAAAGATTTCTCCAACCATAAATTTTGGATATCTAAAAATCAGTTATGTTGCATAACTTTTGCCTTTGCTCATTAAATAGACAAAAAAACAATGGGGAGACCTGAGATTGAACTTATTGAGCAAGGAGATAATGTGAGCATTCACTTGATGACCATCATGATATCTGACCAAAATTCTGGAGCCAATTGTGGTTATAATTCAAGGACTATCTGTTTGGCAAATCTCACATAATTCTTTTTAAAATCCATATTAACCTTGATTTCATCCTGCCATTGTCTTCCAAATATCAGATTGTATCCTCCTAATTCCAAAATAATTATTTAATCTTTCTGTGAAGTATAACTAGATCTTATCAATTTTATGAAGTTATCTCCAAAACTCATGTCTTCTAATATCTTGAACAAGAAAGCTCAGTTAAATGAGCTGCATCAAGAAAAATCAGTGTGGCTTGTTCTTCATTATGTTGCTCCAAACATTACAGGATATTCAGTGTATTCTAACATTATCTTTTAGGTAATACCCCATGTTGATCCTCATGAATATCCTTCTTTAGATATTCAAAAATAGCCTTTGGTAATTTTTCCCATAGGAAAATAGTTTAGAACTTGAAAATGGAATTCATCATTCAGGATGAAACACAGCTATTGTTCTGGCAGAGCAATTTGGCCATGGATTTTTACCTGCCAGTCTCTGTAACTGCGTAGCTTTATAATGTGTCCTTTGGCAGCTTGGCATTTTCTGTTGACATTAATCGAGTAAAAGTGAACTTTTATCCACTCTTTCTTGAAAGAGCATCCCCTTTCTGAAGCATTATGTTTGTTTTCTATGCAGTTTACAGAACTAGGAGCACAATAGGCCTGGGGGGGAAAGCTAAGCTTCTCTAACATTATTTAGATCTTCAAAAAGATAGCAATTCCCTTTTGTAAGAGTATTTGCACATTTTACAATTTCAATTTCAAATGTTGCTGAAACAGTGCATGGATTCATGGACAGGAGAAGCAAAAAGCTTGAGTTTTCTAAAGCAGATTTACACAATTGATACTGTCTTGAGGAAATTTACTCATTAATTTTATGTATATGCAAAGAAACTAAAGTGTCTTATTTTTGAAATAGCTTCCATAAATGTGTAGTTTATTTTAATATGACAAGATTATTGGTAAATAGACAATAAATAGACAAAATGCACTGGATATTTCTCTGAGGTGTTCTGCAATGTGAATGTCTATCTATAGAGGACAAAAGAAAACTGAGCTAATGCCACTAGTACTAGGTTTTGATTTGAAATCTTTAAAGCCCCCATTTTTAATGGTATATATTTTTGTTTCTTAGAATGCAGAAATACATAATCAAATTCTTAGTGTGATGTTTTATATCTGACATCTGCAAAGTTTTATCCAGTTATCTCTCAGAACAATTTAAACTGTTTTTATGTCTATCTATAACATAGTCAATATTCATTAAAAAAGAGTTCTTGTATTATCTATTATCTCATAGCCAATTCAAAAAATATTATAGAATATTTTTAAAAACAAAGTGCAGTCAAAATATTATTTCTATTATAAATATTATTGTTTCTATTATTTGTAAATAGAAATTAAATAGAACAATCAAAATGTGTTGATGGTGAAGTAAATAATGTAAATTAAGTAAATTATGACTGTTATATCTTGGCATAAATGTGAATACAGCCTTCATGTATACTATTACATTAATAGATGTACTATTATTGATATTCTTTATTAGATTGATATTCTCTCATGCAGTAAAAACTAATAGAATTCAGAGATCATCAAGTAATCCAAATAGTCCCAAGTTATTTCTTCTTATTTCTTTTTTCACTTTCTCTTCCTGGGGTTTTTGTTGCGATGTTTCAGTTAAAATGTATCTTTTGGAAGTCTTGTTGAGATTTTGCTGTAAGTTCTTTTTCATTCCAGGCAGTCTCCTCCCTTCCAGATCCTGCCCTTTTATTCTTTTTCTCTCCTTTCCTGTTTTCAAAAGCTTTTGATTATCCAGAAACCTTTATGATCCCTTTGACTTTTTATTTTCAGCATTAAATGCCTATTAATGTCAAAGTGGATTTTTTTCCAATTTCTTGCTTAAGTCTCTTAGCTGTCAGTATAGGAAAAGGAGAAAAAAAAACAACCCCTAAATCTTTTCCCTTTTCTCTCTCCTTCGCAGCTTAAAAACCTTCTTAGGGAACAAGGTTATTTTTTTTTTAATAGTTTCAATTCCAGGGTACCTTATTTGTTGCTTTTGCTGTTTGACCCGGTCAACCAAAACTTTCTCTTCTTATCTTCCTCCTGCACATTCTTTTCCAGTTGAGTTTTTCTTTATGGTGAAAATTTCTGACCACCGCTACAACCGCCTTTGAGAAAGGGAGTAATGGCCAGCTGGTGAGGAGAGATGCGGCTCTCCTCAACCCTGCAGGCTTTCTCCCCTTTCTTCATCACCTGTACGGGGTGGCTTAGCCCCAAAACGAGCCGGCTTGGGGTGCTCCAGCGGCAAGCACGGATCAAAGCCTCGCAGAGACAAGGTTTCAGTCTGTCACCGAAGAAGCTCAAACTGGAAGTCCCCCATTGAAGTTAATGGACTAAAATTAACAATATAGGAAGAATCTGAAATAACTTTTGCTATTGATTTTGACTGATTAGTTTGTTGTCTTGAAATGAAAATATTGATCTGATTTTTTTCAAATGTAGGATTGGTTCTTGCCCTCAAGAGGAACATATAACTCAGGGAGATGGTTAGTTAATAAATAAGAAACAAATAAAAATGAAACAACACTCCAGTAAATAGGGCAGTGTCATTACTCAGTAGTTAAGATGCTGGGGTTGTCGGCTGGATGGGTGCCTACCCGTTATGCAATAGTTTGCATACCCAACTATTGCATAACAGGGTAGGCACCCATCTTCACCTAACTCCTGCCTACCTAGCAGTAAATGTGAGTAAATAAAAAGGTACCACTTGGGTGGGGAGGAAATAGGGTTCCATGTCATCCTGCTGGCCATATGAATGCAGAAATGTCTTTGGACAGCCCTGGTTAATGGCCTTGAAACAGAGAGGAATGCTGCCCCCTATAGTTGGAAACAACTAGCAGAATAAAATCTTCAGGCAGTCCTATACCAACAAATAGCTCAAATCTACAAGAATGAGGGTTAGAAAAACTAAGGCCCAGGATGAACTAAGACTTGCAACAAATGTCAATAATAATAAGAAATGTTTAAAATAGAATAGAATTCTTTATTGACCAAGTGTGATTGGATACACAAGGAATTTGTCTTGGTGCAAATGCTCTCAGTATACATTAAAAAAAAGATACATTTGTCAAGAGTCAAGAATCATAAGGTACAACACTTAATGATAGTCATAGGGTATAAAAAAATTCATTCTACATGTAAATAAAAAGAAAAAAGTCAAGGAAATGTTCAGTCCACTAATAGAAGATAACATGTGGATGACAGGCAACAGGAGAAAATAGAAGTGGTTAATTCATTCTTTGCATCTATCTTCATACAAAAGGAAAAAATAGTCCAACCTATCCAAAGCAACAATGTGTGCTGATAAGGAATAAGGAAGGAATATTTTTAGTTGTTCTTGGAAACTGGAGAAGACAACATTCAAAAAAATCAAAATGATCACTTAGAATTACCTGAAGGTAAGACACAACCAGTGGGTTAATATATAATTTCATCCAACCAATCTTTCAGAATCCTGCACAACTCTTCTCAAAAAAATGTATCTTGGTTCCCACAATGAAATGATGAGAAAAAAACAATTCCAGATACATTAGACCTTTTCCTGAAATGATAGCTGTCAATTTTCCAATTCATTTGATTCAGTTGAATTCTCTGGATTGTCACCACCTAAACTCATCTAATTATTTAATGAGGAGCCTGAATATTCCAAGGCTTTGTAATGAAATATGGATGATTTTAACAGAGAACTACAAGAATATCATTGCAGCAAAGATAGACATTAATGTATTTTAAAATGACATCGTCATGATTCCAATAACTACGCTCAATTTATCAGAAAGTGAAGATATCTGTCTTCAGCAGACACAGTTCTCAGTAAGCCAAGATTTGTTCTCAATATATATGTAAAGTACAAAGTCTTGGAATATCCAGGTTCCTCATTAACATGAAGAATGTTCTGATTTATTGTTAAAAAATGCCAAATCAACCACAAATGTTGTCATCTGAAGTATTGTTTGTTAAAGGAAAAATATCTATATTTATCTTGCTACACATCTTTTTTCTTTAATAAAATGATAATTAAAAAGCGAAATAACAGCAATTTGACCATGGTCATTCTGTTTCTCTGTTTAGGTGAAAAACTATCTCTGAAAAGATTACTCAAAGCATTATCTAGTTCTCTTTACAATTCTGATCAACTAAGGATAAAGATACTGCAAAAGATATATGTTCAAAATGAAAGCTCTATAAAAGCAGATAGAGTGCAAAAAATAGTTAATAGGTATACAAAGCAACTTAATCTGGCAAAGTAAATGTTTATTAAATCTAGTTTATAAAATTGAATGCCAAGCATAAATCATTAATCAATGACTTGTTTGAACCATGCTGCACAGAATCAGGCAATATTTTCTTTCTTCATAATTATATTGCATGTCTGTAACATAATATTAATGCAACAGTTCGGTCCTTAAAATCATAGGTATATTTACATTTTGAAATTAATGTCACTGGTCAAGGATGGATCAGTTTCAAGTTTATTTGACAGGACTGAATTTCAGTGAGTCATGATAGACATGGTTTCAGTGATAGACATGATTTCTTACTACTCTTTTTCCATTGTGGCCCTAAGATATAGACTTTTTTCCCTTTTTATTTTTATTAAGTATAATTTAGTGAACCTGCTGTAGTTATAAATTAATAATTATGGATTAGTATATTGTCTGAACACCAATACTGGTTACATTATATCTTACATTATGTGTAAGCCCAACCATTGCTTATTATTTTAGACAATTTTATTCTATATTTCTAATTTCATTGTATAATAGAGCAAGATAATTACTCTAGAATTGCATTATAATGATATCTTTCAGTGGAAGATATTGTCAGTGGAATACTGTCAGTGGAAATTTGTTGGGAGACAGACTGCACAAGACTTGAATATTTTATTCTCATTCAGTGTTGAGGAGGGAAAGACCAGGGAATAAACTGCACTTATTACAAATGTTGAAGATGTCTCCTATGTTTTGTCCAAAATATCTGAAGAATTTGGAGACTTACAAAGATCAGAAAACTTTGTATTTGAACTTTGAAATAAGATAAGATTTCCCTTTTGAAATAATTTAAAACAGTTTTCCGCAATAATGCCTCTTCTTTTTTTTATATAAAAAATTTATTTGGGTTTTCACAAAACATAATACAAGTAAAACTTCTCTTTTTGAGAATAGCATGGTCCCGGGTTTTCACTTCTCCATAGAGACACAAATTCAATTTCATTTTCATCTTTGTGTTCTATTCCATATCTTATTACTGTTTTAACATTTTCTCAATAATTTTTCCCTTCCCTTAGTTTTCTCAATCTTACTTTTAATTATCTCATTCCTTTCTAAATTCAATTATATATATATTTTTCTAAGTTTCAATACCCTTCTAGTCATCATATTTATACTTTTGCCTGTCCTGTTTCAATTTCATACTTTCTTTTCTCATTAAACAAATTTTTCCCCTGTAGTTACTAATTGGAGTATGACACCTTTGTATCTTTTAATTTTTATCCATTCAACTCTTATTTAAACTTCAATTTATGCCTTTACAATTATAACGTTCAATATATATAACTTCCAGTCAAATTCTGCTTGGTACATTCTTAAAATAAGCACTAAGTTCTTAAAGAGAAAATATATATATAACAATAAAAAATAAAATACTTATTCTATTCCAATTCAGCTCTATCATTAATGTTAGTTATAATCTTTGACATCTTTAACATTCCTTTTCAATAGGATATCATATTTCTAGGAACACTTATAACATTTCCATAATTTTTCATGTTTCTTTCATATTCCTCTTCACTTAAATTTTTATAACACATTTATAATAATTAAAATGTTCCCTCCTTTCCTAATTTCATTCTCTCATTCTCTTTATTTCATTTATTTATTAAACATTCTATTACATTACAATAAGTATTTTATCTATCATTTGAATCACACTTGTTTCATATTTTCAAAGTTCATTTCTATTTCTAATATAACAATACTATCTTATGTACCCTTGCAGAATCCCCCTTTCAATTAAGTTTTCACCCATTAGCTCTGTGTCTTGTCTGTTTTCCCTGTTTCTCTATGTCCTTGTTCTGTCCTTTATAATTTCTTTTCCTTTCCCTCTTCTCCCTCTTGAGCAGAGCAGGCACTGGGAGGGGCAGGGAGGGGGCAGAGTGGAGGGGCTCCTGGGTTTTTTGCCTGAGCTGGGTGAAGATCATCCTGGTGGGCCCAAAGGGTGGTCTTTCAGATTGCTTTAATGATTAACAGGACACTTCCCTGAACCCGCAACTCCCTCCAGATCATTAAGATCTGCTTTGTGATCAAAGGCAACGTGAAATGAGGGCAGGGAGGGAAGAAGTAGCAGCTTGTGCTTAATCGAGTTTCTGAACCTGAAGGTCCCTGCTCTTCCACCACCTCTCTTTTGTTGGTGCAATTTAACTGGGGGGGGGGGGTTGTTCCAAGGCTGTTTGAGTTTATTCATTCATTTACGTTTCCCAAAGGGGCTTTGTGGGGGGGTGTTTCTTCCCTGCAACGCAGCCATCATCTCTCCCAGGCCCAGCAAGACGCCGTCCTCCCCACTGGAGGGAATTGGGGGTTCAGGGAAGTGTCCTGTTAATCCTTAAAGCAATCTGAAAGACCACCCTTTGGGCGCACCAGGATGATCTTCACCCAGCTCAGGCAAAAAGCCCAGGAGCCCTTCCACTCTGCCCCATCCCTGCCCCCCCCAGTGCCTGTTCTGCTCAAGTCAGAGATGGGGGGGGGAGGAAACAAGCCTTGGATTCCCAGAGCGCACCTGGGAGGGGGCTTGTCTAGGATGGAAACCAAGTTGGATTGGAGCTGGGATGGAGTCCCCAGGAGAGGATTTCCAAGGCTGCAAAAAGAAGTTTAAAAGAGTGGGACAGGAGAAGACAAAAGCTTCTTTAGCGACCTTCCTGAGATCCAAATGGTTGCAGTGGGAAATCGAGGTGGGAGGGAATAGGGCTATCTGAGGGGACGAAGAAGAGCAGCTGGTTCAGGAAGCAGAAATGCAGTGGGAATCTTGGGGTCGTCTGATATTTATTCTGACAACAGCATATGTACATTGCATTGAGCTTGCGTTTGCATTGAGTTTGCAGTTGGGAACCTGATGCATAGGCATGCCACGCCCTGAAGCGGCTGGGGACTCTGCCTTTGGGGAGCTTTTGTCGGCCTATAGAAGCGGCCTCACGGCGAGGGGAGTGTGTGTTTGCCTCACTCCGAGGCTGCTTCTACCAGCCGATCGAAGTGGCTGGTGACTGCACTTGGGGAGCTTCCATCGCCCGAAAGTGACTGCCTAAAGGCGAGGGGACACAGGCAGCCACGCCAGGAGAAGGAGAAGAGGAGAACTATTGCCAACTACATTCTTTAAAATGGCACAAGAGCTAAATTAAAAGATACATGGAGAGAACTAAATCTGCAGGAAATATAATATACCCTTTTTTTGAATCCCCACAATTCTTGATCAAGAATAGACATGGTATGGATGGATCCAGAATTGGGAAGGGATATAAAGAAAATAGAGATATTGATGAATACTCGGGCAGATCACAACCCTATAAAAGTGAAATGGAAAGGAGGAAAAAAGAGGGAGGTGGACTCAGAGGATTTTGAAAGAAAAAAAGTGCAAATGTTGGAAAAAGAATTGGAAATATTTTTAATGTAAATGTGAAAGAACAAACAACACTACAAAATCTATGGGACACAACAAAAGCTTATATTTGGGGTCTAACAATAGCTTATATGGCACAATGCAACAAAGAAAAGAAGAAATAATAAACTATATTGCAGAGAAAACTCAAAGAATTGGAATCCACAATGCAAAAAGAACCCCAAAATGAGAAAATTAAAAGAGAAAGATATGTGGTTAAACATAAAATAAATTTAATGTCACAAGAAGAAATGGCACTGAACCTTAGACTGGCAAAAAAAATTATTTTGAATACACAAATAAACCAGGAAGATGGCTGATGTACAAATTGAAGAAGGAGAAAGAGAAAAAAAATAATACAATAGTTGCAAGACGTGAATGGGATTCTTCACCATCAGATAGAATGGAAAAAAAGCATTGCCCAATTTTTTTTTGAAAACTGTACAGCCAGGAGATATTTTGGAAGAAAATATTAAGCAATACTTAAATGAGAGGGGTTTACCGACAATATCAGATATAACAAGTGAAATGTTGAATGACAAAATCATGATGATTAAGATTAAGGAGACAATTAAAAAACAAAAAATAATAAAACTGGAATTGCAGCAGAACTCTACAAAGAAATTCAAGAGCCATTGGTGATATTAATGTTGGACCTATTATGAAGCGCTAGAACAAGCAAGATTACTCATGGACAGAGGCATATATTATGCTTATATTTAAAAAGAATTCAGATGATCAGCAGACTAAAAACTATAGGCCAAATTTGTTATTAAATGTGGATTATAAATTATTTGTTACAATAATTGCAAATAGAGTAAAAAAAATTAATGAAACCATTCACCCTAATCAAAATGGGTTTTTACCGAAAAGACATCCAAGGAATAATGCAAGAATGATAATGGATGTGTTGGAATACTATGAGGCTCACCCTGAAAAGCAAGTGGCGTTGATATTGTGGATGCACAAAAAGCATTTGGTAACCTAAATTGGCAATTTATTAATCAATTGAATATGATGAACTTTGGAGAAAAATGTATAGGGATGATTAGGACAATATATGTACTATATTGTACTATAAAATAATACTAAATAGAGAAACAACAGATAAATTTAATATAACTAAAGGAGTAAGACAGGGATGCCCACTATCCCCACTTCTATTTATTCTATCAGTAGAGGTACTACTGACACATATTAGACAAATACCAGAAATAAAAGGATTGAGAATTAAAAAGGAAGAATACAAGGTACAAGCATTTGCAGATGATTTGGTGTTTATTATAGAAGGTCCATTAGAGACATGAATGATATTAATATAAGAAATAGAAGAGTTTGGCAAAGTAGCAGGTTTTAAAATAAATAAAGGCAAAACAAAGATAATAACTAAGAAACTTACTATGAGTCAGAAAGAAGAATTGAAGGAGAAATTGGGAATTCAAGTGGCTAAAAAAGTGAAGTACCTTGGAATATGGCTGACAGCAAAATGCTCCTCTATAAAAGAGGACAACTATAATAAATTATTACAACAAATACAAAAAGATTTGGATAACTGGACAAAACTACAACTATCATTAATTGGAAAAAATTGCCACTATCAAAATGAACATATAACATAAAATTCCAAATTGTTACTCTGTAGATATCTTGAAATTACAATTCCCAGAATTATTTACTACCATATGGAATACATCTGCAGAAGGTGAGGTTTGTAGATCTTTCCATATAAAACCATATTTCAAGCATTCTTCACAAAGGGGATTCAAAAGTCCAGCAGCCATCAATTTCACACAGAGTTGTCACCCTGCTCCAAGAAAGCACTGAGCATGAAGAATCGTCTCAGGAGGAAGATGAGGTTTTCCACAACCATTTGACACAAAAGAAGATGATCCCCAGAGCAGAAGAAAAGCAGACTATATGTACAGGATGTGGGGATAACCACCCCAAAGCGGCATAAAAGTTCAAAGATGCCATTTGCCAGAGATATATCTGTCATAGGGAGAGGGACTTTTAAAATACAATTCAAAGAGTTTAGGGGACCCTTGCAGCTGACAGCAGTCAATGGTGCCTGTTGAGGTAATTCCCCATTAGGAGAATCAGCGCATACAGGGAGACATAGTGAGAGTAGTGAAGAATAATACACACACAGAGCACACAGATACACTGTACAGTTAATTTAGGTTTTTACTTTCAATAAATGTTTAAGCACAGTCCGAGATAAGCAGTCCAAGTCATTCACAGGTAAAGCAGTCAGTGTTCAGTTCAGGGATAATCCAAATAACAAAGTCCAGTATCAAAAAACAGTTCAGTAACAGACTTATATCAATGATCAGTAACAGTCATTAGGAGGAACGGCAACTCTCTCCAACAGAAGAAACAGACTCACTGAGACCAAGACTAAACAACCCAGGTTTCTGGCTCCATCTTATGGCCATTTGCAGAACCATACCCAATTACAGTTTTAGCATTCTCTTAAAGGCATAGTATTAAAATCTCTATCCTAGTTTATATATTTCCAACCCAAATAACTGTTAGGAGACTTACATTCCTAATATTCTCCCCTTTGGGTAGGACAATATATACAACCTTACATTCTAAGTCCATAATCCTCACAGCAAGCCTTATGCTTTATAGAGCCTTGGGCCTTTGTAAAATGATCTGCTATATTGTTTTCTGACATACAGTATTCTAGTTAATCATCTTACTTTGCACACATTGTCTCACATTTAAATATCTTAAATCTGTGTGTTTCGTTCTTGTCTTAACAGCAATAATTGAGGCCATCTGTATTGCTGATTGGTTATTTTCGTAAATAACAATAGAATCTGTTACATCAATTCCCAGGTCAATTAGTAGTTGCTTGTAACAAACTAAATCTGTACATAATAAAGATAAACATGACAATTCAGCCTCCATTGTTGACAAACTTAGATGTTTCTGTCTCATAGATCTCCATCCAATCAATGCCTTTCCCAATAATACTACAGTACCCGGTGTAGATTTTCCTGTATTTATGTCTATAGCAAAACTTGCATCAGCATACGCAGTTCAACTCAGTTCATCTTTAGGCTCCAAATACAATGCATAATGCACTGTTTGTTTCAGATATCTTAACATATGTTTAGCAGCTTGCCAGTGCCTTTCAGTTGGCTCAGTGTTAAATCTCGCTAATTGATTAACACTTTGCAAATAACAATATGTCTGGCCTTGACCAATTACTGAGATAAGATAAACTACCAATCAAGGACTGATAAATGTTCTTATCAAAAATAGGACTTTGAACATTATTATGGCTAAACTCCTGGCTCATTGGTGTTTTAGCTGGTTTACAAAGTTCTATTTTAAAACTTTTTAGAAATTGGTTAATTTTATCTGCCTGTGAGAACTTGTATCCTTCCCTAGTTCTATCTATTTTTAAACCAAGATATTGTTTGATTTTTCCTGTTTTATCTTAAATTTCTTTTCTAACAGTGAAATTATTTTAGTAGCTTCTTGTTGAGTTTTGGTGATTAATACTATGTCATCAGTAAACAATAGCAACAATGAAATTACACCATCACTTTCTTTTTTAAACAAACATGGATCAGCCATGCCAGCTACAAAACCTATGTTTGTTAATTCTTTAACTATACGTTGGTTCCACTCATATCCTGATTGCTTTAAGCCATAAAGACTCTTTTTCAATCTCCAACAATCAGTTGTATTATTATCTTTTATACCTAAAGATTTCTTAACTGGTGTCTTTCAAGTGTTCTTCTTGCCTCTTCAATCAATCTGCCAGTTATATCAGTTAAAGTTAGGCTTTCCTTTGGCAAAATTTCAAGGGAAGTGATGTAGTTGTCATAACTTTCATCTAGTGAAGATAGAATTATGTAGACTTGGTGTAGTTCAGAGAAAATAAGCTCTTTTTCATGCAGTTCTTGAAAAATGCTTTGCATAGTTTTCAAATGACTCAACATATCACCATTTGTCTGGAGATGCGTCTTGAAAAGCTTCCATGTTAGATTTATGTGAGCACCAATGTTATCTCGGACATAAATCCTCTTCAGCTTCTGCCAACACCCAACAGCCGTTTGCTCTCCACGGATATGAACAAGTTGTTGGTCAGACAGTGTTAAACCTATTATGCAAATAGCTTGTTCATTTTTAGGCATAAATTCTTCTATTTTTAGTCTATCTTCATCATCCTCTGGATCCCATTCCTCTACGTTTGGTGGATTTTCAATTATGTTCCACAAACCTTCTCTTCGTAGAAGCAGACTACATTTCATAGACCATGATACATAGTTTGTTCCATCCAACTTGGATATAAGGGACAAACTTTGTAGATTGACTTGTGCCATGTTTTCTTTATATGGATATAAAACTATAATTAATAAAACACAGCTGTCTGTTTACTGTAATGTATAACAACACAAACTCTCACTTTTACATAAATCTGTTTTATCCTAGTTAAACTGACTTTGCAGCCTCTGGGCCCATAACCAGTGTTAAGCCTGTGTTCTCTAACCAGGGTTAAGGAGACAAGCTAAACAGAATGTGCAGCGTTAGTCAGATAGGCACACAGATAAATGAGTGAGATAAGTTTGTATGTTTGTTAACATACAGTAAAAAATAACAGATACGCTTGTGCTATCAAAAATATAGTTTATTCCATTTATAGCATAGTCAAAATAACAGTCCATTAGTCATGTATCATTTAGTCAGTCCATTCAAGGATATTCCGTTAGCAAAGTCCGTGTAGAATATCCTATGTCAGTTCACTTACAAATCAGTCCTTTGTCTCTCTCCCGTTCGAGTAATGCAGTCTTGAGTCCATGCAGTAATTAGGGATCATCAAAGCCAGAGAGAGAGAGCAAGCTGTCGTCTTGCTTCTTTTAAAGTGCTTTCACAACCAATCCCTTAATTACATTCCTATATTTAAAGTTGCAGACACTTTAACTTATAAACTATGATTACATGTTTATTATTTTACCTAAACCAGTTAGGGTAAACAATGTTGTCCCTAACATTCTCCCCTTTTAGGAAATAATAATAAATATAACTATTTACATCTTTAAATCATATTTGTTACAACTTTCTTTAAACTTGATTACTCCTTGAGCTTTTGTAAATTGGTCTGCAATGTTTTCTTCCGTCATGCAGTATTCCAATTTAATTAGCCCATTCTTTACAGATTCTCTAACATTTAAGTATCTTAAATCAGTATGCTTTGATCTAGTTTTTACAGCTATATTAGTAGCTAACTTTATGGCTGCTTGGTTGTCCTCGTACACAATAATAGAATCTTTAACAGTTATACCCATGTCTAATAATAACTGTTTGTACAAAATTAAGTCAGTTCATAGTAATGACAGACATGGAAATTCTGCTTCCATCGTGGACAAGCTAATATGCTGTTGTCTGATTGACCTCCACCCTATTAGTGTCTTACCAAATAATATAGCCATTCCAGATGTTGATTTTCTAGTGTTTATATCAGTTGCAAAACTTGCATCTGCATAGGCACTAAGACTCAAATCACCCTTTGGTTCTATATACAATGCATGGTTCATTGTTCCTTTGCGATATCTTAAAATTCTCTTTAATGATTGCCAATGACATTGATGTGGATCTGAATTAAAAAAAGCCAGCTGATTAACACTATAAGCTATATCTGGCCTAGACCAATTGCTTATATATGATAAGCTACCAATCAAAGATTGATATATAGACTCATCAAATTTGGGACTTTGATCATCAGTTTGGCAAACTTCCTGACTCATTGGAGTCTTTGCCGTTTTACAAACTTCCATTTTATACATTTTAATTAATTGGCAAGTTTTATCTTCTTGAGATATCTTAAATCCATTTTTAGTTTTGTGAATTGTCAATCCTAGATACTTTTTAATTTCACCTAAATGCTTTAATTTTATCTTTTTAGCTAATAATGATATAATCTCATTAGCTTCATTATGAGTCTTAATTATCAAAGCAATATCATCTGTAAATAATAACAATAATGACACTGTTCCATTATTTTCTCTTCTAAACACACATGGATCTGCTAAACCAGATTTAAAACCTATATTGTTTAATTCTTTCACAATATATTGGTTCCACTCAAAGCCAGATTGTTTCAACTCGTAAAGACTCTTTTTGAGTTTCCAACAATCATTACTATTTACTTTATTGTCTTTTAAAATAATTGGCTTTTTCAAATATATAGTGTGCTGCAATGGTGCATGCAAAAAAGCAGTTTCTACATCTAAATGGTTAATGACATAGTTTTTCTTAGCTGCCCACACTAAAGCTGCTCTTAAAGATGTTGCTTTAAGACTTGGTGCAAAAACTTCATTGTAATCAGAGGCAGTTTGATTAAATCCTTGAGCTACCAACCTAGCTTTATGGGTAAGAGTCCCATCATTTCCTGTTTTTACTTTAAATATCCATTTGCACCCAATGGATTTTCTCCTGGAGATAATTTGGCATCTTCATATACTTTCATATACTTTCATTACCTTTAATGAATTTAGTTCTTTTTCCATTGCCTTTTGCCAATTTTCCTGATCCTTAGCAGGATACATCTTAAGTTCATCTATACTAGTTGGAACTTTATTTACTTGGCAAACTTTACTTGCTTGACACCTATCAGGTGGTCTAGTTACACGTGTAGTACGTCTAGGTATTACAGGACTTACAGGTGGACTTTCATTAACTAACTCTTCTTGATTATCTAACTCTTTCTGATCAACTGTTTCCTCTTGTTCTGGTCCTATTTGCTCTTCGTGGACTTCTTCTTTAATTGTACTCTTCTTATAACTAGTCTGTTCTTTCTGCCATTTGTAGGGTTCAATAATTACTTCATTATTTAAATCTTGCTCTAATCTATTCCATCCTACATGTTCTAGGAATTTAGCACTAGCACTGGTGTGAACTCTAGATGTACCTGGTTCCCAGAATCTATAAGATCTATGATTAGATTTATATCCTACAAAAAATAATCTTTTAGCTCTATGCTGTTCTTTTTGTCTAAGTTGTGAAGGGATATGCACCCATGCTGGTGCTCCAAATGTGTGCATGTAACTTAAATCAGGTTTTGTACCATGCCACAGTGTCAAGGGTAATTCACCTGTTGTTGAATTAACAACATTATTTAATATATGATTACCACACATTATTGCTTCTCCCCATAAATTATCAGGTAATCCTGAATCAGACATCATAGTACATGCAATTGACTGTAGTGTTTGGCCTCGTCTCTCTATAAAGGCATTATGTTGTGGCCCATATGATGCAGACTTTTTATGTTGAATATCTAACATTCTTAGTCTATTCTGGAATTTACTATTTGTAAATTCTGTACCATTATCTGTTGTAAGAGTTACTAATTTCTTTTTAGTTTTCCTTTCAGCAAATTTTATCCAATTAAAGAGATTTAGATACGTTTCAGTTTTGCTCTTCATTAAATAGCAAAACCCATATCTAGAATAGTGATCCATTATACTTAGTATGTATCGAGCTCCTCCTACACTTGGTTTTCTCGGACCTATTAAATCAGCAAATACTACTTCTAAAGGCTCTTTGGTAGTAAATCCATCAACTCTATTAGCCGGTTTGATCTTGCTCTTGCTTTGATTGCAAGCATTACATTGCAATACTTATTACAAGGTTTCAAACTTATTCCCTTAGATAATTCAACAGTTTTCTTAAGCATTTTAAAATTTAAATGCCCTAGCCTTCGGTGTAACAAGTGAATACATTCATCATGAGGTTTCTTATTATTATAAATCGTGTTAGCTACCTCTAAACCATTATCATTTAACACATATAATTCACCTCTTAAAGATGCAGTAATTTTCTTATCTTCTTTCTCAATTATGCAGTTATCTCCTTTAAAAGTAACTACATATCCTAGTTTAACCAAAATTCTAACTGAAATTAAATTAAACTTAAGCTGTGGTACATATAACATTTTTACATTCTCTTTTATAAAAGAACAATATACTATACCTTGACCTTTAGCTTTCAGTTTCCAGCCATTGGTTAACGATATCTGCTGTGTACTCTTGGACATTTTAATAAAATTTTTGTTATCATTTGTTATACAGTGGGATGCTCCACTATCAACCACCCATAAATTATTTTTTACAGCTCCGTTAGTATACATGGCTAACTCTAAATTTTTATTTATCTTTTGATGACTTTTAGTATTCTGGCCAGCGTTCTGGCGCTTTGCTTTTTTACAAAATCTTGCCAAATGTCCTCTTCCTCCACAATTAAAACATTTTTTAATTGCGTATGCAGTAGGAGATTCAATATCTTCTTTTTGAGGTTTTTCCCTGCTTAATTGATATCTTTCAAGTCTTCTTCTTGCCTCTTCAATCAATCTGCCAGTTATATCAGTTAAAGTTAAACTTTCCTTCGGCAATATTTCAAAGGAAGTTACGTAGTTGTCATAACTTTCATCTAGTGAAGATAGAATTATGTAGACTTGGTGTAGTTCAGAGAAAATAAGCTCTTTCTCATGCAGTTCTTGAAAAATGCTTTGCATAGTTTTCAAATGACTCAGCATATCACCATTCATCTGTAGATGCGTCCTGAAAAGCTTCCGTGTTAGATTTATGTGAGTACCAACGTTATCTTGAACATAAATCCTCTTCAGCTTCTGCCAACATCCAACAGCCGTTTGCTCTCCACAGATATGAACAAGTTGCTGGTCAGTTAATGTTAAACCTATTATGCAAATAGCTTGTTGATTTTTCTGCATAAATTTTTCTATTTTTAGTCTATCTTCATCATCCTCTGGATCCCATTCCTCTACATTTCGTGGATTTTCAATTAAGTTCCACAGACCTTCTCTTCGTAGAAGCAGACTACATTTCATAGACCATGATACATAGTTTGTTCCATCCAACTTGGATATAAGGGACAAACTTTGTAGATTGACTGGTGCCATGTTTTCTTATATGGATATAAAACTATAATTAATAAAACACAGCTGTCTGTTTATTGTAATGTATAACAACACAAACTCTCACTTTTTACATAAATCTGTTTTATCTTAGTTAAACTGACTTTGCAGCCTCGGGGACCATAACCAGTGTTAAGCCTGTGTTCCCCAACCAGGGTTAAGGAGACAAACTAAACAGAATGTGCAGCGTTAGTCAGATAGGCACACAGATAAATGAGTGAGATAAGTTTGTATGTTTATTAACATACAGTAAAAATAACAGATACGCTTGTGCTATCAAAAATATAGTTTATTCCATTTATAGAATAGTCAAAATAACAGTCCATTAGTAATGTATCATTTAGTCAGTCCATTCAAGGATATTCCGTTAGCAAAGTCCGTGTAGAATATCCTATGTCAGTTCACTTACAAATCAGTCCTTTGTCTCTCTCCCGTTTGAGTAATGCAGTCTTGAGTCCATGCAGTAATTAGGGATCATCAAAGCCAGAGAGAGAGCAAGCTGTCGTCTTGCTTCTTTTAAAGTGCTTTCACAACCAATCCCTTAATTACATTCCTATATTTAAAGTTGCAGACACTTTAACTTATAAACTATGATTACATATTTATTATTTTACCTAAACCAGTTAGGGTAAACAATGTTATCCCTAACACCACTCATATCCTGATTGCTTTAAGCCATAAAGATTCTTTTTCAATCTCCAGCAATCAGTTGTATTATTATCTTTTATACCTAAAGATTTCTTTAAATAAATAGTGTGTTGCAACGGTGCATGCAGATATACTGTCTCAACATCTAAATGGTTTATTGTGTATTTCTCTTTAGCTCCCCACACTAATGCTCCTCTTAATGTAGTAGCCTTCAGACTAGGTGCAAACACCTCATCGTAGTCATTTGCTGTCTGATTGAACCCTTGTGCTACTAACCTGGCTTTATGGGTAACCTGTCTACACCTGTCTTTAGCTTATCAACCCATTTACATCTTATGGCATGTTTACCTGGTGGTAACTTAACATTTTCGTATACCTCCAACTTTTTTTAATGATTCCACTTCCTTATCCATTGCTACCTGCCAAGCAGCCTGATCCTTAGCAGGATACAGTTTTAGTTCACTATAGTTACTTGGAACTATTCACTTGGCATACAACGCTAGCCTGATATCTATCAGGTGGTCATGTTACTCGGGTTGAACGTCTTGGTAATACAGGGCTTACTGGTGGACTCACTTGTGCCACCTGCTCCTGTTCTTCTATTTCTTCCGGTGCCTGTTCTACTACTTCCTCCTGTTCTTCCTCTTTAATGGCTATTTGTGGTTTATTTATTTCATCTTTAGGGACTATTTGGGTGTCAATAATATCATTGCTGGATTCCTGTACCAGGAATTATCCTACCCAATGTGCTCAAGAAATTTTTCACTAGCACTACAAGAAGCATGAGCTGTGCCTTGATCCCAGAATCTAAACGATCTATGGTTGGCCTCGTAACCCACAAAAAATAACTTCTTAGCTTTATGTTGCCCTTTCATTCTTACTTGTGAGGGAATATGCACCCATGCTGGAGCTCCAAATGTGTGTAGGTAACTTAAATTTGTCTTTCTGCCATGCCAACGAGTGAATTCACCAGTTGTTGTATTAACTACATTGTTTAAAACATGGTTGTTACACATTATGGCCTCACCCCACAGTGTTTCAGCAAACCTGAATCAGATAACATAGTATGAGCAATGGCTTGTAATGTTTGCCCTCTTTGTTCTACAAATGAGTTATGTTGTGATCTGTAAGGTGCAGAATGTTTATGCTTGACACCAGCCATTCTCCGTAGAACTGCTGCGAGCATCCAGAGAGTGGGAGGTGCTCCAGTCTTCACTTCTCACAGGCTGAGCTGAAATTGAGGAACGCCCTCTTCCTCCACGTGACTCCTCCATGCGTTCCCCCCAGTTTTAGCTCAGCCTTCGAGAAGACAGGCAGCTTTCTTCGTTCCTTGGTCGTTTCAGGTGTCGTTAATAATTGATTCAGGTTTGATTTTTCCTTTCCTCTCCCTGCAAGAATAGTGCGGTCCCAAATTTAGTTTTTGGAGTGATTTCGCTCCCAGGAGGGAAGTAAGGAGTTTGGAGTCTTTCGCCCCCCCCTCCTCTTCTAACCTCTGCCATTCCAAGCACGCTGGGCTCAGCCACTTGGCTCTGCGCTGTACTTTTAAAAAGCGCAATTGCGTTTTCCCCCCTAGAACCCCTCAGAGGAGGCAGCGCTTCCTCTCCCAGCTCCTTTCTTCTCCTGCTTGAAGTTGCGGTGAGCTGGTACGCTTCTGAGCTGTGTGCTCTGAGCCAGGTGGCCATTTTGGGTGCGCCTCGTGGCCGGCGCCATTTTGTTTTACTGATCAAGTAAGGCCTTATTTTTTTGGGATTTAAGTGTGAGCTGTGAGGCCTTTGTAGGCCCTTTAGCGGGACCGTCAGGCTGCGTGGAGCCTTTGATTTTACTGAGAGAGCACTGTGGCCCCGTGCCCTGTTGTCTCTCTTAGATTTAATATTGTTGGCTTTCTTCCTTGGCCCGCAGCTAGTTCAGAAGCACAGGCACGTACTCTCCATGTTGTTGGGGGGCTGCCTACAGAGGCCCCTTTTTTCTTGTCTTGCCTTTTGCAAATTGCTTGGCCTCAGCGTTCATTTGGTCTATTTGGAATTAAATTATTGTTTTTGCTGTACCTTCTTGGGTCTATTTGGTTTTCCTTACTTGAACCGGACCCCTTTTTTTGTAGTTAAATGCCAATGTATATATTCAGGTTTTTTAATTTAGCTTGCTAGAATTTTTTCTGTTTTTATTGCATAAGGTTCAAAAAAAAAAAAAAAGAGAAAGGAGATTTTTTTGAATAGATAATAGCTAGCTCTAGAATAAAATTTCTTCAAAAAGGGGGATGTGACCCAATTTTAGGAAAACCGGTTTATGTTTGTAGGCCGAACTCCTAGGCGTGCCAACCGCCATTTTTCTTCCAATACCATGGCAGAGGCTAATCCTACTGGCTCTTCTCTGAAGGCCAAGTCTAAGACGCACTACCTTCGCAAAAGGGACAAGGATTCTTCCAGTGCTTCTCAAAGAGATGCCTTACGACGTCATAAGGCCCTAGAAAGGGAGTTTAGCAAGCGGGCTAAAGAGTCACACTCTATAACACCTGCCTTTTCCTTCTACCCTCCCCTGCTGAGCAACCCTCTTCCTCTAGGGGCGGTACTTCCACCCGAGGCCACCAGCCCTCTCTTGTACCAGAGGCGGCCTTTACGCCGACCGCTGCAGGCCTACGCTCTGAGGATCCTGCTCCAATCATTGTACCTGAGAACATCAGGGAACGGATGCAGTCTGCCATCCGTCAAGGCATAGCTGAAGGAATGCAGCAGCTCGCTAGACCGGATTCCCGAGGGAGGACTCCTGAGGCTGAGTCTTTATCCGGGAGATCTCCTTCTGCACCAGCGTCACAGCATGGTCAGGTATCTCCTCACATGGATGTTCCATTCCTAGAGGGGGAGGATACCCAAGAAGAAGAGGGAGTGGGCCTTGAACCGTTCGGAGAGTACGAAGGTTCTGATAGAGGTTCCTTACAGTATTCGGAACTCTTTCTGGAGGGGGACCTAATGGAGGGAGAAATGTCGGAAGATGAGGGTCTTTCTCCTGAACAACCTGCTGTTGTGGGTCTTTTTAAACCCCATTTATTTAAGTCCTTGCTATTTAAGGCAAAGAACATTTCAGGTCTAGCCTCTCAGCCTCCTTCTGAACCCCCTCCATCGAGTCCAGAAGGTCCTGATGACCTTGTGTTCAGACAGCCGACAGTGGCAGCAGACATTATTCCAGCCCCCCCAATCTTCTCAGATCTGGTTGCAAAGCAGTTCGCCTCGGTGGGTCCTTCTCCGGCCCCTTCTAGTCAGGACAAGAGGTTGTTTACCCTGGATTCGGATTTCTCAGCTATGTTAGACATCCCAGAAGTAGATGATCCGATTGTAAGGCTTGCTTCCTCTTCCAATCCTACCGATGCACTAGAGGCACTGAAGCCAGAGGATAAGCGAGCGAAGATGGCGCTCCGGCGGGCTCACACCGCTGATGCCTGGGCTATCTAGTCGGCCACGGCTGCTTCCTTTTTCACCCGATCCTCCATCAGGTGGCTCAGACAGCTGAAGCAACACATTTCCCCAGCTGATACCAGAGCCCATCAAGATATTGCAAAGATCACGGCAGCGGCGGAATTTGCAGCCGACGCTACCTTTCATTCGGTTAAGTTCTCATCCCGAGCTATATCTTCCCATGTATCTGCCAGACGATTGCTTTGGCTTTGACACTGGCAGGCTGATATTAAAAATAAGTCTAAGTTGGCTTCAGCCCCCATAGTAAAAGGGAAATTATTCGGGCCCACTCTGGAGCCATTGCTCCTTGAAACCCGAAATAAGAAAAAGTTTCTGCCTTCACTTTTTCGTAGGCAGGAAGCCAAGAGTTCCCAGTCCTTTCGGAGGGACTCCTTTCGTCCCTCCTTCCAGTCATCATTCTCTCCTAGATTTCAGGACTCCCCCTCATTCCGGCCGTCCTACCAGGATCGGGGCGACTCAGGAGACAGAGGCAAGAGAGGGGGCAGCTACAGAAGGCCCTTCAGGGGTTCCAGGAGTAGAGCGGCCCGCCGGCCCAGGTAGCGTTGCAGGTTTTCTTACCACAGGCGGCCGCCTCAGCCATTTTGCCGACAAGTGGGAGGAATCCACCTCTGATACTTGGGTTACAAATTCAGTGCACTTTGGCTTGACCCTGCTGTTTCTCTCTCCTCCCCCCGAACATTTCAGGGTTTCACCCATTTCTAGGAAACCTACTAAACGGGCTCTTATGACTTCTGCCATCAAACATCTCTCTGATATTAGTGCTATTCAACCTGTACCCCCATCCCAACAGGGAAGGGGTTTCTATTCACTTTTATTCTTGGTGCCTAAACATTCCGAGGGATGGAGACCCATTTTAGATCTTAAGAGGTTAAATCGTTTTATTGTACGCCATAAATTCAAAATGCAGACTCTGCAATCGATTTTACGGGACATCAGAGAAGGAGACTGGATTACATCAATTGACCTTTCTGAGGCTTATCTCCATATTCCCATTCATTCCTCATATTCTAAATATCTCAGATTTTGTTATAATAATCAGCATTTCCAGTATGTAGCCCTCCCCTTTGGTCTAGCCTCAGCTCCGAGATCTTTCACTAAGGTGTTGGCGGCTATTGCAGCTCACCTTAGACAAATTCCCATCCGAATCCACTGTTACCTTGACGATATCCTGGTTGTATCCCCTTCCCGACATCAAGTCGAGAGTGATACTGGCGCTACCCTCTCGGTACTTCAGTCCCACGGGTTCTTAGTGAACTGGGAGAAGAGTCAGCTTACCCCCTCCACTAGTATATCCCATCTAGGGGCTGTGATTGACTCTGTTGAAGGAAAGGTCTTTCTCTCTCAGGAGAGACTTATTAGTATCCGCACCACTATCAAGGATATGCGGCGGACCGGGAAAGCATCGTTGCTCAATTTATCCAAACTGCTAGGTAAGCTAGTTTCCTGTATTTCCATTATTCCATGGGCTCGCTTGCATTCCAGATCTTTGCAATGGTTCCTCCTGCCATATCAGCATTCAGGAAGGAGCACGTCAAGGTTTATGGTGGGGGTCCCACCGAGAGTTCTCGCCTCCCTCCTGTGGTGGACACGACCATCTGTCAACAGAGGTCAGTTATTCCAGGAACCTCGAAGGGTTGTTCTCACGACAGACGCAGGTCTTTCTGGATGGGGGGCCCATCTGCAATCTCTCCCAGCACAGGGAGTTTGGACTCATGCGGAGCGAAGTCGGAGCATCAACTGGTTGGAGCTTCGTGCAGTGTACCTGGCTCTGCAGACATTCCTTCATCGGGTAAGGGGGCGCCATGTCCTGGTCCTAATGGACAATACTACAACCAAGGCCCACATCAATCGGCAAGGGGGCACCCATTCCCTCCTTCTCATGAGAGAGGCCGAGCGACTGTGTCGATGGGCAGAAGCGCACCTCTTATCCATCAGAGCGGAGCACATCTCCGGGGCCTCCAACGTCCAGGCGGACTGGCTCAGCAGGGCAACACTGGATCAGGCAGAGTGGCGCCTGCACCCACATTTGTTCGGAGAAGCAGCAGCCAGGTTCGGTCAGCCCCTAGTAGACCTTTTTGCATCTCCGCTCAACGCGCAAACACCGAGGTTCTTCTCCATTATCCCTCCAGCGGAGCAGAGAATCACGATGCCTTGCGTTGCCCATGGCCTCCCGGGCTACTGTGCGCCTTCCCTCCGCTTCCATTGATCCCCAGGGTGATTCGAAAATTGATAGCCGAGAAAGCAGAGATCCTCATGGTGGCACCTTGTTGGCCCAGGAGGCCGTGGTTTGCGGATCTCCGCAATCTGTCAGTATCTCTGCCATGGAGGATTCCGTTGGATCAGATTTCGCTGTCGCAAGACCCGCTGCTCCATCCAGAGCCACAGTGGCTACAGTTGGCTGTTTGGAGGTTGAGCGGGAAAGGATGATTGAGGAAGGCTTATCAGCCCAGGTCATTAACACCATTTTGGCGGCTAGAAGGCCTTCTACTACTCGCATTTATGAGGCTACCTGGAAAAGTTTCTGTAACTGGTGCCACAAATCATTCATCGACCCATGCTCTCCTTCAGTTGCACAGATCCTGGCCTTTTTACAAAATGGCCTAGATGGAGGTTTATCACCTAACACCTTAAGGAGGCAGGTAGCGGCGCTCTCAACAGTGGTTGCTGGCGGTCCTTTCGGTCCCCTTTCCCACCATCCTCAAATCAAGGCTTTTCTTAAAGGGGCTTCTAATTTGTGCCCGTCAGTAGTGCACAGGTACCCGACATGGGACCTTAATAAAGTTCTCCTGGCCTTGACTAGATCTCCTTTTGAGCCTCTCAGGGAGGCGTCACTTCAATTTCTTACATTTAAAACAGTTTTTCTGATGGCTATTACTTCGGCTTGAAGGATATCTGAAATTGCAGCTCTATCCGTGAGAAAAGATCTGTGCATTTTTCATTCAGATCGGGTGGTTCTGAGACCAGACCCAGCATTTATGCCGAAGATTAATTCACCGTTCCACAGGGCACAGGAGTTGGTCCTGCCTAATTTTTGTCCGAAGCCTCTGCGCGAGCAAGAGAGGCAGTGGCACACCCTTGATGTTCGAAGGGCTTTGCGTGTTTACATTTCTCGTACGCAGTCCATCAGGAAGGCAGAGTCTCTATTTTTGTCATTTCAGCCAAAGACACTAGGCTGTAAGGTTTCTCCGTCCACGGTAGGCAGATGGATTAGGGCTGCCATATCCAAGGCCTATTTAGTTCAAGCTATTCCAGTTCCCAGTGGGGTTACCGTTCACTCCACCAGAAGTGCAGCTACCTTGGCAGCCTGGGCTACTCAGGCGTCTATTCTTGATATTTGCCGGGCGGCCACCTGGACTTCCCCATCTCCCTTTATAAGACATTATAAGATTGATGTTTACGCCTCAACTGAAGCATCTTTTGGCAGGCGAGTTTTGCAGCAAGTGGTGAGAGATCCTGGGGAAGTTCCAATCCAGACGGACTCCCACCCGTAGGACACACTTGCTTTGGTATGTCCCACTCTCTGGATGCTCGTAGCAGTTCTACGGAGAATGGGCGTTGGTTCTTACCTGTTACGCCTCTTCTCGTGGAACTGCGTAGAGCATCCAGCCCCACCCTGTTGGTCCGTCTGTAAAGGGGGAAAACCTGTTTCGGCCAATGGTTTCTAATGTTGTAGTTCATGTTGTTTAATACTTAAGAGTAGAGGGTTGTTTTTGTCCTCTCGTCTTCGATAAAACTGGGGGGAATGCATGGAGGAGTCACGTGGAGGAGGAGGGCGTTCCTCAATTTCAGCTCAGCCTGTGAGAAGTGAAGACTGGAGCACCTCCCACTCTCTGGATGCTCTACGCAGTTCCACGAGAAGAGGCGTATCAGGTAAGAACCAACGCCCAATTTCAACATAGTTTGGAATCTTTTGTTAACAAACTCAGTCCCATTATCAGTAACTAAAGCCTGCTCGGTTTAGACTGATTAGACTGATTTGCCTCTCTAGGCCTGGAGGTCACTGGCATCCACACCATCTGAGGTGATAGCACCGAGGAGCTGATCAAAGAGTTCATGGACTTTTTCAATGGGAGTTTGGGCAAGTATATGGGGACACCCATCTCCTTCAACCTGGACCCCAAAATGGCCTCTATAAGAATGAAGCCACTTTGGGTCCCCTTTTGCATTGAGACCCAAAATAGACATCAGCTGGATAAACTCAGTGTCCAGGTGGTTCTGGAGCTGATAGATCACACCAAATGGGAGACACCCATAGTAACACCAGTCAAACCAGATGGCTCAATCTGCATCTTCGCAGACTATAAATGTATGATCAACAAGGCCTTACAGCAGACCGCTTATCCAGTGGCTGTCGTACAGCATTTATTACATTCCCTGGGCAAAGAAAAAACTATCACAAAATTAGATTTTGCACAGGCATACCAGCAGCTACTGGTGGACAAAGCTACTGTGGAAGCACAGATTATTGTAACGGGGGGGCTTTAAATGCTGCCAGTTGCAATTTGGTGTGAGTGGCACCAGGACTATTTCAAAGCCTCATGGAACATCTTTTACAAAGTATTCCAGGGGTCATGCCATATTTCGATGATGTCCTGATATCCTGATTCCCAAAAGAATGTATTCAGTCTAGTGAGATTCTTGTAAATAGATAAAAAAGCAGTTTTGATTAGTTCATCTGGTTCCTTGTGCTTGATATTATGGGATATCAAGTGCTGGCAGAAAAGTTCCACTACTTGCTAATAATACAATATTCCATTCATATGATTTGTCTTTTCAAGATGGGATAAATGTGTAAGGGTCTCTTTGGACAACTGATGATATATAATAACTGGTACCTTGAATTGTACTGGAAGCCCACAAGTAACCAGTGTACCTCATGGAGTAGTGGAATCATATGTGTATACTGAAGCACATTGAATTCTTTCTGTACTACTTTATTATGGATCAGTTGTAATTTCATAATGGTCTTCAAAGGCAATCCCATGTAGTGGACATTGCAATAGTACAGTCATGAGTTGGCTGGGTAGGAATAACTATATGAGACTTCTCCTGATACAGATTGGGCACAGTTGGCGCACCAGATAAAGCTGTGTAATGGTCTCTTAGCCTCAGCTGCCAGATGCCACGTGTTCTATGAGCAGGAGCTATGAATTCAAAAAGATGCCAAGGTTTTGCACTATCCTGAGTGGAAGTACATATCCAAGTATAAAGATGTAAGGTCCCCAGATCTAGTAAGCTGCCTCCCCCACAAAAAAACACAGCCTGACAGATTTGGCAAAACTGAGCCTGAATATTTTTTTCCATCCAGAACCACCACCTCCAGAAACTGGGATGGATGACTGACAACATTTATTTGCCAACTGAGGATCAAAATCAACAATTGGATATCATATGCATATTGACAGATCTCCAAATCAGCAATTGGCTACTCCAATGGTTTCATGTAAATGTTAAACATGAGGGAAATATATAATCAGGATTTAAAGCACCTTACAAATGAAGGTTTGAAAACACAAGCTTTCCCCTCCCCCTAAAACCAACTGGAACTGGCTCTGAGAAAGAAGAATAAGCACTGTAATACATTGTTGGAAAATAAACAGACTAGAAAAAAGCCAAGTATTCACCCATAGTTAATAGTGTAGTTTACTGCTATACAAACTAAGAACAAAATGTATTTGGTGCAAAGAATTTTAGTGGATAGAGTATGTGTGTTGGCCAAGCATAAATATGTACACAAATCTAATCATACACAAATATGGACAAATATAAGTATAGCAACAGCTTTCTATTCCTTACTTTATAAAACAAATGCATTTGGGAAAAAACCTTTCCTTGTGTCTAGTTGTTCTGGTGTGCGCTGCCATATAGCATCATTTTGAGGATAGAAGTTGGAACAATTTATGTCCAGGATGGGAGGGCTTTGTACATATTTTCACAGCTCTCTTTTTGACTCATGCAATATACAGGTCCTCAGTGAGTGAAGGCAGGTTGGTAGCAATTGTTTTTTCTAAAGTTCTAATTATCTGTTGAATTATCCATGTCTGTTTTGTTTGGTTGCAGAGCCAAACCAGACCGTTAACAGAGGTGCAGACGACGATAGATTCAATAATTCCTCTGTGGGACTGAATCAGCACTCTTTGGGCAGTTTGAGCTTTCTGAGTTGGCACAGAAAGAACATTCTTTGTTGTGCTTTTTTGATGAAGTTTTTGATATTGGATGTCCATTTTAAGTCTTGAGATAGGATAGAACTTAGAACTTTGAAGGACTCCACTGTTGATACTGTGTTGTCTAGTATTGCAAGAGGTGGTAGTATAGGAGGGTTTCCCCTAAAATCCACCACCATTTTTATGGTTTTGAGTCTGTTTCATTCCAATTGCACCACAAGGCTAGTTGTTCAACCTCCCATCTGTATGCAGATTCGTCATTGTCTCAAATGAGATCAATCACTGTTGTATCATCTGCAAACTTCAGTACTTTAACAGAAGAATCTTTTGAGATGCAGTCATTGGTACAGAAAAGTGGAGAGAGCACACAATCGGGGGGGGGGGGCTCTGCTAATTGTACAGGTATATGATGTGATTTTGCGTAGCTTTACCTGAGGCTTCCTGTCTGTTAGGAAGCTTATGATATATTTACAAGTGTGGTCAGGTATAGCTAGCTGATTTAGTTTAGTTAAAAGAATATCTGGAATGATGGTATTGAATGCTGAGCTGAAATCTATAAAGGGGACCCTTGCATCTTTGAAGATTCAAGATGTTGTAGGATGTAGTGCAGTCATATTTATTTATTTATTTATTATTTTGTCAAGCATGTATGAGAAAAAAAGTATAAGTATGAACATAACATAACATATAAACATATAAGTATAAACAGCTATAAGTACATACATAATAAATGAATATGAATAAATGGATACATGGGAAGAGTAGGACAGGGATGGTAGGCATACTGGTGCGCTTATGCACAGACCTCTTAGGTCCATGGTAGGCATTTTAAGATTAAAGTTTTGGGGGTTTGATGATGTAACAACAGAGTCAGGTAGTGAGTTCCAGGCATTGTCCACTCTGTTGATGAAGTCATATTTTCTGCAATTGAGTTTGGAGCAGTTTACTTTGAGTTTGTATCTATTGTTTGCCCATGTATTATTGTGGTTGAAGCTGAAGTAGTCATTGATAGGTAGGACATTGTAGCAGACAATTTTGTGAATTAAGCTTAGATGAGACCATAGGCGGCATTGTTCTAGGTTGCCCAGGCCCAAAATTTTGAGCCTGGTAGCATAAGATATCCTATTGCAAGCAGAGGAGTTGAGTACTCTTCTCATAAAATACCTTTGGACTCACTCAATTGTATTAATGTCCACTATACAGTATGGATTCCAGGCAGATGAGCTGTATTTGAGAATTGGTCTAGTGAAGGTTTTATATTCCCTGGTTTGCAGTACAGTGTTACTGGAGAAGAAGCTTCACAAAATTTGGTCTGGGGCTTAGATCTTTTAAAATGAGTATTCCTAGGTCCTTGACAGAGTGAGGGTCATCTACGAAGTTATATCTGCCCAGTTTGTATTTAGTATTCTGATTTTGTTGTCAATGTGTAAGACAGAACATTTGTTGGTTGAGATTTGCCAATTGAATCAAAGGCTTTGCAGAAGTCTATGTGAATTGTGTATATTGCTTTACTCTGGTCAAGTTGTGTAGTTTAAATGTTTTTGCAGTGTAGGAGTTGTAGATTACAGGACAATTTTTTCCTGAAACTAAACTGTTTCGGTTTGTAGGTTGTTTGTCTCTAAGTGGAAGGTAATGGATTGGCTGATAATTGATTCCATGATTTTGCAGTGAAACAACCTAATGAGATTGGTCTGTAATTTTCAGCTAGGTTGAGGTTTCCCTTTTTGAAGATAGGAATAACTGTGACTAATGATCATAGGTTGGGCAAAGAGCTGGTTATAAAAGATATCTCATAGATTGTGCTTAGTGGTTCAGCTATAGAAATGGAAAGCTTTTTCAAGAAGAAGGCATATAATCCATCAGGGCCAATAGATAGAGATGGTTTTAGTTTGCATAGTGCCTTTTAAACGATGTCTTCTGTAAAATCAATATGTAACAGATTGCTGCAATTGCTTGTGGTACAATTAGGAAATGTGGGGCATGAGCCATTGCTATTGACAAAGACTAAACTGAAGAACGTGTTGAAAATATTGGCTTTAATGGCTTCATCATTATAGTCTTTCCCATTAGGCCCGTTTAGGGATGGCATGGTTTTCAAGTCTTTAAGTTTGGTATTTATAAAATTATAGAAGGCACAGGTAGATTTTGTGTGTAACAGTTTTTCCTCATGTTTGTAGTAGTAATTGGTGCATTCTGCTTTATCTGATGGCATAATGTTTTGTAGCATCTTTTAAAGTTAGCTATGTAGCCAGTTTTGTTTTTTCGCCAACGAGATTTTTTTTAATTGGAGCTTCCTTATTGTTATGGGTAATTTGTTTTTTCTGGCTTTGGGGTTACTATTGGCGCATATAGTTTAATGACTCTTTTCACTTATTATTAACTTATTATTAACAGCATCATCTGTTGATCTATTTGCTTGATAGGCAAATTATAAGAGGGCTTCCAGCAGATCCATGATGATTTTCAGATGGACCAGCACTAGCCTTTCAAAGGTTTTCATAATTACAGATGTTAGAGCAACCGGTCTGAAGTCATTCAGTTCCTTGATGGAGGGTTTCTTTGGCATTGGGATGAAGGAGAAGGAACAAGAAGGAACATAGCACATCTCTAGTGATTTATTAAAGATTTGGTTGAAGATGGGTGCCAGTTGAGCAGCTTTTAAGCAAGGAGTTATCTTGTCTGGACCCGGTGCTTTTTCTGGCTTTTGTCTGTGAAATAGACCTTGCATCTCATTTTCTGTATTCACTAGATGTGGTGGGCCCAATGGGATGAGGTCAGTTGTAGCAGTTGTTGTTGGTGTTTCTGAGATGGGGATTGTGGAGATAGGTGGCAGTAGTTTTCTCTCAAACCTAAAGTAAAACACATTCAGGTCATCTGCCAGTTGTTGATTTCCTTCAGCATGGGAAGGAGGTTTGTTGTAACCAGTAATATTTTTTAAGAGTTTTCCTCATGTTTGCTGGTTCATTTCTTGAGAACTGGTTCCTTAGCATTTCAGAGTAGCTTCTTTTTGCTGCTCTGATCTCCTTTTTAATATGTTTCTGGCCTGATTGTACAATATTCTATCACCTTTTCTATAAGCTTCTTCTTTGGTACAATGTAGTTGCTTACGTTTGGCTGTGAACCTAGGTTTATTGTTACTGTATATTCGCAGGTTTCTGGTTGGCACACATAGGTCTTCACAAAAACTGATATATGATGTTACAGTATCTGTGAATTCATCCAAGTCTGCAGAGGTAGCTTCAAAAACATTCCAATCAGTACAGTCAAGGCAAGTCTGTAGCTTTACTTTGCTTCCTCAGTCCAAGTCGTCACTGATTTAATTGTTGTTTTCATGGTTTTAAGTCTTTGCCTTTAAGCAGGTACAAGATGAATCATGAAATGATCAGAGTGTCCCACAGCTGCTTGTGGTAAAGTCCAATAAGCTTCTTATAAGGTTATGTAGCAATGGTCTAAAATATTGTTGCCTCTAATGCGACAATTGACATGCTGAAAATATTTTGGAAGCTTTTTCCTTAAGTTTGCTTTTTTAAAATCTCCTAAAATAATTGGAAGTGAATCTGGGTGTTTAACTTCAGTCCACATAATCTAGTCAGCTAGACTTCATAATGCATTGTTTACACAAGCTTGTTGAGAAACATACACAGCAATTAGGAGAAATGAGGAAAACTCTTGTGGAGGATAAAATGGCTTGCAACTGATAATTAATGATGTAAATCCACATCACATAATTTATTTAGTATAGTTATATTTTGGCACCAACTGCTGTTAATATTTAAAGAAAGGCCTCCTTTCTTTTTACCTGATGTTTCTGCAATTCTGTCTACTCTTTGTATCTGAAACCCTGGGACATATAAGCTGCTATCAGCAATTGACTCATTTAGCCAGGTTTCAGTGAAACACAACTGCTGAGTTGTAAAAATCAGAGTTGTATCTATTTAAAAGAAGTATTTCTTCCATCTAATTAGTGAGTAAACGTACATTAATTAGAGAGAGTGAAGAGATAAAGTGGTCTTTATACCACTTTTCCTTGGTCCATTCAAAATTCCTGCTCACTTACCTCTTCTTCATCTCCAGTATCTTCTACATTTGTTTTTGTTTATCCATTGTTCAGAGGAAGTTGCTTCTTCCTGTGTTAGAATCTCTTCTGCTTCTCCATAGAGCTGCTGCGAGCATCCAGAGTGGGAGGTGCTCCAGTCTTCACTCTTACAGGCTGAGCTATAATTGAGGAACGCTCCTCCTCCTCCACGTGACTCTTCCATGCGTTCCCCAGTTTTACGAAGATGAGAAGACACAACTATCCTCTCCATTTTATAACCACCATTTTTTTCTTGTCTAAATATCCTTTTTGGTGTCATGGCAGAAGGCAATCCCAGCGGTCCTTCCTTGAAGGCGAAGTCAAAGACACACTATTTGCGCAAAAGGGACAAGGACTCCTCCAAGGCCTCCCAAATGTATGCTTTAAGGCACCATAAGGCCTTGGAGAAGGAGTTTGACAAACGATCTAAAGATGTAACCCTTGCCACACCCTCTACCTCTACTCAACCCCCTCCCCTGTCAGGGCAACCTTCTCCTTCCAGGTGCTCACCCACCCGAAGTCACCAGGCCTCTCACACGCCTGAAGCGACCTTCACACCAACCGCTGCGGGTCTATGTCCAGAAGACCCATCCACAACGATCATTCTGGACAGCATTAGAGAGTGGATGCAACTGGCCATCCATCAAGGAATAGCAGAGGGGATCCAACAGCTATCCAGACCAGGTTCCCAAATGATGGCGACTGAGGTCGAATCTATGTCCGAAAGATCCCTCTCCAGGCCGGCGTCGCAACGCGGTCAGGTACCTTCCCAAGTGGAAGCCCTTTTCCCAGAAGGGGAGGAGGCTCAGGAAGAAGAGGAATTGGGTTTTGAATCCTTCAGGGAAGAGGAAGGTTCAGATAGGGGGTCTTTACAGTATGCCAAACGCTTTTTCGAGGTAGACCCCATGGAAAAGGAGATGTCAGAGGATGAGGGCATTGCCCCTGACCAACCAGTTTTTTTAAGCTTGTTTAAGCCTCATTTGTTTAAGTCTTTGCTACTCAAGGCAAAGAATGTTTCAGGCCTAACTTCCCAGTCTCCCTCTGATCCATCTCCAGTGACCCCGGGGGCCCCAGAAGATTCCATATTCAGACAGCCGGTCATCGAAACCAAGGTTATTCCTACTCCCCCAATCTTTTCTGACTTGGTCATGAGGCAATTGGCCTCTGTGGGTCCCCTCCTGCTCCTTCCAGCCAGGACAAGAGATTGTTTAATCTCGACCCGGAATTTTCTACCATGCTAAGCACTCCTGAGGTAGACGACCCCAAAGTGAGACTAGCATCATCATCCAATCCCACTGACGCTCTGGAAGCGCTGAAGCCAGAGGGTAAGTGGGCAGAGATGGTGCTGCGGCGAGCGCACCAGTTGGATGCTTGGGCCATCCGATCGGCCACAGCCGCATCTTTTTTCACTCGATCTTCCATCAGGTGGCTCAGGCAGTTGAAACAGCATGTCCCCCCATCAAACACCAGGGCCCATCAGGATATTGCCAAACTCACGGCCACAGCGGAGTTTGCAGCCGATGCCACGTTTCATTCTGTGAAATTTTCATCTCGGGCCATCTCCTTGCACGTTACTGCCCAAAGGCTACTCTGGCAGGCTGATATTAAGAATAAAACTGAGTTGGCCTCAGTTCCCATATCAGAGGGAAAATTGTTTGGCCCGGCACAAGAGCCATTGCTGATGGAGAGCCGAAATAAGAAGTTCCTCCCATCACTTTTTCGCAGGCAAGAGCTCAGAGGGTCCCAGCCCTTTCGGAGGGGCTCTTTTCACACCTCCTTCCAACCCTCCTTCACCCCTAGGTATCAGAGTTCTCCGACATTCCGTTCGGTCTATCAGGACCGGAGCGACTCGGGAGACAGAAACAGAATGGGAGGCAGCTGCAGGAGGCCCTTCTGGGGTGCAGGGAATAGGGCATCCTTTCGTCCCAGGTAGAGTTTCAGCCTCTTATCCCATTGGCGGTCGCCTTAAGTATTTTGCCGACCAGTGGGAATCATCCACTTCGGATGCCTGGGTTAGGGACACTGTAAGGTTTGGCCTCTCTCTTCAGTTTCAGTCTCTTCCTCTGGACCACTTCATGGTTTCTCCCCTTACCAGAGACCCAAGTAAGCGGGCTCTCATGGCAGCCGCTATCAACCATCTTTCTGATATCAAGGCCATCTAGCCCATGCCACCTTCACAGCAGGGAGGGGGGTTCTACTCCCTCCTCTTCTTGATCCCTAAACACTCCAGGGGTTGGAGGCCCATTTTAGATCTAAAGAGGTTCAATCGCTATATCGTTCATCACAAATTCAAAATGCATACACTTCAGTCAATCTTACAGGGCACCAGGAAGGGAGACTGGCTTACATTAATTGACCTCTCCAAGGCATATCTTCAAATACCCATTCACCCCTTGTGTTCCAAATATTTGAGATTTTGCTACAACAATCAGCATTTCCAATACGCGGCCCTTCCCTTTGGTCTCGTCTCGGCCCCAAGGACCTTCACCAAGGTGTTGGCAGCTCTGGCGGCCCACCTCAGACACTTCCCTATCTGCATTCACTGTTACCTTGACAACATTCTTATTCTATCCCCTACCCAACATCAGGCCGAGAGTGACACTAAGACCACCCTCTCGGTGCTTCAGGCTCATGGCTTCCTTGTTAACTGGGAGAAGAGTCAGCTTAACTCTTCCCCCCTATAGCTCACTTAGGAGCTGTGATTGATTCGGTTGAAGGGAGGGTCTTCCTTTCCCACGAGAGGTTCAGCAGTATCCAAAAAGCTATCAGGACTATTATACGGACTAGAAAGGCCTCATTGCTAGAATTATCCAAGTTGCTTGGAAAGTTCGTTTCGTGCATATCAATTATCCCCTGGGCACGATTACATTCCAGATCCTTAAAGTGGTTCCTCCTATCTTATCAATGTTCCAGAAGGAGCAACTCAGGCCTCGTGGTGAAAGTTCCTCCAAGGGTTCTCGCCTCCGTCCTCTGGTGGACAAGACCCTCTACCAACAGAGGCCATCTTTTCAAGGAACCCCAAAGGTTCACTCTCACAACAGACGCTAGCCTCTCTGGATGGGGGGCCCACATGTAGTCACTTTCAGCCCAGGGATCTTGGTCAGCAACCGAGCGGCGCTGCAGCATCAACTGGCTGGAGCTTCACACAGTATACCTAGCCCTGCGCGCCTTCCTCCCTCAGGTGCGAGGGCACCACATACTGGTCTTAACAGACAACACTACAACCAAGGCCCACATCAACAGTCAAGGGGGCACCCATTCCATCCGTCTCATGAGGGAAGCCGAGCGGCTCTGTCGGTGGGCAGAGGTGCATCTCTTATCCATCAGGGCGGAACACATCTCGGGAGTTTCGAATGTCCAAGCAGACTGGCTGAGCAGGGCCATGCTGGACCAATCAGAATGGCACCTACACCCCTCTTTATTCAGGGAGGCAGCAGCAATATTCGGTCAGCCTCTGGTGGACCTGTTCGCATCTCCACTCAATGCCCAGACACCGAGATTCTTCTCGCGTTACCCCGCCAATGGGGCAGAGAACCACGATGCCCTGCGCTGCCCCTGGCCCATCGGACTTCTGTACGCCTTTCCCCCCCTCCCGTTGATTCCCAAGGTGATTCAGAAATTAATACTCGAAAGGGCAGAAGTCCTCCTGGTAGCCCCATATTGGCCCAGGAGAATGTGGTTTGCGGATCTTCGTAATCTGTCAGTGGTCCCACCATGGAGGATCCCCCTAGACAGGATCTCACTGTCCCAGGGACCTTTTCCACATCCAGACCCACAGTGGCTTCAGTTGGCTGTCTGGAGGTTGAGTGGGAAAGGCTAAAAAATGAGGGCCTGTCGGTCCACGTCATCAATACTATCCTGGCAGCAAGGTGACCTTCGACTACCCACATTTATAATGCAACATGGAACATCTTTTGCAGGTGGTGCCATAAGGCATCAGTCAACCCGCTCTGTCCTTCAATTGCACAAATTCTGGCCTTCCTACAAAACAGGCTAGATAGGGGCCTCTCCCCCAATACTCTGAGAAGACAGGTCGCAGCCCTGTCAACGGTGGTCACTGGCAGTTCTTCTGGCTCACTTTCCCACCACCCTCGCATAAGGGCTTTCCTTAGAGGGGCTTCCAATCTGCACCCTCCAGTGATTCACAGATACTCTACCTGGGATCTTAATAAGGTTCTTATGGCTTTAACTAAACCTCCCTTCGAGCCTCTCAGGGAGGCGCCACTTCAGTTTCTCACATTCAAAATGGTGTTCCTTGTGGCGATAACACCGGTGAGAAGGATATCTGAAATAGCAGCTCTATCCGTGAGAAAGGACTTCTGTGTCTTCCACACTCATCGGGTGGTTCTAAGACCAGACCCCACCTTTATGCCTAAAATCAACTCGCCATTTCACAGAGCACAGGAATTGGTCCTGCCTAATTTTTGTCCAAAGCCTTCTCGAGAAAGGGAAAGGCAGTGGCACACCCTCGATGTTCGAAGGGCACTTCGTATCTACATCTATCGTACACAGTCTATCAGAAAGTCAGAGTCGTTGTTCCTGTCTTTTCAGCCAAAGACGCTGGGCTGCAAGGTATCCCCGTCTACCGTTGGCTGCTGGATTAGAGCTACCATATCCAAGGCCTATTTGGCTCAGGCCCTTCCTGTTCCTAGTGGGATAACCGCTCACTTTACAAGGAGTGTAGCCACCTCGGCAGCCTGAGCTACTCAGGCGTCGATTCAGAATATCTGTCGAGTGGCCACCTGGGTGTCTCCGTCTCCTTTTATATGCCACTATAAAATCGATGTTTACGCCTCAGCTGAGGCATCCTTTGGCAGGCGAGTCCTTCAACAGGTGGCAAGAGAACCCGAGGTGATTCCGGACCAGACAGAGTCCCTCCCATAGGACAGGCCATGCTTTGGTATGTCCCATTCTGGATGCTCACAGCAGCTCTATGGAGAATGGGCGTGGTACTTACCTGATACGCCCTTTCTCGTCGAGCTGCGTAGAGCATCCAGCCCCACCCAAATTGGTCCATCTGGTGGGGAATCCTGTTTCGGCCAATGATGTATATAGTTTATAGTTGAGACTTGTATAATAGTTGACATGAGAGGATAGTTGTGTCTTCTCGTCTTCGTAAAACTGGGGAACGCATGGAGGAGTCACGTGGAGGAGGAGGAGTGTTCCTCAATTATAGCTCAGCCTGTAAGAGTGAAGACTGGAGCACCTCCCCTCTGGATGCTCTACGCAGCTTGACGAGAAAGGGCGTATCAGGTAAGTACCAACGCCCAATTTATAAAGACGAGGGTGGTGGTGGTTAAGTCAGAGAAAGCTGCCCATCAAAGAAATATTGCTTGATACTTAGCAGTTGGTGTCTTGAGTATGAAATCTACAGTGAATCACAAAGAATGATTTTAAAAATAGCAGAACTATCAGAGAGCATATACACTTATGTTATTGAACAGCTGAGCCATCTGGACTTTCATTTCCACCAACTAAACTCCAGGGATGAACTTTCCATTTTTCTGACTTCTTTTGCTGATTCTTTCTTTGGTTTCAGCGACCTCAGGATGTTTCCCAGGTTTTAATCTGCACTGTGGATCTTCTGCCTCATTGTTCTTCTAGCTGTTGCCTCTTCTGCTCCATGTTGAATTATGTGACACCCCAACAGCATCTTCTCTCACGTCTAAAGAAAAGCCCTATCCTTTCTACTTGACCTGGCTTCTTTGATATTTCTTTCTTTTGAAAATTACAGTTCAGTTTTCAAACTATTTTAAGAATTTAAACTGCAACTATTATGCCCAAGCTCTACAAGTGAAGATTTTTACAGAGAAAAAAATATAATTGATTATCTATTGCAGGACAGTTTATTCTTTGGAAGTGTATTCTTTCAAATACAATCCACTCTCAAACTTCATAGATGGCTCTAAAGGATAACATGATCAACTGCATCACTGACAAAATCATAAAGCATAGGATAGGATAAAATGCAATGCAATGCAATGCAATGCAATGCAATGCAATGCAATGCAATGCAATGCAATGCAATGCAATGCAATGCAATGCAATGCAAAAAAATGCAATAAATTTATTTGGTCAAATATGATTGGACACACAGTCTCTGGTGCAAAAGCTCTCAGTATACATGCAAAGCAACAGAGTAATAATAATCATAACAATAACAGAATTGAATTGAATTGAATTCTTAATTGTCATTGTACGTATATACACAGTATACATACAACAAAATTCACATAATACCCAGAGATCAGACTCAGCATGTACACACACATGACAATCCCCAAATACCTCCCCACCCACCAAAATTCCTTGCTCCTAAAAACACACAAGCATCCACATAACAGACCCTGTAATACTGTCCAACAACTCACTGATGGTGGTATTAAGTTCATTGTTAAGTGCAATTATAGCTTTGAGATAAAAACTATTCAGAAAATGTGTGGTCTGAGTTTTAATTGTTCTGTATCTTCTTCTTTAATTGTTCTGTATCTTGAAGGCAACAGTTCATAAAGATTGTAAACAGGATGGGAAAAATCTCTGAGAATGTTGTGCAACTTCCTCAAACAACAAGATGCGAAACAACAAGATGTCATCCAGGGCTGGCAGCTGGAGCCCAAAGATATTCTGGGCAGTTTTAATGATTCTCTTTAGAGCTTTTTTGTCCGCTACAGAGTTGCTCCCATACCATACAAAAATGCAATATGTCAGGACACTCTCAATGATGCTGCGGTCGTAGGATAGTAGTAGATACTGAAATAGATTTATCTTACTGAGCATTCTCAGGAAGTACAGCCTCTTCTGTATCTTCTTTACAAGCATGTTAGCATTCATGAGGCTTTCTCCAAGATATAAATGCCCAGAAATTTAAAATTTCCAACCTTCTCCATCTCCTCACCATTTATGTACAATAGTAAATGTACATTTCTCTTCCTCCTGAAGTCAATTATAAGTTCTTTAGTTTTTTGCTGTTAAGTGTAAGATTACTTTCTTTGCCCCACAGTGTCAGCCCTTGCACTCCCTTTCTTTAAGCAGACTCATTGTTCTTATTAACGAGCCCCATCACTGTCATGTCATCTGCAAATTTAATAACTGCATTGGCGTTATACAATGGGGTACAGTCATGTGTGTACAAAGAATAAAGAAAGGGGTTTAGCACACAATCCTGTGGGGCTCCTGTGCTTGGTATCTGTTATGTTCTGTGCATGGGCGCAAGAAATGGACACAAGATGATGAACAGTGAACTTCAACTCTTTATTTAACATTGTGGAACAGAGCAAAAATTACAGCAGCAATAGCCCTTTTGATAGGCAAGCTGCTGATCAAATAACCAATAAGAAACGGGAAGCGTTAGTTCCCTTAACCAATGAAAGAGGCCCGCTAATAGCCAATCAGATTCCCCTGAACGGACCAATCAGATGTCGCTATTATTGGCCAATCAGAAGTGCAGGGCCAGAACCCTGCACTTTTCTAAAGGTTTTAATAATCTTTATTTAAGCACTTTTATTAATTCACAACACCCCTTCCCCCTGGGTTCCGTTTAAGGGATGCGGTGATGTAATCTTTGAGGTAGGCAGGTTGTTTAGATTGTCTGTTAGATTTTCGCTGTCCCCGCCGGTACTTGTTTATAATCTTGTTTGGGCGGGATGTTTTCTGGTGAGTAGGGTGCCTCCGGTTCTTCATTTAAAAACTCGGTGCTGCTAATGTCCTCGTTGTCCTCTAGCCTTTGTGGGCTTGCTTCTGACAAGGTGTCTCTTTGAGGCAAGTCCACCACCCTCTCTGATCCTTCCGAATGCTCACTTCTTCCACTCGTGCTTTCTGCCATTTCGGTTTCCTCGGCATCTCCTCCCCCCTCAGTTTGGAAGTTACCGTAGTCGCAGAAACGAGGTTGCAGTCTTGAACGCAGCTGATCAATATGGCGCTTCCATATTCTTCCATCGCGACTTTTTACTCTGTACAAACTGGGTCCTGTGACTTGGATTATAGTTGCCTCGACCCACAACGGATCGCCAGAAAAGTTTCTAGCGAAGACTAAGTCGCCTATCTGGAATTCGCGGCATTTCCCACTGGATCCGTATAGTTTTTCTGGTTCATACGATGGGTGTAGTCGGTCAAGGTGGGAGCGGAGTTTTCGTCCCATTAACAATTCGGCCGGAGTCTTCTTGGTGACGCTGTGCAGAGTGATGTGTTGAAGAAAGAGTATCCGGTTAATCTTATCTTCGATATCGCCATAGTCCATTTTATGTAGGGTCTTTTTGACGAATTGTACCATGCACTCGGCTCTTCCATTGACCGCAGGATGTGCCGGCGAAGTTAGCACATGGCAAATGCCACAGTCTGCCAAATACTGTTCAAAAGAAAGCGCGGTAAGCTGGGGCCCATTGTCGGATACCAGAACTTCTGGCAGTCCATGGGTTGCGAATAATCTACAAATTCCTGATGACGGATTTGGTTGTGGTACTTTTAATTTCATGGATTTCAAGCCAGTTTGAGTAGGCATCCACCATTACTAGGAATGTGTGTCCTTTAGTAGGTCCCGCAAACTCAATATGAATACGGGACCATGGTTCCCTAGGTGTTTCCCACTCCGTTGGGGTTGCTTTCGGTGGGGCATTGCTAACTTCCTGGCATTTGCAACAAGTCTTTACCCAGGCCTCGATTTGCTTGTCGATACCCGGCCACCATGCGTAGCTTCGTGCAAGCACCTTCATGCGCACGGTGCCGGGGTGGCCTTCATGCAAGGTTTTCAATACCGCTCGTTGCAGCCGCTCTGGGACGACGACTCTATCCCCCCAAATGATGCAGCCTTTCTGGGAAAACAGTTCCGTTTGTCGATTCTTGAAAGAACTGAAGTTGTCAGGGATTTGATCGAATAGCCATCCTCGCTCGACCCAGCTAAGAACTCGCGCCAAAATGGGATCGCATTTGGTTTCGATTGCGATATCTCGAGCTGTCAGTGGTGGTGATTGAAGTGTCTCAATCTGGAGCGTTGTGATGGTTGGAGCTGGGTTGTCAATGGTTTCCGGAAGTGGTGCACGGCTTAGTGCGTCAGCGTGGGGGATGGCTTTCCCCGGGCGGTGTTGCAGCTTATAATTATGTGCAGCCAAGAATTCCGACCAGCGAGTCATTCTGGGAGATAATATATAAGGGGTTGGCTTGTCCCCCGCTATAATCCCCAGCAAAGGTTTGTGGTCGGTAACTATAGTAAAAACTCGCCCATAAATATATTCATGAAATCGTTTAACAGCAGAAACGACAGCAAGAGCCTCTTTATCGATTTGACTATAGTTACGTTCAGCTTTTGATAGCGTTTTTGAAAAGTAGGCAATAGGGGCTTCACTACCGTTTGGTAACACATGGCTCAAAATGGCACCTACTCCGAATGGTGATGCATCACATGTAATCGTTAAAGGCAAAGTCTCATTATACTACATCAAAACAGCGTCTGAAGTCAATAAGTTTTTTACTTGTCGGAACGCGTGTTCCTCTCGGTGTCCCCAGACCCAGGTTGCCTTTTTGTCCAACAGATGATGTAGGGGCTCGGCTACGGTCGCTTTGTGGGGCAGGAACATGTTGTAAAAATTGATAAGGCCCAGGAAAGCTTGGAGATCAGTCTTATTTCTGGGCCTTGGGGCATTTTTGATTGCCCTTAGCTTGTTATCGGTGGGGTGAATGCCTTGTTTATCACTTAAGTACCCCCAAAATTCTACTTTATCCATACACAATTGACACTTATTTTTTTTTTACTTTAAGACCAGAGTCTTTAAATTTCTGGAGAACTAACCTCAGGCGCTCCCTTAGTATTTCTCTAGTCGGAGCAGCAATTAAAACGTCATCAAAATAAGGTACAACCCCTTTTATACCCTGTAGTATTCTCTCCATCAAGCTCTGAAAGATTCCTGGGGCCACGCTAACTCTGAATTGGAGTCGGTTGCACTTAAATGCACCTCGGTGCATAACGATCATTTGTGCCTCTGCGGTTTTTTTATCTACAGGTAGTTATTGGTATGCCTGTGCTAAATCCAATTTAGCGAAGACTTTTCCGCCCCCCAGGGAATGGAGAAGGTGTTGTACCACCGGTACTGGGTAAGCGTTCTGCTGAAGGGCGTGATTCAGGTTGGATCGGTAGTCCCCACAAATTCTTAATGATTCATCTGGCTTGATGGGTGTTACGTTTGGGGTTTCCCAGGGAGCGTGGTCAGTTGGTTCTAACACACCCTGGGCTATTAATTTATCAAGCTGCTCATCAATCTTTGGTTTAAGGGCAAATGGAACTCGACAAGGCTTAAGGCGGATGGGAGCTACTTCAGGGTTAAGGTTAAATGATATCGGAGTCCCCTTGTACTCGCCTAATTTATCTGTAAAGACGTCCTGGAACTCCCGGACGGTGGCCTCTTCCCAGTCGTCGCTGTTGGTTCGGTGAATGCCGACTACTTCAATTCCAAGTGGGGCGAACCATTGGAGGCCTAACAAACTAGGCCGATTCCTGTTGACTACGGTTAGTGGTAGGGATGCAGTACGATTTTTAAATGAGACATGGACTTTGCTGGATCCAACGACTGGAATTCAATTTCCCTGATAGTCCTTGAGTATGATTCTTTGGAATCTGAGGTCTTGCCGCCGGATGGTGGGAATTTATTGTTTAAAGGTCTTCCAGGAAACCATCGAGAGGGACGATCCTGAATCGACTTCCATCATGCAGGGCTGGTTTTCGATGGCGACCTTCACCCAGATCTTCTTGGCATCTAATGATGAGGCGTGACCAATCGTAATGGTTTGGTGTGCCTCTTCTCATTTCGTTGACTGGGCTGGTGGTTTGTTTCTGTAGGAGTGGTTGTTCCATTGGTGGGTTAAGTATTCCCGATTCACAGGACAACTTCCTGTGGGCTGGTGGTAGTTGGTCCCCCTGTGAGATGGGCTGGATCCTTGCTTGCTTCTACAGACTCTTCCAATGTGACCTCTTTTCCCGCACACATGGCAGAGCGGGTCAAGGAATTTGCAGTCTGATCGTGGGTGGTTTGCCCCACAACCAGTGCATTGGTACTGCACTCTCTGGTTATGTTGATGGCATTGATCTCGTTCAGACCGGAGCTGGTTGACCTCTTCTTCATCACTTTCTGATGATGATTGGAGGTCCTCGTGGTGGGCTGTCATTGTCTGTCCTTCCAGGTGAGGTGAGATTTTTGCCGGCGAGTTGGCGGAGCGGGGCGTGGGTGCGGCGCATTCATGCAGCCAACTTCCTGGTTGCTTCTGCTGCAGTACCGTCAGTGATGGCATCTGCAAGGCTAATGTCGCCTTTCGCCATCAGCTTACTTTGTGTAGCTAGTGCATCTAATCCCAGAACTATTCGGTCTCTCAGGGCCTCTTCAAGGTCGGCGAACCCGCAGAGGCCTCCCAAATTCCAGAGATCCGCAATGAAATCTGCAACGCTTTCTCCCTTCCGCTGGTCTCTCTGATAAAATTCATGTCTTCGAGCAAGCGTTGGTACGGTTGGTGCATAGTGGGCCCGTAGAAGGGGCTTGAGGACGTCCCAGTCCATGGACTTCACCTCAGCCAGTTTGGCTAGTGCCTTGGCCATCTTAAACACGGTCGGCCTGCAGTGAGTTAGGAATACCGGTCGCTTCTTTCTGGTAGTGGCATCCTTCAAGTTGTTGGTCTCCAGAAACATCTGGAATTGGTCCATATATGAGTCCCAGGCTTCTTGTGCCGGGTCGAATGGAGCGGGTGGTATGACGCTGCTAGACATGGTTCAGCCATTGGTGCGTCTTCAGCCACGTGCTCTGTTTAGCGCTCTGTAGTGTTCAGTCAGCTCTGACGTCTCCAAATCCCATCCTCGTTGCCAGTGTTATATTCTGTGCATGGGCGCAAGAAATGGAGACGAGACAATGAACAGTGAACTTCAACTCTATTTAACATTGTGGAACAGAGCAAAAACTACGGCAGCAATAGCCCTTTTTATAGGCAAGCTGCTGATCAAATAATAAATAAGAAATGGGAAGCGTTAGTTTTCTTAACCAATGAAAGAGGCCCGCTAATAGCCAATCAGATTCCCCTGAATGGACCAATCAGATGTCTCTATTATCGGCCCATCAGAAGTGCAGGGCCAGAACCCTGCACTTTTCTAAAGGTTTTAATAATCTTTATTTAAGCACTTTTATTAATTCACAACAGTATCAGAGTAGAAAAATGGTGAGATCCCATCCTTACCGACTGTGGCTTATCTATCAGAAAATCCTTTATCCACAAACAAATCTTCCGGTTTATACCCAAATTGGACATTTTAAGAAATAATTTGTTGGGTAAAATGGTGTTAAAGGCAGAAATATAATTCACAAATAACAGCCTTGCATAAATTTCCTGTTGTTCCAATACCGTATGGACGATAGACATAGCATCATCATTTAATGTTGCTCATCTGTTACTTTTATATGCAAATTGGTATGGGTCCAAGGTAGATGGAAGACTAGCCTTAATGTAGTTCAACACCAGTCTCTCAAAAAATATGACAGCAGATGTTAAAGCTACTGGTCTATAATCATTGAGAGATACCACTATTGTCTGCTTAGGGACTGGCACTATAATGGATGTCTTCAGGCAGGTAGAGATAGAACACTGTGACAGGGAGAGATTGTAAATATCTGTGAACAGTCCAGCTAACTCTGCAGCACAGTTTCTAATTCACCCCATGTTTCCTTCTGGCTCAGCTGCCTTCTGGGTGTTAATATTCTGGAAAGTGCGTCTCAAATCAGAAATCTGCAGTAGAAGAGGTTATCTATTGATGGTAGATAATAGTGGTATAGTATCAGTGATAGATGCTGGAATAATGGTCATTCCTGTTTCTACCTCAAAATGGATGAAGAATTGATTTAGCTGCTCAGCCAAAGAATCACTTCTGCTAGACCAGGGGTGGCCAAACTACGGCCCGCAAGCCACATCTGGCCCGTTGGTCTGTCCAATCCAGCCTTCCCCTGAAAAAAAATTGCTGGGCGTGGCGTATTGCCCTGCGCTGCATGGCCCCCAAGGCTGCAAAACAGTGCGGAGCACTCTCGGAGTAGGAAAGAAAAGAACGTTGCAAAGGACTCGGCTGAGAGTTTGAAATCATCTTCGAGTGTGACCTCTCCGAAGGTGAGTCCCCGCTGATCCCCCTTTTTTTTCCGGGGCTTCCAGGCTTAAACTTTGCAAAGGCAAAGTTTGCAAGCAGGAGCGTCTTCCCGCCGAGGAAAGGGAAGGGTTCCGCCTGGCAGGTGGGTGCGCAGGCTGCTTGGAGGAGACCCGGCGGCGCTCCGGGTTTCCCCTCCACCACGCTGTGCAAAGTTTAAGCCTGGAAGCCCTTTTGGCTTCCTTTTAACTCGCGGGCGCTCGCGCCTGGCCCCGAGCCGCGTGGCAGAGGGAAGCCTGGAGCACGGCCGGGTCACCTCCTCCAAGCAGCCCACCCACCCGCCTGCCGGGCGGAACCCTTCCCTTTCCTCGGCGGGAAGACGCTCCCGCCTGCAAACTTTGCCTGTGCAAAGTTTAAGCCTGGAAGCCATTCCGGCTTCCTTTTAACTCGCGGGTGCTCGCGCCTGGCCCTGAGCCGTGCAGCGGAGGAAAGCCCGGAGCGCTGCCAGGTCGCCTCCTCCAAGCAGCCCGCCCACCCGCTAGGCTTCCCTCCGCCGCGCGGCTCGGGGCCAGGTGCGAGCGCACGCAAGTTAAAAGGAAGTCGAAAGGGCTTCCAGGCTTAAACTTTGCACAGGCAAAGTTTGCAGGCAGGAGCGTCTTCCCACTGGGGAAAGGGAAGGGTTCTGCCCAGTGGGCGGTTGGGTGGGCTGCTTGGAGGAGGCGACCCAGCGACGCTCTGGGTTTCCTCCCCATTGCACTGTGCAAAGTTTAAGCCTGGAAGCTCTTTCGGCTTCCTTTTAACTTGCGGGCGCTCGTGCCTGGCCCCGAGCCGCCTGGAGTGCCGACGGGTCGTCTCCTCCAAGCAGCCCGCCCACCCGCTGGGCAGAACCCTTCCCGCTCATCCCTTGGGTGTCTGCCTCGTTCCTCTCTCAGTCGCTCTCTCGCTCCTCCACCAGCCCAGAAAAGAAAGAGAAAAAGAGGCGAATAGTTATTATTCTCAGCCGAAACAACCAGAAAGGAAGGCAGGCAGGCAGGCAGGCAGGCAGAACGGAGCACTGGATTGAACTGTGGGCGGCTGTGTGGGGGTGAACGGGCGCTTTGGAGGAGCTGCGCTGACAGGAAGCCACCCTGCCGGCTTCTTTGAAGCAGTTTCTTCCTGGGCTGGTGGAGGAGCGAGAGAGCGGCTGAGAGAGGAACAAGGCAGACACCCAAGGGATGAGCAGGAAGGGTTCTGCCCGGTGGGCAGGCTGCTTGGAGGAGGCGACCCGGCGGTGCTCCGAGTTTCCCCTCCACTGTGCAGCTTGGGGCCAGGGGCAAGCACCCGAGAGGAAAAAGCAAGCTGCAAGTTGCTGGGAAGTTGTTCGGGTGCTGGGAGCCGCTGTTGTGGTGAACGGCTCATTGGGCATGTATGCGAGGAGGAGGGCTTTTAAAGTGCCGCCCGAGCAGGACCGCCAAGCCGGGAAATGGGGCACCAAGGCAGGGCAAGGTTCCACCAGCAGCGGCCGAGCTTTAGGTGGACTTGGATGCCCTTGAGCGTGGTTTGCTGTTTTTTCTCTCCTGGGACTCGCGTTTGGAAAGCGTGGAAAGTAGTAGCAGGAGCAGCAGCAGTGTTACTTTTTCTTATATAATATATATATATATATACATATATATATATATATATATATATATATATATATATAAATATTATATAATACATACATATTAATATTATATAATATATATATATAATGTCCTGCCCTACATAAGAGGCACTACAGACAAAATTAGTAAGATTCTATACAGACACCGCATCAAGACTGCCTTCAAAACAGACAGAAAAATAGCAGCCATCCTCAGGAACCCCAAAGACAAAATTGACCTGAAAACCAAGGCATATATGAAGTCCCCTGTGCATCATGCCTGGCCACATACATTGGACAGACCAATAGAAGAATAAGCACCCGCCTGGATGAACACAAAAATGCAGTCAAAAAGCTGGAACACACTTCCTCACTAGTCCAACACATGGAAGCCACAGGTCATAACATCAACTTCAATGGCACCAAAACCCTAGCCACCATAGAAAATCCCAGCCACAGAATCATCAGAGAAGCCATAGAGATTTAAAAAAGACCAGAAAGCATGAACAGAAGAGATGATTCCACCAGGCTGTCAATCATTTGGAAGCCTGCACTCACAAACAAAAAAATCTCCACACCACAAGCCAGGCAAACACCTGGGCACAAACAGATCCCTCCTGATACTTCCAGCTCAAACACACCCCAACCAGGCACCCAGATGAAACCCAGCTTCCTAATTAATGATAGCCGTCCATTTACCCGAAGCCAAGCTGCACTAAAGGCCTCCAATAAAGGAACACAATGTTGCCAGCCAATCAAGTTACAAAAAGAGCCCCCCCCAAAAAAAACAGACAGAAGATATTAGTTGCAGAACACAGCAAACTCCAAGACCAATAAACACAGACCAAGACTCTCAACCAATCAGGAGGAAGAAAAAACCATTCTGACACAGCAATAGGCTGCCCCAAATTTAAATCTGAAACCACTGTAAAAGTCTGACTCACAGACAAACACCATAAAGAAGCCTGATGATGGCAGATGAGATTCTGCTGAAACGTTGCTACAACTTTAAAAGCACCACTATTATGACGTGGGAAAATACCCGAACAAAGCTGAATGCCAGACATGTAAGTACCCGCGAAAACTTAAGAAAACATATATATATATATATATATTATAAAGAGCCCATTATAAAATGCAGCAAATTATATGTAAGAATATTATATATATATATATATATATATATATATATATATATATATATATATATATATATATATATATATATATATATTCCAATCTTACGTGGGAGAAAACCCGAATAACCAAAGATCCACATATAAATACCCGCGAGAACCTCAGAAAACATATATATATATATATATATATATATATATATATATATATATATATATATATATATATATATATATATATAATTTGCTGCATTTTATAATGGGCCCTTTATAATGGCCTTTTATAAAATTGGTTCGGCCCTCAAACACAGATCTGATTTTCCATGTGGCCCCCGACAGAAATTAATTGCCCAAATTAATTGTGCTAGATAAACTATTTTTGTTGGTCTGCAGGCATAGCAACTAAATCAGCCAATGAGGACTGTTTGGGAACTGAACTAGAATTAACCTAGGCTGGAAACTGAAATTAGAAGTAGCCTAGGCATGGCTCTATTAAGCTCTGCAGCTCTGAAGCTATGTTGAGCTCTGAGTCTGTCTATTGAAATGAAACTGCTTCTCTCCTCTGCTTGCCTGCTGAACTAAAGTGAAACTGGGAGTTTTCTCTGTTCTGCTCTTCTGAGAGTTACTTGCAACATGTTTCTGTCTGAGTTTGCTTCATGTTGGAGAAATCTACAGCTGGTTTGTAAAATCTACTTATTATGTTTATAAAGATATTAAATGAAGCATCAGCCATCTGTATTTATTTTTTTGGCACTGAATCAATGCTGCAAAACTCTGAATACTCTATTTATCCAGGGCTTGTTGTTAGAAAAAACCCGTACTTGTCTGGTGGTAGTGACAACATTAATGCAGCTTTTGATAAAACAGTACTGTTGAAGTGTAATCCTCCTCAAACAGTGCCCATTCAATGCTCCTAAAGCAATCTTGAAGTTGTTCAGATGCACCCACTGGCCACATTTGTATTTCTCTAATTGATGGTCTAATTCTGTTGACAAGAGTCTGTATGATGGAATCAAGAACAGAGATATATGATCTGACTGTCCTAGATGAGGTAAAGGCATAGTCCTGTATCCATGCATAATGTTACTATATACCTGGTCCAAGGTGTTTTTCCCTCTAGTGGGATAGTTTGTGTACTGATAGAATTTAGGGAGGACAGTCTTTAAATTAGCTTGATTGAAATCACTTGCAGCTGCCAGCACTCCCTCTGAGTAGGCCTGTTGCTGTTTGCTAATAGCAGTTAACAGGTGACTCATAGCTGTAGTCATATTAGCGTTAGGAGGTATATATATATTGCAGTTATTATTACAATATTAAACTCACAAGGCAGATAAAACGGGCAGCATTTCACTGCCAAATACCCCAGAACAGGAGAACAATGAGTGTCCATTATTTTAATGTTTGTGCTCCAGTTGTTATATACTGTATATAAACACAAAGCCCCCCTCCTCTGCTCTTCCCAGAGTCAATGGTTCTGTCGTTGCAGAAAATTCCGAGACTCAGATCTTGGAATCCAAAAATAAGTTGGTTTTATTTGCGAAAACAGGTTCAGAGTATTTTAGTGAGAGTCACTTCCGAACAAATTTCTTATAGAACAGCATATGCCTATATACTTCTTCAGAAGGGGCAAAATACAGAAATATAACTTGTCATTCATTCATTGGTTACTTGAAACACAGCTTTCCCTCTCACCTGTTGCTAGGTTAGGATGGCTGGATGTCACAAATCCATCTTACTAAACTCCCTAGCTTGTGGTTTTGTTACAAGCGAGACAAGGTTTCTTAGCAAATGTGACCGATAGATGATCCTTGTGGTTTGGCTTTTCACACTTCCTTGTTCTTTCTCTTGCTAATACCACATATTTCACCATCTATAAAACTTATATCATTATTTATCTAAAATTAATATATTTTTATGTCCTGCCTTTACTATCAGACTGATGTACTGAGCATCCTTGTAATTCAATAGCTTCCCCTGGAATGGTAGGGTCAAACCATTTCTTTGTAAAGACCATAACACAGCAGTCCTGAATGTTTTTCTGCAGAGAGATAGTAAGTTCCAGCTCCTCAATTTTGTTAAAGAGAGATCTATCATTTGAAACAAAAAGAATTAGCAGTGCAGGTTTGTGAGGATTTTTACCTAACTTTACACGCAGTCCAGCTCTACAGCCTCATTTCTGCTTGCGTTGTTCATCTCCTCCTCCATTTCTTTGCTTTTAACAAGGAGAGTAATCCATGGTGTCAATCTAACCAGCTCAGCTGGAATGTTGTAACTTGAGATCTCTGGTTCAAAAATGCAGCCTTCGATGTCTATTCTTCCAATAATTAATAGCGCTTGTCGACTGTAAATTACTTCTGCCTGAACATGCAGAGCACTCATTAAAAATACACAAACAATAAATTAATTAAAAGATACTGTTCTCTGAAATGTTGAGCCACTCCATATACATGCACCGCCACCTTGAAAACTGTTGGGGGAAAAATACCAAAAATAGTACAACTATGGTAGTAATGTAATAAGGAAAATAGTAATATTGTTGTACAGCCATACCACATGAGTTAGAATTAAGATTGGGGTACATACATATATAGACATTAGACAGTATTATGAGTGTTAGAGAGTACTGTGAGAGTAATAGCACAAGGGGAAAATGTCCCTGTGTCTAGTTGTTTTGGCATGCAACAGCATGCAATGTTTTACAGTGTGTCCCAAGGGAAATTGAAACGGTATATGTCCAGGATGTGATTAGTCTGTAGATGTTTTCTCAGCTCTTCTTTTGATCCATGCAATGTAGAGATTTTCTATGGAAGGCAGGCTGGTTTCAATTGTCCTTTCTGCAGTCCTAACTATCTGTTGAAGTCTGTACTTATCCTGTTTGGGTGCTATATCAAAGCATGCCACTATTGAAATACAAATGACAGACTCAATAATTCCTCTGTAAAATTTTATGAACAGCTCCTGGGGCAGTCTGAACTTGCTGAATTGACACAGGAAAAATGTTGTACCTTTTTAATCATAGTTCTAATGTTGGGTGTCCATTTCAAATCCTGGAAGATTATAGAACCCAAAACCTTAAGGACTCTACTGCTGAACTGTTGAATAAAATAAGAGTGGTGAAATATAAGGGCTCCTCCTAAAATCCATTCTCATCTCAATAGTTTTAAGATGTTCATTTCCAATCTTTTCCTGCTGTACCATAGGACCAGTTGTTCAACTCCTATCTATATGCACACACATCACTGTCTTGAATGAGACCAATGACCTTTGTATCATCTGCAAACTTCAGTACTTTAACAGGGGTTCCCTATCCCTACCCCAGCTGTCCCATGGGTCACCAACAATTGCAATCAATATAATGAATTTTGTGCTGAATCCCAATTGAAATGTGTCCAGATAATCAACGTCCTCCAGGATCCTTAGTAACTGCTGTTGACAATCTTTTTGCCAATCCACAGCCAATCCATCAATCAAATATATCATAGATCCCAAAGATGCTTTTTCAAAAGGCAACTGGACTTCCTTTGTTTTTCCTTGAAGATATTTTACTTCTCATCCAAGAAGCTTCTTCAGTCCTCAATCAGAGAACTGAAGAAGTTTCTAGGATGAACATCATCAGTCAGAATTGAAGAAGCTTCTTGGATGAGAACTGAAACATCTTCAAGGAAAACAAAGTCCAGTTGCTTTTTGAAAAAGTGCTCTTGGAACAACCATGACCTGGGTGGTTGAGAATCTCCATAGACAAATATGTCATATCTTCCTAAGGATGTTTATATGTGGATTTATGTGACACCTGAACCAGACAGCAATCAAAGGGCCCGTAGTATAAACTTGGTGTTGTTTGATTTGATTGCATCGAAGTGCCATCCAAATCAGCACTTTTATTTCTAAAGTGCCTTACAGATTAATAAAAGTAAGTTATTTGGGACTCAAACCATTTGAAAAGAATGAAATTAAAAATCTCTGGATCACATGAGATATCTGAAGCATGAAATAATTGGGGATGGGTGGAAAAGTGGGAAAACTCCCCTGTGCTGTTTTTATAGCCAGATGCAGTCAGAGCAACAGGTTCTAAATCATGTTTGTTCAATCCTTTGCCTTGCCTGGCCTGCATTGAGTGCATAGGAATTGTATTGAGCCACATATCAAATATATAATATAGATAATCTATATAAATAACAAACTTTCTTTATTATTTTACATTTTTATTGTCTTGTGTGACCATATTATTAGCTATCTAGGGCAGCATGTGACCTCTGGGCCACAGATTGAACACACCTGCGCTAAATCATATTTAATAATTTTTATATTTGCCTGAAAAACTGTTCCAGGATCATAGGATTGCAGGAATTTGTTTCTGTAATGAACTGGTGAACCTTAAGAGAATATCATTACAGCAAAAATCAACACAAAACAACCTCTGCTGGTTTATTACCACAGCTAGCAGTATTAAGAGTTGGACCAAATGATTCTTAATCTATGTAAAATATATGTATGAGTACAAACAAATAAAATATGAATCAAACCAGAAAGAAAAATCAATGGATTTTTCAATATCTTCCCCTTATTTTAGCTGCTTCACTGAACAAAACCTCAAGAGACACTAAAATTGAAACTTGCAGCAGAAGCAGCGTGGTTCTTTGAGTCTTCAGACTCAAAGACAGAAGAAAGATACTTCCCATTAGTTTTGCTGCAGGTCATTTTGGAAGAAAAAAGAATCCATATCATTTGCCAGTTTGATTTACACCTCATGTGCCTTTCAATTGTGCAAAATAACAATAGACCAGCATGATGCTGAAGGAGGGAAATGTTAAGTTCTCCCTCGAGCCGCTCGGAGCATCCAGAGAGTGGGATGTGTTTCCGAGTCCTCTTCTTGCAGGCTGAGCTTTAGCTGAGGAAACCCTCTGCCCCCTTACGTGACTCCATGTAGTGTTTCCCCAGTCTTTTGCTCAGCCTCGAAGAGGCAGGCTGTTATTGAAAGGAGCTCCTTGGCTGATTCAAACTGCGTGCATTAGTCTGGCTATTTTCTTCAATTTCAGGTCGGATATTTCCTTTCCTTCCTCCTGCGCAAAGGGTTGGGACTTAGGGGAAGTCTCCTCTCGCTCCTAGGGGCCAATCGGGCGGGTTCGCAGCGCTTCGCGTGACCCCCCCCATTATTAGATCGCGTCACTGCCTCCGCGCTCCATTGTGGTGCGAAACTTCACTGGATTCTCCCCCACCCTAAACGCCGACCGGGAAGGGCTAGTCGCTCCCTAAGAGCACCAGGCATGCTGAGCTAACCGGACAAGCCCTACTTGTCGTCCTGAAGGTGCCCGACATAGCTCAGCTTGCGGCCGCCATCTTGGGGCCGCATCGTGGTCGGGCGCCATTTTATTTCTGATTCTGGCTGCTGCGGTGGAAGTACAGTCCAAGACCCCTTGGGTCAAGAGTTAGTGGCTTTTAGCGTCCCTCCGGGCTCACTTGCAGTGTTTCTGTTGGCCTCCCGCAGCCTCTATCGGGGCGAAGTTATCAGCATCCCCCCCTCCGGCTTGTTGTCTGGAGGCCTGCTGCCAGAGGCCACTCTCCTTCTAGGCCTCAGGCGTTTATTGGTAAATCCGGCCTGTACTGTGGTATCCCTTTGGTTCTTTTCCTACTATTGTTTATATATATATATATATATATATATATATATATATATATATATATATATATATATATATATATATATATATATATAAAGAAAAGAAAGAGAGAACAATTTACACACGAAATTATACATTTTTTATACGTATACGCATAGATAACTGCATGCAGATAGAATAATAATAATAATAATAATAATAATAATAATAATAATAATAAATAAAATAAAATAAAAATATCAATAAAAATCAGAGGATTATATATCTCCACATATTATATATATATATATTTTTAGACTTTACTACCGGTTACCACTGTACATAGTAAATTCCAAAAGGGGGAGCGGACCAGCTCAAACCTCACCAGGCCCCACTCAGGCCAATTCCAGGCGAGCCAACCGCCCTTTACTATTAATACTGTTATTATTACTGTTATTATAATTATCAAAATGGCAGACAACAATCTCTCTAAACGACCTTCCTTGAAGGCTAAGGCAAAGTCCCACTACTTGCGCAGGCAGGAAAAGGAACCCTCCAAGGCCTCCCAACAAGACGCCTTAAGGCGCCATAAGGCGTTGGAAAAGGAGTTTGATAGGCAATCAAGGGAGTCCCGCTTGGGGCTTACAGCCCTTCCTTCTTCCACCCCCTCTACCTCTACCCAAACTCTTCCCCTTCCAGATCCGTCTTCCCTATCTAGGCGCAGCCCAATTCAGGGTCACTTGACCCCGGGACCACCGACCAGACGGACCCCTGAAGCTACCTTTACGCCTATGGCCGCTGGTCTGCGTCAGCAAGAACCCTCTACATCTGAGATTCCAGCCCACATCAAGGCTTGGATGGAATCGGCTATCCGCCAGGGCATTGCGGAAGGCCTGCAGCACATGTACAGATCAGGCTTCTCTCCACGGGCTCCCGACCACGACTCCTTATCCATCAGATTCCTTCCTCAGCTGGATCCCCTGGTTGGTCAGGTACTCTCTCAGAGGGACAGCCCTCCTCCCATAGGGGCCCAGGAGGAGGAGGAGGTAGGGGACTTTGGTGACTTCAGGGAAGAGGAAGAGGACTCCCGGATGGGAACCTCTCATTATAGTGAGCCCCTCTTAGAGGCGGACCTCATGGTGGGGGAGATGTCGGAGGATGAGGGGGCTTCTCCTGACCATCCCATATTCGGGGGGCTGTTCAAGCCACACTTGTTTAAATCCCTCCTCTTTAAAGCCAAGAATGTCTCTGGTCTTCTTCCCCAGTCTCCCTCTGACTGCCCCCTTGCCTCAGAAAGACCAGAGGACTCCATTTTCACACAACCAGTGGTGGAAGCTGAGGTCATCCCAACCCCACCCATCTTCGTAGATCCAGTGACGAAGCAACTTGCTTCCACGGGAGCCCCCCCTACACCCTCTAACCTAGAAAAGAGATTCTTCAATCTTGATTCGGCAATGTCTACCCTGCTAAACATCCCGGAAGTCGATGATCCCATTGTGGGCCTTGCTTCCTCCTCTACCCCCAGTGAGGCCCTAGAGGCCTTGAAACCTGAGGACAAGCGGATGGAACTGGCGTTGCGCCGAGCCCATCTATCCGATGCTTGGGCCATTAAATCGGCTACGGCCGCTTCATTTTTTACGAGGTCCTCTATCCGCTGGCTCCGGCAGCTGAGAGAACACGTCCCCGCATCCAATGTGAGGGCGCACCAAGACATCGCGAAACTGGTGGCTGCAGCCGAGTTTTCAGCTGATGCCACTTACCAATCGGTAAAGTTCTCTTCCAGAGCGATAACATCCCATGTCACAGCTCGCCGCCTACTGTGGCTCAAGCACTTGCAGGCGGGTGTTAAAAACAAGGTCAAGCTGGCCACTGCTCCCGTCAAGGGAGACAAACTGTTCGGCCCGGCCTTGGAACCCCTGCTGGTCGAGGGCCGCAGCAAGAGGAAGTACCTTCCCTCTCTTTTTTGGAAGCCAGACACAAGAGGCCCCCAGCCCTTTCGGAGAGGCTTCCCCCGCCCCTCCTACCAACTCCCCTTCCCGCCCAGATACCCGAAACCCCCTTCCTTGCGCTCTCAGGACCGCTCGGACTCAGGCGACAGAAACAGACAGGGCGGCAACTATAAGAGGCCCTTTAGGGGATCAGGGGGAAGGCCCTACCACTGATCCAGATAGAATTTCTTTCTCCCTCCCCATCAGCGGCCGCCTTAGACACTTTGCCGCTCAATGGGACAAATCCACATCTGATGCATGGGTTAGGGACACTGTCAGGTTTGGTCTCACCCTTGAGTTCCGGTCCGCCCCCGCTGATTTCTTTATGACATCCCCACCTCAAGAGATCCCGCCAAACGGACACTAATGGATGCAGCCATCCAACAACTGCTTGACATTCAGGCCATTCAACCCATTCCACTGGCCCAGAGCGGACGAGGATTCTACTCCCACCTCTTTGTGGTGCCCAAGCATTCTGGGGGATGCAGGGCTATATTAGATTTAAAACAGCTAAACCGCCACCTTATCCAGCACAAATTCAAAATGCACACCCTGCAATCGATTCTCTTGGGTACCAGGTGGGGTGACTGGTTATCCTCCATAGATCTCATGGAGGCATACCTGCACATTCCAATCCGGCCCTCTCACCACAAATTCCTTAGGTTCTGTTATAACCATCACTATCAATACGTGGCCCTCCCCTTTGGTCTGGCCTCGGCCCCCAGGACCGTCACCAAGGTCCTCACAGCCCTGGCTGCTCACCTCAGGAGCGTGCCCGTCCGCCTTCACTGCTATTTGGATGATATCCTTATTCTCTCCCCGTCCAAGACCCAGGCAGTCAGGGACACCAGAGCCACCCTCTCCGTTCTCCTGGCACACGGGTTCCTTATTAATTGGAATAAGAGTCAACTGACCCCATCCACCCGAATCATCCACTTGGGAGCCATAATTGATTCTGTTACAGAAAGGGTCTTCCTCTCTTCGGAGAGGTTTCTCAGCATTCAAGCTCTGGTCAAACAGATTAGGCAATCAAGGAGGGTGGCGTTACTTGACCTTTCTAAATTATTGGGTAAGATGGTTTCATGCATCTCAATTATTACCTGGGCCCGTTTACACAGCAGATCCCTCCAGTGGCTCCTGCTCCCATTCCAAAGATCCGGAAGAAGCAACTCGAGGTCCAGAGTCAAGGTGCCTCAGAGGGTCCTCACGTCTCTCTTCTGGTGGACCAACCCCGCCATCAACAGGGGCCACCTCTTCTCAGAACTTCAGCGGCTAACCCTCACCACGGATGCCAGCCTATCCGGTTGGGGCGCTTACGTCAATTCGCTCTCGGCACAGGGCAAGTGGTCGCCGATCGAGCAAAGATGCAACATCAATTGGCTGAGCTTCACGCCGTCCACCTGGCCCTGCGCAGATTCCTCCCCTAGGTACACGGGCGTCACGTCCTTATTCTCATGGACAACGTCACGGCCAAAGCCCATATCAACAGGCAAGGAGGCACCCAGTCTATTCAATTGATGAGGGAGGCCGAGCACCTCTGCCGTTGGGCAGAATCCAACCTCCTCTCACTAAAAGCCGAGCACATCTCCGGAATCTCCAACATCCAGGCGGATTGGCTGAGCAGGGCCACGGTGGACCAAGCAGAATGGCGCCTTCATCCATCCCTATTCAAGAAGGCGTCCAGAATATTCAGCCTCCCGAGGGTGGATCTCTTCGCCTCCCCATCCAATGCACAGCTCCCATGGTTTTTCTCCAGGTACCCATCTCACGGGTCGGAGAACCACAATGCGCTACGCTGCCCATGGCCCCCAGGGCTCTTATATGCCTTCCCGCCACTGCCGCTGATTCCCAGAGTCATAAAAAAACTCATTCACGAGAGGGCAGACCTGCTCCTGGTGGCTCCTTATTGGCCCAGGAGACCGTGGTTCGCGGACCTCTGCAATCTTTCGGTAGCGCCCCCTTGGAGGATCCCCCCGGACAGGATCTCCTTCTCTCAGGGACCCCTTCTGCATCCAGAGCCCCAATGGCTTCAGCTAGCCGTCTGGAGGTTGAACGGATCCGTTTGACAAGAGAAAAATTCTCCAGTCAAGTAATCGACACTATTTTGGCTGCCAGGCGACCTTCCACCACACGAATTTACGATGCCACTTGGAAGGGCTTTTCCAAGTGGTGTAGCGGGTTCCAAGTTGACCCCCTCTCTCCCTCTATTGCGCAGGTCTTGGAATTCCTTCAAGAAGGCCTACGTAAAGGGCTTGCCCCCAACACCCTGAGATGGCAGGTCGCTGCCCTCTCAACCGTTGTTTCTTGTGATAACTTCAGTTCTCTCTCTCATCACCCCCGGGTTAGAGCTTTCTTCAGGGGCGCCACCAACTTGTGCCCTCCGACTGTTCACAGGTTCCCCACATGGGACCTCAACAAGATCCTAGTTTTGCTTACAAAGCACCCGTTTGAACCCCTGAGGGAGTCCTCCCTTCAATTTCTAACATTTAAAGTAGTTTTTCTAGTGGCCATTACTTCTGCTCGTAGGGTCTCAGAAATAGCAGCATTGTCAATCAGAAATGATTTATGCGTGTTCCACGCTGATCGGGTGGTCCTTCGGCCCCACCTTCTTACCCAAGGTTAACTCACCCTTCCACAGGTCTCAGGAACTGGTCCTCCCAAACTTTTGCCCCAGACCCTCGAGGGACAGGAAAACCCTTTGGCACACCCTGGATGTTAGAAGGGCCTTGCGCATATACATTAATCACACTCAACCCCTGAGAAGATCAGAATCCCTCTTCCTCTCTTTTCAGCCCAGGACATTGGGGCTCAAAGTCTCGCCCTCAACCATCAGTCGCTGGATTAGGGCGACTATCGCCAGGTGCTACCTATCACAATCTCTGCCCGCTCCTGGGGGAATAACCGCTCATTCCACCAGGAGTGCAGCCAGCTCGGCGGCTTGGGCCATGCAAGCCCCAATCGCCGACATATGTCAGGCAGCCACTTGGGCCTCCCCATCCCCATTCATCAGACATTACAAAATAGACTTATACGCCTCAGCAGAGGCCTCTTTTGGCCGACAAGTCCTACAGAGGGTCATCAGTGACCCGGAAGGGCTTCCGGCCCAGACGGAGTCCCACCCATAGGACAGCCAAGCTTTGGTATGTCCCACTCTCTGGATGCTCCGAGCGGCTCGAGGGAGAATGGGCGTTGGTTCTTACCTGATACGCCCCTTCTCGGCAAGCTGCGAGGAGCATCCAGCCCCACCCTAACTCCTCTGTCTGGCGGGTACACTAGTTTCAGCCAAGGAGCCAATAGTTGATTAGAAGGATTTCTTAACCTTTCTTCTCGTTATCGCAAAAAACTGGGGGCACGCTACTTGGAGTCACGTGAGGGGGTGGAGCGTTTCCTCAGCTAAAGCTCAGCCTGCAAGAAGAGGACTCGGAAACACATCCCACTCTCTGGATGCTCCTCGCGGCTCGCCGAGAAGGGGCGTATCAGGTAAGAACCATGGGTGCAAGGAGTGCAAGGAGCGGAGACAAGGGAGTGAACAGTGAACTTCAACTCTTTATTAAGCATACTGAACAGAGCAATCACTTAGGGTAGCAGCAGCCCTTTTATAGGGTTGGGTGCTGTCCTATTAGCCAATGAAAAACATGGAAATGTTAAACCCTTGAACCAATGAGAGTTGGCCTGTTAACAGCCAATCAGATGTCCCAGAAAGGACCAATCCAATGTTGCTATTATCGGCCAATCAGAAGTGCAGGATTAGAACCCTGCTTTTTACTTAAGGTTATTAAAACTTTATTAAATGCCTTTATTAGTTCATAACAGGAAATATGTTTAGAAAATTATCCTAACATGTCAAAAGTACAAACTTTGGCTATTGAAAAGAAAACAATGTTAGGATTAACACTATAGCATCCAACTTCTACTATGTTATCACTTTTAAAAATGAAAGTTTTATAAATATAAATGTCATCAGCCAATTTTGCTATTTTTGTTGACTCAATTTATGAAAGTTTGCTCATCACAATAGATGAACTACAGCTTGAGTTTTCTTTAAGCTTGATGAAAGTTTCCCCTGAGCCTCTGTTTCACTTGGTTCACCTTTCTATGTCTCTCTCTTCATTTTCTCTCTCTTAGACTTCTATTTTATCTTTTTTTCCAGAATGATCTGGGCTCCCTTTATATCTACAATACCTTTTCACAGTAAAAAAACATTTAAATGGCCAAGGAGATAAACTATTTCATTTACTGTTTGGAATGGTTACATGGCACAATAAAAACATATTTATTTCTAATACAATTACAATCAAAAGCCCTTGGGAACAATTATAATTGGTCTATATTATTCTTATCAAATGACCTTGCTGGCAATGCCATTTAGGTTGCTGCCAGATCTTGAATGCAAAAATCAGGATAACCATTAGATGACAACATGATCATTCTCTTTCTTCCCAACTAGTATTTGTCCAATTTTTTTCAGTCCATATCAAATAGCCCTGATAACATATAGCTCCATTATAATCTTGAAAATTATAATCTTGAAAATGAAAAAATAATTGTGTTCCATGCTATTGCTACTTTTTGCCCCATTGGAAACATTTATTTCTTTAGTTTTGTTTCTGATTCTACTTCTTCCTATTATTTACTGTCATTTATTTTGATACAACTTTGATAGTAATCCCATGAAATATTTTTTTTATTTTATTTATTTGTCAATAGATTACAAGATAATAAACATAAGTATAAATACAGGAAATGGGTATGAATAATTGGAGACAATAGGACAGGGATTGTAGGCATGATTGTGCACTTATGCATGCCCATTACATACTTCTTAGGAAAGGGGTGAGGTCAATTGTCATTAGTTAGAAGAAAAAGGAGTGTGAGTTTGCGGATGTGACAACAGTGTCAGATAGTGTGTTCCAGGCATTGACCACTCTGTTGCTGAAGTTGTACTTCCTGCAATCAAATTTGGAGTGATGTATATTAAGTTTATATCTGTTGTGTGCTCTTGTATTGTTGCAGTTGAAGGTGAAAAAGTCTGATTGGTAATACAGTAAAGCAGATTCATTTATAAACTATGCTTAAGTCAAGCCATAGGCATTTTTCTAGGTTGTCTAAGTACAAAATCTCAAGCCTGGTGGTGTCAGGTATTCTGTTGCAAACAGAGGAGCGTAGTACTCTTCTTGTGAAATACTTCTGGACATGCTCAATTGTATTAATGTCTGATATAGAGTGTGGATTCCAGACAGATGAGCTGTATTCAAGTGTTGGTCTAGCAAAGGTTTTGTATGCCCTAATTAGTAATTTAGTATTACCAGAGGAGAAGCTTCTTAAGATTAGATTTACAGCTTGTGAAGCTTTCTTGGCTATTGCAGTGAGCTCTTGTGCTTAGGTCATTAGATATGAGTACTCCAAGCTCCTTGACAGAGTTAGGGTCGTCAACGAGGTCATACCCACCTAGATTGTATTTGGTATACTGATTTTTTTTTTTTACCAATGTGTAGGACAGAGCATTTGTTGGTCGAGATTTGGACCCCTCCTTCGTCCCTAAAATAAACTCCTGGTCCACAGAGCCCAGGAGATAGGGCTACCCAACTTCTATCCAGGTCCATCCCATTAACTAGAACAGAAGTGGCACACCTTTGACATGAGGAGGGCACTCTGCAGATATATCAAAAGAACATCTTCGCATTGTAAAACAGAATCCCTGTTTGTGCCATTCCAACCATTTTCAATGGGCACAATGTCACTTCATCAACCGTAGACCACTGGATAAAGGCATGTATAGCCAAGGCCTATGAGATGCAGGCTCTCCTAGTACCCAAACAAGTAACCACTCATTCTACTACAGCCGCATAGGTAATGCAGGTCTCCATTGAGGACATCTGCAGGGCAGCAACATGGTCCTTCCATTCATACAACACTACAAACTGGACACCTTTGCCACGGCTGAGGCAGCCTTTGGCAAGAGAGTGCTCCAATGGATGCATATCATATTGTTTTGGTTTTCTGTTTGCCTCATTATTTACTTTTGTGATTTTAAACTGTGCCTAATAAAACAGTGAAGTTAAGTTGAAGGCCTTACCGGACTTTAATATATGTTTTGGGTTTTGGGTTATTTTGAGAGACTACGGGTCATCACATTTTGACTTCAGCCACCCCTTCAACTTATTTTTGCTTTTTGTGGGGTAACCATGGATCAGCTCAGAGCAGAGATTGCCCAGTTAACTCAGCAAGTGGCTCTTTTGACTGCACAGGTAGCACAAATGCAAGCTGCCTGGCCACGCTGAAAATGCCCAGTAGCAGTGCCAGATAAATTTGATGGTTTGCTGGCACAATTCCCAGCATTTTTTTGGGCAGTGCCAGCTTTATATGAGCCTTCGGACTGAGGATTTTCCCACTGACTGGGATAAGGTGGGGTTTTTGATTAGTTTATTGTCAGGCTCTGTTGGGCGATGCCTCTGTTGACCCAGCCCAACCAGGTGTTGGACAATTATGCCAAGTTTTGCCGGCAGTTTCAGGCCATGTTTGAGGACCCTGTTCAAAGCCAAACAGCAAACAGACATTTGAGAGAGTTGAAACAGGGGTGTGGCTCACTCATGGATTATATTGCTAGTTTTTGGGTGGTTGCTCAAGATGTACAACTGAATGAGGCAGCACTATTAGACCAGTTCCAGGAGGGTTTGTCGTCGGAGCTTCTGGATGAGTTGGTGCAGTGCTCCTCCAGGCCTATGCTCCCACAGGCACCTTGTTCCCGTGAGGTTATTATTCCCGGAAGTTGTCGGCTCCAGAGCGCAACTATACGATTTGGGACAAGGAGCTATTGGTATTAAGTTCTCTTTTGAGACATGGCAGCACCACCTGGAGGGAGCTCGTCACCAAATCGAGGTTTGGACGGATCATTGCAATTTGGAACACCTATGTACAGCTCGGACATTGAACCAGCATCAGGTGAGATGGTCCTTATTCTTCGCTTGATTTGATTTCCGGGTGACCTATGTTCCGAGTGGAGGGAATCAACGTGCTGACGCCCTATCTCGGAAGCCCGAGTATACCCGAAGGGAGGATAAAATCTTGCCCCAGATGGTGATTCCATTGGAGCAGTTTGCAGCCATCAAGGAAGGATTCCGGAGTGAGGATTCAGGAGACACAGCAGCAAGACCAATTTGTGACAGCTCGATGTCGAGAATTGGATGAGAATGGGAGACAAAAGACTCCTTGGACGAATATTGGGGACCTGTTGCAGTTTCTGTGATCACATTTATGTGCCTGGAGGTCCTCTTCGTGGCCTTATCCTACGTCAATGTCATGATAGTCCGGTGGCAGGACACCTTAGGTTGTTCAAAATACTGCACCTCATCTCTAGGACGTTTTGGTGGCCGAGACTTAAACATGATGTGTTGGATATGTGGCATCCTGTGGGATCTGTCACCAAGCCAAGTATGCTCCTGGTGCTCCCCCTGGTCTATTGCAGCCCTTGCCCACGCCAGAATGATGGTGGGGGGCAGTTTCATTGGATTTCATCGTTGAGTTACCATCATCGAATGGTGCCACAACCATTTTGGTGGTGGTGGATATGTTGATTAAAATGGCCCACTTTATTCCATGTGCAGGTCTTCCATCGGCCAAGATAACAGCTCAATCGTTTATCTCCCATGTTTTCCAGTTGCATGGGTTACCAGACTGCATGGTATCAGATTGGGGGGTACAATTTACAGCACGCTTCTGGGAGTGCCTACTCATGAAACTGCAAGTTCAGGCGTGTCTGTCATCTGCTCATCACTCTGAAACTGATGGGGGGACAGAGAATGAATGCTATTTTGGAGCAGTACCTCCGCTGTTTTAGCAATACTCAACAAGACAATTGGGTGGAGGTGCTGCTGGTGGTGGAGTTCGCTTATAGCAATGCTCAACATGCATCCACCCATGTGTCCCCTTTCTTTGCTAACTATGGGTTTTATCCACAACTTTGCCCTTTAGCCCTGTCTGATTCCCCAGTTCCGGCAGTGGATACGTTCTTGCAGGAGTTAAAAGCCATGCACCACATGGTCCATGATCAACTAGAGAGAGCCAAAGACAACTACAAACGATTTGCAGACCGACATCGTCACAATGTTCCACCTTTAGCAGTCGGCAATCAGGTTTGGCTCTCTACTCGATATTTACCAATGACGCGACCATCGAAAAAGCTTGATCACTGTTACTTGGGACCTTTTCAAGTTGAGGCGGTGATCAATCCTGTGGCTTATTGTCTCTCCCTACCACAGACCATGCGTATCCATCCTGTTTTTCATTGTTCCCTGTTAGTCCATGCCTCGCCCAACAGTCCGCATAGACTGGCTCCATCACTGCCGGGCCCAGTAGCCCCTCTCGAAGAGGAGAAATATGAAGTGGATAGCATCTGAGATTCATGCCAGTTGCCGGACCGATTTCAGTATTTGGTGGCATGGAAAGGTTATGGACCAGAGGACTTCATCTGAGTCGATTGCACTGAAGTTCATGCTCCTCGTTTGGTCCAGGACTTTCATGCTCAGTTTCCTCAACATCCTCGTCCACCTGGTCCCGGGGGAGGAGGCCCTTCAGGGGGAATAGTGTCATGCCCCTGGTGGAGTCTGACTCTGAGGAAGAGGAGGAACACCAACAGGGAGTGGGAGTGTGGTTCCAGGGGTGATGGAGGAGGCTGGGGAAGGGCAGAGGCTGGCTGAGCAGTCAGAGGAGGATCCAGGCCCATCCCCTATCCATCCTAGGTCACGCAGGGAGGAGAGGATCAGGGAAAAGCAAGATTTACTCAAGAGGAGATTAACATGAACCTCCTCATGGCTTGCAGGTGGGAGTTATGTATATAAGTTTGCAACTGCGCAGTTAGAATTGCTGAAGTCAATTAGTGTTTACCTTGAAAGAGGTTTATCTTTGCTGGCGTTCTTCCCATGGACTTTTCTTGGCTATTTTCCTGGAGTTTATGATTAGTTATCTCAGCTTGCTTCTGAACTCTCATCAATGCAGTTTGTTTTGGTTTTCTGTTTGCCTCATTATTTACTTTTGTGACTTTAAACTGTGCCTACTAAAATAGTGAAGTTAAGTTAAAGGCCTTATCAGACTTTAATATATATGTTTTGGGTTTTCGGTTATTATGAGAGACTACGGGTCATCACAGACCATGCCTGTCTCCTAATTATTACACCCTTTGACATTCTATATATCCATTGTTCTATCCGTTAGAATACTGAATAAGACAAGTTACAATTTATTGAGGTTATTGACAAAAAATCAGGAGGAATGTTTTAGTGAGTTTCAGAACTCAAACTCACAAGATCACAACTATCAGGATCACAACTAAAGAAAAAAGGAACACTAGTGCATGCAGCTGTTCTCATTCCTTTATGGATAATGTGAAACCACTGTTCATTTAATGATGCCAAATTGTTCACAAGAATATTTTAACATATAAACTACATTGCTGAATAAATATCTTCTGATTTTTCAGGCCAGCTACCTATCAAGTCATTTACTTGTTGGTCTAAGGCACAGGTGTCAAATTTGATTGCATCACATGATGAATTGGGACATATCATGATGTTTTTGCCTTTGTGGAGCTGGGGTAGACGTGGCCTACGTGTGATGCATCCCGCCCATGGGCTGCCAGTTTGACAACCCTGGTCCAAGGAATTCCCTTTATAGTACAGTATTTTGGAGAGAGGGTTTCACATCTTATATTTATGCTAAGAGAAGGAAACCAATGAAAGAGATAGTACTAAGAGCAAGTAACTGGCTGAAAGTCACCAGTGAGCTTCTTGGTTCACTTGATGCTACATGCAGGGGTGGGATTCTACCACACCTATTTGCTAGAACCAGTTGTTAACATTCTAAGTAGTTCGGAAAACCAGTTGTTAGAAGAAATTACTGGCCTAATCCTATAAGAAAGGCAGGAAGGAAATATTCTGGTTTTGCTTACAGAAACTGCCTCTCCGTTAACCCTTATTACATTCTTGGCAGGACTAGACTTCCTGTCTCTGGAACTTCTCTGGAGTTTTATTTCTCTCCTTTGCTGGTACTTTGCTTGTGTGGAGTAACCATTCAAAGTTATAATGGCACTAAAAGAAGTGAGTTATGACCATTTTTCACACTTACGACTGTTGCAGCATCCCCACAGTCATGAGAGGCCAGGCAAGGAGATGTGTGCCTCAATGTGAGTGACATTGAGTTGGCCATGCCCAGCCAATAACATGACCACCAAGCCATGCCCACCAACTAAGCCACGCCCACAGAACCAGTTGTTAAAAAAATTGAATCCCACCCCTGGCTACATGCTTCCAGTAGTCTGAGAGATAATAACATGGAGACTACTCTAGACATGATCTGGCACATAGTTATAAGAGAGAGAAGGAAGGTAGCAAAAAAATATTAACTTAAAGCCTTTTGGGAGTAGATTGACACTCTCTTCTTTTTCAGAGTCATTATAACTAATTCTCTGCCAGACTGTGTTTTTGTTCCCTTTTCAGTTGTTAATTTACTATTTTAGTGTTTTGCAACAAATTCTTAATCTGGTGATACTCTATAGAATTAATCAGCAACAAATTACTTCAGTAAGAATAATTCCAAACCAAATTGTCATTTCTTAATATATATTCTATTATATATTCTATATTGAAAACATTATACAGTAGCTATTAATTGTTCAACTTTTTGGTTTCTCTGGGCCACATTGACTGAAGAGGAATTGTTTTGGGCTGTATATAAAATACATAATATAATTAATGTATATAAATAACAATCTTCCTTTTTAATGTTTTTATTATCTTGTTAAGGCCTCAGGTGAAGGCTGTCCAGGGCCACATGTGGCCTGTGCGTTGGGGAATGAACCACTGGTGGGATTCAAAATTGTTTACATGGGCATGGATTTGTGGGCATGGCTTTGTGGGTGTGGCAGGGAAAGGATATTGTAAAATCTTCATTCCCACCCCACTCCAGGAGAAGGTTACTGAAAATCTCCATTCTCCAGCCCACTAACCAGCTTTCCATCTCCGTTCTCTTGTACAGGGCAACATAAGAAGATCCAGCTGATAAGCTGGGACTTGAGAGGCAGAGAATATATGGGGGCGGAGCCAGTCAGAGGTGGTATTTGCCAGTTCTCTGAACTACTCAAAATTTCTGCTACCAGTTTTCCAGAACTGGTCAGAACCTGCTGAATACCACCTCTGGAATGAACATATCTGATCTATGTCAATATACAAACATTTAAATTCATTTTTTTCATAACTCTGATGAAATATATGAGATGTCAAGAACCTGTTTTACAAACAAAGCAGAAATATTATTTCTAGATTTAATTCCCATCATTTTTTCATTCTTAATTTAGACTGCTTGCCAGAATATCTGAAATTATAGGACAGCATTCTAAATATGTTCAAGATTATCTGCAGTTTTATGGTGAGAATCTTTTGTGTTTATGGCAACTGTGCACATTCTATCTGTTAAGTGTGGAGCATGGGTGCGAAGAATGGAGACGAGCCGGTGAAAACAGTGAACTTCAACTCTTTATTTACATGGTGTGACAGCTCAAACTGGATGGCTGCTATAGCCTTCCTTATATAGGCAACTTATTAACTATTCAACCAATGACAACCTGGGAGCGCTAGCTCCGTTGACCAATGAGAACGGCTCATTAATGGCCAATCAGACTCTCCTGAACGGACCAATCTGATCTTGCCATTTAACAGCCAATCAGAAGTGCAGGGCCAGAACCCTACACTTGACTTCAAGCTCTAGATAACTTTATTACACATTTATTCATTCACAACACTATCCCCAGCATGTAGCCTGGAAAATTAAATGACTTGAAAAAGAATAAAAAGATATAGTGCTCCTCTGCTTCTCTACTTACTTACCTAAAACTATTATTTATGGCTACAAGACAAATTCTTAAATGTAAGGCTGGTATGTCAAAATCTAAAAGATGGCTTGTTATAAAGGTTAAAGACGCTAAGTTAGAAAGAAGAATTCTGTCAGTACTATACTTGAATCCTGGTGGTGCAATGGTTAGAATGCAGGCAAATTCTGCCCACAGCCAGGAGTTCAGTCCAGACTGGCTCAAAGGTGACTCAGCCTTCTATCATTCTGATTGCCAATTGTAGCCCCCACCTCATTGTGGAGGAACAAGAGGTAAAGAGCATTCTGAGAGCTGCCGGTCCTGACAGTATCTCTGGCCGAGTGCTTAAAGACTGTGCTGATCAGTTGGCTGGAGTCTTTACCAGGATCTTCAGTCGGTTTTTATCCCGGTCCACTATTCCATCTTCTTTGAAGGCTTCCACCATTGTTCCGCTGTCAAAGAATTTCCCTATCAATAACCTCAATGATTACAGACCTTACTCCTATCATCATGAAGTGCTTTGAGAAATTGGTCTGCAGGCACATCATTTCTGGTCTTCTGCATACATTTGAAAAACACCAGGTTGCATACAGAAAAAATAGATCTACAGAGGATGCTATAGCCATCACTCTTCACACTGCTCTGACTCATCTAGAACAGTGGGAGGGCTATGTGAGGATGCTTTTTGTGGATTTTAGTTCTGCATTTAAGACAATTCTTCCACATAGACTAGTGTCTAAACTTCTGGACCTTGGGCTTTCTAATTCAATCTGCCTTTGGATTATGGATTTCCTGTCCGCTCACAGAAGGTCCAATTAGGTAATCATACCTCTTCAGCCCTTATTCTTAATACTGGTACACAACAGGGTTGCGGATTGAGTCCCTTACTCTATACTCTTTATGTTCATGACTGCATCCCCACTCACTTTAGTAATGCTATTGCTAAATTTGCAGATGATACAACACTGGTAGGACTTATCTCCGGGTGAGATGAGTCTGCCTACCGAGAAGAGGTGGACCGGTTGCTTTCGTGGTGTGGAGACAACAACTTGGTCCTTAACAGCAATAAGACCAAGCAGTTTATAGTGGATTATAGAAGGAACAGACCAGACATCCAGCCCTTGCTTATCAATGGAGACCGAGTGGAGCAAGTGGCTAGTTGTAACTTTCTGGGTGTTACCCTAAAAGAGGACCTGACCTGGGGTGCCCACATTGCAGCCCTGGTCAAAAGGGCCCAACAGAGATTATACTACCTGCGGCTTCTCAGAAAACAACAACTGAATGAGAAACTGCTGGTGACCTTCTACCGCTGCACCATAGAGAGCATACTGCATCTCTGTATGGTTTGCCAATTGCACAGTGGCAAATAGGAAAGCACTCCAGAGGGTTAATGTCATTGCCCAGAAGATCATTGGTTGCCCTCTCCCCTCTTTGGAAGAGCTTTATAGCTCCACTTCCTTAAGAAAGTTCAAAACATTCTCAAAGATCCATCTCATCCTGGGAACCCTTTTTAAAAAACTATTACCATCTGGCAGACGGTACAGAATAATAAAAACAAGGACAAATAGGCTGAAAAACAGCTTCTATCCCAGGGCAGTAGCTCTTTGGAATTCTGCTGTATAGTGCAGTACTGGTGTGGTGTCAGGGATTTCCGTTTCAATGTGTAAAGGGTGAAGGATGTATGTTTGTGTTTATTTTCATGGTCATGGTCATGATGTGCACTGAAGATGGTGTTTGATTTTGTTGTACGAGGTGCAATGACAATAAAGTTAGCTAACTAACTAACTGATGTTGGTAAATAAGGATCCACATTGTTAGGGGCAATATGCTGACATTAATCTAAGTGCTATTGCTATTCCTTAGCCCCCCCAAAAAAGCTGTGGTAATCACTTCCTCTCTTGGCCATAGGAAAAAGATATTGGCAAACCATTTCCAAAAATGAAAAAAATGTATAGACTTGTCCATGAAATTACTCAGAATCAAAACTGATTCAAAGTCAAACATGCACACACAAAAATGGAAATCTATACTGAGATGCTTTCTTAAGCAGCTGGTGGTATAATATTGTTCTTGATCTTGAAATTCAAAGGCCCCTTTATTAAGCAAGAGAAAGAATTATGACTGGTATTTAAAAGGTGAGCAAGCCTGCATTTGATTTGTGATGTTAAATAATAAAAAAGTATCTTGTCATACCAAGTGGATGCAGACCTGTGATAAGTTGAAACAAGGACTTTCTCAAGATTTGTGGTAACAGAGAACGTCACTAATTGCTAGTTTTCTTGTTTGGGAATACAAAATCCAAATGTTAGTCAGATCTGCTTTTGACTAAATGTAAAGCCAAAAATCCCTAACACATTAATGATATTTTCACATTAAGTAATCTTAGTGTTTTTTATGATAAACATGTTGACATGGCAGCTTTTGTTTTGACATTTGCTTTCTGTGACTACTACATTCTTTTTGCTTTTACACAACAAGTATCATTCTGCTTTCTTCTGTGACATCTAAACTCTATACCTAAGTTGTTGGGTATGTGTGTGTGTGTGTGTGCTTGCTTGCCTTACAAAAATGTATATACACAGATGCAAGTATATGCACAAAACATTTTCAGCGCCATATAATGATCTAGACAAAATGCAATAGCAAATTCCTAATGGATAATAGCACTCATGTAATGCTTTTGAAATTTTAATTTTAATTTCTCTTGCATTAGTCATATCCATTTATTTATATCTTGCATATATTTTCTGGCCTACTCTGATAATTCCTCCCTTTTCCTGCCTCAGGAAACAAGCTGAAAACTAGAGCAATAGATGAAAATATTAATGCAATGGTTTTCAGCTATATCTAGATGCAGAAGGTGAATGTGGGATGACTGCATTAAGAGCACAGTCATCAAAGTAAAGTGAAATACACTAGAACAAATTTGGAACTGACTACAGAGATAAATGTATTTGACTTGCTTCTCATTATAAGTAGTACAATATTTAATTCATACCCAACCACACACATAGTCTACAAAATTGGAACTGTAGCATTAATTATTAAAACAGTGCCATTTGTGGAATGCTTAATGAAATGTATTTTAATAAAATACATTTCTGATTTTCATGTTTATGACACATATATCTAAAAATATACATCAAATGAGAAATAAAAGTTATGTAAGATTTAATTTCAATTTAACTGCATTGGTTTCATCAAAGACATGCCCCCATTTTTACATGAATTGCTAATTTTTCCTTATCATAGTAGAGAAGAGATTTTTCTCATAAGGTTCATAGCTGCTATCCTGACTGTTTTGACTCTCCCTAAAACAACTTCTGCTTCATAGCAATAGCACTTCGACTTATTTACCACTTCACAGTACTTTATAAGCTCTCTAAGTGCTTTACAGATTCAGCATATTGCCTTCAACAATCTTGGTCCTCATTTTACCAACCTCAGAAGGATGAAACTCTGAGTCCACCTTGAGCCGGTGAGACTCGAATTCAGCAGAATTAGCCTGCAATACTGCATTTTAACTACTGTGCAACCACACTCTTGAACATGTATCTTACATATCACTTCTTTTTTCTTAATGAGTTCTTTCTTTTGCAATAATTCTGACTTTTATACATATACACCTTTAAAGGGTAATTATCAGGGGACATAGGAATTAGGACAGTGGTGGCTAACATTTTCAGCACTGAGTGCTGAAATGAGAGCACATGCAAGTACACCAGAAACCAAAAGAGCAGCTCCCTGATGCATGCATGTGGGAGCATCAGAAACTGGAAGCTTGGCTTTCTGGTGTGTACATGCACGCTGGCCATCTGGTTTCTCAGTTTCTAACATGCATACATGTGCAAAGACCAGCTGGACAGCACGCAGATGCACTCCGGGGAGCTGCTCTTCCAGTTTCCGGTGCTCCTGTGTGCACAAAGAACAGCAGAAGAGCAATAGGTGTGCCTAGAGAGTTGGTTCTGCATGCCACCTCCAACATGCATGGCATAGGTTTGACATCATGTATCCATTAAAATACTTGAAAACAGCCTCTGAATTTGCATCAAATGGAAACAAAATATCGTTCCTTGTCTGATCATTACTCTTAGATTGAATATCTAGAAAGAAAGAGAGAGAGGGAAGGAGGGAGAGAGAAAGAGAGAAAGAGAGAGAGAGCACTTTGGAGGCTTATAAAGCTTCAGAAGATTGACATTCTCAGTATTTCAAGTTGAATCTATAGTAAAAAGCACAAGAATTTTTGAGAACACTGAGGAAATGGGAAATACAGGGCAGAAAATATACAGAGGATCCCAGATTTAATATTGGATTATATCAGGTAACATTGGGAAATATTTCTGTCTGGAACAATCAAAGCTCAGAGAGACTAAGTGCTTAGTGAAATGCACCAGCATTTTGATAAAAGGATTATAATTTGATTATAAGTTGCTCATTTGTCCCAATGAGTCTTTTTCAGTTTGTTTCTTCTTTGCCGAATGATTTACATTTATTTTTGTATGTATGTATGTATGTATGTATGTATGTATGTATGTTTATTTATTTATTAGAATTTGTCAAACAAAAATGAGAACAAGAATAAAAGAATAAAAATATGATGACAGGGACGATAGGCACATTAATGCACTTATGCATGCCCCTTCTACTAACCATTTAAATACGATGTACATTTTTTAGCAGAGTAAAAACAAATTCCAGCCCGTGTGTTTTCTGTTTTCCTTTTCTTCACTTGCTATGATGGATATCATATTGTTACAGCTGGATTTAAATTGGCAAATACTGGTTGCAAAATCATATTTCTATAGTCAGTAATCTATTTGGCAGAAGGTATTATTGTATGATTTCATACAATTATATTGTTGCCAAATTCACATCTAAGCACAAACTTACACCTAATATAATGAAATATCAAAAATGAAAATATTGTAAAAATGAAAGATTTTAAACTTAAAGTGCCAAACATACAGACCAAAGTAAAGAGAAACACAGCATTATATCCCCAGGAAATACTAAAAGGACCGTGACAAATTTAAATGAGTGACTTCTCTTAATTTACAAAAAATCCCTGCAGTTTGTTGATCTATTCCGCTTTTCTGTCTTGCATCAAAGAGTAACAGATTAATCTCACACAAATAGGAAGGGTTCTTGTTCCACAATGGTGGAAGTAACTAAGGTCAAATCAATCTATCACAACCAAGTTGTACATTTCAGCTGTCCTTAACCTCTTAGCTAGTAACAGGCTTACTTGACAGGATGCTCAACAAGATTGTTTGTTTTACTTGGGACTTCCAGTTTGAGCTTCTTCAGCAACAGACCAAAAACTCGTCTCTGTGAGGTTTCGATCTGTGCTCACCGCTGGAGTGCCCCAAGCCAGCTGGTTTCGGGCTAAGCCACCCCGTAGAGGTGAAGAAGGGGGAGACTGCCTGCAGGGTTGAGGAGAGCTGCATTTCTCCTCCCCAGCTGGCCATTACTCCCTTTCACGAAGGCGGTTGTAGCGGTGGTCAGAAATGGCCACCACAAAGAAGAACTCGACTGGAAAACAATGTGCAGGAGGAAGATAAGAAGAGATAGTTTTGGTTGACCGGGTCAAACAGCAAAAGCAACAAATAAGGTACCCTGAATTGAAACTATTAAAAAAAAACAATAACATTGTTCCCTAAGAAGATTTTTAAGCTGCGAAGGAGAGAGAAAAGGGAAAAGATTTGGGTTTTTTTTTTCTCCTTTTCCTATACTGACAGCTAAGAGACTTAAGCAAGAAATTGGAAAAAAAATCCACTTTGACAATAGGCATTTAATGCTGAAAATAAAAAGTCAAAGGGATCATAAAGATTTCTGGATAATCAAAAGCTTTTGAAAACAGGAAAGGAGAGAAAAAGAATAAAAAGGCAGGATCTGGAAGGGAGGAGACTGCCTGGAATGAAAAAGAACTTATAGCAAAATCTCAACAAGACTTCCAAAAGATACATTTTAACTAAAACATCACAACAAAAACCCCAGGAAGAGAAAGTGGAAAAAGAAATAAGAAGAAACAGTTTGGGACTATTTGGATTACTTGATGATCTCTGGATTTTTGGTTATTGTATTTGAATGACTAAAATCAATTGGGTGGTTTTTTAAAACTGTTTAAAACAGCTCCGCTTTTAGAAGAATTGAAAATGAAACTTAAAAAGTACAAAGAAGATGCCCAAGAAGGGAGAGGTTCTTTTGGCTTCGTATTTCAGTTTTTAGAAATGGAGATTTGGAACAATGAGAAACAACAAGAAATACCTGCAGAACAAGAAGATTGCAACAAAGAAGAAGCCATCTTTAATGAACAAGTAATCTCAGGTGGGGGGAAAAAGGAAAGGGGTGAAGGAGAATGGAAAGTTTAAGATTGGGAAAAACAACTCCCCCCCCAAAATAGAGTGAAAAATAAGTATAAAATCAGAAAGCAACAGAAGAGGGAAATGCAGAAGAGAGAATTAGAAGTAGAGAGACAAGGGGGTAAAAGGGGAGGGAGAAGATGAGATGGAAGAAAGAAAAGAAAAGAAGTTATAAAGGACAGAAACAAAATATAGAGAAACAGGGCCTATTTAGAGATAATGGGTGAAAATTTAATGGAAAAGGGGTTTCTGCAAAGATACATAAGATAGTATTGTTATATTAGAAATAGAAATAATTTGAGAAAATATGCAACAATGTATGATTAAAATGTTTGATAAAATAGCTATTGTAATTCAGTGGAATGCTTGTCAATAAATAAATGTAACAAAATGAATATTTAATGATTTACAAAACATATGTGAAGAGAAATAAGGGAAAAATTAATTATGGAGATTATACATGTCTTTAATTTAATTGAAAAGAAATTTAATTGAAAAGAAATGTTAAAGATGTTAATATTTTAATGATTATTAATGATAGAACTGAATTGGAATGGAATGAGGGTTTATAATTACATATATTTATAATCCTTTTTAAAAAAAAAAAAAGAACGTAGTGTGTATTTTAAGAATGTATCAAGCAGAATTTGATTGGAAGTTATGTATTATGTATCATATTGAAGGTCATAACCTTAAGGTATATATTGAAGTTTAAATAAGAGTTGAATGGATGTAATTAAAAGATATAAAGGTGTCATACTCCAATTAGTAACTACAGGAGAAAACTTGTTTAATGAGCAAAGATCATATGAAATTGAAACAGAACAGACAAAAGTATAAATATAATGATTTGAATTGAGATGAGATAATCAAAATAAAATTGAGAAAATTAAAAGAGGGGAAAAACTATATAGAAAATGTAGAATAGTATAAGATATGGAACAGAACACAAGAAGAAGCATGAAATTGAGTTTTGTGTCTATATAAAGAAGTTCAACCTGGGACCATGCTATTTTCAAAAAAAATGTTTTACTTGTATTTTGTATGTGTGAAAACCCAAATAAAACTTTATTTAAAAAAAAAGATTGTTTTACTTCAGCCAAGAATTAAGCCTTATACACATAAAAGATTTGTCCAGTATAATATACCAGAAATCAAATTCCAATACAGGTATATGTTAATTTTTTTGCATTTCCTTGCATATCATTAAATGTTTTGTAATTTTAATTCAGAATAGCTTCGGAGGACACTTTTTCTGTGTTGATCTAATAATTTATTTTTCTTTTCTACAAAGCGCATCTAACATCTGTTGCAAATCATTCAGATTCTCAGACAATAATGCAGCATCATTCATATATAAATTTGTATATGCACATTCATGTATCCAAAACTTCTAGTATTCCTATGGGACTCAGGTTGGTGTATTGGTTAAAGCATCATGCTACAAATTGGGAGACTCTGAGTGAAGCCAGCTGAATCATCTTGGGCTAGTCATTTCTCAGCCCTAGAAAAAGGCAATGGTAAACCACTTCTGGAAGCTGCAAGAACTTGTCCAGGAAATTTCAAATAATTGGACATGATTGAACAGAAATTTTATAAAATATTAGAAGCATCCTTATTTGTTTATCTATAGTTTATCTACCTTAATAAGCCAAGGAAACATCAAGCTTGTTTTGTCCCCCACTTAGTATTGAATAATTTATTTATTATTGATTTGATTTGATTTGTCAATCACTTACAAGGTAATAGATATAAGTATAAACATGAGTAAGAATACAGGAAATAGGTACGAATAAATAGGAACAATAGGACAAGGACGGTAGGCACAATGGTGCACTTATGCATGCCCCTTACAGACCTCTTAGGAATGGGGTGAGGTCAATAGTGGTTAGCTTGAAGTTAAAGGAGTGGGGGGTTAGAGCATGTAACAAGAGAGTCAGGTAGTGCATTCCAGGCATTGACCACTCTATTGCTGAAGTCATACTTTCTGCAATCAAGTTTGAAGTGATTTACATTGAGTTTGCATCTTTTGTGTGCTCTTGTATTGTTGTGGTTGAAGCTGAAGTAGTCATTGACTGTTAGGACATTGTAGCAGATAATTTTGTGTGCTACGCTTAAGTCTAACTGTAGGCGACATAGTTTAAGATTGTTCAAGGCCAAAATCTCAAGCCTGGTGATATAGGGTATTCTGTTGTGAGCAGAGGAGTGTAGTACTCTTCTCGTGAAATACTTGTGGACTCACTCGATTGTATTAATGTCTGATATGCAGTGCGGATTCCAAACTGATGAGCTGTATTCGAATATTGGCCTGGCAAAAGTTTTGTATGCTCTAGTTAGCAATTCAATATTTCCAGAGGAGAAGCTTCCTAAGATTAGATTTACAACTCTTAACGCCTTTTTGGCAATGTTGTTACAGTGAGCTCTGGCACTTAGGTCATTTGATATGAGAACTCCAGAGTCCTTGACAGAGTGAGGATAATCAACAAGTTCATATCCACCTAGTTTGTATTTGTACTGATTTTTTTTACCAATGTGTAGGACAGAGCATTTGTTGGTTGAGATTTGGAGTTGCCAGATGTTTGGCCATTCAGGCACATAATTAAGGTCTCTTTGAAGGATAGTAGCATTGTCAGTGGTGTTGAATAATTTTACATCATCCACACAGAGGATACAGTTGCTTATTAGGTGATCGTAAAAGTCATTTATATAGGGTATAAAGAGTGTGGGTCCTAGAACGCTGCCTTGGGGGACACCACTATTCACTGGAGCAGGGTTAGATTTTGCGCTGCCTATTTTTACTATTTGTTGCCTTTTGACAGGATCTCAGTAATCCACTTATGGAGGGATCTGGAAATGCTGTAAGAGTTTAGTTTTAACAGTAGTTTGCCGTGTACCACTGAATCAAAGGTTTTGCACAAGTCTATGTAAATTGTGTCTATAGCTTTACCCTGGTCAAGTAGAGTAGTCCATATGTTTTTGCAGTGTAGGAGTTGTAAATTGCAGGACAATTTTTTCCTGAAACCAAATTGTTTTTTGGAGAGTAGGTTATTTGGAGGAGTGTGATGAATTGGTTAATGATTGATTCCATGACTTTACACGTGACACAACACAGTGAGATTGGTCTGTAGTTTTCAACCAGACTGGGGTCACCTTTTTTGAAGATAGGGATGACCGCAGCTAAGGACCATAGATTTGGTAAGGAGCTGGTTCTGAAAGCTATCTCATATATAATGCTTAGAGGTTCCGCTATGGCAGAGGAGAGCTTTTTTAAGAAATATGCACATAATCCATTGGGGCCAATAAATAGGGATAGTTTTAGGTTTCGTAGTGCCTCTTCTACATTATCTTCTGTAAAGTCAATATGTAGCAGGTCATTACAGTTAGTTGTGGTACGAATAGGAAATGTGGGGCATGAACCATTGCTATTTACAAAGACTGAACTGAAGAATGTATTGAATAGATTGGCCTTAACAGCTTCATCGTTGCAGTCTTTCCCATTCTCCTCCATGCTGCTTCAAGAGCCCAGAATGGGTTAGACTCATCCTGATGACATCATCAAGCTGAGTCCATCTTGTATAAAAGTAGCAGCCTGTGGGAATAACTCCAGCTTTGACTCAGCTTCTTTCAATGACTATTGAGCTAGTGTCTCTGAAAGCAGTTTTAGTCAGCAGCAATCAAAAGCGATCTTAGATCATTGGCACAGCTCCCAGGTACCCAGTACAGTTGTGCCTTCAGGAGATTGGGGCTCCGCTCTCCTGCAACGCCGAGGATTCAACGTTTTCCACTAAGGGAGACTGTAAGTAGGGGAGAAACCCTTGTCCCTCCCTTATACCTCTCCCTTTGCGATTTCACCTGCCGCGATTGTAAAGATTGTATCAGCGATAACAGCGCCTCACAGCTGATCGAAAAAAAACTGTGTTTTCTCTTTCCAGCTGATTTCACTGCTCCGGGTTATTCTCAGCCTAGGGAGCAACTAACAGCCATTGTAGCCTGTAATTCATGCGAGAGGCTATTTTGAAAGCTTCTTCTTCCAATGCACATGGCGAGCGGCCATTTCAGGTGGCCTCATCTACCAACGGCCTGCTTCTACCCCCAGAAAGGACCCAAATTCATGCTACTGCATAGGCAACACATAGCGAGGGTTGCTCTCAGCACCTTTGTGTCTGCTTATGCCAACTATGGATCAAGATAAGATCAACACAGAACTTTCGGGCCTGAACACCTAAGGCCTCCAGACTGCCAAAAGAAAAAGAAGGAGACAACGTTCTCAATCTGTTCAAAGGGAGATAACGGCCAAAATCAGGGCCAAAGCTTTGGGCCCCAAGAAAATATTTCAGGCCGAACTAAAAGCAGAGAAATGAAGACACGCGGCCTTGGAGAGACAGTTCAACAAAACTAGTGAACAAATGAGGGGACAGCTGCAACAGGCTTCCCAACCAGCCAATCCTCTGGTGGTTCAGGCATGTACTTCCAGGGAGGTGGAAGAAACCCCAGCCCCTCTTAGCCATCTCCAATCCTGGTCCCCAGAGAGGCTTGAGGTCCAAGCTGGGCCTCAAGACTTGAGCAGATCAGGCCCCAACTTCATTCAGGCCCCTTGGGACCTCCCTTCTTCTCTCCCATCTATAGCCCAAAGTAATTCTCGACCAAAACCAGAGGCTGCTTTTACTCCAACAGCGGCAAGCCTTTGGCCCTCTGAACCTCCATCGAGTGGCAGAGCCTCTGACATCCACGATGTAGTCTTCATAGCCATCAGACAAGGTCTAGCAGGAGGGCTTCAACACATTTTTAGGCCCTCAGCCAGGTCTCAGACCATCTTTTTGGCCTATTCTCAGGCTCAGATCCCCAAAGGGGGACTACCTCATCTTGTGGAGCATATGGCCCATCCTACCCATGCAGAATGGATTGATTTTGAGCAGGGAGACTATGCAGAATCATCTGAGCATAGCCCCTCCCCTGCATCTGAACTGGAAGAGGGAGAAATCTGGGACCCCAACCTCCCAGAGGAAGAGGAGGATCTGAGGCCTGATCAACCTCCCTCAGCCATAATTTTCAAATCTGCCTTGTTTAAACCCCTCCTCCACAAGGCACTGGTCACAGCCCAGTTGTCCTCAGAGGAAGTTACCCCCGAACCTCAAGTGGTGCAATCGGGGCATGGGGATTCCCTCTTCTCCAAACCCATTGTTCACTCGGAGGTCCTTTCATCCCCCATCATTTTTCTTGACTTCGTCAAGAATCAATTTGCCTTCCCCAGTGCAAGCCCCCACCCATCGTCCCATGATAGGCGGTTTTACAACATGGGCCCTTCCCTAGCTACTGCCCTTGCAGTTCCCTTGGTAGACACCCCAGTCGTGGCTTCCTTCTCCTTGAGCACTCCAACTGAACCTGAGGATGTACTACAAGCAGAGGACAAATGTTCCAAACAAACTTTGAAGTATAACCATCAAGCTTCTGCTTGGGCCATCCGGGCCTTAACTGCTGCATTATTTTTTACAAGGTCTTCCATGCGCTGGCTACACCAACTACAAGGCCTCATATCCCCATCAGACTGTAGATCGCATCAAGATCTCAATAAAATTTAGCAGCAGCAGAGTTCATGGTGGACGCCACGCTCAACGCCACCAAGTTCTCCAGGGCCATGGCATCATTCATGGCAGCGAGGAGACTGCTATGGTTATGAAATTGGCAAGCAGAGCCCTGATGCAAGTGGAAGCTGGCTTCGGCCCCCTGCACCAGTGAAAAGCTGTTCGGTGATGCTTTTGATCCATTTGTTGTCAAAACAAAAGACAAAAGGAAAATTCTTTCATCAACAGGGAAGAGGGCAGACTTTCGCCCGACCGTCCATACCGGCCACCTCCATTCAAGCACAAAAATACTTCTCACTTCTCCAGGCCGCAAAGAGCGTATTCCCAGCACCAAGAGCAATGCCCTGAGGCACCCAGCAGACAACAGCAAACTGCGGGTAAGCGGCCCTTTCATGGGGGGAGGGGGTAGCTCCTTCCGTCGCTCTAAATAATCCCTCATTCTCCCCTCCCATCGGAGGTCGTTTGGCTTCCTTTACTTCCAGATGGGAGGAATCAACGATGGACGCCTGGGTACTCAATACAGTAATCATCACCCCCAGAAAATTTTGTGTTCTGTCCTGTTTCCTGGGACAGTTCATGAAGGGCCCTTATGGAATTGGCCATTCAACACCTGGTCAACATAAGGACCATTCAACCAGTCCCTGAACTCCAACTGGGACATGGTTTTTATTCTCGGCTTTTTGTGGTTCCTAAGGCCTCGGGAGGTGGGGGTGGCGAGTCATTCTCGACCTAAAATTTCTGAATGAATTTATCCCATATAGGTGCTTTAAAATGCAGACTCTGCATTCTATTCTAGACAGCATTCGGGAGGGCAATCTCTTCTCTTCCACTGATCTCATGGAGGCTTAACTCCACATTCCCATCTGGCCTCATAATCACCAGTTTCTCTGTTTCTGTTACCAGATTTCCCATTACCAGTATCGAGCCTTTCCCTTTGAGCTCTCGTCTGCTCCAAGAGTCTTCACAAAGATACTTGTGGCATTGGTGGCTTTGCTCCGGTCTGTTTCAGTCAGGATCCAATGCTACTTGGATGACATTTTGATACTGTCGTCCTCCACCCATTCTGCCCATCAAGATCTACAAACCGTACTCCATTGCCTCCAGTACCATGGCTTTTCCATCAACTCCAGGAAGAGTCATCTCTTCCTCACAACCAGATTGCTCCACATGGGAGCTGTCATCGACAGCTCTGTGCCAAGTTTTTCTGCTCCAGATTGAGCGCAGAGCCTTACCCATATCATTTGACAGGTTCAACGTCAACGCACTATCTCCCTGTCACTGTTGTCCAAATTATTAGGGAAAATGATCTCATGTATTGGCATCATTCTGTGGGCATGGCTACACTCCCAAACTCTACAATGATTCCTGCTCCCCTTTCCACAAGAAAGAACTAGCCACACATCTGCCAGGGTCCAGCTCTCTCCGCAGACCTGTCGCTCCTTCAAGTGGTGGCTTTCCCCAGCCCTTTGGAAGAGACTCCAGTTAAAGAACCGAATAGACTGCTCATCACCACCATTGCAAGTCTTCTGGGTTGGGGGGCCCACATGGACGGGCACATACTCAAGGGATTTGGTCCCAGATGGACAGGACCGGCCTCATAAACTGGCTAGAACTCAGTGCCATATATCTAGCACTGACACATTTCAGAGACAGAATAGCTGGATCCCATGTGCTAGTGTTGATGAACAATATGGCCACAAAGGTGGATGTCAACAGGTGGGGGGGACAAGATCCAAGGCCCTTATGAGGGAACCCAAATGGTTGGGGCGGTATGAGGAGAGACACCTGCTGTCTATCACAGCAGACCACATCTTGGGAGTCAACAACTCCCAAGCCGATTGGCTGAGCAGGAGTCTAGCTAATCATGCAGAATGGTCCCTTCCCCAGTCCATATTCAGGGATCTCTCCCTCAAGTTCAGGACCCCGGAGGTAGACCTCTTCGCCTCTCCCCAAAACGCTCAAGTAAACAAGTTTTTCACCAGGTTTCCTTGTCAGGGAGCAGAGGGGACCAATGCACTTCAGAGCAGATGGCTGGTCTTCTCTACGCCTTTCCTCCTCTTCCCATCATTCCAGCGGTCATTCAGAAGATGTTGGAGGAACAGGCAGAGGTGGTTCTCCTGGCCTCCCATTGGCCCAGGAGACCCTGGTTTGCAGATCTGGTGAACCTGTCTGCAGCCACTTCTTGGAGGATCCCAGACCACAAGAACTCCCTGCATCAGGGAGCCCTACTCCACCTGGATCCCCAGTGGTTCAAACTGACCATGTGGTGATTGAGCGGCAACTGTTGAGAGACTAATCTCCCAGAAAGGGTCATCCTTACTATCCAAGCATCTTGTAAACCATCTATGACGCGTATCTATGATGCCACCCGGAGTGTTTTTTGTTATTGGTGTCAAAGAGAAGGTCTCACTCCAACATTAGCTGAAGTAACAGAGGTCCTCCATTTCCTTCAAGACAGCCTAGAGAAGGGTCTCGCATCCAACACCTTACGCTGTCAGGTAGCGACTCTTTCCTCAGTCTTCTCCTGGGACTCATTTCCTTCCTTGTGCCACCACTCTTCAGTATGGAGATTTCTAAAAGGGGTTTCCAATCTGCCCTCCTGTGGTATACAGGTTTCCATCCTGGGATCGTCACAAGACTCTCCAGGCTCTAACAGAACCTCCCTTCAAACCCCTCAAAAAGGTGTCCCTTCAATTCTTAACCCTGAAGGTGGTTTTCTTAATAGCTATCACATCAGCTAGAAGGGTGTTGGAGTTGGCTGCTCTCTCAATACGGCAGGACCTCTGCACCATTCATGACAACAGAGTTGTTCTCTGTCTAGGTCCGTAGGGAGTTTTGTACCCAAGATAAATACCGTATTCCACAGATCCCAGGACATAGTGGTACCTGATTTCTGTCCCCTTCTACACCACAACCTAGAGCACAAGTGGCACACCCTAGATGTTCCCTAAAAGAGATTTGCAGAGTGGCTACATGGACATCCCCATCTCCATTCATCAGACACTACCACCTGGACTCCTACACCTCAACGAGTGTGGCTTTCGGCAGATGGGTGCTTTAGCAAGTGGTTCCAACTTTGGATTGATAAGCCAGATGAGGACCCTCCTAAGGACATGCAAGCTTTAGTATGTCCCATCCTGGGCTCTCGCAGCAGCATGGAGGAGAATGGGCATTGGTCAATTTACCTGAGAACGCCCTTTCTATCTATGCTGCTAGAGAACCCAGTCCCTCCCTGGTTTCATCCAGACTATGATAAGATAAATTATGGTTCAAGCTTCTGTTTTGGCTTTCAGAGACACTCACTAAAGTCTGTCAAGTACCTTTGCCAAAGCTGGGGTTACTCCCACAGGCTGCTACTTTTATGCAAGACAGCTTGATTATGTCATCAGGAGGAGTCTAACCCATCCTGGGCTCTCTAGCAGCATAGATAGACAGGGTGTTTTCGAGTAAATTTACCAATGCCCATTTGGTCATTTTAGGGGTGGGATGGTTCTTGATTCTTTAAGTTTGGTATTAACAAAATTGTAGAAGGTGCGGGTGGATTTTGTAAGTAGGAGATTTTCCTCTTGCTTGCAGTGGTAATTTGTGCATTCTGCCTTTATCTGTTGGCATTGGGTGTTGTATTGGTTGTTAAGTTTGTTACGTAGCTAGTCTTGTTTTTACGTCATAGCAATTTTTTTTTAGTTGAAGTTTTCTTATTGTTATGGGTAATTTTTTTTGTTTTTTGTTTTGGGGGGTTACTAATGATACATATAGTTTAATGACTCTTTCAAGTTCAAACAAGAATGCATTATAATGAGAACAGAATGTGCCAATCAAGAGATGATAGGTCAGCATCTATGATATCATAGTTGGCTTTTTTGAAGTTGTATTTTGGGGATCTATCATTATGATCTTCTGTGTGAGGGTGTAAATTGAGACAAAAGTCTGTCATACTGTGGTCACTGTTTGAAAAGGGTTCTTGTATTTGTAGGCCATGTATTGAGTTTGAGCTGTTGCAGAAGATAAGTTATTGAGTCTAGTGTTGTTAGTTACTAATTGATTCAGTCCCAATGTAGTAACAACATTGTACAGGGTTGCAAGTATGGGTTCGGATGTACATTCATTTAGTGTCCAATTTATAAGAGGTACATTGAAGTCACCAAGGAAAATAAGAGGGTGAAGGCAAGAGGCAGCCCACGTTAACAGTGAAGTTAGCTTGTTTGCATGAACTATGTCATAATCTGGGGCTCTGTAGCATAGTAAGAAGCGGATTGTGGCATTTGAGGACAGTTCACAATGGTCTCTAGGAGAGCAAGTTCCTATGTAATTTGAATCTTTTTTAGATTTAGGGATTTTTTGTAGAAGCTAACAACTCCACCTCCTCTACGGATTTCGCGATCTGACCAATAAATGTGATATTCGCTGACTGTGATAATGAAGTCTCACAGACAAATATAAGATTGAATGTGGTCGTGCCTAATAAGATGAGAAATTCATGCATTTTGTTTGCGAGGCTTCTTGCATTGAGTAGTTTGCATTTTAGATATGTAGTAGTGGGTCTGGAGGAAGTAAGGGGCATGCATGCCTAATGTTGGATGTTGGGGTGATGGTTTTTGGGATGTAAGTTGAAGGTCTTGCTTTTGATATATTCTGTGGGTTAGTCAATGTATAGATTAGTATTTCCTTGTTCACGGAGTCTTTTGAGCTCAGTGCATGGCTCACGGGATCGTACACATTGCTGTAAGGTTAGATCAGGGCAAGAACGGAGGTTCTTATGGTTGGTGTTGCTTTTGGCGAGTGAATAGTATAAATGAATTTACGTTTGCTTGATTCATTTTTGCAAATGACCCTACAGAAGCGTGGGGCCACCAAGCTGTCACTGTTTTTGAATTCTGGGCCGATGCGGGAAATGTCAAGTCTTTCATCAGGGGAGATGGTTAATGCTTGATAGTCACTGATGATGTTGCAGACAATTGTGATGTCATCATTATCATTGTTGTTCTTTAGACCAAATAAGATGGCATTTGGACAATTCCGTTCGTGCTCGACAGCTTCTCTGACGAAGATTGGGATATCATTATTTGTTGGATTTATGTTTTTTTGTGGATTGAATTGTGGCTGTTGGATAGAGATGTGGTTTGTAGCTATTGGTTGTTTGGGTTTTTGTGTTGTATCTTTTTTTTCAAGGTTAATTAATCTTTCTTTTAAAGTGTCCAGGGATGCTACTATGGTCAAGGGTGTTGTTCGTGTTTCTATGGTATCAACTCTTTCAAACAGGGCAATATATTTGTCCAGTTTGGGTCTGCATAATGGGAAGAAATATTGAAATGCATGGTTGGATGATTCTAGGAATTGAGTCATTTGCTTGGGTAATCCCAAGCAGTCATGGTGAGCACAGTTGTCACATAGAGAACATTTGGTGGAATTTTCATTATCCTTTAGAGTTTCATTACATATAAGGCATGTGCAGGAGTCTTATGGTTCATTGGTGGGGATTTCTTTCTCTTTAGGTTGTGGTTTGGCATTGGATTTTTTTTCCTGGCATGGTAGGTTTGTTGAGATGGTACGTTGATTAAGTTGCTTAATGAAACAAGATATTTTAGTAATGAATATAGCCAATATCACACCAATTAATCAATTACAATAATCTCTCTAGTCAGATAATTTTGTTAAGCAACAATCAGCCTAATCAATTAATTACACTAATCGCTAACCACACTAGTCAATTAAATTCACTAAATCACTAATTTTACTAATCAATTAAATTACATGAATCCTGATCTTTTGAACTGATCAGTGATCACACTATTTGTACTAAACACTCTAATCACACTAATCAATCAAAACAATAAATCAATTAATCCATTGATAAATTAATTATTTCATAGAAATTGATTTAGAGACATCAATATCTAATCACTGATATAGGTCATGAGGTAGAAAAGTTATAAGTTTTGCAGTAATGAAGTTATCAGTGTTTAAGTATTAAAGTAATGAAGTGGTATTAAGAATCAGCAACTAAAGGGTTATTGCTTTGCTAACTGCTGCTATCCGATCCACTGCGTGAGAAGGATTTATTACTATGATGGCTGCTGTTATCTGATCCGCTGGGTGAGACACTTTGTAAAAGCTGTAGGTTTGGAACACGCTGAAACAGGCTGTAACAGGATGACTAAAAACAAGCTGAATTATTGAAACAGAGTAAAACAACTGAATTACTGAAACACACTGACTCCGTTCAGGGAATCCTGTTTGGGGGACCATAGTTGACTCCGTTCACAGCTGACTTGGTTCGAGACTCCATCCAAGGAAACTTAGGACTGGAAAACTCCTTAAAGCCACATGGTTTCTTCTGTTTTAATGGCTACTAAGTAATTGTTTCCTGGTGAGGTAGAGGTTGGTGAGAGATTGTTTAGTAAGGTAGAGAATTGTAGAAATTATTTTCTAGCAAGATTGTTTCCTGGTAACAACAAAAAACAATAAGTTTTTCTTGCTGGAATTTAGACTGGTTGACTGTAAATCCATTCTGGCTTGGCTTTCTGGCTGCCTCCAGGGAATTGTATTTATCCGGGGCCTGGAAAGCTGAGTGGGGATGGTTGTGCTCCGGCTTGGCTCTCTAATTGCCTCCTGGCTCTTTAATTGCCTCCTGGTATTTGCACTTCACTGGGGCTCAGGGCTCAAGCATTACGGCTGCTGGGGAGATTTCGGGAGATTGTCCAATGACTCTATCTCCAGGGAATTGCCCTCCCCTGCCACCTGGGAATTGTGCTTCACAGGGGCTCAGGGATGGAAGTCTATGGCTGCTGGGATAGGCTGTGGGAGCTTGCCGAGGCTGTTTCACCCAAGTTGGCTGCGGGGGAATATCAGGCTCCCAAAGGATCTTGATTATTCACGGGAGCTTCAGCACACAATTTCAGGCAACTTCTGGTGAAAGTGGACATTCTAAAAGGATCTAAAAGGTGATAAGTTCTCCGGGAGCAAGAACCTCACCATCCTTGTTGGGCACCATCTTGGGAACATTTTGCTGAACATTCTATTTATTTTCTTATGTATCTAGTTTCTAGATATACCATTCAGAAAGCAACTTCCATATACAGTATGTACAAAACATTTCAGATATCTGTATCTTTATCAAGTACTTTCTTTGAGTCAATGAAGATGCAATACATTTTCTTTTGTGCATCATACATTTTTATGTTGAAGAACTAAACTCTGATCTGCACACCTCTTCTCCTGAATAGAGCCTCATCACATTGTCTGGTTTTGTTCATTGCCACATCTCATATTCTTGCAATCAAAATTCCTAATTAATTTTTGTGTTCTTTCTTGATATCTTTCTCTTTGTAGAAGGTAATAATAGCAGCAATTTTCTAATGGTCGTTTTCAAATACAGTTTTCAAAGACCAATTAAAGAAATTACTATCCACAGACAAATATAGATGGTTCCTGATGTTTCTAAATTGTATTTGAGTATGCTCAAAGAAAATATATTTTTTTCTTTTAGGTAAGTTTTCTTCAGAAATAATTATTCATGAATATGAATAATAATATAATTTAAAAAAAAAAATCTCTTCTCACCACTTTGGATGAAATGTTTTAATCTGGATTCTCTATCAAAAGGATGGAAGTTTGAGAGTTCTGTATAATATCTTAATGTTTTTAACACTGCACTCTTCTGGACAGAGAGCTCTGTTGCTATTCCTGGGATCTGTTAGAACCACTCTCCCATCTTAGGAGTCACCGTCCTTAACTTTTCATATACTCTCTATTTCCACCTTCAGGCCCTGGTACTTCTTTCAGCTTCTTATATTACTTTTTCCTTATGTTGCTATTACTTGGGATTGTTACACTTACGATTACAGCTGTCGTCTGCTTCTAGTCTATTATCACAAGGTCCAGTTGATTGGTCAGTATCTGTCTGCTCACCTGGATCTAAAAGTCACACAAGGTCTTAGTTGTGTTATTCTCTGTGATCTTCTGTGGAATCTTCTATCTGGATTTGGGAAGATCTAGCCCATATATTGTGTAAATATACAATACAAAGTGCTATTATTGGATTGTGTCATTGAATGTGTATTGTTCCTGGATACATCTTACATTCTACCAGATATTTGATTCCCTTTGAGGCAGAATATGTCCCTTGGGTTCTGCCTAAGGTAGTAGACTCTTGTGTCTAGTGCTTGGCTTTTATTTATTTTTATTTATTTATTTTATAAATTTTGTTGGTCACCCATCTTTCCATAAGTAGGGAAGTTACAGTCATAAAAATATATCTACATTAAAACATAAATAAATTAAAATCAACAATTAAAATCTAAGGACACATCGGCAGGGAGGAATGGGGGGTTGGTGGGATCTGTTGTTACTTGATCAACCACCTCCACTGTACTGTTCTCCCATAGGGGCCTAGGCAACTGGCAGAGTCACATATTTAGGCTCTTATGAAAGGATAAGAGAATTGGGGCCAATCTCACATCGGGGCAAGATGTTCCAGAGGGCAGGAACAACAGCAGAGAAGTCCCTCCTCCAGGACTCTTCCAGCCAGAATAATTGGGTTGATAGGATCTACATCATGTCTCCTCTGATGGCACAAGTGGGACAGGCCAATCCTAGTGAATGTGACAATCCCTCAAGTAACCTGGACCCATGCCATGAAAGATTTCAAAGCTGATCACAACACCTTGAATTGCACTTGGAAGCAGACTGGTAACCAACGCAGCTCACAGAATAGAATATCACAGAACAGTGATATTACAGAAGCCATTCTTGAGGATCCCAAAACTGCCAAACTCAACACCAGTCTCTGTATACTCTTCAAGGATAGCCCCATATAGAGTGCATTACAAGAGTCCAAGCATGAGATTACTAGGGACTGTACAACTGAGTACAGGGAATCCTGATCCAGGAAAGGCCACAACTGCTGCACCACATGAAGTTGGACAAAGGCTGTCCTAGCCACAATTTTCACCTGCTCCTCGAGTCGGAGTTGCAGGAGAACCCCCAAGTTAAGGACTGAATCTATCTGTGGTAGAATAATTGGGCTGATGGGAACCAAGTAAAAGATGACAATGTTCCAAATCCCAGAATTCCATATATCCAATGCCAGAGTTGCTGGAATTGCCAAAGCCAGTTGTCTTCTATTCAGGTCCCCACAACCTTCAGGCATTGAGAGGGCAGCCACAGCATCACTTGGGTCATCAAGAATGTAGATACAGAGTTGATTTCTATTGTTGGCCATTCTGCTATTTTTAAATTGTTGCACTGCAATTGTGGTAAGATTACACTTTGGGTTGTTTTTTGGAAGGTATTTATCTTCTTAACCTTTGCTTCTTTTGGGTATCTCCCTATTTGGTAGCCAGTACTATGAGTCTTTGTTTAGTGTTCTCTGGGGCTTCAGATGGAATCAGGTCCTTGTATTATTTTTTCAATAGGCAACTCTTATCTTAATCTTCACACTCTTGCAATTCCAGCAGCTAACTACCCACTATCTAAATTGTCTTAATCTTAGCCTCTAGCCTCATATCAGTTAATTGGTTTGAGTTATGCTTGTTATAAGGATATTACTCTCTTTTTGCTAGTTTATACATGATATTATGTGTTATATCAGCTGCTGTGCTCTATAATGGAGGAGCTAGCAATGATATTCCAACTTTAGGCATCCAGAATAACAACCAGTTGTTCATTCATCTCTTATTGAATATATTATGTAATATGTAGTTGGTCAGTCTCAAGTTGTGAGAGCAGCTTCCTCTTCACTATGTTGAAGTGTTGTATAATTCCCTGGTTCTGAGTGAATATAGATGAAGGTTTCTATCCAATCATAGTTCTCTCATACATTTCATATATCCCCTCTCATTAGGTCTGTGAAATGTAGTAGCATTTCATCAATTCCAGGTTCTCTTGTCATCTTTATACATGCCTTGTTCTAGTAGCTCACTTCTTGTCAGATTGTCTAGCATTTGGCATGGACCTTGATAACCCAGATGATGTTCTAGCATGCGTCCCCTAGTCCATGTCATTCTCATCTTTGAGATAGATATACAGCATGTCAGGGATCTTTTCCCAAGGACCCCTACTGTCAAATAGATTCCCACTGGGATTTGAACATGCTTCACCAGGTCAAATTCAGTGCTCTAATACTGGGCATGAAGCCAGCAGGATGAACTTGGCCAGTCATTTTCTGGCAGTCCTAGGAAGGAGGCAATGGGATACCACTTCTGAAAAAACTTTGCAACAAAACTGCAGTGATTTATCCAGTGATATATCATGTATTTATTTACACACCTAAAAAGGAAATATATTGTCACCTATGGGTAAGAAATAAAAATAGTTGAGATGGGCAGCATAGAAGTTTAATAACTACATGAATAAATAAATTAGCATAGTAATATATTATGGGTATTGAAACTTGTCTCGTTAACCCTGTCTCATTAACAGTGGACCTGACACTTACAGAAAATCAAGTAGCCAAAATATTTTCTGGTATGAAAATGAAGTATCAAGTCATATTTTAGCTGTTGAATTTGTAATATTATGATATTGATATATATCTGGCATTCAGCTTTGTTCGGGTATTTTCCCACGTGGTGCTTTTAAAGTTGTAGCAACGTTTCAGCAGAATCTCATCTGCCATCATCAGGCTTCTGTATGGTGTTTGTCTGTGAGTCAGACTTTTACAGTGGTTTCAGATTTAAATTTGGGGCAGCCTATTGCTGTGTCAGAATGGTTTTTTCTTCCTCCTGATTGGTTGAGAGTCTTGGTCTGTGTTTATTGGTCTTGGAGTTTGCTGTGTTCTGCTACTAATATCTTCTGTCTGGTTTTTTTTGGGGGGGGGCTCTTTTTGTATCTTGATTGGCTGGCAACATTGTGTTACTTTATTGGAGGCCTTTAATGCAGCTTGGCTTCGGGTAAATGGACGGCTATCATTCGTTAGGAAGCTGGGTTTCATCTGGGTGCCTGGTTGGGGTGTGTTTGAGCTGGAGGTATCAGGGGGGATCTGTTTGTGCCCAGGTGTTTGCCTGGCTTGTGGTGTGGAGATTTTTTTGTTTGTGAGTGCAGGCTTCCAAATGATTGACAGCCTGGTGGAATCATCTCTTCTGTTCATGCTTTCTGGTCTTTTTTCAATCTCTATGGCTTCTCTGATGATTCTGTGGCTGGGATTTTCTATGGTGGCTAGGGTTTTGGTGCCATTGAAGTTGATGTTATGACCTGTGGCTTCCATGTGTTGGACAAGTGAGGAAGTGTGTTCCAGCTTTTTGACTGCATTTTTGTGTTCATCCAGGCGGGTGCTTATTCTTCTATTGGTCTGTCCAATGTATGTGGCCGGGCATGATGCACAGGGGACTTCATATATGCCTTGGTTTTCCAGGTCAATTTTGTCTTTGGGGTTCCTGAGGATGGCTGCTATTTTTTTGTCTGTTTTGAAGGCAGTCTTGATGTGGTGTCTGTATAGAATCTTACTAATTTTGTCTGTAGTGCCTCTACAACACCTGAAACAATTAGTGTACAATGTTTCCAACAGAGAACTCACCAAAACAGAAACAGAAGTCCTTACCAAAGGATTCAATTATGCTATAGCACCCCAAAAAATCCCCACAGAATCCATCATATGTGCAGTAGAATCCAGCCTAACTAAATTAAATACAGATGAAGCTGATAAAATAAGACACCAAGTTACCAACATTCTATGCACAAGCAAACCACCCAAAAAGATGAACAGACCCATGGAACAGCTGTCCTGCCCTACATAAGAGGCACTACAGACAAAATTAGTAAGATTCTATACAGACACCACATCAAGACTGCCTTCAAAACAGACAGAAAAATAGCAGCCATCCTCAGGAACCCCAAAGACAAAATTGACCTGGAAAACCAAGGCATATATGAAGTCCCCTGTGCATCATACCCGGCCACATACATTGGACAGACCAATAGAAGAATAAGCACCCGCCTGGATGAACACAAAAATGCAGTCAAAAAGCTGGAACACACTTCCTCACTTGTCCAACACATGGAAGCCACAGGTCATAACATCAACTTCAATGGCACCAAAACCCTAGCCACCATAGAAAATCCCAGCCACAGAATCATCAGAGAAGCCATAGAGATTGAAAAAAGACCAGAAAGCATGAACAGAAGAGATGATTCCACCAGGCTGTCAATCATTTGGAAGCCTGCACTCACAAACAAAAAAATCTCCACACCACAAGCCAGGCAAACACCTGGGCACACACAGATCCCCCCTGATACCTCCAGCTCAAACACACCCCAACCAGACACCCAGATGAAACCCAGCTTCCAAACGAATGATAGCCGTCCATTTACCCGAAGCCAAGCTGCATTAAAGGCCTCCAATAAAGGAACACAATGTTGCCAGCCAATCAAGATACAAAAAGAGCCGCCCCTCCCCCAAAAAAACAGACAGAAGATATTAATAGCAGAACACAGCAAACTCCAAGACCAATAAACACAGACCAAGACTCTCAACCAATCAGGAGGAAGAAAAAACCATTCTGACACAGCAATAGGCTGCCCCAAATTTAAATCTGAAACCACTGTAAAAGTCTGACTCACAGACAAACACCTTACAGAAGCCTGATGATGGCAGATGAGATTCTGCTGAAACGTTGCTACAACTTTAAAAGCACCACGTAGGAAAATACCCGAACAAAGCTGAATGCCAGACATGTAAGTACCCGCGAAAACTTAAGAAAACATATATATATATATATATATATATATATATATATATATATATATATATATATATATATATATATATATATATATAGTTTTCTAAAGTTTTTGTGGGTACTTACATGTATGGTATTCAGCTTTGTTTGGGTATTTTCCCACGTCATTATAGTTGTGCTTTTAAAGTTGTAGCATCATTTCGGAAAAATCTCATCTTCCATAATCAGGCTTCTGTATTATGTTCGTCTGTGACTTTTACAATTGTTTCAGTTTTAAATTTGGGGCTAGCCTACTGCTGTGCCAGAATGGTTTTTTCTTCATCCTGATTGATTGGGAGTCTTGGTCTGTGTTTGTTGGTCTTGGAGTTTGCTATGTTCTGCTTGATTGGTGTTTCTAATATCTTCTGTCTTTTTTGTGGCTTTTTTGGTCTTGGTTGGCTGCAACATTGTGTTCCTGTATGTATGTATGTATGTATGTATGTATGTATGTATGTATGTATGTATGTATGTATCTATATATATATATCTATATATATCTATATCTATATCTATATCTATCTATCTATCTATCTATCTATCTATCTATCTATCTATCTATCTATCTATCTATCTATCTATCTATATATCTGGCATTCAGCTTTGTTCGGGTATTTTCCCACGTGGTGCTTTTAAAATTGTAGCAACATTTCAGCAGAATCTCATCTGCCATCATCAGGCTTCTGTATGGTGTTTGTGAGTCAGACTTTTACAGTGGTTTCAGATTTAAATTTGGGGCAGCCTATTGCTGTGTCAGAATGGTTTTTTCTTCCTCCTGATTGGTTGAGAGTCTTGGTCTGTGTTTATTGGTCTTGGAGTTTGCTGTGTTCTGCTACTAGTATCTTCTGTCTGTTTTTTTTTGGGGGGGGGGCTCTTTTTGTATCTTGATTGGCTGGCAACATTGTGTTACTTTACTCACAAACAAAAAAATCTCCACACCACAAGCCAGGCAAATACCTGGGCACAAACAGATCCCCCCTGATACCTCCAGCTCAAACACACCCCAACCAGGCACCCAGATGAAACCCAGCTTCCTAACGAATGATAGCCGTCCATTTACCCGAAGCCAAGCTGCACTAAAGGCCTCCAATAAAGTAACACAATGTTGCCAGCCAATCAAGATACAAAAAGAGCCCCCCCCCAAAAAAAAACAGACAGAAGATACTAGTAGCAGAACACAGCAAACTCCAAGACCAATAAACACAGACCAAGACTCTCAACTAATCAGGAGGAAGAAAAAACCATTCTGACACAGCAATAGGCTGCCCCAAATTTAAATCTGAAACCACTGTAAAAGTCTGACTCACAAACACCATACAGAAGCCTGATGATGGCAGATGAGATTCTGCTGAAATGTTGCTACAACTTTAAAAGCACCACGTGGGAAAATACCCGAACAAAGCTGAATGCCAGACATGTAAGTACCCACGAAAACTTAAGAAAACATATATATATATATATATATTTTTCTTAAGTTTTCGCGGGTACTTACATGTCTGGAATTCACCTTTGTTCGGGTATTTTCCCACGTCATTGTAGTTGTGCTTTTAAAGTTGTAGCAATGTTTCAGCAGAATCTCATCTGCCATCATCAGGCTTCTGTATGGTGTTTGCCTGTAAAAGTCTGACTCACAGACAAACACCATACAGAAGCCTGATGATGACATATGAGATTCTGCTGAAACGTTGCTACAACTTTAAAAGCACCACTATTATGACGTGGGAAAATACCCGAACAAAGCTGAATGCCTTATTCATCATCTTCAGGCTTGGTCTTCAGCTCTGTGCTTCTCAGAGTGATGAGAAGCACAGAGCTGAAGACCAAGCCTGAAGATGATGAATGAGACTTCATTGAAACGTTGCCTAGATACTTCCAATCTTACGCGGGAGAAAACCCGAATAACCAAAGATCCATATATAATATATATATATATATAGTGGTTGTTTCAGTATTACTGAGTTAGAAAAAAAGCTGCAACATTGAGATTGACGTCTTCATTAATTCTGTAACATTTAACAAAAAACTCTTTCTGGATAGTACTGGTAGATTTTTTTTTCATCAAAATGGAAACTCACTGTGATTTCTTCATTTGTAGTTCAACAGCTTTCCATAACTAGTTTTAGTAATGACATGGGAGTATCTGTGCTCTAAAAATGTGACATTTCTATGGAAACTCTGTGAACATTTTCATTTTGATTTAACAGAACCTTTTATCATTATTTGGAAGATTTCTGAGGTACAAGGAGCAGAAGAAAGTTTAAATGAGAGCAATTGGTACAGAAAAAAATCGCCTTTATTTTTAAAATATAAATTATGTATTTATGCTTTCAATTTTTATGTTATGCAAGACACACTTGAAACTTTCTACAAGTAAATTACTGCACAACAAATATTTCATAGTATATCAGCATTGAATTACTATTATGATAACTTCTGTCAATATTTAAAGGTCACTTTGTACTCTTAAAATTTTATATAGCAATAAATGAAGAAAACACATTTCTTCTGTTGAGTCTTCAAAACCACTTTTATCCCAATGTACAAATTCACTGTAGATTTCAGAATAGCACAGTTATTTTCAGAAATAGTGTGCATTGATGGGTGAGAAACTGCCTTTTCCAAGCATCTAAAATATTAATCTATTCTATCAAACAGGACATGAACTATTTATATACAATCAGTTAGAAAGTTCACAACTATGACTTTTGACCTAACAAATGAAGGAATTCAAAAGAAGGAGTATGCCTTGAAGAGAAGAAGCAAATTCTAAAAATTCTTGCAGTTAGACAGAAGTTGTTTGCTATTAAGTAGCAGTTAGGGATGGGGTTGATTTCCCCCTCAAGGGATATATGCCTTTTATCATTATTTGGAAGATTTATGAGGTACATGAAGCAAAAGAAACCAGCATTCGCTTAATGACCACAACATTCATTCAGTAACCATTGTTTTCACTTAAAAACCTTGACATTCATATAATGACAACTGCAAAAAAGTTGTAAAATCAGATTTGATTACAGGGGTGAGCCACTTATGACTGTCATGACTTAAAGAAATTCCATTACGATCATAAGTTGAGGACTACATACGTACGAGAAGGAGAATCACTGGCTTCTATAGCTCATAACCTAATAATCTCAAGACACTATTGCAATTCAGTCGTTGTAGCATGGCTTTGAGGACAATGGGAAAAAAGCAACTTGTCTAGAGTGTTATGGTACTGAAGGAAAGCAGCACCTTTCTGTGGTCCAATATTCCTTTTAAATAAGAAGCTTTTAAATAAGATAGCCAGATGTTCACCGAACTTAATTTAAAGTACTAAAACTGGTTATTTATAGAGCCCCTTACATGGCTAACAAGCTATCTACAAAATGCCAACTCTCATACTGTTTTGCTGTGTTCTCAGAATCTCATGGAGGTGCATTGTGTAGGTCCTGAAACAAATGCATTTGACTTTGAAAATGTGTTTGCCTTTTCCAATGATGGGATCTATCTGTGTAACAAAATTTGGGAAATTTTGTTAATAATCACTCATGCCCTCATGATTTGTCTTCTGAACATATATTCTACTGCCCTTGAAGAGCATTTAGAAATTTCAAATAATGCAAAATATGGCTGTATGAGTGTTAATTGTACTGAATATTTACACATGTAGTACTTGCATACTTGAATACCGTATCTGGTCAAGTGTGATAAAGACACATAAGGAATTTGTCTCTGCCCCCCACCCCAATGAGGCACTGCCTTGATGTGGTTTGCGGGCTTGTGTGCTCAAAGGAAGATGAGAATTCAACCATACTGGACAGGTCTCATCAAAGGAGTCAGACAAAGTGAGTCTGTTCCATTAAAAATATGGTGAGACATAAATTTCAAAAAGCCATATCGTTTCAGGTGTCACCTGGGTTAACAAGGTCCATGCTAGATGTTGGAGTTCCTGGATAGTTGGTGAAAAATGGGCTACTAGACTCAGGACTGTTGGTTGAGCAACCAGAGCCAGCAGCTGCAGAACTGCTAGAAGCAAAGGTGTTTACCTATTGCAAATATACAGTGATTGAAAACAAAGAAATAATAATATGTTATTACAGATCAAATCCACCCAAAAGAGGATATTTGAAACAAATGCACCAGCTCTGGAAAAAAACAACATCCAGAATCAGAAATAACAGAACAGAGGCTAACAGATCAACGTCGATTTATAATACGAAATAAAGAAGCAGAATTGGAAGAACTGCAAAGATTTACCCAAAATCAAAGGGCAAAAAAAAAAAAAAAAACCAAAGCCTTGCCAGAAGTAACTCAGAATGTGGAGGCAAACTAGGGGGAGTTAGCAATAGAAGAATCCAGCAGATATATGCATTTTTTTAATTTCAAAACTAGGCACCCTCTCCTTTGCCTCTGAAAGAATAAAGCCCTCTAATGAAAGAAGTAAAAGAACTGAAACAAAAAATAACTGATAATCTAGAACAACACAAAAACAAGGTTGCCTACATTCCAAAGAAATACACAAGTGTTAAAAGATGAAAATACTGCAATATCAAATATAAGCACGGTGTGGAATGTTGAAAGTACATCAAACAGTTGAAGAAGAAAAAAGGGCTTTGGAAGAATATTTGAAGGATAATGAAGAATATGCACTGATGAATATGCCAGGCATAGATGAAACAGTGGATCATACTTTAAGAATTATTTAGGCAAAGTATACACATACACACACATTACATTTTCAAATTTTAGATTAAGATTCTCTTCCAAATATCAGACAGATAAAAATCTGTCCTAGATACAATTAATTCATTAAGTTTAAGTCACTCCTTTCAGCTTGTCTTCATGGAATAAAATCCTTCTCTTCTCTGGAAAGTTTATCAAGGACAGGTAGTCCTCAAGTTACAAATGTAATGGAACCTTTCTATTCTATCTGTAACCTAAGGATTCATGGGAGTGAATCTCATACCTTGAATGTGATCAACATCTCCTTTTGCCCACACATTCGCTAATTGAATGTGCACATGAGGTATTTCTGAGGGGGAGAAGGTTATGGAAGGGGGCTACTCATGGAACAGGCCACCTGCTTAAGAACACCCAAGACTTCCCTGACCCACTAAAATACCTCATGCTCCTCACAATTGCTTTCCCCACAACCTGCCGCACTGGGTCATTTACCTTGTGAAGATCTAGCAAGCAGTCTCTCAGCCTCATGCTTACCTCTGCAGTTCCATTTGGCCTTCTGTGGGCCTTCTCCAGCCCATTGCAGCCCGAAATGGACCCTATGTTCTTGGAAGCTCCATTTCAGTCTGCAACAGGCTGGAGGAAGCCCACAGAGGGATGAACAGAGTTTCGGAGAGCCTGGCCCCTGGAAGCTCCATTTTAGCCTGCAATGGGCTGGGAGAGGCCCATGGAAGGCCAAACTGAGCATCAGAGGGCTGGATTAATCCCTCAGAAGCTCCATTTCAGCTGGCAACATGCCAGGTGAGGCCTCTGGATATCTGAACGGGGCTTCTGAAGGGTGAATGTGCCCCTCAGAAGCTCCATTTTGGGCAGCAATGTACAGGACAAATGTTGCAGAGTCTCTGTGGTTGTTCATAAAGATGAATAACTGCTGTGGTACTGCAAGAGTTATAGTCCAAAATTGCAGTTGACTTCTCTGCATTTTCAGCCACTTGTGAAGATGCCTCGGTAGTTTGGTAACTTTCTACACGTTTGCATCTCTAAAGTAATTTGAGATTTTTTTATCATCCTTAGAGCAAAGCTGATCTACAAACTGGTAGATTTTATTTAGATAATTTTCAAATATATCTCTAATAATTTGCTCCTCCATCTTGACTCCCACTTTGGTCAAAGATAGTTCTTTTGCAGAGATTGCTAATCATTCAAGAATCAGAAAAATCAGAAAAATTTAGCCACCCGCAGCAAAGCAGACCAAGCAACAAATTACTTCAAATAATAAGCTAAAATCACAACTTTCTGCCTTTATGTGTTTCTCCATCAACTTTTTTTTTTTTTTTTTTTTGCTCTACTCTTCCTTATTTTGGCTTTCCTAAGCACCCTATTGCTTAACACTGAAGAAATCCCCAAAATGGCACAGGTCTTCAAACAAGAGTAGCAATCTGTGACTCAAGAGAATCTCTTTTAACTTAGTAAAGAGTAATAGTCCTTACAGATGATTAAGAAATTTCAAAGTGTCAGCTTCTTAAATGATGAACTGATTGCAGCCACTCACCCCTCGCCCAGTTTTAGGCTCATAGTTGCTTTGAGGAGCAGCTCCTGAAGATACTTGCAGACCTCAGCTATATAGGAGTAACTTGAGTGGTAATTCTAAGACTCTCCCTAACCCAGGTGAGTCATATAAACTGAAGCAATGCAGTTTCTTCTGTTAGTAGCTGAATAATTTCAGCCGAGGGGAAATCCCTTCAGTTGGCCATCTTCACCAAATACCCCCACACAACTTTAGAGTACATTAAAAAGAGAGAGAGAGAATGGTTCTTTGATCCATTGTTTTTACTTCCTTGTGTGAGATTTTTCTGAGTCTTCAAACCCTCTGTGTTGCATTAGTCTTACTGATATTTGGGTTGCTGTCTTTGCAATTTCTCTTCCCAAGAGATTTTAGAATCTTCAGATTGATTAAATTACATTATATGATTATTGTCATTTCACATTTTCAGATGACTTTTTGGTTATTGTATAATTTGTTATAAGCATGGAGAAAAGAATGTCTTAGAGAATGGTCTTATCCAAATACACTAATTGCTTTGTGATTTTTCTCTCAATTGTTTGTATAAATTACCTTATATATTACCATAAAGTAAGATAAGCCACCACAGAGTTAAATTGTATCTCTTTGTCAGGGATGGGATTCAAATTTTTTAACAACTTTTCTATGGGCGTGGCTTAGTTGGCAGGTGTGGCTTGGTGGTCATGTGACTGGATGGACGTGGTTTAGTGGTCATGTTATTGGTTGGGCGTGGCCAACTCAACATCACTCATATCCAGGCATGCTTCTCCTTGCCTGGCCTCTCATGACTGTGGGGATGCTGCAACAGTCGTAAATGTGAAAAATGGTCATAAGTCACTTTTTTCAGTGCCATTGTAACTTTGAATGGTCACTCCACACAAGCAAAGTACCAACAAAGGAGAGGAAAAAAAACTCCAGAGAAGTTCCAGAGACAGGAAGTCTAGTCCTGCCAAGAATGTAATAAGGGTTAACAGTGAGGCAGTTTCTGTAAGCTACACCAGAATGTTTCCTTTCTGCCTTCCTTACAGGAGTAGGCCAGTAATTTCTTCTAACAACCAGTTCTCCAAACTGCTTAGAATGTCAACAACCAGCTCTACCGAATAAATATGAACTGGTAGAATCCCACCCCTGCTCTTTGTATGAAATACTATGTGAAATCTGATTCTGTCCCTAATTTAGCAATTTGTTTTTTTCAGTCTGTAACCACACTGATATTGTTTGACAATGCAAAAATAAACCATTTGATAAAAAGTCTTGCTCCTACATCACACACCAGCATTTCTTGCTCTGCCAGGGTTTCAGGAGTGATAGCAAAGCTAAAAGCTATATTAACTTTTCTATACATAGGAACATTTTTATGCGACTACTCAGGCTTAATAAAACAGGATTTTCAGGTTTTTTTTTCCCTTCTGAGAGTAATACATGGACAAATTATGAAGGGCACAATGAAATCCCAAAATTCTACATGGGAACAGACTTTCTAATGCTGCTGTTTTCTGTTAAGAGTCTCCTATAAATTCCATGCTACCAATATGGTAGAGTTGTCAATGGCAAAAATATCTCTGTTGGATAAAAACTAACTTGTGCTTACCCAAGTTTAATTGACAGTGTCACAAGATCCTTTGGGACAAGCTGATGACTGATTTATTACAATTCATCTTATGATTTGTGCAGCTCAATGATTTATCTTCATAAACAGTTCATGACAGTCTCTATTAAGTATCAGGATGTCACTTTTATAAGCAAAGAATAATGCAGGGATCATTTATTTTCATCATTTTCAATGATGGTTTCATAATTAATAACTTTGCATATGACAGGGGATCTAACATATACAAGGTTCGGTCTGAGAATATCTGAAGGGAAAATGAAGGATAAAATATTTTTCATACATTTAAGAAAAAAAAATAGACTCGTCATGTATAATTGACTTCAGTTGGCCATCTAAAGTGGTTAATAATGTAATGTGCCAAAAAGCAAACCTTGGAACTCAGCAGACCTTGCATTGATTGAAGTTATTATGAGGACCCAGCTTTTATTATCCCTGTTGACATTTAAAAGTACATCTCATGCTATGGACCTCCTTAGACCTAGAAGGATTTGGACTTGTTATTAATCAGTCATAATAGAGCTATGGATCTTGGAGATCTTCTAGTCCAGGGGCTTGCAATCTTAGACACTCAAAGAGCCATTTGGACCTGTACAGAAAAGAAAACACCAGAAGCCACAAAACCTGGCTGGGTGTGGCCGACTTGACATCACCCACTCCAGTGGTGGAATTCAAATTTTTTACTAGCAGTTCTGTAGGTGTGGCTTGGTGGGCATGGCAGGGGAAGTATACTGTAACATCTCCAGTCAGAGATGGTATTTGCTGGTTCTCTGAACTACTCAAAATTTCCACTACCGGCTCTCCAGAACTGGTCAGAACCTGCTGAATACCACCTCTGACCCACTCCCATCCAGTCACATGACCCTCCCCCAGCCATGCCTACCCAGATTTTGTGGCGCCCAGTATCTTCTTTTCTCTGGGAAACAGGTCTCTCTCTCCCCCCCCTCTTATCTCTCTCTCTCTTATCTCTCTCTTTCTCTTTCTCTCTCTCTCCCATTTCTGTCTCATTTCTCTATTTCTCATTTCTCTCTTCCACTCATTTCTCTTTCTCCCTCTCTCTCGTTTTCTCTTTCTCATATCTCTTTTTCTTTCTCCCCCTCTTTCTTTCTCCCTCTCTCTCCTCTCTTTCTCCCTCTCATATCCCTCTCTTTGTCTCTCTCTTTCTCCCTCTCTCTTTCTCCCCCTCTCTCATTTCTCTCTCTCTCATTTCTCTCATCTCTGTCTCATCTCTCATTTTTCTCTCATCTCTCTCTCTCCTCTGTGTGTGTGTATGTGTGTGTGTGTTCTGTCTTGAACCTTTTCCAAAAACATGTGAGGTGTTGCTTTTTTTTTTTTTTTTTTGCTGATGTTGTTCTTTCTTCTTTTTGGGGTTCTTTACCATATGATTTAAATCAAGAGTCATTTCAGGTTCCTAGATAAATGAAGCTCTTTGATCTCCCTTCTGTGTAATTAAGAAAGAAATGTACAATAATATTATTATGCACACAAGATATATGTACCTAACCAACACACTGTAAAATTGAAAGATGGTTTTATTTGTTGTCTTTGTTGTTAAAATTAAAAAAAACAAACTTTTTTTTTTAAAATCATGGCTTATATATCTGCTTCCCTGGTTTAGAGAAAATGTTATTATTAAATAATGTCCCCAGTATTGATAGATGCTGATCAATAATATATTTATATATATTTTTATTTGCAATAGTCTTTGACCAAACTTTATAGCAGGAAAAAAGAAATAGTTTGTATAGCAATTCATTATCAGGGGTAAAAAGAAAGCAATAAAAGAATAAGTCCACATATTTAACTACAATTTTTGTCGATTACAGAATACAGAATAACTGAGTTGGAAGAGTCCTTGGAGGTCTTCTAGTCTAACCCCCTGCTCAAATAGAAGACTCTATGCCACTCTGGATGCTGTCCACTCTCACTTGTGTTACTTGATAAAGTATAATAGCATGTATAGAATTAGCAACCCTTAAAAGATAACAAATATAAAATTTATCAGTTCAACCTTACAGATCATTGTTCAGATCAGAGCACATCTTGGGCTATCAAAAAAAGGATATTATAGGTAAAAGTATGTAAATATCAGGCTCAGTCCCAAAGATGATACAGCAGAATTCAATTAAGTCCAGGTCTTAATATTTAATGATGGGATTCTTGCCAAACTAAAGCTATAACTCTCTATTCTAATAGATACATCCTAAGAGATTCTATGGTCTGGCTCCCATGGATTTCTAGCCCCTCTCTCATCCAGATTAAGACTATGCAGTCTGTAAATTTATCCTTCTTCCTGGGATGTGTTTCCTCCTCCCAAACCAGGAGACCATGAGTTCTAGTCCAGCCTTAGCTATAAAAGCCAGCTGGGGGACCTTGAGCCAGTCACTATCTCTCAGCCCAATTTACCTCTCAGGATTGAGGTTTTCTGTGGAGGAAATAGGCAGAAGAAAGAATATTAGTTATATTAGTTGCCTAGAATAAATAAACAAACAAATATTCTGTACACCAATATTCCACTGCTTCTCTAGTTTCACATTCCAATAAAAGCAGTCATATGGAAGTTTCCCACTATGCTAAGGGAGGCTGATTTTAAAATAAGCTCTGGAAAAAGTCCACTTTTGCATAAGGTTAGGCTATATAGATACCTGAGGCTATCTAACATTTGGCAATAGAATTCAAGACCAGTGGTGATATTGTTTTGGCAATCAATGTCCATTATTCTTCATTTTGCTACTGATGTGGCCTTCTCAAGAGTTAATTGCATAGATGATATTCAGCAGGTTCTGACCAGTTCTGGAGAACTGGTTGCAGAAATTTTGAGTATTTTGGAGAATCAGTAAATACCACCTCTGACTGGAGATTTTACAGTATCCTTGCCCTGCCATGCCCACCAAGCCATGCCCACAGAACCGGTAGTAAAAAAAAATTGAATCCCACCACTGGTTAATTGGATGAAATATTGAGGGGAAAAAATGCAAGACCGCAAAGTTTTTCTATGCAGGTATGGTACTAGATCTCTGGAGTCAAATATGATTCTCAGAACTGAGTTTGTGGGGGTCTAGCCCCGGACTTTAATGACTTATACCAGGGGTCTTCAAATTTGACAGCTTGAAGACTTGTGGGCTTCAACTCCCAAAATTCCTTCTCCAGTCATGTTAGCTCAGGAATTCTGGGAGTTGAAGTCCATAAGTCTTAAACTTGCCAAGTTTGAAGACCCCTGCCTTATACTTTTCACTTTAAGTTTCAAGATAGCATTCAGGATGCATTGTGGAGTATCAAAGAAGGTATGAAGCAAATTTGATTAAATTATTTCATAAGCCCATAGAGGACTTAGAGAGTACTGCATTGTAGCATCTTGAGTGTCATGCTATTATTTTATTTATTTTATTTGTCAAGCAAGTATTAGATAACAGGTATAAATATAAACATAATTGTGATTACTTGAAATGGATACAAATAAAAAGGAATATTAGGACAGGGATGGTAGGCATGTTGGTGCACTTATGTACGCCCCCTACAGATCTCTTAGGAAAGGGGTGAGGTCAACAGTAGACAGTCTAAGGTTAAGGTTTTTGGAGTTTGGGGAAGAAACCACAATCAGGTTTCTATTCTAGACATTGACCACTCTCGGTTTACTTGAGTTTTTTTATCTATTGTGTGTTCTTGTAATGTTGTGGTTGAAGCTGAAGTAGTCATTGATGGGTAAGATACTGCAATAGATAATTTTATGTACCACACTTAAGTCAGACCAAAGGCGGTGTAGTTTTAGGTTGTCTAAGCCTAAAATTTCAAGTCTGATGGCATAAAGTATTCTGTTGTGAGTAGAGGAGTAGAGAACTCTCCTTGTGAAATATCCTTGGAGTCTCTTGACTGAATTAATATCAGATATGTAGTGCAGGTTCCAGATTAATGAGCTGTATTCAAGCATTGGTCTAGCAAATGTTTTGTAAGCTCTAGTTCATAGTGCAATATTACTGGAGAAAAGGCTACATAGGATCAGGTTAACAACTCTTAATGCCTTTTTGGCTATGTAGTTATAATGGAATCTAGCACTTAGATAATTAGAGATGAGTACTTCAAGGTCCTTGACATATTGGGGGTCATCAACAAGGTTTTGACCATTCAGCTTGTATTTTATTTTTTGATATTTTTTTATCAATATGTAAGCAGAGCATTTGTTTGTTGAGATTTGAAGTTGCCACTTATTTGACCATTCTGATACATAGTTGAGGTCTTTTTGAAGGGAAGCAGTATTGTCAGTGGTGTTGAATAGCTTTACATCAGTCGCTCTTAATATGATCACAAAGATCATTAGAGTATAAAGAGAGTTGGTCCTAGAATATTGCTTCATGAATGCTATCTCATACGCATGAGATATAGAAGTCCAATAAAGGTGTATGATCATGTGCTGCGGTAATGTGGAAAAGCCATTGTTATAGTAAGGTGTTGGTACATGTTTTCATTTCTCCTTTATATTAAGAGAGCTCTAGAGAGATCTTCAGATAGCTTCAAGCCTATGAAAGTCTCAGGGTTTCAATTTCCATCCTGGAATGGGCCAGCTGATGAAGGACAGGTCTTGCAGTCAGGAGAGAGCCTGGTAGGCAGAGCCATGAAGTCATGATGCTAGGTTTTAATAAAAATATTATTTGTATTTTGGGGAGGGGAGAATTTCTTCATGGAATCTAACATTAGATGTTGTGGAAACTGGCCATCTAGGGACTATTTCGGCTGTTGTTATTAAGGAAGTCCTTATAAGAGTTTAGGAGTCATCTTATGTGGTATGTATGCTTTTTATCTGCTTACTTGAGCTAATAATAAAGCTTTTACTGGTGTTCTTATTGTCTCTGGATAAAAAAAAAAAGCTGTTACCTGATATTTGGCAAAACCTCATGGACTGGTCCATATCCCCTATAAAAATTCTCCTCTGATTTAACAAGAAGTTATTCAAGAATATATTGAATTCTGATTGCTGGTATGCATTTCTGACTTCCTAATTTATCAGCAGATTAATCAGTAGGAAAACATTCCTTTATTGCACTATTCTGTCAATAAGTATATTGGCATTAAATAGCATTAATAAGAGTCATTTAGCGCCAACATCCATTTATTGCAGTTTACAGATTGCTCCATTCTGATTGATCTCTCAAGATCAATTGTAGAGATATATGAAAATTGCTGGAATATTGTTCAAAAATAGTTTGCAAATGGCATCTTTTGCTATTTCTTACTACACTCTAAGATCTTGCAAAAAAAAAAAAAAAACCTCATTAAACCATTTTTCTTCCATGTTTCTTATAAGAGAAACATCTGTTTCTTCTTGTTCAATCAAAGTGACAATCTCAAGAGTCCAAATTTTAAAGTAATGTCATTTAAAAGAAATCTAGCAAGAATATATTTCATTAGCATATCTAATTTGCACATGAAAGTAAGTTCTTATGAGTCACAGGAGGGTTGTGATTGCATGTGGTTTAAATAAGCAAGTTAAGAATTTTATAACCTAATGCATGCCGATAATAAACCTAGGAAATAAACAATTATAAAAGAAAAGAAAATGAAATGGGAAGCCTTTTGAGTGTAAATTTATGTCTGATACATGTTCCCTCGCTTCATCAATTTTATGAGAAGTCTGTGTCTATATGTAACTACAACTAATAATGAGAATTACTTGAAGATTTGACATTTTCATAACAGCAATGACTGCTATGAGGTTACAATGCAGGAAGTTCATATAATGTCTTGAAATCTGAGAAGAGAGGAGAATGAAACGGAAAGGGAAAGAGAGGGGAGGTGAACAGAGGGAAGGAGGGAAGAGAGAAGAGATAACACTGATTTAGGTTGATCATAGATTTGGGGATTCAGAGAAAGAAATGAATTTTGTATTACTGTAGTAGTATATATTGCACACTTTTAATTTTCTATAATAAATGAATACATTATCTGTATAATTACATGTGATTCAGTACTTTCTGAATATGCTGTAAAAACTTTATCACACTATCTAATATATTAAAAGTAATACATTATAGCCCAAAAATCACAAACGGAATAAATCACTCTCACTCTCTCCCCCCCCCCCCCCCCATTTGTGTTTCTAGGTGCAGAACTCTGTGATGGACAATGGCACGAGGTTCGATTCTTAGCCAAAGAAAATTTTGCAGTTCTCACCATTGATGGTGATGAAGCTTCTTCTGTTCGAAGTAACAGTCCACTGAAAGTTTTCACAGGAGAAAAATATCTGTTTGGAGGTAAAATACCTTTCAAATTATTTTCTTGGAGAACAGCATTTTGGAAACAATTTTAGTAGCCTTGGAGATTTTTGGGGTTAAAGTATAAGTAACATTACCACTTCCTGTCAAAATACAGTTCAGCTTCAGAAATTAATTTGTAATAGAAAAAATGTATATGTAGTTCCCAGCTGAACTATAGAATCTTTGATACTTTCTGAGCTTAGACTATATTATCACAAAGGATGATACTTGGATAATGAAACATCTGCAGACCACCACCAAGAATAAACTAAGAGAATACCAAAAGCTGTATAATTAGTTTCTAATTCAAACAATACTTCTAATACAGACACAGAAGCAGATGCTTTAAGCTGTGTACTCATGGCATACCAAATTGAATATAAATTGGTTTAAATTTCACTTTGGTTGCCGCTTATATGGGGAAATGAAAACAGTTTTTGTGCTAATGCAATTTCTCTGACAGCGATCAATCATAATACAGCTGTGAGGGAGGTATTCTAGTCCAACCACTGTCCAACAACAAACCCTATACGATTTCAAACAGGTGGCTACCCAGTCTTTTCTTAAAAACCTTCATTGATGAAGCATCTACAGTTTTTGAGGACAAGCTGTTCCATTAGGTAATTGTCCTCACTGTTAGGAAGTTTCTCCTTAATTCCAAGTTGCTTCTCTTCTTTATTAGTTTCCACCCATTGTTTCTTCTCTTGCCTTCTGGTGCTTTGGAGAATAATTTGTCTTTCTCTTCTTTGTGAAATCTCCTCAAATACTGGAGTACTGCTATCCTGTCAGCCCTAGTCTTTCTTTTCTTTAGACTGGCCATACTCAATTCTTGCAACTGTTCTTCAAATGTGTTTGTCTCCAGGTCCTTAGTTGTTCTTCTTTGAATTTTTTCCAAAATCTCAACATCTTTTTTGTAATGTGGTAACCAGAACTGGATTCAGGGTTCCAGGTGTAGTCTTACTACGGATTTATAGTGTAGGAAATCTATGGATACATTAAAATTTGAAAAATAAATCTCTACATATTGACTCAGTTCTAAACACAAGGTGTGATTTAAGTGTGGATTAAATCTAATAAAGTTAATTTTCTTTCCCAAAATCAGTGTATTCAAATTTCCATTAGTTTAGCAGCATATAAATAGATAAGCCATTGTAGGTTCTTTTAGATTTTGTGCTCTGTCAAAGTAGATATATTTTTTATTTTCTTAATGGTTCTATTATTTTTTCAAACAGTAATATGTTTTTAATAGTCTTGTTCTCTCTGTTAAATTTTCCCAATTATATAACCTCTACTTTACAAATATGACAGAATAGCCTAAAATAAGATAATTCATAATACAATGAAATTATTGGTCAGTTCTATATATAAAATCAAATATTTATATTTTATATTGATTTTCTACAAAGAATACTCTGGATTGTTTTCAATTAATACCTACCTAATTTGGTCTTAAGTTCTAAGTATCTAAGTATTGATGGGGTATCAAATGTTCGTGTACCACTCATGGCAGCCAACAATTAAAAACTTTGCAGAATAAATTCATTTAAAATATATAGAAAGACTGTATAATAAAAACCATCATTGGTAGAATCAAGCATCAAACAAAATGTGCACCCTCTGTTTATTAAATGATTTCCTAAATTATGGTTTAATCAGTCAGAGAAGCTATCTGCAAAGATGCAGCTAACTTCTTGAAATAATATGTTCCATAAATAACATGGTATCACAGTGAAAACTTGCTTTTTATTCTTCTACCATCAATTTATACCCACCAAAGCTGTGTTACAGCAAAGGGCTTCCTATTGAAATTTAGAGTGCAACACTAGAAGAGTCTCATTAAGGTCACAGTATTGAATAAATGTCTTCCATGTGTGATCTCAATTTACACAATAGTGCATCCACCAAGATTAGATGTTTAAAAAGTAAGGAGATTATTAAATCTCCATATAGATTCCATTAGACCCTATCAGATATTGATCAAGAAAAGAGTTGGATATTCATAAGGTAAACTATTAGCAAATGCATCATCATTACTGATTATGGGGATTTCCTAAAGCATCACCTTTTCTGATTTTGTATAGCTTTCATGAATCAACTCAAACCTTAATTATGGCTTTAAATGAATACTTTTAAATATTTGAAGAGAAAGTATATCCAGGACTAAAATAAAATATAATTAGAACAAATCCTTAAAATAATGGGAAAAAATAAGAACACAACAGAAGCATGTTCATCACAAGGACTTGATTAAATCTTCTATATTTAACTATTGTGTCCAGCTGCTCAGATATCATGATCAACATTATAATGTGTTCCTTTTATCATCTTGTGGATACCAATGAACACTTACTACATTATTGAATGTGATACCCTCATAACCCTATGTAGATGTAGAAACCATGCACAAGAGAGAGGATATGCAATCTGAACATGCCTCAAAAAGGGGATAGAAATTGTTACGTTCGGAAGGTCGGGTTCATTAAGATGAGAGACTTCAGCTCAGTAACAACAGTTCTTTATTTATCGGCTAGAATAGACTCTGAACAATAGCAGCTGTGGTGGCTCTTTTATAGAGCTCGCCGCGGCTAGGCGGCCAATGACACTTCTTCAAGTCTGCCGCGCTTGGTTTTAGCCAATCGTGGCAGACTCTTAGCGAGCCAATCATAACTGTCCAGGCTGTCCAATCAGGTAGCAGTTTAATCGGACCAATGGGAATGCGGGGTTTCAAGTCTATGGATATGGAACAGAAATCATTTCTGATAATGATTGAGGGTAAAAGTTTATATTTAGAATCCTGATAAGGCAAATATCCACAGGGATTAAAATGGGATATTTCTGTAGTGTTCTATTTTTGCATGTTTGGTGTGATTTGTAACCAACTAAATATAGATTTAAGGGTCCCTCCTCACCTTTTCAGAAAGTCTTCCTTTTTTTTCTTCATTTGCTTGTTTCCTACAAAGTTTGGCTTGAATTTAAAAGATAAGCAGGAGAAATATAATTTCTACCCAGTAGGCTGAAAAAAAATGCCAAGAAATTAAAGATATCTCTTCCTGAATCAGGAATTTTCATTTTAAAATCATTTCAAGGTTACTTTCATTCCAGAGCATGTAGTTCATTTTTATTTTATTATCTCTCATCCATAGAACTAATAAAAACACATATGGGGATTAGTTTTTAAATAGTCTTAAATAGAAAAGTAATATGCACTTCATTAAAGATAAATTCAAATTCTCTCAGCAGTTATGGCAAACTCTTCTGAGAAACATGTATTTTTGTAGCAGGAAGGATAATGAAAAGCACTCCTCCATGACCAGTGGTTGTCATACAGAGATATTGCCAGCTTAAGATTGATCAATTGCAAAATATGAATTTTATGTGTGAGTTTTCACAATGTGAAATCCAGTATTCTAGATTTAAATCTATCTTCCAAATACAATCCGGTAGTGATTTAAATAAGAATCTTCTTTTATTTTTACCCAGATACACATACACAAATACATTGCAGAGAGAGAGAGAGACAGAGACAGAGGGAGGGGTGGGATACAAATCTCTCTCTCTCTCCATTAAACACACACACACACAAATGTAATCTTTTCTGACTGTTATTTGGAGAGATAGACTGGAGATTTATTGGTTATGCCAGGACTTTATTAACCCCCATTTACATAGGCTTAGCTTTTTCATAGTTTCTGACACTAGTAATAGCACTGCCATAAACCTAAAAGCATATACAGGTAGTTAATACAGAGTGGATGCCAGCAAAAGAATGACAGTCAGAATATGAAATCACAAGAAAAAGACTAACATACAATACAATAACTGTAAAAAGTATCTTTTTAAATTGTAAAAAAATCTTAAAACAATTTGTAGCTCACATCAGTAATATAAGGGAGGAACTTTAATAAAGTTGATAATTATTGCATTGATTAGAGATATTTTAATACTATATGTGAGATAGATTTTTATCTTGGACTCTGAACAGAAATAAGAAACAAGTTCAGCTTTTATATGGAAGACTTATGGTATATATTTACCAGCTGCTACTTAATACTCCATTATATTTTTCTATTTTTATGTTATTAAAAAAAGTTAAAATACAAACTCCAAAAATCTTTAACAAAATAATCTTTAATAAAAGAAACAAAATAAAACCACAAAAGACATTGAAAATGTTCAATTAAAAAACCCACCAACACATATACACATATTATCCGCTCAACTTTAATATTGATAAATATATTGCAATATTACTTTCTCATCTTTTGCAAAATAAAATTTTAAAGTACTAATTCTATTTACAGATTATTAAATTGTCATCTATCTACCATTTTAATGAAAAAATAGTTAACAGATAAAGCAATAATAAAAAAGCAAGATTAAAATTTTAAAACCCTCTGTTAACAAACTGCTATTGTAATCAATTCATACAAAGTTTACCATGGCTTCTTATCCAAATTGTCCCAGTAGTTAATACTGATTCTTCCTGGAACAAATATCCACGTTTATTTCTTATCAACTGTTTTCTGGTTAAAAATAAATAAAGCCATTCTCTAAGAAGTCCAAATGAAGCTGTTTTCTGTTAAGTATGATTAATCCATTTTCTAATACATTAAATTCTCTTAGGGAAAACCAATTTATCACTTCTTTACTTTTTTGTCTTTGTAAAAAAATGAAAACTTGATTTTCAGGAATCTACTTGATTAGTTCTAAATTTGTAAGATCCGTATATCTTTCAATTCCTACTAAATCTTCTACTTTCAAATCTGATTTTTGTGAATCTGACTTATCTACATTTATTTATATCTAAATAGATTTAGTATTATCATTTCATCAAAAAAAAATTAAAAGTTTTCAACAAGGGATTGGATGTTACCAAATGGGGTTTTTTTAGATATCAGCCACATTGGCTTGTCTGTAATCTGACAGACAAGTTGCTCTATGTAATTTAGCAACATTAGATAAAAGAACACAGAAATAGAGAACATTGAAGTAATATTCCTCAGAGTAAAAATAATAATAATAGAGAAGCATGAAAGATATTTTCAGGATATTTTGATCCAAAATTAGAAGAATGAAAATAAAGCTCTGGACATTTGAAGATTAATAAAATGCAAAATCCCTCTGGTGAGATCCAATAGCTATAAACCAAGTAAAAACCCTTTCACTGCCCAAGAATATTCCATGATTTCCTTACAGAAAAGCAAAAGTTATTCAAAACAACAACATAAATCAAAGAGAGGAGGGGAAAAAAAATTAGATGAGGTCCAGCAGGGGATAAAAATAGATCAGCATTCAATCAGCCAGTCAACTTTTAAAGGTATGCTTAAGAAAATGAACTGCAGAAAGAAAAGATGGGTGACTGGTGACTTTCCAACTGCTCCCATAGGGAACTGCAATCTTCAAGATTTCTATTCTGGGGTCTGCCATTCCTAAGTGTTCCCATTAAAATCCAGGGGGCAAGATTGCCAAAGAACCAGGCTTGGTAGCAAACTCAGCAGATTTTCGTCAGAAGAAAGAAAAATGTCTATCTTACAGCAGCCATCTTGGTGGCCTTAGTACTTAGTAATGTAGAAGTTAAATAATGTACCCATCACTATAATTTCCTCCAGGACTGTCATTGTAAGATAGAACCACACTTTGTTAAGGCTACATATAAGGCACCGTTGGATTAACTAATATTTCTCAGCTAAGTATCGTACATTGATCCATTATGGAATGTTGAAACCTGAAAGTGACTTGGCTCTGAATCAAACGGTTTTCAGATGTTTGTATATATAGATCTATAATTTACTCATTGAAAGTAAAAAGATAATTAGTTAAAAAATTTCAGGGTCACATTTTTCACATTTTCTTTAAATTGGGAAAACAACAAAATGAGGCCATTCTTTACAATCATGAGGAATTATTTAAGGCTGAAGAGGCAGAGTTAGTATTCAGCAGGTTCTGACCAGTTTTGGAGAACCAGTAGTGGAAATTTTGAGCAGTTCAGAGAACTGGCAAATACCATCTCTGACTGGAGATTTTACAGTATCCTTCCCCTGCCATGCCCACCAAGCCACACCCACAGAACTGGTAGTAAAATTTTTTGAATCCCACCACTGTGAAGAGGGTAGCATTGATATTGTTTACAGTTTTAAGAATGTTGCGTGGAACTAATTACTTTTACCAAACTGCAAAAATAGAGATCCTTGATGAACATGAGTTCTTTCTTCTTGAACAATATTAATATTAAATATTAATGTATGCATTAAAACTTGTTCATCAAAATTGCTGCACGCTAACAAGTTTTTATCTGTCTATACATACATTTATGACTTAAATGTATAAACAGAAAAGTATTTTGTTAAAATAGTGCATAACTAATAGTTATTTTGAAGATTTTTTTCACTGTTCAGAGATTCCTTTGACTGGAAAAATAAGACATAAAAGTGAAACTTAATGTTAACATTATCCCATGGATAATTTTCTTCATCAGTGTAGCTTCTTTAGACTTTCTGTTTCTATTTTTAGAAGACTTGTAACATGTGTTATAACCTGCTCCCAAAAATAGCTGCATAAATGACATATTTAAAATATTAGAAAGTTTTATCTCTGGACAAATTTTGTAGTGCTGCTGATATTTGTGTAGTATATACCAAACAACACTCTGTTTGCAGCTGGGTCCATTCTTTATGAATATCTTTTATAGATCTATGCTATATGGTGAATTATGTGACTGTTCGTGTGTATCAAATCCTTGCAAATCAACTGTTTTCAGTAGAGATCTTTAAAATATTTCTGTTAAATTAATCAGCACTTATCTAAGCTAAGAATTATCTTCAGTTTTATGCTTCAAAGCAAAATTGAGACCATTAACCTCAATAGCAACTATTAGATATTTAGACATGGGAGCTTTTACATGCTTACACCAATCATTCTTTTATCTGCTCATTTATCAGGGAAATAAACTTGAGTGATGCATGTATTTAGTTCTGGTTATCCTTTTTACTCCATGTTGATTTATTTTTAAGTTTAAAAATAGTTTAATTGGATGTAGATACTGTTCTGCTATCAAAAATCAATAGTTTTTTTATGATCAGTATATACTTTTCTGAAAGCTATTCTGAATATAGAAAGGCTTAGAAATATACTTGGGAGTACAGGGTGTTAGGGATAACATTGTTTACCCTAACTGGTTTAGGTAAAATAATAAATATGTTATCATGGTTTATATGTTAAAGTGTCTGCAATTTTAAATATAGGAATGTAATTAAGGAAGTGGTTGTGAAAGCACTTTAAAAGAAGCAAAGCAACGGCAGCTTGCTCTCTCTGGCTTTGATGATCCCTAATTACTGCATGGACTCAAGACTGCGTTACTCGAATGGGAGAGAGACAAAGGACTTATTTGTAAGTGAACTGACATAGGATATTCTACACGGACTTTGCTAATTGAATATCCTTGAATGGACTGACTAAATGATACATGACTAATAGACTGTTATTTTGACTATGCTATAAATTCTAAATGGAATAAACTATATTTTTTGATAGCATAAGTGTATCTGTTATTTTTACTGTATGTTAACAAACATAAAAACATATCTCACTCATTTATCTGTGTGCCTATCTGACTAATGCTGCACATTCTGTTTAGCTTGTCTCCTTAACCCTGGTTGGGGAACCCAGGCTTAACACTGGTTATGGGCCCAGAGGCTGCAAAGTCAGTTTAACTAGGATAAAACAGATTTATGTAAAAGTGAGAGTTTGTGTTGTTATACATTACAGTAAACAGACAGCTGTGTTTTATTAATTATAGTTTTATATCCATATAAAGAAAACATGGCACAAGTCAATCTACAAAGTTTGTCCCTAATATCCAAGTTGGATGGAACAAACTATGTATCATGGTCTATGAAATGTAGTCTACTTCTACGAAGAGAAGGTCTGTGGTACATAATTGAAAATCCACCAAACGTAGAGGAATGGGATCCAGAGGATGATGAAGATAGACTAAAAATAGAAGAATTTATGCAGAAAAATGAACAAGCTATTTGCATAATAGGATTAACATTAACTGACCAGCAACTTGTTCATATCCACGGAGAGCAAACAGCTGTTGGGTGTTGACAGAAGCTGAAGAGGATTTATGTTCGAGATAATGTTGGTGCTCACATAAATCTAACACGGAAGCTTTTCAGGACGCATCTCCAGACGAATGGTGATATGCTTAGTCATTTGGAAACTATGCAAAGCATTTTTCAAGAACTGCACGAGAAAGAGCTTATTTTCTCTGAACTACACCAAGTCTACATAATTCTATCATCACTTGACATAAGTTATGATAACTACGTCACTTCCCTTGAAATTTTGCCTAAGGAAAGTTTAACTTTAACTGATATAACTGGCAGATTGATTGAAGAGGCCAAAAGAAGACTTGAAAGAGATCAATTAAGGAGGGAACAACCTCAAAAAGAAGATAATGAATCTCCTACTGCATACGCAATTAAAAAGTGTTTTAATTGTGGAGGAAGAGGACATTTGGCAAGATTTTGTAAAAAAGCAAAGCGCCAGAACGCTGGCCAGAATACTAAAAGTCATCAAAAGATAAATAAAAATGTAGAGTTAGCCATGTATACTAACGGAGCTGTAAAAAATAATTTATGGGTGGTTGACAGTGGAGCATCCCACTGTATAACAAATGATAACAAAAATTTTGTAAAAATGTCCCAGAGTACACAGCAGATATCGTTAGCCAATGGCTGGAAACTGAAAGCTAAAGGTCAAGGTATAGCATATTGTTCTTTCATAAAAGAGAATGCAAAAATGTTATATGTACCACAACTTAAGTTTAATTTAATTTCAGTTAGAATTTTGGTTAAACTAGGATATGTAGTTACATTTAAAGGAGATAACTGCATAATTGAGAAAGAAGATAAGAGAATTACTGCATCTTTAAGAGGTGAATTATATGTGTTAAATGATAATGGTTTAAAGGTGGCTAACACGGTTTATGATAATAAGAAACCTCATGATCAATGTATTCACTTGTTACATCGAAGGCTAGGGCATTTAAATTTTAAAATGCTTAAGAAAACTGTTGAATTATCTAAGGGAATAAGTTTGAAACCTTGTAATAAGTATTTGCAATGTAATGCTTGTAATCAAAGCAAAGCCAAGGTCAAACCGGCTAATAGAGTTGATGGATTTCCTACCAAAGAACCTTTAGAAGTAGTATTTGCTGATTTAATAGGTCCGAAAAAACCAAGTGTAGGAGGAGCTTGATACATACTTAGTATAATGGACCACTATTCTAGATATGTTTGCTATTTAATGAAGAGCAAAAGTGAAACATATCTAAATATCTTTAATTGGATAAAATTTGCAGAAAGGAAAACTAAAAAGAAATTAGTAACTCTTATAACAGATAATGGTATGGAATTTACAAATAATAAATTCCAGAACAGACTAAGAATGTTAGGTATTCAACATAAAAAGTCTGCACCATATATGCCACAACATAATGCCTTTATAGAGAGACGAGGCTAAACATTACAATCAATGACACGTACTATGATGTCTGATTCAGGATTACTTGACAATTTATGGGGAGAAGCAATAATGTGTGGTAATCATATATTAAATAATGTTGTTAATTCAACAACAGGTGAATTACCATTCACACTGTGGCATGGTACAAGACCAGATTTAAGTTACATGCACACATTTGGAGCACCAGCATGGGTGCATATCCCCACACAACTCAGACACAAAGAACAGCATAGAGCTGTTATTATTTTTTGTAGGATATAAATCTAATCATAGATCTTATAGATTCTGAGAACCAGGTACATCTAGAGTTTACACCAGTGCTAGTGCTAAATTCCTAGAACATGTAGGATGGAATATATTGGAGCAAGATTTAAATAATGAAGTAATTATTGAACCCTACAAAAGGCAGAAAGAACAGACTAGTTATAAGAAAAGTCCAATTAAAGAAGAAGTCCATGAAGAGCAAATAGGACCAGAACAAGAGGAAACAGTTGATCAGGAAGAGTTAGATAATCAAGAAGAGTTAATAAATGAAAGATCACCTGTAAGTCCTGTAATACCTAGACGTACTACACGTGTAACTAGACCACCTGATAGATATCAAGCAAGTATAGTTTGCCAAGTAACTAAAGTTCCAACTAGTGTAGATGAACTTAGGATGTATCTTGCTAAGGATCAGGAGAATTGGAAAAAGGCAATGGAAAAAGAACTAAATTCATTAAAGGTAATGAAAGTATATGAAGATGCCATATTACCTCCAGGAGAAAAATCCATTGGGTGCAAATGGATATTTAAAGTAAAAACTGGAAATGATGGGACTGTTACCCATAAAGCTAGGTTGGTAGCTCAAGGATTTAATCAAAATGCATCTGATTACGATGAAGTTTTTGCACCAAGTCTTAAAGCAACATCTTTGAGAGCAGCTTTAGTGTGGGCAGCTAAGAAAAACTATGTCATTAATCATTTAGATGTAGAAACTGCTTATTTGCATGCACCATTGCAGCACACTATATATTTGAAAAAGCCAATTGTTATAAAAGACAATAAAGTAAATAGTAATGATTGTTGGAAACTCAAAAAGAGTCTTTACAGGTTGAAACAATCTGGTTTTGAGTGGAACCAATATATTGTGAAAGAGTTAAACAATATAGGTTTTAAATCTGGTTTAGCAGATCCATGTGTGTTTAAAAGAGAAAATAATGGAACGTGTCATTATTGTTATTATTTACAGATGATATTGCTTTGATAACTAAGACTAATAATGAAGCTAATGAGATTATATCATTATTAGCCAAAAAGATAAAATTAAAGCATTTAGGTGAAATTAAAAAGTATCTAGGATTGACAATTAACAAAACAAAAAATGGATTTAACATATCTCAAGAAGATAAAATTTGCCAATTAATTAAAACGTATAAAATGGAACTCTGTAAAACGGCAAAGACTCCAATGAGTCAGGAAGTTTGCCAAACTGATGATCAAAGTCCCAAATTTGATAAGTCTATATATCAATCTTTGATTGGTAGCTTATCATATATAAACAATTGGTCAAGGCCAGATATAGCTTATAGTGTAAATCAGCTGGCACGTTTTAATTCGGATCCACATCAATGTCATTGGCAATCATTAAAGAGAATTTTAAGATATCTTAAAGGAACAATGAACCATGCATTGTATATAGAACCAAAGGGTGATTTGAGTCTTAGTGCCTATGCAAATGCAATGTAATTAAGGGAGTGGTTGTGAAAGCACTTTAAAAGAAGCAAAGCAACGGCAGCTTGCTCTCTCTGGCTTTGATGATCCCTAATTACTGCATGGACTCAAGACTGCGTTACTCGAACGGGAGATAGACAAAGGACTTATTTGTAAGTGAACTAACATAGGATATTCTACACGGACTTTGCTAATTGAATATCCTTGAATGGACTGACTAAATGATACATGACTAATGGACTGTTATTTTGACTATGCTATAAACTCTAAATGGAATAATCTATATTTTTTGATAGCACAAGTGTATCTGTTATTTTTACTGTATGTTAACAAACATAAAAACATATCTCACTCATTTATCTGTGTGCCTATCTGACTAACGCTGCACATTCTGTTTAGCTTGTCTCCTTAACCCAGGTTGGGGAACCCAGGCTTAACACAGGGCATAATTAACTGTTAGTTATATTTATAACTTATTGTAGTATTTAAAATTCTGGATGGTATTTATAGTATTTATTTATTTATTCAATTTATTCAATTTATAAAGCTGCCCAACTCAACTTTGTCTCTGAGTACTTTATGGCTAAAGAATCTAAAATATTCTATCTAAAAATGAAGATTAATAATGCTTTCTCTGTTGCAGTCTCAACCCTCAGGGATCAGGAGAGCGTGCTTTCTCCTTGGGTACTGAAAAGCTTTGAGAACTGGCTTTAGTTCCAGACCTGGGGTGGATGTTTGTTATTTATTTAATGTCCCAATATTGTTTGGGGGATTTTGTTAGAACATTTTAGTTCAGATTGCCTGTTAATTTAATATATTTAGTTGTTTTTAATGTCTTTTTCTGTCATTTTGGGCACTACCCAGAGTCTAATAGAATAGCCAATAAGAATAAATAAATAAATATTTTTTAGGGAAAAATAGTGCACTTGGTTAATAAAAGCCTCCAAAACTCATTCCAAATCAAAGCTTTTTGAAATCTCGGTGAGTAAGGATCATATAATTTTGTAGCAAGTGTGTTCCAGAGCAAGGCAGGTAGTATTGAGAAGGCCTGATTCTTGGGTCATGTCTTATGTAGTTCTTCTGGTAGTGAGTTTCTCAATAGGCCTTCATAGCTGTTCAGGCTAGTAGAGCGAATCTTGTTTTCCTGATACAGACTTGTATACTTATATTTATTCCCATTTGATCGAGGTGATCTTAGTTAGCAGCACTCATCAAACTATTAGTTGGGTAATGAAGGCAAAGAATAACTAGCATTTACTAATTACTATATTATTATTAGAAAAATATTGATGTTGATCTTAGGCTTGAAATCTTGGCTGCAAGGAAATATTTTCAGTTCTTTCCAAGATCTCCACACTCTAAACTTTAGGATTATCCTATGCCTGTATCCTATGCCCAGAAGAGCTGAGTATGTGTGCCATATGAATCAATAAAATATATGTTCAGGGCTTGCTGATCCTTATTAAAGGCTTCAGAAAGGAATCAAATAAATAGGGAAACTCTTTCAAGAGGTCCATAGTTGACTAGTATTTAAACATGCAATTGACTTTTTAGAATTATTTCAAATGCCTTTTCCACGAGCATGATTAAGACAGGCAATCCTGATATGGGTTGATTAAAATGATTAAAAGATGGACAATCCATGATTAAAATGATTAAAAGAGAGGCAATCCATTTTCTTCACTGATCTACTGATCTATAACACTTGAAATCAAGAAAATATTTTTTAAATGACACAAAATTCCTCACACACACCACACACACCCCATCATACATTTTTCAAGAAATATACACTGTACAATATACACATTCAGTAGGACATGCAGAACTCTGCAGCCTCATTTCAGCTTCATGATGCTTCAGACAAAGCACTTCACAAAAGCATAATCATGAGCTGACCCTGACTTCTTAGTAATAAAATATTCTTGAAGTATTATCTCAGCTTATCAAAATAACTTCTGGAAGTTTGGGAAGCTATTTCCCAACAATACAAAATGAATCATGGTGAGTCTGTTCTGCAAAAGCAAGCTCCAAGACAGACCACATTCACTTTACATCCATTGTATTCAAAAATTCAGGAATGTTTTTTGTAAAGCAAGAGTTTACATGATGCTGTTTTCCAATCACAATGATAAATTTATCTTGAAAACATCAACAAAGGTGTTGCAGATGAAAATTAAGTAAACATACTACCTTATCTAAAACATTGGTTCTTTAAATTATTCCTTCATTAGGTAATCACTAGAAAAAGGAAGGAAGGGAAGAGGCAAGAAGTGAACAGAATTCTTGATTCACAATTTGATGTTTTGTAAGGGCTTGAAGTGTGTGTTGGGGGGGTAGAGAAGGGGAAAGCAATATTTAATTTTACTATATGGTGTTTACTTCCATAGGAAGTGTAATATCTTGGAGGATGAGCGTAATAAAGGAGAGGAGACATCGGATAGTAACTTCAACTCTTTATTAGTGACTTCAGAACAGAGCAATGAGCCTGGCAGCAGCAGCTCCTTTTATAGAGCTGGCTGCTGCCAAAGCGTCCAGTGACAATGGTTCAAGCTTGCCGCATTTGGAGCGTCCAATCACGGCAGCCCGTTAACTAGCCAATCGGATCAGTCTGGAGTGACCAATCACGACCCGCTGTTGACGGACCAATCAGGATTGCAGGATTACGAGCCTGCTGTTGATGGCCAATCAGGTTTGCAGGATTACGAGCCTGCTAGTTCAGAACACCCCTCCCCTCTAGGTTCCATCTCAGGGGTGGGGTGATGTATTCGCGCAGGAAGGCGGGTCTTCGCACTTGTCTACCTGATTTGCGTTGTTCAAAATGTCTTTGCTCGGTTTCTGGTTCTGACGGGCTGCTTACTGGACTTGGTTGTATTGGTGACCTGGCTTCTACGCTGGGTATCCTTGGAGGTGATTCGTGGATACCTGCAATGCTTCCCTCATTCCTGTTGTCTGGCTTCTCTGGATTCGCTGACCCTGTACGACTGCTGTTACCTGAAGAGATGACCATCTGCCACGGTTCTTCTTCAGTTGGTGAATATAGTGGGCTTTGCTGTGCTGGTTGTGGGGTTATGTTTTCTGAGCCAGATGTTGGTTCAGTTTCAAAACCCTCGGTTTCCCTTCCCCCTCTGGCTTCGAAATCGGGGTTTGTGATGGGTGTTGTGGTCAACCTTGAATGCAGCTGGTCGATGTGGCGTTTCCACAGTCTCCCATCTGTGGTTTCTAACCGGTAGGAACGGGGGCCCGTAATTTGCATTATTTTGGCAGAGATCCACAATGGGTCACCTGTAAAGTTCTTTGCAAATACGGGGTCTCCTACCTTGAATGTACGGTGTTTGCTGCTGGGACCCAGGGGCTTTTCCGGGGTGTATGCAGGATGTAGATGGTCTAGATGTGATCTGAGTTTCCTGCCCATCAGAAGCTCGGCTGGGCTTTTGTTTGTGGTGCTGTTTAGTGTAATATGCTGGAGAAGGAGCATCCTGGTGACTTTGTTGTGGATGTTTCCCTGTTCCATTTTTTGTAAAGTTTTTTTGCTGAACTGAACCATTCGTTCAGCCCTGCCATTGGCTGCCGGGTGAGCAGGTGATGTCAAGGCGTGGCGTATTCCCCGGTCTGCTGGGTATTGTTCAAATGCCAGGGCGGTAAATTGGGGGCCATTGTCAGAAACCAAGACATCTGGTAGCCCATGAGTTGCAAACAGTCTGTTCAATTTTTGATGACTGCCTCTGTGGTGGTCATCTTCATCTTGTTAACCTCAAGCCAGTTTGAGTAGGCATCTACTGTTATCAGGAAAGTATGTCCCTTTGTAGGTCCCGCAAAATCGATGTGGATGCGGGGCCATGGACCTCTGGGCGTTTCCCATTCAGCTGGTGGTGCTTTTGGTGGGGCCGAGCGTGTTTCTTGGCATTTGCTACAGGTGGCAACCCAGGCTTCAATTTGTTTGTCCATACCTGGCCACCAGGCGTAGCTCCTTGCCAGTGCTTTCATTCGTACAATGCCTGGGTGTCCATCATGTAGTAATTTTAGAACTTTCTTCTGTAGTTTCTCTGGAATGACCACTCGGTCTCCCCAGAACATGCACCCTTTTTGGGAGAAAAGTTCTGTTTGTCTGTTCTTGAAAGGTTTAAAGGTGTTGTTGGGTTCGCACTCTGTCCATCCCCTCTCCACCCAGCTGAGGACCCGTGCCAAACATGAGTCTTTCTTTGTTTCTAGTGCGATGTCTTGTGCAGTTAGTGGAGGTGAGGGAAGCGTCTCAATTTGTAGTGTTGACAACGTGGGAGCTGGGTCATCTAGGAGCTCAAGTAGTGGAGAGCGGCTCAAAGCATCAGCATGGGGGATTGTTTTCCCCTGGTCGGTGTCTTAACTGGTAGTCATAGGCAGCTAGGAACTCCGACCATCGTGTCATCCTTGGAGATAGGATGTGGGGAGTTGGTTTGTCCCCTGCCAAGATGCCAAGTAATGGCTTATGATCTGTGATGATGGAAAAGGATCTTCCGTACACGTATTCGTGGAACCTTTTAATCGCAGATACAATAGCGAAGGCTTCTTTATCTAAGTGACTAGTTTCTCTCTGTTTTAGACAAAGTTCTTGAAAAGAATGCAATAGGCGCCTCTGTACTGTTTGGTAGGATGTGGCTCAGGATGGCTCCTACCCCAAAAGGTGAAGCGTCACAAGTCACAGTCAATGGAAGTGTCTCGTTATATTGGATGAGCACTGCATCCGAAGTTAACAGGTCTTTTACTTGATGGAAAGCCTGCTCCTCCCGACGTCCCCAAAACCAGGAAGCCTTCTTGTCGAGGAGCCTATGCAGGGGTTCAGCAACAGTTGCCTTCTGGGGTAGGAAGATGTTATAAAAGTTAATGAGTCCCAGGAAGGCTTGGAGGTCTGTTTTGTTCTTTGGTCTTGGGGCATTTTTTTTAAAAAAAAAAACAATTTTATTAATTTTCTACAAACAAACAAAACATAAAAACATCAACTCTCTTATGTACATACAGTGTGTCGGTTGGTTCATCAGTTTTGTGCATTCATTTCATAGTCTCAATTACAGTTATATTACATAACAACTCATATTGTCAATCCAAACTTATATGTCCTAATATCGCTATTAAAAAATCATTTGACTATACTTTTAATATTCATGCTTTATGAGATAACAATACTTTAAACAGTTTATCCTATAACAAATCATATAATCATACGAGATCTATCCTAGAAACGCTTTATAGATATAATGTCAAATAACAAAAGAAAAAGAAAAAATAAAGATATTCCTTGCTGTCTAACATTCTAAATATTCTATTATTGTATTTTGTCATCTAACCATAGAAAAGATCCCAAATTTCATAAAATTGTTTATCCTCTTGCTCTCTAATTTCAAATGCCAATCTACTCAGCACATTCCAATATTTTCTTAATAATTTCTTTCTGTGACGGTATTTTCTCATTCTTCCAATTTTTAGCAAATACAATCCTAGCCGCTGTTAATACATTTACAATCAAATATTTCAAGACTTTATTGTATGTATCTGGTAAGATTCCCAATAAAAAGAACTCTGGTTTCAAATCTATACGTTTCTTTATCATTTTTTCCAACCACGTGCGAATTTTAGTCCAATATTTCTAGCGTCCTCACAAGTCCACCACATATGGTAATATGAGCCAGGTATCTGATGACATTTCCAGCATTTTTCAGATTTATTCTTGAACATTCTTGCTATTCTTGTCGGGGGAAAGGGCCACCTGTAAAACATCTTAAACAAATTTTCTTTATATGCTATTGACATTGTCATTTTATAATTTTGAAACCACAATTTTTGCCATTTCTCTAGATCAATCCCATATCCAAAATTCTTCCCCCAAACAATCATAGTTTCTTTGACTTGTTCTTCCTCTAACTTAATTCCCAATAAATAACTATATAATTTTTTAATCACCTTCTCATCAGTACCCATCAAGATATTATCTAGATCAGTCTGTTTATCATAAAATCCCTCTGTTTTAGAATCTTCATCATACCTTGAATGTATTTGCGCATATGAAAACCAGTTCATCTTTATACCTTGTTCCTCTAAATTTTGTATCGATTTAAGTTCACCCTTTTCATCCAATAGTTCCCCATATCTAACTGTTTGTTCCTTCTTATAAATTATAGGATAGGAAAATGCTTCAATAGTCGATAACCAAACTGGAATTTTCAAATAACATTGTCTTTTTATCTTCTCCCAGTTTAACCACAAAGACTCCCATATATAATGTCTTCTAAAATAACCCTGTGTTTTAGTTCCCTTATACCATAAAAAAGCGTGCCAATCCAACAGCAAATCATGACCCTCTAGCGTCAACAATCTAGTCTTTCTTAATGTTATCCATTCCTTGACCCACATCAAATTTGCAGCTTGGTAGTACAATTCCCAATTGGGCAGGCCAAAACCTCCTCTAGTTCTAGCGTCTTGCAAAAGCTTTAGCTTTATTCTCGCTTTCTTACCTTGCCATATATACTTCAGCATAATTTTATTTAAATCTTCAAAATAGTCTTTTCTGAGCCTAATTGGTATTGTTTGAAACAGAAATAGGATTATGGGTAAAATATTCATCTTGATTGTTGAAATTCTCCCTATTAATGACAATTGTAAGTTTTCCCATTTCTTCAAATCTAAAGCTATCTGTTGTTTAAGTTTAATATAATTATTCTCTTTTAATGTGCTACATCTTGCTATCAAGTGTATCCCCAGATACTTGACCTTATTTGTAACTTGGATTTTCAATCCAAGTTACTGCCAGTTCTTCTCTTTGTCTCACTAGCATGTTCTTTGTCAAAATCTTTGTTTTGTCTTTATTTATTTTCAAACCATCCACCTCACCATATATCTCTATCTTTTCCAATAACTTTGGAGCTGTTTCTAACAGATCTTCCAAAATAAAAGCTAAGTCATCAGCAAAAGCTTGCAGTTTAAATTCTTCCTTTTTAATTTTCATTCCTTTTATGCTTTTATCATCTCTAATATTTCTATTCAACACTTCCAAAGTCAATACAAATAGCAAAGGAGATAGGGGGCATCCTTGTCTTGTGCCTTTTCTTATATTAATAAAGTCTGTAAGTTCTTCCTCCATCATTACCTTTGCTGTCTGTTTATTGTATATGGCTTCTATTGCTTGAATAAATTTTCTGGCAAAACTCATTTGTTCCAATAGTAATAACATAAATCTCCAGTTCACATTATCAAATGCCTTTTGGGCATCTAGGAATATCAATGCCATTTGCTTTTCAGGGTGTGCCTCATAGTATTCCAAAGTATGCAGGATTACTCTCCTGTGGCATTTTCTGTAATTCTTTTTCAAGTCTTTTATTCTCATCTTCCAAGGCCTTAGTGGCTTGCCTTTTCCTAATATTCTTTTTTCTTATATATTCTATTATATTGTCTCATATTGTCTCTAATTTGTCTCTTTGGCAGAAATCCATTTTGATCTGGATGAATTAAATTATTTAAGTATTTTTTAAGTCTTTCTGCTAAAATTAAAGCAAAGATTTTATAGTCTGCATTTAATAAAGAAATAGGTCTATAGTTCTTAATTTGCAGTGGATCAGCCTCTTCTTTTGGAATAAGTGTAATATAAGCCTCTGACCATGTTTTGGGTATCATCTTCTTTGACATAGCTTCATTCATAACTTCTAGCAATGGAATGCTCAATTATTCTTGTAATGTTTTATAAAATTCTGCCGGAAGCCCATCTGGACCTGGTGCCTTCCCATTATTTTGTTTCTTAAGTGCTTCAGTTAATTCCATCATTGTTATGTTGCTTTCTAACATTTCTTCAGTCTCTTTAGATATCTTCGGTAGGTTAGCATTCTGTAGAAACTGTTTGACTTTTTCCTCATCAATATTCTCTTGTTTATATAGTTGCCCAAAGAAGTCTCGAATAATTTCCTTTTTCTCCTAATTACCATAACAAACTTGGCCTTGTTCATCTATTAACTTCAATATTTTTCTTGATTCTTTCTCCTTTCTCAATTTATATGCTAGCCATCTACCTGGTTTATTTGCATCTTCAAAATAATTCTGTTTAGCATTTCTAATTTTCTGTGCCAGTTCTTCTTTCTCTATTAATTCCATTTTATGTTTAGTTATATCCAACTTCAATTTAATATCCTTTTCCTGTGGCATTTTCTGTAATTCTTTTTCAAGTCTTTTATTCTCATCTTCCAAGGCCTTAGTGGCTTGCCTTTTCCTAATATTCTTTTTTCTTATATATTCTATTATCAAACCTCTAGCATATGCCCTCATTGTCCAGTCCAGTTCATAGTCCAGTCCAGTTCATTGTATCCCAAACATTCTGTGCTGAAGTATCTTCTTTTTTTATTTTCTCTAAAAAAGAAAGCCAATTCTTTCTCCATCCATTGTGTAAAATCTTTTTCCTTTAAAATAGTATTGTTTCATGTCCATCTCTTTTTTTTTTTCATCCCTTCCATTTAATTGTTATTCGGCTATGATCTGCCCAAGTACTTATTTCAATATTTGTTTCTTGAATATTAGATATTAACTCTGTTGAGATCCAAATCATATCCAATCTGGACCATGATAAATATCTATTTGAATAGAAAGTGTATTGTTTAGTTTTAACATTTCTTTCTCTCCAAATGTCTTTTAAGGTTAATTCGTCTGTCATTTTAAAAAAGCATTTAGGGAGAGTCTTTCTATTTTGCTTTGTTGTTGTTGGTATATAGTCCAGTTTATTGTCCACAATTCCATTGAAATCTCCCATCATAATTATATTAACATAGTCCAGTCCAGTTATTTTCATGTGTAATTTTTTATAGAATTCTTCTTGTTTATCATTCGGGGCGTAAATTGCAATCAAAGGTATTTTTATATTGTTGTCCATTATTTCCACCATTAATACTCTTCCGTCTTCATCAGTATAAATCAATTTTGCTGGGATGGCCTCTTTAATGTATAGAACCACTCCTCTTTTCTTACATTGAGTCAAAGAAGTAAATATTTTCCCTAATTTTGGCTGTACTAACAATTGTTCATGTTGTTTTTTAATATGTACTTCTTATAGGCAAATTATATCAAATTTTGATTTCTCTAATTTATGAAAGGTTTTCCTTCTTTTAACAGCTGAATTGAGTCCATTTATATTCATTGTAATAAAAAAATTTTCTTCCATGATTATGCTTTATATTTAGGTCTAACAGCTCTCGTGGATCTTACTTCACGCTGTTCTTTACTATCCATCTGTTCACCTCCTGCGCCTTCCTCTTTTTCAGTCTCCAGTTGTTCCTCTTGAAACTCAGTTAATGAAACCTCTTTCTCTGCCTCTTATTCTCTCCTTCCAAAAAATTCTGCATGGAAAAGTTCTGCTTTCTCAATTGAATCAATTCTATGCCTCTGTTCTTGCCACGTAAACATTAATCCTTCTGGAATCAGCCATCGAAAATTCACCTCCTTTTTCAATAGCATTTTGGTCAGGAATCGATATTCTCTTCTCATCTCTCTCCCTCTTCTGGGTATTTGTTTTAAAATCACAATCTCTTTACCTTTGTATTTCAACGTCTTCTCTCTTACAGCTTGTAATATTTGTGTTTTAATAGATTTTTTGGTAAATCTGATATGGACTTCCCTTGGTAAGTTATTTCTCATCGCGTATCTTGTATAAACTCGGTATACCTCGTCTACTCTATCCATCATCTGTTCCTCTGTAATTTCCAAAGCATCTGCCAACAATTCTATCATTATCGCAGCCAAATTTTCTCCTTTTTCTTCTTCTATATTTTGAAATCTGAGATAGAATTCTGACCTCTCCATCTCCCACCTCAACATCCCAGTTTTATCTTGTTCAACCACTGTTAATCTGCTGTTAATATTTCCAATCTTCTCCTCTCTTTGTTTACCTTCTTCCTCAATTTTTTGGAATCTTTCATCATACTTCACCATCATTTGTTGAATATTTTCCACTTTTTCATCAGTCTTCTCTGTTCTTTGTTCAGTAGTATCTGTTTTTATCTTGAGATCTTGGATTCCTTGCATAATCATCTGTAAAGTCACTTTTTCTTGTTCTTTATCTTGTTTTAACATTGTCTGAATTAAACATTGTCCTCCAGCTGATGGGGAGGCAGAGGTAGAGATAAAAACGCCAGAAGATATGGGTTTCCTGCTCATTTTAGTCACTTCAAGACCTTCAAATTCTTTTTAACTTTTAATCCAACTGGTAGAATAGCCAATTATAATCCAAAATGGAAAAATCCAATCATAAAAAGCCCGATGGCAAAAAGAAAAAGGAGAAAGAGAAGAAGAAAAATCTTCAGGTTCTTCTAGACCCTAATCCAACTATGAAGTAGTCCACAATAAAAAATAAAAAATAGAAAGAAGAAAAAAGCCCCAAAATAATAATAATAATTAAGAAGAAAAAGAACAAAAATAAGGGAAAAAAAATCCTTCAGGTTCTTCACACCTTAATCCAATTGAGAAATCTCAATAATAAAAAGGAAAAGAATGATCCAAAAACATGGATAGAATGATCCAAAAACATGGATAGAAAAAGCAAAAAGTCCCGGTAAAAAGGAGGAGGAGAAAAGAAAAATAAAGAAAAAATTCTGAGGCTTTCCCTTTAAAATAAAAAGCACAAATAAGAATATTACTAAAATTAAAATCTACAAAGAGGCTGGTAAGGAGGGGTACCACAACTGAAAAAAGATAAGAAAATACACTGCACTTTGTTTAGTTGTCCAAGGATCTTATTAAGACTCTCTTCTCCACAAGCTTCAAAGCCAAGTCTCAAGTGTTGAAATGTTGATAAGAGTCCAGGAAAGCACCTGTAATAATATTCTGCTGCGCTCTTCCCTCTATCTTATCAAATTGAAATGTCCTTGAGAAGGAGTCTTTTCACAGTTCTCTCCAATTCAAATAAAATATTTTCAAGCCTCCAGTTGGCAGTGTTACAAAGTTTCTTAATACACTTCCCCACCCCACCCCAGCCAGAAAAACATAGTTTAAGTTAAAAAAGAAAAGAAAAGAAAAAATATTATATATATATATATATATATATATATATATATATATGTATGTATGTATGTATGCATGTATGTATGTATGTATAAAGAGAAAATAGCCAAAGGGAGCCTCTATCCTAAAATAAAATTAAATAATCAAAAAGGAGCATAAGAATATATATAAGAGAAAATTCAGTCCGGTTAACTGTAAAATCGCACTAAAGTCCCCCCCCCCACCAAAAAAAAAAATAATAAGAGAAAGAAAAAAAAATTCCAAGCCTCAATTTGACGTCCCTTTAAAAAACGCCGCTCATACAGTTTTGTCAAAAAAATCTCACAGATTTCTTCTCATATTCAGAGTGTTCTTTCAAATCTCAGTGAGTTAACAAAAAAAAAAAAAAGAGCTTTCTCACCCAGCCGACACACTTTCACTTTCAGCCTCTTCCTTTCTGGAGCTGTCCCGACTCAGCAGCTGTGGAGGCTGCCTCTCTGCCGCCAGCAAAAGGACTTCTCCCGGATCAAACCAGGGACTTTGCGATGTCTCTGGGATGCACAGAGACTTCACGATCACCGTCTCTATGGGACAGTTTAGGTTGGGACTGACCAGGGGCGAAAATATCAGCTGCGATCTCAGAGCCCCGAGATTGCAGCTGTATCGCCATGACGAAGCTCCGCCTTCTCCCCTTGGGGCATTTTTAATGGCAGCCAATTTCTTTTCAGTAGGGTGAATCCCTTGTTTGTCAAGAAGGTAACCAAGAAATTCAACCCTCTCAGTGTATAACTGGCACTTTTCCTTCTTAACCTTGAGGCCTGTGTCTTTGAACCTTTGTAGGACAGTTCTCAGGCGTTTCTCTGACTGACTTCTTGTAGGGGCGGCTATTAATACGTCATCAAAATAGGGCATGACCCCTTTTATGCCCTGTAACAACTTTCCATCAAACTTTGAAAAATGCCCGGTGCTTCGCTTACTCCGAACTGTAGTCTGTTACATTTGAACGCACCCCTGTGCGTAACTATGGTTTGGACTTCTGCGGTTGCTGCGTCTACTGGTAGCTGTTGATAAGCTTGGGCTAAGTCAAGCTTTGCGAATACCTTTCCACCCCCGAGTGAGTGAAGATGTTGGACCACGGGTACTGGATAGGCGCTCTGCTGTAAAGCGTAGTTTAGGGTAGCCTTGTAATCCCCACAGATTCTCAAAGATCCGTCAGGTTTTATGGGAGTTACAATTGGGGTCTCCCATCGGGCGTGGTCGATGAGTTCTAACACGCCTTGTGCAATTAATTTGTCCAATTGTTCGTCAATTTTTGGTTTGAGAGCAAAAGGGACGGCGTGGCTTTAGACGAATGGGTGCGATATCAGGGCAGAGATTGAACGAGATGGGGGACCCTTTGTACTTGCCTAATTGTTCAGTGAAGACTTCTTGAAAGTCACGGACGAGGGCCGCCTCCCAGTCTTTGTCTACAGTCTGGTTGATGCCTGCCATTTCAATTCCTAATGGCGCGAACCACTGCAAACCCAATAATCTGGGCCGGTCTCTGTCAACAATGGTGAGAGGTAGTATTGCGGTGTGGTCCTTAAAAGAGACCTGAACATGACTGGAACCAGCAACCGGAATTCGATTGCCTTGGTAGTCCTTTAATATAAGTCTCTGAGTGCTGAGATCCTGGCGGCGGATGTCAGGGATCAGATGCTTGATGGTTTTCCAGGAGACCATGGATAGGGAAGACCCGGAGTCCACTTCCATGATGCATGGCCGATTTTCAATGATGACCTTTACCCAGATTTTTTTTGCGTCCAAGGATGAAGCGTGGCCGATGGTGATGGTCTGATGTGCCTCTGTTGTACTGGTTCCACTGGTTGTTTGGGTGGTCCCGGTTTGTTGGTGGGGTGCCTAATGCTTGTCGGAAGTTATTTTCTTTCCTCTTGGGGCTGGATCCTATTTTGTTCCAGCACACTTTAGCAATGTGGCCCCTTTTATCACAGGAACGACAGATGGCGTCTAGCAACCTGCAGTCTGATTGTGGGTTGTTTCCCCCGTATCTGGTGCATTGGAAATTGGATTTACGACCCCGCTGGTCTCGCTGCTCACGCTCTGACCTGAGTCTGTTGACTTCTTCTTCCTCACTATCCGATGAGGACTCGATGTCTTCATGGTGGGCGGATGCTGTGTGTCTTTCTGAGGGTATTGCTGTGTCGCTGGTGGGTTGGTGGCTGGCCCCATTCGTTCGGCGCATTCAGGCTGCTGATTTGCGAGTAGCTTCCGCTGCAGTGGCATCTGCTGTGGTATCTGCGAGGGTGATGTCTCCCTTTGCCATAATCTTGCTTTGGACAGTGGAGTCACTTAGGCCGAGGACAATCCGATCTCTCATGGCTTCTTCTAGATTTATGAAGCCACGCAGTCCACCCAAATTTCTTTGATCAGCTACAAAATCCCCGATGTTCTCACCTTTGTGTTGGTCCCTCTGGTAAAATTTGTGTCTTCTAATAAGGGTAGGAACTGCTGGAGCCTAATGAGCCCGGAGGATGGGAGCAAGGTTATCCCAGTCCATCATTTTGACTTCAGCCGGTTTTGTAAGTGCCTTTGCCATTCTGAAAACGGCGGGTCCGCAATGCATTAGGAAAACCGCATGTTTTTTGCTTGATGTGGCATCCTTCAGATTATTTGATTCCAGGAACATTTGAAACCTGTCCATATATGAGTCCCAATCTTCGCATGCTGGATCAAACGGGGTGGGTGGTATAGCGCTGCTGGCCATTCTGCCGATATCTGTGCGCGTTCAGCCACGTGCTCTGTCAATTCTGCGAGTGCTCAGTCAGCTCTATCGTCTCCGCATCCCATCCTCATCACCAGTGTAATATCTTGGAGGATGGGCATAATAACGGAGACGAGACATCGGATAGTAACTTCAACTCTTTATTAGTAACTTCAGAACAGAGCAATGAGCCTGGCAGCAGCAGCTCCTTTTATAGAGCTGGCTGCTGCCAAAGCGTCCAATGACAATGGTTCAAGCTTGCCATGCTTGGAGTGTCCAATCGCAGCAGCCCATTAACTAGCCAATCGGATCAGTCTGGAGTGACCAATCACGACCCGCTGTTGACGGACCAATCAGTTTTGCAGGATTACAAGCCTACTAGTTCAGAACAGGAAGCATAAAGGATAGATTTGGAGTGGTATCAAGTACAAGAAATAGATTTGAAGGAACTGTGTATATTAAAAAAAGCTGTAAAAAGAGTGAATTAAAGAGAAAATATAGAATAATTTTGATAGAAATTAAAACTAGCTTTGAAAGTAATGAAAAAGGCCAAATAAGAGTAGATGGGGACATTTGACATTACATCATATCAATTAAGAATATAAATGATTAAGTTAAAATGAGAAGGGTACCTAGAAAATTCCATGGAAAATATAGTGATAAGATAAATTGTAATACTGAAAAAGCTACTTATGTTTTTAAGAATAATGATAAAGAATAAAAAAATAATGATAAAAGGCCATTATAAATCCTGCGAATGTTAAACAATGGTCAGGTTGAATACATAGATGTAGTGGTGGGATTCATTGGTTGGTACCCATTTGAGAGAACCATTTTTTAATTTTCTGGGCATTTCAGAGAACCAGTTGTTGGAAGAAATTTCCTTCCCACAGCCTTTTGTTTTTCCCACTTTACAGGGCTAATCCTGTCAGGAAGGCAGGAAGGAAACATTCTGGTGTATCTCTGTGTTGTTTCTAGCCTAATCCTTATCTTTATTGCCCTGCTTTAAGTGCTCTCAGGAACTGCCTCTCTAGTTAAGCCTTGTTATATTGTAATAGCAGGTAATGGTTGTTAGTAGTACACTGACTATCCAGAGCCACTTCTCTGGAGTTTTTTGTTTGTTTCTTTTTGTTTGCTGGTACTTTTATTAGAGGCTTGACCTTTTTCTAAGTTTTTTACACGCTGCTTTAGGTGTACTTTTGGGATGTATTTCCAAGAGGCAAGATGCAAGCTTGGCATTGTCTGATTTTTTCCTACCTTTCTGGGAACATGTGATCTTTCTTTCATCTGGATGATTTCCTTGACACCTTGTGAGGTGAGTGAGATCAGCTGGTATCTTTAAGTGGTGCAAATGGATCTAAGGATTGCTTCTCCTGGGTGGAAAAGGGTGCTTTGTACAGAGTCTCTTGTCTATGGGGATTCTCCATTTTTCTGGGTCATGGTTGTCCCAGAGGATTTTTTTTTTTCAAGTATGTTGGAAGAAATATCCATCTGATTCAGTTCCAAGTGTGGAGAAAGGCACTGGAAACATGGAGGCTGATTGGAAAGATGGTTTATTGATGAACAGGACCACATGGTTTGAGGTCCTGAGCAGCTGACCAATTGGTTTGATGAGTATATGGATTTTAATACAGTTTGTTCTACAGCATTTTGTAATTTAGAGGCTTGTTTTGTATATTTTGTTATTTGATTTTAATTAGTTCGTCTCATGAAGACCGGTAATGAGTTGAGGTTTTTAAACGTTTAACAAATGTAATTAATCCTAGATACTGGGTTTTTTGGTGTTTTAATCCTGTCTTAAATGGATTACCAAATTTGCATTTTTAAAAGATGACCTCTTCAGTTTTTGGGGGGCTGTAAAGAATGACTGTTTCCTGCCTTTTAAGAGCATGTTTCTCTATTTCACATTTCGAGAAATATAATTTTCTGCTTTTTTAATATTTCTTAAAATATTTCATTTTTCTGGAGGGAAGGTGCTAACTTTCTACAAAATGTAACTGGACTTTCTTAGTTTCCAGAAAGTCCCATTTCCTCTTGAAAAAGAACCTTTGGGATAGAGGTCTATTTCATTGCTTTAGAGTGATCAAGGCACATGACTGCTCACTGATAGTAAGATAAAAAAAAAAAAAAGGAGGTAGGGGTGTGGATCCTTCAATTCATTTTAGTTTTCACTCATGTTAATAAGGCTCAGTAACCAGGCTTGAAATTTATTTAAATATCTGTGGCATCTATTAATTTTATTGTGATCCTGACAAGCTTGGGAGGGCAGAGACTTGAACTTGGGTCCCCTATATACTTTGTTAAATTGTCTCTTTAGCTTGGCATTTTATAGCTGAAGTATGCCCATCCACTTGCTGGGTTTCACTTTATGAGCAAGAGTTGGCTGCTGATAGTTATATTTACATTTAAACTATTCTAATTTCTCAAGATGTTCTGGCATCCTGCCTGATTTGTAATTCCAACTTGCAGGTATTGCTAATACTGTGTTTCTCACAAAATGAGGCCGGGCCTTATTTTTTTTTTGACCCCTGAAAAAATGGCTTGGCCGTCTTTTCAGGGGTGACTTAATTCCCCCCCTTGCATCCTTGGTGGGCGGGCAGCGATGGCTTGGATGTTGACCTTGGGGTTGGTGGGGCACTTCATATCAGGAGACCTTCTGCCATCGTTGCTTTCCCTTCTCCCATGCTGCTGCAGCGTTTAGAGCAATGCCATGAAGTTTGGCACAGCCACGTGCAGCTAGCCAGGGCTCCTCCCTGCAACCAGAGCCCGGAGGAGACACTTCAGGCCTTCTGTTCAGGCCTTCTGTTCGCCGCCTTCCCTTTGCCTTCAAAGGTAAAGCCAATTCTTTTAAAAATGACGCCCTACTACCAGTACGACAAAGCCTCCCCTGCCCGACAGGGCAGCCCAACCCCACGTTGGGAGACCAATCTTCCGGGGCCATAGCACAGGATTGGCCCACCCCGGGAGAAGCACCCAGTCGCCATCCCTGCCTGGCGCTGGGCAGAGCGTGAACAGCTTCACCTGGGGTGCCCAGCGCAGCTGGCAGGCAGGTCCTCCTGCCCGGCAGCAGAGCTCTCGCCAAGGCAATAAGCGCCTCCCTGCCGGACTTTCCACTCCTCCCACCAGGGCCACACCAGAGCCGTGCAGGTGACCCCTTTGGGTTCGGGCTGGAGGGACTTGGGAAGGAAGCCAAGCTTGGGTTGGCCTGGTTCTTTCGCTTGGCAGGTGGGCATGCACCTGCAGCTTGCTTTCCCAGCTCTTCCCAGCCCACACGGCTCTGGTGGGATGAGCGGAGGGCCTGGTGGGGAGGCACTTGCTGCCTTGGTGAGAGCTCCACTGCCGGGCAGGAGGGCCCGCCTGTCATCTGCTCTGGGCACCCCAGGCAAAGCTCTTCACACTCTGCCCGGCGCCAGGCAGGGATGGCGGCTGGGTGCTTCTCCCGGGGTGGGGTGATCCTACGCTGCAGCCCCCTGAGATTCACCTCCCCACGTGGGGTTGGGCTGCCCTCTTGGGCAGGGGAGGTGTCATTTTTAAAAGAATTGGCTTTGCCTTCGAAGGCAAAGGGAAGGCAGTAATAGGAGCGCCTGAAGCCAATTGTCTCCACCGGGCTCCAGTTGCAGGGAGGAGCCCTGGCTGGCTGTGTGTGACTGCGCCAAATGCCGCAGTGTTGTTCTAAATGCCACGGCAGCATGGGGAGAAGGGGAAGCAATGGGGGAATCTCCTGATACAAAGTGCCCCACCAACACCAAAGTCAACTCAGGCAGCACCATGTCCGTGTATGCAAGAAAAGTACTTCCTAACCGCAAGCCCCCCTGCCATTCCCCCCCATTTCACATGTTTAATATAGGCCTTAATTTGGGGGGAGGGGCTCGATGTGAGTGACTTTGAGTTGACCACATTCACCCAGTCACATGACAAGCCACACCTAAACAGCTAGTCATTAGGCTAGAAACCGGATGTTAAATTATTTGAATCCCACCACTACATAGATGCTATAACTGGAGAAATGTTTAAATATGAATATGATTTATTGTGGGAGTATGTGTGAATTGTATATCTGTACTTGGATATTGGAATGTTCCTTTATAAAAAGACAAAATTAGTAAGTGAATGAAAAAACTGTATGGAAATTAATTTATTGTGTGCTTGTGAAGGCATTTGGCATAATTGTGATTGAAAAGATATGAAGGATGACAATGAACCGAATCATTGTCCAGTATGGCCTTATGCTGGATCAAAAAAATGCCAACCATTTTCCCCCTATAGTAGAGTTGAGAAATGTATAAAGTATCAAAGACATTGTGTATTTGTCGCAGAATTTTGAGTCAATTGATGAAGATTTGATGAAGAGCATAGAGAAAAAGAACCTCATTTGGATCTCTCTGTGTGTGCCTAATCACAGTTTTCTATTCTGTTCTGTCCTATCCTGTCCTGTTCATGAACTCAACTAAAATTTGTGCTAATCGCACATATATTGGTAACCCATAATTTGCTCCAGCATATATGGTTTCTTGAGGATATTCTTCTGCCTCTCTAATCTTTTAGCCTATTGAGTTTTTTAACTTAGATTTTTTTTACTTTTAACTTGGAACTTTTTTTTAATTTTGCTTTTAAATGGATTTGCAGTAGTGTTTTTCTATTATTTCATTACCTTATTTGTAAGCTGCCCAGAGTCATTTAGGTGAAATGAATGGTAAAGAAATTTGATAAATAAATAAATAAGCCTAAAGGTATTTCTGAATGCTATTAAATTCTATTTAGATCATACTTGAGAAATAAAGTGCTAAAGGTAGAGTAGACATATTCTTTTTATCTCAGACTGAATTTGGCTAGTAAAATGCATTAACTACCCTCATCTCCAATCCTCTTATAGAACTGTAAGAAATAAAAAAAAAATGACATATGTGGAGGGAGGGCAATGACATGTAAGATGATAGTATGAAATGTAATGAAAACTAATGTAGGATACATCTACGTCAAGATTTCCCAAAATTCCAGCAAAATATCTCTTCTATCTCGCTTGGCTACAAAAAAACAAAAACAAACTCAGTGCCACAGTTCCTGGTCTCTAAATATTACATAGATTCCAAAACACTGAAACTGCAGCTGAACACATAATGAAGATTTCATGACCATATCGCAAATTCAAGCTCCCAATGCAGCCAGGAAATGTACACACTGGTATGTATTGCCTAAGAGCAGCAATGGGTATTAAACTCGATTCGCAAATGAAAGTTAAAATCCTATCTCCAGAATGATGGATTTAGCCTTAGAGACAGACTGAATGTTAAATGCTGATCACAAAGAATGAACTTGAGTGTATCTATCTTCAGTATTTCTGAAAATCTGTAAATCAATTTCTTAGTAAGGGCCACAGATCATTTAGCATGCCTAGATAAAAATATCAAAGGGGCAATACTTATAGTCAAGATGTGGTTATAAAAAGTTCCAGAGTTTGATCTTGGAATGAATAGAAGCCTTTGAGAGGTTTCTGGCAATATGATTGAATTTGGAATAACTAGCTAAATTTTAAACATTTTAGCTTAAGTTCCATAGAATAAAAGGGGTCACTGGCATCATGCAGTGTTCATTGATTGTAATTGTTTAATTGACAAATGCTTCCACATCTTGATGAAATCTTAAATAATATAGTGGTATATCCAGAATTCCTTTGTTTTTTATAATAGCAGAAGGACAATGATAACTAATTCAAATAGGGAAAAAGATGACAGTTTAGATCTATTGTAATCAAGGAGAGAATAGCAAACACAACAGAACCCTTTTTCTTTTTAACTTCCTGGGTCAGCTTTTAAAGATGATACTTGAATTGTAACCATATAATATACATGACTGTTCAGTAACGAGATCAATAAATATATCTCCAAAGCAGATATAGAATCTGATTCTTTGTTGTTTTGCTTCAACTACCAAGATATAAAAAAATTGTTTTTAATAGACTATCAACCATCCCGGGCAGCTCTTTATCAAAAGAAATCTTAGGATATATATCATTTGTACCAGGTTAGACTGAATGTTCTGTAGAGCTACAAATTATTTACAAAGACCTTTCATTCCTATGGCAGATGCTAATTAGCTGGAGAGAGCAAGTTGAATTGAGTTTTTTCCCAATCTCCCAATATTTAAAAAATATGCCCATTTTTTTGAAAACTAGATTTTTTTTTGTTTTTTTTAAAAAAAACCCAGATCAAATGTGGATAAGGTCTGACTTGAAGGACTACATCTGTCTTCTATAGTATCTGCTACGTAAATTTGACCTTGCAAGTTTGGTTATGCTTTGAATTTCTTCAGTTAAACATCTATCAGGACCCAAAAATTGTGCCTTCTGTGTAACAGTGCCTGTTTTATATAATGAAGTGTTCTCTGAGATTTGAACATCCTAAATCCTCTTAGTATTTCAAAGGAGACTGAAGTCCTGGCTCTTCTCCCATACTTTTAGTGAGAGTGAGTTAAATATATATATTTGTGTATTTGTCTGTACATGTGTGTATTCCCATTGATCATGCCAGCCAAAAACTCCAAAACAAAAGAAAAATATCTCTACCAATGACCTCCCAGACTCCTGCACATGTTTCAAATGTCTTGAAACCATCAATGAAAGTGAAATTTACATCAAATGCCACCTATGCAATAATCTAGCCCACCCTGCCTGCTTAAATGCAAACAACAGTCTAGCTGATATGGTTAAACATTCAGATACATTCTTTTATCTATGTCCATCATGTTCTCCTAAGCTAAACAAACTGAGTACCCTCTCTGACAGAGCTGAAAGCATAGAATCACTCATTCACACATTGAGCAACACATTTTGAAACAACTATACAAGCAAGCCTAATCTCTCTTGGGAAAAAAATACAGCACAGATAAGTGAATACCTATCAGTTCAAAATCAAATCCCACAACAATCACCACTACATCAACTACAATCACAACTACAACTAAAAATAACCACCAAACCACAGCCACAAACAATTACTATCCCTCCGAATAATTCCACAAATAATATCTCCTTATTCATCAGAGACACCATGGAACGTGAGCAGAAACGTCCAAATACCATCTTATTTGGTCTCGAATACACCAACGAATCAGACAACATCACAAAGTTTGCGATGTCATAAGTAACTCAAATCCAACAAATATCTCTTGTGAAGATATCATTAAAATAACCAGAGATGGCCCTGGGTGCAAATACAATGACAGCTCTGTGGCCCCAAGATTTTGTAGAGTTGTATGCAAAAATGAGTCCAGCAAATACATATTCATTCATACAATAAATGCCATTGCAAAAACCAGTCCCAACCACAAAAAGCTTCGCTCAAGACCAGACTTATCCATACTGCAAAGAATCCGCTCCTGTGAACTCCACACAGAACTTAAAAACCATCTGGACAATGGAGAAAAGGACCTATACACTGACTACAGAGCTGATTGCATCAAAAGAAAGTCACACAACCCACAACTCCACATCCAAACCCACCCCATCCAATCCAACATGACTCAAAACTAGGCACACACGCCCCTAACTACCTCCATTCCAACCACAACTGGCCTTAAATGCAAACTACTCAATGCAAAAAGCCTTTTAAATAATATGCCTGAATTTCTCCTCTTACTAAATATGGCTAAATTCGACATTATATTTGTCTGTGAAACATGGCTCAATGCATCTCTCCATTACCACAGTAAGAGACTATCATGTTTACTGATCAGATTGTGAAATCCATAGAGGAGGTGGTGTTGCTATCTTCTATAAAGAGTCTCTACATCTAAAAAACATCCAAGTTACCCAGGAGCTTGCTATTCCTGAGACCATCATCTGTGAACTGTCCTTAGATATCACTGTCCTTAGATACTATGTTACAGAGCCACTGATGATGACATCGAACATGCAAACAAGCTAAATACACTACTAACATGGGCGGCATCCTGCCCACATGCTTTTATCTTTCTTGGTGACTTCAATCTACCTCATATTAACTGGACCTTTAACAAATGTACAACTGAACCCACACATGCAACCTTCTACAATGCAGTAACAAATCTGGGACTAGAACAACTAGTAACCAACAACACTAGATTTAACAACTTCCTCGATCTCATCTTCTGCAATAGTTTGAATTCAATTTATGGAATACAAATTAAAGAACCCTTTTCCAACAGTGACTACAACATGATTGACTTTTGTCCACACAAAAATCATCACAATGACATAATCCCCAATTATAACTTCAAAAAAGGCAACTATGATCTTATAAACAACAACAGTGGTGTCCCCCAAGGCAGTGTTCTAGGACCAACTCTTTTCAAACTCTACATAAATGACCTCTGTGCAATTGCTTTCTCTTCGCTGATCATGTAGAGCTATTCAACACCACAGACAATACTGCTACCCTTCAAAAAGATCTTGACTACGTATCAGAATGGTCAAACAAATGGCAACTTCAAATCTCAACAGATAAATGCTCTGTCCTACATATTGGCAAAAAAAAAAATCAGAAAATAAAATCCAGGCTGAATAGTCAAGACCTTGTTGATGATCCAAACTCTGTCAAGGATCTTGGAGTACTCATCTCTAAGTGCTTGAGCCCACTGTAACTACATAGCCAAAAAGGCATTAAGAGTTGTTAACCTAATCTTACATAGCTTTTTCTCTGGTAATATTACACTAGAGCATACAAAACATTTGCTAGACCAATACTTGAATACAACTCATCAGTCTGGAACCCACATTACGTATCTGATATTAACACAGTTGAGAAAGTCCAGAAATATTTCACAAGAAGAGTTCTCCACTCCTCTACTTGTTGCAGAATACCTTATGCCACCAGACTTGAAATTTCAGATCTAGAAAACCTAGAACTACGCTGCCTTCGGACCGATCGAAGTATAGTAGATAAAATCATACATTGCAATGTCCTACCTATCAATGAATACTTCAGCTTCAACCATAATACAAGAGCAAAGAATAGATACAAACTCAAGGATAATTGCACTTGATTACAGGAAATACGACTTCAGCAACGGAGTGGTCAATGTCTAGAATATTCTACCTGACTCTGTGGTTTCTTCCCCAAACCCCAAAAACTTTAACCTTAGACTGTCTACTATTGACCTCACCCCTTTCCTAAGAGGTCTGTAGGGGGTGTGCATAAGCGCACCAACGTGCCTACCATCCCTGTCCTATTGTTTCTTTTATTTTTTTAAATTTTTCTTATATGTATCCATGTATTTATAACTATGTTTTGACTTATACCTATTATCTTGTAAACAATTGACAAAAATAAATAAATAAATAAATAAATATTTTCAATCCCCTTTGAAATACTGAATACACACAGGCACACACACATACACATTGTATATTTGTTGTGTATATATTGGGCACTCAGGCATCTTTTGAGAAAGAACTGAAAGATTTCACTAATTGCCAAAAATATGTAATCAAAATGTAATATTGTGCTTTTTGCCAGCAGTTACATGTTAATTTAATTTTGGAAAACTCATTAGTGGATGCTCATGCTCTTTTGAATTATACACTGGGTATTGAAACTAATAAGAAAACAAAATATATTGACATTATGGCATCAATGTATTAGACATACCCACACACATTCCCTTGGATATCTGGCACCAGTGTCTGGGAATAACCAGATCTTCATGTCATTCTGGAAGGATCAAAGCTGTCTGCATTTCAGGCATACTTCCTTAGGTCCACTGAGTGACATTCTTTTATTGATGGGACTTGGAAGATATCCAATTTGCGTAAACTGGTAGGATGGGAAGAAACCATCAAAGAGAGATATTCCCATAATCCTTATACCATGGGGAATATGTAGAATTAATACGCTGATATATACATACTGGGAATGTCTTTACTAGCTAATCTGTTTATTCCATTATATCAGGGGTCTCCAACCTTGGCTCCTGGAAGCCTGGCGGACTTCAACTCCCAGAGTTCCACAGCCAGCTGGCTGTGGAATTCTGGGAGTTGAAGTCCGCCAGGCTTCCAGGAGCCAAGGTTGGAGACCCCTGCATTATATTGAGTTCAATGCACACACACACGCACACACACGCACACACAGAGAAAGACACAGACATACACAGAGCTTGTAAATGTAAGTACATGTTCTCCATATTGTTGGTGAATTATGAGGACAAGATAATTTTTTCTGTATATTATGAAGGAAGAAATTATTTCTTCCTAAATATCAAAATACTTCATAGGAATATACAAAAACGCTGATAGTATCTCTTAAAATCCTTAAACAGTATATGCAAATCCCTGTGCACCTGAAATCGCCATCAGTATATCCATGGCAAGCTCAGACTTAACATAATTTAATAAGTTTTTTGACTGAAACATTTAAAATTTTATTTTCCCATTAAAATATACAAATCAGTCTCCTTCTGTTCTATGTAAACTTTTATATGAAGTTATCCATAAATCTGTTTAAATTTCTTTCCACATTAATTTGAGATTTAAAAAAAATAACAATACAATTTTGTGTTTAAGTTTAAATTACTTAATCATCCATTATAATTAAATTGGACTAGAGTTCATTAAGCTGTTATAAGTATTGACTTTGTTTATAAATGTAGCATGGTTTGATTTACTTTATTGTATATGGTAGCCCATAAACTGGATAATAAATTATTTAATTGGACACTTCTATTTTCAGTATAAACTTTAAATCAGTTTTTTCTTTTAATATATATAATATATAATAATTTATAATAATTATAATAATAATAATATAATTATAATAATAATAATATATAATAATATATAATAATTTTTTTAACTGTCTACTTTTCCAACCTTTCCCCAGTCATAAAAAATATGTATAAAAAAAGTTAGGAAAGACCATCTGCATAAATGGTATCCAACATAGGTATCTCCCAGACTGGGTGGTTAAGAAAGATAGACCCTTAGCTCTATTTGCAGTGAAAGATACTTACTAAAATCAAGTGGTTACAGCATAGGCAAAGACAGATCTGAGAATTCCTGTGTAAAGCCATTACTATTCCCCTGTCCCAGGCCTCCCCCCGGTCATCTTATTAGTATTCAATAAAGTTCAAATTAGTTGTTTTGGTAACAGTTCTAAGTATTGGCGCCTCTTTGATAGGTGTTTACATTCTGTTTCCATGCCTTGTCCTTGGATCATTCAACCATTGTTTCTGGTTGACATTTCTGATTCTTGTCATACCCTCTTCTTCATCTCCCTTTACCTCCCTGCATACTTTATAGTAGGCTGCCATCAAAGCGAAGTAGAGCTGAAGCAGTGTGATGCAGATTTAGCAAAGTAATAAGTATCTCCTCATTGTCCTTGTTATCATTATCAAAGTTGCAATCAATGATATGCCCTAAACAATTACAAAAAAGTATGAACATTACTCTAAGGAGGGTGGGGAAGAATAGAATAGAATTGAATTGAATTGGAAGATCGAGTTCAACCCCCTGCTTAAGCAGAAAACCCTATAACCTTTCAGACAAATCATTGTCCAATCTCTTCCAGTGTTGGAGCATTCACAACTTCTGGAGGCAAGTTGTTCCACTGATTAATTGTTCTAACTGTCAAGAAATGTCCTCTTAGTTCTAGATTGCTTCTCTCCTTCATTAGTTTTCCTCCATTGCTTGTTTTCTTGCCCTCGGGTGCTTCGGAAAATAGCTTGACTCCCTCTTCTTTGTGGCAACCCCTGAAATATTGGAACACTGCTATTATGTCCTAAATTGTATTAACAGAGGGATACAATCAAGATCAAGAGAAGTACTAATACCACTCTATAAAGCCTTAGTAAGACCACAGATAGATCCAGTTTTGTTCACCACATTATAAAAAAGATGTTGAGACTCTAGAAAAGTGCAGAGAAAAGCAACCAGGATGATTAGGCGACTGGAGGCTAAAACATACAACAAACGGTTGCAGGAACTGGGCTTGGCTAGTCTAGTAAAGAGAAGGACCAGAGGAGACATGATAGCAGTCTTCCAATATTTGAGGGGCTGCCATAGAGAGGAAGGGGTCAAGCTATTTTCTAAAGCACCTGTAGGCCAGACAAGGAATAATGGATAGAAACTGAACAAGGAGAGATTTAACCTGGAAATAAGGAGAAACTTTCTGACAGTGAGAACAATCAATGGAACACCTTGCCCTCGGAAGTTGTGGGAGCACCATCACTTGAGACTTTCAAGAAGAGATTGGACTGCCATTTCTCCGAAATAGTGTAGGGTCTCCCGCTTGGGTGGGGGGTTGGACTATATGACCTACAAGTTCCCTTCCAACTCTGATTATCTGTTAAATCTGTTAAATGTCATCTCTAGTCCTTTTTTAAAAAAATTAAACTAGACATATCCAATTCCAGTAACCTTTCTTTATATGTTTTAGCCTCCAGTCCCCTAATTGTTACTCTTCTCTGCACTCTTTCTAGAGTCTCAGCATCTTTTTTACATCATAATGACCAAAATGAATGCAGTAAAAGAATGATTATATCATGCTTCCCCCACCAAAGTTACTTCATGGGAGCTAGCATGTGCCTGAAGAGCACTACGTATGAAAACTTCCATTCCATTCAATCAATCGTCACCTCAATACAAAACCGAAGAAGTTGTGCATGATATGCTTCATTCCAACAGTTTCAATAACCATAATGTCCCCATTTTAGAATAACTGATCTATAATACAATATTTTTTTTCTAGTTACCATTACACACTTAATAGCCCAATTTATATTTTGCTTTAAAATTGCTAAATGTAAATGAATTTTCCTTGGGAAAGTTATTAGAAAAAACTCTCCTTTGTTTGTCTGCAATTTTAGCCTGGCACAAATGGAAGCCATTGCAACATTTATTTTTTATTAATTAAAAATATTAGATTAAACTTGAGTTTAGAGTGGGATACCTTTCAAAAGTCGGAGAGGAAGGCTAGGATCAGAATGAAAACCATAAATCAAGGGGGGAGGTCACTTGCTGACTACACCCAAGAGTTCAGACAGCTGGCATACCACATCCGAGGCTGGTCCCTGATAGAAGCCTACAAAGATGGTTTAAATGAAGATATATACCACATGTGTATCTCCAGAAGGGATCCATATGATCTGCAACTGTGGTACTTGCTAGCAGAAGAAGTGGAAATAGATCTGACCCGAAGCAGATGCAGAGGAGGCTCTGCATGGAGCAAACTGCCCCCTTGCGTCTCCGAGAGGCCCCAAAGCCTCGGAGGGGAGGAGTGATGGCAAGACCCAAATCCACTGCCTGCTTTCGATGCGGGAAGGAGGGCCACTGGATTGTAGATTGCAGGGTCAAACTAGATCCAAAGGGAGCGCAGAGGGCAGGGAGGAAGCCTGAAAACCCCCCAGCCAAGCCTTGCAAAAATGTGTTAAAGACGGGGGAGGTTGTAGAGGTCGCCCCTCCGGCAGGAGAGGAGCTGGGACCTCCGACCTTCCTTGAAGAGAGTGAAACTGACTCGGAAGACGATGTCCTACCTTGTTAGGTAAGTCCTAACAAGGGCCCCATGACCATCCCAATAAAATTAAGGGTGCTCACTTCAGGGACTGAAGGAGAGATGTTAGCCTTACTAGACTCTGGATGCACGAGGTGCGTTATCAGTATGAAAGTAGTTAAGGACATGGGCATCAGACAGAACTTTAGAAATGCCCATATCCTTTTGCCAACTGGATGGATCAGTGTCAGGAGGTTGCCTTGCACATTTTATAACGGAACCCCTAGAGATGACCATGGGAAACCATAGCGAGATTCTGTGCTTTATTGTGGCCCCTGGGATGGAGCATCGATTAATATTGGGACTGCCCTGGCTCCGCAAGTGGAATCCCCATGTGAATTGGAGGAAAGGTTGGTTATGGATTCGTACCAATCAGCGGCTGGAAGGGGAGGAGCGATCCCATCCGAAGCTTCAGAACCCAGTTGAGTCAGCCTCCACAGGTGCGGAGAGCTTGGAGGGAGAGGAGAAAATCCCGAAAGAATATTGGGACTTAAGAGAGGTGTTTAGCAAAAAGGCTTCTGATGAGCTCCCCCCTCATCAGTCAACAGATTGTAGCATTGAAATTCTACCTGGGGTGATGCTCCCGAAACCAAAACTATATTCGATGACGCCATGGGAATTGGAGGAGTTGAGATCGTTTATCGATAAAAATTTGAAACGTGGTTTCATCCAACCCGCTAGACCTCAGGTGGTGGCCCCAGTGATGTTCTGTGAAAAGAAAGATGGCTCCAAATGCTTGGTAGTGGACTACCGAAATTTAAACGTGATTTCTGTGGAAAACGTGTACCCCCTACCCCAATGAAGGACATGTTAGTTCACCTGGCCAAAGGGAAGATTTTCACGAAGTTGGACCTGAGAGACGTGTATTACCGAATCCGTATTAAAGAAGATGTGGAAAACTGCGTTTAACTGCCCAATGGGTTGTTTCCAATTCAGTGTTCTCCCTTTTCGCCTACAGGGGGCTCCAGCCATTTTCATGCAAATGATCAATCAGGTGCTCCACGAGCATTTATACAAGGGGGTTTTGGTTTACCTTGATGACATCCTTATCTACATGGAGACTAGAGATGAACATGTGAAACTGGTACGCTCAGTGCTACACAAACTGCGAGCTGCCAAATTGTATGCTAAACTGTCCAAATGTGAATTCCATCAAGAGAAAATTGACTACCTAGGATATCACATTTCGCACGAGGGCATCGAAATGGACCCAGGGAAGATGCGAGCTGTATTGGACTGGGCCCCACCAAGGACCCAAAGCAGCTTCAAAGCTTCTTAGGGTTTGCCAACTTTTACCGGCAATTCATCCTGTCCTTCGCTAAAATAGCAATGCCTATCACCAATCTCTTAAAGACAAAGTGGGGGATGAAACCAAAGCCCAGCCAACCATTGGAGTGGTTCATTGAATGCCAAGCTGCCTTTGAAAAGCTAAAGCGACTGTTCGCTGCAGAACCAGTACTGAAACACCCAGACATGGATGCCCCTTTCGTGATCCAAGCCGATGCGAGTGATGTGGCTGTTGGGGCAGTCTTACTTCAACTAAATGAGAAGGGAACATTACAACCTTGCACATACACCTCCTGTAAGTTGACTGAGACTGAGAGGAGATGGGCCATCTGGAAAAAAGAAGCTTTTGCAGTTCGTTGGGCTCTACTAACCTGGAGACATTTCTTGGAAGGAGAGAAACACCCATTTGTGGTATGGACTGACCATAAGAATTTGGAGGCCTTAAAGACACCTTGAAAATTATCTCCTAAGCAAGTTAGGTGTGCCCAGTATTTCAAACGATTCAATTTCTCCTTGAAGTACATCCCGGGAGGAAATAATTTTATGGCAGATGCTTTGTCTAGAATGCCTCAATATAACAGTGTTTGTCAAGAAGTGATAAGGCCGATCGTATCAACCACACAGCTCGCCGCCCCGGTGGTCACCAGAGCGCAAAAGAAGAAGCAAGAAGCGGAACTGCCCAATGAATTGACGGAGCGATTTAAGGAAGCATTGAAAACAGATGAGTGGTTCCTGGCGAATGCGAATAACTGCACTGTTAGAGATGGCTTGGCCTGGGTGGGAGCAAAATTGTACGTACCAGAGACATTGAGAAGCCAAGTGTTACAACAGGCCCATGATTCCAAGGCAGCTGGTTACTTTGGTTTTGTGAAGACCTTACATCTGGTTAAGCAACAGTTCTGGTGGCCTTCATTGAAAAAGGACATTGAGACTTTTGTAGATAGCTGTCCAGTTTGCACCTCAACCAAAAGACCTCCTGGTAAGCCACCAGGTCTGTTACAGAATGTAACCAGGCCAACTGCTCCTTGGAAGGAAATCTCCATGGATTTTATAGTAGACCTACCCGAGAGCACTCGACACACAGTCATCTGGGTGGTAACCAATTTGTTCTCCATGCAGGCACATTTCATACCTTGCTCCAAGATTCCCTCGGCGAAATCATTGGCTAAACTCTTCATCATACATATCTATAGACTGCATGGTGTCCCTGAGCGTATAGTTTCTGATTGAGGGGTCCAATTCACCTCGAACTTTTGGAGGGAATTTTTGAAATTAATAGACTCCACCCAGGGCTTAAGCTCCGCCCACCATCCCCAAACTAAGACTGTGAGAGGACTAACACTGTGTTAGAGCAATACCTCAGGTGTTACATAAACTATCAGCAGGACAACTGGGCTGATCTGCTACCTTTTGTGGAGGTGGCATACAACAATTCTGTCCACAGTAGTACTGGGTTTACCCCATTCAAAGTGGCCACGGGGCAAGATTTTGTACCCATACCTGAGCTTCCTCGTGAAAGACCCAATGTCCAGTCGTTGGACAAATGGATATCTCAACTCCAACTCAATTGGCCAGTCACCCGTAAAGCATTGGATGATGCACATCAGTCTCATAAGAAATTTGCAGATAGAAAGAGATCTCTATCAAGTGGGCGACAAAGTTTTTCTCTCGACCAAATATTTACAGACCACCCAAAAGTCGAAGAAATTGGGCCCAGCACAGACTGACACCACCTAATTATAGCTGCAGTTATAATGAATTTCTGTGATGCAAAATCAACAAAGAAGAAAAAAAGCCAAATGGTGTGCCACTAAAATGGAAGATCAGACTGAAAAATAAGATCAGCAAGCTGAAATCAGATGCAAGCAAGCTAGAACAGATGAAATAAAAGAAACTGATTAACAAGAAGACTAAAGAATACTTAATCAAGAAATACCACTTAGGAACAGTGGTGTATTAACCATTAAGCAGACTAAGCACGTGCTTAGGGCATCAGGCCCAAAGGGGGCACCACAAATACTTTTATGTAGCCTGAGTTTGGCTTCATTTGTACAGTATGTACAAAGGAGGAGGGCAACCAAGATTTATAGTGCTTAGGGCACCAGTGAGCCTTAACCCGCCACTGCTTAAGAACAAGAAAGATCAAAGAAGCACTGGAAATAATAAAGCAGCAAATAACAAAATCAGCAAAACCAAAGCTCAAATTGCAAATTACAAACAGAATCTCCAATTTCAATCTAATAGAAAATGTTTATACCAGCCCACCAATGGAGTGATTGCAGTGAATCAGTCAATACCAGAGAAGGAAGAAATAGTATGGTTTTGAAAAGCCCAAGGTAATACAACAAAACACAGCTTGGTTAAAGGATATGGATAAGAATAAAAAAGAAATGAAAGCACTTGTAATAAGAGCAGAAATGATGAAGAAAAAGACAAAGAAGACTACAAATTGGTCAGATGCTTCAGAAACTAGCATGTAGTCTTTTCAAATATTGTGAAAGATTTTAATATGTTAATATTTACCCCTCCCTTCCAAATTTTCTTCAAACTTTCCATGAAAGGGAAAACATGGGAAGTGGAAATGAACTAACAATTTATAACAGGTAATGTACAAAAGAATAGGTCAAAAATTTCAAAATGGTTCAGTCTATTATTGTGGGTCATTAAAAGAAATTGTAATTCCTTCATGATCAGGACCCTGTTTTAAAAATCATTTATCATTTAGTGTATTAAGCTTTTTGGAATAATTTGTCGTATTTCAAAGCAAAGGTCTCCACTTCATCTGTTAACTAAGAAAATTATTGGTAATCACCTGCAGCCAGGTACCACTTTAAATTGCTTCCTCCTAGGTGGCCAAATGTTCTTCTTTAAAAAAAAAAATTATATACAAGGATCAAGCCTAACCATAAATTGTCCTTAAATCAGAATGATACCATCTTACTTTAAGACTAGGATAGAACAACTGTATACTCTACATAAATGTTTATATATGGTTTATAAATTATAACAAATAGCTATATTGGATTTCATTCTTACCAATATATATGAAATGGTTGAGGGAGTGGAAGTTATAGAAACATTCAGGGAGAAGTGATCATTTCAGACTAAACTTCACCACAATTCAATCCACAAGTACCTGAACAAAGTCAAACTAGTGTTTTAGACTATTAGAAAGCTGATTTCAACAAACTAAGATAGAATAGAAAGTATTGTAAAATTAGATAGTAAAGATTTGAACAAAAAGAATAAAACATAGAAAGAAAAACAGCAGACTATAGACTAAATCTGAATCATGGTACAAAGAGCTCTCTAACAAACTTAGGAACAAAAAGGATAAATATAAAAGTGAAAAGAGGGTATATAATTAGAACAGAATACCAGAAATAGACTTAATCTTCAAGCTCAGGGAGAATGAACTTGCAACAAATGCCAAAAATAACAAAATAGTTTCTTTCAATATGTAAGAAGCAAGAAGAACTAGATGCAATATTCTAAATGTCGTCTTACTAAGGCTTTATAAAGTGGTACTAGTACTTTATGTGATCTTGATCATATCTCTTCTGTTAATTCAACCTAGGGTCATGTTGGCTTTTTTTGGCTGCTGCCGCACACTGCTAGTTCATATATAAGTGATTGTCCATTAAGACTTCAAGATCCTTTTCACTGCTATTGGACCAAGTTTTGCCTAATCTGTACCTGCACAATTTCATTTTGTTAAAAAGGGCCTGAAGTGGGCTGCTGCCAGTTTGTACCGGTTTGGGTGTACCAGTTGTTAAGATTCTGTGCAGTTCAGTGAACCAGCAAATACCACTACTGGTTGGCCCCGCCTCCCCTCCCTAACCCACCCCACCTGCCTCTCACTGCCCTGCCCACCCTGCCTCTTACGGCAACTTCTTTTCTTGCATCATCTACTTTGGCCATTCTCTTGCCTTGCCCACAGTTCTCCCTAAGCCTTAAACCACGTGGCACCCTATGGCCCCGCTGCTCTCCAATTCCTTTGCCCTCTTTCCTGGCTCCCCAGCTGTCACAACTTGCATAGGCTCTTTCTGGTTCCCTTGCTGGCTCTCCTGCTTTCCTGCTCCACAGCCATTGCAACTCACCTAGGCACTAGCCTAGACTACATGGTGCCCATGACCCAGCTTCTCTCCAGCTTCCTTGCTCCCAACTTAAGCCTTCGCTACCCCTAATTTTAGGTAAGTTGCTGTTTTACTTTATACCTCACTCCCAGGGCCATTGCATGCATTCCCTCCAGGTAATTTGTGCTCACTGCCAACACTCGTCTAGAACCCCTGGCCTCAAACTATGGCATCCTGGGCTGAAGCAATTTATCTGGCCTATGGCCTGCCATGCTCAGCTGAAGGGCCAGGGGAGAGGGCAGTGGGGAGGTAATGTGGACATGGGGAAGGACTGCGGGGGGGGGCAGCATGGGTGTGGGGGGCATGGATGCAGGTAGGCTGAAGTGATTTGTGTAAGGTTCTTACTTGTAAGAAGTTCCATCCAGAAAGCGCTGCAATGGAGAGAAGCAGCTGGGCAGCTGGGTTGAATCTCCAGCATCTCAGATCTTTCTGCCGTTTCTTCCGGCCCTTGGTGATAGGCGAGCCTTGGTCACTTGCAGAGATACTTCATGTGCCTGACCCAATTGCTTCTCTCCGCTGTTGCTCTTGTTGGTGGCCTACCTAGAGAGGTTTTTTGTGCAGCACAGCGAAATTTAGCAGCCATGAGCTGCCACTTTGGGTTCAGAGTCAGACTTGTAAGTTCCATCTGGAAAATGCTGTGGCAGAAAGAAGCAGCTGGGTTGAATGCTGCTGCAGTGCTTTCCAGATGGGACTTACAGGACCCAAAGCAGTAGTTCAGGCCTGCTAAATTTCGCTGTATTGTGCAAGACACTTTCCCAGCAAGAGCAGCTTTATTCTATATAAACTTTTGTACAGAGAACTTAAAGCAATGTGGGCAGGATGCAATAACAAAAGGATGACTGAAAAATATATAGGTACTATTTGTAGAATATACAATATAATTTACAGCCTGGCACAAAAATGTAGGCCACTTTCATTCATGGAAGAAGTGATAGAATTGCAAATGGAGTAGACGTAGAAGTAGGATTGCATTCATATAAAATTGTAGTGAAAATAGTTGATTTCATTGCAAAAGAAATTAAAACAAAATTATTTACTAAAATTATTGAAAATAACCTGAAAATATGTTTGATTATTCATGAAGCCTCAATGTTACCTTGCAAACCAGTTGCTATACTTTTCTTAAAAGTTGAGGATTCAGTTACCTCACCAACAATTTTTGTTGAGCTAGTTGAATTAGAAAAACAAGATGCAGAGACAATATGTTCTTCAGTTATTGAAAGTTTAAATAATGTTGGGTTTACTAAGAACTACCTGGGAAAAAAAATTAATAGAATTTTACTCTGATGGTGCCAGCATTATGCTTGGAAGAAAATCTGGAGTGAGCACTGGAATAGCAAAAGAGTTTCCAAACATCTCATAACTGATTAAACCATCGGCTCCAACTTGTTTCAGATGATTTGATAAAGGAAATAAAACAAGTAAATCATTTTAAAAATGTTATTGATAAGATATTCACTATTTTTCATTAATCCAATAAGAACCAAGCTGAACTTTTCAAATAGCTGAACAACTTGGGATTGAAATTATAAAGATTGGTAGAGTTTTGGGACAAAGATGGGCTGCCTGTAGTTTAAGGTCAATCCCAAGGCGCTCTTATCCAGTACTACATCAATATTTTCATTCAAATGAAAAATAACTAGGTATGGCTGCTTGTCTTGAAAATATATACTTTATGACTGATTTGGCATTGATGATTGACATTCTAAACAAAATTTCTCTTTTTTCAAATGCACTGCAAGCAAGAAATCATAAAGATTGAAAAACTTGTGATAAGACCAATTAAAGCCTTTGAAATGCTTAAAAAGGAAAAGGATATGGAAAGGAAGAAAGGAAAAATATGGGAAAAAGTGGATGGATTAATTATTTCAGAAACGTTCAAAAATATAAAAATTGTACGAAATCATCAATTTATTAGTCTTCCTGAGGAAAAACTTTTAGAAAGCATCATAACAAATTTGAAGAAAAGACTAATGGACTGTGAACATTTAAAAACAGGTAGTCAATTGCAAGACAGGACTAATTTACAATTCCTCAATTTTTTAGAACCAGATTACTGGAATATTGAAGAAGTTATGGTTCCATGGACAGCAGCTGAGGAGCAATTGCTTGTATTTAGTGACATCTTTAATTATGAAATTAATAATAAAGATTATCAAGATTTTGTGGAAAATGTTTTAAAAGATTCCCAGAAATATACAATTCCTGCCAGTATTCAAAAAGCTAAAAATATTATTGGAACAATAGCTGTAAATTCAGCAGAAGCAGAAAGGGGTTTTTCTAAAATGAACATCATATGTTCAGAGAAAAGAGAAGTCTCCTGTTTCCAACATAACAAACCTAAGGACCATTAGTGTAATTGGCCTACCTCTAAAACAGGGGTCTCCAACCTTGGCTCCTGGAAGCCTGGCGGACTTCAACTCCCAGAATTCCACAGCGGAACTCTGGGAGTTGAAGTCCGCCAGGCTTCCAGGAGCCAAGGTTGGAGACCCCTGCTCTAAAAGAATGGGACCCTATTCCTACAGTAAAAAAAATGTTGCAGGGGTTAAGACTGAAAAAAAGTGACAGTGAGGATGCCAATGACACAGCAATTTAGAAATACCTTAAAGCTGATTTACACTTTTATTGTTCTTATGTAAATATTTGTGTACCTCTTTTATTGTTTTATGTAAATTCTTTTATTGTTCTTATTTAAGTATTAAATGCACGAAATAATAAACTACCTTTTGATATATCTTTTTTTAGGCAAAGAAGTTGAGTTGTTGAATTGCCCACGCCCACCCAGTCACATGACTACGCAGCCATGCCCAACCAGCCGGTCATTAGGGCAGAGAACCAGTTGTTAAAAATATGAAGCCCACTGCTGGACATGGACTACTGTTCAAGTCTGTTGACAATGGATCTTGAGCCAATATTCTGGAGTATTGAGAAGGTTGGAATGTTGAGACCTCCAAGGTTCTTTCCAGCCTGTGATTTTATAGTTCTGTCATCATTTATGTAAGGAGGAAGCAGTTGACATGCCCATCCAAAAGCATAATCAGAGCTCTTCGTGGCTATTCCTTATGTTAACAATTATTCTGTTTTATCATATATGACTACAATCTATTCTGGGCCATTCATTATTTATCATAGATATTTTGTATTATGTTTTCTTTTTAAAAATCCTCCAAAAGTACTTTAATAATTACTAATAATGAAAAAATTATTTCTTATTAAAGCCTGCTACATATAAGTTAGGAGTTTGGGTTAAATCCTGCTGAAAAGCATCATCAATAGCAAAACAGGATCAAGTGATGATCTGATGAAAGGGTATTTTAAAACTTTTCCAATCCCTTCCTTCCTTCCCTTCCAATTTATTTGGCCACCCAACTCACTGTGACTCTAAGAAGCTTATCAATATAAAATATGGGCATAAAATTCTCCTACAAAGTCAAAGAAATCAGAGTGCTATTGTAGAAATGTAAGTTATTTTTATTCTTAAATTGGCAAAGTCATGTAAAATCTCTAAACAATCCTATCTCTGTTTTCTTTGTATTTTTATTTTTTAGTATACATTCTTTCCAATTCCTTGCAGATAGGAGGAGTTGTATGCTCTATAACTCTAAATTTTTCATTTATATTGTTTCTGGTGGTATAATCATGGTCACACTATGGCTTTGAGAATAATTTCTGTACTACAGTTCAGTGAATCTGGGCCTGAGTGATTTTCTTAATATTATTAATTAGCAGTTTAAAATTATACAGGATATATGAGATAGACTACTTGGCCCAAACCAAGATCCGAAGCTGGAGGTCACTACCCAGATGTAAAAATAGATTAGCACTCTCAAACTCTGTGAGTTTCTAAGTAATGCTTTCCCTAGGGCAATTTAAATCCTGTCTCTGAATATTGCCATTTGTTACAACTTTCGAAATGGAAGGTGATCATCATCAGACTGTGTATTAACTTGAAAGAAATTATTTATGAACTAGGCCCGATCATGCTAGAGGAAAATGAAATTGTATCAGAATATTCTCTGCACCAATACCTAAGCTCCTCATCCAGTCTTTCTCATTCATTTAAGATACAGGAGTTAAATCTAGTACTCATTAATACCATCTCCCATTGTACATGTTTAATGTCCAATCTTTTTTTTAACTTTAGGAAAGAAAAGAAAAGGAATGACTAATGGGAATGGCTGCTATCCAAATGAATAAAGATTTATTGATTTTGTTCCCAGCCATTAAGGTGGAGTATAAAAATAAAAGTACTTCTCCTTCCCTCAAATTTCTCTGCCAAAATTTCTCCTGTCTTTTATAATGTTATTTTAAATTTTTAATAAAAAAGATAAAAATTAGTACAAATTAATAAAAAGAAATAAGGGAAAAGAAATAGAGAAACCTGAAAGAAAAAAAATTAAAAGAAAAAAAGAAAGACGAGATATAAGAAAGTGACTTCCATTCTTTTTTATAGTAGTTACACGAACAATTATAAATATACCTCTTTCTCAAAAGTTGCAACATCTGTCTTCTTTCTATGAACTATGCTGTCTAATCATCAAACAATAAATCACAAATTCATTTTTTGACTTTTCTGAAAAAGTTCATATACTTATTCATTAATAAGTGTAGATATTGTATTTTCTCAATTAAGAAAGACAATTAAGAAAGGCAAGCTCCTCTTTACAAACCATTCTATGTCTTCACTGTATATTAATTTTTAAATTGTTTTGAATCAATATATAGTATTCAAGTCTGATTTTTTCTAGCTTTTTACATGTCCAGTACAGTGGTAGGATTCAAAAAAGTTTACTACTGGTTCTGTGAGTGTGGCTTGGTGGGTGTGGCATGGCTTGATGGGTCTGGCAGGAGAAGGTTACTGCAAAATCCCATTCCCTCCCCATCCCACTAACCTGCTTTCCAGCTCCATTCTCCAGTGCAGGGCAACAAAAGAAGACCCAGCCAATCAGCTGGGACTCAGGAGGCAGAGAATAGAATGGGGGCAAGGCCAGTCAGAGATGGGATTGGCTGGTTCTCCGAACTACTCAAAATTTCCATTTCCGGTTCCCCAGAACTTATCAGAACCTGCTGAATACCTCTGGTCCAGTAAGCACGATAGAATTTTTTCCTTGTTCACATTTCCAACTTGTACTTAAACTTGCTTTGTACATTCTAGAGAAGTAGCATATAGGAGCATACAAAGGTAGTTCTTGATTTGTGTCCATAATTGACTCCAGAGCTTTTGGTTGTATGTTATTGTGGTTGTATGTTGGGACATCATGTGATCAGACTTGATGACTGTTTTTATTATGGTTGTTTAGTGAATGTTATGATTATGAACCTGAATCTAGCTTATCCAGTGGGTGTGTTTCGCCAGAAAGTACAAAACTCAATTATATGATTACAATATGCTGCAACTGATCATAAATGTGAACTGATTGTCAAGTTCCCAAAATGTGATCATGTTATAAAATATGACAAGTCAAGATCATATGACAGATCAAGTCTGTCATCATTTTGAATAGCTGTTAAGCAACCAGTCATAAGTCAAAGAAAATCTGTACCAATGATACATCATTTTGTAAAAAATCTCTTTGATTATAATAGAGTATAAATTTCAATCCTTTCAAACATACATTTTCTCATTGTTCCTCTGTATATTTTAATGATTCATCCCTATATTCTTTCACTTGTTCTTCTTTTGTTACAAATTTCAAGAGATATTTATACATCTTAGCAATTTTCTGTTCATTATTTATATACAATTGTATCTTTTTAAGTTGTCAAAACAGCTTTTGTCTGAAACAAAAATATATTTTAGGCAGAATATTAATTTTTATCACAAAAATTCTCCTTAGCAACAACAATTTTCTCCTAACATAGAATAACTTAATTGCATACTTAACATAATTATTTTTAAATAATATGCAATTCATATTTGTCACATTGATATTCATATATTTTACTTTCTTCTCAATATTAAAAGCTCATTTTATTTATCAATTCTGTTTTTCTTCTACTTTTATGGGGGGGGGGGTTGGTTAACCTTTGTCTTCAGTGTTGTTGATCTTAAAATCTGAAAATGTACTAAATTCTTCTAATTTCCTATTAATGTTCTAATTCCCTGTAAAGGATTTTTAAAAAGCGAGTAATCTGTAGAACCCCCTAATTTATGAGTTTTTTAAAAAATCCTATTTCCACAATGCTCTTATTTTGTCTTATATCAAGAAACAAACAAGAGAAGACATAGTAGGCATCCCTGTCTTGTTTCTTTTTGTATCTCACAAGAATGTATTAAATCTTCATTAATTATTATTTGTGCTTTCTGTGAAGTACAAATCATATTTACATATTTTAAAAATTTATTTCCAAAACTTTGAACAAGAAAATCAAAATCAAATTTATTTATTTAGTTAAACTTTTATTATAGCTACCTTCTATATGAAACATTATATAACCACCCTACATCAAAGTCTGGACAACTCCCAATCAATGATGAAAACATCACTAAAACAGCATTGTACATTCTTAGATTAAAATTATACTTATTTATTTAAAACATTTATATAAATTTTCAAAGTCCTTTCCCACAGAAGAAAACCAATGATGCATGTTTTTCATTATGTTGCTGCATATATTGCAAAACACTTTTCTAAGAGTACAATGAGGCTAGGGCAAATCTATGGAGAGGCATCAAGATAGCTAAACAAAAATATAAACAAAAGATGGCGAACCATCTAGCAGACAAATATCCGAGGCAGGTATGGCAGAAACTGCAGCATCCAACCAATTATAAGGGCAAGACAGTCAACTCTGATGGCTCATTGGCAGAGGAGTTGAACACCTTATTTGCCCACTATGAGGTCAAGAGACCTGACCCTGTAGCCCCAGCCCATCATCCTTCCAACAACCAGCCACTCACCTTGCATGAACACCAAGTGAGAGCTGTATTGAAGGCCATGAATTCCATTAAAATTGTAGGTCCAGACGGGGTGCTGGGGATAGTGATTAAATCCTGTGCAGTCTCTGATTATTTGTAATCTATAAAAAAGTGGAATGATAATTGCAGTTTTGGGGTAATAAAAGCCTTTACCATCTAAGCCACACAATTTACAACCCAGCAGTAAAACTTTACAATAGTTGTAAACAACTTTTTAAAATAACCACTCAGTTTTCTCAGGATCATGATATGATATGATCAGGTGTTTTCCCATGTCATTGTAGTTGTGCTTTTAAAGCTGTAGCAACGTTTCGGCAGAATCTCATCTGCCATCATCAGACTTCTGATGAGATATATATATATATATATATATATATGATGTATATATAATTCTATGTATGTATGTATGTATGTATGTATGTGTGTATGTATGTATGTGGTATTTAGGTTTCTTCTGGTATTTTCCCACGTCTTAATACTTGTGCTTTTAATGTTATAGCAACATTTTGGCAGAATCTCATCTGCCATCTTCAGGCTTGTGTATTGGGTTTTTTCTTAATCATGTGTGTCAGGCTTTGGCAACCATTTCAGTTTGAATTTGGTGCTGGCTTCGTGTTTTATTTGAATGGTTTTTCTTCATCCTGATTGGCTGGGAGTCTAGGTTTGTGTTTATTGGTCTTTGAGTTGCTGTGTTCTTGATTGGATGGTAACATTGTGTTTTGTGTATTGAGAGTTTTCAGTGAGGCTTGGTTTCTTGTGAATGGCTGACAATTGTTTATTAGGAAGCTTGATTTTATTTGGGTAGCTGGCTGGGGCGTGTTTGAGTTGGAGGTATTGAGGGGAGGGTGTCTGTTTGTGTCCAGGTGTTTGTTTGGATTGTGGTATAGAGATTTTTTTGTTTGTGAGTGCAGGCTTCCAGATGATTGATAGTCTGGTGGAGTCATCTCTTCTATTCATACTATTAGGTCTTTTGTCAATTTCTATGGCTTCTCTGATGATTTTGTAGCTGGCGTTTTCTATAGTAGCTAGAGTTTTGGTGCCATTGAAGTTGATGCTATGACCTGTGGCTTTCATATGTTGGACTAGTGAGGAAGTGTGTTCCAGCTTTTTTACTGCATTTTTGTGTTCATCTAGGCAGGTACTTATTCTTCCATTGGTCTGTCCAATGTTTGTGGCAGGGCATGATGCACGGGATACTTCATATATGCCTTGGTTTTTTAGGTCAATTTTATCTTTGGGGTTTCTTAGGATGGCTGCTATTTTGAAGGCAGTCTTGATGTGATACCTGTGTAGTATCTTACTGATTTTGTCTGTAGTACCTCTTATGTAAGGCAGGACAGCTGTTCCATAGGTCTGTTCATCTTTTGAGTCTCTATTGTGTCTCAGTGTCTTTTTGTGGATCAAGCCAGTGATTTTGCTTTTGTGGAAGCCATTAGCTCTCAGTACTTTAGTCAGGGTGATAGTTCAGTCTTTATGTGTGTCTTGTCAGCCAGGTGTTTGGTTCTGGTAATTAGTGTTTTGGCCATGGAGTTTATTTGTGCTAGATGGTGGTGGGATTGGGCGTTGAGGTAGCGGTTGGTGTGTGTTTTCTTTTGGTTTATGGTGTGTCCTAGTATGCCATCTGTTTTTTTGTAGATTAGTACATCCAGGAATGGTAGTTGTTTGTTTCTGTTTTCATGGTGAATTTGATATTGGGATGTGTGCTGTTTAGGTGTGTTAGGAAATTGTTTAGGTTTTCTTTTCCATGGGGCCAAATCACAAATGTGTCATCGATGTATCTTAGCCATAGTTTAGGCTTGTGGGTGGCATTTGCCATTGCTCTGGATTTGACTTCTTCCATGAACAGATTTGCAATAATGGGTGACAGTGGTGATCCCATGGGGGCTCCTTCAATCTGCTTGTATCTTTGTCCTTTGTATATGAAATATGTGTTGGTTAAGCAGTGTTCTATTCGTTTCATGTGGTGCTTGGGTGGGTGGTATTTGTTTTTGATGATTTCTAGGGTTTCTTTCACTGGGACTTGGGTGAATAGTGAAACCACATCAAAACTTACAAGCAGATCTCTTTGTTCCATGTGTAGATCTTTGAACATTTCTAAGAAGTGGTATGAGTTTTGTACATGTGAAGCTGCTGCTTCAGCATAGGGCTGCAGCTGTTTTGCCAGGTATTTGGCCAGGTTTTGTAGTGGTGCTCCTCTGGAGCTGACTATGGGTCTCAGAAGTATGCCTTCTTTGTGTATTTTGGGGAGGCCGTATAGTTTGGGGCATCTGGAAGATTTTTCTCTTGGGATGATCTTCTGTTGGATCTCTTTGCTCATGTGGCTGGTTATGATTTTCTTCTTGGTTATTTTTTCTAGATATGTGGTTGGGTCTGTGTTTAGGGGTTTGTATGTGGAATCTTGTAGTAGGTCTGCCAGTTTTGTTTCATTGCTACTGTGGTATTACCTTTATCTGCTGGAAGTATGATTATGCTGCTGTCATTTTTTAGGGCTTGTAAGGCTTTTTGTTCCTCCTTGTGTGTTGTTTTTGGGTGGTTTGCTTGTGCATAGGATGTTAGTGACTTGGTGTCTTATTGTATCAGCTTCATCTGTATTTAGTTTAGTTAGGCTGGATTCTGTTCCACATATGATGGATTCCGTTAGGATTTTTTTGGGTACTATTGCATAGTTGAATCCCTTGGTTAGGACATCTATTTCAGTTTTAGTGAGTTCTCTATTGGAAAGGTTGTGTACTAATTGTTTCAGGTGTTGTGGGTTATTGTGGCTTTCTTATCATGTTCTAATTTCTTTAGTTTCTTCAGGAGTTTATCATTTTTGTAAGTGGTTTCCATTTGTGCCCTCCAAATAGTGAATTGTTTCATCTTATCCCAAAGTAGAGGGTGGATTTTATTGCTCAATTTGAGGTGTAGGGTAAGGAGGTCTTTGTTTAACTGGTCAAGTTGGAATCTCTTACTGTGGAGCTCATTTCTGAGCAGAGCCATTTCAATTCGTTTTAGGATACGTTTGGTGGCTGTTGTGTTGTTATGAAATATTAATTTGAAGCAGGTTGGTGTGGTATTGTTGTCTCTGAAATTGCATAGGAATTTAAAGTCACATAGTATTGCTGCTCTTTTAATTTCTAGCTTCTCATAGGTTTTGGTCTGACTGTTTATTTCCTCCCGGTAGAGGTCTGAAATTTATTTTCTTATGTTTTTGCGGGTATTTATATGTATGGTATTTAGGTTTCTTTGGGTATTTTCTCATGTCTTAATAGTTGTGCTTTTAAAGTTATAGAGACATTTCAGCAGAATCTCATCTGCCATCCTCAGGTTTGTGTATTGGTTTTTTTTTCTTAATCGTGTATGTCAGGCTTTGGCAACCATTTCCATTTGAATTTGGTGTTGGCTTCGTGTTTTATTTCAATGGTTTTTTCTTCATTCTCTCTCTCTCTCTCTGTGTGTGTGTGTGTGTGTATGTGTGTGATATAACATACATTTATAACATATATAATATGTGTTATATATATATATGTAAGTATATATATGTAAATATATATGTGTAAATATGTATGTGTGTGTATGTGTGTTTTCTTATGTTTTCACGGGTATTTATATGTATGGTATTTAGGTTTCTTCGGGTATTTTCCCATGTCTTAATAGTTGTGTTTTTAAAGTTATAGAGACATTTCAGCAGAATCTCATCTGCCATCCTCAGTTTGTGTATTGGTTTTTTTTTTCTTAATCGTGTGTGTCAGACTTGGCAGCCGTTTCTTTATATATATGTGCGTGCATGTGTGTGTGCGTCTTAATATGCATATGTATATTCAATTCATTCATGGTTATTTAATTAGTAAAGACTGGAGTCCTTAAAATCTTGACTTGATTGGGTGGGGGCTTGCTGTGTTCTGATTGGTTGGGGGTGTGTTCTAATTGGTTGGGGGTTTGGCTGTGTTCTGATTGGTTGGGGATTTGGCTGTGTTCTGATTGGCTGGAGGCATGTTCTGTTCAGGTGGGGGCTTGGTTGTGCTCAGGTTAGTCTTAGTTGCTGGGGGATTTGAGCTGGTGAGCTGTGATCTTGCTGTTTGGCTTCGAGTTCGTGGTCGTGCCATGAATAAGAAGGTGGGGTCATGCCATGAATAAGAAACTCATTCCACTTAATTGAAATCATAAAGAAACAAAACTTACAACCCAGTGACCTACTAGTGAGCTTCGATGTCATGTCCCTCTTCACCCAAGTGCCAATAAAAGAAGCCTTGACAGCCATCCAAAACAAATACAACCCCCCCCCCCAAGCACAACCTATATCTGACCAACCACTGCCTATCCAATACATACTTCATCTACAATGGACAAAAATACAAACAAATAGAAGGAGCACCCATGGGATCACCCCTCTCGCCTGTCATCGCTAACCTCTGCATGGAACACTTTGAAACACAAGCTCTGGAAAAATATGATCACAAACCCAAACTCTGGCTCAGATACGTAGATGACACCTTCATAATCTGGCCACATGGGAAAGAAAAACTGAACAACTTCCTGGCACACCTCAACAGCCTACACCCCAAAATACAATTCACCATGGAAACAGAAGCTAACAACCAACTTCTCTTCCTAGATTCTTGGTATACAAAAAATCCAATGGCTTCCTAGGACACACCATCTACCAGAAGAAAACACATACAAACCGCTATCTACATGCATTCTCACACCACCACCCAGCACAGATCAATTCCGTAGCCGAGACACTCATCTCCAGAACAAAATGCTTCGCCGACGAACAACACCTAGAGACTGAACTACACACTCTCACCGGCGTGCTGACAGCCAATGGATTCCAAAGAAGTTCACCCACCTAATCCAAAAAGAAACCCCAACCAAAATCCAAGACAAAGAACAAGAGAATGGCAAAGCCCTCCTCCCATATATAAAAGGCACTACAGACAAAATCAGCAAGATCCTCCAAAAACACAACATTAAGACAGCATTCTGCACAAATAGAAAGATATCCACCATCCTAAGAAACCCTAAGGACAAAATCGAGTTAGAAAATCAAGGAGTATACGAAATCCCTTGCACTGCTTTCCCCACCACATACATTGGACAAACTAACAGAATAAGTGCACGCATTGAAGAACATAAGAACTCAGTCAAAAAGGAAGAACCGATCTCTTCCCTGGTCCAACACCTCAAAGCCACAGGACATGAGATTGACTTTAAAAATACCAGAACTATTGCCAAAACCGAACACTTCAGCAGCAGAATAATCAGAGAAGCCATAGAGATAGAAAAACGCCCACACAGCATGAATAAACAAGATGATACCTCCCGCCTACCAGCCATTTGGAAACCCGCCCTCATGAACAGACAAGTACCTAACATGAAGAATGACACCAGACCCACACCACTGAGAGCCACACGAGATGCCACCACCACACTTCCACGTAGAAAGCAGACCCACTCCCACACAGAAGATGAGACATGACCACAGATCAGAAGTCGCACTGCAGCTGCATCACTACCCACTTCAAACCCCTCTGAGCCATACATGAAGCGAACAGACCCCCACCATGAAGTTGCAGCACGACCACGAACTCGAAGCCAAACAGCAAGATCACAGCTCACCAGCTCAAATCCCTCAGTAGCTAAGACTAACCTGAGCACAACCAAGCCCCCACCTGAACAGAACATGCCTCCAGCCAATCAGAACACAGCCAACCCCCCAACCAATCAGAACATAGCTAAACCCCCAACCAATTAGAACACACCCCCACCCAATCAAAACACAGCCAAACCCCCACCCAATCAAGTCACACCCCCACTAGCAGTTAAAAGGAAGAAGCAGCTGCAAGCTCACATCACTCTGAGAAGCACAGAGCTGAAGACCAAGCCTGAAGATGATGAATAAGACTTCATCGAAACATTGCCTAGATACTTCCAATCTTACGCGGGAGAAAACCCGAATAACCAAAGATCCACATACAAATACCCGCGAGAACCTCAGAATATATATATATATATATATATATACATGCATATATATATATATGTCTGGCAAGCCTGATGATGGCAGATGAGATTCTGCTGAAACGTTGCTACAACTTTAAAAGCACCACTATTATGACGTGGGAAAATACCCGAACAAAGCTGAATGCCAGACATGTAAGTACCCGCGAAAACTTAAGAAAACATATATATATATATATATATATATATATATATATATATATATATATATATATATATATGTCTGGCATTCAGCTTTGTTCGGGTATTTTCCCATGTCATAGTAGTGGTGCTTTTAAAGTTGTAGCAACGTTTCAGCAGAATCTCATCTGCCATCATCAGGCTTCTGTATAGTGTTCGTCTGTGAGTTAGACTTTTACAGTGGTTTCAGATTTAAATTTGGGGCAGCCTATTGCTGTGACAGAATGGTTTTTTCTTCATCCTGATTGGTTGAGAGTCTTGGTCTGTGTTTATTGGTCTTGAACAGAAGAGATGATTCCACCAGGTTGTCAATCATTTGGAAGCCTGCACTCACAAACAAAAAAATCTCCACATCACAAGCCAGGCAAACACCTGGGCACAAACAGATCCCCCCTGATACCTCCAGCTCAAACACACCCCAACCAGGCACCCAGATGAAACCCAGCTTCCTAACTAATGATTTACCCGAAGCCAAGCTGCACTAAAGGCCTCCAAAAAAGTAACACAATGTTGCCAGCCAATCAAGATACAAAAAGAGCCAAAAAAAACAGACAGAAAATATTAGAATCAGAACACAGCAAACTCCAAGACCAATAAACACACATCAAGACTCTCAACCAATCAGGATGAAGAAAAAACCATTCTGTCACAGCAATAGGCTGCCTCAAATTTAAATCTGAAACCACTGTAAAAGTCTAACTCACAGATGAACACTATATATCAAAGACAAACAGTTCAGTTCTTTATAAAGAATTTCTTTTCAATGCTGAAAAACTTTCTCAATGCTGATATCTTCTCAATATCAGGAGAACAAAGGAAACTGTAGTCTGATCATGCTACCCACAGAACTCACAGAATAATATTTGTATCCAAATAAATATTTGATTTCCAAGATTTCTCTTCTTTCCAAGTCCAGTCTTTTCCTCCCATCACTTTTTTTCCTATGGTTGCAATTCTGTGCATGTTTAGGATTTTTTGTTTCTTTGTTTATTTTAGGTTTTTATTTAGCTTATTCAGGAGACCCCTACTTCGGCCTTGTTGTATATGTACCATAGTTAATAAAGTATGAGCTTGAGGTAAAGTGCAGGGTTCTGATTGGCTGTTAGGCGGCCAGATCGGATTGGTTAGTTCTGAGGAATCCGATTGGCCCTTAACAGAGGATTCTTATTGGTTAAAAGAGCTAGTGTTCATAGCTCGCTATTGGACAATTCTTCAAGGGTTGCCTATATAAGGCAGAGTTCACTGTTGTTGTTTTGAGAAGTCACTATGCAAATAAAGAGCTGAAAGTCACGATTCAGAGGCTGTCTCCATTTACTCCGAACCATGTCCAAGTATTTAACACTGGCGATGAGGATGGGATGTGGAGATGTCTGAACCGAAGAAGCCAGGAAGCAATACCGAGCACATGATAAGATGACGCCAACAACGGAACCATGTCCGGCGGCATCATACCACCCACTCCGTTCGATCCGAACCAAGAGGATTGGGAATCCTACATGGATCGCTTCCAAATGTTTCTTGAGACGAATAACTTGAAGGACGCCACACCAGCAAAGAAGCAGGCACTGTTCCTGACGCATTGCGGCCCAGCTGTATTTAAGATGGCTAAAGCATTCGCCAAACCTCGAGAAGTGAAAGCCATGAGCTGGGACGACCTCGAATCCATCCTGAGAGACCATTACGCGCCAACCGTGCCTACACTCGTGAGACACCACAAGTTTTATCAGAGAAACCAATGAAAAGGGGAGAGCGTGGCCGATTTTGTGGCGGACCTCCGAAATTTAGGGGATCTCTGCGGGTTCGCTGATTTAGAAGAGGCACTAAGAGATCGAGTAATTCTGGGATTAGATGCGCTAGGTGTGCAAAGCAAGCTGATGGCGAAAGCGACATCAGCCTTGCTGATGCCATCGCCGAAGCCACGGCTGCGGAGGCGACTAAAAAGTCGGCTGCACAACTACGGCGAAGCCGCACTCCGGTAACACCACCGACCAGCGAAATCTTACCCAACTCAGAAGGGCAGCTCTCAACAACGCACCACGAGGACCTTTCTTCGTTGTCAGACAGCGAGGAAGAAGGGGTCCATCGACTGCGGTCCGACCGGGACCCTCGTCTGAAGCCCTTACGCCCTTGCGCTGGCTATGGAGCAAACCATGCCAGGGCCGAATGCAAATTCCGCAACGCACTCTGCCATGAGTGCGGGAAACGAGGCCACATCGGCCGGGTCTGCCGCAGCTTACCAGGACCCAGCCAGGCCTCAAAATGGGCCAACTATCGCCAATCGACAGGAAACCGTCTTGTAAGGCGAGAGCCAGTAAACCACTCCTACAGAAATCGAGCTTTGCAAAAAGAAGAGGCTCACCATACTATCACTATAGGTCACGCCTCAGTTTTGGACACTAAGAAAATCCGAGTCACGGTAGCCATCGAGAACCAGCCTTGCCACATGGAGGTCGACTCAAGATCGTCCCTCTCGATGGTGTCTTGGAAGATACTCAAGCAACTCATCCCCACAATTCAACGCCAAGACCTCCAATTTCAACGCCTCATCCTCAAGGACTACCAAGGAAATCGAATCCCCGTTGTCGGGTCCTTCCGAGTCTCCTTCAAGAAGCATACAGCGTTATTTGATATTATATTTATAAAGGGTTTTTTAGGATTGATTTGGCATGATTATATGATTTGTTGAATAATCTGGTTAAAGTATTGTTAGCTCATAAAGCATGAATGATTAAAAGTATAGTCAAAAGTTTCTCTTTTTTTAGTGATATTAGGATATATAAATTTGGATTGATAATATGAGTTGTTATGTAACATAATTGTAACTGGGACTACAGAATGAATGCACAAAAATGATGAACCAACTGACACACTGGATGTACATATGAGAGTTGAATGTTTTAATGTTTTGTTTGTCTTGTTTGTCTGTAGAAAATTAATAAAAACTTTTTTCAAAAAAAAGAAGAAGCATACAGCGTACTTACCTCTAACGATCATCGATAGAGATAGGCCTAGTATATTAGGCCTCCAATGGTTCGCGCCACTCGGCATTGAAGTGGCCGGTGTGAACCGAGTCGGTGGTTGTGAGTGGGAGGAAGATCTTATCTCTGAGTTCAGCGGACAGCTTAGGCGAGTATAAAGGGACCCCAATCTCATTTAGTCTAGATCAAAAGGTAGCCCCCATTCGCTTGAAGCCCCGTCGAGTTCCATTCGCTCTTAAAGCAAAGATCGACAAACAACTCGACAAGCTAATTGCTCAAGGGGTGTTGAAGCCCATCGATCACTCTCCATGGGAAACCCCTATTGTAACACCCATTAAGCCAGACGGGTCAATCCGAATTTGTGGGGACTACCGCGCCACTTTAAACCACGCCCTACAGCAGAATGTGTATCCAGTTCCGGTGGTGCAGCACCTCCTCCATTCCTTGGGGGGTGGAAAGGTTTTCGCTAAATTAGATTTAGCTCAAGCTTATCAACAACTACCAGTGGATGAAAAAACGGCCCAAGCCCAAACAATTGTAACGCACAGAGGTGCCTTTAAATGTACCCAATTGCAATTTGGAGTTAGTGTAGCCCCGGGGATCTTCCAGAGCCTCATAGAAAGGTTATTCCAGGGAATCAAGGGCGTGATTTCCTGTATTAATTGCAGCCCCTACCAAAAAAATCTTGCAGGATCGTTTGAAATGCGTTCTTAAAAAATTCCAAGAGGTTGGACTTAAGGTGAAAAAAAATAAATGTCACTTATATACTGACACTGTTGAGTTTCTAGGATACCGAATTGATAGCCAGGCATTCATCCTACCGAGAGTAAATTAAAAGCGATCAAAAACGCTCCCAGACCATGCAACAAGGCCGATCTCCAGGTGTTCTTAGGCCTCATTAATTTCTATAATGTGTTTTTACCGCACAAAGCAACCGTTACACCGATTATTAGATAAGAAAGCATTGTGGGTATGGGGTTACTGGGAAGAGCAAGCATTCCGGAATGTTAAAAAATTGCTCACATCTGACTCTGTACTTATGCAGTATAACAAGACTTTGCCGTTAGTTATAACCTGTTATGCATCGCCTTTCGGGGTGGGCGCCATTTTGAGCCATGTACTACCTAATGGGAACGAAGCCCCTGTTGCATACTTTTCGAAGACTCTTTCACAAGCAGAGCGGAACTATGGACAAATTGATAAAGAAGCTCTTGCAATCGTTTCAACTGTAAAGAAATTTCATGAATATGTGTATGGAAGGACATTTACCATTATAACTGACCACAAACCGTTGCTAGGGATAATAGCCGGGGACAAGCCAACCCCCTACATATTATCCCCTAGAATGACCCGATGGTCAGAATTCCTAGCTGCTTATAATTATCGCCTGCAATATCGCCCGGGGAAAGCCATTCCCCATGCTGACGCATTAAGCCGAGCACCGCTTCCAGAGACTCTCAACGATCCGGCACCAACGGCAACTACGTTGCAGATCGAAACACTCAACTCGCTGCCTATGACCGTCCGAGACATCGCGAGAGAAACCAAACAAGACTACACCCTAGCTCGAGTCCTAGGCTGGGTAGAACGCGGATGGCCATTGGACCAAGTACCAGATGACTCCGCACCATTTAAATCTCAACAGACTGAACTTTTTTCCCAAAAAGGCTGTATCATCTGGGGCGATAGAGTCGTTGTCCCAGAACGACTCCGGAAGACGCAGCTGCGAATTCTGCACGAGGGCCACCCCGGCATCGTGCGGATGAAAGAGCTTGCACGAAGCTACGCATGGTGGCCGGGCATGGACCGGCAAATCGAGCAGTGGGTCAAAGCGTGTGCCTATTGCCAACAAGTCAGCAACGCCCCACCAAAAGCCATGCCTACTGAATGAGAGACGCCACGTGGACCCTGGTCCAGAATCCACCTGGAATTCGCGGGGCCAACCAAAGGCTATACCTTCCTGCTGACAGTCGACGCATACTCCAATTGGTTAGAAATTCATCGTATGACAGCTACAACTTCCGAGGCAGTGATCAAGATCCTAAACAGACTCTTTGCAACCCACGGATTGCCTGACATCCTGGTGTCCGATAACGGGCCACATTTTACAGCACTAATGTTCGAGCAGTACCTCACTGACCACGGCATCCGCCATGCGCTCACCTCGCCTGCGTACCCTGCGACCAATGGCCGAGCGGAACACATGGTCCAGTTTGTTAAAAAGACTTTGCAAAAAGTGGACTATGACAATATCGATGACAAGGTCAACCAAATTCTCTTTTTGCAACACATAACTCCACATAGCGTCACCGGCAGAACTCCCGCCAAACTACTGATGGGACGAAGACTCCGCTCCTACCTTGACCGGTTGCACCCTGCTTATGAACCGGAAAAGCCAATAGGATCCAGTGGCCCCTGTCGCACCTTCCAGGTAGGAGACCTCGTTTACGCACGAAACTTGTCGGGCGATCTGTTATGGATAGAGGCAACAGTAATATGAGTGACCGGCCCCAAATCCTACGTAGTGAAGTGCTGTGACAATAGACTGTGGAAACGGCATATCGACCAATTACGGTCACAACTCTCAACGGCCAGTCAACAACTCCCCCATGACCAAACCGAGGGGGCGGGAGGTACAGAAGAAGATGACGTTCCAGGGAACCTGCTCGAAGGGAGCGATGAACTAAGTGATACTCAGGAAATGGAGTCGGAAGGAGAATTGTTTGCACAGCAAGAAATTGCACCTGAGCAAGAAGCAGATCCACTGCCAAACAACAATCTACCTCAACAGGATTGCAACCAACCAGTCCAACGAAAATCCGAAAGACTTAAAAGACAACCGTCCTATTTAAAGGACTGTATAACTACACCGTAATTAAGAAGCCAGGGGGAAGGCGTGTTGTGTATGTACCATAGTTAATAAAGTATGAGCTTGAGGTAAAGTTCAGGGTTCTGGCCCTGCACTTCTGATTGGCTGTTAGGCGGCCAGATCGGATTGGTTAGTTCTGAGGAATCCGATTGGCCCTTAACAGAGGATTCTTATTGGTTAAAAGAGCTAGCGTTCATAGCTCGCTATTGGACAATTCTTACAAGGTTTGCCTATATAAGGCAGAGTTCACTGTTGTTGTTTTGAGAAGTCACTATGCTAATAAAGAGCTGAAAGTCAGTATTCAGAGGCTGTCTCCATTTACTCCGACCCATGTCCAAGTACTTAACAGGTATGTCTGCTCTGTCTGCTCTCTTAAGGAGCTTCCACTGAGTAGGATTCAAGTAGAAACCCTGCTCAGACATGTTGTGCAACTGTTCACAATATTGATAACAAATATTTGTGGTTTAAGATCGTTACATACAAAGTAATGTCCAACATACATATTTTGAGAATGAAATAGCTTAAACCAGTGGTTCCCAAAGTGGGAGGTACCACCCCCTGGGTGGTGGTGGGATGCCTTAGGGGGGTGCTAAGAGGCAAGGGGGCTAGCAAGGGGGGGGGGGGGCGCTAAGTAGCAGCATGGGGGCATTCAAGGCGCCGGTTCCACAGGCTCACTGACTGCTGGCCACCCAGCCCATTGACTGTTTCATCACTCCGTAGCTAGCACCTCAAATGTGGAACCCACACACAGTGACCCTTGCCAAGTCGGGGGGGGGGAAGAGAGGTGGGAAGTGGCGGAAAGGGAGTGCTTTAGCTTGTAGGCTGCCCTCTGAGGTGGAAGTGGTGGAGGCGTGCCAGAAGGCCTGAAAGCAAAATCCTCCCAAGGTGCGCAGTGGAAGGGTGGGTGGTCCAGCGTTAGGGCCCCCTTCCCTGGAGGAGAACAAGGGAATGCGCAGCACCCGCCCAGCATTCACCTCTCCACCCAGCCGGGCTTGCACGCAGGATGCAGATGGGTGCAGCTGCGGCTCTCCAAGGAATGTGGCTCAGTTCAGTTTGGCTCTACATGGCTGTCCCAGATCTAGAACCTTGCCTCCCTTTACAGCCCGGTTCTTCCGACCGAGCTCTGTGCTTGTTTGCTTGCTTGCTTGCTTAGTTTGCAAGCAATCGTTCCCTCCACCTCTGCCAGTGTGGGCTGCTTCCGCATGTCTTCCTCCTCCCGGGCAGAACGTAAAGATGGCGGAACGCTTCCCGGAAGTTGGGAGTCTCTGAGCATGTGTAGAGTACCTCCCCTTGCTTGGCCTGATGGACGTGGACCTTGGGTTGAAGCAAAGAGGGTGAAGTTGGCAACATCGCTGCTCCGGAGAGGTTGGCATTGCAAAATTGGATGCCAAAGAAAGAACTGGGGCAAGGTGCTGGAGAAGGGACAGAGGGGCAGCTGTATTAAGGAGCAGGAAGATCTTAGCCATGGTTTATTGACTAAGCTGGAATCAAACAGCATGCTAAACTCTAAACAAGAATGGCTGGGTTGATATATTCAGCCCGTGTTTCTCAACCTGGGCAACTTGTATGGATTTCAATTCCCACTCTGGCTTTGCTCTACTTTCCCAAAGTGTCGCCGCTGTTGTATTCTGTCTGTCTGTCTGTCTGTCCGTCTATCCATCCATCCACCATACATACATACATACATACATACATACATACATACATACATATATACATACATCCAAAAGGTCTGCCTGTCTGTCTGCCTGCCTTCCTGCCTACGTACCTTCCTGCCTGCCTGTCTTTCTGTCTATCTACCTACCTATCTACCAATATAGATCTACCTACCTATTTACCTACCAATCTACCTCTCTATCTATCCATACATTTGTCTAAAAGGTCTGCCTGTCTGCCTACCTACCTACCTATCTACCAATCTATCTACCTACCTGTTTCTCTCTGTCTCTCTGTCTCTAACCATCCATCCATCCATCCATCTATTGATCCATCCTCGAAGCGCCAGCTCCGCAGGCACATTGGGAAAGTAAAGCAAAGCCAATCTGGGAGGGAGGGAGGGAGAGAGAGAGACCTGATGCATCAAATTGAAATAAGGCCTGTTTAGACTGAGGCCCTTTTCCACATTGAAACATCTTTGCCAGCACATTGAAACATCTTTGGCTTCTATTAAAGGTTTTGTGGATGAAACATGGTCAAGACTATCAGGAAGCTCTCACATTTTATTGAGGCTTTAAACAGGATTGAAGCTCTAAACATTGGACCAGATCTCCACCCTAACAATTACTTTTCCCCAATGTATTACAGTGCCAATTCTGAAGAAGGCAAAACCAAAATGTACTGATAAATTACAAGGAGAACATACACACATACTCCCTTCTAACCCTGCTGGAGCATGTGATTGGACTAGAATAGACATCTCGTTATCTTTCTCCTCCTTCCCTCATTTATTCTTTTTTCTTTCTGTCCCTTCCTTCCGTTCCCCCCTCTTTCTTTGTCCCTTTTTCTTTCTTTCCCTTTTCTCCCTCCTCTCTCTCTCTCTTTTCTCTCTCTCTCTTTTCTCTCTCTCTCTTTCCCTCTCTCAGGCTCACCCCCATTGATTTGATTTGCTTGGGCAGGTCCCTCCAGTGCAGTGGGCTCAATGGGGTGGACCTGTGGGGCCAGTACCTAGAACGCGGCAGTGGCGGCATGTTTAAAAAGTAGAGCAAAGCCAGTGGTCAGTAATTTTTGCTGCAAAGAATCACAAAAGCTTCAGGGTTGTGCACAAGAAGGGACACACATGTCAATGCAATTCAGCAACATAAAGAGATACAAATAAAACAAATCAACAAGAATTGGCAAAGCATCTCTGATTAGATTTTATTCACTACTAGAATCTAATCAGAGATGCTTTGTCAATTCTAGTCAAATGACCTGCTCCAGCAGGGTTAGAACGTAGTGTGTGTGTATGTGTGTGCATGGCTGTTAAAACTCCAAAAACAGGTCAAGTATCTCTGGGGAGGCTAATCATAAATTAGAACATGTGCTAAACAACCGGCCATTAAGTGAGGACCACTTGTTTGCCAGTCACCTGGCCATGCCCACTTAGTCACATGACCACCAAATCACACCTACCCAGTCATGTGACCAGCAAGCCATGCCCAGGCAGCAAGCCACACCACCCAAGCACATGACCAACAAGCCACACTACCCAACCCAGTCACATGACCAGCAAGCCACACCCACCCAATCACGTGACCAGCAAACCACACCCTCAAATTAGGCCATGCCCACAGAAATTTGAATCCCACCCCTGGGTGGGGGGCACTGAGGATGAGTTTGTAGCACCAAGGGGGCAGTGGACTGAAAAAGTTTGGGAACCACTGGCTTAGACTACCACATCAGTAATATCTAACGTTGGCAAGCTCAGGAAGATTTTTCCTAAAGCCAGAGATTTGTAATGATGTATACAAAGGGAAATGGAAGATAAGCAATTAATTCTATACTAGCTGAATCATAGTCCCCAGACATTTAATATTTTTTAAAATGGAAAAAAACAGGAGAACATGCCATTCTTCAGCTGTCATAGAAGCAAATATTTCTCATTCATTTTAGAATAAAGGGATGCTATTCACTATAAAAGGATGTTCCTGCCTTTTAGTGTTATTAGCCAGTAAATGAACAATTACAATGATTCACTCCATTGCTGTCTGGAGAAGGATTTGTTATTAAATTATGTCCTATTCCCATTTAATTTGTTTACTTTCCAATTGGCAATTTCTATTTCATTTTAACAATAATAACTGTGACATATTACTGTAGTAAAGATTAGGACTGAAAAAAATTGGTCTTACTAACTTCTTGATGTCATGTTGTCCTCATTAATACAGGGGTCAGCATGACATTATTCTATTTATAAAATGTGATGTTCTCGACATTATATGCCACATTATATTTCTGCTATGAAACATTACTCTCTGCAACAAAGCACATTTATTTATTTATTTTATTTATTTGTCAAGCAAGTATTAGCTAACAGGTATAAGTATAAGCATGGTTATGAATACATGAAATGGATACAAATAAAAAAGAAACAATAGAACATGGACGGTAGGCATGTTGGTGCATTTATGCACGCCCCCTACAGACCTCAACAAAAAGTAAGCAGGTATGCATAAGTTAGGGTCACATCCTTTATTAGTTCTTATTATCGTTATTATCCTTTGTCCACATGGACTTCCATGTCTTTGTTATGATAAACTGGCACTACAGCATAAGACATGTCTTACCTCATTATCAAATGAGCTATAAGTTTCAATCATAAATAAAGTATATGCCATTATGCATTGACACAAATTATTGTTAATTAGTTCAACAAGAGGAAGCACAAGCATAAACAAAAGAAAACATTGGGATATAGATTGCAATATATTCCAGGAAAGCATTTATTTGAAAGAAAGGCTATAACCTCTAGAGGGCATTTGGGGGAAGCATCCCTATAAACAAATACATAATTATAATGAAATATAATTGAATGAAAAATAGAATTGTTTTATATATTTTAACAAATCAATCTACGTCTTTCTGTATCTGTCTGTCTGTGTCCACATCTCCACAATTAGACCAACCAAATACATTTCTTCTATTTCATATCCAACATTATATAATGATAAATAATAAAATATCACTGTTCAAAGGGCTGATTTTTATTTTTACATGAAACATGATATCCTTAGCATGTCTCTTTTTCTTTGTGTTCCCTATATTATAGTGGTCAGTGCAAAATGTAGTCTTTTGAGAATGGTAAGTTCTATGTTCTGTTCTTATGTTGTTCCAGACATTTGAGTACCACAGCTATAATCATAGCATCTCTGTTAATAAGCTATTCTTTCTTTGGCAGATATCATTTATCAGTCTATCCACTTCTGTAATTCCCAACTGCCCTGCCTGCTGCTACCCTGCTTGCTGCTGCCAAATTTCTGGCCAACTTGCAGTTAGTTCCAAGTGATCCCTGCTATTGACTCTTGAAAGTCAATAAAGGAAGTCCCACTGATTATTCTGTAAAACGGTAGTAGCATTTCTGATTAAATGAGAATGGTCTGGCTGCTAACTGTTAGAAAGAAAAAGAAAGAGAAATATTTCAAGCACTTTGACATGTCTTTCTCAGAGATTGTGGGATCACCAAATTATGATGTTGCAATAGTATTTTTAATTGATGGAAATTCATTACAAATACTGTACCTGGTTGAAAAAGTACTCTCATCTCCAAGCAACAAAATACTGATTTGAATAATAGTATTCTTTGGTATAGCTAGTATCAATTATTTCTGTGTGGGATTAATTATGATTTCTCAAACCTGTTATCTGGGGCTTATCTTCAACAAAAGTTTAGGTATTTTTATGTGAAGATTATAATTATAATAGTAAAAATAATAAAAACTTTTAAAATAAAGAATAAAAAAGGCTGGAAGATTCAAGAAAAAATAGACATTAAGAAAAATAAGAATAAGTATGTGAAAGTTATTTGTTATCTTCATTCCAAGTATAAACAAATTGCTGCTTTTCTGTTTAATAGACTGTAGAAAGTCAAAATAGGGAACTGGCTATCTAATCCTGCATCAGTTAACAGTGGTATTCCGCAAGGCAGCGTCTTAGTTCCCACATTTTTCTCGCTCTATATCAACAATTTATGTGATCAACTTAAAAGCAATAGTGTTCTTTTTGCCAATGACATAAAATTATTCAATACTACAGATAGTTCTGTTGTTTTCCAAAGTGATCTCAATTATGTGTTTGAATGGTCATCTATTTGGCAACTTCAAATTTCAATCAATAAATGCTCTGTCTTATATCTAGATAAATGTAATCAGAATGTCAAATATAAGATGGGTGGCATTGAACAATCTGACAACCCTCACTTTGTCAAGGACCTAGGTGTACTTATATCTGGCAATCTATATGCCAAAGTTCACTATAACAGTATTGCTAAAAAAGCATTGAGTTGTAAATTTAATTTTGTGCAGTTTTTTTTCTAGAGACGTTTTATTGCTAATTAGAGCTTATAAAACTTATGCTAGACCAATTTTAGAGTATTGTTCAACTGTTTGGAATCCCCACCATATGTCTGACATCAGTACAATTGAGGGGGTTCAGAAGTATTTCACGAGATAAGTCTTGCACTCTTCTGTACACAATAGAATTCTCTGTGCTACTAGGCTCGAAATTCTCAGTTTGGATAACTTAGAAATGAATTGCTTGCTGTCAGACCTAGGTATTGATACAAAATTATACATAGTAATATTTTACCTGTAAATAACTTTTTTTTTTAATCGCAATAATACAACCACCAAATTAAATTAAACTCAGTGCAAATCGTTCTAAACTTGACTGTAAAAATATGATTTCCGTAGTCTACCTGATTCAGTTGTTTCAGCTACAAATTTTCATAGTTTCAGTCACAAATTGACTTTGTGGACCTTACATCATACTTAAGTGGTTAGTAGAGGGGGCGGGCATGAATACACTAACATGCCTATTGTCCCTGTCATTGTATTTTTTTTCTTTTATTCTTGTTCTTGTCTTTGTTTGACAAATTCTAATAAATAAATAAATTTTAGTATCCTATTCCAATTTATCAACTATTTTTAAAATATAAATGATCTTTTCTTCCCATATCCTATCTCTTATCTATAACTAAATATACAGTATAGAGTGGATGTTGGCAACCTGGGGGTCTGGAGCCACATGCGACTCTTTCATCCCTCTGCTGCAGCTCCCTGTCACAACAGACGGATAAAAATATCACCCCACAACTTTTCAAGCAAAGGAGACGAGGGAGGGAAGAAAGGGGACATAGCAACTGCAGGATTAATTGAAAGTTAAAAGGAGTCTCATGCTTCAGGACTAATCACCACCACCCTTTCTAAAGCGATTTGAAACAACCGCAAGCATGGATAGGGTATTCTCATCCACAAACTGTGTTTTCTGGCTTCTCGGCAGGACCTCACTGGGTCAGCAGAGCCAATTTGGCTTGTCTGTGCAAGCTCATATTATTCTCCCTGGTGCTGCTTGATGGGCCACACTCCACAGCATCTTTTCAGCCATGCTGGTGTGAAAGGGCCAGTTACCTCGGTGACAGGATTCAAGCTGGCCTTGAGCCATGCAGGGATAGGGCTTGCAGTCCTTGACTGGCATTCTGTGTGATTGGCAGTGAAGCTCTCGTGGACAGTGGGTGAGTCCAAGGATGTGGGATGTCATTGCTTTGAGGCACCAGGGGCCTCAAAAAATTAATAGATTAGAAAATAATGAGGGACTTTTGAGGAGAAAGTCTGCACATTTGTCAATTCTTAGCAGCCTTCTAAATTTTAAGTGGTGGAATTAAGCTCTTGGAAACTTTTGGAAGCATTCACTTTTGGTGTCTGAGAGCAAAAGATATTTAATGGCAGTATGTTTGAAGTACCTTAGAATTGAAAACAACTATTTTTTGCACCAATGTTTTTTGAAAATAAAAATATTGGACCCTAACTTCACACAGTTACTTTATACTATATTTTCCAATTATTTAAATAAGCTCATGTGATAACTTTTCCTACAAACTGTTCATGTTGACTATTTTGATACGGTCTCTGAATTTGCCGAAAGGGTCCTCTGAGAAGGGTGGATTTGCAGTATTAAAAAAGAAGACAGAGAATGGGGATTTAATGACTACTCTACTGGATCTCTATAGCTGTACCAATTATCTGAGACCTGGGGTCCTCATTTGTACCTCCCTAGCTGTTTGATAATTTATCTACTCCACCTGTATTTATATATTTTTCAAAATATGTTTAAACCTTTTAAAAATTGGGAAGCTGACTTGCCACAAACCAAAACACCATCCTCCCAGGAATCCCAAGAAAAGATGAATAATCCCAGGAGAAAAATGCAGCTGCCTTAAATAATTGCAAACAGGTACAACATTCCTTTCTCTGTGCTCTCCAAAATATTTTTTTTGCATTTGAATCCAAAATGCAGTGGTACAGTACAAGGTACAATTAAAAATACACAATCAAGAAATGTTATTTGAAATAGATGCTTTGTAAACTTATCTGTGGCAAGTCTTCCCAGCCGCTGTTTTGCAACAGCATTCACAACAAAAAATAGCTATCAGAATCAAATATAGAGTTCCAATTTTAGGTGACATTTATGGCTGCTTATTCCGTTTCTACTAGTAGTAAATAAATGAGTAAGAAACCATCATTTTTATAATTATTCCTGAAGTAGAAGAAACAATTACCATATGTTTTGCTCCATAAGACGCACCAGACCATAAGACACACATTAGCTTTAGAGAAGGAAAACGGGGGGGGGAGGGGGATCTGCCTCTGTCTCCCAGCATCCATCAGTATTTATCTGGCTAGCATCCTTGAACCAAACAGCCTGGTCAGTTTCAGCACATTATCGCAGTCTGATTTAGCATGAACAGCTGATAGGTAGTTGGATCAGCCTCCCAGAATACTACCGATTACCTGTTCCAGTCCTATTGCGGTCTCTGCATATCTCATTTTCTGCCTCCGCACATCCCATTTCTGGCCCATTCCAGGCAGCACAGATCATTGCCGCCACCTGTCACCACCAATTTCCGTTGCCACTTATCTCCATCAATCACTATCACTGCCTATTGCTGCTGCTATTTGGTGGCAGCAAATGGTGGTGGTGATTGGCAGCGATCGGTGGTGCTAGCAGAGATCAGTGGCAATGATAGGCAGCAGCAATCCCCGCCATTAGAATGGGCCGAAACAGGATACATGGGTTGCTTCTACTTAAGAATAGCAAGTTCAAGCCTCTCCATTGGCAACAACTATTTATTTACTCAGGCTCCTGATTTGAAACCTCAACTTTATGGACTTGAATTGGTTGATGATCCTTCTACAATGTTTGGACTCTTGCACTTTGCTTGATATATCTCTGCTGTTTTGGATTTGGAGGTCTCAAGTATATACCCACTTCCTATGTATTTGTGGGTAAATGGAAAAATGGATCATTCATTTGAGTTAATTTCTATCTCAGTAGGTAAAACCGTAGTTTTTGGATGCTAAAGTATTTGGTTTTTTTTTCACCCAAATAGTTTGGACTACATAATGTTATTTTTACTTTGCGTATTGTAAAATAATGATCTTGGTGGTTTATCTTTTTTAACATGCAATAGATATCATCAATGTCACCTTCTTCTTCTCTATCCTTATGCTAGTAATACATATGGTTTTACTTTTGGGATAAGAGAACTGCAGGATATTTAGATTCTAATCCTAATTGTAGTTGCTATGGCATGATATCAAATTAATGCCATATGACTAATTTGAAGATCAATTTCTTTTTCCAGGTAAGAAATAATTAACAGAATTTAAATAATTTTATTCTTTAATTTGGCTTTGGGAGAAATTTAAATATAATAGTTTTGGAAGTAACAAAGTGGAGAACATTTTTAAGAAGAAAATATTGATTTATAGGAAAAAATATTTTATTTTTGGAATATTAAATGCTATCAGGTTATTTTTTAGTTTTGCTGAAGTATATTTAATCCCAATTGTTTATTGAAGAATAAGTTAATTGCCATTTTTCATTCATTCCTCAGAACAAGTTTGCAGATTTTGGATTCAAATACCGTATATACTCGAGTATAAGTCGACCCGAATATAAGCCGAGGCACCCAATTTAACCACAAAAAACTGGGAAAACTTATTGACTCGAGTATAAGCCGAGGGTGGGAAATGCAGCAGCTTCTGGTAAATTTCAAAAATAAAAATAGATACCAATAAAAACTTTCACTTGGACAGTTGAGAATAAGTTTGATGTTCACAATTTCCTCTTTGAAAGAGACCAGTAAATAGGGAACAAGAAGATGAAGAAAAAGAAGTGTGTTTTTTCACACTTTTCACACTGCAGTGAACAAAATGGCATCAAAGGAACAGGCTTATTCTCAGTCCAAAGGTTTGTTTCTGATTTCTTCCCTGATTTAAGGGAAATTTGGGAAACAATCTCACTATCATGAAAGGTTTAATTGATTCACTAACCCAAAAGAAGAAGATGTTGATGACAGTGGGAGGCAGGAGTCACTCTCTCCCTTGCAAGAAAAAAGCAAGAGCCGTTCTTATGATCTCTCTCTCTCTCCCCGTAATACAGTCAAGCCCTTTCCAGCACGCGCGATCTGCCTTCGCCACTTTGCACCTTGCAAATGCAAAATCCTGGGGTTTTTTGTTTTTGCAAGGTGCAAAGCGGAGGGGGCGGATCCCGCATGCTGGAAAGGGCTTGACTGTATTACGGGGAGAGAGGGAGAGATCATAAGAACGGCTCTTGCTTTTTTCTTACAAGGGAGAGAGTGACTCCTGCCTCCCACTGTCATCAACATCTTCTTCTTTTGGGTTAGTGAATCAATTAATTTGGGAAATGATCTCACTATCAGAAAACAACGCGAGCCGCCAGCACCACCTCCTCCCCCCCTCCTCCCGAGTGGACTAAAAGCAGCTGGAGCTGAGGAAACAAAGCTGAGTGGAGCGACCTCGGCTCGCATTGTTTTCTCAGCCTAGAGCTCAGAAAACAATGCGAGCCGCCACCACCACCTCCTCCCCCTCCTCCCGAGTGGACTGAAAGCAGCTGGAGCTGAGGAAACGAAGCTGAGTGGAGCCGAAGCAACCTCGGCTCGCGTTGTTTTCTCAGCCTAGAGAAAGGGGAAGGGGGCTCATCTGGACCAAGGGTGAGTCTCCCCCTCAGTTTCCCCTGAAGGATCTTCCGTCGCTTTTCCCCTCTCCCTACATCTTCCCTCTGTTAAAATCCCCACACACACACACATACACTTATTTTCGGTCAGAAAGATTTCGTGTCTGAGCATTCTCACATGGCGGTGGGTCTCCCCCCCCCCCCTAAAAACAGTTAAAAAAAGAAAAAACAATATATCCTCAAGCAAGAACTTTTCTGCTTCCGATTACCCCCATGCTTAAAAGTTGCAAAGGAAACACGGAAGCAGGGAAGCAGCTGCCCAGCTTCGGAGCTCCACACCATTTTTTTTTCAGAGGGGAATTTGACTCGAGTATAAGCCGAGGGGGTTTTTTTCAGCACAAAAAATGTGCTGAAAAACTCGGCTTATACTCGAGTATATACGGTACATACTTTGATACTGAGGATTTTAGAGACTAGTATTCAATTGAAACCAAAATTTTTCTTTTACAATTAATAGATAAACAATTTTTAAAAATCTGTGGAAGATTTTTTTTTTCAGTATATAGTTACTATGGCAAGATTATTATATGCGCAGAGATGAAAAGATTTGATACAACCCATTGTGGATAAATTGTTGGTGAAAGATTGCTGAATTGGATAAATTAACTTTTTTGGTTGAAGAGACACTATCTTACATTTATTTTGTATTTTTTTAAAAGATTGTCTCATTTGCAAGGACAGAAAAACGTATAGAGGAACTGTAAATGGTATTAATATAAACTAAATTTAGCTATATTTCCTCTTCTTTTAATCAGATATCCTTATTTTCTTTTTTTTCTAATATTCTTTACCCTAAAGAACAAGTGCTGTAGCATAATGAGTATTTTAGTTCTGTGTATTATGTCAGATCCGTATATCTGCCATTCTTCAATGGAAAAAGAAGGGGGGGGAGTTGGTACAAGTAATCCTTTTTGATGTAACCTGAATATATTAAATCTTATTGAATCTGTATAACTTGCACATGATATACAACTGGAGGACTGGAGCCAGATGGCTAGAAACTTGTCATCTCTTGGAGGGATAGCAAGAGGAGAAGGGACTATAAAAATTCCAGCTCTGGAAGATAATCCCTGGGAAACTCTTCTAAGATAGTTCCCAGAAAAGGGGAGGGGGGAATTAACATGTTGGTTCTTTGTTTGACAAAATCCACATCTAAATAAGGGGCGGGGTTCTAACTCCCTTTATCTATTACTGTATGCCTGGAAGCATCTTAGATTCTGCTTTGAATAATACTGGAATCATTTCCTTTCAATAAAGAATTCCTTTTGAAGTGCCTAGCTTTCAGAAGTTCATTCTTTTTCAGTTGAAGGGGGAAAAAATCCATTGCTTATTATTCCAACTGGATTGATTAAACCCATCTTTTTTGATGAAACCCATCTAAATGTATTAAAAATTATCTATCTTTGTTTCAAGTCATGTACAGTAGTTGTGAGCTGTCTACTTTGGAATTTGCAGAGATAGGAAGCCTTCAAACTGTTCTTTTCCCTTTAACACATTTCCTCATTCATGAACCCAAAGGCCTTTCTGTTAATGAACTAGCCTTCAAAGTTAAGCAGCTTGTGAAACTTTGAATCTCTAATTGAACATTTATCCATATTTATTCCAACTTGTTTATGAAGCGGCAGAGAACAGGACCTGTATTGTAGAATGGTTCCTAGAGAATAAGCACTCTTGCAGTTCTTTCATTTTGGCAGAGCTTTGATAATATAAAATGTATTTTCTAAGGTTAAAAAAAACACAGCACAATGAGACAGCTTCACTTAGGCTGATGGGAGGTTTAAATCAGATCATTAAATCATGAAGAAGCACAGAAATAGCTACAACATATAAGGGGAAGAGCTGTAGCTAAATAGTGGTGTGCATTCCTTACATGCAGAAGTATTCAACTCTAATCTCTAGTGCCTCTAGACTGCTGAAAAATGCTTTTGTCTTACATCTTGGAAATTGATCTCAGTCAGCATATACATACAGTTAGTGGTCTGATCTAGTCTAGGCAGATTCCTTTCCTTGTTAAAAGTAGGGGTTGTGTGGTTGTTGTTGTTGTTGTTGGTTTTTTTTTTTTTTTTTTGCATTTATAGGAACCTTAATTCCTTGGTTTTGCTTTTTCTCCTGGAACACAAGGAATTTTTACCAAGTGTTGAAAGACTAATTCAAAAGCTGAGTCTTAATGTGCAAGTTCTAAAAGGTTCTTTCTTATATTTGAATTAACTATTCTCGATACAAATTATATTTTTATACTATTTCCACCTCCCATTCATCTATGCTTAAATCCATTTTCTGATGTACATAATAAATTAAGTTGGCTCTATACTACAGACAATATACTTTCCTTTCATATCAGTCTGCTGAGCAACAAATGAACTTAACGCATATCCAAACCATCAGTGGTGGGATTCAAAAAAAATATACTACCAGTTTTGTGGGTGTGGTTTTGTGGGTGTGGTGTAGCTTGGTGGGAGTGGCTTGGTGGGCATGGCAGGGGAAGGATACTATAAAATCTCCATTCCCACCTCACTCCAGGGGAAGGATACTATAAAATCTCAATTCCCTCCCCACTCCTGGGGGAAGGTTACTCCAAAATCCCATTCCCTCCACACCCTACTAATCTGCTTTCCAGCTCTGTTCTTCAGTGCAGGGGAACAAAAGAAGACCCAGCCAATCAGCTGGGACTCGGGAAGCAGAGAATAGATGGGGGCAGTGTCGGGCTCCAGTCCCAACAATTTCTTGAGGTGCAGAGCTCCATTCCAGTTGTATCCCTCCTTTCCGACGTCCTGCTGTGCGGAGCAGAGGCGGCATTGTGGCTCTTTGCCTGGCTGCCGCATTTCACCTTCAGGCTGGCATTCTACGCTTCCCTGGCATCCTGCATGTCCCTGGGGGTTCTGGTGGTTCCGTTTCTCTCGGCAGCTCCATTTTCCTGACGATTTCCTGTGCTCCGTTTCTCCTTGATGGTGGCCTCATGCAGTGTTCAGATTCCCTGCTGGGGTCTTGCTGAAGGAAGGGGTGGAGCCATGCTGGCTGTTGCAGGCTGTTCTAAAGACGGACTTGTATCTTTAAGGCAGGATTGGAGAATTGTATCTTTAAGGCAGGGTTGGAGTGTAGAGGGAGTGATTAGGCAAGGGGTGGAGACATGTGAGGTGTAATGCCAGGGTGAATTATGTGATTATTGGGTCAAGTAGGTGTAATGATAGGGTTGTTATACATCAATTGGAGCACGTAGCTGTAATAACAGAGTTATGTGTTAATTGGGGCATGTGGATTGAATCACAGGGTTATGCTGTGTAAGTTAGGGGGAGGAAGGTATTGTTAAGTTCAGAAGGTTGGGTTCATTAAGACGAGAGACTTCGGCTCAGTAACAACAGCTCTTTATTTATCAGCTAGAACTGGCTCAAAACAATAGCAGCCGCGGCGGCTCTTTTATACAGCTCGCCAAGGCTAGGCGGCCAATGACACCGCTTCAAGTCTGCTGCGCTTGGTTTTAGCCAATTGCGGCAGACTCTTAGCGAGCCAATCATAACTGTCCAGGCTGTCCAATCAGGTAGTGATTAAAACGGACCAATGAGAATGCGGGTTTTCAAATCTATGGATATGGAACACCCCTCCCCTTTTGGTATCATCCAAGGGGCGGGGTGATGTAGTCACATAGGAAGGCGGGTCTCCGTACCTGCCTACTTGACTTGCGCACTTCATTTAATCTCTGGTCGTCGGCTGGTTCGGATGGGCTCCGCATCGCTCTCAACTCTCCTGATGGAACCGCCTGGAAGGGTGAGCCGGGCCTATAGCTGCGAATGCTGCCTGGTTCATCCGGGTTGGTTGAGTCGTTTGCTCCGCTACTCCCGCCTGGATTTTCTGGGCTGGTCGAGTTTGTCCAGCCATTCCTTTCAGGTGAAGCACCTATCTGCAACGGTTCTGAGTTTTCAGATGAGTATGGTTGGTTTATTTTTTGGGTTTTGTCTGTGGCGTGTTCTGTTTGCATTGAGTTTTTTCCGTTTTCAATGTTTGAGGTTCCCCCCCCTCTGATTTCTTTATTAAGGTCTGGGCTGCCTAGCCTTGACCGTAGCTGGTCAATGTGGCGCTTCCAGCTTCGCCCATCAGTTGTTTCTAGGTGGTAGGACCAGGGGCCGGTTATTTGGGTAATGTGTGCGGGTACCCGGAGAGGGTCCCCGGTGAAGCTTTTCGCGAAGACGGTGTCGCTGATGTTGAATGCATGATGTCGGCTAGTGGAGCCTGGGGATTTCTCTGGATTACAGGTGGGATGCAAACGGTCTAGTGGCGAGCAGAGTTTTCTGCCCATGAGTAATTCTGCTGGGCATTTGTTAGTGGTTGTGTTAGGCGTGATATGTTGTATCAGCAGCATTTTATTGATTTTTCCTGGATATTGCCGCCTTCAATTTTTTGTATGGTTTTTTTTGTAAACTGAACCATTCGTTCTGCCTGCCCATTCCTCACCGGGTCAGCGGGCGATGTCAATGCATGTCTGATGCCTCGGGCAGCCAATACCATGAACTGTGGCCCATTGTCAGACACTATTACATCAGGCAACCTGTGTGTGGCAAAAAGTTTGTTGAGTGACGGCCACAGTGACGGCCTCTGTGGTTGTTTTTTTCATAGTGCAAACTTCCTATTCCAGCCAATTGGAATAGGCATTGACGGTTATCAGAAATGTGTGTCCATGAGTGGGGCCAGCGAAATCAAAGTGGATTTATGACCAGGGGCCTCTGGGTGTTTCCTATTCCGGGGGGGGGGTGCTGTGGGGGGGGTGGATCGCATTTGTTGACAACTGTTGCATGCGGCGACCCATGTTTCGATCTGCCTGTCCATCCCCGGCCACCAAGCGTAACTTCTTGACAGGGCTTTCATCCGGACGATGCCCGGGTGCCCTTCGTGCAGCATGTCCAATACTGTGGTTTGTAATGTTTCTGGTATCACCACCCGATCTCCCCACAGTATGCACCCTTTTTGAGCAAAGAGTTCAGTTTGCCGGTTCCTGAAAGCTTTAAAGTGTTCGTTTTTGTCATTTTCCGGCCAACCTTGTTCTACCCAGCTCAAGACTCGTGCCAGCCACCTGTCTTTTTTTGTCTCGTGGGCAATGTCTGGCGCGGTGAGGAGTGCGCTGAGTAGGGTTTTTATTTGGAGGACTTGGGAGGTGGGTGCTGGGTCATCTTGCACGTCTGGAAGGGGTGACCGGCTTAAGGCATCGGTGTGCAAAATGTCTTTGCCGGGGCGGTGTGTGAGCTGGTAGTTATAGGCGGCCAAAAACTCAGACCACCTCATCATACGAGGTGACAGTTGGGGGTGGCCTTGTTGCCCGCCAATATGCGTAGCAGGGGTTTATGATCAGTAATGATTGAAAAGGTCCTACCGTAGACATATTCGTGGAACCTTTTCACTCCAGATATGATTGCTAGGGCTTCCTTGTCCAGCTGGCTGTAGTTTCTTTCTGGCTTGGACAGGGCTTGTGAAAAGAAGGCAATGGGTGCCTCTTTTCCATCTGATAAGGTCTGACTGAGGATTGCCCCTACTCCAAAAGGTGATGCATCACATGTCAACGTTAATGGTAGAATTTCACTATACTGGATGAGGACTGCGTCGGAAGTTAAGAGGTTTTTTATTTGTTGAAAGGCATTTTCCTCCCATTTTCCCCAAGTCCAGGAGGTGGTTTTGTCCAGCAGTCTATGCAAGGGTTCCACCATGGTCACCTTTTGGGGTAGGAAAACATTATAAAAGTTAATGAGTCCTAAAAATGCTTGAAGCTCCACTTTGTTTTTCGGTCTGGGGTCTGATGACTTTAAGTTTTTTTTCGGTGGGGTGAATTCCGTGTTTGTCTAGGAGGTACCCCAAAAACTCGACTTTCTCGGTGCATAGTTGACATTTCTCTTTTTTAACTTTCAAACCAGAGTCTTTAAATTTTTGGAGTACAGCCCTTAGGCATTTTTCTAGTTGTTTTTTATTGGCCGCTGCCACCAATACATCATCAAAGTACGGCACTACTCCCTTAATGCCTTGCAGCATTCTTTCCATGAGGCTTTGGAAAACCCCGGGTGCTACGCTGACGCCGAATTGGAGGCGGTTGCATTTTAATGCCCCCCGGTGTGTTACAATCGTTTGTGTTTCAGCGGTTTCTGCATTGACCAATAGCTGTTGATGGGCTTGTGCCAGGTCAAGCTTTGCAAAGAACCCCCTCCCCCCATGAGTGCAGGAGGTGTTGGACTACTGGTATGGGGTAGGCACTTTGCTGCAGGGCATGGTTGAGGGTGGCCTTATAGTCACCACAGATTCTTATGGAGCCATCCAGTTTGATGGGGGTGACTATAGGTGTTTCCCAATGGGCGTGTCAATAGGTTCCAACACCCCTTGGGCGATGAGCTTATTTAGTTGCTTGTCTATGTTGGGCTTGAGTGCAAATGGCATTCGCCGTGGTTTGAGGCAGATAGGGGTTAAGGTTGAATGAGATTGGGGATCCCTTGTACTTGCCTAAGGTGTTGTCGAAGACCTCTTGGAAGTCCTGTGCAAGTGCCGCTTCCCAATCTTCTTCATTGGTGTGGTGGATACCAGCCACTTCTATCCCTAGCGGCTTGAACCATTGTAGCCCGAGCAAGCTGGGACGGTCTTTGTCCACGATGGTGAGTGGCAGTATGTGGGTGCGGTCTTTGAATGAGATTTTGATGCTGGTTACAGGGATGCGGTTCCCTTGGTAGTCTCTGAGAATCAACTTTTGGTCGCTTAACTCGTGTTGGCGTATGCTGGGTATTAGGCACTTGATGGTGTGCCAGGAGACCATGGAGAGGTAGGATCCAGAATCCACTTCCATGGACCACGGTTGGTTTTCAAAGTTTACTGTTATGCGTACTTTTCGGGCATCTATGGTCGAAGAATGGCCAATGACAACCGTTTGATGGGTCTCTTCTTTCCATGGCGCCTCATTGAATTGCTTGGTCTGGCCGTCTCGGCTCCATTGGCTGTCAGTCTGGCGGTCCCAATGCTTTGGGGGGGGTACCGTCTCCTCATCTTGGGCTACCTCCTCGACGCCGGAGGCTGAGGTTGCGTTTATTTCGGCATACTTTTGCAATGTGCCCCCGCTTCTCACAATACCGACAAATGGCATCAAGAAAATGGCATTCAGAATGGGGGTGATCGCCTCTACATCCAGCGCATTGAAACCCTGACTTACGATCCTGCTGGTCTTGTTGATTGCACTCCGACTAGATCCGGTGGATCTCTTCCTCCTCATAGTCGCTGTCAGAGGGGGATTTGGTGTTGCCGTGATGGGTGGAGGTGGTGTGTTTCTCCGATGTTGAAGCTGTTTCACTGATAGGGTAGCGGTCAGCTCTGTTTGATCACCACATTCAAGCCCTGATTTGCAGGTGGCTTCTGTGGCAGTTGCTTCGGCTATGGTGTCGGCAAGGGAGATACTGCCCTTTGAAATCAGCTTACTCTATAGTGTGGGGTCTTTTAGGCCAAGGATGACCCAGTCTCACATGGCCTCTTCTAGGTCAGTGAATCTGCACAACTCTCCTAGGTCACTTAGATCAGCCACAAATTCGCTGATGCTCTCGCCCTCGCACTGGTCTCTTCGGTAAAAGTCGTGCTGGCGAATGAGGATGGGCACGGCTGGAGCTTAGTGGTTTTGGAGGATGGGTGCGAGGTCGTCCCAGTCCATCGCCTTGACGTCTGCCGGTTTCGCCAAAGCCTTGGCCATTTTAAATATGGCAGGCCTGCAGTGTGTTAAAAAATATGGCCCATTTCTGGTTCCTATTGGCATCCTTCAGATTGCTGCATTCCAAGAACTTCTGAAACTGATCGATGTAGGACTCCCAGTCCTCAGTGGCTGAATGAAAGGGAGCGGGTGGCATGGCGTTGCTGGCCATCTTGATGGCCGTTTCGCGCCATTTGCCATGTGCTGGATTGTCTCGTTGTCTTCTCTATCCCACCTTCGTCGCCAGTGTTAAGTTCGGAAGGTCGGGTTCATTAAGACAAGAGACTTCGGCTCAGTAACAACAGCTCTTTATTTATTGGCTAGAACAGGCTCAAAACAATAGCAGCCGTGGTGGCTCTTTTATAAGCTCGCCGCGGCTAGGTGGCCAATGACACCGCTTCAAGTCTGCTGCGCTTGGTTTTAGCCAATCGTGGCAGACTCTTAGCGAGCCAATCATAACTGTCCAGGCTGTCCAATCAAGTAGCGGTTAAAACGGACCAATGAGAATGCGGGTTTTCAAGTCTATGGATATGGAACAGGTATAAGATCAGCATGGAGAGGTGGTTGCTCTCAATGCTGACTTTGAACAAATCCTTGTTACTGTTACTACTAAATGTCATCTGGAAATCCTACATTAAACCTTATCATTGTGTTTCTCTTCACTGTGAGTAGCATGATTTCTGGTAAATGTGTCCAGTGCAGGGCCAGTCAGAGGTGGTATTTGCCGGTTCTCCGAACTACTCAAAATTTCCGCTACTGGTTCTCCAGAATTGGTCAGAACCTGTTGAATACCACATCTGAGGACCATGCATCAGGTAGCCAAAGTCTGAGTAGAGGTCCTGGGAAAGGTGTCAGAATAACAGAATAACACTTAGAAGGGACTGGGCGGGGGGACCCTATACCATTTCAGAGAAATGGCTGTCTAGTCTTTTAAAAATTTCCAGTGATTGATCACCCAGAACTTCTGTGGACAAGCAGGTCCACTGGTTAATTTTTCTCAGTGTCAGGAAGTTTCTCCTTAGTTTTAGGTTGCTTCTCTCTTTGTTCAATTTCCATCCATTGCTTCTTGTTTGCCTTCTAGTGCTTTGGAAAATATATTGTCCCCCCACTTCTTTCTGGCAGCCCCTTAAAAGCCTGTTGCTATCACACTGTTGAGCAAAGCATGTGAGCCGTTTTCTCTTTTCAGTGATCCATGAAAATACATCTATAGTATGTAGATAATAAAGTCAAAAAAAAGGTGAACAGCGTTTTTACAGAACTATAGATAAGTTGAGGCTGGGTGTGATAAGAAATGGCTGGGAAGAGTGAGGCAGCCCTCGACGTGAGTGACATTAAGTTGGCCACACCCACTCAGTCACATGACTAGCCATGCCCACCAAATAAGCCATGCCCACAGAACCGGTAGTAAAAAAAATTGAATCCCACCACTGCTAGACACAGATTTCATTAACAAACTGGTTTATATCAAAATGATGTATTGCATGCTGTTTGGTTAGTATCTATGCTACTTAAAGCACAGAATACTTCACTGCATGTAGAAGATCTGAGCAGGACAGAGTTTAATCTTCAGCAGTTCTTCCTAACAAATTGACTCATAATATTGGTAGATATATGCAACATGCACATATACTGTAGATAATGAACATTTTAAAATATGGATTACCTCTATGAATTGCAATATGTCACCATATTTGGCAATGAGATAAAATATTTAATGTATTCAATGAATGATATATTTTATTCAATAATAGTAACTTAATATAATTTAAAGCATTGTGAATGAAGTTGTTATAAAGGTTCTAAATGGTAAAAAAAAGACAATGTCTTTCTTAAAATAAACACACATTTCATTCTTTATGTGCAAATCTAAATCAGCAATGTCCTTTCAGAAAAATGCTGAGTAAACAAAATTAATAAATCACTGAAGGTCATCTCAAGTGAAATAAAAAAAACGTTTTCTTCTTTTTCCCAAAATATGTAGGAATTTTATTAAAGGGGAAATAGCATTGCAGTATTTTTGAAGCCTATAGAATATTTGGAAATTAAGAGTTTATCAATCATACAAGAGAATATAATGTTTTTACAGTAAAAAAAACTAAAACCAAAATATTCATATGACTTACATTATTTTACATGGATCTTTATTTTACATGGATTCTACTGCTAATTGCACCAACACTTATGTCCCATTTAGTTTTGATGAGCATGTAAACCAGTGCTGCCAACTCTCACGCAATCAGAGTGAGACTCACGCAATTCAACCAATTTTGACTGTCTCACTCTGATAAACGAAATCTCACGCTAAAGGCCCGAGAGATCTTCCTTGCAATGGGAATTCCGGCCTCGAATAAAGGCGCGCTTGTGGAATAAGACCCCTTCCACCCCAAATTTTATTTCTAATTCATCTTAGATTTGCAATTTAAAGCAGGCTAATCCGCTTGCAAATTTGCCGAAGAACGGCGGGTTTAACAGAAAGAAACTCCCCTCCCCGTCTCTTTCCCCCGTGGCCACACCTCTCTAGCAAACTAATCTGAATTTTAGCCCTTCAAAAACCGTAGCTCCTTGCCTCTAATTTTGCTTTAGATGTGATTTTTCAGGGGATCGGTGGCTCCGAGCAGCCGCTCGCCTCGCCGATAAAAATATATTTGTTTTTCGATTGTACTAAGGGCATTGGTGAAGTGTTCCCTGGTTTATTTTTCCTTTTGCCCTTTTTATGCAAGCTGCATCAGCTATTCAAAAGTTAGAATGGAATAGAATTGGAATGAAACTGGAATGGAATGGAATAAATTGGAATGGAACTGGAATAGAACAGAACAGAAAACTATTGTCACTTTAAATGTGCACTAATCAGCATACATTAAAACAAAATTTCGTTGCATTCAGTTCTCAAAATATAACCATTACGCATATACCCGCATATACCCGCATATACCCACATACACATACATATATGACAAAGAAACATCACAGTTCATTTCAAATAATTACCCAATTATTTTTTCAAACCTTTTATGAAACTAAAAGGCCTATACTATGTCTCATTGGTTTTCATAGTCAAGTTCCCTCACTGAAGAAAAATATGTTTTTGTAATATGTGTCCTCATTTTTTTTCTTATGCCTATGGGTTAAAATGTATGTATGTATGTATATGTCCAAATCATGACTAAAGTATGCATCAGATTGCACCATTTAAAATGTAAAATTGTCAAAGCTCCCTACCGTGAAAGGGGGGTGTCCCCCCTTCCACACCATCCCCCCCTCGGTTGCTTCGCTCCCTCGGGCTTGGTCACTCCGCTCCCTCGCAGTGTCTCACTCCGAACTATCACTCAAGGTTGGCAGCCCTGATGTAAACAAAAAATATCCCACCATGCGCTTTCTGATTTTATAAAAGCACAATTCTATATGATAAACCTTTCCCATTTTGATGGGCTTTGATCATTATTTTCTCAGGATAACTTTGCAGATATTTTCTTGGTAACGGAATATATTGCATTTAAAAACATCTGATTTGATTGTGAAAAAAGTTTTTAAAAAAACCATATCCTCCCAATCCTTGCATCAGAATGAAGTAGTCATCAATTTTCATTCTTTTTCTTCCAAATTTATATGTTTGAGATGGTGATGGAAAGAAGAAAATAAAAGACTGGGAGATGAATGCCCTCCAATTATTCTAAAACAAAACAATGATTGTGCATATTTAACTTTTCCTCAAAATTGTTTCTTTTCTTGTCTAACTATAAGGCATTAATATTGGGCATCAATATTTATGTTTACATAACACGGGTCTATTAAATGTGCAGTTGCATAATGTCTAAAAATGTACATAGCTTTTTTAAAATCCTTAATTATTAAAAAAATACTAATTATCATAAATTACATAAATTGTAATCTTTTTGCTGGTGAACAATCTTACAAAAAAAAAACCTCAGTAACTGCAAAGTGAAATAAAATAAAGAGCAATAAATCAAAGTATTTCTATATCATATAGAAAATGCCAGAGGGAGGGGCAGGATAGAAAGAAGTTAAAACTGCCAGGCCTGTCATTCAGTGGCAATAAGCTGTGAGGTATCTAATTATTGTTATTTAGAAACAAAGCATTATATTAACTTTTATTTGCTCATTTCATTAATTCTTTCCAAAATCAAAACTCCATAATTAAAGAATTCAGAATTAAAATATTAAAATATTATATTTCCAAACTCTGCACTAATTTTTATCCAATTCTCAGCCTTCTTTGCAAAAAAAAAAATCATTATCCCTCACAGGCATATACTGACAAATGTAATAATTATTTTACTTTCTTCTACCCTAAATTTGTTAAGATTCTTTTCACATATATATTCTTTGAATATGAGATATAGTCATAGAAAAAGAACAGTTATGTCTGTAAATATTGTATATTTTTTTCCTACCAATTAAAAAATATAACCAATATTATTTTTTAAAAAAATCAAATCATGAACATGGCTATTTTAAAACTCCTGCATTATTTTGATTCAAATGGAAAGATCTCATGAATCAAAAGGATCAATCTTCCCAAATTTCATCACATTGTTAAAATTAAAAAATCAGAATTCTCATAGAAATCAAGAGAAAGAATGAAGTTTGGAAACTCACTTCTGATTTGAATCATGCATTGAATAAAGTAGTCTCCTGCTAGATCCACAAATATTTTATTATAATGAATGAAATGAAGGTAAAACCAAATATAGATTCATCATGGTCTCCAATAAAGATCATTATACTGGATAAAGATCATTATCCTGGATCATGTGCTAAAATGTATCATATACTTGTTTTCCTTTTTTTAAATAGAACTCTAAAGCTACTGGAACTTGCAGAAATACAAAGAACCTATATTTAAAAAGGGTACATTTCAGATTGGTATTGATTTGATCTTGCTGCTACAGATCATTGGTTACAATGTACTCTTATCCAAATATGGCAACTATATTTATAGGCTGGCATAAAGTATTCTAAATCATGCTTAATTATTTCCTACATAGCTTCAACTAGAATGAAAAGAGTATGCCTTTTTTAAATACTAATTGTGATTTATTGAAACCATAATAGTTGCTATAATCATAACACTTAGCATTTTCATGCTTCTGTGAAAGATGAAAACATTCACCAATTAATCAACAATCTTCAATTACTGTTTGTTGTTTCATATACAACTGTGAATTAAGGCAGTATTTTATTTTACCTATCATTATTTCCTATTTCTATAACAGATGCCAAAAGGGCAATAAACTGGATTTGGTCTTAATTGTCTGTCTCTTTCTCTGAGAAATACTATAGAAATATTCTTCTGGAGACAGCTGGATCAGTTGTTGTTTTTTCTATTGATATAATCTTTGAATTGCTTCAGAACCCCATCCTGACTCCAGGAAAAGGAAAGAGGGGATTAAAGGAGTCCTTTGTGTATTTTACTCCACCAGTGATTACCGACTATACGGGACAGTGCTCATCCTCATTTCAAGACTATTGAGTCACTGCTATCCAAAGACATTTTTGTAGTCATGTGTCCAGCATGACATTATGAAATGCTGTTCTTTCCCACCAAAGCCTCCAGCCCCTAATTATCTTTGTTGCTCTTCTTTGCACTTTTTCAAGAATCTCAATAAATTTTTATACTGTGGTGACCAAAACTTAATGCAATGTTCCAAATGTAGTCTTACCAAGGATTTATAATGTGGTGCTAGCATTTCATGTGATCTTGATTGTATTCCTCTGTTAATGCATCCCATGATTGCATTAGCTTTTTTGGTGGTGTTGTGATCTGCCGGCAGCCTGTGGAGATGGGAGCAGAGTCAGACTGTGGGTAGGAACATGGGCCAGTCTGGGAGTCTGGAGTGGTTTCAGACAAGAGTTCTGCATCCGATATAGAGATGGGCTAGGGCCATCTAGGAGTTATATGCTGACTCTGGAGCCACCAGAATCTGACAGCAGCAAGGCAGAGGAACAGGGGGAACCCGTTCCCAGTGCACGCATGTGCAGAGCTGCCAGAAGGCAGAACAGTTAAGACAACAGGGGTGATTTGAGAGTAAGGCTTGGAGGTATTTGGCCCTTCCATAAAACATAAAGGAGGAGCAAAGAGACATGAACCTTTGCAGGAAGCAACTTTGTTTGTACTGGTTGGTTGGAAACCTGAAGCTCCATTTTGAATTTGTGCTCTATTTGGTTTTGAACAACTAATTGGCGATTTAGTTATTGGCAGCATTTCAAGAAAGATAAAGATGCATGCTTATCAGACTTGTCCTGTTGGCAGATTTCTGTTGGACTATTTACAAACTCATTTTGAGACTCATTACAGGCTGTGAATAATTATAATTCATAGCCGTTGAAATAAAACAAGGTTTTTGGAACTAACATGTGTCTGTTAATGTCTCAGAAAGCTTTGGTCAGAACAGAAGTGGCTGCAGCACATTGCTGGCTCATAATGAAGTAACCCCTACAGATGATAATATAATCAAAAAGATTCTGGAATGTGCAGAAATTGATAGGTTAACTCTAAAAATTAAAGAAAAAAAAGATTTGGAATATTTTATAACATGTGTTAGTACACCTAACAGAGGTTAGATGAGTGGATTTATGTGCAAATATGGACTACATGGGGGAGAAAAACTGACTAATAAATATTTTGATGGTTATATAACTGATGTCAATATGGAAGATAGTATAGTTTCTGATAACGATTGATACTACCTTATATATGTGTGTGTTATGACTCCCCTTCAAAATTCAAGCGAGCAAAAAAGAAAGCAGCCGTTTCAAAAGTAAATCCAAACAGAAAGTAGTCTCACAAGATAACGGCTGTCATAAATCACAATCCACAGCAGCAAATCCCGCTCTATTCGGCATACCAGTCCCAGCAAACAATCTTAAGCCTCAGAGAATCTGCTGTAAAATCCTCACTCATTCAGTCACTTTGTTCCTGACAAATTTTCCCAACCCAGCTGTGTCCTTTTATACTCATTGAGGCAACGTGCTACTTTCCCTAATCAGCATCTGGCTTGCCTCCCCCCAACTTGACGTCTCAGTCTCCTCCTAGTTCTAGCATCAAGCCACGATCTGTCAACTTCCCCACTCAACGCCTCTGATTCATTTTGTGGATCAGATGCTGGCATGAATGAGGTCCCAGGCTCCGGTGAAGAGTGTCTGTCAGATAACCTCTCATCCCCCTGGCTCACATCCTTGTCTTCTCATAATTCAGACTCCACATTCACAGCAGGCTCCAGCCTTTCATCATCAGAGTCATCAGAGTCAAAACTCACAGCAGGATCGATCCTTTCAGTCACAACATATGTGTATGTACATGATTATAATGATTGTGATAATGTTCATATTTGGACACCTAGAAAACAAACTGTTCAATATAGAAATGGAATTTGTGATACAAACAATAAAAATATTTATTTTAAAAAAGGCAGATTCCACCTGTTCTATTCCTGTATATTTGGTTTTTCTTGCCTAAGTATACCTTACTTTTCTCACCATTGAATTTCCTTTTGATAAATAGGGCCCAGTGTTTATTCAGAATATTGAACCTATCATCTAGGATGTTGGCTATTCCTGCCAGCTTAATGTCATCTGCAAATTTCCCCTTCTATTCCCTCATCTAAATTGTTTATGAAGATATTGAAGAGTAGTAGGCCTAATACAGAACCTTGTGATATCCTACTGCATACTTTTCTTCATGTAGATATAGTTCTATTATGGACTACATGTTGAGTGCAGTCTGTTAGCAAGTTACAAATCCATCTGATGGTGGTGTTGTCTATCCCACATTTTTCTAATTTACTAAGAAGTAGGTTGTAGTCTACTTTGTAAAATGCCTTACTGAAATCCTAGTATACTTTGTCCAAAGCATTTTGCTGGTCCACTAATTTAGTCACTTTGTTGAAGGATGAAATCAGATTTATTTCACATTACCTTTTCTTTTCTTTTCTTTTTTTTTGACAAGCCATGTTGGCTTCTAATTATAGCTTTGCTTGCTTCCAGGTGTTCCCAGATCTGTTGCTTGATTATCTTTTCTAAGGTCTTCCCAGGTATTGATGTTAGGCTGATAGGTCTGTTGATTCCTGGATCCACACACACACCCCTTTTTTTTGAACCACATCAACTCTTTTCTAATCGTCTGGTAATTATCCAGCGCTCTCTGATCTCTGAAAGATATGGTTCAATGGTTCTGAGATAACATCTGCCAGCTCCTTCAGAACTCTAGGATGTCATCCATCTGGTCCTGGTGATCTGAACTCATCTAAGGTCGGCAGGTGTAAATGTACTATTTTCTTGACTGTTTTAATTTGTATTCCTAACCTGTCTTTTATGGTTCTGTTTTTGGTAGGTTGGGCTATTTTTTCCCCTTTTGCATGAAGACAGATGCAAAGAATTAATTAAAAAGCTGTTTTCACCCTGCTGCTTATCATTTCCTTTCCTTCTTACCCCCTTAGCAGACGATTGTTTCATTTACTTCTTTTTTTTTTACATGTTGAAAGAAACTTTAATTAGTTTTGACATTTGTGCACATCTTAGTTCATTCTGAGCCTTATCTTTCTTGATTTCATTTTTGCAAGTTCAGGCTACTTCTTGATATTCTGCTTTAATCTTTCCATTTTTGTACTTATTCTTTTGTCTGAGTTTATTAGAGAGTTCTTTATGTGACCATGCTGGTTTCTTCTTGAATTTATTATTTTTCTTTTTCAGTGGTATTGAGCTAGACTGGCCTTTTATAATCACTTTTTTCAGAGTTTTCCAAGCTTCTTGAGTTGTTTTCTCCTTTAAGATTTTCATCTATGGAATCCTTCCCAAACTCTAGGTTTGTTGAAATCAGCTCTTTTAAAATAAAAGGCATTAGTTTGATTTTGTTCTGTTGCTTGTGTCTGCATTATATTGAATTCCAATATTTCATGGTTTCCCCCAAAGTTCATGCAACTTCAACCTCCACTATCATTTCATCTCTATTAATAAGAATTAAGTCCAGTATAGCTGACCCTCTATTCTTTCCTCTTTTTGATGACAAAGTTGTCAGTCAGGATAATCTTACTTTAGCATAATGGTAAAATTGCTTTACCATTATGAGATTAATTACCCTCTAACTTAGAATAATATTTTTTCTTCTATCAATATGCTATATATATGTATATATACTACATATGCATTAAGTGCATGTAGTAATTATTGTACTCTTCATAAAGTTAACAAGGCTTTTCATGGAATCGTAGAATTCAAGGGCTGGTGTTCTAGTCCAACCCTTTACAGTTGACCCTGCATTTGCTTCCTATGTTTCCTATTTTTCTTCTTTTTCATCACTCTCAGACTCATTGTCTGGTTTGTTGTGTTGGGGTTTATGCTTTGGGTTTGGTCCTATAAATTGATCTGTTTTCCTCTCCTGTTTGTTGGAACTTAGTTGACAATGTATCATGGCTAGTACAACCATGAAGCTCTTGTATTATCAGATCCTTCACTTCCTCTGTAAATTACCACTAATTTAGACATAATCAGCATTGCATCTTTTTCTTCTTTGTGTCTTGAATTACTGAATTACTTTGTGTTTTGAATTACCTTTGTCCCTTCAACAATCTGAGATTGTCTAGGCTGGATGTTGGCAACTTGTGGATCCAGAGCCACATGTGGCTCTTTTACCCTTCTACTGTGGCTCCCTGCCAAGCTGGTATGAGACTGCTCTCCATCCCAAGACACTGGCCCAACCCAGCTGTGGCCAATGCCAACCTCGCTACCATAAGGGCTGGCAGGGTGGGAATGGGATCTGGGAGAAGGATACGATGGAAAGGGGGACAGCCCCAGAGCTGAGGAGTGAGTACAAGTGGCTTCCCCAAAGTTGACCCTCCTCCTTCTCATAAACCCTCTGGCTGGCTGTTGTGGGGATGGGAAGGCATGTGCGAGTGGGGATACCTTTCTTAAGCAAGCAGCCAGGCTCGGCCAAAGTGCAGCAAAATTGCACAGAGTGGGCAGGCTGACTGGCTGATGGGCGGGTGTCTTTGGCAAGGGCATTCTGGTTTTCTCTGAGTCTAATCCCCAGGGTGGGTGGATGAGGTTCAGCAGAGTCAGCCCCTTTTCCCACTGCCCTGAGCTTCTTTATTCCTCCAGATGAGTGAAAGTCCTCCATGCAAGATTTAAAGCCACCCAGAGGACACCTTTCAATGAAATCCGCTGGCAGCACTGCTCAGCTGGAGGAATAAAGAAGCTCAGGGCAGTGAGAAAAGGGGGCTGGCTCCACAAAAGCTCACGTGTCCACCCTGGGGATCAGGCTTGGAAAAAGCCAGAGCACCCTCACCAAAGATGCTCACCTGTCAGCCAGTCAATCTGCCCACTCTGTGTGCCTTCACTGCTCTTTGGCTGAGCCTGGCCACTCATTTGAGGAGGGTATCCCCTCTCATGCGTGAGAGAGGCCCTATTTACTTGCTAACCATTTTTTTCTAAATTCCCTGTGAAGTCAACTTGCTTCTCCTTGATGGAGTATATATATGTAAAAAATGTTGTTCTCTCCTCCCAGCTATTTTTCAGGTTTATATTATCAATCACAAGAATAGACTCTATTTCTAGAGATCACATCTCATGATGGCAGATAATCCATTCTTCATTTTGTCAATCTAAAGTGATAATAATTTTTGTTACTGACCAAGCAGATTTAAAAACTTCATACACTTTGGCCAAGTTATACGAGTCCCGATTGATTTATAGTGAAGCTACTTCATTTAAAATGCTTCTTCTAAAAATGTGTAATAGAATATCAAGGGTTGTATATGTGGCATAACTTTAAATAAGGACTGTTTTGGTTATTTTTGAAAAAGTGGTTGAAACTAAGAATAAGAAATTATATTTAGATTTATGGACCTTGACTGTGATTTCACCATCAATTCTAATATATTACAATACTGTACCTTGTTCAGCTCAGTTCTATTCCATTTTGCTTTACCTTAATGTTTAATTTTTTTGTGCTGGTCATAATAAAGATTGTTTGAATGAATGAATGTTTTAGATTTATGTAGAACAATAAACAAAGCTATTATCTATTGTTAAATCAAGTATCTTTCACAAAGGTCAAGAGATTTCTTTTCATGGATATCAGAAATGAATTATTTATATTTTTTATGCACAAGCTTCTCTGAAACATTTAAACCAAATAGCAAAATATACATATATTAAATTAAACAGACAAAATAGTGGCTTAAATATATATTTAGCTTGTTCATCAGACTTTGTACATGTTCCATACATTTATTTAGTGATGTTGATTTTTTTTTTCAATGTCATCCTTATCTAAGAGAAAATTTAGCTAAATTTAAACATTTCTATAATTCATTTATTTCACTGGGAAAATTAAATATATTCTTAATTTTTTTTTCATTTCACTCTCTTTTCTCTTAGAACATGCCTCATTTTGCAACTTATTTTGTTTTAGCCTATATTACATTGATCTTCCATTGCTCTATTTAATTCAGACAAAGACAAATGTGCAGTTTTACCATCTGTCAAAAGAAAGAAAAAAATCTCTTTCTGTTTATACATTTAAATATTTATTTGATATTGAGGAAAGCACTCTTTTTGGATACAGAATACTGCATGAAAATACCTACCCTATTTATTACAGCCCAAACTGTTACATATGTTTAAGATTCTCAGAGCCTTTCAGCATAGAATGACATTCCCAAATGGTTAAATTCCAGCTGGTATTGCAGGTGTTCAATACTTAGGAGATTCTTTAAAGCTGCCCGTCGAAGCTGTAAAAAAGGATATGAACAATTCATCCCTTGTTACTAATTTTTTAAAACCGTTAAATCATTTATTGCCTATTATTCTTTTCTCCTGTTATCTCAATATTCTTTGCTTTTTATGTCAGACATAATAAGTTCAACTTATAGTAGAGTTTGATTATATTTGTATCTAACTCCAAGCAGAAATAAATAAAATCTACCCCATTCTTTTATACATATGGATTTACTATCCTTAGTTCTCACTTGCACTTTTCCAGTTAAAATTTGTACATCATTTGAGGATTCTTCTGGTCTTGGCCCCTTAATATGCAGAAAACGGCTGTCACCAAGATAAATAATTATTGCACACATCTATCTTATCATTGCATATGTCTACCTTATGTCTATTATGTTCTTCACTGGATTGGGAAATCCTTCTCATGATCATTCTTGTCCCAGTGATCTCCCACTTGTGCTACTGAATTTTCTTTGCATGGAGTTCTTGAAGGTCATGTAGAAACTAAATTGGTCCAAAATATCACTACACAAACACTCATTAGTGCCTACATAATATATCTGTTCTATAAGATCACTGGTTATCAGAAGGGGTCCAGTTACAATTAAATGTAATAGTTCTCCTGTAAAATCCTATGTGCATTATAACTTGGTAATATTCAGAACCATTTTTCTCCCTAATTTCTGTCTGACTTGTAAGAGTTGGCAGAGCTGATGCAATCCAACTCCAGCTATAACACATTGTCATTTCAGGGCAAGGATGTCAAATTCACGTTGTCACCGCGGCATCACGTGATGTATCAAGACATTTTTTCCTCTTTGCTAAACTGGGTATGGGCATGGTCAGTGTGTGATGCATCTGGTCTGTGTGCTGGGAATTTGACAGCCCTGCTTTAAGGAATGTAGGAGATACACTTCTGTAGCTGAACATGCCTCAGAGTTCACAATGTATGTATGTGACATCTGTCACCCCATTGATTTCCAGGATTGATTTGGCTGATTTGGCTGGCTCGGTAGGTTTCCCTTTCTCCCTTACCATCCATGTACATCCCTTCTGAAGCTGTGTGCTCTGTGGAAGGAGACAGCCATCCCATATAGAAGAAATATACCAGTATTTAGTCAAGGGTGTATGATAGCTCACAATGTATAGAGATTTCCACTTCAAGTCCAACACCCACAGATTTTACACTAGATAGAAAGAGAGTATTTGGGATATGTTGGGTGTCAAAGCCACTGTTGTGGATAAAACCCAGAACATCCAGGAATACTTAAGTAAGATGGCAGCCAGTGATGACCTCTGGATAGAATTCTTGAGGCAGAAACATCTGTAGGAGAAAGATTAAGCAGAGGAAGTACCATGGCAAGTTAATATCCTGCATGGGATGTACGATTGACAGATAACTGAGGTGGCAGACATTAGGAAATCCTACCAGTGGATGAAAAGGCCTGGAGTGAACAACAGCATTAAGGCTTTAAATCCTAGCAGCATAAGAATCCATAGAAGCAGGAGTCTCTACACTAGTCTCTGGGTGTTGGACTTGCAGACTATGAAAAGAGATTTTTAGACAGAGTCCAACATATAGTGGCAGTTTGTAAGAAGCTGGCAGAAACAGCATACACTGAACTGTGCAACCAAATACAGACATTGTGCATAGAGAACATGCACTAGATTTTTCTATGTCTAGATTGGAGATATATAAGGTTGTGGAAAATAAGAGGGATAAGATTCTCTGGGATTTCCAGACAGGCAGGTACTGACTAATCAACCAGACATTGTGGTGGTAGACAACGTCCAGAAGACAGTGGTGGTAATAGATGTAGTGGTGCCAAGTGACATCAACATCAGGGGAAAAAATATGAGAAACTAGAGAGGTGCCAGGGCAGAACTCCTGAAACTAGAGATCCTGCACAGAACTCTCAAACCCCCAGGCTTCTGGTATAGGAGCCAAAATTGAGAAAGAACAGACAAGGGTCAGAAGGGAATTTTATATCTCTGTCTCTACCTCTATAATTTCTAGCTCTCTGTCTCTCTCTTTATATGTCTGTCTCTGTCTCTCATCTTCAAAATGCAAGTGTAGAAAAGAATCATTTTAAATGAGAAATCATTTTTTCATTTCATCAGCCAACTCTCCAAGTCAGAAAATCATTTAAAAGCAGTTTATTAATACCCTAGTAAAGTAGGATCTCTCTATGAAAAGGGAGATGCCATTTTATTCCTTTTTATAGCTAACACAACAATAAAAATTCAAGAGGAAAGTTGGACAGGATAAAACTAACTCTCCTTTGCCAAGTAAATCAACTACAAAAGGTAGTTGATGTTAAGAAACATTTTCTTATCAGAAGGTAGTCTTCGGCCATCTTTCTGTAACTTATCTTTTTAGTTTAGAAATGTACAGCAGTAGGATAAAAGTTTTCCTACATGCCAGCCTATAATGAACCTGAACATAACTTCAAAAGAGATAAAAATATAATATTGGCATAACTAACATTAAAAGGGGATAAATACTGTGTAACATAAAACAATATGAATTTATGATTAATGAATTATATAATTTGTTAAAGTTTGCAAATATGACTATTAAGAGAATATGCATATCAAAAGAAATAATATTAAGAATATAGAGATTGACATAAAGTAGCATATGAGAATATTGAATAATGAAAATTGATAATACATAGTAATACTAAATTAGATAAGAAGATTAATAGTAGGAATATGAAAGTATGGTCATGTTTGTTCCAAAATGTTAAATGACCAGAAACCACACTGTTCACACAACAATGTATTTATAGAAATAAAAAATAAAAAATGTATTTAACTTCAAAAGAGAGAAAATAAGTCAAATTAAAACACAGAGTTACTATGTTATTTAACAAGTTACAAAATCTCTGTCATGTGCCTCTCATAATTAATATAAGGCCCTTATCATCAGTGCCTTACTCAATATGTAAGAAGTTACTAGCCCAAACTTCAGAAGAAGTGTTTGTGTATACGTAGTAATGTGATAAATATTTTTTCTTTTCTTCAGCTAATAAGTTTTCCCAGCTAAGAAAGACTTTTTGGTTGTTTTTTAATTAATGGGTTCTGCTACTTTATCATTTCTGCAGTCATTTGAGACAAAAGAGTTACTCAGATCATATTTTTGAACAAGCACTTTATTACTACACATCAGACAAAGCTAAGTCACTGTGCTACTTCAATAAAAATAAAATCTGTGAACTTAGAAGCTTTTACTCATTTGAGGTATTCTTTCCTATAAGAAAGAAAAGTGTTTCAGCCTAAACCCAAAAGAACACATGGGGCAACATGAGAAAAGAATAATTCTTTAGTTTTTCTTCTCTCTCTCTCTCTCTCTCTCTCTCTCTCTCTCTCTCTCTCTCTCTCTCTCTCTCTCTCTCTCTCTCTCTCTCTCTCTCTCTCTCTCTCTCTCTCTCTCTCAGGATCCTAAAAAATTTTTCACAACTACATGAATTAATATTTTTTAAAAGTTTTCAAACTTTACCATCATCAGCTGTTTATTAGCATAGTGCATTTCTTCTTTCATTTCTGTTTGGTGCCTCTTCCTGCTTCTTGCAAAACATCTGTCTTCCTGTGATTTCAGCTCCAGGCAGATGTCTCGGTCACGTTTCGAGCTAGTGAATAGGTGTGATGTGGAACACAGCATGGAACATCAACGGTGTAACACATTTTGATAGAATAATTCATCAAACAGAACTTCTAAAGTTCTGTTTTTTACAAGAAGTTACATTATAATCACAATTCCTCTTTCAAAGAGGAAATGTCCATATATGAGCCATTTGTCTATTTACAAATGTCCATTTGTAATTCCATCTGACCAAGTTACTTTTTAAAAAGTATTAAGTTAAAGAAAGTATATTTTAATAAAACTTAACAATAACTTAGTAAAAATGTTGTGCAATGTTTCACAGTTAACAGAAAAATGTGCTTTGGGAAGCACAAGATAGTTAAGTAGCACCAGTCAATAACTACTTAAGATAATTGACCTTTGCCTGAGATATAATCAAAATCATGACTAGTAGGAGAGGAACTGGATTTAAATCCTTTTTATTTCAGTGTATTCTAGATGCTTTCTGTCAAGTTGCTACAACCCCCTAAAGTATATATTTATGCCACATTTCTGTATATGTAATTAGCAGTGGGATATCTAAACTCTGTCAAGGACCCAAGATCATCTCTAATGATCTAAGTGCTAGAGCCCACTGTAACTACATAGCCAAAAAGGCATTAAGAGTTGTTAACATAATCCTCATAGCTTTTTCTCCAGGAATATCACACTACTAACTAGAGCATATAAAACGTTTGCTAGACCAATACTTGAATACAACTCATCAGTCTGGAACCCGCATTATGTATCTGATATTAATAAAGTTGATAAAGACCAGAAATATTTCAAAGAAGAGTTCTCCACTCCTCTACTTGTTGCAGAATACCTTATGCCACCAGACTTGAAATTTTAGACCTAGACAACCTAGAACTACACCGCCTTTGGTCCGATCTAAGTATAGTACATAAAATTATATATTGCAATGTCCTACCTGTCAATGAATACTTCAGTTAAACCATAACAATATAAGAGCATACAATAGATATAAACTCAAGGTAAACCACACCAAACTTGATTGCAGGAAATATGACTTCAGCAACAGAGTGGTCAATGTCTGGAATACTCTACCTGACTCTGTGGTTTCTTCCCCAAACCCCAAAAACTTTAACCTAGACTGTCTACTCTTGACCTCATCCCTTTCCTAAAAGGTCTGTGGGAGGGGGGGGTTGCATAAGCATAACAATATGCCTACTGTCCCTGTCCTGTTTTTTTATATATATGTATCCATTTCATGTATTCATAACTATGTTTATATTTATACCTGTTAGCTTATATTCACTTGACAAAATAGAAATAAATAAATAAAATAAATATATAGCAGCTATTCATAAAGAAACTTCTCTTAGAAACCTTGCCTTTCTCCCTACATTCTTCCTATATTCCAAAAAAGGAAAAAAAAACCACGCAGGAGATCTTTTAAGTTCAAGTTAAATGGAAAAAAATTAATGTCATATTCCACTTTTAAAAGAGAAAAAGGAACTCATGGATATGATGTGCTCACTTGTGGTCTTAAGTTGAGGACTACCTATCGTATATACTCGAGTATAAGTCGACCCGAATATAAGCTGAGGCACCTAATTTAACCACAAAAAAACTGGGAAAACTTATTCACTCGAGTATAAGCCGAGGGTGGGAAATGCAGCAGCTACTGGTAAATTTCAAAAATAAAAATAGATACCAATAAAAACTTTCACTAGGACAGTTGAGAATAAGTTTGATGTTCACAATTTCCTCTTTGAAAGAGACCAGTAAATAGGGAACAAGAAGATGAAGAAAAAGAAGTGTGTTTTTTCACACTTTTCACACTGCAGTGAACAAAAATGGCATCATAGGAACAGGCTTATTCTCAGCCCAAAGGTTTGTTTCTGATTTCTTCCCTGATTTAAGGGAAATTTGGGAAACGATCTCACTATCATGAAAGGTTTAATTGATTCACTAACCCAAAAGATGATGATGATGACAGTGATAGGCAGGAGTCACTCTCTCCCTTGCAAGAAAAAACCAAGAGCCGTTCTTATGATATCTCTCTCTCTCTCTCCCCCCCCCAATAAAGTCAAGCCCTTTCCAGCACGCGCGCGCGATCCACCACCGCCCCTTTGCACCTTGCAAATGCAAAACCCCAGGGTTTTTGCATTTGCAAGGTGCAAAGTGGTGGGGGCGAATCGCGCGTGTGTGCTGGAAAGGGTTTGACTTTATTGGGGGGGGGGAGAGAGGGAGAGAGATATCATAAGAACGGCTCTTGGTTTTTTCTTGCAAGGGAGAGAGTGACTCCTGCCTCCCACTGTCATCAACATCTTCTTCTTTTGGGTTAGTGAATCAATTAATTTGGGAAATGATCTCACTATCAGAAAACAACCACCACCTCCTCCTCCCCCTCCTCCCGAGTGGACTGAAAGCAGCTGGAGCTGAGGAAATGAAGCTGAGTGGAGTGACCTCGGCTCACGTTGCTTTCTCAGCCTAGAGCTCAGAAAACGCGAGCTGCCACCACCTCCTCCTCCCCCTCCTCCCGAGTGGACTGAAAGCAGCTGGAGCTGAGGAAATGAAGCTGAGTGGAGCGACCTCGGCTCGCGTTGCTTTCTCAGCCTAGAGCTCAGAAAACAACGTGAGCTGCCTCCTCCCCCTCCTCCCCCTCCTCCCCCTCCTCCCCCTCCTCCCGAGTGGACTGAAAGCAGCTGGAGCTGAGGAAATGAAGCTGAGTGGAGCCGAAGCAACCTCGGCTCGCGTTGTTTTCTCAGCCTAGAGAAAGGGGAAGGGGGCTCATCTGGACCAAGGGTGAGTCTCCCCCTCAGTTTCCCCTGAAGGATCTTCTGTCGCTTTTGCCTTCTCCCTACATCTTCCCTCTGTTAAAATCCACACACACACACACACTTATTTTCGGTTGGATAGATTTCGTGTCTGAGCATTCTCACATGGCGGTGGCTCTTCCCCCCCCAAAAAAAAACAGTTAAAAAAAGAAAAAACAATATATCCTCAAGCAAGAACTTTTCTGCTTCCGATTACCCCCATGCTTAAAAGTTGCAAAGGAAACACGGAAGCAGGGAAGCGGCTGCCCAGCTTCGGAGCTCCACACCATTTTTTTTTCAGAGGGGAATCTGACTCGAGTGTAAGCCGAGGGGTTTTTTTTCAGCACAAAAAATGTGCTGAAAAACTCGGCTTATACTCGAGTATATACGTTATATATGGAAGTGAATATAACATATAATCTGTCATTATGTGCCACTATAAACTGTCTCAAAGCATACTCAAGGAAAGTATATTTAGGAAGCATTTTGTGTTTGATTGTTTATATGCTACTCAGAGTTGCTTTTAGTGAGATTTGAGATTATAAAATTTTATTAATAAATAAATGATGCTTACTGTGATTTAGAACAGCGGTCGCCAACCAGTGGGCTGCGGCTCACTGATAGGCCACGAGAAAATGTTAATGGGCCACAGCATGCTGAGGCAGGGAGGCGGGGCAATCCTGCAGTCTCCTGTGTTGTGGCTGCTGCCTCCTGCCTCAGCGCACCAAGGAGGCCAAGCAGCAGTGGGAAGAGCGCGGACCTCCTGAGCTGCAGAAAGCAGCTACTCTCAGGTGAAGATGTTGCAAGGGGGAGGCTTGACCTCCTCTTCCTCCTCTCCAGAAGTGCTCACATGCTCAGCAGGAAGGAGGCAGCTTTTGGGGGGCCAAAAGGGCAGTGAGTGCTTTGTGTGTGAGCGTTTCTGTCGAGGAGGAAGAGAAGTTCCTGGGGGGTGCAGGAGATCATGCCTTCCCCTCGCAGGCCAGGAAACACCCGGGAAGAGCTCTCATGCTGCGATCTCCCATGCCCCTATGCTCCGAAGCTTCTCTTCCTCCTCGCCAGAAGTGCTCACATGCTCAGAGGGAAGGAAGAGGCTTGCCAGGGGCCAGAGGGGCGGTAAGCACTTTGCACATGAGTGCTTCTGTCGAAGAGGAAGAGAAGATTCGGGGGGGGGGGTCGAGCCTCTCACTTGCAACATCTTCCCTTGAGGGCATTGCTGGCAGCCACTCAACCTCCTCGATGCATGGAGGAAAGAGGCAGGAGGTGACACCAATTCAGAAGATCCTTTCCCCTCACCCCCACCCCTTCACAGGCCAGGCCTATACATTGACGTCAATTTCCTTGTCCCCCTTGGCACTCTGCTCTGCTGTCCCCACCAAGGCCCCAGCTATAGCTGCCCAGGGAAAACACAGTAAAAGCTAGCAGAAACACAGCTCTTGCTGGTGTGAAAGAGCTCAGATCGAGGAAGGCACAGGGAAGAGAAGACAGAAGCTGCCGCCTTTGAAAAGTTCTGCTTTCTGTTGCCTGTGCCTTCCGATCTCTGCTCTTTCACCCCAGCTAGAGCTGTTTCTGATCGCTTTCTTTTCCTGGGGGTAGCAGAGATGTCAGAGCTGCTCTCCCCCCTCAGCAAGCCAGGCCTAGAGGAACACAAAGAATTGCAGGTGAGTGTCAGAGAAAGGTATGTTGGAAATGCCAACACACGTTTCCGGCATACTCTCCTCTGTCCCGAAGTAGGATTGACTGGTGGGAAGGGAGCAGGGAACAGGGTAGGAGGGAAGGAGAAGCCCAGCTGGTTTTCCTTTGGCATGGGGAGGGTGGAGACCAAATGCACAGACCAAAAGAGTGCCAAGGAAGACTTCTGCTAATAACCAGCCTGTTTCTGCAGGTGAGAGCTCAAGCTTTTCTGGGCTCGACACCCCTCCTTCGGGCTCCACACAGTGAGGGATCCTTCTCTGCTTTGAAGCAGCAGGAGAAACCTGGAGCTTAGCCTCAGGGAGTCCTCTTCTTATGTGGAGGCCGAAGGGGGGGGGGGGTTGCCTGGTTTTTGTTGGCACTTCAAGCCCAGCCCTCCTTCCCTCCCCCAATTCCAGGCAGCCACACCTGGCAAAGGAAGGAGAGGTTTCCTCTGTCTTGGGGGAGATATGAGATGTCTCTGCTTTTCTTCCATTTGAAGGGGAGCTGGTTCCTTCCCATCCAAATCTTCCCAGCCTCCAGGCACCATGTGGCTTTTTAAATCCTCCCTCTTCCCCCCCCAAAGGATAAGAGAGGCCCCTCTTTTCCCTTTGCTCTGCCCCACAGTTATGATTAAGTATTTACAATTTTGTTATAATTAAATAAGCATATATATATGTGTGTGTGTGTGTGTTTTCTTAAGTTTTCACGAGTATTTATATGTATGGTGTTTGAGCTGGAAGTATTGGGGGGAGCTCAAACACACCCCAACCAGACACCCAGATGAAACCTAGCTTCCTAATAAATGATAGCCATCTGTTTACTCAAAGCCAAGTCACACTAAAAGCCTCCAATACAGGAAACACAATGTTGCCAGCCAATCAAAACAAAAAAAATGCTACAAAACAGATAGAGGATATTAGAAAAACCAAACAAGCAGAACACAGCAAACTCCAAGACACAGACCAAGACTCCCAACCAATCAGGATGAAAAAAAAAAAACATTCTAACACAGCAGTAGGCTAGCACCAAATTTAAAACAGAATCGGCTGTGAAAGCCTGATTCACAGACAAACACAATACACAAGCCTGATGATGGCAGATGACCCATGTCATTGTAGTTATGCTTTTAAAGTTGTAGTAACATTTCGGCAGAATCTCATCTGCCATCATCAGGCTTCTGTATAGTGTTCCTCTGTGAGTCAGACTTTTACAGTGGTTTCAGATTTAAATTTGGGGCAGCCTATTGCTGTGCCAGAATGGTTTTTTCTTCATCCTGATTGGTTGGGAGTCTTGGTGTGTGTTTATTGGTCTTGGAGTTTGCTGTATTCTGCTTGATTGGTGTTTCTACTATCTTCTGTCTGTTTTTTGGCTCTTTTTGTATCTTGATTGGCTGGCAACATTGTGTTACTTTATTGGAGGCCTTTAGTGCAGCTTGGCTCCAGGTAAATGGACGGCTATCATTATTTAGGAAGCTAGGTTTCATCTGGGTGCCTGGTTGGGGTGTGTTTGAGCTGGAGGTATCAGGGGGGATCTGTTTGTGCCCAGGTGTTTGCCTGGCTTGTGGTGTGGAGATTTTTTTGTTTGTGAGTGTAGGCTTCCAAATGATTGACAGTCTGGTGGAATCATTTCTTCTATTCATGCTTTCCAGTCCTTTTTCAATCTCTATGGCTTCTCTGATGATTCTGTGGCTGGGGTTTTCTACAGTGGCTAGAGTTTTGGTGCCATTGAAGTTGATGCTATGACCTGTGGCTTCCATGTGTTGGATTAGTGAGGAAGTGTGTTCCAGCTTTTTGACTGCATTTTTGTGTTCATCCAGGTGGGTACTTATTCTTCTATTGGTCTGTCCAATGTATGTGGCTGGGCATGATGCACAGGGGACTTTGTATATGCCTTGGTTTTCCAGGTCAATTTTATCTTTGGGGTTTCTAAGAATGGCTGCTATTTTTCTGTCTGTTTTGAAGGCAGTCTTGATGTGATGTCTCTGTAGTATCTTACTAAGATAAATATCAAATATTCAAATATGCCATCAATCCTATATAAATAAGTTATCCAACCTATAATTACATCATGGCTGTATTGTTGTCTTGCCCTGTATTTTAATTTAAAACATGTTGTATATACTTCAGTTGATTTAAAATAGAACAGCAGACTTTAATTTAAACAATATATATGCCTTAGCACAAAAATATACTTACTATTCATAACAAATAAACAGCCTTTGTGTGACCATCAAGTCCTGATGTACTTCAGTTCAATGTCTAATGGTAGCTTCTGTCTTATCTGCATTTTCAAGTAAACGTCAAAAGTTTTACTTAACTAGGTGCTTTCTGCCTTAAGATTGAACAGGGGCCTTTAATTACAATTAAAAAGCAGACTTTCAAAATCCATTTACCTTTGAAGAAATTTAGAAAACTCTTTAAATTTTGCCAGCATCTGAAATGGAACAAAAGATAGTGTAAAGCAACACAATAACCTAGTATCTTAGTCCTAATGATTGTGACAGCAGCTCTTTTTCACTTAACAGTGTTAAAAGTGAACTTTTTTGTACTTTTCTTTAATGTGAAATTCATTATTTCAATTGAACAGCTGAATCACTTTACTTGCTACTTAGCTATGGTGCAAGAGGACTTACAGTCAAGGTGATTTTACTATAAGAATTTTTAACCTCCGAGTAGGGGTGGGATTCTCCCTGGTCACAGTCCGGTTCTATAGAACTAGTTGTTATGCCCAGTTCGGAGAACTGGCAAATTGCACCACTGGTGGGCCTTTCCCCTCCCCACCAGGCCCACTCGCTCCTTACCTTCCAACTTGCCTGCATTCGCCTAATTTTTGATAAGTTGCTATTTTCTCTTTTATTTTCCAATCATCAGCTGTTCCTACTATCAGCTGTGCCAGGAGATTTAGATCAGCTAGAAAGCAGGAAATCATTGGATTTCTTGCTTTCTAGCTAATCTAAAAGCAGAGCTAAACCTTCCTCAGGATTGAAGCTTCTATTTTTTAGTGTAGACTCAGGTAGCAGATTGCAGAATGGTAGATCTCTAAGTGAATCTGTGATTCTGGGAGCAACTCAATCTGCTTGCCTGCTTTGCCTGATTTGAGTAAAAGTTGCTCTTTTTTATAAAAAATTAATATTTACATAAATATTTACAATATTTACATACAAGCCATGCCCATCCAGTCATATGACCACCAAGCCACACCACAAATTAGGCCACACCCACAGAACTGGTTATTAAGAAATTTGAATCCTATTCTTGCCTTGGAGAATAAACTACTACTTTTTTTTTTTGTAAATTTTATTTGAGTTTTCACAGAGAGAAAAAAAATACAAAGAAAACATCTTTTTTGAAAGTAGCATAATCCCGGGTTACATTTCTTTGTACAGACACAAATTCAGGTTCATGCTCATATTTATATTCTATTCCATATCTTATTACTATTTTACATTTTCAGCATAGCTTCTCCCCTCTTTTAATTTTCTCAATTTTATTTTAATGATCTCATCTCAATTCAAATCATTGTATTTATATTTTTTGTCTATCCTGTTTCAATTATCTATTATCTTTTCTCATTAAACAAAATTTCTTCTGTAGTTACTGATTGGAGTATGACGCCTTTATATCTTTTCCCTAAAGTTGTAACATTCAATATAATACATAACTTCCATTCGGATTTTGCTTGGTACATTCTTAAAATACACACTGTATTCTTAAAAAAAAATTATAAATGTATATAATTAAAACAACATTCCATTCCAATTCAATTCTATCATTAATATTAATATTCATTAAAGTCTTAACATCTTTAACATTACTTTTCAATTAAATATCATACTTCTATGGGAACAATTATAAGCTTTCCATAGTTAATCCCTCCGCTATTCACTTATATTTTATAAAACATTAACTAATTAAAATGTTCCCGTTCCTTCCCAATTCAATTTTCTCATTTATTTTATTCCCAAACATTTCACTAAATTACACTAACTATTTTATCCCTCATTTTAATCATACGTTGTTTCCAATTTTCTAAAGTTATTTCTATTACTAATATAACAATACCTTTACAGAATCCCTTTTTCAGTTACATTTTCACCCATTATTTCTAAATAGGTCCTGTTTCTCTGTATCTTGCTCCGGTCCTTTGTAATTTCTTTTCCTTTCCTTCTTCTCTCTCCCCTTTTTACCCCCTTGTCTCTCTACCTTTATTTCTCTCTTCTGTATTCCCCTCTTCTGTTGCTTTCCAGTATTATACTTATTTTTTGAATTATTTTTCTTTTCTTTGGTTTTTTTTAAGTCTTAAATTCTCCATTCTCTTCCCCCCCTTTCCTTTTTCTTCCCCACATAAAATTGCTTGTTCATTAAAGATGGCTTCTTCTTTGTCCCAGTCTTCTTGTTTTGCAGTCTTTTCTTGTTGTTTCTCATAGTTCCAAATCTCCATTTCTAAGAATTGAAAAACGAAGCCAAAAGAACTCTTCCCTTTTGTGCATCTTCTTTGTACTTTTTAAGTTCCATTTTCAATTCATCCAGAAGTGGTGACATTGTATAAATTTTTAAACAACCACCCGATTGATTTTAGTCATTCAAATATAATAACCAAGAATCCAAAGATCACCAAATAATCCAAATACACACAAGCTGTTTCTTTTTTGCTCTTTTTTTTCACTTTCTCTTCCTGGGGTTAATATTTACTTGCAAAGTTTCAGTTAAAATATACCTTTTAGAAGTCTTGTTGAAGTTTTACTATAGATTCTTTTTAATTCCAGGCAGTCTCCTCCCTCTTCCAGATCCTGCCCTTATTCTTTTTCTCTCCCTTCCTGCTTATGAAAAAGAAAAATTTTAATGTCCAGAAATCTTTATTATCCCTTTGCATTTTGTTTTATTTTCAGCTTAATTGCCTGTTGATGTCAAAGCAGATTTTTCTGATTTCTTATTTAAGTCTCTTAGTTGTCAGTACAGGAAAGGAGAGAGAAGGGGAAAAAAGCCAAACCTTTCCCTTTTCACTTTCCTTCGCTGCTTCCAACTCTTCTTTGGGAGCGATGTTATTTTTTTGTAAATTTAAATTCCAAGATACCTGAGTTGTTGCTTTTACAATTTAACCTGGTCAGCCAAAACTTTCACTTCTTATCTTCCTCCTGCACATTCTTTTCCGATCGAGTTTTTCTTTGAGGTGGCCCTTTCTGACCACCACTGCAACCGCCTTCAGGAAAGGGGGTAATGGCCAGCTGAGAAGGAGAAATGCGGCTGTCCTCAACCCTGCTGGTGGTCTCTTCCCTCTTCACCACCTCTACGGGGTGGCTTAGCCCCGAAACCAGCTGGCTCGGGGTGCTCCAGCAGTGAGCCCAGACCGAAACCACGCACAATCGCGGATTTCTGTTTGTCGCCGAAGCCTTTCAAACCAGAAGTTTCTGAGAATAAACAACTTCTATTGATGGGCATTTTAACTTTCTATGCCCTTCTCTGGTTCTTTTCTTTTCTCCTTCCACACACAATAATACACAAAATACAGCACTATGTTATCAAAGTTATGCCATTTTTTTCAGTTCAAAATATTTCAAATTAGCAATAACTATCCTTAATTCAAAATTGTTTAATCTAATCATTTATCAAAATAACCCCATTTTTACTTTAAAATATTTGTAATGGTAGGAAAAAGTCTTTTCAACTAGTTAAAATATATATTTTAAGCTGCTTTGAACTTTCAAGCTTATTTTAGTGTCTTTTTACTCATCCTTAAAACTGAGTTTGAAACTCCTGCACAGCTAGGCCAATTCTTTTTAAAATTACTTGCTAACTGGATGCTAAATTTTGTGCATTCTTGGTAAGAGCTCGAAGAATGCAAGAAGACCCCCTTTCTGAGGGAGATGGGTGGCTTAGAAATATGAAATGCAAATTAAAAAAAAATATTCTTAACATTTTGAGGTTAGTTAAATGAATATTTTTTCAAACTTGAGGAATATGATAGTGTTCTCTATAACAGTCATAATGCTGCTGAGAAACATTGTTTTTTCTTCCTATGTTTGGAAACAGAAGGATTAGACATACTGATCATATTTCATGGCTGGCTTAGTTTAAAGCAAATATTTTTCATTTTTTCTTATGGAGAAATGACCAGAATGCAGGGGGTCATTTTAAAGCCCAACCTTTTGGCTTTCCTGGGTCTCACTGAGTGAAAAGAAATTGTCTTGTATATATCAAATATACAATATAGTTAATGTATATAAATCACTGATAATGTTAAATGTTTATGATCTTGTGGAGTTTACATTAGTTGCTGTCCAGGGCTGCATATGGCCTGCAAAATGGGTTGGACATACCTGATTTAAAGGCTACCAAATAGTTCCATGATTGGCTTTGTAAGGTTAACTCAGGAACCCTACTTATATGATCTATCTCCATTAAAGTTAATGAAAATTGAAAGTGAATTAAAATATAAAATAAGATCTATAATTTGTCTGGGATATTCACAAAAAAACCAAATTATTACTCATTTGCTAGCAATAATTATTTTTTAATTTCATATGCAAGTATACATTAGATTTAATTGCAAGAATCTCAGGGCTGTACATCTTTAAGAATTAAATAGTTTAATTAAGCATATTGATAATACTTGTTGGGATGTTATGATTAACTATGTAATATGCAATACATTAAATATAAATTTTACATATCTAAAGGCAGGTAATCCTTGTAAAATTGTTATTTTATAGCAGAATTTGATTCAGGGAACACATTTAAATTCCATTTTTTCATCATAATTTGAATTTGTAACATTATATTTCATACATGAAAAAGTTATTATTCATATTATTTTTAGGAACTAAGATAAACTGACATAACTCCTTCCTAATAGTATATATGGGAAAAACTTCTAGCAAGTTGTTTAGTCTAGCTATAAAAGTGGCCCAGACTCCTGAATCCAGAATGTTGATAAAATCTGGTTACTTCCTAAATGATATTATCCTTCTCCTCTTTGCTACATTCCAACTGAATGTAAGAATGTGATCAAATTTACATGATTGTATGACATACTAATTCCTTGTGAAGTTGCATGCATTGAAAAGGTTTTAAAATAATCAGCATAAACTAATAACTCTCTCTGTAAAAGTCATTTAAACATAATGTGTAATTGTTTTGCAAGTTCCTTCAGGCAAACTATAGGAAACAAGATTTTTTTAAAAAAAAAAAAGATTACATTTCTCAGAAGAATCTGAATTTTACTTGGAGTGATCTTTTTAAAAATGTACTAGAACTTCATTATATGTGAATAAAGTTTAATTTTAATTAATTATATTTTAATTAATATAGATCTTCCACATTTTCACACACATGTTCAATATCTAGGGTTGATGTGGTTGAATTTCTAGCTTAGGCTTCCCAAGCAGATAAAGACAGGGGGGAAAAAAGAAGAGAAAATGTAGGGGTGGGAAAAAAGGAAATAATGAAATGCCAGATTAAATTAAAATTTAGCTTTGTTTAACTAAAGAAATTGAACTGAAAGCTAATTAGAAAATATTTATAGCTTTAGATAATATATTCAAACTGTATTCACTGGAATTTATAGCTTACATAGACGAATAGAACTCTTTTTTGTTTCTTTTACTGTTTGTTTTTTTACTATATTTGTTGCCTTTCTGGTTATCTTAATACAAGTACTAAACACCAATACAGTTTTTCTTTGTATTATTAGTCTCAGTATAAGTCCTACCTCTTCTTCCTTCAGTAATTTCTCACGTAAGGCAGCATGGGTGAGTGGCTTTTTGTGCTCGGAGGATGCCATGGAGCAATCAGTATATGATCCCTCTGTTTTTCTTCTCCTGACTGATGTAGATTGTTTCTGTAGTTGCTATGACAGAGAGCTTTCAGAACTGTCAAAGAGAAGTACCCTCATTGGCTGGTGCTGCTTGCTTAAGGAAGGGACCTCTCCCTCCCCGCCTCCCTCCCTCTCTTTCTCTCCCTCCTTAAGAAGAGAATTCTACAGGAAAATTGTTTATGTTATGTGCATAATATAATATCTAAATTTTATTTATGTTCTCTGCCACAGGAAAACTGTAACTGGATTATTAGATCAGTTTTATTTCTTTTTTAAAACTCTTATTCAAAGCTAACAAAACCTGAAGTAGTGTTTCAAAATCAGAAGTTTAATAAATTTATTTATTTACTCAAATGCTATATTTGCCCATCACAATTCTATTGACTCTGGGTTTTAATTTATGGTTACACCGATTTCTGATTTCTAATAGAAATTACAAAACTACATTATATTTACTAAGATAAAATCCAAACTATACCATCAACCCTGAGTTTGCTATATGTAAACTTCCAGCTAAACTAGAGTTATAGTGTTGAAATGATAAAACTCTGTCACTAAGCCAATACTGAGTGATCTTTCTTCCTAAGATATGTTTTCATTTTATTAATATACTTGCAAGAAGTTCCAGGATATTCTTTTGAACTTCCTATTTACCTCTATATGCTATCTTTCATGACTATTCTTATAATTTTACTTTACAGAGGAAAACCTGTGATTTATCTGATTTTCTTAAAAACATCTCCCATTTTCTTTTTCTTGCTATTTTGTTCTATCCATCAGGCATTCCTGATCTATATTTTTCCCTAGAATTTTGCATTATTCTCTTCAGTCATTCATCTTTCTTATTGCCCAAGATATGAATATGTCCTTTTACTCTGTCTGTTATAATTTTTTGTTGTAAAAACCACTTTATTTTTCTTGTTTCAGTTTTGATGGGGCCCTTTATCATTTTCTAGATCATCTCAGTTCACTGTTTAATTTTTAAAAATGAATATTTGCCACTAATAATTCATGATGTGCTTCACAATCTGCATTTGGAAGTTACTTGGTTGACTAAATTATACTCCTCTATTCCATTTTCTATTTTGTAGCCAATTTGGTTTCAGTGGGTTTTTTTTTGAATATATATATTTTTATTTATACAACAAAAACAACAAATAAAAAACATCTTTCAGTTATACATTGTGTCATCTGTGTACATATATCTTGTGCACATAGAAATATTTATATACATTTCTCATTGAATTTATATTCATATGATATTTTAGTCAACATTATATATCATATTTTATCATTATTACAATATCATTAGGTTTTTTATTACAATTACCATCTATCTTTAATAGCAAATTTAACTCTTATGTTCATGTCATGACTTATTCAAAATAATCATTTGCAATATGTCATTATTACTATATATCCTTTACATTTTTACTCTATGCTAGGAATGATAGTCACCTAACTGTTGAAACCAGGATAGTCATTTAATACTGTTGTATCTGTTGTGAATTAATAAAAGTGCTTGAATAATGATTGTTGAAACCATAAAGTAAAGTGCAGGGTTCTGGCCCTGCATTTCTGATTGGCCGATAATAGCGATATCGGATTGGTCCGTTCAGGAGAATCTGATTGGCTATTAATGAGGCTTTCTCATTGGTTAAAAGAGCTAACATTCCTATGTTTTCATTGGCTAAATACCCAAGAGCTTGCCTATATAAAGGGGGCTGTTGTGGCCATTTTTAGAACTGTTGCACCATGTTAAATAAAGAGTTGAAGTTCACTGTTCATCGACTCGTCTCCACTTCTTACGCCACGCACAGAACATAACACTGGTGATGAGGATGGGATGTGGAGACGTCAGAGCTGACTGAACACTACAGAGCGACAACTGAGCACGTGGCTGAAACGCACCAACAACGGAACCATGTCTGGCAGCATCATACCACCCGCTCCATTCGACCCGGAACAAGAAGACTGGGACTCATATATGGATCGCTTTCAGATGTTTCTGGAAACCAACAATTTGAAGGATGCCACTACCGGAAAGAAACAGGCGGTATTCCTAACTCATTGCGGACCGACCATATTCAAGATGGCCAAGGCACTAGCAAAACCAGCAGAAGTGAAGTCCATGGACTGGGACATCCTCGAATCACTGTTAAGGGCCCACTATGCACCGACCATACCAACGCTCATTAGAAGGCATGAATTTTACCAGAAAGATCAGCGGAAGGGCGAAAGTGTTGCTGATTTCATAGCTGATCTCCGGAATCTGGGACGCCTATGCGGGTTTGCCGACCTCGAAGAAGCCCTGAGAGACAGAATAGTTCTGGGATTAGATACACCAGGTGTGTAGAGTAAGCTGATGGCGAAAGGCAACATTATCCTTACAGATGCCATCGTTCATGCTACTGCAGCAGAAGCAACCAGGAAGTCGGCTGCCCGAATGCGCCGCACCCATGCTCCACTTCACCAACTCGCCAGCGAAGTTTCACCTCACTTACAAGAACCGGCAACGACAGCCCACCACGAGGACCTCGAATCATCATCAGAAAGCGATGAAGAAGAGGTCAACCGGCTCCAGTCTGAATGAAACCAATGCCAGAGATCGCAGTACCAATGCGCTGGTTGTGGGGCAAACCACCCCCGATCAGACTGCAAATTCCTCGACGCGCTCTGCCATGTGTGCGGGAAAAGAGGCCACATCGGATGGATTTGTAGAAGCAAACAAGGACCCAGCCAGCCCCCGAGGGGGGCTAACTATTGCCAATCCACAGGAAGCCGTCCTGTAAAGCGAGAACCCTTGAACCACCAATGGAACAACCACTCCTACAAAAACAAACCCCTAAACCACTCAACGAAGCGAGAAGAGGCACACCAAGCTATTACGATTGGTCACGCCTCATCACTGGATGCCAAGAAGATCCAGGTGAAGGTGGCCATCGAAAACCAGCCTTGTATATGGAAGTCGATTCAGGATCGTCCTTCTCGATGGTTTCCTGGAAGACCCTCAAGCAACTCATCCCTAACATCCGGCGACAAGACCTCTGATTCCAAAGAATCATACTCAAAGATTATCAGGGAAATCGAATTCCAGTCATTGGATCCAGCCAAATCCATGTCTCCTTTAAAAATCGTACTGCATCTCTACCCATGACTGTAGTCGACAGGGACCGGCCTAGCTTGTTAGGCCTCCAATGGTTCGCTCCACTTGGAATTGAAGTAGCCGGCATTCACTGAACCAGCAGCAACGACTGGGAAGAGTCTCTCGTCCAAGAATTCCAGGACATCTTTGCAGATAAACTAGGCGAGTACAAGGGGACTCCGATATCATTTAACCTCAACCCCGAAATAGCTCCCATCCGCCTTAAGCCTCGTCGAGTCCCATTTGCCCTTAAACCAAAGATTGACAAGCAGCTTGATAAATTAATAGCCCAGGGGGTGTTAGAACCAACCGACCATTCTCCCTGGGAAACCCCGATCGTGACACCCATCAAGCCGGATGGATCATTAAGAATTTGTGGGGACTACCGAGCCACCCTGAATCATGCCCTGCAGCAAAACGCTTACCCGGTACCGGTGGTGCAACACCTTCTCCATTCCCTGGGGGGCGGAAAAGTCTTCACTAAACTAGATCCAGCCCAGGCATATCAACAACTGCCTATAGACAAAAAAACAGCAGAGGCCCAAACAATCGTTACGCACCGAGGTGCGTTTAAATGTAACCGACTCCAATTCAGAGTAAGCGTGGCCCTGGGAATCTTTCAAAGTTTGATGGAAAGACTATTACAAGGAATAAAAGGCATTGTCCCCTATTTTGATGATGTTTTAATTGCTGCTCCGACTCAAGAAATACTAAGGGAGTGCCTGGGGTTGGTTCGTCAGAGATTTAAAGACTTGGGTCTCAAAGTTTAAAAAACAAGTGTCAACTATGTACGGATCGAGTAGAATTTTTAGGATATTTAATAGATAAACAAGGCATTCACCCCACCGATAGCAAACTTAGGGCAATCAAAAACGCCCCAAAACCCTGCAATAAGGCTGATCTCCAAGCTTTCCTAGGCCTTATCAATTTTTATAACGTCTTTCTGCCTCACAAAGCAACCGTAGCCGAACCCCTACATCGTTTATTGGACAAAAAAGCACCCTGGGTTTGGAGGCACCGAAAGAAACATGCGTTTCGACAAGTAAAAAACCTATTGATCTCCGACGCTGTTTTGATGCAGTATAATGAGACTTTGCCTTTAACGGTTGCATGTGATTCATTACCATTCGGAGTGGGTGCCATTTTGAGCCACGTTTTACCAAACGGAAGTGAAGCCCCTGTTACCTATTTTTCAAAAACGCTATCAAAAGCAGAACGCAATTACAGTCAAATCGATATGGAAGCTCTTGTTATTGTATCTGCTGTTAAACGATTTCATGAAAATATTTATGGGCGAGCTTTCACTATAATAACTGACCACAAACCTTTACTGGGAATAATAGCGGGAGATAAACCAACCCCTTATATATTATCTCCCAGAATGACTTGCTGGTCAGAATTCGTGGCTGCCTATAATTATAAGTTGCAAAACTGCCTGGGGAAAGCCATTCCCCACACTGACGCATTGAGCCGTGCTCTACTTCCAGAAACCGTTGACCCTGCTCCGACCGTCACAACACTGCAAATCGAGACACTCCAAAAAACGCCGTTGACAGCTCGCGATATCGCGAATGAAACTAAATGCGATCCCATTTTAGCATGTGTCCTCAGCTGGGTAGAGCATGGGTGGTCATTGGACCAAATCCCTGACAACTACGTTCCCTTCAAAAGTCGACAGACGGAACTGTTTTCCCAGAAAGGCTGCATCATTTGGGGCGAAAGAGTTGTTGTCCTAGAGCGATTACAGCAAGCGGTACTGAGAACCTTGCACGATGGCCACCCCGGCATCGTGCGCATGAAAGCACTCGCACGAAGCTATGCGTGGTGGCCGGGCATAGACAAGCAGATCGAAGCCTGGGTAAAGACTTGTCACAAATGCCAGGAAGTCAGCAATGCCCCACCGAAAGCAACCCCAACAGAATGGGAAACACCCAGGGGACCATGGTCCCGTATTCATCTGGACTTTGCGGGACCTACGAATGGACACACATTTTTATTAATAGTGGATGCCTACTCGAACTGGCTCGAAATCCATGAGATGAAAAATACAACAACTGAATCAATCATCAGGAAATTGGACAGATTATTTGCAACACACGGACTACCGGACGTTCTGGTATCTGACAACGGGCCCCAGTTTACCGCGCTTTCTTTTGAACGGTATCTGGCGGACCGTGGTATTTGCCATGCACTAACTTCATCGGTGCATCCTGCGGCCAATGGAAAGGCCGAGCGCATGGTACAATTCGTCAAAAGAACTCTACATAAAATGGACTATGGCGATATCGAAGACAAGATTAACCGGATACTCCTTTTGCAGCCCAAAGCTCCACACAGCGTCACCAACAAAACTCCCGCTGAGTTATTGATGGGATGAAAACTCCGCTCCCACCTCGACCGACTACACCCATCATACGAACCTGAAAAACCACACGGATCCAGCAGGAAATGCCGTAATTTCCAGGTAGGCGACTTGGTTTTCGCGAGAAACTTTTATGGCGACCTATTGTGGGTTGAGGCAACTGTAATCCAAGTAACCGGACCCAGATCGTACTGAGTGAAATGTCGCGACGATAGAATATGGAAGCGCCATATTGATCAGCTGCGTTCAAGGCTGCAGTCTGGGGTCTGTGATTCCGGTGATTTCCAAACTGAGGGGGGAGGAGACGCCGAGGAGGCTGAGTTTGAAATGGCAGAAAGCACAAGCGAAAGAAATGACGGCTCAGACACAACATGTGAAGAAGGATCGGGGACAGGGGTAAACTTGCCTCAAAGGGATACCAAGGACATTAGTGGTAACGGAAGTTTAGATACAGAACCAGAGGCACCCTGTTCACCAGATAACATCCTACCCCAACAAGATTCTAGACAAATACCGGGAGGACAACGTAAAACAAATAGACAATCAAAACAACCTGCCTACCTCAAAGACTACTTTACTGCACCCCTTAAACGGAACCCGGGGGGAAGGGGTGTTGTGAATTAATAAAAGTGCTTGAATAATGATTGTTGAAACCTTAAAGTAAAGTGCAGGGTTCTGACCCTGCACTTCTGATTGGTTGATAATAGCGATATCGGATTGGTCCGTTCAGGAGAATCTGATTGGCTATTAACGAGCCTTTCTCATTGGTTAAAAGAGCTAACGTTCCTGTGTTTTCATTGGCTAAATACCCAAGAGCTTGCCTATATAAAGGGGGCTGTTGTGGCTGTTTTTAGAACTGTTGCACCATGTTAACATAAAGAGTTGAAGTTCACTGTTCATCGACTCGTCTCCACTTCTTGCGCCATGCACAGAACATAACAGTATCTTTAAGAGAATGTTGTAATTGTGATTGGCTAAGGTTCCTCCGACGGCCATAAGATGAAGCCAGAAACCTGGTTTGTTCTCTTCTTGCATTTCCTTGTTGCCTTTTGCCTAATCGTCATTCTGCTTGGATTTCTGGGAGTCTTGTAACTGTTAGCAAACTCCGTTTACTGAACTTTTTTTATGATACTGGACTTCATTTTTGGATTATCCCTGGACTGATTGTATTGAATACTACCTACTTTAACCGTGTATGATTTGGAATGTTTGTTGGACTTTGTTTACCTGTTTACTGGAAGTAAAACCTACATTTTACTATTCAGTGTATCTCTGTGTTGGTTGTGTGTTATTCAACACCACTCTCACTACGTTTCCCTGAGTGCACTCGTTCTCCTAATGGGGAATACCTCAACACTCTACTTTCTAACCATCCATAAAATAAATCATAAATCTTATAATACTCCTCTTTTTGCTCTCTAATTGCCAGAATTAACCTACTCATCTCTGCATGTTCCATTATTTTCTTAATCACTTCCTCCTCCATCAGAATTTTTTCATTTTTCCAATTTTGAACAAATACAATTCTAGATGCTGCTAATACATGAATAATCAAATATATTATTTCTTTACTATAGTTTTCAGATAAATCCCCAATAAGAATATCTCAGGCTTTAAATCTATATGTTGTTTTATCATTTTTTCCAACCATGTGTGTATTTTAGTCCAAAATCTTTTAGCTTCTGCACAAGTCCACCACATATGGTAATATGATCCAGATATCTGGTAACACTTCCAACATTTCGCTGATTTGTCCTTATGATTTATATTGACTGCTTCTTAGTATGATTTGATGCTTATTGTACCCTGTGACTATCATTAAGTGTCGTACCTTATGATTCTCAACTCTTGACTAATGTATCTTTTCCTTTATGTATACTGAGAGTATTTACACCAAGACAAATTCTGGTATGTCCAATCACACTTGGCCAATAAAGTATTATATTCTATTTAAACATCTTTGCCAATCTTGCTGCAGGAAGGTGCCACCTGTAAAACATCTTATATTTTCTTTATAGGCTTTTGATATTGTTAATTTATAATTTCTATCCCATAATTTCTGCCATTTATCCAAATCTATCCCATATCCAAAAATTCCCCCCAAGCAATCATCATTTCTTTAACTTGTTCTTCTTCTAATTTTACTCCTAATAAATAGCCATACATTTTTAAAATCATTTTCTCTTCAGTACCTGTTAAAATTTTATCTAATTCTGTCAATTCTTCATAAAACCCATCTGTCTTAACATTTTTCTTATATCTAGAGTGTATTTGCATATATGAATACCAGTTCATAGTCATCCCTTGTTCATCTAATTCTTGTTTTGTTTTGAGTTCACACTTTTCATTTAAAATATCATATCTAACAATGTGTTCCATTTTAAAAACATTTGGATATACAAGTGCCTCCATTGTTGATAACCAGACTGCTATTTTCAAATAATGTTGTTCCCTTATTTTCTCCTATGTTGACAATAATGCATCTCATACATAATGTTGTCAAAAATAACCATGTGCCTTACTTTCCTTATACCATAAAAAAGCATGCCACTCCAATTGCAGATCATTCCTTCCAATATTAACAGCCTAGTATTTCTTAAAATAATCTATTCTTTCATCCACATCAATACTATGGCCTGATAATATAATTCCCAATTGGGTAGTCCAAAACCTCCTCTCATTCTAGTATCTTGTAGCAATTTTAATTTAATCCTTTTTCCCCTGCCATATATATTTCAACATCATTTCATTCAAGTCCTCAAAATATTCTTTCCCCAACTTTATTGGGATTTTCTGAAATAGATATATTCTTGGTAATATATTCATTTTGATTGTCGATATTCTTCCTATCAAGGATTGTTGTAGATTTTTCTATTTTTTTTAAGTATGTCACAATCTGTTGTTTTAGTCTATAATAATTATCCTTCTTAAGTGTCCCACATTTGCTGTCAATTGTATCCACAAAGATTTCATTTTTTTGTGATCAGGATATTTAATTGGCCCGTCAGTTCTTTCTTTTGCTTTTCAGTTATGTTCTTCACTAAAATCTTAGTTTTTTCTTTGTTTATTTTCAATCCTGCTACTTCCCCATATTCTTCTATCTTTTCTATCAACTTAGGGCCTATTTCTAACAGCTCATCTAATATAAAGGCCAGATCATCTGCAAATGCCTGTAGTTTATATTCTTCATTCTTTATCTTCATTCCCTTCATTTCCTTATTTTTTCTGATGTTTCTATTTAACCCTTCCAAAGTCAGTACAAACAGCAATGGTGACAGAGGATATTTATTTTTATTTTATTTGGTTTGTCAATTGCTTATAAGATAATAGGTATAAGTAAAAACATAGTTATGAATACATGGATACATATAAGAAAAATAAAAGAAACAATAGGACAGGGACAGTAGGCATGTTGGTGCGCTTATGCACATCCCCTACAGACCTCTTAGGAAAGGGGTGAGGTCAATAGCAGACAGTCTAAGGTTAAAGTTTTGGGGGTTTGAGGACAGAGTCAGGTAGAGTATTCCAGACATTGACCACTCTGTTGCTGAAGTCATATTTCCTGCAATCAAGTTTGGTGTGGTTTACCTTGAGTTTATATCTATTATGTGCTGTTATATTGTTGTGGTTTAACTGAAGTATTCATTGACAGGTAGGACATTGCAATATATAATTTTATGTACTATACTTAGATCGGACCAAAGGCAGCATAGTTCTAGGTTGTCTAGGTTTAAAATTTCAAGTCTGGTGGCATAAGGTATTCTGCAACGAGTAGAAGAGTGGAGAACTCTTCTTGTGAAATATTTCTGGACTTTCTCAACTGTGTTAATATCAGATACATAATGTGGGTTCCAAACTGATGAGCTGTATTCGAGTATTGGTCTAGCAAATGTTTTGTATGCTGTAATGTGGTAATACCAGAGAAAAGGCTACATAAGATTAGGTTAACAACTCTTAATGCCTTTTTGGCTATGTAGTTACAGTGGACTCTGGCACTTAGATCATTAGAGATGAGTACTCCAAAATCCTTTACAGAGCTTGGATCATCAACAAGGTCTTGACTATTCAGCCTGTATTTTATTTTATTTTATTATTTTTTTTGCCAATATGTAAGACAGAGCATTTATTTATTGAGATTTGAAGTTGCCATTTGTTTGACCATTCTGATACATAGTTGAGGTCTTTTTGAAGGGTAGCAGTATTGTCTGCATTTTGAATAGCTTTACATCATCATAAAAGAAAACGCAATTGCTCTTAAGATGATCACAGAGGTTGTTTATGTAGAGTATGAAGAGAGTTGGTCCAAGAACACTGCTTTGGGGGACACCACTGTTGACAGGTACAGAATTTGATAGGACGCTCCCAATTTTGACCATTTGTTATCTATTTGACAGGAATGCTTCTACCCAGTTATACAAGTGTCCAGATCCTTTTTTAATGTTAATATTCCCAGTCAAGTCTCTATTTATCATTACTTTTGCTGATGGTTTGTAATATATTGCCTCAATCATTTTAATAAACCTTTCCCCAATACCTATCTCTTCCATTTGCATCAACATAAATTGCCAATTTACATTATCAAACACTTTCTGTACATCCAAAAATACTAATGCCATTTGCTTCTCTGGATGTGCTTCATAATATCCCAGTGTGTTCAATATTATCCTCATATTATCTTTTATTTGTCTCTTGGGCAAGAAACCATTTTGATCTGTATGTATAAAACAATTTAAATATCTTTTTAGTCTTTCTGCCATAATTGAGGCAAATCTTTTATAGTCTGCATTCAGCAGAGATATTGCTCTATAGTTTTTTTTATCTGTTGTAAATCTGAGTTTTCTTTTGGTATAAGAGCAATATATGCCTCTGTCCATGAATTGGGTATTTTTGCCTTTGTCAATACCTCATTCATTACCTCTAACATCAAAAAATTGCATCAAAAAATTCTTGTAATGTCTTATATAGTTCTGCTAGTAGTCCATCAGGGCCAGGAACTTTCCAGTGTTTTGCCTATTTATCATCTCTGTCAATTCCATCATTGTTATTTTCCCTTCTAACATTGACTTAATTTCATCTGTTATTTTAGGTAATTCTGCATCTTGCAAATATTGTTTAACTTTTTCTTCTTCAATTATCTCTTGATCATATAATTTCTCATAGTACATTTGTACTATTTCTTTCTTTTCTTCATTCTCATAACAAACAGTTCCATTCTCATCTATTAGTTGCAGTATCCTTTTTTGCTTCTTCTCCTTTTTCAATTTATATGCTAGCCATGTTCCTGGTTTATTTGCATTTTCAAAGAAATTCTGTTTAGCTCTCCTAATTTTTTGTGCCACTTCTTCGTTTTCTATTAGCCCCAACTTGTGCTTGACTATATCCATTAGTCTTTTAAGATTCTTTTGTTATGGATATCTTTGTAGTTCTTTCTCTAATTTCTTATAATCCTCTTCTAGTATCTGCTGTGCTTGTCTTTTTTAATATTCCTTCTTGTATAAGTTATAATCAGTCCTCTGATATAAGCCTTCATAGAATTCCATACATTTTGTAGTGAAGTTTCCTCTTTTTTATTTTCTTGAAAGAAGAAAGCCAATTTTTTTTCTATATTTTTTAGGAATTTTTGTTCCTTCAAGATTGAATTATTCAAAGTTCATCTTGGTCTTTTCTTTTGTCTCTTCCACTTGACTCATATAGGATTGTGGCCTGTCTGAGTACTTGTTTCAATGTTTATATTTTGTACATTTGAGATCAATTCTGTTGACATCCAAATCATATTACTTCCTGATCATGATAAATGTCTATTTGAATAAAATGTATATTGTCTATTCTTGGTATTCAGTTGTCTCCAAACATCTTGACTACTTAGTTCCTCTGCCATCTAGAAAAAAGATTTCAGTAGTGTCTTTCTGTTTTTTTATTTATTTTCTGTGTTTTGTAGTCCCACTTTGTATCCACTATCGCATTAAAGTCTCCTAGAATACATATATTGTCATATTCCAGTTCTATTATTTTCTTGTGTAGTTTTTTTTATAAAACAACTCTTACTTATCATTTGGTGCATACAGGTGAAACTCGAAAAATTAGAATCTTGTGCAAAAGTTCAATTATTTCAGTAATGCAACTTAAAATGTGAAACTAATATATGAGACAGACTCATTACATGCAAACCAAGATAGTTCAAGCCGTGATTTGTCATAATTGTGATGATTATGGCTTACAGCTCATGAAAACCTCAAATCTACAATCTCAGAAAATTAGAATATTACATGCAATCAATAAAACAAGGATTGTACATAGAACAGTATTGGACCTCTGAAAAGTATAAGCATGCATATGTACTCAGTACTTGGTGTGGGCCCCTTTTTCAGCAATTACTGCCTCAATATGCCGTGGCATGGAAGCTATCAGCCTGTGGCACTGCTGAGCTGTTATGGAAGTCCAGGATAGCGGCCTTCAGCTCTTCTGCATTGTTCTGTCTCATATCTCTCATCTTTCTCTTGGCAATGCTCCACAGATTCTCTATGGGGTACAGGTCAGACAAGTTTGCTGGCCAATCAAGCACAATAATCCCATGGTCATTGAACCAGGTTTTGGTGCTTTTGCAGTGTGGGCAGGTGCCAAGTCCTGCTGGAAAATGAAGTCAATATCCCCATAAAGCTCATTTGCGGAAGGAAGCATGAAGTGCTCCAAAATCTCCTGGCAGACAACTGTGTTGACCCTGGACTTAATGAAGCATGGTGGACCAACACTAGCAGATGACATGGCTCCTCAAATCAACACAGACTGTGGAAACTTCATACTGGACTTCAAGCATCTTGAAGTGTATGCCTCTCCATTCTTCCTCCAGACTGTGGGTCCTTGGTTTCCAAATGAGATGCAAAAGTTGTTCTCATCAGAAAAGAGGACTTTGGACCACTGAGCAACAGACCAGTTCTGTTTTTCTTTAACCCAAGTAAGATGCTTCTGACGTTGCTTGTTGTTCAGGAGCAGCTTACAAGAGGAATGTGACATTTGAAGCCCATGTCCAGGATCCGTCTGTGTGTGGTGGCTCTTGATGTACTGACTCCAGCTTAAGTCCACTCCTTGTGAAAGTCCCCAACACTTTTGAATGGCCTTTTCCTGACAATCCTCACCAGGCTGCGGTCATCCCTGCTGCTTGTGCATCTTTTTCTTCCACACTTTCCCCTTCCACATAACTTTCTATTAATGTGCTTTGATACAGCACTTTGGGAACATCCAACTTCTTTTGCAATTACCTTTTGAGGCTTTCCCTCAATGATAGTTTTCTGCACAACTGTCAGGTCAGGAGTCTTTCCCATGATTGTGATTCCTACTGAACCAGACTGAGAGACCATTTAAAGGCTCAGGAATCCTTTGCAGGTGTTATGGCTTAATTAGCTGATCAGAGTGAGACACTTTGAGCCTAGAATATTGAACCTTTTCACAATATTCTAATTTTCTGAGATTGTTGATTGGGATTTTCATAAGCTGTAAGCCATAATCATCTCAATTATGACACATCACTGCTTGAACTATCTTGCTTTGCATGTAATGAGTCTATCTCATATATTAATTTCACCTTTTAAGTTGCATTACTGAAATAAATGAACTTTTGCACAATATTCTAATTTTTTGAGTTTCACCTGTATATTGCAATTAAAAGTATCTTTTGATTATTGTCTATTTTTCCCATCATCAATACCCTCCCTTCTTCATTTGTAAAGATTAATTTAGCTTTTATTGTATTCTTAATATACAGTATAAGACTACTCCTCTTTTATTTTGTTGCACCAATGATGCATACAAATTACCAAGTCTTGGATAGTCCAATATTTGTACGTGCTGTTTTTTAATATGTATTTCTTGTAAGCATATTATATCTAATTTTATTTTTTCTAATTTGTGAAATGTCTTTTTCCTTTTGATTGCCAAATTCAGTCCACTTATGTTTATAGACATTAATTTCTTCTCTTCTGCCATTATTTAAACTTTTTTTACAGGATTTATGGCTCTCGTTGTCCTTCGTTCTCTTAGCTCTTTTGGTTCCACCCTTCCACCAATTACTCCTTCTCTTTTTCCTTCTTCTCTTTTTTCTTTATTCCTTTCTTCAACCATCTCAAAGTTTCATTATTTCTCCAACTTTTATTCTCGCTTCATCTTTTCCTCTGAAGTATTAATCATAAAATTGCTCTGCTTTCTCTGTTGAGTCTAATCTATGTCTTTGTACTTGCCAGATGAACATCAAAACTTATGGAATTGGCTATCTATAATTCACTCCTTTCTTAATTAGAATCTTTGTCAAGAATTGGTATTCTCTTCTCACGTTTCTCACTCTTCTTGGTACTTGTTTTAAGACTGTGATCACCTTCCCTTTATATTTCAATGGGTCATCCCTTGCTTTCTGTAATATTTCTGTTTTAATTGTCTTCTTAATTAATCTCATATGTACTTCTCTAGGTAACATTTCTCATTGTATATCTGGTGTACACTTGGAATACTTCATCAATTCTAACCATCTTTCTTTCTTTTGGTATTTCCATAGCTTCTGCTAATATTTTTGTCATTATCTCTGCAAGATTTTCTCCCTTTTCTTCCTCCACATTTTGGAATCTTAGATAAAAATCAGCTCAATTCATCTCAAACAAAATCATTGTCTTTCCTTTGTCTTTTTGTGCCTTAGCCACTCTCCTCACCACAGCTGCCCATGAAGTAAGGCACTCAGCTGAAAGGCTGCCTCAGGATGGACATGGCAAGGTTCAGTTGCCTTTTGGGCCTGTCTCTCACCATCCTTCCCTGCTTGGATGTTTTGCAAAGGGCCAGACAGCAGGTAGTGTCAAATAAGGACAAGCCATGGCAGCTACCTTCCAAGCAGCTTCAGCTGTGAAGGGAAGCAGGAAAAGTTCAGCCAAGTCATCTCCTCCTTCTTGGCCTGAAACATACACACAGAGCAAACACACACATCTCATGGCACTGGAGGGACTCGCCCACATGCTGTCTCCTCACAGAAGGTCCTGGAGTGCATCATGAAATTCAGCCTCTTGGCACTCTGGGGTGTGGGCGAGTCCCTCTGGCACCATGAGATGTGTGCATGTTTCTCTGTGTGTATGTTTAAGGCCAAGAAGGAGGAGATGACTTCCTGCCATCTGACCCTGTGCAAAGGCAGCCACCTAAAAAACTGGTTTGAGTCTCCCAGTCCTATCACTCCACAAGCTAAAGCCAGGTAATGGGGGGAGTGGGGGATGAAGAAAGTGGTGGTCATGGGTGAAAAAGCAGGGAGAGTGAGTAAGCAGCCCCTGAAGGAGGGGAATGGGGCAGAGGTAAGTGAGATGATCTAGAGAAGGATGAGACTGTGGAGAAAACATGTGGAAGCAAGCAGGGTGGTGAGTGGGGTATCCTTCAGAAAGGCAGGATGCATGGGTGCTTGGCCTGAACACCGTGGCTTGTTTTGTAGGATCTGGAACTTAGCAGGATCTTCTGTTTTAGAAATTAATTGTGCCCCTTGCCCTAAAGGAAATTTTTCTTTGAAGCCAAGCACTGCTCCATCTCTCCAATTGGCCTTTGTATTCCTTACCATGGCCAGCCCCCCCCCCCCCCCCCCCGCTGCCTTTTGCTGATCCAAGCTAAGGAACTTGAGTTTACTTCATGAATCTCACTCTGCTGGCTTTCTGTCCTTCCCCCCTCCTGCTCATTTAAATTTCTCATCTTTCCCCAGGCTCTAGACTCAATTTAGTGAGCAAAGCAGATGCGTGAGGTGGGGAGGGAAGAGCTGGGGGGAGGGGTTGGGATTGAATCTTGGCCATCATATTGGAGGTTTCATTAAAAGTCCTTTTTAAAAAGTGTGACTATCCCCTTCACATGGGATCGCCTGGCAGTGAGGAGGAAGAAGGAGAAGGGGGCAGCTGCTAGCAGAGAGGGGAATATTTCTGGAACAAGAGGAACCAGGAAGAGAGAAGGCAATGAAACTTGCAAGAGCAGAGGCAGGAGAGCAAAGCAAGTGAGTGAGTGGTCTGCTAGCTGGGAGGCCTTATTGTTCTCCCTTGCTCCCAAGGGAGCCAGGTAGCACCCAGCTCCTTGCATGAGAAGCAACCGAAGGATCTTCTTGCCACGAGTGCCTTCCTCGTTCAGATTCCCCACCTCCCTCTAGTGGCCCTCAGCCAAGTGCAGCTGCCCCACCAACTGAGGAGAGAAGCGGACTAGCTTAGGCAACACCAACACAACCTGCGCCCAAAATCTTTCATCTTGAAATGTTTCTTCTCAAAGGGAGGAGTGAAGTAGGCTCCTTAAACAAAAAATTCTCATTCGGGGTAGCCCTCAACTTACAGCCACAACTGAGCCAAAATTTCCATTGCTAAGCAAGATTTAAGTGAGTTTTGTTATTATAATTGCCACTATTAAGTGATGTTCAGTAATAGCAAATAAATAGAGATTGTATTTTGTTGAGGCCTTTGAGGCAAGTGGCCGGGAGGCATAACTGCTACATAATATGACCTTAAGTGTGTGGTGAGTGATGTTCAGTTGATTACACCCACCCAGTCACATGACCACCAACCATGCCTACCCAGCCAGTCATTAGGGCAAAGAACAGGTTGTTAAATTATTTGAATCCCACCACTGCAGAAGAGCTTGTATTCACTCATAGCCACTGACCTTTATATACTACTATTGTATTATAGCCATTACATAATGATGATAACTTTTCCACTATATTACCACTCTATTCCTTTGAATGGCTCATGTCCAGACACATAACAGGTTTTTTTGAACTACTTAAGCTCACTTATTCTAAGAATATCTATTTACTGTTATTCATTTCTTGCTTGGACAATTTTAAATCTTCCTTGGTTTGTGGTTTTCATCTTATTTCACTTTGTTTAAATACTTTATGTGTAACTTTTCATTTATTTTTTAAGACTTTTACCATTTTTCAACATTTATATGTTATTTTACATGGCTGAAGGCCACTCATACAGAAATAAATGGTTTTAAATTAATATCTGAGATCTGTAACTCAGGTATTGTAAGCATAGCAAGAATTTTTGCTTCATAAATAATTGCATGTTACTCAGTAATTGCATGTTACAGCTGGGCCTCAAGGTGAAAGAAAAACTTTAAAAAGCGAAGCAACAAACAAATATTTTGCAGAACCTTGCTGATATTTTCTGAGTATTTAAGACTAGATGCACTTTCTTTAAATTGATTTAAGTGGTGTGACTTTGGCATAATTCCATTCTTTAATATTAATGTGCAGGAGAACTTTAAACTGTGAATTGAGTGATAGTTTCACAGAGAGTTGTCACATCCTAACCAAAGCTTATTAGAACCTCCTGAATTCAATGTGATTCCCTCCAGTTTTTATTTATTTAATAAGACTATATACTTTTTTCATGAAACAAGAATGCTTTACAGGTGTAGCAATAGTTTCTTCTTTATTTTAAAATCACTAGAAAGCAGAACTATTATCATTTGATTACAAACACATGAACCCTTGGTTCATTTTGTATGTGCTTTGAATTGTAGGTCAGCTACAATTTCAATTCTCCTTCTTGCAAAGTGGACTTTAAAAAAACACTTATGTATATTGAAAGACTACTCTAAATGAAGACCAAGAGAGAGTGAAAAGAGGAATGGGATAGTTAAAATAGGGGTTTATCATTTATATATTTATAAAGAATGTTTGTATTATTTGTATAACTTTTTAATATTTACAAAATCCTTTTAAGTGGTTAATAAATAAGGCATTGTAGAACAGATAATAGAAAAGACGGGAAACTATGTACATTAAAGAGTTTATTTTGAATTACAAATACTATGTAGCCCGTGTTTCAATTTGTAATTTTATTATGTGCATATTTAAATGGAAAATATAAATAAACCAAAATGGTTTCTGTTAATACAGAATAAAATAACCTGAGAAAAGGTGGACAAGTTTTTCTTGTTGAGGCAATGCTGCAAAACTAGGTTCTACTGCAGTTAGGAGATTTGATTTCTAACAGCTGAATTATTTTCCACTGAGAAGTTCTACCTTGCTGAGTCCTATTGAAATAAACAGGATCTGTTAATTTGGAGTTGAATTTTAGGCCAATCAATTATGATCTGTTTCTTAATTGCAACTTAATTGCAACTAAAGATCTTTAAACTTTTGTAAACAATTCATGTATTAGGAAAAGGTTGCTGAACACATGAGGTCATATTATGTAGCATTTAATTTATTATCTTAAAACTACTCCAGGGGATTTTATAGAATAGAATAGAATAGAATAGAATAGAATAGAATAGAATAGAATAGAATAGAAATCTTTTATTGGCCAAGTGTGATTGGACACACAAGGAATTTGTCTTGGTGCAAATGCTCTCTGTATACATAAAAGAAAAGATATATTCGCTGAGAGTCAAGAATCATAAGGTACAACGCTTAATGATAGTCATAGGGTACAATAAGCAGTATAATCATACCAGGAAACAGTCCATATAAATCATAAGGATACAAGCGAAATGTTACAGTCATACAGTCACAAGTGGGAGGGGATGGGAAATAAGGAGTGATGAGAAGATTAATAGTAGTGCAGACTTTGTAAATAGTTGGACATAGTTTGTTTAGCAGAGTGTTGGGAATAGTTGGGAATTGTTTGTTTAGCAGAGTGATGGCATTCAGGAAAAAACTGTTCTTGTATCTAGTTGTTCTGGTGTGGAGTGCTCTATAGCATCTTGAGGGAAGGAGTTGAAACAGTTTATGTCCAGGATGTGAGAAGTCTGTAAATATTTTCACAGCTCTCTTTTTGACTCATGCAGTATACAGGTCCTCGATTGAAGGCAGGTTGGTAGTAATTGTTTTTTCTGCAGTCCTAATTATCCTCTGAAGTCTGTGTCTGTCCTGTTGGGTTGCAGAACCAAACCAGACAGTTATAGAGGTGCAGATGACAGACTCAATAATTCCTCTGTAGAACTGTATCAGCAGCTCCTTGGGCAGTTTGAGCTTTTTGAGTTGACTCAGAAAGAATATTCTTTGTTGTGCTTTTGTGATGACGTTTTTGATGTTAGGTGTCCATTATAGGTCATGTGATATAATAGAACCTAGAAATTTGAAGGTCTCTACTGTTGATATAGTGTTGTCTGGTATTGCAAGAGGTAGCAGTATGGGAGGGTTTCTTCTTAAGTCTACCACCATTCCTATGGTTTTGAGTATTTTAAATTACCCCAGGGGATTTTATCACACTAACATCTTTTGAAATGATAATCTGTGATTAACAACAATACATTTTTAACATATGTTACTAGGTTTCTGGCATGTTTACAATTTTAGCAAAAATACTGTTGAAGTTTCTATCATGATTTTTTTTTTGCTTTTGAAAGTCTTCTGGTTCAATTTTTCACAATTTTATGGGTTTCTAGCAAAATATATTTTGTTAAGGAAAAGAATAGATTCTTTTTTATGACAAGTGTATATTTTCTTGAACTGCCTATTGACTATTCCATTTTTTTCCAGGTTTTCTTCAGCGGTCATTCCAGGGCTGTATGCAGTTTATTCATGTGGATGATCAATTGGTGGATTTACATGCAATAGAGCAAAGAAAGTTGGGAAGTTTTGCCAATATTAGCATTGATATGTGTGCCATTATTGATCGGTAAGCAGTAAGTAAGGTGGATGATAATTATATAATAAAATAATTTGGAAATCAGTATTGTTTTTCTAAATTTATTATTTAATTAACTGTTACCATGGGTAACTACATTTGCAATAAGCATCAAAAGATTTGTCTATTTAGTAGTAATTACTAAATGATGCATAGCAATGAAATCACACCTTTTCAACAACCATCCTTTGCCATCTGGAATAATACCACTTTTCTAATTTCTTAATATGATTCTTTTAGCCATCCTTATGTTTGATCCAACCAAAATTCATGACAAACAATTATTATCTTGATAGCAGTCCTGATTGCATGTTTGCACTAACTTGATAAGATCTTATGAATGAAGGAATGCTCTTATGTATCAATACATCAGTACTTTTGGTGGAGGGATTTTAAGAACGTTGCAAAAAGGTGGCTATGCATCATCTATAAATATAGTTGGTTGTTCAGTTTGTTATGGAAATTTCCAAGTATTAAGTTTCACCCATTTGATAATGCGAATAGAAAATGATATGAATTTCAGATATTTGATTTGAGTCAGATTAGCTATTCTTATGATATTGCTAGTAGCATTTTTGGTTTAGAATCATCATAATTATGTATTCTATATGAATGAATTACTAGAAAGGCTATAAATGTTGGGGGAGGGGTTTAATGCTTAAGAATAAGAATTGTTTTCTGCTGGAATGTTGTTAACAAATGTTAATGAAAACATATATTTCTTTCAGTTGAATTTGGAGATTTTAAGTTAGATTAAATATATGAAATATTTTATTAATTCTTTTCAGTAAACTAAGACACCTACTTATCATAGAAGTTACATGGTTGCCAATGATCAATATGCTGTTCAGACAGCAGCTCATCTTATATCAATGCCTCTTTTCTTTTCACTGACATACTAAGTTAATCAAATCTTTATTATGGTAAAAGACTATCACAGACAAACTGGCTTCATTGTCATACCCCAGATGCTCTGGTTATATATAAGAATTGTCATCCAGCACATTGCACAGCAGTTATTATTCACAAATAATCCCTCCCAGAAGCCTAGTTCTTTCCAAGCAGAATATATATGGATTTTTATCCCTGGGATGGAGTGTCAAAATGCTACGTTTATAGGAAAATTTCTGAATAGGTCATTATAAATTATATTTAAAATATTTCTATGTTGATGAAAATCTGGCAGTGAACTTTCGGAATGTACATAATAGAAAGAATGTTAAAATAAAGTAAAATATTAGCTATCATATTTCTTTACATCTTGACATTATTAATGATATTTTCTACAACTCATTATCTATTAGATCATTGTTTCAGAGATATTTCCATATCATAGCAGAGCAATGCTATGAACAGGAAAAAAAAATCAGTGGGAACAAAAGTTCCAACTACCTATTGGCTTCCCCATTGATTTTTCTTGTGGAAACTTGGCAGTGAGCATTGGAAATCCTTCCTTTCTTCCTTCCCTTTCTTCCTCCTTTGCTCCTTTATGCCTTCCATCCTTTCCTTTCCCTTCCCTTCCCCAAAAGCAGATAACTGGCTGCTGCTAATGGGGGGTGGAGCAAGGATTGTATATAAGTATAGGTTCTTATGGACTTGTGGGAACCTGTCAGGAATGTTAAAAATGCAGAACATGTGCCTGCAGCTTATCATTACTGCTGTGTGCAATGCTGTGCACTGAAGCAGTAGTAGCACTTAAAGAAGCCACATCATCCCCAAATTTCATTCCCTCAGGAGTTGCAACTCCTAGATTTTGAATATTTTCTGAAAATCAGCTGAGTTGAGGTACCTTGATTAGGAAAAAAAATACAATATGCACCATTTCACTCAACCTAAAGGTTACAAACATAAGAGTGTTGCACATGTGGAAACTTTGTTTTCTTTATCATAAAAGTTTATTGATCTAAACTGTAGGGTTGCTGGCATATGTTTGCAGCAATGTTTAAAATAATAAAGTATGCCAGGAGCAAAGAAAGAAGAAAATTATCTGTAGATACATTGTAAGTTATACAATTGTACAGTGGAAATCCAACTTTTAACTCACAACTCTTCTACAGTTATATTTGTAAAACTGTCTGATGGCTAGTCAGAAATCTTTTCTAAAAGAAAATGAATAAAAACTAGAAAAGAAAAGCCTGAGCTATGAACTATAAACATTTGATTCAACTGACATCTTAGTTATAAAATTGCATGCCATGGGCAAAATGTTCTTTCAGCTTCTACCTCTAATATGAAAATAATATAATAGTACTGGACTTCTTTACAGAGTTTTGTGAATTAGTTCTAAGATTTAAACAAACTGCTTGGAATATTGAAAAATATATCATCAATTCTGTGTAATATCAGGAAATTAGGTTGTAAAGTAAATTAGAAAAAGCATATTGCTGATACTAAGGAATACTCTAGATAATTAACTAATAGGCCATCTTCCACTGTTTTCCAAGCTCAAGAATTATTAGGGCTGGAAATGTCAGTCATAAAAAATAGACAAGCTGAAATTCAAGGATGCAGGCAAGCTGCTCAATAAATAATGGACAACCTTAGATTAATATATGTGGCATCAACAATATAAGCAATTTTATAGAAACATAAAAATGAGAAGTCTTCTTCTGTCAGAGCACAGTTTTCCCTAGTCCAAGATTTTGTGTTCTAGAATAACCAGTTAGATATTCCTATCAAACTCACAATCCAGCCATGAAGTTAGTGGTTACCTTTCAATTAAATCACTTGAGTCTCTCTAGTAGCCTAGTAAATTCAATTGTTTGATGATTATACTCAGGGATGGGATTCACATTTCTTAACAACCAGTTCTGTGGGCATGGCCTAATTTGTGGATGTGGCTTGGGGGTCATGTGACTGAGTGGTGTGGCTTGCTGACTGGGCATGGCTTGGTGGTCACATGACTGGGTGGGCATGGCTTTCATGTAAATATTTATGTTTAAACATTATTTAAATATTATTTAAATATCATTTAAATATTTAGGTAAATATTGATATTTTTTATAAAAAAGAGCAACTTTTACCCAAATACAGGCAAAACAGGTAGGCAGATTGAGTTGCTCCCAGAATCACAGATTCACTTAGAGATCTGTCATTCTGCAATCTGCTACCTGAGTCTGCACTAAAAAATAGAAGCTTTAGTCCTAAGGAAGGTTCAGCTCTGCTTTTAGATTAGCTAGAAAGCAAGAAATCCAATGACTTCCTGTTTCTAGCTAATCTAAATCTCCTGGCACAGCTGATAGTAGGAACACTGATAGTCGGAAAATAAAAGGAAAAATAGCAACTTACCAAAAATTAGGCTAATGCGGGCAAGTTGGATGGTATGCATGCCAGGTAAGGAGTGAGTGGGGAGGGTAGGACGGTGCGGGGCCAGCCACTGGTGCAATTTGCCAGTTGTCCGAACTGGCAGAATCATAACAACTGGTTCTATGGACCCAGACCGACCAGGTAGAATCCCACTCCTGCTTCAAACTAACAACAGAAAAATAAAAATTAATTAATTAATGAAGTGTAATGTGAAGATAATGAATTTAGCACAACTTAACCTTCAAGTGAGCTCAAAGTTCCTTAGAGTAAGTGTTATGTCGGTGGATCGGTCCCAATGAGAGACGCGAGACCAGTGACTTTCAAGCTCTTTTTATTAGGCAGTAGATTGGCTTGCTTGCATCGGATCAGCAGCGGCTTATATAGAACTTCTACCCGGCGCCGTGGCCAATGACAGCCATTCGAATCTCCCGCAATCGGCTAGGCCAATCGCGGTTGATCCATAATGGCCAATCAGTGCCGTGCACTCAGCCAATCCGAATGCTGTGCATCCCAGCCAATCAGAATACAGGATTATAAGAATGCAAATACAGAACACCCCTCCCCTCTTGGTATGGTCCTTTGTGACGTAGTCCCGTAAGTAGGCGGGGCTCCGTACTTGTCTACTGCACCTGCGCAGGTTAGTTGTTGCTTGATCTCCGACCAGTTCGGTTGGGTTCTGTGTTGCTCCCTGCCTCATCGATGGAACCGCCTGGAAGTTAGGCCTTTTGCCGTAGCTCCCTCCTGGTCTACTCGGGATGGTCGAGCTGCTGGCTCTGCTGTTCCCGCTTGGTCTTTCCGGGCTGGTTGAACTTGCTTGGCTGCTCCTTCCAGGTGAGGCTTCGAGCTGGTTGTCCGTCGGTGGCTCGGCTGGTGAGTATTGTTGGTTTCCTTCTTGTTGGGTTTGCTTATTTGGTATTGTGGGGTTTGCCTCTCTTTCTGGGCTTCTGTTTGGGCTTCCCCTTCCCTCTTCGGGTTCTTTGTGTGCCTGCGTGTCAGTTGTATTTCCCATGTTAGCCCTCGATCTTAGCTGATCGATGTGTCGCTTCCATGCTCATCCGTCGGTTGTTTGTAGCCGGTACGAGCAGGGACCTGTTATCTGGGTTATTGTTGCTGGTACCCAGAGTGGGTCCCCTGTGAGGTTTTTTGCATATATTGTGTCGCCCGGTGCGAATGTTCGGTGCTTGCTAGATGAGTCGGGGTTTTTTTCTGGGTTGTACGTGGGGTGCAGCCTTTCTAGCGGGAACCTTAATTTCCTCCCCATTAACAGTTCTGCCAGGCTTTTGTTGGTTGTTTTGTTTGGAGTTATATGTTGTATGAATAGCATTTTATTAATTTTTTCTTGTATTTCCCCTGTTTTGATTTTTTGAATTGTTTTCTTTGTAAACTGGACCATTCGTTCCGCCCTCCCATTCGCCGCTGGATATACTGGCGCTGTCAGTGCATGCTGTATTCCCCGTTCCCCTAGGAATTTTTCGGTAAACTGGGACCTGTTGTCTGATATAATTACATCTGGGAGACTATGGGTTGAGAATAATCTGTTGAGTTCTTTGATAATGGCCTCTGTGGTGGTAGTTCTCATGTTGCTTACCTCCAACCAGTTGGAGTAAGTGTCTACCATTATGAGGAAGGTGTGTCCCTTTATGGGTCCAGCAAAGTCTATGTGAATACTGGACCATGGCCCTCTGGGGGTTTCCCATTCCAGGATTGGGGCAGCGGGAGGGCTCGGCCTGGATTCTTGGCATTGCCTGCATGTTGCCACCCAAGCTTCGATTTGCTTGTCCATCCCTGGCCACCAGGCGTAACTCCTGACCAGGGCTTTAGTCTTAACGATACCCGGGTGCCCCTCATGCAACAATTCCAAGACCCTTTTCTGTAGTTTTTCTGGGATAACAAACCTGTCCCCCAACAGTAAACAACCCTTTTGAGTGAAAAGTTCTGTTTGTCGGTTTTAAAAGGTCCTGAATTGTTTGTTGTCATCCTTTTCCAGCCACCCCTTCTCCACCCAATTTAAGACCCGCGCCAGATGTTTGTCTTTATAGGTTTCATGGGCAATGTCTGACACATTCACGGGGAGATTGGGTAGTCTCTATGCTCAGGGTGGACGTTGTGGGTGCTGGGTCAGTGTCCAGGTCGGGCAAGGGAGTGTGGCTCAAGGCGTCTGTGTGTGATATTGTCTTACCGGGTCAGTGGGTTAGCCGGTAACTAACCCGGAATTTGGACCACCTTGTCATTCAAGGAATTTGGACCACCTTGTCATTCTCAGGGATAGAATGTTCGGGGTGGCCTTGTTCCCTGCCAGAATCCCTAACAGTAGCTTGTGGTCGGTGATGATGGTGAAGGTTTTGCCGTAAAGGTACTTGTGGAACCTCTTTACGGCGGCGATGATTGCCAGGGCCTCTTTGTCCAGCTGGCTGTAATTTCTTTCCGGTTTTGAGAGGGTTCTTGAAAAGAAGGTGATGGGTGCCTCTTTTCCATCCAGAAGGGTGTGGCTGAGGATGGCCCTGACGCCGAAGGGTGGTGCGTCGCAAGTGTCCACTAGTATATGATGACCATTTGGTGGGTTGCCTGGCCTCATTGGGATGGCCTCTTTCCATCCCGGCTCTATCGGCTCTTGGCGTACTGGTCCCTGGTTCTAGGGGGGTGCTATCTCATCCCCAGGGGCTGTCGTCTCGGAGTCGGGGGACAAGGGTCCGCTTGAATTGGCACACTTTAGCGATGTGGCCCCGCTTGTTGCAATGGCGGCAGATTGCATCGAGGAACCGGAATTCTGACCATGGATTGTCACCCCCACACCCGGCACACTAGAACCCCAACTTACGGCCTCGCCATTCGTGCTGGTCTCATTCTGCCTGGAGTCGGTGGATGTCCTTGTCCTCGGTGTCGGAGAGGGAGTCGAGGTCGCCATGATGGGTGGTGGCAGCCTGGTTCAGGCTCGGCGGCCTGGTTCAGGGTACTTCTCCAGGGTCAGGGTCGCCTCGGTCATCGTCGGCCAGTTTGCTGCGCTCGTCTGCCGCATCCGAGCCACCGATTTCCTAGTCGCCTCTGCTGCGGCTGCTTCAGCAAGGGCGTCGGTGAGGGAGATGTCGCCCTTTGCCATTAGCCGGCTCTGCAGGACTGGGTCTTTGAGCCCAAGACGACAGGGTCTCGTAGGGCTTCATCCATGTCGGTGAAGCCGCACATGTCCCCGAGGTTCCGTAGATCAGCCAAGAAGTCGCTGATACTCTCACCCTCCTTCTGGTCCCTTCGATAGAAGTCGTGCCATTTGATGAGGGTGGCACAGCGGGTGCATAGTGGCTCTGCAACAGGGGTTCGAGGTCAGCCCAGTACATTGCCTTTATGTCCTCGGGCTTGGCGAGGGCTTTCACCATCTTGAAAACTGCAGGCCCACAGTGTGTCAGGAATACAGCCCTTTTTTTCTCTCCGTTCGCATCCTTAAGGTTGCTGCTTTCCAGGAGCATGAGGAATCTATCGATGTAGGATTCCCAGTCCTCTGCAGCCTGGTTGAAGGGTGCGGGTGGCGCGGTGCTGCTGGCCATCTTGTTGGTTGCCTGTGCCACGGTGCCACGTGCATGGTGGGTCTTTGTCTCACGATCCCACCCTCGTCGCCAGTGTTATGTTGGTGGATCGGTCCCAATGAGAGACGCGAGACCAGTGACTTTCAAGCTCTTTTTATTAGGCGGTAGATCGGCTTGCTTGCATCGGATCGGCGGCGGCTTATATAGAACTTATACCCGGCACCGCGGCCAATGACAGCCATTTGAATCTCCCGCGATCGGCTAGGCCAATCACAGTTGATCCGTAACGGCCAATCAGTGCCGTGCACTCAGCCAATTTGAATGCTGTGCATCCCAGCCAATCAGAATACAGGGTTACAAGAATGCAAATACAGAACAGTAAGCATGCATCATATGTTTGAATGGCACTTTGGGCAAGAAAAACTTTATACCTCTTTTGTGCATCAAAAACCTCTGAAATTCTCTTTACATTTTTAATTTTGTGGATATGGCAAATTACCTGTAAATATCTGGGCTATTCTAGTAACGATGTGGAACCTGTTAAAAATGAATAAATTTTCCTCTTCTATTTTATTTTTTGTATTATGGGTGTAGAAATTAAAATAATAATGGGATATACAGCATATTAGCATCAATTGCTGGTTACTATTATGCCAATAATACTATGGAGAATAATCCTTGAATATTATCCCTTTCTATAGCAAATAAGAATCTCCCTTTCCAGTATAAGGTTTTATTCAAATGTTATGTGTGAACCATTGAATCTGTTTCTGCATGCTTTCCAGAAATGTTTTTTCATGGTTACCCTGCCAGTAATACCATTTTTACTTCAAACTTGAATTATTTGTGAATACTGCTGTTTTATAGTAGAAATCCATATCAGGCTATGAGGTAGTGATAAAGGTTTATCATTATTACTTGAGTAAAAATAATCATGGAAAATAGATACTCAAAATTGCATTTCACTATATTTTGAATCCCAGAAGCATATTTTTGTGCTATTGCAACCGCACTGGCAAGGTCATTTTTTCTCTTAACTTTATCTTGTTGACAAATCAGACAAGGTTAATGTCGATATATTTTTCTAAATAGTAGTAATGGTGCTTACCACCCACTCTGAAGGTTGAGAGTTCAATCCTAGGTAGCGGCAGATATTTCTCTCTTAGAGTACAAACTCCAAATAGGCATCAGGAAAGGCATCCTGCCAGTAAATTCTCAGCTCCATCCAGTCACCTCAACTTTATTTCAAATTAAGAAATTACAGGATCATAAAAAGGGAGTGTGTGTGTGTGTGTGTGTGTGTGTGTCTGTTTCTGTGTCTGTGTCTCTCTCTCTGTGTGTGTCTTTTTTCTTAAGTTTTTGCGGGTATCTATACGTATGGTATTCAGCTTGGTTCTGGTGATTAGTGTTTTGGCAACGGAGTTTATCTGTGCTGGGTGGTGGTGGGATTGGGCGTTGAGATAGCAGTTGGTGTGTGTTTTCTTCTGGTATATGGTGTTTCCTAGTGTGCCATCTGTTTTTTGTAAATTAGTACATCTAGGAATAGTAGTTGTTTGTTTGTTTCTGTTTCCATGATGAATTTGATTTTGGGGTGTGTGCTCTTTAGGTGTGTTAGGAAATTGTTTAGGTTTTCTTTTCCATGGGGCCAAATCACAAATGTGTCATCGATGTATCTTAACCAGAGTTTGGGTTTGTGGGTGGCATTAGCTAGGGCTCTGGATTCGAATTCTTCCATGAACAGGTTTGCAATGACGGGTGACAGTGTTAATCCCATAGGGGCTCCTTTAATTTGCTTGTATCTTTTTCCTTTGTATATGAAATATGTGTTGGTTAAGCAGTGTTCTGTTAGTTCCATGAGGTGTTTAGCTGGTTGGTATTTATTTTTGATGATTTCAAGAGTTTATTTTATCGGGACTTGAGTGAATAGTGAAACTACGTTGAAACTTACAAGCAGATTTTCTTGTTTCACATATAGATGTTTGATCATTTCCAAGAGGTGGTATGAGTTTTGTACATGTGAAGCTGCTGCTTCAGCATGGGGCTGTAGCTGCTTTGCTAAGTGTTTAGCTAGATTTTGTAGTGGTGCTCCTCTGGAGCTGACTATGGGTCTCAGAGATATGCCTTCTTTGTGTATTTTTGGGAGGCCGTATAATTTGGGGCATCTGGAAGATTTTTGTCTTGGGATGATAGTCTGTTGGATCTCTTTGCTCATGTGGCTGGTTATAATTTTCTTCTTGGTTAATTTTTCCAAATATGTGGTTGGGTCTGTGTTTATGGGTTTGTATGTGGGGTCTTGGAGTAGGTCTGTCAATTTTGTTTCATAGTCTTTTCTGTCCATTACTACTGTGGCATTCCCTTTGTCTGCTGGAAGTATGATTATGCTGCTATCTCTTTTCAGGATTTATAGTGCTTTAATTTCTTCTTTCTGCAAGTTGCTTTTGGGTAGTTTGCTTGTGCATAAGATCTTGGTAATTTGGTGTCTTATTCTATCAGCTTCATCTGTATTTAATTTGGTTAGGATCATCCCAAGAGAAAAATCTTCCAGATGCCCCAAACTACTGCTGTACCAGAATGGTTTTTTCTTCATCCTGATTGGTTGGGAGTCTTGGTCTGTGTTTATTAGTCTTGGAGTTTGCTGTGTTCTGTTCGACGAACACAATAGAGAAACCTGATGATGACAGATCAGATTCTGCCGAAATGTTGCTACAACTTTAAAAGCACAACTATAATGACATGGGAAAATACCCGAACAAAGCTGAATACCATATATATATATAAATACACACACACACACACACACACACAAACATTCTTAGAGTGAAATTGTATTGTGAAATTTATTGTGAAAAAACATGTGCATTATATAATCAGATTTATGATGCAAATAGTATATATTACTTTAACCATGTAATTGCGATATTTGCATTTAAGTCTTCAGCATAAAGTGTTTCCTATGCTTTCCATTCAGTTTTCTAATCCATTGTGCAATTCCTCAGAAATTAAGTTAGTAATGTAGCAGATTTAGTAACAAATCACAAACACAGTCCAGCATTAGTGGGAAAGCTTATTTAATAGGTTTTCTGGCAGGAATCTTGTTTAAGAAAAGAGTATAGTCGATAAAGCTATGCAGACATAAAAAAGTGGAACTAATATTCTCAGAATAGTTGCTATTTAAATATCAGCAATGTGGGACATCTGCTAAACTTTGCAACCAAAGCAGTTTCACTTTGCTTCAAAAACTTTTTAATGTATTCCTTTAAACAATTTTGTGTTCTAGCTGTAAGAGCATCCCAAAGTCTTGTAATAAAATTTAAAATCATGTTACCTTTTAAATTCAGCAGCATAAGCCTAGCATAAGTTCTCATTTAATATATATTTATATTAATATTATATCTTATTTAATGTGCAATTATATTTGTCTAAATGTGCATTTATATTATATTATATTATATTATATTATGTGCATAAAGTATATCCATATGCATTAAATTTCTCTTAATACAAAAACGCATGTGTTTAATCTACACATCACACTTCAGTGGTGGTATTCGACTGGTTCTGCCTGGTTCTGGAGATCCGGTAGGAGCAATGAGCAGCGGAGACTGAACTGGTTCTCTCTACTGCTCTAATGGCTCTGCTGTTGGGCCCAGCCACCCACCCGGGCTCCCATACTCACCTCTATCCACTGAATTTGAAGTATACCTGTTTTGCGCAACATAGAATAGTGCCGTGCAGCAGCTGTTGAAGTGTTCAGGAGATCGTGCAAGCTTCCAGGAGGCGAGGTAGAATGCCTCCGCACTTGCGCAAACACCTCTGCACCTGTGCAAAGTGCTCATTTGGCATGCGCGTGCATGCAAAGTATATGCACAAGCGCAAACTGCAGCCACAAACCACACCCACCGAACCAGTGGCAACAATATTTGAATCCCACCACTGTCACACTTCTTATATTATTAATCACAAAGTCAAGGTACGTAAACTGTTAAACAACAAATGCTATGCAATGTTCCTAAATGTGTTTACAGTAAGAACTTTATCTTTAAAAGTTGACACTGGGACTTGATTATTTAAACAAAAACAAAAACAAATCAAAGCCTTGTGCTTGAGCTGTCTTCTTTTCTATTAATATTTCTTTTTTCCATATTTGTTAACTGTCACACAAAAAGTCTGGCAAATATGTTTCAAAAAAGGCCCCAAAATATCACCAATAAGACATTTTCATTGTTGTCAATCATTTGGACATAGGAGCTAGATAACCTTTTAAAAAGTTGTTCCATGCATGCTGATTATGACTCAATTTATGATCATTCTGCACTGAAATCTTTTAAAGATGTATTTCTCCTTTTAAAATTGATCTATAACCATGAAGGTGTTAAATCTGCTCTTTATTTTCTAGTGAATGTGAAATAGGCAAATGTCAGTCCATTATTATCATTAGTTCTTTAGAATGTCAAGAGAGACCAACAATCATAGACAATATGCTTTTTATGAAGTGAAATTATAGAGACACACTTTGCAAAAGAATTTACCAATCCTGTCATATTCTTACATCACAGGAGATGTCACTTAAATGCATTTTATTATACTTATTTGTTAGCTTTAAAAGACTGAACAATAATTCCTAGATGTTACACCATTCCTGAAGTTGTCATGTGTAGGATGTGAAATCTTCGCAAATCTTATGACAGATACTTTGAAAAGATTACTAGAAATGAATGAGTAATTTGTTAGATTCTGAAGTGAATCAGCCTGATCTGCATTTTGGATGGATGGGGAGATCACATTTTGGGATGTGTTTTGACCTCTGAATTTCATAGATTTCTGAATCCAGTGCTTATAATATAACAAAGTGATTTCCTCAACTTGTAGACTAAGGGCAAAGTTAAACTTCTGTGCAGTCTATGTTGCTAAAGTTTCTCTTGTTTTACCATTGTCAAATCTTAAAATGAAATCTGTATGAATGTGTGAAAGGAACAAAGAACAATTTTAAGGCTTTCTCACAGGTTCTGTGTTAGTCAATTTCATCCCAACACCAAAAGATTGTGAAGGACTCAGACTGGAAATGCAAAAGTTTGTTAAAGGAATTGCTGACACAGAAAGTTGCAGTTGTGGTGAATGTAACATATGGTGGGACACTACTGCCTAGCAACAAGAAAGTTACAAGTCAGAAAGACATGCTAGAGGGATGCATACATAGATATATAAACTTTGGTAACTTCTAGTTTATTATAATAGTAAATGTCACACCTCTTTTGATAAGAAAGCTTATGAACATAAACGTGCAACATATGAAACATGCAAGTGTAAAGTAGAAGAATTCAGTCAAAAGAAATATGTGCTAAGGAACCAATGGGTGATTGTTAGGGTGTTATCTTCCTTAATCATAACTGTTTAAAATGTGTGCTTGTGCATTATTTGAGGTCTTGGATCCTTTAGCTGCTGAGACCCTTTTGCTGAAGTAAACCAATAAAAGCTGGACAAAGCCATTTCTCATGTCTGGTGGTCTGCATTGCCAGAGAATATATTGGGATCATGATGGACCTTTCAGAGCACCCTTAAGTAAAAAGCAAAAGATTGGAAAACAAAATTCCTACTAAAGGAGCTCCATAGTAAATGCTCCCTAGTTAGCATAGATTGCAGAATGACTATGGTGTATTCAGTACTGTTCTACAGAAAGAGAAAGAAATAAGTTTTTCAGTACACATTATATACACTTGTCTGATATGAAGCTGTAATGCTACTAATACCACTTTATATATAAAATGTATAATGGCTGATATGAAATCATAAATGTCATCATCTTAGGCAACCAACACTTTCTCTTTTAGCTCTAACTATGCCTGTAGCAACTGCAGTGAGGATGTGGTATAAAACATAATAAAAATCAGAACAGAAAGCTGAAGCTCTGGGGTTAGGAGAGAAAGGATTGATTTTGGTCCCAAAGCATATATATTTGGGGGGGGGGGGAAGGATTGCTTCCCAGATTGTCCATAAGCTTCACAATTTGTAAAAAAAACCAGGGTTGATCCTGTTGCAATTCAATCAGCCTTGAAATCCAAATTCTCTTCCATAAAGGAAACCAAATTCCTATAATGAAAGATCCTTTCTGTCACTATTTCCAATGAATATAATTCCACTCGCTGAATAATGATTTCACTATCAGACTTTTCTTGATTAGAGATTAAGAAATGTTTAATATAATAGTCTCTATTAACTAAAAATGTTAGTCTGTACCCTGCATTTTGGGATGACAGAAGGTGACCCCAAATTTATTTCAAGTATCTGAAGAAATGTCATAGTAATAGTAATAGTTTCTTTCATATTTGGTTTTTTCAAAGTTAAATGTATATAGTTCCGTCAAGCTCTCCTTGATGGACTATCTTTCCATTTCTCATCTTTACTCTATTCTAATTTGTTTTAATATGTCAGCATTAAAAATATTCTCACTTTACTAGTTTGGAGTTAACATGATCTGAAAAATGCTTTCATCAAAGCAGCTTAAACAATATAAAATCAAAGGACTGGATGGGACCTTGGAGGTTGTTAAGCCTGGGTTCCCAAACCAGGGTTAAGGAGACAAGCTAAACAGAATGTGCAGCGTTAGTCAGATAGGCATACAGATAAATGTGTGAGATAAGTTTGTATGTTAGTTAACATACAGTAAAAATAACAGATACGCTTGTGTTATCAAAAATATAGTTTATTCCATTTAGAGTTATAGCATAGTCAAAATAACAGTCCATTAGTCATGTATCGTTTTTAGTCAGTCCATTCAAGGATATTCAATTAGCAAAGTCCGTGTAGAATATCCAATGTCAGTTCACTTACAATAAATCAGTCCTCTCACAGTTGATAAATCAACAGTCCTTTCTCTCTCCCGTTCCAGTAGGGAAAAACTCAGTCTTCAGTCTATCCAGTAATTAGGGATCATAAAGTCAGAGAGAGCAAGCTGCCATGCCTTGCTTCTTTTATGGTGCTTTTACAACCACTCCCTTAATTATATTCTTACAATTAAAGTTACAGACACTTTAACTAACAAACCATGATAACATATTTATTATTTTACCTAAACCAGATAGGGTAAACAATGTTATCCCTAACATTCTCCCCTTTTAGGTAATAATAATACTATAACTATTTACATCTTTAAATCATATTTGTTACAACTCTCTTTAAACTTAATTACTCCTTGAGCTTTTGTAAATTGGTCTGCAATGTTTTCTTCCGTCATGCAGTATTCCAATTTAATTAGCCCATTTTTTACAGATTCTCTAACATTTAAGTATCTTAAATCAGTATGCTTTGATCTAGTTTTTACAGCAATATTAGTAGCTAACTTTATGGCTGTTTGGTTATCCTCATACACAATAATGGAATCTTTAACAGTTATACCCATGTCTAATAATAACTGTTTGTACAAAATTAAATCAGTGCATAGTAATGACAGACATGAAAATTCCGCTTCCATCGTGGACAAGCTGATATGCTGTTGTCTGATTGACCTCCACCCTATTAGTGTCTTACCAAATAATATAGCCATCCCAGGTGTTGATTTTCTAGTGTTTATGTCAGTTGCAAAACTTGCATCTGCATAGGCACTAAGACTCAAATCACCCTTTGGTTCTATATACAATGCATGGTTCATTGTTCCTTTAAGATATCTTAAAATTCTTTTTAATGATTGCCAATGACATTGATGTGGATCTAAATTAAAATGTGCCAGCTGTTTTATAAGCTATATCTGGCCTTGACCAATTGCTTATATATGATAAGCTACCAATCAAAGATTGATATATAGACTTATCAAATTTGGGACTTTGATCATCAGTTTGGCAAACCTCCTGACTCATTGGAGTCTTTGCCGGTTTACAAAGTTCCATTTTATACGTTTTAATTAATTGGCAAATTTTATCTTCTTGAGATATCTTAAATCCATTTTTTGTTTTGTTAATTGTCAATCCTAGATACTTTTTAATTTCACCTAAATGCTTTAATTTTATCTTTTTAGCTAATAATGATATAATCTCATTAGTTTCATTATTAGTCTTAGTTGTCAAAGCAATATCATCTGTAAATAATAACAATAATGACACCGTTCCATTATTTTCTCTTTTAAACACACATGGATCTACTAAACCAGATTTAAATCTGTTCTGTCCTTCATTTACATACTCGAAATCCCCGCGCTTTGATTGGCTAAAGCGCGGGGATTTCTAATTGGCCAGGCGAGCCGCGTCGATTGGCTCGTAGAGAGTCTCCCGCGATTGGCTCGCTCCAAGAGCGGGAGACTTGAAACGCTGCCATTGGCCACGGCCGCCGCGGCGAAAAGAATAAAAGCCGCGAGCTTTTTCCTTTTCGCCGGTTCGGTTCCTAGCTTCACAATAAAGAGCATTTAACGAAGTCACCGACTCCTGGCGTCTTTTGCGGATACGACACTGGCGATGAGGATGGGATTCAGCCCCTGAACCGAACCCCGTATCCGACGAAAGCCAGACTTAGCACCGAAATGGCGAAAATCGCACCGCCCGCCCCCTTCAACCCCGCCACCGAGGACTGGGAATCGTTCTCCGACCGTTTCCGCATGTACCTCGAGTGCACCGGAATGAAGGACGCCTCGGGCCCGCTAAAACGCGCCGTTTTCCTCACCCATTGCGGAACCGAAGTTTTCCAGATGGCCAAAGCATTGGCCAAGCCGGCCGACGCAACCGCCATGGATTGGGACGTCCTCGCACCTATCCTTCGGCGACATTACGCCCCCGAGGTCCCCATCCTGATCCGGCGCAACGAATTCTACCGGCGGGACCAGAGACCGGGTGAAAAACTGAGCGACTTCGTCGCCGAGCTGCGGCGCCTAGGGGAGCTCTGCGAATTTGACGGCCTGAACAGCCTCCTGAGAGACCGATTCGTGCTCGGCCTATGGGACCCTGCGCTCCAGAGCCGGCTTATGGCTAAGGGCGACATCAGTCTAGCAGACGCCCTCACCGCAGCCGCAGAAGCAACCCGCACTTCCGCCGACAGCATGCGCAGACCAGACGCGAAGGACCGCGGCGGAAACAACAACCCGGCAAGGTCGGCCGACCAAAAAAACGAAACAACCACACACCACGGCGATTTCCATTCTGCGTCCAGCACGTCCGAAGACGAAGAAGACATACATCGATTGCAGACGGGGCGCGACCAATGGAACCGCAGAGGTCGTAGGTCGAGGACCAACTGTGCCGGTTGCGGCGGCGACCACCCCAGGTCAGAATGCCGATTTTTTGATTCCATCTGCCGGCATTGCGAGAAAAAAGGACACATCGCCCGGGTTTGCCGCCAGAAGAGAACTCGCAGTCTACCCCGATGGGACCAACATGATCGAAGAAGGGAAAGCCCACCGCCCCGGCCCAAAGATCGCCAATCGGACAGCCGATGGGACCGAAACCAACGACCCTCGAGAGGCGGCGACAACCGGCGCAGAGAAGAGACCCACCAGACGGTAACCATCGGCCACGCCATCTCCGACGGCGCCAGAAAAGTCCACATCGAGGTCCACATCGAGGGCCAACCATGCAAAATGGAAGTGGACTCCGGGTCCTACCTCTCCATGATCGCATGGCACGAGATAAAACGGTTAGTGCCTACCCTCCAAAGGAGGAACATAGATGCCCAAAGACTTATTGTAAAAGACTACCAGGGAAACCGCGTCCCGGTAGTGGGCACCAAAAACTTTAATGTGACATATAAGGGGTGCACCGAACAACTCCCCCTCACAATCGTCGATCGCGACCGCCCAAGCCTGCTGGGCCTACAATGGTTCGCCCCGCTCGACATCACTCTCACGGGAGTCAACCACGTCACCGACGACGATTGGGAACAGCGGCTAGCCCAGGAGTTCCGGGAAGTCTTCGACGGAAGCCTGGGCAAGTACCAGGGGCCCCTTATCTCATTTGATCTAGACCCTAGCGTCCCCCCCAAGCGACTAAAACCTAGGCGGGTACCATTCGCCCTAAAACCTAAGATAGACGAGCAAATTGACAAGCTCGTCAAACAAGGGGTGTTGCAACCAATAGACCATGCCCGGTGGGAGACCCCCATAGTGACCCCGGTCAAGCCAGACGGGTCAGTGAGAATCTGTGGGGACTATAAGGCCACCCTAAATGGCGCGCTGCAACAAAGCGCCTACCCCGTCCCAATCGTGCAACACCTACTGCACTCACTGGGAGGGGGCAGGGTCTTTGCCAAGCTTGATCTCGCCCAGGCATACCAGCAGTTGCCGGTCGACGAACAAACGGCGGAAGCCCAGACCATCGTTACCCATCGGGGGGCTTTCAAGTGCAACCGACTCCAATTCGGAGTCAGCGTGGCACCAGGCATCTTTCAGAGCCTGATGGAACGGTTGCTGCAGGGCATCAAGGGGGTGGTGCCCTATTTCGATGACGTGTTAGTGGCGGCGCCAAACGAAGCCGAATTAGAAAACCGACTAAGGGAGGTCTTGACAAAATTTAAAGTAACAGGACTTAAAGTAAAAAGGGAGAAATGCCAACTGTGCACGGAACGAGTGGAATTCTTGGGCTACCTACTAGACTGGCACGGCATTCACCCCACGAGTAAAAAAGTCAAAGCTATCAAAGAGGCCCCCACCCCTAGATCAAAGACTGAACTACAGGCATTCTTGGGGTTACTGAACTTTTATAATGTTTTCCTACCCCAAAAGGCAACGGCGGCGGAGCCTTTGCATAGGCTCCTGGATAAGGCGGCAACCTGGACTTGGGGGAAACGGGAGCAAGCCGCCTTCCAAAAAACTAAAGACCTCCTCACCTCCGACGCCGTCCTGATCCAATTCAACGAAACCTTGCCCCTGGCCGTCACTTGCGACGCATCACCTTTCGGCGTCGGCGTTGTCCTCAGCCATACCCTTCCTGACAGAAAAGAAGCACCCATCGCGTTCTTTTCAAGGACTCTAACCAAGCCAGAGCGGAACTATAGCCAACTGGACAAAGAAGCTTTGGCTATAGTTGCCGCCATTAAACGGTTCCACGAATATCTTTACGGCCGCCCCTTCACCACTGTAACAGACCATAAGCCGTTACTAGGCATCCTTGCAGGGAATCGGGCCACCCCGAACATTCTGTCTCCCCGGATGACAAGGTGGTCCGAGTTCCTGGCAGCCTACAGCTACGAACTTATACACAAACCGGGTAAGAAGTTTTCACATGCGGACGCTTTAAGCCGCTCGCCGTTACCGGACTCCGACCCTGACCCAGCACCAACGACAAACACCCTTAGCATCGAGACCCTACCCAACCTACCCATAACCGCGTCAGACATTGCCCGGGAAACTATTAAAGACAGGCGTCTGGCGCGGATTTTGCATTGGGTGGAAAAAGGCTGGCCAGAAAGGGACAACGACGAGTCCGTCAGGACATTTAGGAACTGCCAAACCGAACTCTCGCTGCTTAAGGGGTGCATCTTATGGGGTGACAGGGTGGTCATTCCGGACAGACTACAGGGGAAGGTTTTAGAAATGTTGCATGAGGGGCATCCTGGCATCGTAAGAACTAAAGCCCTGGCCAGAAGTTACGCTTGGTGGCCAGGGATGGACAAGCAAATAGAGGCCTGGGTAGCTAGGTGCCAGCGATGCCAGGAGACTAGACCCAGCCCACCCACAGCACCCATCCTGGAGTGGGAAACACCAAGGGGGCCCTGGTCCAGAATCCATTTAGACTTTGCCGGTCCCACAAATGGACATACCTTCCTCATAACAGTTGACGCTTACTCCAACTGGTTGGAGGTAAGCGACATGAAATCTACAACCACGGAGGCCGTGATCAAAGAACTTTGCAAACTATTTGCAACACACGGCTTCCCAGACGTCGTCGTCTCCAACAACGGGCCCCAGTTCACTTCCCTCGACTTCGAGAAATTCCTGGCGGAAAAGGGCATCCGCCACGCATTAACAGCACCGGCGCATCCGGCGGCGAACGGTAGGGCGGAACGGATGGTCCAATTTACCAAAAAAACCATCCGGAAAATGGACCACGGGGAGATCCAAGACAAAATTAACAGACTCCTCTTTATACAACACATCACCCCGAACACCACTACCAACAAGAGCCCAGCCGAATTACTAATGGGTAGAAAGCTGAGGTCCCAACTCGACAGGTTACACCCAACATATAACCCGGAGTGACCCCCAGACTCAAGTACAAAATACCGAACATTCACACCCGGGGACCTCGTGTATGCGAAAAACCTGACGGGGGACCCCCTATGGATCCCAGCCGTCATCACCCAAATCACAGGCCCACGCTCATACCGGCTCCAAACCACAGATGGGCGAGCCTGGAAACGACACATTGACCAACTCAGGTCTAGGACAGCAAAAGAACCCACCTCCCAAAACACAAACCAAGGGGGGAGGGAATACCCGAATAACCAAACGCAAGAAAAAATAAACCAGCAGTACTTACTGGAACGCAGCCATCGCGATCCCCCACCGGAGAAGAACCGCCAAGCCAGCTCGACCGACCCGGAAAGACCGAGCGGGAGCGGCAAAACCCGTAGCTCAACCAACCCGGAAGGCCCAGGTGGGAGCCACGGAGAAGGAACCGGCCCGATCAACCAACCGGTTCGCACAGAAGAGGGAGCAGCCAAAAACCCGACTGCTCCGGCCGAAATCCAGCTTACAACTGAGTTGCGCAGGTCAAGTAGGACTAGACGGAGCCCCGCCTACCTACATGACTATGCAACGTAAGGACTGAACCAAGAGGGGAGGGGTGTTCTGTCCTTCATTTACATACTCCAAATCCCCGCGCTTTGATTGGCTAAAGCGCGGGGATTTCTAATTGGCCAGGCGAGCCGCGCCGATTGGCTCGTAGAGAGTCTCCCGCGATTGGCTCGCTCCAAGAGCGGGAGACTTGAAACGCTGCCATTGGCCGCAGCCGCCGCGGCGAAAAGAATAAAAGCCGCGAGCTTTTTCCTTTTCGCCGGTTCGGTTCCTAGCTTCACAATAAAGAGCATTTAACGAAGTCACCGACTCCTGGCGTCTTTTGCGGATACGACAAAATCCTATATTGTTTAATTCTTTCACAATATATTGGTTCCACTCAAAGCCAGATTGTTTCAACCCGTAAAGACTCTTTTTGAGTTTCCAACAATCATTACTATTTTCTTTATTGTCTTTTATAATAACTGGCTTTTTCAAATATATAGTGTGTTGCAATGGTGCATGCAAATAAGCAGTTTCTACATCTAAATGGTTAATGACATAGTTTTTCTTAGCTGCCCATACTAAAGCTGCTCTCAAAGATGTTGCTTTAAGACTTGGTGCGAAAACTTCATCATAATCAGATGCAGTTTGATTAAATCCTTGAGCTACCAATCTAGCTTTATGGGAAACAATCCCATCATTTCCAGTTTTTACTTTAAATATCCATTTGCACCCAATGGATTTTTCTCCTGGAGGTAATTTAGCATCTTCATATACTTTCATTACCTTTAATGAATTTAGTTCTTTTTCCATTGCCTTTTGCCAATTCTCCTGATCCTTAGCAGGATACATCTTAAGTTCATCTACACTAGTTGGAACTTTAGTTACTTGACAAACTATACTTGCTTGATACCTATCAGGTGGTCTAGTTACACGTGTAGTACGTCTTGGTATTACAGGACTTACAGGTGATCTTTCATTTATTAACTGTTCTTCTTGATCAACTGTTTCCTCTTGTTCTGGTCCTATTTGCTCCTCGTGGACTTCTTCTTTTATTGGACTCTTCTTATAACTAGTCTGATCTTTTTGCCTTTTGTAGGGTTCAATAATTACTTTGTTATTTAAATCTTGCTCTAATCTATTCCATCCTATATGTTCTAGGAATTTAGCAGAAGCACTGGTGTAAACTCTAGATGTACCTGGTTCCCAGAATCTATAAGATCCGTGATTAGATTCATATCCTACAAAAAATCATCTTTTAGCTCTATGCTGTCCTTTGTGTCTGAGTTGTGAAGGGATATGCACCCATGCTGGTGCTCCAAATGTGTGCATGTAACTTAAATCAGGTTTTGTACCATGCCACAGTGTGAATGGTAATTCACCTATTGTTGAATTAACAACATTATTTAATATATGATTACCACACATTATTGCTTCTCCCCATAAATTGTCAGGTAATTCTGAATCAGACAACATAGTACGTGCCATTGATTGTAGTGTTTGGCCTCGTCTCTCTATAAAGGCATTATGTTGTGGCCTAAATGGTGCAGACTTTTTATGTTGAATACCTAACATTCTAAGTCTATTCTGGAATTTATTATTTGTAAATTCCACACCATTATCTGTTATAAGAGTTACTAATTTCTTTTTAGCTTTTCTTTCTGCAAATTTAATCCAATTAAATAGATTTAGATACATTTCAGTTTTGCTCTTCATCAAATAGCAAAACCCATATCTAGAATAGTAATCCATTATACTTAATATGTATCGAGCTCCTCCTACACTTGGTTTTTTCGGACCTATTAAATCGGCAAATATTACTTCTAAAGGCTCTTTGGTAGTAAATCCATCAACTCTATTTGCCGGTATGACCTTGCTTTTGCTTTGATTACAAGCAAAACATTGCAAATACTTATTACAAGGTTTCAAACCTAATCCTTTAGATAGTTGAACAGTTCTCTTAAGCATTTTAAAATTTAGATGCCCTAGCCTTCGGTGTAACAAGTGAATACATTCATCATGAGGTTTCTTATTATCATAAATCGTGTTAGCCACCTCTAAACTATTATCATTTAAAACATATAATTCACCTCTTAAAGATGCAGTAATTTTCTTATCTTCTTTTTCAGTTATGCAGTTATCTCCCCTAAAGGTAACTACATATCCTAGTTTAACCAAAATTCTAACTGAAATTAAATTAAACTTAAGTTGTGGTACATATAACATTTTTACATTCTCTTTTATGAAAGAACAATATGCTATACCTTGACCTTTAGGTTTCAGTTTCCAGCCATTGGCTAACGATATCTGCTGTGTACTCTTGGACATTTTAATAAAATTTTTGTTATCATTTGTTATACAGTGGGATGCTCCACTGTCAACCACCCATAAATTATTTTTTACAGCTCCGTTAATATACATGGCTAACTCTAAATTTTTATTTTTATTTTGGTTACTTTTAGTATTCTGGGCAGCGTTCTGGCGCTTTGCTTTTTTACAAAATCTTGCCAAATGTCCTCTTCCTCCACAATTAAAACACTTTTTAATTGTGTATGCAGTAGGAGATTCAATATCTTCTTTTTGAGGTTGCTCCCTCCTTAACTGATCTCTTTCAAGTCTTCTTCTGGCCTCTTCAATCAATCTGCCAGTTATATCAGTTAAAGTTAAACTTTCCTAAGGCAAAATTTCAAGGGACGTAGTTATCATAACTTTCGTCTAGTGAAGATAGAATTATGCAGACTTGGTGTAGTTCAGAGAAAATAAGTTCTTTCTCGTGCAGTTCTTGAAAAATGCTTTTTATAGTTTTCAAATGACTAAGCATATCACCGTTCGTTTGGAGATGCGTCCTGAAAAGCTTCCGTGTTCGATTTATGTGAGCACCAACGTTATCTCAGACATAAATCCTCTTCAGCTTCTGGCAACACCCAACAGCCGTTTGCTCTCCGCAGATATGGACAAGTTGCTGGTCAGATAGTGTTAGTCCTATTATACAAAGAGCTTGTTCATTCTTCTGTTTAAAGTCTTCTATCTTGTGTCTATCTTCCTCAATCTCTGGATCTCATTCCTCTACGTTTGATGGATTTTCAGTTATGTTCCACAGACCTTCTCTTCATAGAAGTAGACTACATTTCATAGACCATGATACATAGTTTGTTCCATCCAACTTGGATATAAGGGACAAACTTTGTAGATTGACTTGTGCCATGTTTTCTTATATGGATATAAAACTATAATTAATAAAACACAGCTGTATGTTTACTGTAACGTGTAACAACACAAACTCTCACTTTTTACATAAATCTGTTTTATCCTAGTTAAACTGACTTTGCAGCCTCTGGGCCCATAACCAGTGTTAAGCCTGGGTTCCCCAACCAGGGTTAAGGAGACAAGCTAAACAGAATGTGCAGCGTTAGTCAGATAGGCATACAGATAAATGTGTGAGATAAGTTTGTATGTTAGTTAACATACAGTAAAAATAACAGATATGCTTGTGTTATCAAAAATATAGTTTATTCCATTTAGAGTTATAGCATAGTCAAAATAACAGTCCATTAGTCATGTATCGTTTTTAGTCAGTCCATTCAAGGATATTCAATTAGCAAAGTCCGTGTAGAATATCCAATGTCAGTTCACTTACAATAAATCAGTCCTCTCACAGTTAATAAATCAACAGTCCTTTCTCTCTCCCGTTCCAGTAGGAGAAAAACGCAGTCTTCAGTCTATCCAGTAATTAGGGATCATAAAGCCAGAGAGAGCAAGCTGCCGTGCCTTGCTTCTTTTATGGTGCTTTTACAACCACTCCCTTAATTATATTCTTACAGTTAAATTTACAGACACTTTAACTAACAAACAATGATAACATATTTATTATTTTACCTAAACCAGTTAGGGTAAACAATGTTATCCCAAACAGAAGTCATTTAGTCCAACCATCACCGTTGGCAGGCAACTTTATACCATTCTGAACAAATGGCTGCCCAATATTTTTTTTAAAAAAACCTCCATCAATAGAGCACACAGAAGAAAAACTTTCATTAATTGTTCTTAGTGACAGGACATTTTTCTTGGTTGGATGTCATTTTGAACAAGCTTCTATCCAGCTTTTTGTCCTTCCCTCAGGTGCTTTGGAGAATAAGTCCAAAGTCCTTCTCCCTGTGACTGATCTTTAAGAACCAGAAAACAGCTATCATGTCATCCCTTTTTTGTATCATAGCATAGCAACCAGAACCAATATTGGACACAGTATTCTAATGTGCAATATAAAACAATACTATCACTTCTCCTGATGCTGGATGCTCTCTCTCTGCTAATGCAGCCATCATTAGGGGGTTTTTTGGGGTGAGGGGTTAGCAGCTGCAGCACTCTGCTGGCTCCTACTTAAGATCTAAGTGCTAGAGCCCACTGTAACTACATAGCCAAAAAGGCATTAAGAGTTGTTAACCTAATCCTACGTAGCTTTTTCTCTGGTAATATCACACTACTAATTCGAGCATACAAAACATTTGCTAGACCAATACTTCAATACAGCTCATCAGTCTGGAACCCACATTACCTATCTGATATTAACAAAGTTGAGAAAGTCCAGAAATATTTCACAAGAAGAGTTCTCCACTCCTCTACTCATTGCAGAATACCTTATGCCACCAGACTTGAAATTTTAGACCTAGACAACCTAGAATTACGCTGCCTTCGGTCAGATCTAAGTATAGTATATAAAATCATACATTGCAATGTCCTACCTGTCAATGAATACTTCAGCTTCAACCATTATACAAGAGCACACAATAGATACAAACTCATGGTTAACCGCACCAAAGTTGATTACAGGAAATACGACTTCAGCAACAGACTGGTCAATGTCTGGAATACTCTACCTGACTCTGTGGTTTCTTCCCCAAGGCCCAAAAACTTTAACCTTAGACTGTCTACTGTTGACCTCACCCCTTTCCTAAGAGGTCTGTAGGGGGTGTACATAAGCGCACCAACGTGCCTACCGTCCCTGTCCTATTGTTTCTTTTTATTTTTCTCATATGTATCCATTTCATATATTCATAACTATGTTTATACTTATGCCTATTATCTTGTAAGTGATTGACAAATCAAATAAATAAATAAATAAAAATAAGTGGTGACTTACTAGTGCTTAACTGTTGTGTTCTGAATACATTTTTCCCCTTTCTAGAATCCCAGAATGCATTGATATGATGCTTACACAAGATACATTCTTGTCCCAATATTTTTGAGAAAAAGAAATAAAACTAGTAATTGTCAGAATTTTCCAGTGAGTTCACTTCCAACTTTGAACATTTAATGTAATATGCAGATAAAGGTAAATCTTTCTTGCCATTAATCCATGCAAACTAATGATTTTACTAAAAGATACTAAAGGATTGCTATAAATGTATAGATAATCAGTACATAGAAATAGTTTATCTGTATAAAAGACTGAGGCCGTTAATTCTTTCATAGCGGTGGAAAAAAAGAAACTATATATGGGGAGAGGATTAACATACTCTTTGCAGTTATTTGGTGATATCTTAGCCAAACTAGTGAAATCTAATAAATAAGCAATTATGTTGTGGATGAACAAATTTAATATACATGGACCACCACCAAATTTGCCTGGGCACATGAAAGAGAAGAAGAGGCAGAGAAACTAAAGAGCAATCAAATAAAAAAAGTCAGTATACTGTAGATGGAATTGGCTTGGTGTTAAACCTAAAAGTAAGTATAATATACTGATATAATGATTTTGGGAAGATTAGCTAGTATAATGGCATCAAATTAATCAATTGTTGGCATTTTAGTGAACAACTAAGAAAATATAAGCAAGCTAGATTAAAGTTGACATCACACTAGAACTAAAGCTTACATCCACTGCTGTCACTGGATACTGAGGGGGTGAGAAAATATCTCTACAACAGACATAGAGTTAAATATTTCATTTTCTACAAACTCTCTGCAGAATAATGCAGTTGCATACAGTTGGAAAGAGAGAATGAAAGGACGGATAAAGCAAGCTGATAAGATTGCACAGTGTCTTTACAAAAGCTGACAAACAGTTCCAAAATGCATTCCTGAAAACTGAATCAGAAATAGATGCTGTCAGATGCTGTCATTAAAAATGTTTCTTCATTGTCATAGTTCTCAGGAAATATCTACACAATACAGGGAAACATATTTTAAATTTAAAAGGATACATTTGGTACATTAGATTTAACATTTTAAAACAAATAAAGCCATGAAAATGATAAGGTCCCTGAATATTAGGCAAAGTGCTTAAAACATAACTTAGAAAAACATTTTAAAAGGACTAAAAATTAAGCATCAAGATTCAAGAGTCATCTGTAGTGGTGAGGGAATCCTGTACATGCCATGATTCATGGCTAGGATTATGCTGGATATTTTTAAGATAACATTTTAAACACAATTACTTGGAAAAGAATAAAAGTGAACTAGTACAAACAAAAGGCTTTCTAAGTCTAAAGATTTGGAGAGTGTGTTTATTTTTCATATCTGGGAAATTAAATGTTTTTACCCAGCTCCTGATGCATAATTTACTTTCTTTTAATTGTTTTTTTAAACAGTTTGCAAGATCAAAAAAATATGGCCAGGGCTAACCATGATGTGCGACACCCAAGAAAGAGAAGTATAGAGCATTTTTCTTCATACTTTATATGGAATAGAATGCAAAATCAAATGAAAAACTTCGGAAAAGTTGCCCTCCCATTTGTTGTGCACCTCTTGCATTCCAAAAAGTTTCTTCATGATTTAAAGTTATACTTTATGCTGTTTATTATTAACATTTACTTGCAAGAAGAGATCTAACATTTTCCTTAAGCTTTTCTACTCTAAGAATAAATAAATAAAATAGACTTTTAAATATAATTTCCCATTGTTCCCTGCAAAAACAAAGACATAACAATCAGAAAGGAAACTTTTAAATGTTTCTTTTTGCATGTCTTAAAATGTCTCTTGCTTAACATCTTCCTGTGAAAATCTCCTTAATATATTTTCCTTTTCAAGTCTCTGTGCTTGCAATAAATTTGGAACACTGTATAGAGAAATCTATGTAGAACAGTTCATTTTAAGCTCCAAATATATACAATTTAAGTTGCTCTTCAAGAAACACATCAAGAATTAACAGAAATATCTGACTTTCATTTTCTGAAAGATTATATTATTATTTCTCTTCAGGAATTTATTGAAAGCTTAATACACTTTTTACAAAAAAATACTTTAAATTTTTTATTGCACATGTACACCTGCCTTATGCATACATTTTTCTTGTATTGTAGACTTTTAAAGCATATGGCTGAAATGTGAAACCAGTCAATGAATCAAATTCATCAACTGTATTGTTTTATGGATGAATATATATCATCTGAAGGCAATGTCAGGTGCAAACAATCAGACACACACTTCATTAGCTATTTTATTGCTAAAGTTTATGTACAAGAATCTTCTCAGACTGATAATTTGCACCTGGGTGAAATTCAGGTTCAATGGCATTCTGGGGGGGAGGATCAGACTTTGCTCTCTTGTATCCACCTAGGAAATACAGACTAATTCCCTGTTTGAGTCTTTGCTCTGGCTATCTCTCCTACATGCACCATATTATTTGAAGATTATAAAAATATTTATTTTTCTACAAAAACATAGCTTTTGATTTTTTTTTATTGTTTGATTTATGAGATTTAGTCACCACCTCAGTCTCAGGAGTATGCTAGGCAATTTAGAAAAATAAGCCTTGGTGGCAAGTTTCTACTGTTAATGGTATAACAACAACAGCAGCAGCAGCAGCAGCAACAACAACAAACCAACAACAACAACAACAACAACAATAATAATAATTGTAATCGTATAGACAATATCTGCCATTTGCCTATTCTAGGTCCTTGGGAAGGATTCAGTGGGTGGATTAAAATGTCAAAACCAGTCTAAACATCTGGCTGATTCTATAACCAACCATAATAATAAAAATAATAAACAGCATAGCTAACTATTCTGGTGCTGATGACCACATTATTACTTTGAAAGGTCTTCTGAAACAGGTCAGTGAGCAAGGTATTCCAAAGGTGAGAATGCTTGCTGTCAACTATTTTTCTGTCACTCTTTCCAATAGGAGGGGATCTTCAGCAGTGTCCCCTCAAATGTCCAAATTGGGCAGGAAAAATACTGTAAGGTTATTTTAAATTGCTGTTTTTACCCCCACCCACCCCAATTCTCTGTGGATTGTTTTTTTCCCTTTTTGGTTGTTGTCATTAAACTCTTACAGGTAAACAGCTATATAAAACGTATGTATCACATATCATTGCATAAGGGGTTCATTCCCCAAAAGTCAATTTTTGACAAACATAAGAAATAGTTGGATTGATTGTTATTTAAAAATGTGTGTTTTGCCTGAAAAATTTGTCTATCTTTTTGAAAACTTTAAAAATCATAACTATAAAACTACAAACAAACAAAAAAAAGTAGAAATTCTTTTTTTAAGACAAATTTTATTAGTTTTACAAAACAATACACATACAAACAAGACATAATAACATAAAAGATCTTTTCTGAAAAAACCAATAGAACATACAAAATAATTCCAAATTATAATATATATAATTACATTATCTGTTCAGCTTCATATCTTTACCCAACTTCTCCTTTTCGTTCTATTATCCAAATTATATTTCTTGCTAATTAAAATTTTATTGCTTTTAAAAACAATACACAAACAAACAAAACATAAAACATAAAAACATACAACATCTTTTCTGAAAGTTGCTTGACCCTGGGTTAAAACTCTACACAATGAATTTTATGAAAAAGGAAAAAATACAACAATAACAAAGAAAAAGCATATAAGACCATTATCAATGCCATTAAGAAACTAATCATACATATTAATACTCATTTATATCTTAAGCATTTTATTCTAAATACACATATAAAAACACAATCTTATGTACCTTACAGAATCCCTTTTTTCAATTAAATTTAACCATTGTCTCTAATTGAGTTTAGTTTCTTTAAATCTTGCTTCCCATCATTAAGGTTTCTCATCCCCTCCTTTCTCTCTTGCTTATTCTTCTCCATGCCCTTTTTACCCCTTTGTCTCTCCTCCTCCATTTTCTTCTGCTTTCCCCCTTTCTGTTGTTTTCTAACCTTATATCCACTTTTCACCTCATTTTTCTCTTTTTTTGGTTGTTTTTTCAAGCCTTAAAATCCCCTTTTTCTTTTCCTCTTTCTCCTCCTCCCCAAATAGAACCATTTGTTCATCAAAGATGGCTTCTTTGTCCCAATCATCCTGCTGCGCAATCAATTTTTCATAAGTGCATACCGCCATTTCTAGAAATGGAAAAAGAGTGCCCAAAGTATCTTTCCCATCTTGTTTTTCTTTTTTATATTTTTTATATTCAATTTTTAGTTCATCCACAAGCAATGCCATCATGAAGAGAAAATTTTTTTCCAAAACAACCACCCAAGTGTTTTTAATCAAGAATAATTCCCAAAAGTTCCAAAGTCACCAAAGAATCCAAATAAACTATTTATTTTAATGCTTTTTTCTTTCTTCCATTTCTCTTTCTGGGGTTGTTTGATCAAAGAGTTCCAATTAAGGTATATCTTTTAGAAGCCGTATTAATGTTCAAAGCTGTTTAAAATTCTAGGCAATCTCCTCCTTTTTCAAATTCTGCTTCAATTTTTTTTTCCTCTCCTTTCCCACTTACAGCAACAATTTTCCTTTAAATGTTCAGAAATCCATACCTCCAATGCGGGTTTTCCGATTTCTCTTAAGGTTCTATCGCTGTCACATTCGGAAAGAGAGTGAAAAGAAAAAAAAAACTTTTCCTTTAATTTACATTTGCCGCTTGACACATTCTGGAAACGATGTTTCTTTAGCAAGTTTCAAATTCCAGGGTACTTCCACTGTTACTTGTCCCGGTCAGCAAAGATCACTTTCAATTCTTCACAGCTCCTCCTTTCTTTTTCCGGCTGAGCTCTTCTATGTGGAGGCCATTGCTGACTGCCGCTCAGCTGCCTTTGGAAAAGGGGGTTTCACTGGTTAGGGAGGAGAGGTGGCTTAGCCTCGAAGCCAAATGGCTCGGGGCACTCAGGCAGTGAACACAGGCAGAAACCGCGCACAGTCATGGATTCCTGCCTGCTCCAAAGCACTGCAGACCGGAAATCCCCAAATTATATTTCTTGCTAATTAAAATTTTATTGCTTTTCAAAAACAATACACAAACAAACAAAACATAAAACATAAAAACATACAACATCTTTTCTGAAAGTTGCTTGATCCCGGGTTAAAACTCTTCGCACAGACACAAATTCAAAATTCATATTCACTTATATACCATTCCATATCTTATTACCATTTTCAATTTTCTATATAGCTTCTTCCCTCTTTTATCTTTCTTAGTTTTATTTTATTTATCTCATCTCAGTTCAATTCATAATGCTTATCATTCTTTGTCTGTTTTATTTCTAGCTATCCATTCATCTTTTCTCTTTAAACAAACTTGTCCTGTACACTGATTGGAGTATGACGCCTTTAACTCTTTCCCCTAGCTTAATATTACTTAATATAACATTCTGTTTAGTACATTCTAAAATTACACAATGAATTTTATGAAAAAGGAAAAAACACAACAATAACAAAGAAAAAGCATATAAGATCACTGTCCATGCCATTAAAAAACTAATCATACATATTAATACTCATTTATATCTTAAGCATTTTATTCTAAATACACATATAAAAATACAATCTTATGTACCTTACAGAATCCCTTTTTTCAATTAAATTTACCCATTGTCTCTAAATGAGTTTTTTTTCTTTAAATCTTGCTTCCCACCATTAAGGCTTCTCATCCCCTCCTTTCTCTCTTGCCTATTCTTCTCCATGCCCTTTTTACCCCTTTGTCTGTCCTCCTCCCTTTTCTTCTTCTGCTTTCCCCCTTTCTGTTGTTTTCTAACCTTATATCCACCTTTTACCTCATTTTTCTCTTTTTTGGTTGTTTTTTCAAGCTTTAAAATCCCCTTTTTCTTTTCCTCTTTCTCCTCCTTCCCAAATAGAACCATTTGTTCATCAAAGATGGACCGGTCTGCAGCGCTTCGGAGCAGACAGGAATCCGTGACTGTGCGCAGTTTCTGTCTGTGTTCTCTGCCTGAGTGCCCCGAGCCATTTGGCTTCGGGGCTAAGCCACCTCCGTAGAAGGTGGCGAAGATGGGGGGGGGGTCTGGCAGGGTTGAGAGATATTGCACCCCTAGCCAGCGAAACCCCCTTTTCCAAAGGCAGCTGAGCGGCAGTCAGCAATGGCCTCCACATAGAAGACCTCAGCCAGAAAAAGAAAGTGCAGGAGGAGCTGTGAAAAATTGAAAGTGATCTTTGCTGACCCAGACAAGTAACAGTGAAAGTACCCTGGAATTTGAAACTTGCTAAAAAAAACATCGTTTCCAGAACGTGTCAAGCGGCGAATGTAAATTAAAGGAAAAGCTTTTTTTTTTTCCCCTCTCCTTCCGAACGTGGCAGTGATAGAATCTTAAGAGAAATCAGAAAACCCACATTGAAGGTATGGATTTCTGAACATTTAAAGGGAAATTGTTGCTGTAAGTGGGAAGGGAGAGGGAAAAAAAATTGAAGCAGAATTTGAAAAAAGGAGGAGATTGCCTAGAATTTTAAAGAGCTTTGAACATTAATACGGCTTCTAAAAGATATACCTTAATTGGAACACTTTGATCAAACCTCCCCAGAAAGAGAAATGGAAGAAAGAAAAAAGCTTTAAAATAAATAGTTTATTTGGATTCTCTGGTGACTTTGGAACTTTGGGGAATTATTCTTGATTAAAAACACTCGGGTGGTTGTTTTGGAAAAAAAAATTATCTTCATGATGGCATCGCTTGTGGATGAACTAAAAATTGAATATCAAAAATATAAAAAAGAAGAACAAGATGGGAAAGATACTTTGGGTACTCTTTTTCAATTTCTAGAAATGGCGGTATGTGCTTATAAAAAATTGACTGCGCAGCAGGACGATTGGGACAAAGAAGAATAAGTAGAAATTCTTATCCATTTTATCTCATGATGTTACTGCCAAGAAATATTTACCTTTCTTTCTTTTTTCTTACATTCAATCATGTTTGTTTCTGTAACTGCCTGGACAAGTGTCAGCAGTTTTCTTGTCAACTTTCTTTTCCAGAATGGATTGTTATTACCTTCTTCTCGGAACTGGGAGAAAGTGACTAGCCCAAGATCATTTAACTTCCTAAATAGGATCAGAAGACATGTTTTTCTGGTTTCTAGCCTTAACCTCTGCACCAAATTGCCTCTCCTTACTAACTTTCCTTTGCCCATCTCTTAGTATAATTCAAGGTGTGTAAATTGGATCCATGTTTTCTCACCAAGCTTTCTATTAAAGCTATTAACCTTTGAAATCTCTCTAGAGTTTCCAGTTATGTATCTCTGATCTGTATTACAAGAGAGGTTCTGTAAAGTATTTATGTTCCAGGATTTGGACTCAGGAACATTGTTTTGATGCTTCCTGGAGGAAGGACCTCATCAGAAACCTTGCTTCACTTCAGGGTCACCCTATGACACAAAAACCAGTATAATCAGGGGTGGGATTCTACCTGGTTGATCTAGTTCTATAGAACTGGTTGTTATGATTCTGCCCATGTTAGAGAACTGGCAAATCGCACCACTGGCTGGCCCCTCTCCTCCCCTCCCCACCCGGCCCACTTACTCCTTACCATCCAACTTGCCTGCATTAGCCTAATTTTTGATAAGTTACTATTTTCCCTTTTATTTTCCAATCATCATCTGTTCCTACTATCAGCTGTGCAGGAGATTTAGATTAGCTAGAAAGCAGGAAATCGTTGGATTTCTTGCTTTCTAGCTAATCTAAAAGCAGAGCTGAACCTTCCTTAGGACTGAAGCTTCTATTTTTCAGTGCAGACTCAGGTAGCAAATGGCAGAATGGTAGATCTCTAAGTGAATCTGTGATTCTGGGAACAACTCAATCTGCCTGCCTGCTTTGCCTGAATTTGGGTAAAGGTTGCTCTTTTTTATAAAAAATTCAATATTTACATAATGGTGTGTTGTGAGTTTGTGAGTTTGCTTGCTAGTTGTGACTTTGCTTGCTAGCAAATTTTATGAGACAGATTCAGGTAGCAGATTGCAGAATGGTAGATCTCTAAGTGAATCTGTGTTTTTGGGAGCAACTCGATCTGTCTGCCTGCTTTGCCTGAATTTGGGTAAAAGTTGCTCTTTTTTATAAAAAATTCAATATTTACATAAATATTTACAATATTTATATGCAAGCCATTCTCCCCCAGCCACATGCCCCCCAAGCTATGCTCCCCCAAGCACACCCACAAATTAGGCCATGCCCACAGAACCGGTTGTTAAGAAATTTGAATCCCATCCCCAGTTTGAAGCCTCAGCCTGATTTATCAAAAGTTCCTTAAGAAATATCATTATCACCCTAGACTTTCTTTGAAATGCACAAATGGAAGCCATAGCAATATATGCAAGCAACTCATAGCATAAATAAAGATCTCCTTCTCCTCCCACACACTTCTTTTAATTAGTACAGGAAGGGCGTACAGAATTGCATTTTTCTGGAGGAGTTAGATATTTGCCCCAACATGCCATCACTAAAAACAAAGATGAATATCTGCAAAATCTACATTGGCTGCAGCAGATATTCCATTTTTCTTCCAAATTATCTCCTCTTTTTAAGTTTATGTTTATGCCACACACACTCAAATACATTGTTTCCAACCTAATGGAATATTGGAAAGGCATTACACAAATAGACTTAGAAGGATAACTATTAGAAAGCAAACAGAATACAATTGTTATATATTCACTCAGGTCCACTGTTTTAGTGGAAAGAGACATTTCATTCTGATTGGCTGCCCCGTCTGACAGCTGACTATAAAAGGAGCACTGTCAGACAGAGTCAGCTATTGCTTGTTGGCCGAGGTGTCACTGGTAGCTGAGCTGTTAGCACTAATAAATGTTAGCAAACATTTCTTTGCTTTGCCTCCATTCTTCCAACCTCAGAACTTAATAATAACCAAATCTGTGTGATGAAAGAAACCAGGGGAAAAAAGATCAAATTTGAAAATGTGGTTGGATCAAACAAATGACTGTAGAGAGAAAAAAATTAAAACAAAAAGAAAATTTGAGAAAAATAATTCCCTGAGAGAGGCAGTTGGGCTCAGAATGCAGCCAACTGCTCAATTCAGTTAGATTTTTTTTTTCCTTAATTTATTTAGATGCCTCCGACTCCAGGTGCCATTATTCAAAGTTCAAAAGTTTTATGTAGTACATATGGCAAACCATATTCAGTATGGCCAGCTGTTTGCAAGGAGTGTAAAGTCATTTTATATGTAAATAACTAATCAGTTATTTTTTTTTTAGAATTTTCATGTCACTTTCCTAATAAGGAATAACCTAATTTCTTACTTTCTAACAGACACATTTATTCTCACCAGTAATGATAGCTGTAGTTTCTCCCATCTTAATATGTATTTTAAAACTTTTAATTTGTTTATTTATTTATTTATATCCCGCCTTTGTTATTTTAATTTAAAGTGATTAACATATCTGTCTCCCTCATCCTATTTTCCACACAACAACAACCCTGTGAGATGAGTTTCACTGAGAAGATATGACTGGCCAAGGTTACCCAACTGGTTTTCATGCCTAAAATGGGACTAGAATCTCCTGGTTTCTAGCCTGGTACCTTAATCAACTAGACCAATGGTGTGGTGTGGTATGGTATGGGTGGGTGTGGTATGGTGTGATATGATGTGATATGATGTGAATAATATACTATACTATAGTAAAATAAATTAATGTTTTATTCTTATATTATATCATATACATTCAGTAATTGACAAAATTAATTTTTGTTTATAGATATATAGTTCTATGGATATTTGATGTGTCTTTCAATTTTTAGTAACACATTTCTCAGTTATAATATGTTGCTGAAATTGTGGAAAGCATAAATATAATAAAAAATATTCTTTTTGCTTATAAAAGAAATAAATTAGCAAATGTCTTTCATTGTCATTTTTACAGAAATAGCCATAAAACAAGTCTTCCAAGCAATAGTTATTTAGAGATCAATATTTGTGTATGATCAATTTACTTCTCAATAAACAAGCTGTTTTCATTGACATCTTTGCTGAGATACTCATAAAATAACTTCAGTCTTCCATGCAGCATTTGTGTTAGAGAGCAATACTTCAGTAAGAACATTTATTTCCAATAGACATTCAGTTAGTTCCTTTATACTTTGGTAAAAAAAATACAAAGAATTTCTTTGAACTATAGTATATAATAGATAGGACAGCTATATAAATACCTCACATTTTATAATAAACAAATAAAATAGGACTTAGAAACATCACATGGTCCAAGAGCCAAAGGTAGATCTCCAAGTTTCATCCTTAAGCCATATATTACTATTTTTGCACTGTGCTCAAGGTGGAAATGAAAAAAGAATGGCTGGATGCAGACCTTCCCTTCACTTAGTAAGCATTTTAAAAATACTTCTAGCCATAATCTAGAACTGAAACTCTTACAAAATGAAGAGATCCATGTTTAAAACATTTGTAGGAATGTAAGAAATCCTCACAGATAATTTGTCACATTCTCCTCAGATACTGCATCAGCATTCACACTACCTTAATCTTGCTATTCTTACTATACTTCTAAGTTATACTGCCCTCCCAAAGCTTTCATGTATAGAATTCTATGCAAAATTCCAGCCTCATTGCATCTTTCCTTTAAGTGGCATGTACAATAGTCTGGTTATGCCATGCACTGTGTTATTATTTTTCTCCACAATGCTGTTAACTAAAGTTTCTTTCCTTTCCCTTCCCCTTCCCTTTTCCCTTCTCTTTCTCCCTTGGAATTGCAGGTCAAGCGTTCAATCTATTAAGTACCAGGTCGCAATAAAGAATTAGGTTTGCATGTCTCCAACATATAACCAACTCCCACCCAACTCTAACCCAGCTGCAGCTCAACTTCCACCCTACTCCAAACCTAAGAGAAAATCCAGGTCTTTAATAATTTCCTGAGCATCTGGATGTCTGTTGGGGATTTCATTCCAAATGCAGGTGCCAGCTTTATCTTCATGATCTTCATATTCATATCACCTTCTGTGGTATACTATTATACTATTAATTTGATAAAACAACTACTCCAATAAATAAAATTTCCTCAAAAGAGAAATGACTGTAAACAGAAATAAGCATACTAGTAAATCCACACCTGCTTAATTTTAACCCTGTAAAAAGATTATTACAGCTCACATGCTGATGTCCAAAGTTAAGCAAGTGGCACTTGTGACATTGGGAAGATAGAATAAACATACTTCAAGATATTATCTTATCTTATCCAGCAAGACTTGAGTCTTTGCATAATGTGTCTAAAATAGGCTAATTTGAGCATGACCATTTAAGCCTTGGGAACCTGGGATTGATTTGCTCAATAATCTATTGGTCTACTTTCTTTGTTGTCCATAGAAGTTTCAGGAGTCTTCTCCAAATTTCAAACTCATCAATATTCAAATAAACTACAGACTTCCAGTGAAAAAATGGCCAAGCCAACCAAAAAGAATGATCTCTGAAGGGTGTTTCCCTTGACTAGCTTTTTCAACCTACCCACAGAAGGAACTGGCATTTCTTTAATTTATATGACTCTTCTGGGTTAAGGAAAGTCCTAGAATTATCCCACAAGATTCTACAATACAAAGGTGACCAACTTTTTTACAATGAGAAGGACACAAATAAATTGAAGAAAAAAAACAAAGCCACTTGTGCGTGGTGCACTCTTGTGTGCAGTGCACTCTTGTGCATGGCACACTCTCTCAAAACAATTCTCCTGTGTGGAGCACATGCATCTCATAATCACGTCTCACCGCACTGTACCGAGCCTTGATGAATCGCCATGTCAAATACAAATACGTCACATAACATACAACAGATCATTTCGGCATCAATCAAAAACGGAGATTTACAGATTAGTCTTCAAATATCAAAAAGGAGGACATGTAGGAGGACACTATTTTTTTATATATAAAGTTTTTATTTTTTACAACAAACATACAAACAAGACATAAAAACATAAAACCATCTTTCAATTATATACATACAGTGTGCCAGTTGGTTACAATCTTTTGTGCTATCCCTTTTTTGTCATTACTCACAAGTTGTATAAATTCTCACCTTATCAATCTAACATGTGCTTATGTATTATCAATTATTAATCATTCATTTGACTAAACTGTTTTTCCATCATTCTTTGCGAGATATTCTAAATTTCATTATAATTTAATCTTATACATTCATCCAATGGTTATATATTTTATAATGTATTCTATATCAATCTATTAACTTTTTATTGTAAAGCTTCCTAATCTATATCTTTACCATGTCTTTCTAACCATTGATAAAATAAACCCCATCCCGCATCAGATGGGCGGCTCATGATAGGGAGCGAAGGGGAGAGAAATGACAGGAAGCGAGGTTTCCTCTGGATGAGCGCGCCCCAAATGTCTTGGCACACGCTCTTTTATTGTGCTTTTTTTACAAGAAAATGATTTAATCAAAGCTCAAGTCAAACATGGTAATCTCATCAGGATGTGCATGTTTACAAAGCTGCATACCAGACAGATCATTTACAGTGTGGATAAGCTTATTAACAACCGTCTAGCTCCTTGTCCCTTGTACGTGCCTTGCAAAGGTCACAGAAGAGACAGAAGTTAATGATTACACGTGAATGATACAATGTTGCAAACACATGAATGATACATAGTTGCAATGATACATAGTTGCAATGATACATAGTTACAACATCTCCTCTGTTTTTATTATTTATGACGAGTTTTCTTCCTCGTCCGAGAAGACAGGAACCATTTTTATGAAATGTTCGCCGTCCCCGTCATCTAGGCAAGAGTGCGACCCATCAGCGTCAGGGTTGTCCAAGGAGCGGTAACTCAGCAATGACATTTTTTCGTCCGGTGTTGAGGATATAACATGCTTGCAATAGCACATTAACATCAGCAGTTATGGAGGATAATTGATTTTTTAAAAATTGCAATATTCTATTAAAACAACAAGGTCCTATAATACATATCAATATAATGATTATTAATGATCCTGCCAATGCAGTTAAAAAGGTTGTAAACCATGGCGAAATAGAAAACAAGCCCCCCTGCTATCGGCATAAAAACAACATTCTTCTTTAAGCGTAGCACACAATCCCCCTTGTTTTAAAAATTAACGGATCTAAATCTTTTTTGCAGAAGGGGGTATTCCATGGGTACCTGTAGGGATATAAAATCATCAGAGTTGTACATACAAGCCATACTTGAATGCAAAATGATTTAGATTTAACAATTTCATCCCCGTGGACACATGCCATGAGACCGGTGGAACAAGTCCAAACAAAATTATTGCCAGGGATAAAATACATTCCTTTCAGGCGTGATGTTAAAGTTCCTCCTGAAGTGGTGTAGATTGCAGGATATCCCCTGGTTGTGTGGGTGCGTCTGCCAAATCGAATTGAAGTGGTGGGTAGAAGTCTTCTATGCGAGAAAAATTGGTTGTAGAACTTAAACGAACTCCTTGAAAGTCAGTTATAGTCCAAGCAATATTATCTCTTCTATGAGGCTTCTGCGGATCGTCATGGACAGTTCTTTTGAGGCGTCGTTTGTTGACAGGATCAGAGCTCGGGTATATAAAAACATCACAAGCAGGAGAGAGGGCTATGGACAAGTTAGTTGTAGAACATTTGCGAAATGAGGAGGGAATTCAATTAGTAGAAAAAGGATAATAATTACAATAATGACAATGAAGATTAATTTGGTAATTCATCAAGGATGTTAGTTGGGGTGGGGAAACCCATAATACAATATAAGGACATTTAGGTCCCCCTATGTTTTAGATTGAATAGAGGAAAAGATTTTAAGGTTCCTTTCCATAGGAAGAGTAAAGAAGGAACAAAAGAGCGAGTGGTAGAGTGTTCTGTAAGTAGGATACGAATAAGGTAGAAATTGCAAAGAGGATATAGGCAAGAATATCAGGAAGAGTTTTAAGATACAGATGTAGCGGAGGAATTCCCATGATAGGATCTAACCGCCCTACCAGGGATCCAGCAAGTGGTTTTGTCTGGAAGTAAAATCGCAGCATAGCCTCGTCCCCAAGTGAGAAGCTCAGCGGGACCCTGCCAGGCAGGATCTGGCAATCTGCGATAATATACCAGAGGTCTGTTAGGCGGGGGTGAGAGGGAGGAAAAATGACATGAAGCAGCAGAAGTGGGAGGAATGCCAGTCAGATTAAGAAAGTTTAAAGTGTAAAGACAAATGTTAAGAGAATTTTGCAATGCTGGGAGGTTCGGGGGGTTTTCCCGCAACGAATATCGATCAAGAGCACGTTTCAGAGATAAGTTTGCTCATTCCACAATAGCCTGCCCCTGGCTGTTGTAGGGAATCCCAAACTTGTGGGTTACATCCCATCTGTTACAGAAGTCCTGGAAAGCAGAACTTGTATAGGCAGGTCCATTGTCAGTTTTGATTTCTTTTGGACGTCCCAGCGAGGCAAAGGTACGAATTGAATGATTGATGACATGTTTTACAGTTTCTCCTCTTTGAGGAGTAGCCAGAATAAACCCTGAATATGTATCTATGGAAACGTGCAAATATTTCCAAGGGGCAAAAAGTGGATACTGAGTTACATCCATTTGCCAAATTTCACAAGCTTTTAATCCTCTAGGATTTACTCCTATGGGAATGGAATGTCCTTGCTTACTACATGTGGGGCATTGTTGAATAATGGCAGCAGCTTCTGCCTGAATTAGAGCAAATTGAAAAGTTATCATAACTTGGCAGGGGAGATTCAAACACACTCCCTGCTTCTATTTTATAATGGACTTTTAAAGCCTCCATAATTTTCCTCCAAGTGACCAAAATGTCAATAGGTGCACGAGGAGGACTATGGAGATGTTCACCAATTTTTTGCCAAGTGGAAATTTTTAAGGACCCTTCCTCTGAATAATTGGGACAATGTTGCCACACATAAGCCAATAATGTAGCAATAGGTTTCATTTTTACAGGCGAGCCCTTTAAATTAGCAGAATATTTAGAAGAAGAAGCGACTAACTCCCTCAATTCCTTCAGATGCTGCGTCTGTTGTTGAGAAAAGTTTCCACCCATACTTACGAAAGTCGAGACCATGTTTCAGATCCGATGATGTGCAATTCGCTTCAGGCCTGGCGATGCACAGCTCCCATCGAGCTGATAAGATATGGGCGCGTCGCAACGTATCCCCCTTAGGGAATCACGTCGGGTTCACCATAATGCGGTATCTGCTATCCCGCATCAGATGGGCGGCTCATGATAGGGAGCGAAGGGGAAAGAAATGACAGGAAGCGAGGTTTCCTCTGGATGAGCGCGCCCCGAATGTCTTGGCACACGCTCTTTTATTGTGCTTTTTTTTTACAAGAAAATGATTTAATCAAAGCTCAAGTCAAACATGGTAATCTCATCAGGATGTGCATGTTTACAAAGCTGCATACCAGACAGATCAGTTACAGTGTGGATAAGCTTATTAACAACCGTCTAGCTCCTTGTCCCTTGTACGTGCCTTGCAAAGGTCACTGAAGAGACAGAAGTTAATGATTACACGTGAATGATACAATGTTGCAAACACATGAATGATGCATAGTTGCAATGATACATAGTTGCAATGATACATAGTTACAACAATATCATATAAAATTGTTTGTCTCCTTGTTCTCTAATTTCAAATGTCAATTTACTCATTTCAGCACATTCCATGATTTTCTCAATAATTTCCTCTTGCATAGGTATTTTTTTCATTTTTCCAATTCTTAGCAAATACAATTCTAGCTGCTGATAAAACGTTTACAATCAAATATTTCAATTCTTTACTGTATATTTCTGGTATAGTTCCCAATAAAAATATCTCAGGTTTAAAGTCTATGCATTGTTTTATCATTTTTTCCAATCGTGTGGATTATAGTCCAGTATCTTTTTGCATCTGACAATGTCCACCACATATGGTAATATGAACCAGGTATCTGATGACATTTCCAACATTTATCCGACTTATTCTTGAACATTCTCGCAATTCTCGTCAGCGGTAAGTGCCACCTGTAAAACATCTTATACAAATTTTCTTTATATGCAGTTGACATCGCCATTTTATAATTTTGAGACCAAAATTTTTGCCATTTATCTTGGTCAATCCCATATCCAAAATTTTCCCCACAAGCAATCATCGTTTCTTTAACTTGTTCTTCCTTTAATTTAAACTCCAGCAAATATCCATAAAGTTTTTAAATTATTTTTTCATCAATACCTGTCAAAATTTTATCTAAGTCAGTCAACTTATCACAGATACCTTCTGTTTTAATATCTTTATCAAATCTAGATGTATTTGCAAATATGAAAACCAATTCATTTTTACACCTTGTTCTTCCAATGCTTGCATAGATTTAAGTTCACCCTTTTCATTCAATAACTCCCCATATCTGTTTGTTCCTTTTTATATATTATTGGATAAGAAAAAGGTTCGATAGTAGATAACCATAGTGGAATTTTTAAATAATATTGCTTTTTTATCTTCTCCCAATTAAAAAACAATGCTTCTCAAATATAATGTCTTCTAAAATACCTCTGCATTTTAGTGCCTCCCTAACAGCAAGTCATGTCCTTCTAAATTCAAAAGTCTAGTATCCCTTAGTGTTATCCACTCCTTTACCCACATCAAACTCGTCGCCTGGTAATATAATTCCCAATTGGGCAAAGCAAATTCTTCTCTTATTCTTGCATCTTGTAACAGTTTCAGTTTTATTCTCGCTTTCTTCTCCTGCCAAATGTATTTTAACACTATTTTATTTAGATCTTCAAAAAATTCTTTTGCGAGTCTAATTGGAATTGTCTGGAATAAATGTAGGATTCTAGGCAATACATTCATCTTAATTGTAGATATTCTCCCAATCAATGATAATTGTAAATTTTCCCATTTTATCAAATCTGTCGCAATCTGTTGTTTGAGTTTAAGATAATTATCCTCCTTAAGTATGCTACATCTTGGTGTTAAATGTATCCTTAAATACTTAATCTTATTTGTGAGCTGGATCCCCCAAACTTCCTCCAATTCTTTCTTTCTTCTTGCTAATATATTCTTTGTTAAAATCTTTGTTTTATCTTTATTTATTTTCAGACCTGCTACTTTCCCATACTCTTCTGTCTTTTCTATCAGTTTAGGTGCTGACTCCAGTGGATCCTCTAATATGAATACCAGGTCATCTGCAAAAGTTTGCAATTTATACTCTTCTTTCTTAATTTTCATTCCTTTTATTTCTTTTTCTTCTCTAATGTTCCTGTTCAGCACTTCCAGTGTTAACACAAACAACAGAGGTGACAGTGGACAGCCTTATCTAGTCCCTTTTCTTATATCTATAGAGTCTGTTAAATCTCCATTTATCATAACTTTTGCAGTTGTTTACAATATATCGTTTCTATGGCTTGGGTATTTTTTTTTTACCAAAGCACATTTGTTCTAATTGTAGCAACATAAAATGCCAATTCACATTATCAAAGGCTTTTTCTGCATCTAGAAACATCAAAGCCATTTGTGTTTCAGGGTGTGCTTCATAATATTCCAGTGTGTCTAAAATTATTCTCATGTTGTCTTTAATTTGTCTCTTTAGCAGAAATCCATTTTGATCAGAATGGATAAAATTATTTAAGTATCCTTTCAGTCTTTCTGCCAGAATTGAAGCAAAATTTTTATAATCTGAGTTTAATAGGGATATAGGTCTGTAGTTTTTAACTTGCTGTGGATCTGTGTAGGAGGACACTTTTTGAGAGAGGACAGAACTTACAAAAGAAGGACTGTCCTCACTAAAGAAGGACAGTTGGTCACCTTACATACAGCAAAGGTCTGCAAATAGTTTCAGAAGCTGTGTTTGGAAGCAGCCTGCATACTGAAAACTGGGAGGGGGTGGCAGACCTGTTCATCTTCTTGCTCTCTAATTTCAAATGTCAATTTACTCATTTCAGCACAGTCCATAATTTTCTTAATAACTTCCTTCTGCATAGGTTTTTTTTTTTCATTTTTCCAATTCTTAGCAAATACAATTCTAGCCGCTGTTAAGACATTTACAATCAAATATTTCAACTCTTTGTTGTATATTTCCAGTATAATTCCCAATAAAAAGATCTCTGGTTTAAAGTCTATGTGTTGTTTTATCATTTTTTCCAACCATGTGTGGATTTTAGTCCAATATCTTTTTGCATCTGAGCATGTCCACCACATATAGTAATATGAACCAGGTATCTGATGACATTTCCAACATTTATCCAATTTGTTCTTAAACATTTTCATGATTCTCGTTGGGGGTAGATGCCACCTGTGAAACATCTTATACAAATTTTCTTTATATGCTGTTGACATTGTCATTTTATAATTTTGAGACCACAGTTTTTACCATTTCTCTAAATCAATCCCATATCCAAAACTTTTCCCGCAAGCAATCATCATTTCTTTAACTTGTTCTTCCTCCAACTTAAATTCCATAGATTTTTTTAATTACCTTTTCATCAGTACCCATCAGAATTTTATCTAAATCAGTCAACTTATCATAAATACCTTCTGTTTTAACATCTTTATCAAATCTAGATTGTATTTGCAAATATGAAAACCAATTCATTTTTACACCTTGTTCTTCCAATGCTTGCAAAGATTTAAGTTCACCCTTTTCATTCAATATCTCACCATATCTAACTGTTTGTTCCTTTTTATATATTATTGGATAAGAAAGTTTCGATAGTAGATAACCATAATGGAATTTTTAAATAATATTGCTTTCTTATCTACTCCAGTTCAAAAACAGTGCCTCTCTAATGTAATGTCTTCTAAAATACCCCTGTGTTTTAGTTCCAGAGGAAAGCATGCCATCCCAGCAGCAAGTCATGCCCTTCTAAATTGAATAGTCTACTCTTCCTTAATATTATCCATTCCTTTACCCATATCAGGTTTGTCACCTGGTAATGTAACTCCCAGAGGGGCAAGGCAAACCCTCCTCTTGTTCTCACATCTTGTAACAGTATAAGTTTTATTCTCACCCTGCCAAATATATTTCAGCACAATTCCATTTAGGTCTTCAAAAAACTCTTTCCCTCATCAAATTGGAATTGTCTGGAATAGATATAAAATTCTAGGCAATACATTCATCTTAATTGTAGATATTCTCCCAATCAATGATAGTTGTAAGTTTTCCCATTTTGTCAAACCTGTCGCAATCTGTTGTTTAAGTTTAAGATAGTTATCCTCCTTCAGTGTGCTACATCTTGGTGTAATGTATATCCCTAAATACTTAACCTTATTTGTGACCTGTATTTCTAAAACTTCTTCCAACTCTTTCTTTCGTCTTGCTAACATATTCTTTGTTAATATCTTTGTTTTATCTTTATTTATTTTCAAACCTGCTACTTTTCCATATTCAAAAGTATCTTTGTTAAGATAAAAGATGTATTAGTTTTTTAAAAGTTTAGAGTTTTAAAAAGGATATATACAAGAAGAAAACATTATTCTAGGAGGCTAATTTGGAGGGAGTTTAATGAGTTAGTTGGAGTTATTTGGAATTTTATTGGTCTGAAAGAAAACTGTAAAGTATGTATGTTAGAGGAAGTTTTTAAAAAGATGCATTAGAATGTTTTGATTTTAAAAATGTTTTTGAAGAAAAGTTTAGTGTTTTAAATAGATGAAAAATATTTTTCCATTTAAGAATAGGGTGAATTTTGTTAATATAAATGGTGATAGTTTATAAAGATTAGTGAGTGCAAATAGAAATACATGCTATTCCCATAGCAGGAAAGATAAAGCAGAAATGATTAGATTGTTTTATTCAAAGAGGATAATATATTTAATTATGTTTTTTATTTGGATATTACTTCTGGATTTTGGGCTTGTGATAAAAAAAAAAGGAAATTTTATTATTGCCAATTAGATAGATTTGTGTTATAGAAATGGCTAGTTATATACTAATGTGTAAAAGTAAAAAAATTGAGCTGTAATATTGTTATCTTGTACTGAGCTAAAAAGAGTCAGAAGTCAACACTTTTTTCTTTCTTTCCTTTCAAATTTTCTCTTTCCTTCCCTTAATTTCCTATTTTTATTTTTCATTGTATTTTATACATTGATAAAACAATAAAAATCATGAGATAAAAATACTCAATACTAGAAATTATAGCAGAACTTTTAAGAGACTTAATAGCCACTTTTCTCGAATGATATAACATGTCCTGCTTGAGTGGGACTAGAATTAGATGACCTCCAAGTTCTCTTCCAATTCTATTGTTGTGTTATACTGTTAACTCTTCTGCATGCTTTATATCTTAATTCATGAATGCATGCACTTTTATGGTAGTAGGCCACCAACAAATATGTGATGAGAAGCACCACAAAACCTGAAGATCAATTTGGCTTTGTCAAAATGGCAGACAAACAGTTTGCCTTCCAACTGCTAAGAAAAAAAGAGTTTATGATATTAAGAATTATTGAGAGGCAATTAAAGGAGGCTAAGTTGTTCATGGTTCTTCAAAACAAAGCCGTTCAATGATCTAAGTTAGGACAATTTAGCATCATTTCCACTGCTTTTAATGGCATCAATTGTTGCTTCCTTTTAGATTCTCAGGCAAAGGTAAAATGAGCTTTCTTAAAAAAACATTTTTTAAAAAATATTTAAATGCATACTGCAGTACACTTTCTATTGAAAGTTAACATTACCTGCATACTACATCTAATTGCCTCTTTAAAAAAAAAGGTGTGTTTGTGACCTTTAAAAATATAATGGTGTCAAACAATCCATAATCTATCATTATCTCTTCAGTCTCCTTCTCTGTCATTGACCCATTGTTCGCTGTGAGTGGGGCATTCATGGCACAATACATCAACTTCTTATGCACCTGCCATGTTCTATCATGAATTATATTAATTCACGTAAAGCTAACAAAGATTAATTGCAGTAGTACAGCAGATTTGCACAGGAGGTTTTGCTGCTTGGCAATCTCAGAATGCAGGGATTCATTCAACCTTGCTTATGTCTGTTTCATATTTCAACAGGTGTGTGCCCAATCATTGTGAGCATGGTGGGAAGTGTACCCAAACATGGGATAGCTTCAGCTGCACCTGTGATGGAACTGGATACAGTGGAGCCACATGCCATAACTGTAAGTGGGCCTTCATGCTGCTACCCATAATTATCTTTGTTAAATGAATTAATGATATTGATAACAGATAAGAGTTTGTTTATGTTTGTTGTCAAAAATATTTTTTTACAAATAATAATAATATTGATAACAGATAACAGATAATCAGAGTTGGAAGGGACCTTGTAAGCCATCTAGTTGAACCCCCTGTCCAAGCAGAAGACCCTACAACATTTCTGACAGATGGAAATCCAATCTCTTCTTGAAGGTTTCAAGTGATGGTGCGCCCACAACGTCCATGGGCAAGCTGTTCTATTGGTTGATTGTTCTCACTGTCAGAAAGTTTCTCCTTATTTCCAGGTTAAATCTCTCCTTATTAGTTTCCATCCATTATTCCTTGTCTGGCCTACAGGTGTTTTTCAAAATAGCTTGACCCCTTCCTCTCTGTGGTAGCACCTCCAATATTGGAACACTGCTATCATATCTTCCCTGGTCCTTCTCTTCACTAGATTGGCCATACCCAATTCCTGCAACCATTCATCGTATGTTTTATCTCCAGTCCCCTAATCACCTTGGTTGCTGTTCTCTGTACTTTTTCTAGAGTCTCAACATCTTTTTATAGTGTGGTGACCAAACCTGGATGCAGTACTCTAGGTGTGGTTTTACTAATGCTTTATAGGGTGGTATTAGTACCTTACTTGATCTTGATTGAATCCCTTTTTAATGCAATTTAGGATTGCATTAGCTTTTTGGCTACTGCTTTTGCACACTGCTGGTGTGGTCTTCTATGATCATACTTTTCAGAGTTTCCCAAGATTCTTGAGTTGTTTTTCTCTTTAGGATTTTCATCCATGGAATCTTTCCCAAGTTGTCTCTGAGTTTATTAAAATCAGCTATTTTAAAATCTAAGACTCTGGTGTCATTATGTTCTATTGCTTGTGTTTGTGTTAAGTTGAATTCTAGTATTACATGGTTGCTCGCACCCAAGGTTCCTTCAGTTTCAATTCCCTCTTATCACTTCTTCTTTGTAAGAATTAAGTCCAGTATGGCTGTCCCTCTAGTTCCATCCTCTACCTTTTGGACAATAAAGTTGTCAGCTAGGTTTATATTTGATTTCTCACTTGGTGCAGAATCAGTTTTCCAATTGATAACAAGATAATTGAAGTCCCCCATTACTACTGTAGTGTGTTTCCTGCATATGTTTGTTGGTTGGTTGGCAAAAAGGTAATCTATTTTTTCTGCTTGGTTGGGTGGCCTATAATATACATCTATGTCATTCTTTTTTTCTTTTATATTGACCTATATGGATTTTACAAGGTTTTCATCTTTGGTTTCATGCATTTCTGTAGCAATATAAAGTAGTCCTTTACATACAATGCAACTCCACCACCTCTTTTATTGGATCTGGATATTTTTTCTAATGTTTTCTTGGAATACAGCTGTTATCACTGGCATGAAAAAAAAACAATTTTGTAATTTGAACAAAAATGTTTTCTGGAAAAATTTTTGAATTGCATAAACATCTGCAGAACTGGAAACTTTTTTTCTATTTCCCAAAACTGAATCATGATTCAGAAATGAACCATGTATATTTTAAAAATAGCATTGGAACATTTTATTATGATTAATGCATTATTTCTATGAATTAGGCTTATTTTTTCTTCTGCTTCTTTGCACCATTTGCACATTTAATCGGTCAATGATTTTTTCTCAATTCTGACCTTGACTGCATTGGTTTGAATAGCTATTTGTTAACTAGCCTAACTCAAGCCTACAGTTTCTGTTTATAACTTTCCAGTTGTAAGTCATTGCCAGGTTAAATCCACTTCCTTCTTGATATTTTATAAATATTCATCTTGTAATGCTTTTACTTGTCAGCATTCTGTTCAAAATTATAACATTATTTCAACATTCATGTTTTGTGTCTTGTATAGTTCTCATTTTTAAGTTTTATCAATACTTGTTCTTGGCTGTCTTGTAAATAATTAGCCAATTCATGCTTTTTTGAAAGCCATCATTCCTGAGTCTCATTGCCCACTTGTGACAGATGTCCAAGGACCTGACATGGTCCTTGTTGATTACAGAATTACAATTATTAATACAGAATGTAATGATGAATATAGAATTACAATTCTTTTTCTGTGATCTACTATAGAAAATGGGTACACATAGAACCCTGTGTGGCATGGGTTATTCTTTTGGTAGAATACACCACTGCCAGTGTAGCTCTCAATCTCATTAGAACATCACAAGTCCTTCCACCATGACAATTAAATAGCAGCATTTGGATAAACAGAATGTTACTCTACCCTCTTCCTTCTGAGCCTTTAAGCCTGATGAAACCTATCGGGCCATGTTATAAGTGTAAAATCCAGATTTTCTCCCCAAAACGGATTATGAAATCTCCCAGGGAAAAAAAAAAGTCAGCATTTCATATTTCAATTCAATATAGTTACATTTTAATTCTAATACTATGGTACCTCAAATAAGATAAGGAAAGCCTTCAGAGCATGACCTCTAGAAATCTATTCTTTAGCAGCAGTGACCACAGGATCTATGATTTTTTGAGTACTTATGTTACATCTATGTGTATGACTGCTTTTTCCTCAGATTGTGGCCTTTTGTATCTGTGGGTGTGCAGTGTACTGATGATATCTTGCATCAAATAAGTGTATGACCTTTCCCAATCATCTTATATAGATGTTAAATAACTTGGAGGAAAATAAGTTTTGTGAAATTTCACATTGGAGATCATCTTAAATAGATGTTAAATAACTTGGAGGAAAATAACAAGTTTTGTGAAATTTCACATTGGAGAATCCATAGGCTCAGTTGCTACTGAATGGAATCATCCAAGTTCTCATGAAGATTATTGACCAGGGTGTCTGATATAAGAGCCTCAGTGGCACAGTGGTTAGAGTGCAGAACTGCAAGCTACTTCTGCTGCAGCCAGCTGCCTGCAATTTGGCAGATCGAATCTTACCAGGCTCAAGATTGACAACAATTCTAAGTGCTATTGCTATTACTATTATTTCTCTTGCCTGGGCCTGAATCTTACTTGAAATGCATCTAGATGTCCAGACTTGGAAGGGATCTTGGGGATCTTCTAGTCCAACCCCCTGCTCAATCAGGAAACCCTATACATTCAGAAAAATGGCTGTCCATTCTCTTCTTAAAGCCTCCAGTGAAGGAACACCCACAACTTCTGAAGGCAAGTTGTTCCACTGGTTAACTGTATTTACTGTCAGAAAATTTCTCCCTAGTTCCAGATTGCATCTGTCCTTGATTAGTTTCTATCCATTGCTTCTGGTCTTGCCTTCTGGTACTTTGGAAAACAGGCAGTGTAAGTAACAAAGCAGAAATTCCATGTGAGCATATTGAAGCATTACTGTCTTTTATATTCTGAACTAGTTAAAACTTCCAAGTACATATATCGTGTATTGCATTAGCTGAGCCATGAGATGACAGAAGAGACTTCTGATCCAAAAAGGGATGTAAATAGCACATTATAATTCTTTGGCTACCTCACCTCATTCTGATTTCTTCTCCAATCATCCTAATCTTCTAGTTCTGGCATGAAAGGCTGCTAAACAATTACATTGGATCTGATCCAATCATATCATCCACAAGGATAGTAAAAACCAGACTGAATTAGCCCACTCTCTGATAGTCTCTTCTGCTGTTGATAAAATTTCCATCAACATAACACATTTGAGTGCTAAGGAAGAAGTCAGAGAAATCATAACAAATCCCAGTGATTTTGTTGGTTTTTCTTAAGTAAATTGATACCTATATTTGTAGATTACAAAAATATATAGATTAGGGATGGATGGATGCATGCATGCATGCATGCATGGATGGGCGGATGGACAGACAGACAAACAGATAAATGATAGAGATAAATACATTCACATTGCAAATGTTAAATGTATTTAATTCATAAATAACAACTTTATATGATTGATCTTAACAAGAATTTATTTTAGAAGATGAAATGAGATCATACAATGCATTTCTCAATTTTGTTCTAAATATGATTTGAACAAACATTTCAGGCTTTGTTTTTGAATGTGATTAAAAAACAAATAAGAATAGAATGCATTGATTCATTCTTCTAATGTCAGCTCCATTTAGTGCCCTAGGAGCTTAATGAGCTTTGATAATTTTTTCTCCTAAATTGCATTTTTTTACTATTAAAAATGTTCTGGGTTGTTTTAATAATGCATTTATAACATAAAAAGTACTTTTAGGAAGAAAGAATTTGAGTCACATCTTCTTTTCATTACATATTATCATTAGTGTGGATAATAGGCTAATTGTTATACTTGGAAAAAATATTTCCAGATTTACTAATCAAGAAAACCCAAAATGTATAAATAATATAACATGTAATTTGCATGCTATGGGTACTTTGACTTCAGCAGATGCATTTGGTTAGTTTAACTATTGTGGTCCTACTCTTTTATATTTACTGAAACTATTATTTGAGAAAATAGAAACTTTGCGATGAATTTTAAATCTTCACTAAATAAAATTATGTAGATTATCTTTCTCTAGAACAGGGGTCGCCAACCTTTTGGACCTCAGGGACCACCAAACTCATAATTTTAGATCCCAGGGACCACTAACCAGTTCTGTGGGTGTTTCCTAATTTGTGGGTGTGGCTTGGTGGTCATGTGACTGGCTGGGGGTGGCTTGTATGTAAATATTATAAATATTTATATAAATATTGAATTTTTTACAAAAAAAAGAGCAACTTTTACCCAGGCAATATCAGGGAAAACAGGTAGATTGAGTTGCTCACAGAATCACAGATTCATTCAGAGATCTATCTATCTGCCATTGGCTAGCTCAGTCTGTCACATAAGATTTGCTTGTAAGCAAACTCACAAAATTAATTCACAACACACCATACATGTAAATATTGATTTTTTAAAATTAAAAAAGAGCAACTTTTACCCAAAATCAGGCAAAGCAGGCAGATTGAGTTGCTCACAGAAACATTCAGTGATCTATTTATCTGCCATTGGCTAGCTCAGTCTCTCAAATTTGCTTGCCGTGAGTCTGCACTGAATTTGATTGCAAGCAAATCTTCAGTCCTAAGGGAGGTTCAGCTGTGCTGAGCCAAAGATCTAAAGACAAGCTAGAAAGCAAGAAATCCAACCATTTCCTGCTTCCTAGCTAATCTAAATCTCCCGGCACAGCAGAACAGATGATGGTCGGAAAAAGGAAAAATAGCAATTTAGCAGGCAAATTTACTGGGTAAGGAGTGAATGGGCAGGGAGGGTTCCCACGGGCCATGTGGGCGGCGCAGCCTTGTGTTTCTGTGCAGCCTGGATTAATTGCTCTGGAGGTGAGATTTCTCTGTGGCCCACCAAAATTTTCTCACGGCCCACCAGTGGGCCGCAGCCCACCAGTTGGTGACCGCTGCTCTAGAGTGACACTTTGCATAAAGGTTCATATGAGCAAAGGGGAAAATTTTTTCAAAGTAACAATAGAAAGGGTGGGTTGGTTCCCTCAACTGATATTTGGAAGCTATTTTGTTTTTGCTTTTTCTTAAATGGGAATATGTGCAGTTTGCAATAATTAGCTAAGCGATTCTAATCAGTGTTGTTAAGTAAAGCCACTAGGTGTAAAATTGTTTTCTGACATTGCTTTGATTTCTTCTTTACTATAATATAAATTTTGGAACACTGTATGTTATGAACTAATAAAGGCGTTTAATAAAGTTTTAACAACTTTAAGAAAAAGCAGGGTTCTAATCCTGCACTTCTGATTGGCCGATAATAGCTACATCAGATTGGTCCCTTCTGAGAAATCTGATTGGCTGTTAACGGGCCAACTCTCATTGGTTCAAGGGTTTAACACTTCGATGTTTCTCATTGGCTAATAGGACAGCAGCCAACCCTATAAAAGGGATGCTGCTGCCCTAGGGTTTTTGCTCTGTTCAGTATGATTAATAAAGAGTTGAAGTTCACTGTTCACTGCCTCATCTCCGTTCCTTGCACCCATGCGCAGAACATAACACTGGCGATGAGGGTGGGATGCAGAGACATCAGAGCTGACTGAACACTAAAGAGGACCAGACAGAGCATGTGGCTGAAGGCGCATCGACAACGGAAACCATGTCCGGCGGCGCCATACCACCCGCTCCATTTGACCCGGCACAAGAAGACTTGGACTCGTACATAGACCGGTTCCAGATGTTTCTGGAGTACAACAACTTGAAAGACGCAACTACAGGGAAAAAGCGAGCAGTGTTCCTAACCCATTGTGGGCCTGCCGTCTTTAAGATGGCCAAGGCACTAGCGAAACCGGCTGAAGTGAAAACCATGGACTGGGATGTCCTCGCGCCCCTTCTACAGGCCCACTATGCACCCGACGTACCAAGGCTTGTCCAAAGACATGAGTTTTACCAGAGGGACCAACGGAAAGGAGAGAGCGTTGCAGATTTCATCACGGACCTCCAGAACCTGGGAGGCCTATGTGGGTTTACGGACCTTGAAGAAGCTCTGAGAGACCGAATAATTCTGGGATTAGATGACCACATGGCACAGAGCAAGATCATGGCCAAAGGGAACATCGATCTTGCCGATGTCATCAAGGACGCTACTGCAGCAGAAGCAACCAGGAAGTCGGCCTCCCGAATGCACTGCACCAACGCACCGCTCCGTCAACTCGCCAATGATACCTCATCTCATCTAGAGAGGCACACAACAGCAGCCCCCCATGAGGACCTCGAATCTCCATCAGAAAGTGAGGAGGAGGAGGTCAACCGACTCCAGTCCGAACATGACCAACGCAACCCGCGGAATCGAAGACGACTGCACCAATGCGCGGGTTGTGGGGCAAACCACTCGCGATCAGATTGCAAATTCCTCGACGCGCTCTGCCATTTCTGTGGGAAAAGAGGCCACATCGGGAAGGTCTGTAGAAGCAAGCAAGGTCCAGCCCAATTTGGAGAGAAAACAACTATCGCCAGACCACAGGGAATCATCCTGTGAGTCGAGAACACTTGAACTACCAATGGAACAACCACTCCTACAGAAATAAAACACTTGCCACTTCAACGAGATGGGAAGAGGCACACCAAACCATTACCATCGGTCACGCTTCATCATTAGATGCAAAGAAGATCCAAGTGAGGGTCGCCATCAAGAACCAACCTTGCATAATGGAAGTCGACTCAGGGTCGTCCCTGTCGATGGTTTCCTGGAAGACCCTTAAACAGTTGATAGCTGCCGTCCGGCGTCAAGACCTCAGAGCCCAAAGAATTATACTCAAAGATTACCAGGGGAACCGAATTCCGGTCGTCGGCTCCAGCCAAATCCAAGTATCATTCAAAAATCGTACTGCGTCATTACCGCTGACCATCATCGATCGCGACCGGCCTAGTCTGTTAGGCCTTCAATGGTTCACCCCACTCGGGATCGAGGTAGACAGTATTCACCAAACCAGAAGCGACAACTGGGAGGAGGCCCTCGTCCAGGAATTCCAGGACGTATTTGCAGACAAACTAGGCGAGTACAAGGGGACCCCGATATCATTTAACCTTAACCCTGAAGTAGCCCCCATCCGCCTTAAGCCTCGTCGGGTTCCTTTTGCCCTAAAACCAAAGATCGACAAGCAGCTCAATAAATTAATAGCCCAGGGTGTTTTAGAACCAACTGACCACGCCCGTTGGGAAACCCCAATCGTAACACCATCAAACCGGATGGATTGTTAAGGATTTGTGGGGACTACCGGGCCACCCTTAATCACGCCCTTCAACAAAACGCTTACCCAGTGCTGATGGTTCAACATCTTCTCCATTCCCTGGGGGGGCGTAAAAGTCTTCGCTAAATTGGATTTAGCACAGGCGTATCAACAACTGCCTGTAGATAAAAAAACCGCGAAAGCACAGACGATCGTTACGCACCGGGGCGCTTTTAAATGCAACCGACTCCAATTCGGAGTGAGCATGGCCCCAGGGATTTTTCAAAGTCTGATGGAGAGACTTTTGCAAGGGATCAAGGGCGTCTTGCCATATTTTGATGACGTTTTAATTGCGGCCCTGAATAGAGAAGTACTGGAGAGGCATCTTAAAATGGTTCTCCAGAAATTTAAAGACTCCGGCCTAAAGGTTAAAAAAAATAAATGTTAACTGTGTACAGAGAAAGTAGAGTTCCTAGAGTTCAATAAGCAAGGCATTCACCCCACTAATAGCAAACTAAAAGCAATCAAAAATGCCCAAAGACCCAAGAACAGAAGAGACCTCCAAGCTTTCCTGGGGCTCATTAACTTTTACAACATCTTCTTGCCCCAGAAGGCGACCGTAGTTGAGCCCCTACATAGACTTCTCGACAAAAAAGCCACCTGGGTCTGGTAACACTGAGAGGAGCACGCATTTCGACAAGTGAAAAACTTACTAACCTCCGATGCTGTTTTAATGCAGCATAACGAGACTTTGCCTTTAACAATTATATGTGACGCGTCACCATTTGGAGTAGGAGCCATTTTGAGTCATGTGTTACCAAATGGTAGTGAGGCCCCTATTGCCTATTTTTCAAGGACCTTATCGAGGGCTGAACGTAACTATAGCCAAATTGACAAAGAGGCTCTTGCTGTTGCATCTGCTGTGAAACGGTTTCATGAATATGTGTATGGACGAGCTTTTACTATTATTGCCGATAACAAACCTTTTCTGGGGATTATAGCGGGAGACAAGCCAACCCCCTATATACTGTCGCCTAGAATGACTCATTGGTCGGAGTTCTTAGCTGCGTACAATTATAAATTGCAACACCGCCCGGGGAAAGCCATTCCCCACGCTGATGCATTGAGCCGTGTCCCACTTTCAGAAACTGTCGATGACCCAGCTCCAACCCTCATGACACTCCAGATTGAAACACTACATTCACCACCACTAACAGCCAGGGACATCACTATCGAAATGAAATGAGATCCTGTCCTGACGCGAGTTCTCAGCTGGGTCGAACGAGGATGGCCAGTCGAACAAACCCCTGACAACTTCACCCCTTTTAGAAACCGGCAAACAGAACTTTTCTCGCAGAAAGGCTGCATCCTATGGGGAGACAGAGTTGTCGTCCCAGAGCGGTTACAACAAGCAGTTTTGAAAGCACTGCATGACGGTCACCCCGGCATCGTGCATATGAAAGTGCTCGCACGAAGCTACGCATGGTGGCTGGGCATCGATAAGCAAATCGAAGCCTGGGTGAAGACTTGTCTAAAATGCCAAGAAGTCAGCAGTGCCCCACCTAGAGCAACTCCAATGGAGTGGGAAACCCCCCGGGGGCCGTGGTCCTGCATCCACGTTGACTTTGCGTGACCTACTAAGGGACATACGTTCCTCCTAACAGTGGATGCCTATTCCAACTGGCTCGAAATCCACAAGATGAAGACTACTACAACCGATTCAGTCATCCGCAAATTAAATAAACTATTCGCAACACATGGGTTGCCAGACGTTCTAGTCTCCAACAACAGACCCCAGTTCACCACCCTGGTGTATGAACAATACTTAGCAGATCGGGGTATCCGCCATGCGCTAACCTCGCCTGTGCACCCTGCGGCCAATGGCATGGTCCAATTTGTTAAAAAAACTCTCCACAAAATGGACTATGGGGACATTGACGACAAACTAAACAGAATACTCCGACTCCAACACATCACCCTGCACAGCGTCACCAACAAGACTCCAGCTGAACTGTTGATGGGACGCAAGCTCCGCTCCCACCTTGACCGTCTCCACGCGTCCTACGCGCCAGAGAAACCCTGTGGATCTAGCGGAAAATGCCGCGAGTTCATGGTAGGCGACTTAGTCTTCGCTAAAAACCTTTTCAGCAAACCATTATGGGTCGAAGCAACCATAACTCAAACCACCGGGCCCAGATCGTACCGTGTGCAAACATTGGACGAAAAGATATGGAAACACCATATAGATCAGCTTCGCTCTAGGTTGCAACCCAGTTCCCGCCACTCCTGTGACTCTCAAACTGAGGGGGGAGAGGATGTCAAAGAAACCGAATTCGAGATGGTGGAAAGCGGAATCGACGGAAGTCAGCAGCCGGACGCGTTACATGACTGGAAAGACTATTTGCAACCCACGGATTACCAGACGTTCTGGTATCCGACAACGGGCCCCAATTTACCACGCTGTCTTTTGAACAGTACCTGGCTGACCGCGGTATCCGACATGCGCTCACTTCGCCTGTGCACCCTGCGGCCAACGGTAGGGCTGAGCACATGGTACAATTCATCAAAAGGACTCTACAAAAGATAGACTATGACAACATCGACGAGAAAATCAACCGAATCCTTTTCCTACAGCACATCACACCTCACAGCGTCACCAACAAAACTCCCATCGAGCTGCTAATGGGACGAAAGCTCCGCTCCCACCTCGATCGGTTACACCCAGCCTATGAACTAGAAAAGCCACTCGGATCCAGCGGCCGATGCCGTACCTTCCAGGTAGGCGATTTAGTATTCGCTAAAAACCTATCGGGTGACCCGCTGTGGGTAGAAGCGACTGTAATTCGCGTAACCAGCCCAAGATCATACCTCGTTCAGTGCCCTGACAATAGACTTTGGAAGCGCCACATAGATCAACTACGATCGCGGCTACCGTCACGCAATTCCGAACTCCCTTATGACCAAACTGAGGGGAGGGGGGATACAGAGGAAAACGAATTGCAACTAGAGGAAAACCTTTTTGAAGGGACTGAAAATGGAACTGAAACACAGGAACAGGAACCGGGGACCGGAGTGAGTTCACCTCAGGGATTGGCCAGTGATATCGGTGACGACAGGAACGCGAACTCGGAACCAGAGGCACCCCTACCGTTAAACAATGATCTACCTCAACAGAAGTGCAGCCAACCGCCAGGCACTTTGCGAAAATCAAAAAGACTGATAAAACAACCGTCCTACCTCAAGGACTATGTAACTGCGCCCCGTGGGCAGAAGCCGGGGGAAGGGGTGTTGTGAATGAATAATGCCAAATAAAGTTATCTTGAGCTTGAAGTCAAGTGCAGGGTTCTGGCCCTGCACTTCTGATTGGCTGTTAATGGCAGGATTGGATTGGTCCGTTCAGGAGCATCTGATTGGCCATTAACAGGCCATTCTCATTGATTAACGGAGCTAGCGCTCCAGGATTGCTATTGGTTGAATAGTTAATAAGTTGCCTATATAAGGAAAGCTATAGCAGCCCTCCATTTTTGAGCTGTTGCACCATGTAAATAAAGAGTTTGAAGTTCACTGTTTCTACCGGTTCGTCTCCATTATTCGCACCCATGCTCCAGACTTAACAGCTTTGGATGCTGTTCCCTCTATCTCTGCAAAGAGATTTATGCACAGCCACTCTGTTTCACTAAGAAAAAGTGAAGTGAAATTACTACACATGATACAAATGAAACTGGGACAAGTTTTCAAAAGGAAGTTTGGGTTTTTAGGCTATTTCCCAGTGTTGATATCAGAATACAAAGCTAGATTGTCAGGGACCACAGACGATGTTATATCAAGACCTTGGCTTGGCATCACTGGTCTGGACTTTCAAGGTTATATATGAAGCTCTGGGCTCTTTCTCTTCCTCCACCTAGAAGAAGACTTCTCCAAAGGGTCACAACAGTACATGCAATCTGTCAAAAATTTTAAAAAATATTTAAAATATTTGTCGCATATGGCAACATCAAGTAGATGTACACAGAAACACATTTAATAGCAGAGTTGTGAGAAGCTTTGAAGGACTATTTTCCAAAAAAAATAAAACAACAAGGTTATCCATGAGCTAAGGTTCATAAATGTTTCTGGCAATTAGTAGGCTGCTCTGTACTTTTTCTAGAATCTCAACATATTTTTTGTAATGTGGTGAACAGAACTGGATGCAGTACTCCAGGTGTGGTCTTACTGAGGCTTTTATAGAGTGTATTAGTACCTCTCTTGATCTTCATTGTGTCCCTCTGTTAATGCAATTTAGGATTGCATTAGCTTTTTTGGCTGCTGCTGCATACTGCTGGCTCATATTTAGCTGATTGTGCACTAATACTCCAAAACCCCTCTCACAATTACTCCTATTGAACCCAGTTTCACCCAGTGTACTTTTGGTTTTTCTTGCCTAAGTGAAGGACTTTACTTTTCTCTACATTGAATTTCATTTTGTTAGATACGACTCAGTGTTCTAGTCTGTCAAGATCTATCTGGATCTTGAGTCTATCTTCTTGGATGTTACCTATTCCTGCCAGCTTAGTATCAGCAGCAAATTTGGTAAGTTCCCCCTCTATTCCTTCCTCTTAAGTCATTAATGAAGATATTGAAGAGTACTGGGCCTAAGACTGAACCTTGTGGCACCCCACTGCTTACTTCCCTCCATGTAGACTTAGATCTATTAAGGACCACTCATTGAATACAGTTAGTCAGCCAGTTGCGAGTCCATCTAGTGGTGATGCTTTCTATTCCACTTTTTTTCTAGCTTACTAAGAAGTAGGTTGTGGTCTACTTTGTCAAATGCCTTGCTGAAATCTAAATATATTGTGTTCACAGTATTTTGCTGGTCTACTAATTTAGTCACCATGTTGAAGAATGAAATAAGATTAGTTTGGCATGATCTGTTCTTAACAAACCCGTGCTGACTGCAAGGTATTACTTTACTTGTTTCTAGATGTTGGCAGATCTGTTTTTTTATTATCTTTTCCAGTATCTTCCCTATTGATGTTAGGCTGATTGGTCTATAGTTTCCTGGATCTGTTTTTTTTTCCTTTTTTGAAGATGGGAACCACATCAGCTCTTTTCCAGTTCTTTGGTAGTTCTCTGGTGCTGCAGGTTTTTTGAAAGATACGGTGCAGTGGTTCTGAGATTACCTCTGCCAGCTCCTTTAAAACTCTGGCATGTAATCCATCAGGCCCCGGTGATTTGTTTTCATCAAGATCAGAAAGGTGTTCTCTTACTATTTTTTGCTTATTTTAACTTTTATTTCTGGTCTGTCTTTTACAGTTATGTTTTTGGTGGATTGAACTATAGTTTCTTTTTGCGTGAAGACCAATGCAAAGAATGAGTTAAGCAGTTCTGTTTTCTCTCTGTTGCCTGTTACTTCCTTGCCTTCTTCTCTCTTTAGTGGACCAACTGTTTCCTTGACATTTTTCTTGTTGTTTATATGTTGGAAGAAACTTTTTTTATTATCTTTGACTTTAGTTGCAAGTCTTTGCTATCCTGACTTCCTCTTTGCAGATTCTGGCTACCTGCTGATATTCTGCCTTAGTTGTATGTCCTTCTTTCCATTTTTTGTATTTGTCCTTTTTTTCTTTGAATTTGCCAGAGAGATCTTTGTGCAGCCATGGTGGTTTCATCTTGGATTTCTTGTTTTTCTTTTTCAGTGGTATTGTGCTGGTCTGGGCTTCTAAAATCATACTTTTCAGAGTTTCCCAAGATTCTTGAGTTGTTTTAGGATTTTCATCCATGGAATCTTTTCCAAGTTCTCTCTGAGTTTATTAAAATCAGCTCTTTTAAAATCCAAGATTCTGGTGTCATTATATTCTATTGCTTGTGTTTGTGTTATGTTGAATTCTAATATAATATGGTCACTCTCACCCAAGGTTCCTGCAGTTTCAACTCCTTCTGTTGCTTCTTCTCTGTTTGTAAGAATTAAGTCCAGTATGGCTGTTCCCCTAGTTTCACCCTCTACCTTTTGGACAGCAAAGTTGTCAGCTAGGTTGGTTAGAAACGTATTTGATTTCTCACTTGGTGCAGAATTAGTTTTCCAATTGATATCAGGATAATTGAAGTCCCCCATGACTACTGTAGTGTGTGTTAGTTGGTTAGCAAAAAGGAAATCTATTTTTTCTGCTTGGTTGGGTGGCCTATAATATACATCTATGTCATTCTTTTTTTTTCTTTTATATTGACCCATATGGATTTTACAAGGTTTTCATCTTTGGTTTCATGCATTTCTGTAGCAATATAAAGGAGTCCTTTACATACAGTGCAACTCCACCACCTCTTTTATTGGGTCTGGATATTTTTTCTAATGTTTTCTTGGAATACAGCTATTATCACTGGCATGGGTGGCCTATAATATACACCTATGGCTATGTCATTCTTTTTTCCTTTTATATTGGCCCATATGCATTCTAGGAGGTTTTCATCTTTGGTTTCATGCATTTCTGTAGCAATATAAAGCGGCCCTTTACATACAGTGCAACTCAATCTCCTCTTTTATGGGGTCTCTCTTTTTTTGAATAGTTTGTATCCTTCTACCAGTATGTTCCAATCATGGGTTTCATCCCACCAACTTTCTGTTATTCCAACTATATCATATCTACCTTCATGCATTCGTAGTTTGAGTTCACCCTGTTTGTTCCCCAGACTTTGTGCATATGTATATAGGCACTTGAGATCTTTATGTCTAATGCTGTATTTACTGTCTATATAACGCTGGCGAAGCCGACAAACTGGAAGTTCATACTGCATTGTTGTTCAATTAACACACACATTTCCTTTGAATGCCAATACCAGATCTAGAACCATTCTGTTCTGAACTGTCATTTGTCATATGGCTTCTTGTTCTTTTGCTGCATCAATAAAAAGCTTCCCAGTTTCATTAGCTAGGATTTCCACCATGGTTTGTACATGGTACATGGCATTACTGAGGGACTGAAGCCCATGGAACCAGATAAGTAGTAGTCATTCATGTATTTTTAGTCATTCATGTATTTTCTGTATTATTCAAGGTCCCTATGGTTTCTAATCTTCCCTTTGGGTAAAGTGGATATAATATAGGTAGGTGGGAGGAGCACAGCTAAGTCTCCTTCAAGTTTCTCAGAAGACACTTATAGGCTGACATCAGAATATACATGTCCACTTGGGGTGAACATACTAGTGCAGGTTGTGATTAAATCTGAACCCCCGGCCAACCTTCCAGTTTCATTAAATGGGATGTAGTATGAAATCCAAAAGATGTTCTCAACTTCTTGCCTGTTCATGGTCATATAGTTCCATACCATCTGCCTTTGATAATCAACAATATAATCACAGAGAGAGAATCCTATATCTATGCCATGGTGGCTGAATCCAGAACCATGAAAACACCAATGTCTGTTAGTTACATGTAAGAACCTTGGTGTTATTGCCCTTTAAATTTGTTGAATTTTCCCATGTGTTAAATGAATGTCCCTAAGCCACCTGGAATCTGCTAATCATTCTCCCCTTTCTGCTATCTGATTAAATGGCATTTAGAATTAAATGGCAGATAAATCCATGAGTGTCCATGTTCTGAGGCATTAAAATGCAGATGCAATATTTGGACTGTCCCACAGCTGTGTCAATCACGTCTAACATTGCTAGAAATGAATTAAGATGTCGTCCACTGAAGTTATGTCCGGAATTAGTCCATACATTTGTCCCATCTCCCTTAGTCATGGAAACACAGCTTGACTTTCCTATCCTCATAATTATGATTAGAGGCGGGAAGGAAAGAAAGTTTTGCTTGGATAAACAGATTGAGAGAAGTAGAAAAGCATGATATGTCTCTTTATAGTCGGCTCAGATTGCTAGGTCTATCCCAGTGCCAAAGAAGCCCTCCACCAAGGAACTGAATGACTACAGACCAGTTGCTCTAACATCTGTAGTTATGAAAATCTTTGAAAGGCTTGAGCTGTCCCACCTGAAAACCATCACGGATCTGCTGTTAGATCCCATGAAGTTTTCATACCGAACAAATAGATCGACAGATTATGCTGTTAGCATGGCTCTGCATTACATCCTACAACACTTTGAATCTTCAAATACCTACGCAAGGGTCCTCTTTGTAGACTTCATTTCAGCATTCAATACCATCATTCCAGACACCCTTCTAAGTAAATTAAACCAACTAGCAGTACCTGAATACACTTGTAAGTGGCTTATAAGCTTCCTAACAGACAGGAAGCAGCAGGTGAAGCTAGACAGAATCACATCCGATACCTGTACAATCAGCACAGGGCCCCTCAAGGCTGTGTGCTATCTCCACTTCTCTTCTCCCTATATACCAATGACTGCATCTCAAACAATCCATCTGTTAAAATACTGAAGTTTGCTGAAGACACAACAGTGATTGGTCTCATTCGAGACAACTATGAATCTGTATACAGACAGGAGTTTATACAACTTGCCTCGTGGTGTAACTCAAAACCGTAGAAATAGTGGTAGACTTTAGAAGAAAGCTCAAACTGCCCAAGGAGCTGCTGATACAGTTCTACAGAGGAATTATTGAGTCTATCATCTGCACCTCTAGAACTGTCTGGTTCGGTTCTGCAACCCAACAGGACAGACACAGACTTCAGAGAATAGTTCGGACTGCAGGAAAAACAATTACTACCCACCTGCCTTCAATTGAGGACCTGTATACTGCACAAGTCAAAAAGAGGCTTGTGAAAATATTTACAGACCCTTCACATCCCAGACATAAACTGTTTCAACTCCTTCCCTCAAAATGACTCTATAGAGCACTGCACACCAGAACAACTAGACACAAGAACAGTTTTTTCCCGAAAGCCATCACTCTGCTAAACAAATAATTCCCTCAACAATGTTCAACTATTTACAAAGTCTGCACTACTATTACTGTTAATCTTCTCATCACTCCTTATTACCTATCCCCTCCCACTTGTGATTGTAGGACTTAACTTTGTTGCTTGTATCCTTACGATTTATATTGACTGTTTCCTAGTATAATTTGATTGTTGATTGTACCCTATGACTATCATTAAGTGTTGTACATTATGATTCTTGATTCTTAATGAATGTATCTTTTCTTTATGTATACTGAGAGTATTTACACCAAGACAAATTCCTTGTGTGTCCAATCACACTCAGCCAATAAAGTATTCTATTCTATTCTATTTTTTGATCCAATACTACTTATGCAAAACTAGTCTTCACAGCTTGGGTCTTTGTTGAGATCATATATTTATTTTGCTTATGATTACCCATCTTAACTACTAAATACTTCCAGTGAAAACTCTCAGGATTAAATCAGAATACAATATTTGTTTATTTATTTACATTGTACATTTGCTCCAAGAGATTGAATTAATAGAGCACCTTAGAGCAGAACAACAGAATATGTAGCAATCAATAAAAACAATTCTTATAATATTTCCCCACCACAATAATTTTTATAATCGGTAGGGCTGGAAAGGGAGGAACTGCCCTAAATTCAAAACAAAACTTCCAGGCCTGATGCTGAATTTGAAATGGATTCTCCCTAGTCTAGATTAGCTACCTAAAATTAAACCATTCATTGAATTCTGTGTATTTTTTATTTTGGAAAAAAAGATATTAAAGCTCTATATTAAGTATATAATTACTTAGGATAGGTTATTTGTTCATGTATAAACATGAAATTCAAATCTCCCCCTCCCCCCAATTACTTTTCTGAGTAAAATAGTTCATACAATTCCAATTTGTTCTATGAGGTAAAATATCAGTGTCATAACAGCATGCTTTGTCCTTTTCAGCTAAGCAAAGCTAAATGCTCTATCAGTTTGTTCAGCATGTTAACTAGGATGCTATTAATAATCTAACCTATAAAGTATTACATCCCTGAAAATGTACATTTCTAGCCATTTTATATAATGTGATTCTAACATGAATCTAACATCTTAAAATAGGACAAATTTATTACTGTCCTATCCTCTTATTGCCTTCTGGCATTATAACTCTGCAAACAAACTGCTTAATATAGTTCCTGTTATTATATTACAATAAAACTTCAAAAACATTTAAGCAGATGGATAAATGGTACAAGCAGAGTAAGGAATATACCATGGTTACAATTTATAATTTACTATGTGCTTAGTACATAAACAATGCTATTCCCACCAATTAAAACAATAAGTATTTTTTTTCCAGTCGGCTTCTGATTTTAATCAGAAGAAAATCAAGGACAAGAGACCCAAGAAAAGATAGACGGCAAAATCAAGTTGTTATATGGGACAAATGTTGGAAATCAATGTTTGGGTATGGAAGGAAAGGGAGAGAAAAGCATGCACAAAATGAGGAAACATAGATATATAGCACGATGTTGGTTAATTGTTCTCACTGTTAGGAAGTTTCTCCTTAATGCCAAGTTGCTTCTCTCCTTGATTAGTTTCCATCCATTCTTTCTTGTCTTGTCTTTTGATGCTTTGGAAAATAAGTTGACCCTCTCTTCTTTGTGGCAGTCTATCAAATACTGGAATACTACTTTGAAAATGCCCTTTGATAACAATTATGCCTCTTTCTCTGTGCATCAGAAAATCCTGAGAATTTTCTTTGAAAATAATTTCCTTTTAAACATTAATAAAAATGCCTTCCTTTATTCTGTATGATCATTTTGGTATTGCTAAAATTTCAATTCAGACTTTAATGAATATTAATATTAATGATAGAATTGGAATGGAATGTTGTTTTAATTATATACATTTATAATTTTTTCTTTTTTTAAGAATACAGTGTGTATTTTAAGAATGTACTAAGCAGAATCCGAATGGAAGTTATGTATTATATTGAATGTTACAACTTTAGGGGAAAGATATAAAGGCGTCATACTCCAATCAGTAACTACAGGAGAAATTTTGTTTAATGAGAAAAGATAATAGATAATTGAAAGAGGACAGACAAAAAATATAAATACAATGATTTGAATTGAGATGAGATAATTAAAATAAAAATGAGAAAATTAAAAAAGGGGAGAAACTATGCAGAAAATGTAAAATAGTAATAAGATATGGAATAGAATAAAAATGAGCATGAACCTGAATTTGTGTCTGTACGAAGAAATGTAACCCGGGATTATGCTACTTTCAAAAAAGATGTTTTATTTGTATTTTTTTTTCTCTTTGTGAAAACTCAAATAAAATTTACAAAAAAAAAAAGAAGAAGAAGAAGAATCACAGCTAACCTATTTCTTTGATAAGCATTTTCTTTTATTGAAGGTAATCATTAAATTACCTAACTATATTATGGGTCACTTCATCTTAACAAAGATGACTCAGAAGGAGGAGTGATTATTAAAGATTATATCCAATGTTTTATATGCATAAAATATGAATGCATGCATACATTTCTTTTCTTTATTATTTACTGAAGACATGCCAGGGAGAGATCCCTGAAGGGTTTTTTCCTGAGCTGTAGCGAGAGATAGCATTCAGCTAGTTCGGACCAGTTCAAGCAAACCGATTGTTAATTTTTACGCAATTTGGAGAACTGGCTAATCACACTAATGGCCCACTCCTCCCAGTCACTCCTTATCTCACCTCACTCACCTAGACTGCTTGCCTAGAGTCATGCCTGCAACAAAGTTGCTGCTGCTCTCTGATGTCCTTGCTTGCCTTGACCATGTGGCCTGCAGATCTCTGCCTAGTGAACCTTTCTTTGCTCCTTGCCCTGCTGCCTCCCGCGCAGCTCCTGCGGCCCATCCCACTTGCCTGCCTTTTACCGTGGTCTCTTATGCTGCTTCCAAAGTCCAGCCCATTTGCCTGCCTTAGCCATTACCTCCTCATGACATGCCCAGCCCGCTTGCCTGCCTTCACTGCAGCTTCCATGTGGTGTACACTGCCCAGCCTGCTTTTTGCCGACACTGCTTCCTCCTCCTCATTGCCTGCCTGCAATGGATGTTGCAGAGCATTCTTTCCCATCCAGTCAGCCTGTGGTCCCCTCTCACTCCAAGCAGTGATTCCCCCAGCATCCCCCAGTACAACCCCCCCATTTTTTTTAAGAATTAGAGCTGTGACACACTGATCTCTGTCTCCCTTTAGGACCAGCCTTGGAAAAGCCCACCCTCTGCCTCCTTCCCACCACAATCGGACTCCCTTTCTTCCAGCTCTCATGCGAGGAACTTGGGAGCAGCAGTATATTGCATGTATTTCAGTCCAAGCAGCCTGGGCTAGAAAATGCATGGCTGAGACAGAGCAGTCCTTGGAGGAGCAGTCCTCTTAAACAAGCTGCTCCTCCAAGCCCAATTCTGGCTGCAACGGACTATCTAAACCCCAGCAGGCTTGTTAAGGCATGCAATATGCTGCCGCTAATATGCTCCTGGGTTCCCCACATAAGCTTTGGAAGAAAGGGAGTGGATAAAGGATAGGTGGGTACCAGACTTCCAGCACTCATGCAGGACCTTAGTGGCAGCATATTGCATGCCTTAACAAGCCCACTGGTGTCCTCTGGGATTTAGATGATCAGCTGCAACCAAAGCTGGACTTGGAGGAGCAATGTAAGCACTTCAGGATGCACAATATACCTCTCAAGCTCCCAATGCCCGAACTGGGTGAGCTGAAAGAGAGATTTGCCATCGTGCTAGTGAGTACGGATCAAGTGGGCTTTTTGTTTTTTTTCCTCTACCTCCCCATATTCTGTTCTGTCTTTTAACAAGTCCTCTCTGGGAATCAATCTGGCTCTATTGATTTGTCTATTGATCTTGTTGGGTGAAGAGTTCAGTGTCCTGAATATCAAGTTTAATGCCATCTATTAGAATCCTTGTCAAAATAGTCAGAAAAAATGTAGTTGGAGGCCTGGATGATGGATTTGGTTGGAGCTTCTGAATAGAAGCTAATTATAGATTCCAGATTAACAGAGTTGGAAGGGACTTTGTAGCCCAACCCCCACCCAAGCAGGAGACCCTACACCATTTCTGACAAATGGCAGCCCAATCTCTTTTTGAAAGCCTATAAAAATTTGACTTTGTCATACATAGAATAGACCCATTTAAATCAATGGATTTAACACCGATGTTGTCCTTAGTTCGCACTTTTTCTAGATTCTCAACATCTTTTGTGTGTGGTGACCAAAACTGGATGCAGTACTCTAGGTGTGGTCTTACTAAGGCTTTATAGAGTGGTATTAGTAGTTCACTTGGATCTTGATTGTATGCCTCTGTTAATGCAATTTATGATTGTATTGGCTTTTTTGGCTGCCACTACATACTGCTTCTCAAACTACTTTAGAGATGCAAACATATGGAGAAAGTTACAAAACTATTGAGGTATCTTCACAAGTAGCTGAAAATGCAAAAGAGTCAATTGCAATTTTGGAATATAAACCTGACACCAACTCTTATGATGGTTTAAATATAAATATCTCAACACAACTGAAAGAGCTCCAAGAAAATCTATAACTTTTAAAAGGACAAGTCTTGGATTTTTTTCTCTAAGGATGTTAACAAGGTTTAGAAATACTTGTGAAAAAAAGGAAGTTTATAACTACTTGATAAGCTTTCCAAAGAAGCAAATGATTTTTTTCCATGAAGACAAGCTGGAAGGAGTGACATAAACTTAAGTTAATTGGAATTTGGATGGATTTCTATCTATTACATATTTGTAACTGATAGAAAGTCTTAATCTAAAATTTGAAAATATAACATACACACACACATATGGAATTTCAATTGGAAGCTTGTGGGGATTGAATTTTGATCTCGGCAGTTGCATAGGAATGCGAGGTCACATAAAATGGAAGCTCTTTGGACTTCAAGTTTTTCATAAGTCCTGGTCAGATGATGGGTTTCCTTCCCGTAGAGGTGCAATATTTGTTTTCTAAGGTTCTCGCGGGTATTTGTATGTGGATCTTTGGTTATTCGGGTTTTCTCCCGCATAAAATTGGAAGTATCTAGGCAACATTTCGATGAAGTCTCATTCATCATCTTCAGGCTTGTGTCTTCGGCTCTGTGCTTCTCAGAGTAATGTGAGCTTGCAGTTGCTTCTTCCTTTTAACTGCTAGTGGGGTGTGTTCACATTGGTTGGGGGCCTGGCTGTGCTCTGATTGGCTGGGGATGTGTTCTGTTCAGGTGGGGGCTTGGTTGTGCTCAGGTTAGTCTTAGTTGCTGGGGGATTTGAGCTAGTGAGCTCAAGAAAAGAAAAAATAATAATAATAATAATAATAATAAAGAAATATCTCAAGAAGTGTCTTCCAATCTTCATTACAATAAACAAATTTAGTAACTGTTCAACCCCAATATGCCAGTTTCTCATCTTCCTTTGTAAGGAAGGTGACATAAAAAGTGTTGCTTGGCAGTTTCAGTGGGTTTTAGATGTAACAGATTTCCTGGACTCCTTTCAGGCATGTTTCAAACCTGGTTATGAAGCATAGACCACATTGGCCACACTTATGAATGAACTCTGGTGATTGTGGAAGTGTGGTAGTATAAGCATTCTTCCTCTCCTTGACCTTTCAACAGTCTTTGATACCATCAACCATGGTATCCTTTCAGAATGGCTGCAGAGCTTGGAGTTGGGTGACATAGTTCTATATTGATTTAGCTCCTTTCTGCAAGGCTAATCCCAGTGTTCATAGTGACCTAGACCCCAGCCATTCTCTTATGGTATGCCATAGGGCTTGATACTCTCCCCACTCCTGTCTAGCATCTACCTAAAGCCATTGGGTGAGATGATCTGTCAACATGGGTTGAGGTATCATCAATATGCTGATGATATTCAACTTTATATCTCCACATCTGATAACCCAAGTGATACTGACACTTCCTTTTCATGGTGCCATAAGACTGTAGACTCCTGATGGAGGACAACAGGCTATGATTAAACCCTGGCAAGACCAAGTGGCTTTAGATGCATGGAGATCTAGTTCTGAACAGTTGCACTATCCATCTATTTTGCAACTTAGGTGTTCTCCTGTACTCGTGACTCCTATCCAAAGAGAGCCTTTGCACAACTTCAATTTATGCACCAGCTGTGGTTTTTTCCTGAATCAGAATTCCTTGCACCTGGTCAATCCCTAGTTATCTCTAATCTGGACTATTGCAATGAGATTTACATGGGGCTACCCTTGAAATACATTTGAAAACTTCAATTAGTACAAAGAGGCAGCACAAGAAGACTTTTAGGCTATAGAATAATAGCCCATAATACACCACTGCTTTGTAAGCAGCACTGGTTGCTGGTTTGCTTCTGGGTGCTTACCTAGGTGTAGGTTATGACCTACAAAGTCCTCCATGGCATGAGTCAGGATTACTTGATGGACCATCCCATCTTTTAATACAAGCCTAAACTCCAAAGCCAACAAGGGTGGCCTGCTGTGGAGTCTTTCAGTCAAGGAAACCTGGCTGGTAGGATTCAGGAGAAGAGCTTCGCTGCTGCAGCACTCACCCCCTGGGGTGAGGTTTGCCCACTTAGCATTTTACAAAGCTGGAGTCCTGGCTCTGCTGTTGGCCTGGCAACCCAATAGAAGAGTACCACACTGAAGGTGGCTATTTAATTAATCAGTTGACCCTACTTCGTACTTCCTGCTCCACCTCCATTCATATTATGGTACTTTCCTTGTTTATTTTTATTATTTTATTGTTTTGATATTGTTATGCTTATTTTTTATGTTTATATTTTTTAATTTTTTCCATTATATATTATGCAATATATTATGCATAAAAGTATCAATAAATACATAAATAAAAATGGTACAGACAAATGAATAACTATTGCAATTATGAAACAAGTATGCAGTTATAAGAACATGAACACATATTTACTTTTTTCCTGAAACATCTCCATTTCTTCTGATCCCATCAAACCATCTCTATTTAACAATTGAACCAATATTTCCTGCTCAGATACTATTTAATAAGAAATGCCTGATATCATTTTCTAGTGCAGGCAATTGGGTTTTACAATGCTTCTTTCACAACTTTTTATGTTATGACTTTTTCTGAAAATGTACTTTTTTCTGAATCTTTGAATAGTTTACTTATTTGAATTACTGGTTTTGTTTGTTTCAGCTCTTTATGAACTCTCCTGTGAAGCATATAAACATTTGGGCAAAACAACAGGTTCTTACTGGATAGATCCAGATGGCAGTGGTGCACTGGGACCTTTGAAAGTTTACTGTGATATGACAGGTAACTGTACTCTGTAATGGAACTTTTTTCTTATGTTTCTAACAGACAGATCCTTTGTTTATATTGTAAATATAATATAGAATATAAAATACTACAGTCACTTTCCTTCTCCATTAAAATTATTTTGAGAGCAAAAAAATGAGCATGCTAGGTAATGTTTCATAAAGAAGAAACAACCCAATATTTTTCTGTTAGAATAAATGCTATATATTTCAATTCCAAACTAAACATCTGTAGAAAGAAAAAATGAATCAGAAACTCTTCCTTTGACTGGATCAAATATTAACATGGATGAGCAAGACTTCAAATTACATTTGTTCTATGTTCTAATCATTATGACACTCAATTTTAGCCAAGTACTGCAAGCCAAACATGTAAGCAGAATAGTTTATATTCCCTTTTCAAATCAAGCCATCTGAGAAATGATGGTTTTTCTCTGCTCAGCAATATATTAATAGAATAGCAGTGTAGGCATTAGACTAAGTTGTATTATTTCTTAAACCTGACAAGCAATAATTATATAGTTTTCAAAGGTGCTAGATTTCTTTGTCCTCTAACATGATATCACAGTGCTTGTTACTGTCTAATGCATGTAAAATGTTTCAAAGGGGTTTTGCCTTGGCTCTGTCAAGTACTCTATAGTCTATTGATCAGGTCTAAAATGTTTTACTTATTTGATTTGGTATCCTTGCTTCATTTAATCAAACAAATATAGAAAGAGCAAATTGTTCTTTTCTGTTAGTCATATTTTCTATAATTGGTATATTGGATAGAATTTATTCCTTTACATTCTAATTTTTATATTTCTGCAATACAGAAGTATTGCCTCAAAAGTCTATTCCATGAAACTTAGTAGGATTTGCTCATTAATAACTAGGGGATGGAAAATCCATTCACATCTAAACTGAAACATGATTATTTTACACTGATATGATTTTTGCAACTCCCCACACAAAGTCCAATCATACCTTACTGTTCTGTCTCACCTGTAGCCACAAGGTGAGAGTCCAAATTTCCAAGGGAAAATACACAAACAGACAGGAACAGGAACAACAGAGTTAACTTCCTTTGGCTGAATACGTCTTTGGCAGTTTTCCCAGAAGCTGCCTACCAAGTCTGATAATGAGCAGAACCATAAATCAGAGACGAACCGGTACACAGAATAATTTGTCTGAACTGCTAACTCAAACAAACAAGTTGACCCGAACAAGGATTCAGAGCTAACACGCCTCCTTATATTCCCTGAGGGGCGTGTCAGTCTCTTTTCTCAGTCCCTGATTTGACATTTCCTTTTATGTTGTATTTCACGTTTCTGCCTGCATCTTTGCCTTCATCAGACTAGCATTTCTCGGCTTGATCTTCAGCCAATGACTCCGGCACGCTGTTCTGATTATCTGCCGACACCTGAGGCACAATCAGGGAGGAAGACGACTCCGAAACTTCCAGCAAAGCAGGCTCAAATCTTAGAGCCAAGTCCTCCTCTTCCTCCTGATTCCCGTCTATGACACTCAACAGAGCAGGCTCAAATCTTAATGCCAGATCTTCCTCATCACTCGAGCCTATGTCTTCTGACAGAGCAGGTTCAAACCTCTGAGTCACAACACCTTACCATGATGATAGTTGTGGGAAGATGACTATTATGCATCCTATGAACTACAAAACTCACAAATAAAAATATTAGACTGAGCATAAGCAAAAATTTCACTTGAAGCCAAGATTGCCAAACACAAGCTATCATACTTTGGCCATGTCATGTGAGCTGACTCCCTAAAAAAACCAATCATGCTGGAAGTGATCAGCGGAAAAAAGAGAAGGGTCACCCGAGTACACATTGGCTATAAAGGTTGACATCCAGATGGCCATGGAAGGACTGAAGCAGGTGGTGCAAGATAGAGTAGCATGAAAAGTGTTGTTTCATAGAATGAACCAGGTTCGGACATAACTGAATGCCTGATATCAATGATAACAAAGTTTATAGGAAAAAATGAAAACATCTCATATTACAAAAATAAAGATATAATACATTATCAGACAAAATAGTTGATGGATGTACATTATGTACAAAATTGTTTATTATATAAAAGTGCACATAAAAGTATATGAGAATAAATACGTATACATCAATTTTAATCTGCAGCTTAATGCAATTTTCGGTTTTTAAGATTTTAAGAACTGCAATCTATATTCATCTTTAAATAACAGAGAGAAGTTTTTGCTAAGTGATATTTTAAGAATAGTAATAGAAAATGGAAGTTCCTTACTTATCTTCTGCTTAACACAAGTAGATAGATTGCTGACTAGGAATCACAAGCAAAAATGTGAATATGGAAATGTTAGAAAGAATATTTTTAAAATTATATTTTTTCTGTTGTCCAAACTAGAAATGGTTTACTCAGAGAAGGAAAGTTCTGTATCCAGTTTTAAACACTTCTTCTGTAAAATTAGACATAAACTGCATAGCATGGACAAGGATAAACCCTTAATGTTTTCTTCCCAATTTGGCCAAGTAATTAAGAATGATAAATTGGAAGTTCACAGAAAAGCTAGCAAAACACTGAAAGGACTGGGGGGGGGAAGTCTTATCAGCAACATTTAAAAGATCTAAGTAAGGTTAGCTCACAGAAAAGAGGGTTGAGGAAATACACCATACTGTTTTAAAAATCCCTGAAGGGCTGTCACATTGTAGGGGGTTCATGTGTATTCTTACTTGCTCCAGTAGATAAGCCTAGAAGTAACAGGATAAAACATCAAAGATGTAGATACAGATTAGACATTAAGAATATGTTATTATCAGTAAGAGCTGTTCACCAATGGAATAGGATACTGCATGGAATACTTTCTTCCCCTTTGCTGGGAGTTTCCAAGCAAAGTGTGAATAGTTATATAAGTCTAGGGAGACAGTATAGGTTTAGGGAGATACTCAGTCATCCAGGTCATGGTTGTCCCAAAGGTGCTTTTTCAGCAGGCAATTGGACTTTCTTGTTTTCCTTCAAATTTCGCTTCTCACTGTTTTTCAGCTCTGACTGGATGGTGGGGAATGGAAAGATTTATATGCCTTGCAGATAGCTGGTCATTTGCATTATTTTATAGAGTCACTAAGGTCATTGGGTTTTATCTGTGTTCTCAGGGTCACCTGAATAGTACAAATGGGTGTGGAGCCTTCTTGACTGCAGGATGTTTTCTGCCTTGTGTTTCTTCACTGCTGAAGACAGGTGCAGGCTGTTGGGGATGAATCTGTGTTGTCTGCATCTCAAACTGATGGTTTAGTAGTCTGCAAGAAATGGTTCCTGCAGTCTGCAATTTTTCTGGAAATCTGTTCATACTCCCATACCATTCGAAGGGTGTTCATCCCAAAGTGCATAGCTAAAAGTCTATGGAGATTCTCAGTATCTACAACTATGCCTCCCAAAAAAGTTCTTTTGGGACAACTATGACCTGGATGACTGAGAATTTCCATAGATTTTTAGCTATGCACATTGGGATGAACAAAGTTAACATGACATGGTTTGTAATAAGTGGTTATTATAACAGCAGAAGTGCAACTATTTATAAATATTATATTTTGAGAATAAAATTATTGTCCCCAAAATATACTTACTCCAGAGGTGATATTCAGCAGATTCTGACCAGTTCTGGAGAATTGGTAGTGGAAATTTTGAGTAGTTTGGAGTACCGGCAAATACCACCTCTGATTGGCCCCACCCCATCTATTCGCTGCCTCCTAAGTCCCAGCTAATTGGCCGGGTCTTCTTTTGTTGCCCTGCACAAGAGAATGGAACTGGAAAGCAGGTTAATGAGGTGGGGTGGGTGGGAATTTGTAGTAACTTTTCCTTAGGAATGGGGAGGAAATGGAGATTTTACAGTATCCTTCCCTTGCCATGTCCACAAAGCCACATCCATAAAGCCATACCACAGAACTGGTAGTAAAAATTTTTGAATCCCACCACTCACTTACTTGCTTTAATTTTGATGCTCTTACCTCTACCATTTTGATAACTTTGTCGAAATCTGTTGTTATAATAGATAACAAATAATCAGAGTTGGAAGGAACTTTGTAGGTCATCTAGTCCAACGCCCACCCAAGCAGGAGACCCTACACCATTTTGACAGATGGCAGTCCAATCTCTTCTTGAAAATCTCAAGTGATGATGCTCCCACAACTTCCGAGGGCAAGATGTTCTATTGGTTGATTGTTCTCACTGTCAGAAAGTTTCTCCTTATTTCCAGGTTAAATCTCTCCTTGTTCAGTTTCTATCCATTATTCCTTGTCTGGCCTACAGGTGCTTTAGAAAATAGCTTGACTCCTTACTCCTGTGGCAGTCCCTCAAATATTGGAAGACTGCTATCATGTCTTCCATGGTCCTTTTCTTTACTAGACTAGCCAAGCCCAGTTCCTGTAATCGTTCTTCATATGTTTTAGTCTCCAGTCCCCTAATCATCCTGGTTGCTCTTCTCTGTACTTTTTTCTAGAGTATCAACATCTTTTTTTATAATGTGGTGACCAAAACTGGATGCAGTACTCTAGGTGTGGTCTTACTAAGGCTTTATAGAGTGGTATTAGTACCTCCCTTGATCTTGATTGTATCCCTCTGTTAATGCAATTTAGGATTGCATTAGCTTTTTTGGCTGCTGCTGCACACTGCTGGCTCATATTTAGCTGGTTGTCCACTAAGACTCTCACAGTTACTGCTATTGATCCTAGTTTCACCCAGTCTATATGTGTACTTTTGGTTTTTCTTGCCTAAGTGTAGGACTTTACTTTTCTCTACATTGAATTTCATTTTGTTGGTTACGGCCCAGTGTTCTTGTCTGTCAAAATCCATCTGGATCTTGAGCTTATCTTCTTGGGTGCTCGTTATTCCTGCCAGCTTAGTATCATCTGAAAATTTGGTAAGTTCCCCTTGTATTCCCTCATCTAAGTAATTAATGAAGATATTGAAGAGTACTGAAGAGTTATATTCTATTAGTAGTTATATTCTATTCTATTTTCTTATAATAATTTTCAGATACATGCTCTGAGAAATTTTCCGATTTTCAATGTATGTGGCCAATGATCTCGTGAGATATATTAAGTGAGTTTTCTGTTATGGTCTGTTAAGGGAATAGATAGAAGAAATAGAAAAACTATGGCTGAATAAAAAACAATAGGAATGGGAGCAACATCTGACTGACTGGGGGCTTCTCCTTGTGTGAAAGCTTGCAGGGAATATTTGAAAGGACATCATTGCAGCTGACTTCAGCAGTGAAATGCACCAGCAGCATGGCAGCATTGAAGTGGCCACAATGAACCTCCAGCTGACATCACGATGAGACCAAATGGAGGTCTCTGTTCCTGCACTGGCTTCTCGCCATTTGTGGGCTCCAAATGGAGCTGAAAGCCATCTTGAAGGGGCAGCAAAGTTAAGGGGAAGCACTTGGCGAGGTTCTGGGAGAGAACGCAACTCCCCTTAGAAATCCCAAGCTTGCTCTCTATGCTACATCGGAGAAAAGAGCATGCCAGGATGGTTGCTACAAAGTTGGGACAGCCAAGGAACATATAAATGCAGCCCTGGAGTAGAGATTGGGAACAGTGTTTGGAGAAGGGTGAAAAGAATTTATTTTATTTGTACTATCTCGAAAGACTATAACAGAGAAGAATAAAGAATTGTGCTAATGGCAGATGGAAAATAGAAGAAATTAGGAAATATAAAGAGTTCTAAAAAAAGAAAACTTTAAATTTGAAAAGGAATTAATTTGGAACAATATTAATTTGGAATTGGCAATCAGGCAGGATTTGCAATCAAAAGACATTAATTTGAATGCTGGAAATAATTGTTTTAAAGAGAAATAATATTTGATTTTTAAAATTGGTGAAGAAATGGAATGGAATGGAAAGAAATGGAAAAGGAGTGGCTGTGAAACTGGACTAAAAATGCTATTTGTTGATGAAAGAAGAATCCTGTAGATTCCTTCAAACTAACAATTTTATCAAAGGAAGAAATTAAAAAAGGAATAAAAGAAAGATATTATAAGACCCTTGGAAGTTGAAGTATATTATAATCAAAAAGTAAGGATAAAGGAGGATACTACCCCCAGAAATGTCGCTGACTTGGACTGATTAACATTGGAATATAAAGATTTGAGGACATTGACATTTTAAAATAAAAAGGAGACACTGGTTAAAATAAAATAAAACTTACTAGTTACTGGACAACTGAAATGACAAGCAACATAAAGATGAGCTATATATACAAAGAAATAAACATGGACATTCAAGCCATAAATGAGATGTGGGACAGAATGTTGGATTTATGCACTAAAATACAAATAATAGAAGAAATTCAGAAATGCGATGGTAACAGAAGAAGAAGGAGAAAGAACAAAGAAGGAGGAGGAGGAGGAAGAAAGAGGAATCAGCAAAACAAAACAAAAGGAACAACAAATAATACAAAAGAAGAAAAAAGTTGAACATGGGGTATTAATGATAGATATAATAAATAGGGGGGGATATTGAGATTGGAATGCTGATAAATGAAATGGTTAGGGAAATACAGATAGGAGATCAAAAGAGGGTGCGGGCAAACTTTGTGAAATGGGAGAGAAAATATAAGAAAATGATGATAAATAGAGGAAGGATTAAAGGAAAAAGATAATAGTAAATGGTAAACATGCAAAGAAACAACTAACTAATATTAGTAAAAAGACTTAGAGATAATAGAAATGGAAAGGAGGAAGACTCCAAGAAATATATTTGTAATAAAAATATATAATAGACTTTGAGGAATTAGGATTAAGAATTAGAACAAGAAGGAATAATGTAGTGATGAAAATAAGAATTGATAATAGATTAATTAAGATAGAAATGTTTACATAAGATGTAAGTGATTAATAGTTAAGACAAAAAATGTTATGTGGAGTCTAACAGAATAGATAGATGGTAGGATAATATTTTTAATGAATTATATATTTTGTTATTCATATACTGTATATAAGATAATGAGGCAATAATATAAGTTTGAATTTATTGTCTAAAACAAAATACATGTGTAAAAATGAGATGTTAGAGGGAAGGGAACATAGAAAATAAAATATAAACAATTGTGGCAAATGTAATATTGGGGGAATATAATAGAGGATAATATAAATTAAGATGGAATTTTTAAATGCTTAAAAAATGGTATGAAATTGTAAACATGGTGAGCATAAGAAGACATGATTAAGGAAATTAGTGATTGATTAATATATTTTAATGAATTAAATATTTTGTTAACCATTTGTATAAGGTAACAAGGATATATTGTTACAGATTTGAAAATATAAACATGGCGATTACAAGAATATATGATTAAGGAAATTAGAGAAGGGATAACCATACATTAAAATGAAATTTTGAATGACTAATGAAATAATATGAACAGATTAAATTGTAAACATGTAGAATATATAATTAAGGAAGATATAGCAGGAATAAAAATAAAGAGGCTGATACAAAGTAACTTATGAGAATATAAAGATGAAAAATGATAATAGATAATAAAGTGATGTTGGAAAGTTGTATTTGTGATTATGAATATGATTGATTTAAAATGTGAAACACCTTGAACCACACTTCTCTCACAAAGATGTATTTAAATAATTAAAAAATAAAAAACTTTTTGACAAAAAAAAAAGAAGTGGCCACAACTTTGCCAAATTTCATTATCCACAAGGGTAATGGGTCTCAAATTTTGGACATATTCTATAAATTGGCCCATTTGAAATACATTGATTCAAAAATTATCGCCCTGTGATGCACCATTTGCTTCAATTGACAGTTACATATAATTAAACTTACACAACAGTTTATATATATTTGAATGAAAGAGCATTGGAAAATTCTTGGGTTATATTTTAGATTAGAATAAGGCAATAACTTCTAGGTTTCGCAAGGATTCCATATCTATTCACCAGGAACTAAAATAATGGAATTTTCTCTGTATTCTTTACTAAAGGGCAAGGGTTTGGATTAGGTCTATAAACTATATGAGGTACATATATATTTAATTTCTGAATTAAAGTTGCTATTAGTGTTTTTCCTTCTACATTCATTTGAATTGATATTCATTAGTAGAAGTCAAACTGAAAGTCTACATTAAGATTTTATTTACTCAAGAAGGCAGAGCCTCCTCGCTGACAGACTGTAGATCGCGACTCTCTGTGGCTATGGTCTGTGCTCTTTCGTTGGAGAGCCCCGATCATTACAATTAGGGGCTGAAGCTGCCTTGGAGGGGCAGCGGAGTAAGGGGAAGCCGCAAGCCAGGTTGAGGGGAGCCACATCTCTCCCCCTGGGCTTGGTCTTTTTCACCCCAAAGATGACTGCAGCGGTGGTTTAAAATGGCCACCCTGAAGAGGAGGACTCAGCTGGATTAAGATTTGTGCAGGAGGGAAGAAAGAGGTGGATTTAAATTTTAAATTTTTAAGCCTGAGAAACTCTGGCAATATTCTCGATCCCATAATTTCCCAATCTCTATTGTGCTTTCAAAAACTGTGCACAAAAGCATAAAAAATATTCTCAGTTTTTCCCACAATGCTATTTGCATTGATCCTCAATTTGTTTTTTGTATTGGAAAAATGATCCACGAAAGTTGACATTGTACTTTACAAAACTGCAGTATAATTTAAAAATACTGTTATAAAAATATATACTGTACTGCAATTTTCTTCAAGCTAATTGATTTTCTATCAGAAATATACTCTTATTTGGTTAATTCTGTGAATTTGTTTCACAGTATCCTGTTGATAAATAAACTGGCTAATAAGATACTGTCTTTGTCTTATCTGCATGTTGATTACTTCCGTGTTAATTTCTGTGTAATGGGATAGCTTTTTGGAAGAGTATCATTTTGCTTCCTTTATTTGTCAAATTGCAGTTGATTCAGTTGGTTCAGTAGTTGGTTCAGGTATTCAGTTGCTAAGAAAATGACATTGGTTTATTGTTCTGTGATGGGAAATTGTTGTTTTATATTTAGTTGATGTGGGTCAAATCTTTTTATGATTCTTAAATGGGGTCTGCTGTGTATTGCTAGGTGGAAATGCCATGCTGCAAAGAATTCTGCATTTTTATCTGAGATGTTCTAGGATTTCAAATGCAAGAGAAAATTAGAAGTGCAGCACTCCACACATATGCAAAGTAGACAAAACAGAAGTGTACATTACATATGGCAAGCAATGATCCTCACTTCTTCAAAACTCTTTCTCTAGTGATGCAGGAATGGTTATCTGGTGGGATAATGAAATGCTCACATTTGAAAAATCAAGACTGAAGAATTACAGTATTGCAACCAAATATTTATCCTTCATCATGTTCACATAGTGACATGTACAGTGCATATTTGCTCCAAGAAACCAACATGTTCCAACTTAATTATTCAACAGTCTAATATCCTTGTTAATTTTATTCTGTCTTTATGGTGACATGAGCTTTATTTCTATCACAATTAAATCAGATTAAATCAAGTATAAACTCGTAGCCCTGCAGCTACCAAAATCATACCAGTATATGTTCACACTTTGCCTCTTAACATATCTAAAGTCATTGTAAATAGGCTGTAGCCCTGAACCATTTTGGAGAGCAGCCTCAATTTGATGCAGTCCTTGAGCCAACCAAAGTAGCTCACTCATAGATTGAATACTAGATTGAAACTCAGAAAATTGTATCTTGGACATTATCATAGGATATTTCCTACAAGCACATAAAATGTCTGTGACAGTTTGCTAAATAAAAAGACAAGGTGAGCACAAAATATTTTGCAATTGGTCTGTAATCAAAGTCAGAACATCTTACTAATATAGGTAATTGTTGTGTATGCAATAAGATTAATAAAGTGTGAGCTTGGAGTAAGTGCAGGATTCTGGCCCTGTACTTCTGATTGGCTGTTAAGCGGCCAGACTAGATTGGCCCGTTCTGGGGAATCAAATTGGCCCTTAACAGAGAGTTCTTATTGATTATAAGAGCTAGCGTTCCTAGCTCGTTATTGGTTAAACGTTACAAGGTTTGCCTATATAAGGCGGGTTTTACTGCTGTGGAATTGAAGAAGTCACAATGTAAATAAAGAGCTGAAGTTCACCATTCAGAGGCTTGTCTCCATTCTTTCTCGCCCATGCTCAAAACTTAACATTAATGATCAGTGTAAAGCAGGGGTCTCCAACCTTGGCTCCTGGAAGCCTGGCGGACTTCAATTCCCAGAGTTCCACAGCCAGCTGGCTGTGGAATTCTGGGAGTTGAAGTCCGCCAGGCTTCCGGGAGCCAAGGTTGGAGACCCCTGGTGTAAAGGAAAAAGAAGTTGATTTTTTTTTTTAACAAAGAGGCTGCTTTCAGTTTTTCTAGTTATGTACTTAGTTGCTTTGTATTTTTATGTCTATTTAATACAATACAAGAAGTTAATTTTTTTTCAGGTATTACTTCTTAAAATTTTAATCATAAAAATTATATATATTATAAAAATAACTGTGGCTATTATGTTTGTGAAGCAAATCTGGAGATCTATTGGGTATCAGAAAAAATAGCTTTCTATTCTAAATATGTGGCATTTTGTCCACATATATGTTTCATCTACCTAAATAAATAGGTAATAGGGAAATTATACTTTTCTCTGCAGCTTTTTTTAGAGTGATCCACTTCTCATAAGAACCTATATTGACAAATAACTAAATTTACATTTTCTTCTTTGAAATTCACCTTGTGTTTGAAATAGGTCTTCTGACGACTAAGTTAATCAGCGGTCTCCAGGTATCTGCCAAATTTTGTACTCCTGCTTGCTGAACCACTGAAATATTTAACAACAAAGTTGGGTTCTGCAATTTCAAAGGCTGTGAAATATGTGAATAAATAAATAAAACATGGGAGCAATAATAGTTGTATCAGAATATTAACAACTGCTCCGAACAATTTCCAAAAGAATGATTCCAAAGAGAAGTGGTGAATTTCTTTTTATTGGATGAACTCACTAGACATGGGTTGTTTCATTACAGATTCCTCCAATAATAGTCAATAGCAATAAAACTGTGCATGACCAGGAGTTCAAACTCCTGCCTCTTTTTATGTACATATAATCTGTGTGAGACATGTTAAAGAGGAACAAGGCTTCAATTGTACAATTGCAACCCGCCATTTTGACATTGTTGATAATCAATGCAGATGTCCCTATATTCCTCCACTGGTAGGAAATTGTAATTTTAAATCTTCCCTTCCAAATTTACTAGGCTATATCTAATAAAGTTTCTTTGTTGTCCAGTAATTTTTTTTAAAAAAAACATATATACACATATACACATATATATACATATATACAAAACCAACACTCATCTTGAGGTCTTAGAAAAAGTCTCAGCCTGAAATGTTCTTACAGAAAAACAGCAGCAAATGAGGAGTAGGTTTAATTTGTTTATCCAAATATAAGATCCTTTTGGGCCTGAAAATAAGCACTCAGGCTTATTTTTGGGCATATCTTATTTTTGTATGTGTAGGAGGCAGCAAGTACAGGGGCCAACAGGAGTGGGAGCTCAGTTACCACTGGCCTAAACCTTCCTGTTCTACTGTCTACTTGCCCATAGCTGTAGTGGGCCAATGGCTCCTGGCATGTCCCAGCCTCCACCCATCTGTTGGATGGGCTCTCAGAATTCACTTTGCCATAATGAAGAGTTGAGGATGAAGAATTTTGTACAACATAATTAAAAAGAAGTGAAAATATAGTGACATTGTTTATATTTCTTATGATAAGGGTGGAAAAACCACTTTTTAATTTCTATTTTTTATTTATTTTTATTGTCTATTTTCTTTTGCTATTGTAACTAATCCTTTTAATATATATTTTTAAAAAAGAATATCTTGACTGAAGATTAGGTACAATTGTTTTCAGGTTAAGAGTTTAGAAGTTTTTACTGTATGGCAATAGTACTAAATATTTGCTGCTTTTTTCCCAGTGCAATACAATAAAAAAAAAGTGAAGTACAGGTAGTCCTCAATCTACAACCACAATTGAGCCCAGAATTTATGTGAGGGATTTGTTAAGTGAATTTTGACCCATTTTATGACAAGACAGTTCACTGCCTGAGGTTTGATTACCTGTGTCAATGAAAGTTGTTGAAGTAAAGTTACTGGGATTAATTTCAATATGTGTCACTGAATAAGGCATAGCAAGAACTTCAATTGTTGAATATGTTCTTATCCATTTTTCATGCAGAGGACAAAGTATGGACTACTGTGAATCATGACTTACAAGAGCATTTTCCAGTGGTAAGCAACCGACCAGAGAAGAATGCTGTGTTACAGCTTAATTACAGTGCCACCATGGATCAAATCTCAGCCATCACTGGTAGCGCTGAATATTGTGAACAGTTCATCTCCTATGTCTGTAAACTGTCAAGGCTGCTGAACACCCCAGGTAGGCTAAAAACAGAAAGCTATTGTTGCCCTTATACAATTATTCTTACTTGGCCATGAGACCACTCCAGGAGTAAGCTAAAGATGGAATGTTATTGCTGCTGTTAGAAAAAACTGTTCAGTTTTGCAAAGTTTAAAGCATACCGAAAATAAGCTTTGAAGTCAGATCTGTCGTGTCCGTCGGTAAAGTTTAGCGGCTCGCTAAACCAATCGGATCATCCCGCGCTTTGGCCAATCAAAGTGCGGGGTTTCAAGAATGCTAATGAATGTACAGAACACCCCTCCCCTCTTGGTTTGGTCCTACGTAACGTAGTCCCGTAGGTAGGCAGGGCTCCGTACTTGGCTACTGGACCTGCGCAGGTCAGTCGTGAGTTGGCTCCCGGCCGGTTCGGTCGGGTGGTCTGTGTCTCTCAGACTCGTCGGTGGAACCGCCTGGTATGTCTTGCCGGGCTGCTCGTCGCAGCTCCCTCCCGGTCTACCCGGGCTGGTTGAGCTGCGGTTTTCGCCGCTCCCGCCTGGTCTTTCCGGGCTGGTCGAGCTGGCCTGGCTGCTTCTTCTTGGTGAGGTTCCGGGCTGGCTGCTTGCTGGTGAGTATGGCTGGTTCCTTTGTTCTGGGATTTGGTTTCCAGGGTATATTTGGTTCCCGGGGTATTCCCTCCCTTCTTGGTTTGTGTTAAGGGGATTGGTTATGTCTGGTTGCATGTTGGTTGTGTTTTTTGAGGCTGTCCTCGATCTTAATAGATCAGTGTGGCGTTTCCATGCTCGTCCGTCGGTTGTTTGTAGCCGGTACGAGCGGGGACCTGTCAGTTGGGTTATGGTTGCTGGTACCCATAGTGGGTCTCCGGTTAGGTTCTTTGCATAGACGGCATTGCCTGGTGCAAAGGATTGGTACTTGCTGGAGGAGTTTGGGGGTTTCTCTGGGTTGTATGTGGGGTGCAGTCTATCGAGTGGGGATCTTATTTTCCTCCCCATTAGTAGCTCTGCCGGGCTTTTGTTTGTTGTCGTGTTCGGGGTTATGTGCTGTATGAAAAGCATTTTATTTATTTTGTCTTGGATCTCCCTGTGGTCTATTGATTGTAGGACCCCTTGCTTGACGAGCTTGTCAATTTGCTCATCGATTTTTGGTCTGAGTGCGAAAGGTACCCGCCTTGGTTTTAGGCATCTCGGGGGAACGTTTGGGTCTAGGCTGAAAGAGGGGGCCCTCGGTACTTGCCTAGGGTGCCGTCGAACACTTCTTGGAAGTCCTGTGCCAGTTGTTGCTCCCAATCAGTCTCGGCGATGTGGTTGATGCTCGTGACTTCGATGCCGAGCAGTGCGAACCATTGCAGTCCCAAAAGGCTGGGTCGGTCTCGGTCCACAATTGTTAGGGGAAGATTTGCAGTGCGTCCCTTAAATGTTACTCTGAATTGTCCAGTTCCGACTACTGGGATGCAGTTTCTCTGGTAGTCTTTAATGATTAGTCTCTGGTTCTCCAGTCCCTTCTTTTGGATGGTAGGCACCAAGCGTTTGATTTCTTGCCAGGCGACCATGGAGAGGTAGGACCCGGAGTCCACCTCCATCTTGCATGGCTTGCCTTCGATGCCTACCTCCACGTAGAATTTTCGGGCATCGGTGGTTGATGCGTGGCCGATGATGACCGTCTGGTGTGTTTCCTCCTTCCTCCAGGTCTCGCCACCTCGTCGGGCTTGCCCGCTCCTGTACCAACGGCTGTCGGCTGGGCGATCTCTGGTTCTGGGGGGTGTGCTGTCCCGTCTCCGCTCGCTGTGGTCCCGCCGTCTGGGGCTGTAGGCTTTCTTCAATCGGCATACGTGGGCGATGTGACCCTTTTTGTCACAGTGCCAGCAAACTGCATCGAAGAACCGGCACTCGGATCTAGGGTGGTCGCCTCCGCCACCGGCACACGCGGTCCCCGACTTACAACCCCGCTGACTGCGCTGGTCGCATCCTGCCTGGACCTGGTGGATTTCCTCCTCCTCGTCCGAAGTGTCGGAGGCGGAGTGGTAGATTCGTGGTGACTTGCTTCCGGTTGGGCTCAGTCACCCGTCCAGTGTTGTTGTTCGTGGTACAGTCCCTGGCATCCGGTCTCCGCATGCGGTTTGCTGACTGCTGGGTGGCCTCGGCTGCGGTGGCTTCCGCGATGGCATCGGCGAGGGTGATGTTGCCTTTGGCCATCAGCCGACTCTGTAGGACTGGGTCCCGAAGCCCGAGCACAACTCAGTCCCGTAGGGCCTCGTCCATGTCGGAGAACCAGCATAGTCCTCCTAGGTTCCGCAGCTCCGCAACAAAATCACTGAGGCTTTCGCCCGACCTTTAGTCCTGCTGGTAAAACTCGTGCCGTATGATGAGGGTGGGCACGGCGGGAGCATAGTGTTTTCGGAGTAAGGGTTCGAGGTCGGCCCAGTCCATGATGTCAGCGGGTTTCGCTAGGGCTTTCGCCATCTTGAACACTGCGGGCCCGCAGTGTGTCAGGAAGACGGCTCATTTCTTTGGCCCGGTGGCGTCCTTCATGTCGCTGCATTCAAGGAACATGCGGAATCTGTCAGTATACAATTCCCAGTCCTTGCTAGCGGGGTTGAAGGGTGCGGGCGGAGCAATGCTGGCCATCTCATCGGTCTTGCTTCCGTCGGACACGTGCTTGCTGGGGTTCAGAATCAGGATCCCACCTTCATCGCCAGTGTCGTGTCCGTCAGTAAAGAGACCAGGAGGCGGTGACTAGGTTTCAGCTCTTTATTGGTCCCCGGAACCGATCTGGCTCCAAGGGAAAACAGCGGCTTTTTATTCCCAAGCCGCGGCGGCCGCGACCAATGACACCACTTTGAATCTCCCACGATTCGTATCCACCAATCACGGGAGATTCTTAGCGGGCCAATCAGCGCGGCTCGCTAAACCAATCAGATCGCCCTGCGCTTTGGCCAATCAAAGCGCGGGGTTTCAAGAATGCTAATGAATGTACAGAACAAGATCTACTTATATAATTGCATGAAATGAGTCAATTTATGATGCAGGATATTTGAACATGAAACAGTGAGCATGAAAAAAAACTGATCAGAAAAAGCAAGCACTCTAATTACACATCTTCCATTCAGACACAAGTATTTGCTGTGATCATTCCTTTTGTATAAAAATGATTAGTGTTTGTTTAGTCACTTAGTCACAAGCTTGCAAAAATATAAACATTACATGGATTGAGAGAAAGACATATTGCACATATTCTGAAGTGCATTATTCTGAAGAGCAGCAGATAAACATTGGGAATGAGAAAATGTGTCTAAAATTTTCAGTACCTGCCTTTTCAGCCTGATGAAGAATTATGTCATCTTCTTTCTCAAGGGGTGGATAATTTGTGGAAAATGTTGAACATCTATGTGCTGTATTAAGAAGGGTAAGGGCTGTCTTTAATTTAATTACATTTTTGTGTAAAACCATCATAATTCCATTTTCAAAATACTAATTGCAATATATTGTCCATCTTTCCTCCCACATCTTAAATTTGGTATAATACCCAGCTACTGCATCAGCTCAAAGTACAGAACTGTCACCTGAACAAATGTAGAAAATATTTAAATCAGCCTGAAGGATATACAGATTTGTAAAATTTACGTATCAAAACAGATGAGTTAATTTTGCTCATAAATAAACATTTAGTGTAAACTTTAAAATGGTGTTATTTTCAATTTCATAATCCTAGTAGCAGAGGTTTTTTAAAGGGTGTCCTATTGTTTTACTAAGAAAACATTTATTACATGTTTTATTTCCTTTTTTGTGGTAAAGCATTCAAAATGTTTTATAAAAATTAGGTACCGTATATACTCGAGTATAAGCCGAGTTTTTCAGCCCATTCTTTGTGCTGAAAAAACCACCCTCGGCTTATACTCGAGTCAGATTCCCCTCTGAAAAAAAAAATGGTGTGGAGCTCCAGAGCTGGGCCTGCAGGCAAGCTTTCCTGCAGGCAAGCCCCACTTCATGGACTCTGTCCATCCTCGCTCCCATCCACCCACCCACCCACCAAAGCGACGAAGTCCCCCAATCGCGCAGCCCAGAATTGCCCTCCCCTCAGGGAGCAGCAATGACACCCGGTGTTTCCCGAGACAAGAAGCTCCACCGTGCAATAAAAGCGCCCTGGCTCTAGGCTCAGAAAACAACGCGAGCCAAGGTTGCTTCGGCTCCGCTCAGCTTTGTTTCCTCAGCTCCAGCTGCTTTCAGTCCGCTCGGGAGGAGGGGGAGGAGGTGGTGGCGGCAGCTTGCGTTGTTTTCTGAGCTCTAGACTCGCGGGTTCAGAAAACAACACAAGGCGAGGTCGCTTCGGCTCCGCTCAACTTCGTTTCCTCAGCTCCAGCTGCTTTCAGTCCACTCGGGGGGGAGGTGGCCTCCTCCTGAGCGGACTGAAAGCAGCTACGAAACCCCGGGATTTTGCATTTGCAGGGTGCAAAGCGGCGGCGGCAGATCGCTCGTGCTGGAAAGGGCTTGACTGTATTACGGGGAGAGAGAGAGATCATAAGAACGGCTCTTGCTTTTTTCTTGCAAGGGAGAGAGTGACTCCTGCCTCCCACTGTCATCGTCATCTTCTTTTGGGTTAGTGAATCAATTAAACCTTTCATGATAGTGAGATCGTTTCCCAAATTTCCCTTAAATCAGGGAAGAAATCAGAAACAAACCTTTGGACTGAGAATAAGCCTGTTCCTATGATGCCATTTTTGTTCACTGCAATGTGAAAAGTGTGAAAAAACACACTTCTTTTTCTTCATCTTCTTGTTCCCTATTTACTGGTCTCTTTCAAAGAGGAAATTGTGAACATCAAACTTATTCTCAACTGTCCTAGTGAAAGTTTTTATTGGTATCTATTTTTATTTTTGAAATTTACCAGTAGCTGCTGCATTTCCCACCCTCGGCTTATACTCGAGTCAATAAGTTTTCCCAGTTTTTGTGGTAAAATTAGGTGCCTCGGCTTATATTCGGATCAACTTATACTCGAGTATATACGATATGTTGTTGTATTTTTCTTTTGTTTCTTTTACATCCAGAAATGATAGAGAGGAAAATATCTTACAAAAAATCACGTTGATAAATTTTAATATACATTGTGGGAGGGTATAATGTACTATGTGGCCAGATTGCACTCATTAGCAAGATTATTCTTGGTTATATAATGAAAAAGCAGAAGTGGATACATTTGTCTTTCATTCAGTATTCATTCTTGTCCTAAACCCCTTTCTGTTTACTGTTTAATACATAGTGGTATTTTTACCTATCTCAGAATACAACTGTTTGTATAACTTATTTTCTTTGGAAATTTCACAAATAAATTTCAATAGGCCAACAGAAAAAAATGGTTAAAATTGGGATTGTTTATTATTTTGTGAGCTGAGTAATATTTGAGACATTATCAAAATAATTGTTTCTGCTCAAAAAGTAGCTGACAATTCAGATGTTTGTCTTTTGATTGGTGTCACATATAGGCATTCTGTACTTATATTCTTGTAGTAGTATGTATAGAGCCATAGAAAAGATCAGAATTGAAGATATCAGCCAATCAGACAACCAAGGTGTTTAATCTATGTCTATGATTGCAGCAAATCTAATTCTAAGGGTCAAATTACCATAGGGAGTAAATTAAACAATTTAAAATTGTTATTATTAGAAGATCATTATGTTTTCAGAGAACAAAGAAGCCCATACAACTTTCATCTATTTTTTCATCACTTTCAGTTAGTACAGCAGGAAGAAGGAAGAGAGAAAAATAAAAGACAGTTATAATACTTTCTTAATAAATATAGTATAATCTACTGAAAACCCATTCATCTTTTTTTTTTGTTCAGCTTGCAAAACTGATAAAGGGCGAAGGCAGACTGCCTGAAAATAGCTGTGATGAAAGAATGCTAAAACTCTAGATGTCTGACATATTACCTGCAGTTCATTTTTATGAGTATTCATATTTGTGGAATAGCAGGCACCTTTCCATTCCACATTAATAAGACTCACTTTTACATAAGTGAGTAGAACACTTCAGCCTAATTTTTTAAAAAATAAATTTTTATTTTTATTTCTTTATATACATCATTGGGTGAACAGTGTGGTTCCAGGTCACTGAACATTTCAATAACAAACATGACCCTAATTTCATATTCATATTATCAATTTTCTTATCTGATTTAATATTATTGCATGTTACCAGCTTTTATTATTTGATATTCTCATATATTACTTTGTATCATTCTCAATATTTTAATATCATTTTTATTATACATATTCTCTTAATAGTCATATTTGCAAAGTTTAATAAATTCTATCATTCAGGTAATCATTCATATATTCTTCTTTAGTTGTATTATCCAATATTTATCCCCTTTTAATGTTAATTGTGGCACTGTTCATTTTTAACACAAGACCCTCTCTAATCTCATTACAGTACATAGGTCATATTTTTCCATCTTATATTCATTTAATAGGCTATACGTTCTAATAACAATATGTATATTTTTGTCTATTACTATACCTTGTATATATTTATATTTTCCTCCACAGATTCCACATGACATTTTCCCCCTATCATATTAATTTTACATATACCCCATTAGCAATTACATGTCTTGAATAGTAGTTTTATAATAAAAACTTAATTCCATATTTATTCCAATTAAAATATTCAGCCTCGTATTTCTTCTGGTTAGCAATTTACGTATCTTTAATAATAAGTATTAATTTTCCATTTTTCCCATTTTATCAAAATTAATAACTATATATCTTAACTCCTTTCCCTCTTTAACCATCATCTCTTGCTCTCCTTTCAGTATTTATTAATCTCTTCTTTCTTTGCCTCTCATTTACTATCATTTTTTGACCCTTTCTCTTGCTTATTCCTTTTTTTCTGGTATATTCCTCTGCTTCTCTTCCCAGTCATCTAGTTTTGCCCCTGCTCTCTCAAAAACGTCTCTCTGAATCTCCCTCCTTTGTTTTTTAACTCTCAGAATTTCCTCCCCTAGATTTAGGATAGCTTATTGAGTATGTATTACTTATATTTTAGATATGTTTGATATTCCCTTCCCTTCCTTTCTCTTCCCAGCAGTCAGGCATCTGCTACTGTATGGGGGAGGGAGTAAAGAATTGCAAGAGATGCTTGAGGTAGTTTGGTTCAAAAATTAATACCCTGTTTTGCCCAGCTAATATATACTACTAAAATGTGTGTTGTAAAAATGCAAGCAGACTGTAATGATGAACACACAGACTATGCAAAATACAGTACTGTCTATTAAGGAAACAATGTTAAAAATGCAGGAGATGATGTCAAAAATCATGCTGACTTGAAAGGGGATATTAAAGAGCTGGACTATAAGGTAGAAAATATACAACAAACAATGGAGAAAAGTGAATAAAGAATAAAAATAGTGGAAACTAGGTCACAGCAGATGGAGAAAAAGTTAGAATTGGAAGACTGCAAATAGGGAATTGGAAGAGCAGATTTCCCATCTGGAGATGGACAAGGCATCCTTCTACTTGTGGTTCCAAAATATTGTAGAGGAAAAGGAAAAAGACTTGGATACAATTATGGCTGACTTGATATCAGGAGCCTTGCAGAAGGATAGGCAGGAAATTGTTTATGAGATAGATGAAACCTACCGCATACATACCAACTATGCTAGACAACACAAATTACCACGAGAAGTACATGTAAGGTTTGCTAGGAAAAGAGTGTGGGACATTACATTACGAGGGAAGAACCACTTATGTACAAGGACAAAGAAATTCAAACATTAAAGCAAATTCCTAAAAGGTAAGAGAAATAAGGAGAGACTATCAATTTTTAGCACAACAGCTAAATAAGAGAAATATATTGTTCAGATGGCTGATGCCAAAGGAGATGCTGATATCCTGACAGGAGAGGAAGATTAGAGTAGACATATTGGACTAAGCGAGAGAATTCTGTGACCAATTAGTAGGGGAGGAAGAAGAAAGTAAAAGTAGGGAAGAATAGGAATCCAGGAGTCAGGAAGATCAACCACAAAAGATAAGAGAAGTGGAGAAGGAAGGAGATAGTACAGAAAGACCGGAACAAAAAGGAACAGAAGGAAGAGAATTAAGGACAAGACCACAAAGGGATTAAGAATAACTAGAAGACAGAGACCAAATCACCGATAAAAAAAATGGATAAAAAAAATTGGCTAATATCTATAAATATAAACGAAAAGAAATCAAGTTTTAAAAAGGCTACTCAAAGAAAAATTAGATATTGTTTGCCTACAGGAAGTACATGTAAAAGATCAACATGGGGACTGTTTAGAATTCCCCAGGCTAGGGAACTTATATACCACCTTAGCAAAAAACAAAGAGGGATAGCAGTATATATAAAGGCAAGCAAAGCCTTTATAGAAACAAAGCTAAAATATGCAGATGAATATGGAAGGATTTTGATAATTGAATTACAGATTGGATAAAAATTAATGATATTGGTAATAATATATGCCCCAAATGAAAACCAAAAATAATTTTACAAGAAATTACACAAAAAAATTGAAGGAATAGAATATAATAATATAGGTATTATAGGGGACTATAATGCAGTGGTGGACCCAAGGAAGTCTATACAGGGAATCTGGCAACAAAGAAAAGGAAACATTACAAACCACATTTTTTGAAATGACGCGAGAATTAAATTTGGTGGATCAATGGAGGAACATAAATCCTAAAAAAATGGGAATACACTTTTTACTCAAATCCCCATAAATCATGGTCTTGTCTGGATATGGCCTGGATGAACTGAGAATTAGAAAATGAGGTAGATAAGATAGAGATTATTACGAACACATGGGCCGACCATAATCCATTAATAATAATTTGGAAGGGATATGAAAAAAAGTGAGAAAGTGGACGTTAAATTCTCAAATTTTAAATGAAAAAGAATATATTTCAAGGGCCAAAAAGGAAATGGAAATGTGTTTTGAGGATAATTTAAATCAAATGCCTCACTCCAGATAGTATGGGATGCGGCAAAAACATATTTTAGGGTTATTACTATAGCATATTTGGCAAAAAGAAACAAATAAAGGAGACAAAGGCAGGAAAAATTAACAACAGAGATTAGAGAATTAATATAAGTTAGAAAGAGAGCCTCAAAATGGCAGGACTAAAAATCAATGAAGAAAAACAAAAATGTTAGTAAAAAACTTAACAGAAAAACAAAAAAGGGGATTAGAAAGAGAATTGGGACTACAAGTGGAGAAAAAAAATATTTAGGGATTTGGTTTACAGGTTGATGTTCGACTATAAAGGAAGATAATTACAAGAAATTGATATCACAATGTAAAAAAGATTTAGAGAGCTGGAAAATGTTGCAAATATTGTTGATAGTAGGATTGCCACAATAAAAATGAACATATTACCAGAACGTTTATACTTTTTCCAGACAATTCCCACAAAATTAGACTGATTTTTTTTTGAAGATTTGAATAGAATGGTGCTTAAATTTATTTGGTTTGGAAAGAAAACACATATTAATACAAAAATGCTACAAGACAATAGAAGTAGAGGTGGTCTAGGACTCCCAAAATGGGAACTATAATACCAGGTGGCAGCACTGCTGTAGATTAAAGATTGGATAAATTTAAATAACAAGATGATATTAGTATTAGAGGGGCATGATCTCCATAGAGGATGGCATGCCTTTCTGTGGGACAAATAGGAAAGGACTCATTCATATTTTTACCATCATCAAATTAGAGATTCACTAATAATAATATGGGAAAAGTTAACAAAGAAGCATTACATCAAATTACTGGACTGGGTGTACCAATGGAAGCAGTGATTTATCCTAATGCAACACAGAATAAAAAGAGGATTAGATATAAGGAATTATTAGATAATCAGGGGAATTAAAAACAACAGAAAAAGAACAAGATATAAGTTTGGATTGGTGGCCATATATGCAAATAAAAACTAGGCATAAAAAAGATGTGGAGGAATTTGGAATAGAAAGGGATCCCCAAAAATTAGACCAAATTCTAACGGGTAAAGAAGAAAAATTTATTACTAGAACGTACAATTGCTTACTCCAAGTAGAAATGGAGGAAGAAGTAGTTAAGGGCCCAATGATTACTTGGGTACAAAACGTAGGTCACAGCATACAGTTAGAAGATTGGAAGAAAATTTGGACCAAGAACTGCAAATTAACATTATCAACAGCATATAAAGAAAATTTAATCAAGATGTTTTATAGATGGCATTCGACACTGGCGAGATTGGCCAAAATATATCCAAAAAGAAACTGCAATGCTGGAAATGTAAGCTCACAGATGGAACACACTACCATATGTGGTGACAATGCCTCAAAGTTAAAAAATACTGGGAAAAATAGGAAAAATGGATTAGAGAAATTACGGGGTACGATATTGAATTTAAGCCAGAAGCTTTTTTACTGGGGATGATTAAAGGAAACCCAAAGAAACATATCCAATATATCGTGCAACAATATTAACAGCAGCAAGAATTGCTTATTGCAGCAAGAGTTGCAAAGCTGGAAAATAGATGATGTACCTTCAGAAAACATTGTAATAAATAAAATACTTAATTGTGCCGAGATGGACCGACTTATGAGAAAACTAAAAGGTAAAGAGGAGTCTGAGTTTTATGAGGTTTCGGAAATGTTATATATATGGTTAGATAAGAGAAATAAGATTTGATATGGAGAAGAATTGTAAATATTGTACTTAAGTATATAAATAACATGAGACACAGAACCGTTAAAATGTAAATTTTATATGTATTTTGAAAATAAATAAAATTTAAAAAAATAAATAATAATAATAAAAGGAATAGCATATCTCCTGGAATTGTTAGTACTCCATAACTAAAGATCTTCAAGAAAAGATTGGACAGTCATTTGTCTGCTATGCAATAAAATCTCTTGCCTTGGGCAGAATGTTGGACTAGAAGACCTCTAATAAAATGGTGGGATTCATTTTTTTTCCTACTGGTTCTGTGGGCATGGCTTGGTGGGCATGCTTTGGTGGTCATGTGACTGGGTGGCTGTGGCTTGGTGATCATGTGACCATCACATGGAACAATCAGGTCAAAGTCTAAAGTTCACCTGGACTCACATCCCACCTCCTCACACCTGATGGGAATATGCTTGATTCTCAGAGGAAGGAATCTTATTTTGATTAAAAAAAACCTTGCTATCTCTACCTCCCCCATCCTGTTCCGACAGCTCACCCAGCTATCACTGTGGCAGCCCTGAAGATGCCAAGGAAAATAGCTCCAGGCTGACAATAGAGCCTATCTCAGTAACAGTAAATTATCATCCTCATAGTGCTGACTGCTATTCACAAAAGTTCCACCAAGCATGCCAATGTGAGCTGAAATTTTAGAAAAAAATGGAAGAGCTAGAAAATTCTCACTGCAGCTCCATATTTATGCTGTGCCTTCTGATCTATGACTGGTGTCTATGATTTGCTGCTTTTAAAGACTAGATTTTTATTCTTATTCTTCATTCAGCTTTGGATTTTGCTACTACTAAAAGTGGTTTATTTCAAGATCAGGTTTTTCCAGCACAAAACTTCATTCCCTCCTCAATGTGTAACCTGTAATGTGTAAAAATCACTGAGTGTAGCTGGTACTGATACACATAAACCATGAAATTAGTAGGTGTCAAAGTTGATAGCCTTTATATGATGCTATCACATTGTGGAAGTGTTTCTCATAACTTCATGCATGGTGATTGATTGAGACAATGGAGTGAACTTTAGTGTAAATGACAAACAATAATTATATTGATCTGAGCACTGAAGCATTCAGATTAGGAGGTGACATTCAGTAAATGCATATCATGCTCTCACTGCTGCTCTGGAAATAGAATTTGTCAATCTACAGATAGTTACTTTAAAGAAGTGTTTCTCAATCTTGATAACTTCCATAGGTGTGAATTTCAGTGCTCAGCAATACCCATGTTGACTAAGGGATTCTGGGAATTGAAGTCTACAGTTTAGAATAAGAGCTGGCAATTACACCAATAAAATAATTCACAATGAAATAAAATAAGTATCCTTTATTCAAAATAATTTACAATTGTGGTAAGAACTATTACTTTTTGGTCAAAGTCATAGCATATGTTTCCAACAGGTTTCCCAGAAATCCCCAAAAGGAATGTTACATATATGTTCAAGCATAGGATTCTGGAAAGTAGTTGAATATAGTATAGACTTCTTGGGGGCTATTGAATATAGCATAAAAAGCAACAAATGAACAAAATTACTGCCTGAAATTACTATGTATCTTGCAGCACCAACAAAAATAAAATCATAAATACAACTCAGGAAGTTGTTCTTGACTAGGATTAAAATTAATTCTGAGCAATATGTGGCTCTTATATATATCAATAAAGAGAAGAATTTACTGGTAATATAGAAAAAAAGACTGATGGGCCAAAATTATTTATTTAAAACAATTTATGTGATATAAAGATTTAAATTGCCATATTTTCAGCTTGATTATAAATGTCAGAGATTAATGTTTCTTTGGATTGTAGAACAATTGTCCTGCCAAAATAATATTCTACTGAATACTCTAAAATATGTTTAAAATTAGGAGATAAAACTTACTATATATAATATTTAATGTAGCTATTACTTTTAGTTATTCCAGTTAAGACTTACTGCAACTTCAATAGAGTAGTAAATTCATCTACTTCTATTAATCATTTTACAAAATCAATTTGGCTAAAATCAATTTGATAACCTCCATATCATCCCACAAAATAAGGTCATAAGTGTTGTGAATTAATAAAAGTGTTTGAATAAAGTTTGTTGAAACCTTAAAGCAAAGTGCAGGGTTCTGGCCCTGCACTTCTGATTGGCCGAGGATAATGATATCGGATTGGTCCGTTCAGGAGAATCTGATTGGCTATTAACGAGTCCTTCTCATTGGTTAAAAGAGCTAACGTTCCTGTGTTTTCATTGGCTAAATACCCAAGAGCTTGCCTATATAAAGGGGGCTGTTGAGGCCGTTTAGAGGGCTGTTACACCGTGTTAAATAAAGAGTTGAAGTTCACTGTTCGACGACTCGTCTCCGCTTCTTACACCACGCACAGAACATAACACTGGCGACGAGGATGGGATGTGGAGACGTCAGAGCTGACTGAACACTACAAAAGTGAAAACAGAGCACGTGGCTGAAATGCACCAACGGCGGAACCATTTCCGGCAGCGTCATACCACCCGCTCCATTCGATCTGGCACAAGAAGACTGGGACTCATATATGGATCGCTTCCAGATGTTTCTGGAGACCAACAATTTGAAGGATGCCACTACCGGAAAGAAACGGGCGGTATTCCTAACTCATTGTGAGCCAACCATATTTAAGATGGCCAAAGCACTAGCGAAAATGGCAGAAGTGAAGTCCATGGACTGGGACATCCCCGAATCCCTGCTAAGGACCCACTATGCACCGACCGTATCAACGCTCGTGAGAAGGCATGAATTTTACCAGAGAGATCAGCGGAAGGGCGAAAGCGTTGCAGATTTCATAGCGGATCTCTGGAACCTAGGAGGCCTATGCGGGTTTGCCGACCTTGAAGAAGCCCTGAGAGACAGAATAGTTCTGGGATTAGATGCTCCAGGCGTGCAGAGTAAGCTGATGGCGAAAGGCGACATTAGCCTTATAGATGCCATTGCTGACGCAACTGCAGCAGAAGCAACCAGGAAATCGGCTGCTCAAATGCGCCGCACCCACGCTCCACTTCGCCAAGTCGCCAGCGAAGTTTCACCTCACTTACAAGAACCGGCAACGACAGCCCACCACGATGACCTCAAATCGTCATCAGAAAGCGATGAAGAAGAGGTCAACCGGCTCCGGTCTGAACGAGACCAACGCCAGAAATCACAGTACCAATGTGCTGGTTGTAGGGCAAACCACCCCCGATCAGACTGCAAATTCCTCAACGTGCTCTGCCATGTGTGCAGGAAAAGAGGCCACATCGGATGGGTCTGTAGAAGCAAGCAAGGACCCAGCCAAACCCCGAGGGGGGCTAACTATCGCCAATCTACAGGAAGCCGTCCTGCAAAGCGAGAACCCTCGAACCACCAATGGAACAACCACTCCTACAGAAACAGACTCCTAAACCACTCAACGAAGCGAGAAGAGGCACACCAAAATATTACAATTGGTCATGCCTCATCACTGGATGCAAAGAAGATCCAGGTGAAGGTGGTCATCGAAAACCAGCCTTGTATGATGGAAGTCGATTCAGGATCGTCCCTCTCGATGGTTTCCTGGAAGACCCTCAAGCAACTCATCCCTACCGTCCGGCGACAAGACCTCTGATTCCAAAGAATCATACTCAAAGATTATCAAGGAAATTGAATTCCAGTTGTTGGATCCAGCCAAGTCCGTGTCTCCTTTAAAAATCGTACTGCATCTCTACCCTTGACTGTAGTCGACAGGGATCAGCCTAGCTTGTTAGGCCTCCAATGGTTCGCTCCATTTGGAATTGAAGTGGCCGGCATTCACTGAACCAGCAGCAACGACTGGGAAGAGGCTCTCGTCCAAGAATTCCAGGACGTCTTTGCAGACAAACTAGGCAAGTACAAGGGGACCCCGATATCATTTAACCTCAACCCCGAAATAGCTCCCATCCGCCTTAAGCCTCGTCGAGTCCCATTTGCCCTTAAACCAAAGATTGACGAGCAGCTTGATAAATTAAAGCCCAGGGGGTGTTAGAACCAACCGACCATTCTCCCTGGGAAACCCCAATCGTAACACCCATCAAGCCAGATGGATTGTTAAGAATTTGTGGGGACTACCGAGCCACCCTGAATCATGCCCTGCAGCAAAACGCTTACCCGGTACCGGTGGTGCAACACCTTCTCCATTCCCTGGGGGGCGGAAAAGTCTTCGCTAAACTAGATCTAGCCCAGGCATACCAACAACTGCCTGTAGACAGAAAAACAGCAGAGGCTCAAACGTTCGTTACGCACCGAGGTGCGTTTAAATGTAACTGACTCCAATTCGGAGTAAGTGTGGCCCCAGGAACCTTTCAAAATTTGATGGAAAGACTATTACAAGGGATAAAAGGCATTGTCCCCTATTTTGATGACATTTTAATTGCTGCTCCGACTCAAGAAATACTAAGGGAGCGCCTGGGGTTGGTTCTTCAGAGATTTAAAGACTCGGGTCTCAAAGTTAAGAAAAACAAATGTCAACTTTATACTGATCAAGTAGAATTTTTAGGATATTTAATAGATAAACAGGGCATTCACCCTACCGATAGGAAACTTAGGGCAATCAAAACGCCCCAAGACCCCGAAATAAGGCGGATCTCCAAGCATTCGCAGGCCTTATCAATTTTTATAACGTCTTCCTGCCTCACAAGGCAACCGTAGCCGAACCCCTACATCGTTTATTAGACAAAAAAAGCAACCTGGGTTTGGGGGCACCGAGAGGAACAGGCGTTTCGACAAGTAAAAAACTTATTGATCTCCGACACTGTTTTGATGCAGTATAATGAAACTTTGCCTTTAACTGTTACTTGTGATGCATCACCCTTCGGAGTGGGCGCCATTTTTGAGCCATTATGGGCGAGCTTTCACCGTTTTACCAAACAGAAGTGAAGCCCCTGTTGCCTACTTTTCAAAAACACTGTCAAAAGCAGAACACAATTACAGTCAAATCGATAAGGAAGCTCTTGCTATTGTATCTGCTGTTAAACGATTTCATGAATATATTTATGGGCAAGCTTTCACCATAATAACTGACCACAAACCTTTACTGGGAATAATAGCGGGAGATAAACCAACCCCTTATATATTATCTCCCAGAATGACTCGCTGGTCAGAATTCTTGGCTGCCTATAATTATAAGTTGCAACATCACCTGGGGAAAGCCATTCCCCACGCTGACGCATTAAGCCGTGCACCGCTTCCAGAAACCGTTGATGACCCTGCTCCGACCGTCACAACACTGCAGATCGAGACACTCCAAAAACCGCTGCTGACAGCTCGCGATATCACAATTAAAACTAAACACGATTCCGTTTTAGCACGTGTCCTCAGCTGGGTAGAACGTGGATGGCCATTGGACCAAATCCCTGACAATTATGCTCCCTTCAAAAATCGACAGACAGAACTGTTTTCCCAGAAGGGCTGCATCATTTGGGGCGATAGAGTCATTGTCCCAGAGCAATTACAGCAAGCGGTACTGAGCACCTTGCACGATGGCCACCCCGGCATCGTGCGCATGAAAGCACTCGCACGAAGCTATGCATGGTGGCCGGGCATAGACAAGCAGATCGAAGCCTGGGTAAAGACTTGTTCCAAATGCCAGGAAGTCAGCAATGCCCCACCGAAAGCAACCCCCACAGAATGGGAAACACCCAGGAGACCATGGTCCCGTATTCATCTGGAACTTTGCGGGACCTACGAATGGACACACATTTTTATTAACAGTGGATGCCTACTCGAACTGACTCAAAATCCATGAGATGAAAAATACAACAACTGAATCGGTCATCAGGAAATTGGACAGATTATTTGCAACACACGGATTACCAGATGTTCTGGTATCCGACAACGGGCCAGAATTATCGTACCATCAGCTTAATCAGCCACCCAAGCAAAGTCATGCTAAAAATCATTCTTAACAGACTGAAACCACAAGCAGAGACTATCATTGCAGAAGAACAAGCGGGTTTCAGAGCAGGACGGAGCACTATTGAGCAAATATTCAACTTGAGAGTGATCTGTGAGAAATATCTCCAACACCAACAGGACTTATACCACGTTTTCGTTGATTTCAAAAAGGCTTTCGACAGGGTGTGGCATGCAGCCTTGTGGTCTACCATGAGGAAATATAACATCAACGATAACCTTGTCAGAGTGATAGAACAACTTTATGAGAAAGCCACAAGCGCCGTCCTCCTAAACGGCAGCAAAGGTAACTGGTTCCGGACGAGTGTAGGAGTGCGTCAAGGATGTTTGCTTTCCCCCACACTGTTTAATGTATTCCTCGAACGGATCATGGAAGATGCCTTGGAAGACCACGAAGGCACAGTTTCCATCGGTGGTAGAACCATCACCAACCTGCGATTCGCAGATGACATCGATGGCCTGGCAGGAAATGAGGATGAACTATTGAGCCTTGTCCAACACTTAGATAAGGCGGCTTCAGCGTACGGCATGGAGATCAATGCCGAGAAAACCAAGCTGATGACGAACAGTACCCAAGGTATCTCCTCAGACATCAGAGTCAGCGGAACACCCCTAGAGACAGTAAAAAATTTCAAATATCTTGGGTCCATCATTTCCGATGAAGGCTCAAAACCAGAAGTAATGGCAAGGATAGCACAAACAACAGCTGCGCTTTCGAAGCTCCAAACTATTTGGAAAGATAAGAACATCAGTCTGCGCTCAAGGATCCACCTAATGCGCTCCCTCGCAATATCAATCTTTTTATATGCCTGCGAAACCTGGACACTCAATGCGGATTTACAAAGAAGAATCCTTGCAACAGAAATGAGATGCTACCGAAAGATCCTTGGCATCCACTACACAGACCATGTGACAAATGAAGAGGTCTTAAATAAAATACAACAGGCAATAGGACCACACGACAACCTTCTTACTGTCGTCAAGAAACGGAAGTTGAGATGGTACGGACACGTGTCTCGCTCTACTGGCCTCGCAAAGACCATCATGCAAGGGACGGTAAGAGGAAGCCGCAAACGGGGAAGACAACGAAGGAGATGGGAGGATGATATCCATGATTGGACAGGCTTGAACCTGGCAGCATCCCAGAGAGCAGTGGAGGACAGAGACGGATGGAGAAGCGTGGTGGTTAAATCTTCGCAGGCGCCCCAACGACCTCAAAAGAGGTCACGGGATAGGTGAGGTGAGAGGATTTGCAACACACGGATTACCAGATGTTCTGGTATCCGACAACGGGCCCCAGTTTATCACGCTTTCTTTTGAACAGTACCTGGTGGACCGCGGTATTCGCCATGTGCTAACTTCACCGGCACATCCTATGGCTAACGGAAGGGCCAAGCGCATGGTACAATTCGTCAAAAGAACTCTACATAAAATGGACTATGGCGATATCGAAGACAAGATCAACCAGATACTCCTTTTGCAGCACATCACTCCACACAGCATCACCAACAAAACTCCCGCTAAGTTATTGATGGGACGGAAACTCCGCTCCCTCCTGGACCAACTACACTCATCGTACGAACCTGAAAAACCACACGGATCCAGCGGGAAATGCCGAAAATTCCAAGTAGGTGACTTGGTTTTTGCGAGAAACTTTTATGGCGACCCATTGTGGGTCGAGGCAACTGTAATCCAAGTAACCGGACCAGATCGTACTGAGCGAAATGTCGCAATGATAGAATATGGAAGCGCCATATTGATCAGCTGCGTTCAAGGCTGCAGTCTGGGGTCTGCGATTGCGGTGATTTCCAAACTGAGGGGGGAGGAGACGCCAAGGAGGCTGAGTTTGGAACGGCGGAAGGCACAAGCGGAACAAACGATCGCTCAGACTCAACATGTGAAGAAGGATCGGGGACAGGGGTTAACTCGCCTCAAAGAGATATCGAGGACATTAATGATAATGGAAGTTTAGATACAGAATCAGAGGCACCCTGTTCACCAGATAATGTCCTACCCCAACAAGACTCTAGACAAATACCAGGAGGACAACGTAAATCAAACAGACAATCAAAACAACCTGCCTACCTCAAAGATTACATTACCGCACCCCTTAAACAGAACCCGGGGGGAAGGGGTGTTGTGAATTAATAAAAGTGTTTGAATAAAGTTTGTTGAAACCTTAAAGCAAAGTGCAGGGTTTTGGCCCTGCACTTCTGATTGGCCGAGAATAATGATATCGGATTGGCCCGTTCAGGAGAATCTGATTGGCTATTAACGAGCCCTTCTCATTGGTTAAAAGAGCTAACGTTCCTATGTTTTCATTGGCTAAATACCCAAGAGCTTGTCCATATAAAGGGGGCTGTTGAGGCCGTTTAGAGGGCTGTTGCACCATGTTAAATAAAGAGTTGAAGTTCACTGTTCAAAGACTCGTCTCCGCTTCTTACGCCACGCACAGAACATAACAATAAGGTATTTATGTAGTCCAGAGTTGTTCTTCTAGTGTTTTACATTGTACTTTAATTTAGTGTATTATATTATACAATGTTTATGACATCATTTATTACTAGATAACAAGTTTTCTGTATCTCTTTCCCATGGCAGTCAAACTCTACAGCAATCACATATGATTGCTGATATTCAGGTATAAGAAGGAATGTCTAACTTTAAGTAGAATAATTGTATCATACAGATAATTTATTTTAATGTGTAGATTTACAGGAATTAAGGAAAAACAGAAAAATACTATATATAACAGAGTGTCTAAACTTCCCACAAGAAGGCTACTAACACTTAGCTTCTAACCCTTTTTTCTGTTCCCTTCCTTCTCAATTTTTCACTAAAAAAGAAAGATAAGCAGTTGCTGTAAAGGGGGTGTAGAGAAATGGCTGGGCTCTAATGGAAAAAACAGGAGGCCTCAAATCTCTTCTCCAGAGGTCTTTGGGCTTGACATATTGGCCTCATTTTCTGCTTCAGATTAGTGATTTGGTATCTTCTACTGTTATTACTCAGTTTCCAGAGTGTCTCATTTGGTGTTTTCTAATTAACTGCAATGTTTGAAGAAGATATAGTCTCACAACTAGTGTTTTCTTTCTGATTACCATTACAACGATAATAATGGAGCTAATTTCAACAATTCTACCTCCTGCTTAGGTAGAATATAGGCAGTGGTTCACACCAGTTCACACACCTGGCCCTACCCCTCATCCTACCCCTCACCCCTCTCCTCCCAGCCACTCTCACATGGCTGTCTTTTGCCTAGATTTGTCCAGCTGGCAGAGGGGAAATGGATGGGGGCATTGGGGTCAGGTGTCTCATCTGCTGCGGTTGCCAGCAGGCAGGGTATGGCCAGGGACTGCGAGGCTGCATCATCCCTCTGTTAGCCAGCCTTCCCATGTTCATCAGCGCCCTATGGATGAGTGCAGCAGGCCCAGAAAGGATCTCCTTTCCCCACCCTTGGCATTACCTTCCAGCCTGCGGGGCTCACATCACTCTGCTCACTGCAGCTGCCCGCGAAAGTAAGGCCTATGACAGGGGAGGAAGATCTGTTCCAGGCCTGCTGTGCTCAGCTGAAAGATATGAGCCAGCAGGTGGACAAGTGGGCATAGGAGAGCCAGCTGGTGAAAGGATGATTTGGGCAGTGCAGCCTCACTGTCCCTTACTGTCCCGTCTCCTGGCAGCCGCAGCAAGCAAGGCCCAGCAGATGCAAAGAGTCCAGGTGGGGGGGGTGAGATGGTGGCTCCTGTCAATCCCTTCAGATGCAAACGGAGCAGAGAGCACCAAGGCAGCCAATGTAGTGGGTGAGAAGTTGAAGGAATGTCACCAGGAAGGCAGGTGCTCAGGCTTGCATCCATCTAGGTGAGCTTCACTGGGCAATGAGGTTCTACTGCAGGGGTGGGCAAACGGCCCGCGGGCCACATCTGGCCCATTGGTCTGTCCAATCTGGCCCGCCCCTGAAAAAAAATTGCTGGGCGTGGCGTATTGCCCTATGCCGCGTGGCCCCCAAGGCTGCAAAACAGTGCAGAGCGCTCTTGGAGTAGAAAAGAAAAGAACGTTGCAAAGGCCTCGCCTGAGAGTTTGAAATCACCTTCGAGTGTGACCTCACCGAAGGTGAGTCCCCGCTGATCCCCCTTTTTTTCCCGGGTCTTCCAGGCTTAAACTTTGCACAGTGCGGCGGAGGGGAAACCCGGAGTGCCACCGGGTCGCCTCCTCCAAGCAGCCCGCCCACCCGCTAGGCTTCCCTCCGCCACGCGGCTTGGGGCCAGGCACGAGCACCCGCGAGTTAAAAGGAAGCCGAAAGGGCTTCCAGGCTTAAACTTTACACAGGCAAAGTTTACAGGCAGGAGCGTCTTCCCGCCGAGGAAAGGGAAGGGTTCCGCCCGGTAAGTGGTTGGGCGGGCTGCTTGGAGGAGGCGACCCAGCGGCGCTCTGAATTTCCCCTCCACTGCACTGTGCAAAGTTTAAGCCTGGAAGTCTTTCGGCTTCCTTTTAACTTGCGGGTGCTCGCGCCTGGCCCCGAGCTGCGCGGTGAAGGGAAGCCCGGAGTGCCGCCGGGTTGCCTCCTCCAAGCAGCCCACCCGCCGGGCAGAACCCTTCCCGCTCATCCCATGGGTGTCTGCCTCGTTCCTCTCTCAGTTGCTCTCTCGCTCCTCCACCAGCCCAGAAAAGAAAGAGAAAAAGAGGCGAATAGTTATTATTCTCAGCCAAAACAACCAGAAATGAAGGCAGGCAGTCAGGCAGAACGGAGCACTGGATTGAACCATGGGCGGCTGTGTGGGGGTGAACGGGCGCTTCGGAGGAGCTGCGCTAACAGGAAGCCACCCTGCCGGCTTCTTTGAAGCAGTTTCTTCCTGGGCTGGTGGAGGGGCGAGAGAGCAACTGAGAGAGGAACGAGGCAGACACCCAAGGGATGAGCGGGAAGGGTTCTGCCTGGCGGGTGGGCTGCTTGGAGGAGGTGACCCGACGGCGCTCCGGGTTTCCCCTCCACCATGCGGCTTGGGGCCAGGCGCGAGCGCCCGAGAGGAAAAGCAAGCTGCAAGTTGCTGGGAAGTTGCTCGGGTGCTGGAAGCCGCTGTCGTGGTGAGCGGCTCATCAGGCACGTACGCGAGGAGGAGGGCTTTTAAAGTGCCGCCCGAGCAGGACCGCCGAGCCAGGAAATGGGGCACCAAGGCAGGGCAAGGCTCCACCAGCAGCGGCCGAGCTTTAGGTGGGCTTGGATGCCCCTGAGCGCAGTTTGCTGTTTGTTTTCTCCTGGGACTCACGTTTGGAAAGCATAGAAAGTAGTAGCAGGAGCAGCCGCGGTGTTACTTTTTCATATATATATATATATATATATATATATATATATATATATATATATATATATATATGTAATATATAATATATAATAAATAATTTGCTGCATTTTATAATGGACCCTGTATAATGGCCTTTTATAAAATTGGTTCAGCCCTCAAACACAGATCTGATTTTCCATGTGGCCCCCGACAGAAATTAATTGCCCACCCCTGTTCTACTGGGAAAGAGAAAGAAGGGAGATCCATACTCAGGGGTCCTGCTGCTGCTGTCAGCAGCATCGCAATGCCTTCACTGCCTGGCTTCCCCACTTTCTGCTACAGCTTTTGCCTGGAACAAAAGGAGAAGGAGCTACACGGAACTATAGCAAGGAGAAGGGAGGAGGGGGCTTCATCTCTTAGGTTCTCAGACTCCAGTGCTGCAGTGGAAATCAGGTGGGAGGACAAATCCTTCACCCATTCATTCATGCATACAGAGGGTGTGTTGCATTCCCACAATGGATTAAACTAGGCATAAGCACCCATCAAGGGAAAGGCATAGTGCATTCTGTTTCCCTCAACCCCTTGCAAGGGGTTTTAGAACCTCTTTAAACTAAGCATGATTTTTGAAGGTTGCCGATGCGCTTTCTTTGGTATTTTGAACTGTGAGACATATGGAAAATTTAAATGCTAAAATAAACCTATCGCAATTAAGACAACAAAGCCAGGTAAGGCGAGCCACCCCTCAATATGGGTGACATCAAGTTGGCCACCCCCACCCAATCACATAATCACCCAGTCATGCATATCCAGATGGTCATTAGGGCAGAGAACCAGTTGTTAAATTATTTGAATCCCACCACTGGATATCATCATTTTCATTGGGCATTGTCATGTCCAATACTTGACTACTCTATGAATCAGCATGTTCCATGCCCCTTTGTCTCACACTGTCTCCTTCAGATTCACTGTAGTCATTGTTGTCATCCTTTATAGTGTCCAGTTATAAAGCTAAGGCAGCTTCTTCTCCTTTTTTCACTGATCACTCCCAGCATGATGAACTTTTCGAGTGAGTTGGCTCTCATGACATGACCAAAGTTTGATAGACGGTTTGGCAATCTTGGCTTCAAATGATAATTTTGGTAAGATTTGGTCTAGGACTTCCTTGTTTGTTATTTTTGCAATCTATGGGATGCAGACTAGTCATTTCCAGCACTATAGTTCAAAGACGTCCATGTTCTTCTATCTGACTTCTTCAGAATCAAAGTTTACAGTTATAAGTAGCAACTGGAAAAAATCTTGCATTGACTCATCTATGTTTGGTTGTGAGGCTGATGTCTTTATCTTTGAGATGTTATTCATGCGAGATATTGCAGTTCTTCTAAGTGCTATACATCTTCTATCTCAGGGCTTCAGTTACCACTTTGATTGATTTTAGAGCCCAGGAAGATCAATTCCTTTACAGTTTCGATGGTCTCATTGTCAATCTGCACATAGAGCTGTGTATTCTCTGCAGTTGTCATCATCTTTGTTTTCTTGATGTTTAAGCTGGAATCCAAATTTTTCACTTTCATTTTTGATTATCAGGATTAGCCACTCTTCCTTGCTTTCTGAGAGCAATGCTGTATTATCTGTGTATATTTCTCTGTATATGTTGAATAGCAAAGATGAAAAGATGCAACTTTGCCAAGTAGCTTTTCCAATTCTGAACCATTTTGTGTCTCTACATTCCATTGTTACAGTGACTGTCTGATCAGAGTACAATGACTAAATGTGTTGGATGTGGTGTGATGATATTGTGAGTTTTTTGAGCCAATTCCAAAGCTTATCATGGTTAACACAGTTAAAAACTTTCTCTTGTATGATCTCTCATGATTGCTTCCTGCAGTTGCTCAGCCCAGTGCTTTCTTTAGAAAAACAAGAACAATAAAAACAATAATATTGGCTACATCATCCAATGCATATTAATTCCATACGTAATTCTTCCATGGCTGTATAAGCAATGGGAACCATAGAATTCAAATGGACAGATATCCTCATAAGAAACCATCATGATAAATAAAAATTTTAATTCTTAATAAAAAGCCACAATATTTATCCACACACAAAAATGATAATCCTTCAATAGTGTTATAGTTAGAATTATGTCTGTTAAAGGCAGAAATTTCTCTTTTTTCAGTTAAAATCTGATTTTAAACAAAAAATACATACACAATCTCACATATTTTATGATCCTTGAAAGATCCAAAACTCATAACTTTTACAGGCATCGTATCATTTAAATGACAACTAATTTCTTATCTCAGTATATCTATTCTAGAGACAAACTATTCCATGTTATTTGCCTGCAATAATCTGAGCCTACACTGGCATTCACTTCTTTGATTAGCTTTCCACAACATAAACTTAAATGATATGAACTTGGATACTAAATGTTTCATCTGTTACACTCTAAATTCTGTAATCAACCTGAAGTGATAATAGAAGTACAGCATTTAGAGGCCAAATAATTCAGGGGCCATATAAGTGGCTGTAAAGTGACATAAAAGGTATTTTATTTTGGCAAAAGTTCTGCAGCAATAAGGGTATTTTGGAAGGAATAAAAATAGGCAAATGGAATCCCTTGTATGGTGGTGCCAAGCCTTGCATGAAATTTCACCAAGATCTGCATCTGACAGACACCTTTTGGCTCTAATCTCCTTTTAGGAGAGGGATTTGAAATCTGGAGTATTTTCTAAATCTTTGTGTGGATGACATCCAAAGAAAATTCAGTTGAATCATTTTACTTGTACGGGTAACTAAGAAGGCATAATAAATCCAAAACCAAGATGCACATTATTGAATAGAAAAAATGATTTTTGTAGTTCATAGTAGTGAAAAAATAGGTATGAAATGGGTCCTTTCAGTAGAGTTTGAATCTTTGAAATCATTTCACTAATAAATTGTAGAATACTAAACTATGCCCTGTGAAGTGTTTGTATATTTTCTGAGTAATTCAGAACAGAGGCATCCACATACTGACAGCAAAATTTAATGTAAGTTCTGATTTATTTCTGTTTAAAATTTCAGCAAAGTCTAAAAGATAAGTCAGCTGCTTCTATAAAATCCAATAAACTTACCTGAAAATGACACAAAATCAATGGTGATCTCTTAATAAAGTGCTTAAAATAAACAACAAGATCAAAGCCAAGATAGAATCCCAATGTAGCAATGAATTCTCTTGATTACTTTGGGAATTTTTTGTCAGATTCAGTGGTGAAGTTAGAAGAATGTTAATCTTTTTTATTTGGTCTATCTTGGGCACAGAATTTTTCTTGAAACTGAAGAAAATTGAAGATAAAATTACCCTTACTTTACCCTTCTCTTCCCGCTCCCCCTTTTATTTTTATTTCACATAAACTGGATAATTTGAAAGTGTTTTGGAGGATACCCATAAGAGTCAAGATATTTTGAGGTTAAAAATTACAAAACAGAAATCATATCTGCAATAATTAACTCAATCTGTGTCACGTTTCTATTTAATATATTTTCAGTTTTTAGAAAAACTGGAAATAAATGTGAAATAGTTACAATGGTAAGAGTAGGTAGTTTATTTGCAATAAAGGAAAATCTGCATCATATGTTTATAACCATAGATATAGAAAAAATGATGGCCATTCTATGTACCACCAGATGGATTTGTAAATGATTGACAAACCATACTCAATGAGTAGTCCTTAATAATACTACATCCGCATAGAGGGAAATAAGCAGTGGGGTGTCAAAAGGTTCCGTCTTAGATCAAGTACTCTTCAATATCTTCATAAATGAGTTAGATGAGTGAATGGAAGGGGAACTCATCAAATTTGCAAATGACATTAAGCTGGCAGTAATAGGCAACACCCCAGAAGACAAGCTCAAGATCCAAAAAGATCTTACATACTTGAACAATGGGCCCTATATATCTTTTTTTCTTCTTGTTCTGATTTTCCTTCAATTATTTTAATTTTTTCTTCATGTTTGTTAACATTTGTTGAAAATTCCCCAATTTTTCATCCATACTTTGGAATTTGGGAGAAAATTCATCAATATGATCAAGGCAATATATATAAAACAGACTGCAAAAATGTTTATGAATAGGGACACAACAGAGAATATTAATATTAAAAGAAACACAAGACAAGGATGCCTATTGTCCCCCTTACTATTTATTTTGACTCTGGAAGTGCTAAATAGAAACATCCACCAAGACATAGAAATAAAAGGCATGAAGATAAAAAGAGAACAATACAAATTACAAGCTTTTGCAGACAATTTGGTGTTTATTATAGAAGAACCACAAGAAACGGAGTACAGAAAATAGAAGACTATGATGACGTTGCAGGATTGAAAATAAACAAAGAGAAAATTAACATCTTAGTTAAAAATCTTACAAAGGAACAGAAAAAAAGACTTAATGGAAAAGATAGACATTCAAATAGTTAAAAAAGTAAAATATTTGGAAATACATCTATCAGTGAGATGTGTAACCACAAAAGAAGACAACTATTTAAAAGTAACATGGCAAATTAATTTGGATTTGGAAAAGTGAAGAAACATGCAATTATCACTGTTAGGAAGAATAGCCACCATTAAAACGAATATTTTACCGAGGGTGTTGTACTTGTTCCAAACAATCCCAATAAAACTAAAAAGGAAATTGTTGTGTATGCATAAAGATGAATAAAGTGTGAGCTTGGAGTAAGTGCAGGGTTCTGGCCCTGCACTTCTGATTGGCTGTTAAGCGGCCGGACCGGATTGGTCCGTTCCGGGTAATCCGATTGGCCCTTATCAGAGAGTTCCTATTGGTTACAAGAGCTAGCGCTCCTAGCTCATTATTGGTTAAAAGTTACAGGGTTTGCCTATATAAGGCGGGTTTAACTGCTATTGAATTGAGGAAGTCACAATGTAAATAAAGAGCTGAAGTTCACCGTTCAGAGGCTTGTCTCCATTCTTTCTCGCCCATGCTCAAAACATAACACTGGCGACGAGGGTGGGATGTGGAGATACCTGAACCAACGAAACTTCGAAGAACACTGAGCACGTGACAGACGACGCTAACAACGGAACCATGTCCGACGGCATCGTACCACCCGCTCGGTTCGATCCAGTACAGGAGGACTGGGAGTCCTACATGGATTGCTTCCAAATGTTCTTAGAAACCAACAACTTAAAGGATGCCACACCAGGAAAGAAACGGGCGGTGTTCCTAACGTATTGCAGTCCAACCGTATTTAAGACGGCAAAAGCACTAGCCAAACCCCGAGAAGTGAAAGCCATGGATTGTGACGACCTCGAACCTCTCCAACGAGATCACTACACTCCGACCGTGCCTATGTTCGTGAGATGTCACGAGTTTTATCAGAGGAGCCAGGGAAAGGGAGAAAGCGTGGCCGACTTCATAGCAGACCTCCGAAATCTTGGAGGGCTCTGCGGATTCGCCGATTTAGAAGAAGCACTAAGAGATCGCATAGTTCTGGGACTAGATGCACCAGGCGTCCAAAGCAAGCTGATGGCAAAAGGCGACATCAGCCTTGCCGACGCCATCACCGATGCTACTGCAGCAGAAGCAACCAGGAAGTCGGCTGCACAACTACGCCGAAACCGCATTCCGGTACCACCACCGACAAGCGACATTTTATCCAAGTTGGAAGGACAGCTTACAACGACGCACCACGAGGACATCTCTTCGTCGTCAGACAGTGACGAAGAAGAGGTCTATCGACTGCGGTCCGACCAGGACCATCACCCAAAGCCCTTACACCCTTGCACTGGCTGTGGAGCCAACGATGCCAGGTCTGAATGCAAATTCCGCACGCACTCAGCCATGAGTGCGGAAAACGAGGCCACATCGGACAGGTCTGCCACAGCTTGCCAGGACCCAGCCAGGCCTCAAAAGGGGCTAACTATTGCCAATCGACAGGAAACCGTCCTATACGGCGAGAGCCAGTAAACCACTCCTACAGAAATCGAGCTTTCCAGAGAGAAGAGGCTCACCATATTATCACTATCGGTCACACCTCAGCCTTGGACACTAAGAAAATCCGAGTAATGGTAGCCATCGAGAACCAGCCTTGCCACATGGATGTCGACTCGGGATCGTCCCTCTTGATGGTGTCCTGGAAGACACTCAAGCAACTCATCCCCACAATTCAACGCCAAGATCTCCGCTCCCAACGCCTCATCCTCAAGGACTACCAAGGGAATCGAATCCCTGTCATCGGTTCCTGCTGAGTCCGAGTCTCCTTCAAGAAGCACACAGCATACTTACCTTTAACAGTCATCGATAGAGATAGGCCTAGCCTACTAGGCCTCCAATTGTTCACACCACTCGGCATTGAAGTGGCCGGCATAAACCAAGTCAGCAGTGGTGACTGGGAGGAAGACCTTATCTCTGAGTTCAGGGACATCTTCGCGGACAGCTTTGGCAAGTACAAGGGGACCCCGATTTCATTCAGTCTAGATCCAAAAATAGCTCCCATTCGCCTAAAGCCACATCGAGTTCCGTTTGCCTTAAAATCGAAAATTTACGAACAACTTGACAAACTGATAGCTCAGGGGGTGTTAGAGCCCATCGATCACTTCCCTTGGGAAACCCCTATTGTAACACCCATTAAGCCAGACGGGTCAATCCGAATTTGTGGGGACTACCGGGCCACTTTGAACCATGCCCTGCAGCAGAACGTGTATCCAGTTCCGGTGGTGCAGCATCTCCTCCACTCCCTGGGGGGCGGGAAAGTCTTCGCTAAATTAGATTTAGCTCAGGCATATCAGCAATTACCAGTAGATGAAAAAACGGCACAGGCCCAAACTATTGTAATGCACCGAGATGCCTTTAAATATACCCGGCTTCAATTCGGAGTTAGTGTAGCCCCGGGGATTTTTCAGAGCCTTATGGAAAGGTTATTGCAAGGAATTAAGGGCGTGGTCCCCTATTTTGACGATGTATTAATTGCAGTCCCTACAAAAAAAATCTTACAGGACCGGTTAAAATTAGTCCTAAAAAAATTCCAAGAGGCCGGTCTTAAAGTTAAAAAAAACCAAATGTAAATTGTGTACTGATAGTGTTGAGTTTTTAGGGTACCTGATTGATACCCAGGGCATTCACCCTACCGAAAGTAAACTTAAAGCGATAAAAAATGCTCCCAGGCCACAAAACAAAGCCGATCTCCAGGCGTTCCTAGGCCTCATCAATTTTTATAATGTATTTTTGCCACACAAAGCAACTGTTGCTGAACCATTACACCGGTTATTAGATAAAAAAGCAAATTGGCTATGGGGTTACCGTGAAGAACAGGCGTTCCGAAATGTTAAAAAACTGCTCGCTTCTGACTCTGTACTCATGCAGTATAACGAGACCTTGCCGTTAGTTATAACCTGTGATGCATTGCCTTTCGGGGTGGGCACCATTTTGAGCCATGTACTGCCTAATGGGAACGAAGCCCCTGTTGCATATTTTTCAGGCTCTTTCAAAAACTGAGCGAAACTATGGACAAATCGATAAAGAAGCCCTTGCAATTGTCTCAGCTGTGAAAAGATTCCACGAATACATGTATGGCCGGCCTTTTACTATTGTGACTGACCACAAACCATTATTGGGGATAATAGCCGGAGATAAGCCGACTCCCTACATATTATCCCCTAGGATGACCCGATGGTCAGAATTCTTAGCTGCTTATAACTATCAGCTGCAATACCGCCCGGGGAAGGCCATTCCCCACGCTGACGCATTGAGTCGTTTCCAGAGACTCTCGACGATCCTGCACCAACGGTAACCACGTTGCAAATCGAGGCGCTCAACTCCCCGCCACTAACCGTCCGAGATATCGTGAGAGAAATCAAACGCGACCACACCCTAGCACGAGTCCTAAGCTGGGTAGAACACGGATGGCCATTGGACCAGCTATCAAATGACTTCACACCATTCAAGACTCGACAAACCGAGCTCTTTTCCCAGAAAGGCTGTGTCATCTGGGGGCGTTATCCCAGAACGACTCCAGAAAGCGCTGCTAAGAACTTTGCATGATGGCCACCCCGGCATCGTGCGAATGAAAGCCCTTGCGCGAAGCTACGCATGGTGGCCGGGCATTGACAAGCAAATTGAACAGTGGGTTAAAGCTTGTCCCAAATGCCAAGAAGTCAGCAACGCCCCACCAAAACCCATGCCTACTGAATGGGAGACACCACGTGGACCCTGGTCCCAAATTCACCTGGACTTCGCGGGGCCAACCAAAGGCCACACCTTCCTGCTTACCATTGACGCCTACTCGAATTGGCTCGAAATCCATCGCATGACGACTACGACCTCCGAGGCGGTTATCAAAATCTTAAACAGACTCTTTGCAACCTACGGATTACCAGACTTCCTGGTATCTGATAACAGCCCTCAATTTACTGCACTAGCGTTTGAGCAGTACCTCGCTGACCACGGCATTTGCCATGCGCTCACCTCACCTGCGCACCCTGCAACCAATGGCAAAGCAGAACGCATCGTCCAATTTGTGAAGAAAACTTTGCAGAAGATAGACTACGACAACATTGATGACAAGGTCAATCAAATCCTCTTCTTGCAACACATCACCCCACATAGCGTTACCAACAAAACTCCCGCTGAATTGCTAATGGGACGGAAGCTCCGCTCCCACCTCGACTGGTTGCACCCAGCTTACGAACCGGAGAAACCACTAGGATCCAGCGGCCGCTGTCGCACCTTCCAGGTAGGAGACTTGGTATATGCTAAAAACCTATTGGGCGACCCGTTGTGGGTGGAAGCGATAGTAGTACGTGTAACCGGCCCTAGATCCTACCTTGTACAATGCCTTGACGATAAACTTTGGAAACGTCATATCGATCAATTACGATTGCGGCTTCCAGCAGCCAGTCCGAAAACCCCCTATGACCAAACTGAGGGGGGGGGAGGTACGGAAGAAGATGAATTCCTAGAAAACCCGTTCGAAGGAAATGACAGTTTGATAGAAACTCAGGAAGCGGAGCCAGAGGGAGAAACGGTTGCACCTCAGGGAATTGCAGAGAATGTGGGCAACGACGTAGAAGTGAACTCTGAACCAGAAACAGCCCCACTGCCAAACAACGATCTACCTCAGCGTGATTGCAGCCAGCAGATACAACGGAAATCAAAGAGACTAATAAAACAACCATCCTACCAAAGGGACTATGTAACTGCGCCCTGCAAATAAGAAGCCAGGGGGAAGGGGTGTTGTGTATGCATAAAGATTAATAAAGTGTGAGGTTGGAGTAAGTGCAGGGTTCTGGCCCTGCACTTCTGATTGGCTGTTAAGCAGCCGGACCGGATTGGCCTGTTCCGGGTAATCCGATTGGCCCTTAACAGAGAGTTCCTATTGGTTACAAGAGCTAGCGCTCCTAGCTCGTTATTGGTTAAAAGTTACAGGGTTTGCCTATATAAGGCGAGTTTAACTGCTATTGAATTGAGGAAGTCACAATGTAAATAAAGAGCTGAAGTTCACCGTTCAGAGGCTTGTCTCCATTCTTTCTCGCCCATGCTCAAAACATAACAGAAATATTTTGAGGAATTAAATAGAATGGTAACTAAATTTATATAGCAAGGCAGAAAGACAAGAATCAGGTTGAAATTAATGCAAGACTCTATCAATAGAGAAGGTTTTGGGTTGCCAAACTGGGGACTATACTGTCAAGCAGCTGCCTTTACTGACTAAAAGAATGGATAACTCTGCGATTTAGACAATTGCTTGTACTGGAGGGACACAATTGGGGTGGCATGCCTTTCTATGGTATGAAAAATATAAAGCACATAAATACTTTCAGTGACATTACATTAGGAATGCCCTATTTGAAAATACCAGTCTGGCTCTCCATGATGGAGGCACTAACACTCCAAATGTGATGGACATGGGAAAAATTATAAGATATAAAGATATTATAAATGAGAAGGGGGAATTAAAAATCAAACAGGAATCGAATAACCAAGGGATAAATTTAACATGGTGGCCACATGCCAAATACAATCTAGATATCGTAATATAGATCCAGCTTGCCTTCAGAAATCGTAGATGCTTCACCACTGGAGTTTTTAAAGAAAATACTGGATAGCCATTTGTCTGAAATGGTGTGGGGTCTCCTGCTTGAGCAGGAGATTGGACTAGAAGATCTCCAAGGTATTTTGTTATATCATTTCAATAAAATAAAGGTTTAAACATAAATAAAATAAAGGTTTAAAAATAAAGGTTTAAACATTTCAGACAAGTGGCTGTTCAGTCTCTTCTTAAAAACTTCCAGTGTGAAACATCTGAAGGCAAGCTGTAGCCATTGGTTAATTGTTCTCACTGTTAGTAAGTTTCTCCTTAATTCCAGGTTGCTTATCTCCTTGATTACTTTCCATCCATTGTTTTTTGTCCTGCCTTCTGGTGCTTTGCAAATAAGTTGATCCTGTCTCTTTGTGGCAATCCCTCAAATAGTAGAATACTGCTGTCATGCCCCTTCTAGTCCTTCTTTTCTCTATACTAACCATACCCAATTCCTGAAACTGTGCTTCATATGTTTTAGTCTCTGGGCCTTTAATCATCCTAGTTGCTATTCTCTACACTCTTTCCAGAGTGTCAACATTTTTTTGTAGTGACCAAAATTGGATTTAGTAGTCTAAGTGTGGTCTTACTAAGGCTTTATAAAGAAATACTAATATTTCATGTGATTTTGATTCTATGCCTTTTTTAATGCAATCTTCTTTTTATAAGAATTTTATTAGCTTTTTTGGCTGCATACTGCTGACTCATATTTTGTTATGTCATTTTAATAAAATAAGAGGCTTAAACTTAATCTGAATCCTACAGACCATTTTAGATCAAATTTATACATTTTAGTTTAGATCTTAGAGCTATTTCATTATTGGAATAATAAAAAAGAAAATGCTGGCACAGTTGAAACAAAGCGTTTAGGTTACAGTGTATTTTTATAGCCCCACCATCAATCTATATGTTTGTTCATATTTCATGGATGATCGTTGTTGGACTGACAAAATTCCTCCTTAAATATCTTCATCTATCATCTGAAGAATAATTCCAATAGATACATAGAGAACCCTTCTTTCCCCTTGGCCTTTAAGTGTGACATTAAGATTATGCCATTGGTCAGCATGGTTTACCAGAAAAAATGTTTAGGCAACAGTAATTATAATTATTCATTTCAACACAGATTTCACAAGACTAATTTTATACATTGTCATATCCATGTGACAGTTAAATTCATAATCTTTACATCACTGAGCTTGTTTTCTTTTTTAATTTTGTTACAAGGTTTCATGGAAATGATAAATTACATTTTACAGACTTTTTGCACCATGATGATAATACCAATACATAATCCATGTCAGAACTTTATACGCTTGTGGAGAACTAGTTCATGAGAAGTACAGACTCTATGATCCTTGCTCCTAGATTGGATTCCCCATCACTATATGCAACTAGTATTTGGCATCTGTTGTAGTTGACTTATTTAATTAAATAGAGATTATTTCTTATAATTTTATTTCTTATAATTTTATTTCTTATAATTATTTCTTATACTTCTTATAGAGCCCTATTATCGTTGTGGATTTATATTTTTTCAGAGTTGTTTGGTATAAAATATTTTTATACTTATTTGCCTCATGATTTGACTGGAGGAGCCATGAATGAAGTGTACTTTTGGGAAATGACATGAAATAACAATCCTAATTCTAGCCCATTTGTGAGACAAAAAAAGCAAAAAGTATTTTATCAAGCAATCAAACTTTTTTCATGTTTTAAAATAAGCTTGCTTTATGATACTAATAATTCCTGCATCTCTAGGCTTTATTCAATATTTTCAATATCAAAATCACGACATTACGTTTCTGATTCCACTTCCAGACGATCTTGATTGAACATAACTGTTTTCAAATGCTATTAATCATCTGTCAAATCTTGGCAATTCAAATGCATTTGATATACCTCTAATCTGAAGTAGGACCAATCAAAATAACAAATATATGCAATAGAAATAGGAATAGAATAGAATAGAATTAACAGAGTTGGAAGGGATCTTGGAAGTCTTCTAGTCCAACCTCCTGCTGAGAGAACTGAGCCTCTCACACAACTTCCAGATGCTCTGGAGAAGAGAGATGAGAAGAATGCGGACAGAAGGTCCAAAGAGGCCCTTCCTCTTTTATCATGGGGTGGGGGAGAGAATGACATTCCAGCAGAATCAAGGTAGGAATTTCTGAATTTTTGGCATGCCAAGCCCAAAAGATTCAATAGAAGAATGTAGAACACATAGTTTCATTCTGTCAGAGAGAATTGACTATTTAGGTTACATTCTTAGTAATAATTCATATTAAACATTGGATTAATTGCAGTCCTATTTGCCTCAGTGCAGATTTGAATTTTAGCATTCATTGTGAAAAGTTGTGTTGCCCCCACTCACCCATTTGTCAGGGTTGGTGTAGAGAGCTTTATTCAGTCTGTTCCCCCAACAGTTAACCCCCAGCTGCAAACTTTGCATAATAATTGCCTTGTGACCAAAGTCGATAACCAAAAGCAAAACAAACTTACAGACAAACCAAAACTAGTCTTGGAAATAAAGGTTTTGCTTCGGTAGGTTCCAAAAGTAAACAGCCAAAATCCCCTTTGAGGTTCAGGGTCTCCACTGAGGTTTGTCAACAAGTCTGGTGGTCTGGTTTCAGTGCTTGCAAGGAGAAGTCATAGGAATTGTCCAAGCGGGAGTTCAGGGGGTCATTTTCAGCATAGCCGGCCACGAACATGCTCCAGACTAACCTTTCAGACAATGGCCAATTAGTCCACATGACAGATAACCAGCTGCTCAAAACAGGAACATAAACACCCCCCACAACTTAATTAAATCCATGAGCTGCAGACTCCTGGAAATATAAACAACCCTCTGGCCACAACCCACACAGGTTGCTTCCAGCAATGTCTCCATCTACTTGCCATGCTAAATAGCCCCCTTCCAATACAGCCCATTAAGAGGAAAGGGGCCTTTTCCCCATCAATCTGGCAGATCACCAACTTCCAGTTTTGAGCTTTCCCAAAGACAGACCGCTGACCATGATTGTGCACAGCTTTGGTCCATGCTTTGGAGTCAGAGAGCCCTGATCGACCAGATTTGGGGCAGAACCCACCTCGTAGGGGCGGCAGAAGAAGGGGAGACCTTCAGCTGGATAGAGGGGAGTTGTAAATCCCCTCTCCGGCTTGGCAATTGCTCCCTCCCGAAGACACCTGAAGCGGTGGTCTAAAATGGCCACCCTGAAGGGGAAGACTGGAATAAGCTTGTACAGGAGAGAGAGGAAGAAGCGAACAGCAGGAGGAAACGGGATGATATAATTAAATGGAAGGTACCCCCAGGATTAACATTTCAAGAAAGAACTTAAAGTGATGAATAGAAAGAAGAAGAAAAGATGTGAATTGTTTTTGACAGCGGCAGGGCTTTGAACCGAGAAAGGTAGAAAGCTGGAGAAGGAATAATCTAATCAATTTGGATAAGTATATTTTGATTCTATATAGGCACTAATAAAGCTGAACTATAGATTGTTAAAGAGAAAATTTAATATCAATTGGATTTGATCTTTTTGGAAGATTATGGTTTAAAAAGCTCTGAATAATTGGGAAGAAAAAAGAAAAGAAGGGGTGTGGACCTATCAAAACAAAGAGTGCCATCTGAGTTAAATCTAACTTGTTTTTCTTTCAAAAGACTGTTTCTTAAAACTGTAAGGAAAATTGATAAAATAAAACAAGAACTTTGAAAAATTGAAACAAAGAAAGAAACAAGAAGATTCTGCCTTTTGGATTATTTGTTAATTCTAATATGGATTTGGCATTGGATTAGTTGTGGATTAAAACTTGAGAGGAAGAAAATAAAAGCTGACTGTTGGAAACTTTAAAGACACTATTTGGACTAAATTGTTCATTAGAAAGCTGTAAAATGGTGATATCTCTTCTGGCATTAAAAATGGAACTTAGAAACAAACAAGAAATATTACAAGAACGATGTTCTAGACAAATCCCAACACAAACACAAACTCTGGCTTAGATATGTAGATGATACTTTCGTAATTTGTTTACACAGGAAAGAAAAACTCGACAACTTCCTCACACACCTCAACAGCCTACGCCCCAAAATACAATTCACCATGGAAACAGAAGCCAACAACCAACTTCCCTTCCTGGATGTCCTAATTTACAAAAAACTCAATGGCTCCCTAGGACACACCACCCACCAGAAGAAAACACATACCAACCGCTATTTAAACGCACAACCCCATCACCACCCTGAATAGATCAATTCCATAGCCAAGACCCTCATCTCCAGAACCAAAAGCCTAGCTGACAAAGACCACCTGAGAACAGATTTACACACGCTCACTAACGTATTAATTAATACTAATGGATTAATTTCCAATGGATTCCAAAGAAACACAATTACCAACCTAATCCTAAAGGAGACACCCCCCAGAAACTGAGGCACAAAACAGGACAACGGTATCGCCCTCCTCCCCTATATCAAAGGCACCACAGATAAAATCAGCAAAATTCTCCACAAACACAATATCAGGACAGCCTTCGGCACTGACCAAAAAATAGCCAACATCCTAAGAAACCCCAAAGACAAGATCCAGCTAGAAAGCAAAGAGTTTATGAAATACCATGCAACAATTGCCCAACCACATACATTGGACAAACCAACAGGAGAATAAATGCACGCATCGCAGAAGACAAGAAGGAAGTCAGAGAAGAAGAAAATATTTTCTCCCTTTTCCAGCACCTTAAAGCCACAGGATATGAAATTAATTTTGAGGGAACCAAATTAATCTCCAATACTGAACACTTCAACAAGAGAATAATCAGGGAAGCCATCGAAATAGAGAAACAACCCCATAACATGAATAAACAGGATGATGTCTCTCGCCAACCAGACATCTGGAAACTAGCCCTTATCAACAAATGAGTCCCAGTCATGAAAACCAACACTGGACCCAAAACAACACATGATGCCACCACCAATCTCCCTCACCAGACTCAAAGCCAAACCCACCCCATAGACGAAAGGCAACCACCGTCCAGAAACCAGACCACAGCTGCATCATCAGCTGCCACACATCCCGACCCCCAAACCAAGCAAACGGCCATGAACACATAGCAGGCCTCAAACTTGGAGCCAAACCAAAACCCAGAACGTCACATCACAGCCACCCGCTCAGGATATCACATCACGGAACTCAGGAGGCCATACCACAAAACCTCAGGATGTTACAACACAGCCAATGACCCAGGGGATAACAGCACAAGACACAGGATGTCACAACAATAGAACTCAGAAGGTCATCACACAGCCCCATTACCCAGGTCGTTACAACACAGGAGGCTGATAAACACACAGCCAATACCTCAGCCACACATGTTCTTATGAAAAAGCCAGCCAATCTGCAAACATCAACTCCATCAACCAATCAAGAAATGACAACACAGAGGAGAAAGCGGAGCTTCATCGCGCGATATAGCTGCGATCTCGGAGCTCCGAGATCACAGCTGATATCTTCACCCCTGGTCGTCCCAACGGACCTAAACTGTCTCGTAGTGACGGTGACAGTAAGGGGCGCGTTCTGTAGATTCCGGGGACATCGCAAGTCCCTGGTCGATCCAGAAGAAGCCCCTTTGCCAACGGCAGAGAGGCAGCCGTTAAGCTGCTGAAGTTGGGACAGCTCCGGAAGAACGGGATAGAAAGAAGTATATCGGCTGGTGAGGATCTTTTTTTTTTGCTTGGGACTTAAGAACACTCTAATATGAGAAGAAATCTGTAAACTTATTGACAGAATTTGATTCAGCAGCGATTTTTTTTTTTAGTAATGTCAAAGTGAGGCTTGGCTTTTTATTTTTACTTTTTTTTTCTTTACTGAATTTCTATTGCGATCTAGGTAATCAGACTGGTTTTTTTCTTTTACATTTTTATATTTACTTGCTTTTTCTTCGCCTTTCTGACTGTTTATATTTTTTAAAATAGAGGCCCCCTTTAATTTTTTTTTTTAATATACACAAATATACATACATACTTTTTTTTCCCTCTCTTTTTAGGCTTTTTTCAGGGGGGAAGAAGGGGAAGTGGATTGAAGAAACTTTGTAACACTGCCAACTAGAGGCTTGAAAATATTCTCTTTGAAGTTGAAAAACTTTTGTTTGAAAAACTTTTCTCAAGGCTACTGGAAATGATAAGATAGAGGGAAGAGTACTGGAGGATGTTTATACAGGTGCTCTTTGGAACTTCTATTATTAAATGAATATTTGAAGTTTGGCTTTGAAATTTGTGGAGAAGTCAAATAAGAGCCTTGGATAAATAAAAGGCAGTGTGTGTCTTTTTTTTTTAACTCCTTTTTAATTGTTTCATCCCTCCCAACCCCACACTATTTTGTAATATTGATATATTTATTTTTTATCTTTTAGTATATCTCATTTTTATTTTTATTTTTTTTTAAGGGAAAGCCTCAGAATATTCTTTTTTTGCTTTTTTGTTTTTTTTCATGGGGATGTCTGCCTTTTGATTTCTATTTTTGACTTATTTTTATGGCTTTTTTTCATTTTCTAAGGTTTTTTAATTGGATTAAGGTGGAAAGAATTTGAAGAACTCTCTTTTTCTTTTTCTTCTTTTCCTTTTTCTTTGCTTATTATTTTTTGATATTATTGGGCGTTATTTTGCTTCTTTTTTTCTCTTCATTTTTTAATTTTTACTTTTGAATTATATTTGCGTATTTTACAATTGGATTAAGGTCTTGAAGAACCTGAAGAATTTTTTTTTCTTTTTTAATTTTGGGCTTTTTACTTATTACTGGTTTTGTTTTTCATTTTTTGTGGTGTTTTCCTTTTTTTAAATTGGATTATAATTGGCTACCTCACTAATTGGATTAAAAGACCCGGAGGACCCTGAGTTATTGAAATGAGTAAGAAAATTTTACCTTCGGGCATCTCAACTTCTGCTCCCATCTCCCCGTCATCTGGAGGACGACTCTCAACAATGGTGAAGCAAGACAAAGCGCAAGTGGATTTAACGATGGTTATGCAAGGAATACAATATCTTAAAATGAGTATGGAACAAAGAATGGAGAGCATTGACCAAAGAATTGGAAAGATGGATGAGAAATTTGAAAATTTTCAACAAATGATGGTGAAACATGATGAGAGAATCCAAAAAATAGAAGAGAAAGACAAGCAGAGAGATGATACAATTGGGAATATCGATAATAGATTAACAATGGTCGAACAAGAAAAAAGTGGGATGTTGAAGTGGGAGATGGACAGGTCAAAATTTTATCTTAGATTCCAAAATATCGAGGAAGAAAAAGGACAAAACTTGGCAGCAGTAACGATTGAAATTTTGGCTGGAATCTTGGAAATAACAGAGGAAAAGATGATGGATGGAGTAGATGAGATATATCGAGTCTTCACAAGATATGCGATGAGGAACCAATTACCAAGAGAGGTTCATGTTAGATTCACTAAAAAAACTATTAAAAACCAAATATTACAAGTGGTAAGAGAGAAAGGGTTGAAATATAAAGGCAAAGAGATTCTGGTCTTAAAACAAGTACCTAGAAAAGTGAGAGAGATTAGAAGAGAGTATCGATTTTTGACTAAAATGCTATTGAAAAAAGAGGTGAACTATAGATGGCTGATTCCAGAAGGATTAATGTTTACATGGAAAGAACAGAGACACAGAATTGATTCAATTGCAAAAGCAGAAATGTTTTATAAGGAATTTTTCGAAAGAAGAGAAATGGAGAGAGAAAAAGAAAAGATTTTAACTGAATTTGAAGAGGACCAAATGGAGATGGAAAAAGAAGAAGGCGCAATAGGTGGACAGATGGAGATCAAAGAACAACGTGAAATAAGATCCACGAGAGCTGTTAGACCTAAATATAAAGCATAACCATGGGGGAAAAAAACTGATTTCCATGAATATAAATGAACTGAACTCAGCTATCAAAAGAAGGAAAACTTTTTATAAATTAGAGAAGCTAAAATTTGATATAATTTGCTTACAAGAAGTACACATTAAAAAACAACATGAACAATTATTGATACGACCAAAGTTAGGGAAAATATTCGCTTCTCTGACTCATTGTAAGAAAAGAGGAGTGGTTTTGTATGTCAAAGAAACCACTCCAGCCAAATTGATTTATACTGATGAAGACGGAAGAGTATTAATAGTTGAAATAGTGGACAATAATATAAAAACACTCTTGGTTGCAATTTATGCCCCAAATGATAAACAAGAAGAATTTTATAAAAAATTACATATGAAAATAATTGAACTGGACTATGCTAACATACTTATGATGGGGGACTTTAATGGAATTGTAGACAATAAACTGGACTATACAGTAAAAACAACATGACAAAATAGGAAAACTCTCCCTAAATCCTTTTTTAAAATGACAGATGAACTAAATTTAAAAGATATACGGAGAGAAAGAAATGCTAAAACTCAACAATATACTTTTTATTCAAACAGGCATTTATCGTGGTCCAGAATAGATATGATTTGGACATCAACAGAATTATTATCTAATATTCAAGAAATAAATATTGAAACAAGTACATGGGCAGACCATAATCCAATGACAATTAAATGGAAAGGACAAAAAAGAAGATCTAGATGGACATTAAACAATACTATTTTAAACGAAAAAGATTTTATACAATGGATGGAAAAAGAATTGGCCTTCTTCAATGAAAACAAAAAAGAAGATACTTCAATACAGAATGTTTGGGATACAATGAAGGCATATGCAAGAGGATTAATAATTGATTATACCAAGAAAAAGAACATTAGGAAGAGGCAAATGATTAAAGTTTTAGAAGATGACCATAAAAAACTGGAAAAAGAATTACAGAAGATGCCACAGAAAAAAGATATCAAACTTAAAATGGACATAATTAAACATAAAATGGATCAAGCAGAGAAAGAAGAATTGGCACAAAAAATTAGAAGTGCTAAACAGAACTATTTTGAAGATGCAAATAGGCCAGGTAGATGGTTAGCATATAAGTTGAGAAAAGAGAAAGAGTCAAGGAAAATATCACAGTTAATAGATGATCATGGTCAAATTTGTTATGGTAATAAGGAGAAAAAGGCAATTCGAGATTTTTATGGACAATTATATAAACAGGAGGATCTTGATGAGGAAAAAATTAAACAGTATTTACAAAATGCTAACCTACCTAAGATACCTGATGAAACTCGGAAAATGTTAGAAAGTGCTATAACAATGATGGAATTAACCAAAGCACTCAACAGACAGAACAATGGAAAAGCACCAGGACCAGATGGTTTCCCGGCAGAATTTTATAAAACATTACAAGAATCGTTGAGCATTCCACTGTTAGAAGTCATGAATGAAGTTATGATAAATAAGAAAATACCTGAAACATGGTCAGAAGCTTATATTACAGTTATTCCAAAGGAAGGGGTTGACCCATTACAAATTAAGAACTATAGACCTATTTCCTTATTGAAAGCAGACTATAAAATCTTTGCTTCAATCTTAGCAGAAAGGCTTAAAAAATATCTAAATAACTTTATTCACTCTGATCAGAATGGATTTTTACCAAAGAGGCAGATTAAAGACAGTATGAGGGTAATCCTGGACACATTGGAATATTATGAGGCGCACCCGGAAAAACAAATGGCTTTGATATTCTTAGATGCCCAAAAGGCATTTGATAATGTGAAATGGAGATTTATGTTATTACTATTGGAACAGATGGGCTTTGCTAGAAAATTTATTCAAGCAATAGAAGCCGTATATTATAAGCAAACGGCAAAAGTAATGATAGATGGAGAATTCACAGACTCTATCAATATTTAAAAAGGTACAAGACAAGGATGCCCATTATCTCCTTTGTTATTTGTATTGACCTTGGAAGTCTTAAATAGAAATATTAGAGAGGATATAAACATAAAAGGAATGAAAGTCAAAAAGGAGGAATTCAAATTGCAAGCCTTTGCGGATGACTTGGTCTTTATTTTGGAAGACCCTTTAGAGACAGCTTTAAAACTATTGGAAAAGATAGAGACGTATGGTGAGATCGCTGGTTTAAAAATAAATAAAGACAAAACAAAGATTCTGACAAAGAACATGTTATTAAGACAAAGAGAAGAGCTGGCAGATTTATTGAAAATTCAAGTTATGAACAAAGTTAAATATTTGGGGATATATTTGACGTCAAGATGTACTACACTGAAAGAGAATAATTATATTAAGCTTAAACAGCAGATAGCATCCGACCTGAAAAAATGGGAAAACCTACAATTGTCATTGATAGGTAGAATTTCAACAATCAAGATGAATATTTTACCCAGAATTTTATATTTGTTCCAAACAATACCAATTAGGTTAAGTAAGGATTACTTCGAAGAATTAAATAAAATTGTGTTGAAGTATATATGGCAAGGCAAGAAAGCGAGAATAAAATTAAAACTTTTACAGGATGCTAGAATTAGAGGATGATTTGGCCTTCCTAATTGGGAGTTGTATTATCAAGCTGGGTTAAAGAATGGATAACGTTAAGAAAGACTAGATTGTTGACATTAGAAGGTCATGATTTATTATTCGGTTGGCATGCTTTTTTATGGTATAAGGGAACTAAATCGCAGGGTTATTTCAGAAGGCATTATATACGGGAATCGTTATGGTTGAATTGGGAGAAAATTAAGAAACAATGTTATTTGAAAATTCCAGTTTGGTTATCAACTATTGAAGCTTTTTCATATCCTATAACTTATAAGAAGGAACAAACAGTTAGATATGGGGAAATATTGGATGAAAAGGGTGAACTTAAAACGATGCAAAATTTAGAAGAACAAGGTATAAAGATGAATTGGTTTTCATATGCGCAAATACATGCAAGGTATCTTAAAGATTCTAAAATAGAAGGATTTTATGATAAATTGACTGATTTAGACAGGATTTTGACAGGTACTGATGAAAAAGTGATTAAAAAACTATATAGTTATTTGTTGGAAATTAAATTAGAGGAAGGACAACTTAAAGAAACAATGATTGCTTGGGGGAAGAATTTTGGATATGGGATTGATTTAGAGAAATGCCAAAAATTGTGGTCACAAAATTATAAAATGACAATGTCAACAGCATATAAAGAAAATTTGTATAAGATGTTTTACAGGTGGCACTTTCCCCCGACAAGAATAGCAAGAATGTTCAAGAATAAATCTGAAAAGTGCTGGAAATGTCATCAGATACCTGGCTCATATTACCATATGTGGTGGACTTGTGAGGAGGCCAGGAAATACTGGACTTTAATTCGCATATGGCTGGAAAAAATGACAAAGAAACACATAGATTTGAAACCAGAGATTTTTTTATTGGGAATCGTACCTGATATATATAATAAAAATTTAAAGTATTTGATTGTAAATGTATTAACAGCTAGGATTGTATTTGCTAAACATTGGAAGAGTGAGAAAATACCATTAGAGGAAGAAATTATTAAGAAAATATTGGAATGTGCTGAAATGAGTAGATTGACATTTGAAATTAGAGAACAAGAAGATAAACAATTTTATGAAGTTTGGGATCTTTTTTATCAATGGTTAGATAATACAATATAATAATAGAATATTTAGAAATTTAGGAAATAATAAATATATAATTTTTCTTGGTTTTGATAATTTTTAAGAATATTTTATTAAGATAGATTTGGTATGATTCTATGATTTGTTGTAAAATAATTTAATTTAATTATAGTTATCTCGCTTAAACATGAATTAGTAAAATTACAGTCAAATGAATGTTCAATAATGATATTGGGATATTTTACTGATGATTGATAATGTGAGTTATTATGTAATATAATTATTCTGATGACTATGAAATGGATGCACAAAAGGGAGTGGTAAACCAACCGATACACTGTAAATTTATGAAGAATTATATAATTTTTTTTTGTTATGTTTTATGTCTTATATGTTTTTTGTCTGTCATTAAAATCAATAAAACTTTTACCAAAAAAAAAAAAAGAAAGAAATGACAACACAGCCAACCTCCCCACCAGTATTTATAGAGAGATGGCAGCTCAGAGCATGCTTTGCTCGCACAAGCACGAAGCCGAAAGCACCAGCCTGAAGATGGTTAGTGGGACCTCGTCAAAACATTGCCAAGATACTCTCAATCTTACACGGGAAAAGACCTGAACACGCCAAGACCTGCATATCTGTACCCATGAAAATCAATGAAAACACATATATATACAGATAGATAGATAGATAGATAGATAGATAGATAGATAGATAGATAGATAGATAGATAGATAGATAGATAGATAGACAGACAGACAAATACACACATATATATATACATATACATATATATATGGTATTCAGCTTTGTTCGGGTATTTTCCCTTGTCATTTTTGTTGTGCTTTTAAAGCACAACTATAATGACATGGGAAAATACCCGAACAAAGCTGAATACATATATGTAAGTACCCGCAAAAATTTAAGAAAACAAATATATATATATATACACATATACATACATATATATGCACACACATACATACATACATACATACATACATACATACATACACACACACATATGAGAGAGAGAGAGAGGAGGAGGAGATGATAATACAAGTCCACAAAAATCCTTAAAATATCAGAAATTTAAAAATATTGTAAAAATAATATTGCAGTCTCTGACTAGCTGTAATCCATAAAAGAAGGTAGAATGATAATTGCAGTTTAGGACAATAAAAAGTAGTTCAAAGGCAATTTACCATCTAGGTAATAAAAATTTACAATCCGGCTATATATTTTTACAATAGTTGTAAGCAACTTTTTAAAATGTTCACTCAATTTTCTCAGGATCATACAATATTTTTTTAAAAAAATGTATGGATTTCATGATTATTTAGTTAGTAAAGACTGGGATCCAGGGGTGGGATTCTACCGGTTCTATTCGGTTCTATAAACTCCCTTGTTAACTTTCTAAGCAGTTCGGAGAACCAGTAATTAGAAGCAATCTCCTTTTGTTTTTTTTCCACTCTTACTACATTCTTGGCAGACAGCCTAGACTTACTGTCTTTGGAGTTTTGGGGGCTTGGCTTTCTTGAAGGGGAAAGGTTGTTTTAAGATTTCTACCCTGCTGTTGGGATCCATACTTTCCTGGACAATCAGCACTTTGAAGAAATAATAGAATAATGAAGTAAAGCTTTTGACAGGGAACCAAGATGAGTAACATTCAGCAAGGCTTCTTGGTTAGCTAGAAAAATTGACATTCAAATGTGAGTTTATATACTCTTTCTGAGTTTTGGTCTAAAACAAGTTTTTGGTGAAGGTTAATTCTGTGTTTCGTGAAGTTTAATTCTGATGGGATAATTTTCCCTATTCAGCTTTAACAAGCAACAGCTACTGTTGTGATTTAATTATTTGTATTGCATTTGAATTTTTTCCTGCCTCATGGTTTCTTTTTCTATCTGGGAAGGGGGTCTTTTTCACTGCTTTAGTACTATCTGGCACTGTCCTTTTGGGTTATACTTCCAAGAGGCAGGATTCAAGTTTGGCACTGATTTTTTTAATTGCCTTTCTTGGGATCATGTGGCCTTTCCTTAAATCTGGATGATTTCCTTAGGATATCTTGTGAGGTGAGTGAGACCAGCTGGTATCTTTAAGTGGTGCAAATGGACCTAAGTGGATTGCTTCTCCTGGGTGTGCTTTTTTTTCTTTTTTTGAACAAATTTTATTAATTATTAAAGACATACAAAACATGAAACATAAGAACATAAAACCTCTTTTCTGAAAGTTATTTGTAAATTTTAACAAAACAAATAAAACATTTTATACACCATTGGCACATCTCCTTATAAACACATACATATCCTTTCAAGTTTCTCATTATTTCTCCCTTTACTTTTATCTTCTTTTATTCTCAGTTGTCCTCTTCTAACATTCCTCCAAGGTTTTATTAGCTCAATCAAAGATAAACACACAAAAACACAAAACATAAAAACATAAAAAACATCTTTTCTGAAAGTTGCTTAGTCCCGGGTTACAACTCTTCGTAAAGACACAAATTCAAATTCATATTCATTTTGTATACCATTCCATATCTTATTACCATTTTCAATTTTCTATATAGCTTCTCATCTCTTTTAAATTTTCTTAGTTTTATTTTATTTATCTCATCTCAATTCAAATCATAATATTTATTATTATTTGTCTGTTCTGTTTTATCCATTTATTTTTCTTCTTTAAACAAAACTTCTCCTGTGCACTAATTGGAGTATGACGCCTTTGTCTCTTTCCCCTACATTTATAATACTTAATATAAAATACATAACTTACATTGGGATTCTGTTTGGTACATTCTAAAATTATACAATGTTATCAATGCCAATACAAATCTATTCATTGATGTTAAGATTCATTTATATCTTAAACATTTAACACATTACTTTTCAATTAAATATCATACTTTTATGGGAACACCAATTTTCCATAGTTATTCCCCCCCCCCCACATCACATATTTTAAACTTGGTGGTGGTGGTGCATGGAGTAGAATGCTGGGTGGTCCTAAGGCATCTGCCCATCAATAGTTCTGCAGGGGACTTGTTGGTGGTGGTGCATGGAGTAGAATGCTGGGTGAGCAAGTAAGTTGACAGTTTGGAGTGCCAATCTGCTTGGCCAAACCTTGCCAAGGCTTCCTTTACAGACCTAACAGCCCTCTCAGCCATCCCATTACTTGCAGGGTGAAAAGAGGCTGTGAGGGTGTGCCTGATGCCCAGGTTGGCTGCAAAAACCCCAAACTCACAAGAGGTGAACTGGGGGCCATTATCAGATATCAATGTGTCAGGGATGCCATGCGTGACGAACAGTCTGGTCAGGGCTCTTGTGACAGCCAGCGTAGTTGTGGAGGGAAGCAAGGCTACATCAATCCATTTAGAGAATGAGCCTACTATGACTAAAAAGGTCTGCCCATGCACTGGGCTTGCCAGGTCAACATGAAGGCAGGACCAAGGGGCCCCAGCATCCTCCCATTGAGTTGGGGCAGCTGCTGGTAGTGCTGATCTAGTTGCCTGGCAGGGCTGGCACGTGCTTACCCAGCTGGAGATTCGGGCATCCAGGCCTGGCCACCACACGTAGCTGCGGGCCAGAACCTTCATCCTCATGATGCCAGGGTGGCCTTCGTGTAGGGCTTTTAAAATTGGCTCTTGGAGTGTAGTGGGGATAACCACTCTTGTCTCCCATAGTAAGCAATCCTGTAGTGAAGATAACTCTTGCCTGTGGGTCTTGAATGGCATGAATTCAGGGGTGTACTGAATTTCAGGCCACCCCCTCCCCACCCAGTCCAGGACTTGGGAGATTACCTTGTCCCTTCTGGAGTGGGCAGCAATATCCTCAGCTGAGATGGGCAGGTTGAGTTCATTGCAATCAAAAATGACGTGGATGGGCGCGGGGTCTTCTACTGGTGTTGGTAGAAGGCACCTGCTGAGGGCATCTGCATGGCACAGGTTCTTTCCTGGGCGATGTACCAGCTTATATGAGTAGGCGGCTAGGAACAGGGTTCATCTGGTCATCCGCGGGGATAGTACCTGTGGGATTTGCTTGTCTCCTGCTAAAAGGCCTAAAAGTGGTTTGTGATCTGTTATAATCTCAAAGTAATGTCCATAAACAAATTCGTGGAATTTTTTGACAGCAGCAATGGCTGCTAAGGCTTCCTTATCAATTTGACTATAGTTCCTTTCTGCTGCAGAGAATGTTCTTGAGAAGAAGGCAATTGGGGCCTCAGAGCCATTTGGCAGCCTATGGCTGAGTACTGCCCCCACACCAAAGGGGGAAGCATCTGCAACTAAAACCATGGGAAGCTGTTGGTTAAATTGGATTAGTACTGCATTTGAAGTTAGCAGGGATTTGACCGCTTGGAAAGCATTCGCTTCTCTTTGTCCCCAGTGCCAGGGGGCTTTCTTATCTAAAAGTCTATGTAAAGGTTCAGCTATAGAAGCCTTGTGCGGAAAGAAAGCTGCGTAGAAATTCAGGAGCCCTAAAAAGGCTTGTAGTTTTGTTGAAGGGTGTGGGTGCCTCATGGATGGCCCTGATTTTTGATTCTATAGGATGTATTCCAGAGGCGTCAATTCGATAACCTAGGAAGTCCACTTGCTTAGTGGCAATGGTGCACTTGTCTTTTTTGAGTTTTAACCCATGCTGCCTAAAACGGTCAAGAACTGACCTAACCCTAAGTAATAATTGTGTTTTGTTGGTGGCAGAGACCAAAATATCATCAAAGTATGGGACTACACCTGGGAGTCCTTGGAGAATCCTCTCCATAAGGGACTGAAAGATACCAGGGGCCACACTAACTCCAAATTGTAAATGCTTACACCTAAAAGTGCCCCTGTGGGTAACTATTGTTTGCAAATCAGCAGTATGTTTGTCTACAGGAAACTGCTGATATGCTTGAGACATATCCAACTTTGCGAAAATTGTACCTGGCTCAAAGGAGTGCAGCAGGTGTTGGATTACGGGGACTGGGTATGCACTAATTTGGAGGAAATGATTGAGGGACATTTTATAGTCTGCGCAGATTCGCACGCTTCCATCTTTTTTAAGGGGGGTGACTATGAGTGTCTCCCATTTTGCGAAATCTACTTGCTCTAGTACCCCTTGCTTAATTAGCTTATCTAGTTCTGAGTCCAATTTAGGGCAAATGGCAAAAGGGACTCTGAGAGGTTTTAAACGAATAGGGGTGGCTTGTGGGCCTACATCAAATGAGATAGGGATACCAGAGTAACATCCCAGCTCATCACTAAAAACATCAGCATAGTCCCTAAATAGGGTGTCTACTTCAGTATTCACCACAGAGTGAATCCCAGTTACACCAAGGCCAAGAGCAGGTAACCAATCTAGCCCAAGCAAGCTGGGAAGGGCACCATCTACAACCACCAGAGGCAAGTGGCCTCTAAAGTTCTGGAATTGAATTAGGATCTTGCCTTTCCCCAGGACTGGAATGGACTTTCTCTGATAGTCTCGAAGAGTTAGGTGGCAGTTGAGCAGCTTCTTCTTGGACAGTTTAGGAAGCAGCTTCTTCAGGGTGGCCCACGAGATGATAGAGAGGGCAAACCCGGTGTCCACCTCCATCTGGCAAGGCTTACCTTCTAAAAAAACAAAAATACTTATTTTGTTAGACCCAGTAGTGGTATTGTCTGAGTGGTAACAGGTGTAGCAATCTTCAACTTGTCTTTGGAAGGAGGAAGTGACTTGAGGTCTTTGTGGGAAGGTTTTTTCAGCTTGGCAAACCCTATCTATGTGGCCTTTTTTCTGGCAGTTTAGGCAGTTGGCATTTCTGAATCTGCATGTTGACCTGAGATGTGCCCCCCCCCCACAGCTCAGACAATTGGGTTGCTGTCTGGTTGTTGGGTTGGTGTTTTTTCTTGGCATCTCTGGAGGGGGTCTTGGTTGTCTGAGACGGTTTATGTCAAGCGGTTCCTCCTCTAGGGAAACCTCATTGAAGTGAATGGTAGAGCTTCCTTGCTTCATGGGGTTCCCGTGAATCTCAGCTGCTGACAGCTCAGGCAGCTCAGCAGCCTAAGCTTCTTCTATGGCTAAGGCTAGGTTTAAGTCTTTTTTTGCTAGTAAATGCCTCTGTAGCTTTAGGTCTCTAACCCCTCCTACAATTTGGTCAAGCAGCATGTCTTCCAGGTAATCTCTAAAACCACAGTGTATGGCAGCTGATCTTAAGGCTGCCATATATTGACTAACGGTTTTCCCCTCAGCCTGAACTCTCCTTCTAAAAGCCAGTCTCCTAGCTATTTGAGATGGCTTGGGGGAGTAGTGGTTAGACAGGATTCCCTGCAACTCTTCCCAGGGAATAGCCTTCACAGAGCGCGGGGATACTAGTGTGGAGGCTTTATCAAAAACAGCAGGTCCACAGAAGCTCAGAAAATAGGATCTTTTCCTCAGGTCAGTGGCTTCTGTCAGGTCAATCGCATTTAGGAAGCACTCGAACCAGTTCATATACGACTCCCACGTTTTGCCCGTCAGCTGGAATTGAGGGAATGTCGGGTTTGAACCCATCTTGAAACGGCAGCGTCGGTCTCCTCAGCTGAGGGAGCTTTAAATTCACACTTTTACAAAAGCGCTTGCGGCTGCACCTGTCAGGCAGCGTCTGACTCCTCAGCTGGGGAGTTTGAAGTTCGCGCTCATGGAGACCATCAGTGGCGGTGACATTATTCAGCTCTCAGCGGCTTTGGCTCTTTTTGACAGTGACTATGCTCAGCTGTCTTTGCCTGGTTGTCTCTTTGTCTCTTATCGTATCCTGCCCTCGTCACCAGTGTTGTAGAGCAGTGGTAGAGACTGAGACGGACACAGGCTTGATTTTTAACAGGCTTTATTCAAACGAATAAAGGGTTGCTGCGGCTGCCGAGACTAACTGGCAGTCAGCTGGCGGCAACAGCTCCTTTTATAGCCATTTGACAGCTCCTTTTATAGCCGGCTGTCAAACGGCATCAACCAATGGGAGCGGTCGGTGCTCCCGCGCAGGCAGTGGACCGGAGTGAGGACCGCCGTCAGTCTTTGAACACAGCACAAGGAATTTGTCTTTGTGCTCTCAGTGTACATAAAAGAAAAGATACATTCGTCAAGAGCCAAGAATCATAATAATAGTTAATAATAGTTGTAGGGTACAATAAGCAATCAAATCATATTAGGAAACAGTCAATAAAAATCATTAGGATACAAGCAACAAGGTTACAGTCATAAGTGGGAGGAGATGGGTGAAAGGAAGGAGGGAGGATTGATAGTAATAGTAATGCAGACTTAGTAAATAGTTTGACAGTGTTGAGGGAATTATTTGTTTAGCAGAGTAATGGCGTTCAGGAAAAAAATGTTCTTGTGTCTAGTTGTCCTGGTGTGCAGTGCTCTATAGCATCGTTTTGAGGGTAGGAGTTGAAACAGTTTATGTCCAGGATGTGAGGGGTCAATAAAGGTGGAGGTGTGGCTCTGGAGATTGTGGAGGAGGCTGGGGAGGGGCAGAAGCCGGCTGGGCAGTCAGAGGAAGAACCAGGCCCATCCCCTCTGCATCCTAGGATATGCAGGGAAGAATGGAGAAGGAAACAACTTGGCTTATGAGAGAGGAAGCAACCATGATCTCCCACATTGGTGGCAGCTGGGGAGAATTGTATATAAGAGAGACTGTTAAAACACAGCATTGCCAGAAGCAAAGTGTGTTTTATTTTGGGCTGAAGTTACTTTGGTTGGCGTCCTTCCAAAAGACTGTGCCTTGTTATCTCCTTGAATTTGGTAATTACTTATCCTGGTCCGTGGTGGAAATTTCTTCATTGTAGTTTGTTTGTTTTTTTATTTCACCTCTATCTGCTCATTAAGTTCGGACTGTATTGCTTTCTTGTGAAGAATATTTTTGAGAAAGTTTTATCTCCAACTGAGAATTATTGAACAGTGGGGTCAAGTTAGAGGCATTACATTTTGGATTTTGTTACGTTTGTGTTACACAGGTCATCACAGACTGGCTCAAGGTTGATTCAGTCTTTCATCCTTCCAATGTCAGTAAAATGAGACTCAGATTGTTGGGGGCAATATGCTGACTCTCTAAAGCATTTAGAGAGTGTTGTAAAGCACTATGCATAAGTCTAAGTGCTGTTGCTATTCTATCTGAAGAGCTATCTCTTCCTGATGGGACACGGCCACTCAATTTATGTCAGTGAAAAAGGCCTGGTGTAGATCCAATCTGCTAAGCAGATGGTGTCAAAGAGAAGAGTTTTTTCTGCTGTGGCCCCATCCCTGTGGACATTCCACCAAAAGAGGTGAGAATTTCTGCCTCCATTTGATCTTCCAAAAGATATTATTGTGTAGTGGGCTTCAGTAAGGCAAGAAGGAAACCAGCATAGCTACAACATTTATTGATTCAAAACTGGAACTAAGGAACAGCAGGCAAATGCCTGTAATTTATACTCTAGGCCTTAACCAATCATAATACTTGAAAAAGCCTACCCAAAATATGAATGTTCTAAGTTTCCTCCAAAACAGTTGGAGTTCACAGTTCGGGTCATCTAAAGGCTAATTTCAGTTTAGCAGGGCTTAACTCAACTACATATATTCAATACATAACAGATATCAAAATCCTGGTCTGAGCCCTGAGAGGCAGTCACCACTGGAGCATAAGAAGATCTATCTCATCATCATCCCGTTTAGCCATTAGTTCCTTATTTCGGTTTTAGTAACATTTTTAATAATATTTTAATTTGTGTTATTTTAATTTTTTGACTATTTTTAACTTGTTTTATAACCTGTAAGCTGCCAGAGTCACCTTCTAGGGAGATGGCAGTAAAACAAACAAGCAAATGTTGAAAATGTATGAAAATGTTAAATGTTGGTTAATAATACAAGTACAACAAAGGGAAAGTTAAAACTAACATTTTTGAATTTGTTTCTCTTTTCTTCCTCCCTCCCTCCCTCCTTCCCTCCATCTCTCCCATCTCTCCATCTCTCCCTTCCTTCCTCCCTCCCTTTTTTCCTCCTTTCTTCTCTCCTTCCTTTTTTTTGTCCTTATATGTGAATTATCTTTTAATAATTAAACAGTAAAGAAATTGATATCCAGTTCAGAGAACTTTAATTTTTCCCTCGTTTTAGTTAAAAATAGCTCGTAGATGATATGCAGATCACTAATTATATGGCTTTGAAATTTCTCTGTCCATTCACTGATCTCACATTTTTGTATTAAAAAAGGAGAGTGTATACATTTTCCCTGTTATTGATATATAGTTCCTAATGAAATACATACAAAGAATTAGCTTTTAAAAAACTCCAAAAGCTTTAGGCTAGATTTAATCTATTCACAATTTGATGACTTTCAGAAATAACTATGTTTGAATTATTCTAGTTGTGTTATTAATTAATGCAAAACAAATGTAGTTTGGCTAGGATCATGATGGTGAATCTATGGCACGCATGCCTGAAGTGGCACGCAGAATCATTTCTCTGGGCACATGGAGCCATCAACCATTGCTCTTCCAGGTTCCGGTGCAACGGCCAGCTGGACTTCACATGCATATGTGCACCAAAAACCAGAAGATCAGCCACCTGGTGCACATGCGCTTTCCAGGAAGATGATCTTGTTTCTGACGCGCGCATGTGCATTGGCCACTTGGTATTTTGATTTCTGGTGCGCATGTGGGCACAAAGACCAGCAATGGGAAGAGTATCGGGCACACATGCCAAAAGACCTGGAGAGGAGCAGAGCTGTGTGCCAGGATGTGGGGAGCTATGGCTTCCCTCCCTCTCCACCTGAGTAGGATTCTTGTGCAGCTCCAGCCCATGGTGCATCTATATTCCGGAGCACCTGGCAGGCTTGGGGACCCAGAAGAGTCAGCCGCCCCCCTTCCCACCACTTTTGCCAAGGAGGCATGACCGCTTCTGTCCCCAGTATTCTTCCTACCTGGCTCAGCTCCTGAGACTCCCCAGAAGAGCTGCAGAGGCAAGGGCAGGAGTGACTGGCCATCCACCACAGTTGCACCCACACCGGCAAGTTGAGCCTTTGGCAGCATCTTCATTTGGGCATCTCGTCTCCCCACCCGATGCTCCTCCTCCAGCATCCCGCCTGCACAACAGCCATCACTGCCGGGGGTGAGGGGGCAGCAGGGGTGAGGACAGGAGAGCCAGGGCTTTCCTCCTGCCCTCATTCCGAGCAGGCTTCTTGCGCAGCCCCAACTCTTCAGCCCGCAACACTGACTTGCATCCATGCTCCAGAGCACCTGGCCGACTTGGGCACCCCAGAAAAGCCAACTGCCTCCTGTGCAGCCCCCCTTCCCACCACTTTTGCCAAGGAGGTATGACTGCTTCTGTCCGCAGTGTTCATCCCACCCAGCTCAGCTCCTGTGTCTCCCCAGAAGAGCAGCAGCAGCAGCCGCCACAGCCGCACTCACAGGGGGAAGGGCAGGAGTGACTGGCCAGCCACCTCAGCCACTCCCATGCCATTGAGCTGGGCCCTCGGCAGCATCTCCATTTGGCCAGCTCACCTCCCTGCCAGCAGTTCCTCCTCCAGCATCCCACCTGGAAGTGGCAGCCACCACCACCAGAGGTGAGGGGACAGTGGAGTTCAGGACAGGAGGGCCAGGGCTTCCTTCCCTTCTTGTATGGCCCAAGCCATCCTGGCCAGCAGCTCTGCTCCCCTTGCTGTTCTGTGTTCCAGTGCGCTGGCAAGCTCTGGCATGGGGCAGCCATCCACACAAACAGCAAACACTGCCCCATGTGCCTAAGCCAGTCAGGCACTCCAAAACACAGATGCACATCAGTGCCGTGGGCTGCAGGGTTGGGGCCGCGCAAGGAGCCTGCTCAGGGGGGAAGGAGGGAAGCCCTGGTCTGCCATCCACGACTCCAATGCCCTCTTGCGGCAGTGGCTGTTGCTCTTCTGCTTCTTGGCAGGATGCTGGAGGAGGAGCTGCTGGCAGGGAGACAAGCTGCTGGCTCGCTGGTGTGGGAGTGGCTGCAGTGGCCAACCAGCCGCTCCTGCCCTTCCCCCTTCAGCAGCTGCTGCTGTTCCTACTGCTGCTGAGTGCTAGAGGGCGAGGATGATTCACATGTGCAGCCCCACCTCCCCAAAAGAGCAGCAGTAGAAGGCACAGGGTGAGACAGCAGCAGTGGTGGTGCACACATGCAGCCTGCCTGCCGAAAAGAGCAGCAGCAGCAGGCACAATCGGGTGAGAGACAGGAGTGAGAACTGCTTCTGCCTTTTTGCCCTGGTGGTGGCAGAAGATGTGAGAAGGGCAGTTGACCACCCAGCCATCAAATGCTTGCAGGAGAAATGCCAGGGTAAGAGGTGTGCTGGCCAGGAAGCAGTCACACTCCCTTGGCAGAAGTGAGGGGGGGTCTGCTGGCTTGTTCCCGGTGGCAGGCTGGAGAGGGGCACTTCATCCCAGCCAGAGTTGGTTCTCCCACCTGCTGGCTCCCCAACCCAAGCCCCAGGAATAGAGACGCCCCTTCCCTTCGAGGCCAGGAAGGGGCTCCAGTTTTCCAGCAGAGGAAGGCAGCATTCCCCACCCAACTTTCTCTCCCTGTCCAGGGTTGCAGAACCAGGTTGTCAGTGGGGATGTCCCACCATCCTGACAGGGACCAGGGCAGGGAGGCGCGAGGACCCCCAAAAAGCCAGGCGGAGCCAATGCATGCGCACTGGCCAGTTGGTCTTTGCACAAGTATGTGCACCAGAAACCGGAAGACCAGGTGCACTGGAAACCAGGAGATCCTCTGTTTTTTCAGTTTCTGGCACGCAGGTGCACTCGCACACATGCTCCTGTTTTGGCACTCGGTGCCAAAAAGGTTAGCCATCACTGGACTAGGATTACCAGATCTGAATTATAAAATTCCAGGCAATCATTAGATGGCAGTGAGTACCTCTAGTGGAATTTTGCAGTCCAGATCTGGAGGCATTAAATTTGGCATAATGATTAAAATCAGCTTAAACTTCTAAATGTAAAATTTGTCATTCAAGTTGATTCATTGTGATTTCCATGTCATTTTTTGTAGCAATAAATAAATGATTTGATATGGACTTTAATTTATGCTTAGTATTCTATTCAGGTTTCCCATCCAAGTACCAACCAGGATTGATTCTCCTTAGTTTTTTAAGCCAGAGAAGATCAGCTAGTGCTATAACATGAATATTCAGAACAGTGACAATAGTGCTTGTTTTCATGCACTTTTCCATTATACTTTCTCAATATACTGTAGAATAGAAATTACTAAGTAGCTAGCATGAATTTCTGTGATTTTTTTTCTGCAGCATACATTTTTGTTACTTACATGATTATTCATTCCACTATAGCATGACTTTTGCTTATGCATTTTCTATTATTAGAAACAATGTATTCATCTTCTCCTATGTATACTTTATTTGTATAAATGCAACTTAGCCCTAACATTTGCTTTGCAACTTTCCTAGATGTATACTAATTTTGATGCAACGTCTATTTTTATAAACTTTTCAAGCTAATAATAAAAAAAATACTAAGATATATTAATTACTTCCATCTATGGAATAGCAGAATCTAACTTTAGTAAATCACAGCATTTGATGACAAAAGCCAATAAGAAATTTCTTTTACCCTAATAGAGTAACTCCTAATATGCACTGGAGTCTGCATGTAAAATAGAAGCAATATTCATTTCCAAACCATAAATAAAAAGTGTACATGCCAAAGCTCAGGATTGGCTTTATATTTAAAAGAAATGAACTGTTTTCAGATTATTGCATTATTATTTTTGTCATGCTTTAGCAGATTTTAAAGTATGCATTATTGTTTTTGGTATGTTTTAAGAATTTTAAAATATATGATATTCAAAAATAAGCTTTTAAAATAAGCTCCCCCAAATGAGGAAATAAAAATAATGGTTCCTCACATTTTTCAGCCTAAAGCCAAACAAGAGTGGCAACAGACCCATATATTTAAAATATTATTGGAATTATAAGTTTATTTTCCTATAGAACAAACATGTCCCCATAACCCTCTCTAGCTGATAAATGAGAGGAATTGCAGAAAAATCACAATAAAGGAATCAACAAGTATGAAGATGCAACAAAATCTTTATTCACGTGCATTGAAACTGCAGTGCCTGGGCTCTGAGCCAGAATTTACCCCCAAATCTCAATATTAAAAAAAAGTGTCCTCTTTTATTTTATTTTTACAACTAACTCAAAACAGTACCCATATCCAACACACTTCCTCCTCCTATTTTCCCCACAACAATCCTGTGGGATGAGTTGGATTGAGAGAGAGTGACTGACCCAAACACATGGTCTCCTACTTTCTAGCCTGGCTCCTTAACCACTAGACCACTAGACCAAACTGGCTTTCCATTAGACCAAATTTCCTTTATATGGTAGAGGAGAGGAAACATGTAATATCAAAAAAGTGAAGCTCCATGCTTTATTAATATATAACCTCCAGTTACAAAAAACAAAACTCTGATAAGGAGACAATTTTTCAATTTTGACTAAACTGTCTCAATACATTTTTAAAAATTGAATTCTTTTCCATTCCTCAATATTAACACCACAACAATGTAAATATACCCGTGTCAGTTATTAGATCAAAGAGATGATCTTTTTCACAGTGGGGCCAGTCTGTATCCTGTTATCAATCTATTCATTTTCCATTCAAGACCATTCCTCCTTGAAGTCTAGAAAGGTATACAAACAGAAATAGCTATATAAGCAACACAATCTCTCCCAAATGAAACTATACATTAGAATTTTAATTTCCACAGAATTTTAAAATCTCATGGTGTTCTTTCTTAATTCAACATCAGAAGCAACCTCAAGGTAATTACAAAATACTGGTTGGCCAGCAGTGGTGAACCTATAGCTCATGTGCCAGAGGTGGCACTCAGAGCCTTCTCTATGGGTACCCACACCATCACCCCAGCTGACCTTCATCACGTTTCTCTGACGCGTTTCTTGACATCATTTGCAGGACTAAAAAAAATGTATGAAACAGCATTCTGCCTTCATCGCAGTACAGTTCCTCTTGCTGCCTCCATGGCCTTCCCCTTGCACAGCACAGTGAAATTTAGTGCACTTCACAATGGGGAAGATGGGGTCCCCTCCTCCTGGAGCCCATTACGAGACGGAGCCACAATGCAACCCTGCATCATTGTGGGCTTGCTTTTGCCTCCCAAATGTAAGTTGCTTTTCTTGCAGAGCTGCCAATGTTGGGATGCCCTGCCTCCCCATCAGTCAGCTGGTCTTCAGCTCTCTGCCTACCAGCTGAGTGTGGGCGCACTGCTCCTGGCTTCTGTCAGATTACCAGCACCAGTTCAGGGATTCCTTCCCTCCCCTTGGGGGGGAGAGGGGGGGAAGAGAGAGAGGGAGAAAGTGAGAGAAAGGGGGAAAGATAGGGAGAGACAGTCACAGGGAGAAAGAGAGGGAGGAGGGAGGGAGAGAAAGAGTGAGAGAGATAAATTTGTGATAAATAAATGGGTTTTGGGTTGCAGTTTGGGCACTCAAGTCTCTAAAAGTTTCGCCTTCACTGGGTTAGGCTTTATCATCAAGCCATGGTGGCACAGTGGTTAAAATGCAGTATTGCAGGCTAACTTGTTGCTCATTCCAGGAGTTCAATTCTGACCGGTTTCAGGTTGATTCAGTCTTCGGTAAAATGAGAACTCAGATTATTGGGAGAAATATGCTGATTCTGTAAATCACTTAGAGACAGCTGTAAAGCACTGTGAAGCAGTATGTAAGTCTAATTGCTATTGCTAATTAATTTGGAAGAACATCAGATTACACTGAAGGCAGAGCAATACAGGCAAAAAAGAAATCAGAAATGAGGGCAGCAAATTTCATAGCATGATGATTTCAAGAACATATTGTAACAGAGATGTTAATTTGGAAGAACATCAGATTACACTGATGGCAGAGCAATACAGGCAAAAAAGAAATCAGAAATGAGGGCAGCAAATTTCATAGCATGATGATTTCAAGAACATATTGTAACAGAGATGTCAGAAAAAGTCTTACAGCTACTAAAATTTAAAAAAAAAACTATTTTAATATTCTGTATGGAGAGAGAGAGAGAGAAAAAACAGTTTGGTGTGGTGGGTTAAGTCATCAGGCTAGAAACTAGAAACCATTAGTACTGGGGGGGGAGGGAGAAGAAAAAAATTTAACAAGCCGTATTTTAGTGCAATACTCAAAAGAGATTAATGGGTTTCTCTTAGACTATTGCTAATCCTCATCTTTGTAAGCTATTGTTCTAAAGTACAAAATTAAATGAATGAAGAAGCAAGTTAGGTAATTACTAGGAAACTATTATGAACTCCTTCCTTCCAAGTTAGCCAGTAATATCAGGGTAACAGTTACTTAGCAACTCATGCTTTTCTCATTTCTCTAGCCACTGTTAACGGTTTGGTTTTGTGAAATTGATGCTGATGCAAGTGAAAGAAGCGGTAAAAAAAAGTTTTCTTGGAAATTGAAGTATAAATCTTAGAGTTAAAAAGTTTTCTTAGCTCAAAACTAATAAGCACAACATGGTATATATTTTAAAATAAGGCATAGAATAAATCTAGCAGATTATCAAAATAATACCAGTTTTTCATGCATTCCAAATCTTATGGCTAGATGAATGAGAAGAAAAAAACTGCTATTTATGCAGCTAAGAGTTCTCTGTAGACTCACACACAGATGCTCTTCTATTAAAATGTCATAATTAGTTCATGCTTTGATGATGAAATATGTACATAAGACTGGAATGTGCCTCATCAGTAAACAGAGAGCTTGCTTGACAATAATGTTCTCTTTATTCAATATTTTCATCCAAGGCAAAGTGGAGGGTAAAACATAATTGGAAGAAAATTCAAGTGCTTGTAGACAGTTAATTAGAACTTATTTCCTGTTTGCATTTAATTTTACTATTACTATAGACTATTGCATTTTAATTTTACTAAACTTTACTAAAATGTACTAATTAAATCTTAGTAATCAACCATATGCTACTTTTTATTTTATATAATTTAAAGATTAAAATTATACAAGTTTTAGTTTCCTTTGAAGAAAAAAGAATAAAACTGTAAAATAATGTTAATGCTAATGCTAAAATATCTTCTAAGACAACTATCTTACTTGATTTCAATCCTGTTGTTTTTGATATTTTGTGCACAATAGTATACGTTTGAATATTCTAAGGATGTACCCATTTTTCAGATGGAATAAGTAGACCATTACCATGGTTTTTCTCTCTCTCTTTTTAAAAGTTTTATTGGATTTTTATTTTTAAATATTTTATGTTCAATATCAATACATAAACAGTGTGGGCTCTGGATATAATTCATTTTGATACAAGTAGCAATAATAATATTAATTTTGTTACATTAATCAAACTTATGTAATCCTAATATTAATATACATGTTTGTTTTAAAGTAGTTATTCAATGTTATTCACTATGTCATGTGTGGGTGTGTCAAGTGAGGAAAAACTTGTGTGGGGTCTTGTGATAGGTCAGGTGTGGATTACCAATGGGAGTCTTGTGATGGATCTTTTGATGTGATGGTCACATTAGGTGAGGATCATTGGGAGTTAAAGTGTTGGTTGGGGGGGGTTTGCATGGGTTGGTTGAGGGACCCTGCTTTGTCTGGTTGGCTGTAATGATTGATTTGAACAAATAAAAGAAATGTTCAACAAATTTTCTTATTTAGCTTTTATTCTTTACAATTCTCTTTGCTTCTATATTTTTTTCTTCAGTAATTTATTTTTCCATCATTTGCAGCCTGTTCATGCACAGTTCAGATTGGGGTTCCTTATATCGTTAGCTTAATTTTATAGGGGAGTATTATAACCAACTTGATATCCTCAGAGAAACTCTGTAGCAGAGTATGAGGGAGATACTCATTATTCCTTTTCAGTTTGCAAGTTAAGGTAATTAAAGGCAGACAGATATACCTACAATATAGATACATTCAGGGGTGGGCTGCTACCAGTTCTCTCTGGTTCAGGTCAATCAGTAACTAATTTTATGGCCAGTTCAGCGAACCAGCAAATCCCATCCCTGGCTGACCCCAACAACCCCTCCCAGGAGTTCCCAGAAGGCCCCTTTCAGATACCAGGTAAGTGCAGGGCCTACATGGAGGCTCAGGGAGGGTGAAAAATGCTCCAGAAAGCCTCCAGAGCCTAGTGAGGGTGAAAAACAGGCATCCTGGAATTTCAGAAATGGGGCAGTCTTCAGCTTCCAGTGGAGGTGCAGAATGTAGGGAGGCTGTTTTTGCCCTCCTGGAGGCTTGAAGAAAGCCTCTAGAGCTCAGGGAGGGCGAAAACAGCCCCCCCTCCCCGCCATCATGGTGCAGGAGGCCAATTAAGCTATGCTCACCATGGCCATGCCAGCAGAGAGCCAGTTGCTAAAAAATTTAATGCCCACTTCTGGGTATATTCCCAATACATTACTTCATGCTATTAAACGCTTATTACTTACTATTCAGGGTAGAAGAAGTTAGAAGAATAAGAAACTGAATTTTAGAAAATTAAAATAATGTTAAGTTCTGTTCCGAACTAGCAGGCTCGTAATCCTGCAAACCTGATTGGCCATCAACAGCAGGCTCATAATCCTGCAATCCTGATTGGTCCATAAACAGTGGGTCGTGATTGGTCACTCCAGACTGATCCGATTGGCTAGTTAACGGGCTGCCACGATTGGACGCTCCAAGCGCGGCAAGCTTGAATCATTGTCATTGGACGCTTTGGCAGCAGCCAGCTCTATAAAAGGAGCTGCTGCTGCCAGGCTCATTGCTCTGTTCTGAAGTCATTAATAAAGAGTTGAAGTTACTATCCGATGTCTCGTCTCCGTTATTACGCCCATCCTCCAAGATATTACAAGTTCCATATGCATTCAAGATTAATAAAGTACTAATTAGGGTATGCAAATAAGGAGTCCTGAATTCCATCATAAACATTCATTTGATTTCTTACCCATAAATCATACTTTATTAGTGTATTTTGTTATGTAATTGGGGAATAACTAATTGTTGAGCCTGTCCAATTAGGTCTAATTTATATGTTTATGCAATCAGCTAATAAAGTATTATGAATCTAATAAGCAAGTAAGAAGAAACTAATTATAACATGTGTTTGCTTTACTTTGGAAAAAATGATCAATAAAAATAATTGCTACTTGATAGCAAAACAATGCCAAATAAAGTATAAAATTTAAGTTGAAAGCTGCTAAAAATATTATACACAATAGCATGATGTCTGAGCCATTGTAGGCAAATAAGTAAATGACTGGCAATGTAGTGGCAATTGTGCAAAAATAATAAAATGAACTAATAACATAACAATGAAAGTAAATGAAGTCATAAAATGGAAAATAAACACTGAAACTAATTAATTGTATTCCCTTGCTGCCACTTAAAAACAATTAGGGGGCATTGCTTCTCAAAAGGTAAAGAATACCAAAAGTCATATTTGAGAATTCACCCAGCCAATGAATCATCCCAATCATCCCATATCATTTCATTGCTTTTTGTAATTATTTTCCTCTTGTTTCATATTTAAAATTAGTATATATAATTTTTATGGCACAAGATAACACATTTTAAAATATGGAAATTACAGTCAATAAAAATTTGGCAAAAAATAGAAGGCTTAGACCAGGGATGTCAAACTCAAGGCCCGGGGACCAGATCCAATCTGCGGAGTGCTTAGATCTGGCCTGTGGGGCCACCCTGGAAACAGCAAAGAACTAGCCCACAGTGCCTCTGCCAACAAAAATGGAGCTTAAGAGGGTTGCGGGCAGCTCTCCTATTTTTACTGGCAGAGGGTTGCAGGAGGCAATTGCAGATGAAAATGGAGTTCAGGAGTCCGTTTTTACAGGTAGAGCACTTGGGTCACTACAGGTGACCCAACACAAGTGGTATTGAGCTAGTCATGCTCACCCCAGCCATACCCCCCCCCCGACCTCCCCAAGGTCAAACACATCTCTGATGCGACCCTCAATGAAATCAAGTTTTACACCTCTGGCTTAGACTATTATAGACCTTTTTAAAGCATTTTTCTAAACTCTATGGATCTTCCTAATTTTATTATAGATGTCAATTTATATTTCAACATTCTCCTTTTATCCATTTCGTTCATCTCTCAATTATATTTCCACAGACTACTGCAATAATATCTTTAAATTTCAAGAAGGCAGATTTGAGTTAATAGAATAGAGTATAATTATTTATTGGCCAAGTGTGATTGGACATACAAGGAATTTGTCTTTGGTGCAAATGATCTCAGTGTACATAAAGGAAAAAATGCAGTCATCAAGAATCATAAGATACAACACTTAGTGATAATCATAGGTTACTAATAAGCAATCAAATCATACTAGGAAACAAATAAAACAATATAAATTGTAACAATATAAGCAACATGTTTATAGTCATAAGTGGGAAGCCATAGGTACTAGGAAGTGTTATTATAATGTAGTAGTACAGAATAATAGTAATACAGTCTTAGTAAATATGTTGACAGGGTTTTGGGAATTATATGTTTAGCAGAGTGATGGCATTCGGAGGAAAAACTGTCCTTGTTCTGGTGTGCAGTGCCCTATAGCATCATTTTGAGGGTAGAAGTTAAAACAATTTATGTCCAGGATGTGAGGAGTCTGTAAATATTTTTACAGCCCTCTTTTTGACTCGTACAGTATACAGGTCCTCAACAGAAGGCAAGTTGGTAGTTGTTTTTTCTGCAGTTCTAATTATCCATTGAAGTCTGTGTCTGCCTTGTTTGGTTGCAAAGCCAAACCAGACCGTTATAGAGGTGCAGATGACAGACTCAATAATTCCTCTGTAAAACTGAATCAGCAGCTCTTTGGGCAGTTTGAGCTTTCTGAGTTGGTTCAGAAAGAACATTCTTTTTGATGACTTTTTTGATATTAGATGTCCATTTTGAATTTTGAGATATGATAGAATCTAGAATCTTGAAGGTCTCTACTGTTGATACTGTGTTGTTTAATATTGTAAGAGGAGAGTTGTATAGAATATTATAAGAGGAGGTTGTCTACCACCATTTCTATGGTTTTGAGTGTATTTAGTTCAACATTGTTCTGGTTGCACCACAAGGTGAATACTGGATGAATATACACATTTTCTAACAAAACAGTTTAACAATGGAAAAATTACCCAAAGAGGTGGCAATTCAAGGCTTGAAAGTCATATGTGAGGCAAGCTTTAATTTCCATGATTAGCAATGGACTGGACGCAAGATCTAAATGGCCCTTTCACATTGTTTTATTCTCTATGGTAAACTGTCTTTTGATCCTATAATCACTTATTAGAGCCACGATGGTGCAGTGATTAGAATGCAGTATTGCAGGCTACTCTTGCTGGCTGCCAGCTGGATGCAATTTGGCAGTTCGAATCTCACCAGCTCAAGATTGATTCAGCCTCCCATCCTTCAAAGATCAGTAACTATTCAAAACAAAAGTCTCCAGGATCCATTCTTTATCTTTCACCTTCAGACAAAATAATCCTGTTATCTTTCTATTCTCATCTAACCAATGTCACATATTTTCGCTTGCAGTTAGGGGTAAGCGTAGCACCAGGGTTGTTCCAAAGTATTATGGAATAAACACTGAAGAACATTCCTCACATCTGCCTGTACTTTGATGACATCCTGATTGTGGGGGAATCAGCAGCAGTCCTGGCAGAATGTCTCCGTGCAGTATTTCAATGTTTCTGCGAGGCAGGCCTAAAACTCAAGAAGAAAAAGTGCCAGATCGGCATGGAATCCACAAAATTCCTGGGTTTCTGCATTGTTGCTGCCAGAATCCACCCATCTGAAAAAAAAAAAAAAAAAAAGCTAAAGGCAATTCGGCACACCAAAATGCAAGGGGGAGCTTCGAGCATTCCTGGGGTTGGTCAATTTTTACCACTCCATCGCATACTATTCTAGGACATTATCATCAGCTGAAAGGTACTATGCACAGATAGAGGTGACTTGGTTGGGTGACTTGGTCTGGGCTAGGAACTATGGGAGTGGGGCACCTTGGGTGGCAACTAGGGTAGCCAAGATAATGGGCCCCTTGTCATATGAGGTTATTCTGGGGAGTGATTTACAGTCAAATGCCACATTGATCAGATACAGTGTCGGCAGGCTGGGCCAGTCCAGGGTGAGAATTCCGAGGCATTATCAAACCCACTAGGGAACTGTTTTCCTCCAAGTTTGTCTACACCACCTATGACTGCCTCCAAAGAAACAGAGATACCAATGGCAGTAGAGTTGCCACCACTAACGGGTGACCAAAATGGCCATCAAACAGTATTCCATTTAAACAGGACTCTCCAGTAACATTGCAGCAGTCCATGGGCCCCAGCCTATCTCAAAGACTATGAATGGACTGAGGGTAAGGACTATTTTAGGATGAAGATGTATAGAATGTACATATTTATTATGTATTGTATTATATATTGTTATGTATTGAACATACATAGTTGTGTTAAGCCCTGATAAAGTGAAACTAATCTTTAGATGACCCTAACTGTTAACTCCAACTATTTTGGAAGGAAATTTAGAACATTCATATTTGGGCAGATTTTTTCAAGTACCATGATTGGTTAAGCCCTGTGGGCCTAGGGTATAAATTAGAGGCATTTTCCTGCTGTTTCTCAGTTCCAGTTTTGAGTCAACAAATGATGTTGTAGCTATGCTGCTGTGCTTCTTCTGAAGCCCACTACACAACAGAGTGGCTGATCAATAAAACATGATGGACTTCAACTGTCCATCAATTTCAACTGTCTGAAGCAAGTTAGTCCTGATGCTAGTCTTTTTTGCAAAACAAATAAAAAGTTATTTTTAAATAGGGGTTTTCAGTGAGCTTGTATATAATCTATTTTTGCAAGAGATAACCCCTTTTATTAGCTATCAAACTAAAAGGAGTTTTAAAAATCTCAATATTTTTAAAATGAGATTTAAAAATCTCAGTATAAGCAAAACAAAATAAAACTTCCTTGAGAATACATGACAGAGAACTTTACCTTTTTATGCAGACTGTTGACAATATGTTCAGACATGTTCAAAAATGACCTTTCTGATCATTTGTTCATTTGTTCACTTGAGACCATTCATTGTTTTTGACATTTTCTAAACTGGGGAAAAAAAATCCTTGGAAATCTGTGTCCATCCCTTGGGAGAAAGATGCTCAGGCATGTCTCTATTATGATAAATCTTTGCCTGTCATCTGAACACTAAGTAAATGTCAAATGGTTAGAGAATATACCCCCTCCAGACAGGGAATCCATGCAGTGATTAAAAAAAAAACATAACTGCCCCCACCCCAGGCCAAAATACTTTTGCTGATTTCAGTGAATGTGAAGTTAAGGATCAAAGATAATGTACAGCTCATGCTTTACTAATCAAGTGAAGGAATATAGGGGAGTCAAGGTGTTTGAATTTAAATTACAGAAGTCCAAAGCACTTCCAGATGTATCTTTTGATATTTTTTCTTTATATTTTCTATACTCTAAATTTAGAATGACTACACTTGAATCTAAATCTCCCTAATCCAATACTTTAATCACTGTTTCACACATTGTCTTCCTTTATTGCTCTAGTAAGAAAATAAATAGATCATAAAATTATACAGTTTGTCTATTTATTTTACTGATAGGCTTAAACATGAAGTTTGGCTTCATCCATTCATGAGCTGCAGAAAAACAGCTTATTACAGTTTAAATAAATACAAGATGAATGTCAATTTCATAAAAAGGATCTTCTTTTAAAAACTATTTTAAATCAATCCAATAAAGCAGACTCAAATATGCCATACAAAATCATAAAGTTACAATGCTAGAATCAGGATGATCAAGATGTTATTATTTGATGGATAATTATGGTGCAAAATGGCAAACAATAAATAGTAAAATAATAAACAAATATCCATGTGCTGACCAATTGTATATTAAAAACTATAAACCTTCACCAATTCAGATTTGTCTATTTATTTTCTATAATAAAAGAAAGCAAGAACTCAAGTGAAAGTAGTTTGTTTAATATTGGATTGTTCATTATACTGTTTTTTCCTATGCTGTAGCAATCATTGTAATGATCATTTTGAAATAATTCATGTTTGAATTAAAAATCCATTTTGTCTGTCTGATCCAGTGATCCAGCACTTTTCTTTTGATATACAACTCTCTCCATTACTTTTTCTAGTCAGTGAAGTAAGAAGTGGGGATACCTTTCATGTGATATGCTCTATAAGCCAAGTCACTTTTTCACAGCCTATCCTGTGGCTGTCCTTGAATGAAACAAATATTGGAAATGCTGCAAATATATACTTTCTGCTTCTGCTGCAAAAAGTAAATATTTGCAATAATAGAAAATATTTAGAATACGCAGCAGATTTAAATCAATGCCTGTGCTTTTGAATGGAAATATGATAAATCAAATGTGTAAAGAATAAGGACAACAATTATTTGATTTTTTTTCCCTCTGGAAAAAGAAAACTTCATATGCCATTTTGCTGATAAGGCCCACCAACTTGTTAAGTCAGCACCTAGAAAGGCAGGAATTTCTACCAAACTAATGGTATAATGTTATATAAGTTTATTTCTCACAAATATTTATTTGCCTGCTGACATTGGCATACTGTTGTTACAAAGCCTGCAAAACAAAATGCTTTGTATGGTTGTAGCAATGTAGTAGCTGGCATGACTGTGTGTGTTTGTTTTGAGAGGAAAAATCTCTCAAAATATGATTATAATATTTAGTCAATAATTCTTAGGGAAGTTATGTAGGTAGTTAATAAATCTTTGTAAACTAAACCATGTAAAAAAGTTATTTCATAATAAATGCAAAAAAAAATCTTTGTGGTCCATTACTAAAATCCTTTTAATAAATCTGGCAATGCCAACAGAAATATTTCACTAATCATTATTCTTTTTCTTTATTTTTGTCCCAAACTGGCTGTCATAGATAAAATCAATCATTATTTTGCCTGTTTTGCCTTCCTAGTTTGGTCAAATACAACATTTTTCAATGCCACTGTTATTAATGAGGCAACTTTGAGATAATTAATATGAAATGAGTGTAATATGTAATAATGATGCAGGATGCAATCTGAGTCAGTAATCAGGAACAGAGGTTTTGTCTTCTAAGTTTTTGGACTCATCCTGGAGCATATCTTCAGGGAACTTCTTGCTAGCAGAGTGTGTGCTGTTCTGTGTGTGTGTTATTTATAGTGTCTGTTGTAAGTGACTTTTTAGATGTTGATTGGGGTGTATTGATGACTGTGTAATAACGAGGTTCCGCTTGCAAAAAGGATAAAAATAATTAAATAATGGAGATTGGTTACCTAATAAGACAATTAACTTCCTCTCTCTTTAGGACATATTTCGTACTTTCTCCTAATCTTATGAGATTGTTCTATCTCATAGCAAGCATAACCTTCCAGACTATTAATAAACTCAGTTTGATGAAAAGTACCCAAAGTTATGCAGGTGACTAGCAAAAGGAACTTTCTTCTTTTATTTTAGTGATGCTAAGAGGCTCTTTGCCTTTTAACATAAACTTTTATCAGCAAAAGACTAAGAACAGGGTGAGGTCTTACAGAGAAATTATTCCTAGAAATCTTTTATGAAAAAGGAGTTGTGGGGTGGAGGCTTGAAAAACCACCCGAGATTTGATATAAATCCAAGGAAAACAGCTTTATTGTAGCATTTCTGCAGAAACGGGTTCCTGCCCTGGCAGGTGGGAGGAACCCAGAGCAAAATTTTGCATTCTATTTTATACCCTAGCCTACCACCCCATCCGAAGATGGCTTGGTTTTACAATCTACCTATTGAATTTCAGTATATAATTCATTACCTAATATGGGACATCAGGAAGTTAAATGCCTCCTTAACAAGTACACATTTTCCCAGAGTTTCCCAGAGCACAACGTGTGATTGTTCAATGTTTCAAATTCTCCCTTTGCAGTAGAAAAGTATCCACCGGTAGTTTTTTTTTGAGATTTGAGTCACAGCTACACAATACACAATGGATTTATTCATTTTCTCCCCTTACAGAGTCAAGATTAATTTTGTAATGAAAGTGCTTGTCAACCTTCATCCTATATGCAGTTCAAAGCAGTAATTAAAGCTAATGATCTAGTTAACTAGTATGTCCTACAATAAAAGGTTGATTTCTTTTTATAGAAATGTTACTATGGCAAACCACTAATAGCAATTAGAACTAGCAGAAGGTTTTTTGTTGTTGTTGCTTCTATGAGAATTTGAATTGCTTTGGATAGTGAGATGGGAAGCATATAAATTTAATAAATAAATAAGTAATTTTGATCTTAAAAATGGAATTTGATTACATCCAGTGGTGGGATTCAAAAAATTTTACTACCGGTTTTGTGGGTGTGGCTTGGTGGGCGTGGCAGGGGAAGGATACTGTAAAATCTCCAGTCAGAGGTGGTATTTGCTGGTTCTTCGAACTATTCAAAATTTCTGCTACCGGTTCTCCAGAACTGGTCAGAACCTGCTGAATACCACCTCTGATTACATCATTGCAGAGAAGGAGATGAAAATGGAAGTTGGGAGATAATGAAGTCTGAAAGACATAAGGAAACCAAATCCTTTATAAAAATAACTGTGGTACATAGGCCCCATAGGAAATATGGAAATGAATTAAAGAAAACATAAAGTAAAAAACATGGGTCATTATTTTTAATAACCATGTTATAACAGAAAAATACATTTTAAACAAAATGAATTTTCATGTTCTCTTGATAAATCTAAATCTGATTAATTGCAAAGCCTCTTTTTAATATCTAAGCTATTTATTTATATTCTACCAGTAATATATTTCTGAATTGCTGTTCCATGGGATAAATTTTGAATATGTACATTAAATAAGGAAAGAAGCACAATACTGAAAACAGTATTTTTCCTCTTAAACAATGCTAACCCATGTTTGCACTCAGAAATTTAGTACATACATTGGAAATTTCCAGGGAATACTACAATTGTAGAATAATCTGGGAAGAAAATGTTAACAAAAATAAATAAAATAAAATAGCAAATCTCTTCATTATTGTTGCCCAGAAAACTTCATGAACACAATCATAATGTCTTGAAGAATTGAAATTAATTCAAATAAATTTTATTTCACATTCTATTTTGAAATATTGGCAGTTATAGAAAAGAGGGGTGATAACCTGAAGCATGCAGGCAGGTAAGTATTACATCTACAGGAAGAAATTCAAGAATAAAAATCAAGTCTTTTTCAAGTCACAAATAAAACCTAAAGCAAAAAAGAAAGCATTCATTCAAGTATTTTTTTAAAAATATCAATTTTTACTAATTTTTTTTTAAATGAAAGGTTACAGTATTGCAGTGAAAACCACTGTCCAAGTTCACACCACACTTCTTTCTTGAAACAGTGTGAGCCTTATAATATTGTATTTTTTTAATGTTTTGCTGCTTGGTTTGATTCTTCTAGCAAAAATATCACGTATCAACCAATCACACAATGCCTATGAATTTGCCCACAGCTGATGGCTGATTTGACTGCTAATGGACCATTAAGATGTTGAAAGCCTCTTATATTTTATGAACCAATACATTAACTGTTCCACATGAGAGGTCTAAAAGCATTATTACTGATATAAACCTAATTCAGTAATATGTAACTGATTTTTTTTTATTTCTTCCATAGTGTAATCCATGGTTCAACTCATTGAAAAAAATCAGTAATTCATTTGTAATTAACAAGTAATTTTCCACTAGTTTGGATCTGCTATATTACAGTAGATTACTCAGATTAACAAAGTAATTGTGAAAAGTAGCCTTATTTATTGATTAGAATATCTTTAGATTGTTGTTCTTTCTCCTCAGATTACTTCTTATGCTAAGCGCTATAATAAGGAAAGCTTTTGTATACTATTTCTCATAAATATTTTGTTAATGCAAACAAGTATATTATTAAACACTTCTTTAAAGATATCATGATGAACATTTTTAAAACAGCCATATTGGTAAAATGTTTTAGATAAAGCTATTATATCACTCACTATATGAGTTCTTAATATTTCAAAGATATTGTACTGATATGAAGATAAATTCATGTGTTATGCTGGGGTTCTATATACTGGGATTCTATAGGAATCCAGGAAAAACAAAAACTCGGACAGCTTTTAAAAGCCTTACCATTTCTACATACATGGCTTAAGTTCTTGTGACTATGAAAATGTGATTTCTAGTATGTTGAAAATACCATGACATGAAAGAAATTGTCTAGAAGCAGAACTTAAGTGACTTGCAAAGTTCAGTACAATAAGAACAATAAATAAATCTTTCATTTGCATAATAAATTTTGAAAGGAAAATGTAAATAAATAATGGGCTAAAGTGACTTGCAAATCTCAATATTAATTAAAGTATAATATGCATAATGAAAAATTTAATATGTATAAAAGAAATTTCCTCTCATACACACCATTCTTTAGTAAAATATGGTTGACACCTTTCATAATTAAAACAGGGTTGGAAAAACACTTGTTTTTAAGTATGCCCACTATTCTCTTCTCTTGAAAAAGTGGCAGCATTTCCTTCACTATTTGGCACAAAGTGGAAAGGTATTATGACATATATTAGAAAAAATAGCACTGCTTTCTGCTTTTGAGTCATTTAAATTTAAAAGATATTTGGAGACAGAGAGACTTGAGGTTAAACATGGTACAGAAATCAGGTATTTTTAAAAGTTAACTATGCCCATTCTCCAGGAGCCTTTCAGTTAAGTCTATTCATAATTTCAAAATATGAGTAATGTAATATACTATAATCTCAATATAATTTTGGTTGCTAATTTTTTGGCATTGGCTAATCCCACTACTGCCTGCCCCTCCCAACCCTGCCTGCTCCTCCCCTTCCAGTTATTCCTTATCTTGCCTCACCCACTTTGGCTGCTTGCCTAGAGTCACACCCGCAGCATACTGTAGCTGCTGCTGCTCTCTGGTTCCCTCACTTGCCTTGACCAACTGATCTCTGCCTTGTGAGGCTTTCTTCGCTCCTCACCCAGCTGCCTCCCACATGACACCCATGGCCCAATCCACTTGCCTGTCTTTTCTACAGCCTTCCCCCTACTCTGCCTTTTATTGGAGTGCATGGAGCAAAATAGAGCTCCTTTGTTGTCTCTTCTCCCCCCCCCATGGGGGGGGAAGGCTTCCTGCCTCCCATTTAGCCACCCGCCCCCCTTTTTTATGCAATTTGGGAAAGTGGCAAGTGGGAAGAAGTGGGAAAAGGGAGGAAAGGTATGTCAACTTGTAAAGCATTCCTGGCCTGCTCTCAAATTGCCATAGGTAGGAAGAGGGGAAACTAACAGAGCAGTAATCACAACCAGAAGCACAGTCCACACATACCTTCTTCAAGGCTGTATCCTAGGCTACTGGGACCAACCAGAGAGGCATGATTTCTATAGCCTGTGAAAGTGCTCCGTTGGAGAATGTGATTTATGACACACCCTGAGTGGAGGGGGGAAACTGGGTCATAGGTGGGCCATAAATTACATCAGGCAGAGCTGACTTCTGTTCTGTCCCTAATTAGCATTCTTGAGATCCCCGCACTTTGATTGACCAAAGCGCGGGACACTCTAATTGGTCAGGCGAGCCGCGCCGATTGGCTCGCTAAGAATCTCCCGCGATTGGTCCATTCGAATCGCGGGAGATTCAAAGCGGTGCCATTGGCCGCGGCCACCGCGGCTGAAAGAATAAAAGCCGCGAACCTTTTGCGAAGAGCCAGTTCGGTTCCTACTTTAATAAAAGAGCATGATTTGAAGTCACCGACTCCTGGCATCATTTCGCGGACACAACACTGGCGACGAGGATGGGATGCAGACCCTGAACCGAACCACGTGTCCAACGGAAGCCAGACGAACCACCACGATGGGGAAAATTGCACCCCCCGCACCCTTCAACCCCGCCACCGAGGACTGGGAATCATACTCCAACCGATGCCGCATGTTCCTCGAGTGCAGCGACCTGAAGGACGCCACCAGCCCCATGAAGCGCGCCGTCTTCCTGACCCAATGCGGGACCGAGGTATTCAAGATGGCCAAGGCGCTTGCCAAACCCGCCGATGCGACCGCGATGGACTGGGACGTCCTCGAGCCAATATTTCGGCGGCACTACGCTCCAGAGGTACCCATCCTGATCCAACGCAACAAATTTTACCGTCGGGACCAACGGTCGGGTGAGAGCTTCAGCGACTTCATCGCCAAGCTACGGCGCCTAGGGGGGCTCTGCAAATTCGACAACCTGAACGACGCCCTGCGAGACAGAATCGTGCTCGGTTTGTGGGACCCTGTCCTCCAGAGCCGGCTGATGGCCAAGGGCAACATCAGCCTAGCAGACACCCTCACCGCAGCCGCAGCCGCCAAAGCAACCTGAACCTCCGCCGACCACATGCGCAGACCGAACGCTGGGGACCGCAGCGGAAACAACAACCCTGCGAGGTCCGCCGAGGCCCACCCGAGACGACCACCCACCAGGGCGACTTCCACTCGGCATCGGGCACTTCCGATGACGAGGAGGACATCCATTGCCTCCAGACAGGCCGCGACCCACGGAACCGGCGGGGTCGTAAGTCGAGGACCAACTGTGCCGGTTGCGGCGGCGACCACCCCAGGTTGGAATGCCGGTTTTTCGAATCGATCTGCCGGCATTGCGACAAGAAAGGACACATCGCCCGTGTCTGCCGCCTAAAAAAGAACCGCAGCCCGGCACGATGGGACCAGAGCGACCGGAGGAGAGAGAGCACACCACCCCGGACCAGAGATCGCCCCTCGGACAACAGATGGGACCGGAACGGACGATCCCTGCGAGGCGGCGATAACTGGCGAAGAGAAGAGACCCATCAGACGGTCACCATCGGCCACGCCATAACCAATGACGCCTGGAAGGTCCACGTGGAGGTAGGCATCGAGGGCCAGCCATGCAAAATGGAGGTGGACTCCAGGTCCTACCTCTCCATGATAGCATGGCATGAAATAAAGCACTTGGTGCCTATCCTCCAAAGGAGGAACCTAGACAGCCAGAGACTCATCGTAAAGGACTACCAGGGAAACCGCATCCCGGTAGTCGGAACCAAACACTTCAACATCACATATAAAGGGCACACCGAAAGGCTTCCCCTGACAATCGTCGACCGCGACTGCCCAAGCCTACTGGGACTGCAATGGTTCGCCCCGCTTGGCATCGCAGTCACGGGAGTCGACCACGTCACCGACGACAGCTGGGAGCAACAACTGGCCCGGGAATTCCAAGAGGTCTTCGACGGAAACCTAGGCAAGTACCGAGGGCCCCTTATATCATTCAACCTAGACCCAAACGTCCCCCCAAAACGCCTGAAACCAAGGCGGGTGCCATTTGCACTTAAACCCAAGATAGACGAGCAAATTGACAAGCTCGTCAAGCAAGGGGTCCTACAGCCAATAGACCACGCCTGGTGGGAGACCCCCATAGTCACCCCGATCAAGCCCGATGGGTCGGTGAGGATCTGTGGGGACTATAAGGCCACCCTAAATGGCGCGCTACAACAAAGCGCCTACCCCGTCCCAGTAGTGCAACACCTACTGCACTCACTGGGAGGGCGCAAGGTTTTCGCCAAGCTCGACCTCGCCCAGGCATACCAACAGTTGCCAGTCGACAAGCAAACGGCAGAAGCGCAAACCATAGTCACCCACCGGGGGGCATTTAAATGCAACCGACTCCAATTCGGAGTCAGCGTGGCACCGGGAATATTCCAAAGCCTAATGGAAAGACTACTGCAAGGCATCAAGGGGGTGGTACCTTACTTCGACGACGTCCTAGTGTCGGCAACCAACCAAGCCGAACTAGAGGGTCGCCTAAGGGAGGTCCTAACCAAATTCAAAGAGACCGGGCTCAAAGTCAAGAGGGAGAAATGCCAGCTATGCACGGAACGGGTAGAATTCCTAGGATACCTCCTAGACCGTCACGGCATTCACCCCACAAACCAAAAAATCAAGGCCATCAAAGAAGCCCCCACACCCAAGTCGAAGACGGAACTATAGGCATTCCTGGAGCTACTTAACTTTTGCAATGTTTTCCTGCCCCAAAAGGCAATGGTGGCGGAGCCCTTGCATAGGCTCCTGGACAAGGCGACGACCTGGACTTGGGGGAAACGCGAGCAAGCCGCCTTCCAAAGAACAAAGGACCTCCTCACTTCGGACGCCATCCTTATACAGTATAACGAGACCCTACCTCTGGCCGTCACATGCGACGCATCACCCTTCGGCATCAGCGCTGTCCTCAGCCATACCCTCCCCGACGGAAAAGAAGCGCCCATCGCGTTCTTTTCAAGGACCCTCACCAAACCGGAGCGGAACTATAGCCAGCTGGACAAAGAGGCTCTGGCTATCGTTGCCGCCATAAAAAGATTCCACGAGTATCTCTACAGCCGGACATTCACCATCATAACCGACCACAAGCCACTGCTGGGAATCCTTGCAGGAAACCGGGCCACCCCGAACATTCTGTCTCCCCGAATGACAAGGTGGTCCAAGTTCCTGGCAGCCTACAACTACGGACTCATACACAGACCGGGTAAGACGATCTCCCATGCAGACGCCTTAAGCCGCTCGCCGCTACCGGAACCTGACACCGACCCAGCACCCACGACGACCACCCTCAGCATAGAGACTCTACCCAACCTGCCCATAACCACGTCAGACATTGCCCGAGAAACTAATAAAGACAAACGTCTGGCACGGGTGTTGCATTGGGTAGAGAAAGGGTGGCCGGAAAGGGACAACGACGAGTCCGTCAAAACATTCCGAAACCGCCAAATGGAACTCTTGTTATTAAAAGGGTGCATACTATGGGGGGATAGGGTGGTCATTCCAGAAAAGCTACAAGGGAAGGTTCTGGAACTGCTACACGAGGGGCACCCTGGCATCATTAGGACTAAAGCCCTGGCCAGAAGTTACGCTTGGTGGCCAGGGATGGACAAACAAATTGAGACCTGGGTAGCAAGGTGCCAACGATGCCAGGAAACTAGGCCAAGCCCACCCACAGCACCCGTCCTAGAGTGGGAAACCCCAAGGGGACCTTGGTCTAGGATTCACATAGACTTCGCCGGGCCCACAAAAGGACACACCTTCCTTATAACAGTAGACGCTTACTCCAACTGGCTGGAGGTAAGCAACATGAAGACAACAACCACGGAGGCCGTGATCAAGGAACTCTGCAAACTCTTTGCAACGCACGGCCTCCCAGATGTCATCATTTCCGACAACGGGCCCCAATTCACCTCGCTGGAATTCGAAAAATTCCTAGCGGAAAGGGGCATCCGCCACGCGCTGACAGCACCGGCGCACCCGGCAGCGAACGGTAGGGCGGAACGGATGGTGCAATTCACTAAGAAAACCTTCCAGAAAATAGACCACAGGGAGATCCAGGAGAAAATATACAAACTACTCTTCACCCAACACATAACCCCAAATACCACAATGAATAAGAGCCCAGCCGAACTATTAATGGGGAGGAAATTAAGGTCCCCACTCGACAGGTTACCCCCACGTATAACCCGGAGAAGCCCCCAGACTCAAACAGCAAACACCGAACTTTCGCACCAGGCGACCCCGTATATGCAAGAAACCTGACGGGAGACCCGTTATGGGTACCGGCCGTCATCACACAAATAACAGGCCCACACTCGTATCGGTACAAACCGCAGACGGACGAGCGTGGAAACGTCACATTGACCAATTAAGGTCGAGGACTGCCAACCAAGAGACCACCGACGCACAAACAGGCGAAACCAAACCCCACAACACAAACCAAGGGGGGAGGGAATACCCAGGGGACCAAAACCAAAGAAGAATAAACCAGCCATACTTACCGGAAAGCAGCCATCACGACCCCTCGCCAGGAAGAGACAGCCAGGCCAGCTCGACCGACCCGGAAAGACCGAGCGGGAGCGGCGAAACCCGCAGCTCAACCAACCCGGGAGGCCCAGGAGGGAGCTATGGAGAGCGGCCCGGCCCGACCGACCAGCCGGTTCCCACGACGGCATCAGGAGCAGCAGAGATCCCAACCGAACCGGCCGGGATCCAACCTACGACTGAGCTGCGCAGGCCCAGTAGGCTCAGACGGAGCCCCACCTACCTTCATGACTACGCGACGTAAGGACTGAACCAAGAGGGGAGGGGTGTTCTGTCCCTAATTAGCATTCTTACGATCCCCGCGCTTTGATTGGCCAAAGCGCGGGGCACTCTGATTGGTCAGGCAAGCCGCGCCGATTGGCTCGCTAAGAATCTCCCGCGATTGGTCCATTCGAATCGCAGGAAATTCAAAGCGGTGCCATTGGCCGCGGCCACCGCGGCTGAAAGAATAAAAGCCGCGAACCTTTTGCGAAGAGCCAGTTCGGTTCCTACTTTAATAAAAGAGCATGATTTGAAGTGACCGACTCCTGGCATCATTTCGCGGACACAACAACTTCATTTGGGTATATGCTGACATGTTGTTCCTAATAAATAACTGGATTTATTTTGAAACTTGGCTTGAGGTCCATGGTTTAATTGGGCATCCGTCGGAACCCGGACAAAGTATTCTCAACTCCCTGGCTGACTGGCTTCTTCCAGGCACCTTTTGCTCTCCCTTTTGGTGTCATCCATCAAAGATGAAGCTTTGTGGGCAGAAGAGCTTGCCCCACCCAGCACCACCCAGGGCCTTTCCCCAAACATTTCTTTGCCTACCTGATTTCCAGCTCCACTGTGTTTCTCCATCACTTTTCTCAGCATCATGTGCAGGGAAACAAAAGTTTTGTGGGACTAAAAAAAAATTCAATTCCAACTTCTCATGAAAGAAAAAGACCCCACGAAGTTGGAATTGATTGGGTGGTTGTTTTTTTTAGTCCCACAAACTTTTGTTTCCCTACACATGATGGTGAGATGGATGGAGCTAGAAATGCGATGGAGCTAGAAATCAGGTAGGCAAAGAAATGCTTGGGGGAAGTGAGAGATCTGGGAGGGGGTGGAGGGTAAGCTCCATGATGCAGCAATGGTGAAACGGGCAACAGAGAGGGCATCTCTTCTCCCTGTTCCTCCTCCTACTTGAGAGAAGCGAGAGCATAGTGGTGGGTGGGGTAAGGTCTGTAGTGCAGCTATGACAAAATAGGCAATGGAGTAGCCCTCTCATCTCCCTGCTTCTTCTGAAATTGCTGTTCACTTCTTGCATTATCCCTAGTTTTGCAGCTTCATTTACTATTATTTTCATTTTAGAATAAAAAGGGATTCAAGTTGCAAAAATAATAGTTATATACTAAAGGGGCATTTCTCAGGATGCTGCATTGTCTGTTCAATGCAACCACATGGGATGATCACAGAACACAAACATATAAATTTGTAACTTCCCACGTTGTACTTTTCAGCCCGAGTCAATAATAGTATTTGCATAGTCCTTGGGGGAAAGGTATTTTGGGAGGGGGGGAAGTTTATTTCTTTATTGGAACCACTCATCATAAAAGAAGAACAAAAAAAACTGTTTTGTTCCCCATCCAATGGATTCAAAGCATCCCTAACCTTGTCTTTTCCTGCAAGATACAGGCCATGTACCAATAGCTTTGCCCTCCCCGCTTTCTTGTTTTGAATTTCTGTCCAAATGTAATTGGATTTTTTGGCTTGGAACCAAAGGTATCTAGGTTCAGATTGCCCCTTCTGAACCAGACAGGACATTTTATGGTGACATAGTTTTTTTTCAGATAAGTAATTGAGGGTACTTAGTTATGAGGAAGGTGATGTGTCTTTCAATAATAGAAATTAAAACAGTTTGCTTCACAATAAAAGAAGTAAAAGTATACAGAGAAAATTGAGATAAGAAAATGAAAAAAAAAAAACAAGAAATGATGCTACAAAAGTTTTTATTTTGTATTGTTGCTAAACATAATATTTCAAAAGCAGAAAAAAAATGAAGGGGCATAAAAGTGCATTTATCACATTTTTCTTACACCAATTAGTTGAACTCTGCCTTGTTTATCCTTACTTTAGATAGTAATTTATCAAATCAAAACACATGTAAAATTTGCAATCTTTATATTTTGGTCAACTGTGTGTTCAAAAAACAGGTGAATTTGTGGTATGGAATCATTTCTCAAATGAAACCGCTCAGTGAAACAGAATCTTTAATTGGCATTATATGTTTGGAAAATACAGCTGATGTGAAAATGCGAAATTTATATAATGTACTCTATATGTATAGTGTTTGCAATTCATAGCATTTATTTCTTAACCAAGCTAATAATTAATATTTCATAACTGGAAATAGTTCTTGAAATCCACTGTATTTATTATTAAACTCTTATTAATTTTGTTAATCAATGTGCTCATTGAACAATAGGGGGTTATGAATATTGACTTTATATCCAAGGTGCTCCCATATATGAAAAGAAAAATCTGTTTTTTGTTTTTTGTTTGTAAAGTAACTGTTAAGTAACTATAAACAGGCAGGTGCAAAAGTTATCCTCAGGGAACACAAACAATATTTCATAGGTTTTAGATATATAACATAAAAGATAGATGAGTCAGAAAATATGCTTGCAGAATGGCTGGGAATGGAGTTGCTCAAGCAGTTTATATAAATACAGATAGTCCTTTACTTACAATCATTTGCTTAGTAACCATTCAAAGTTATAGTAGTGCTGAAAAAAAAGTGAATTAAAAGCGGGCCAAGTTTCTTTCCATTTAGATTGTTATGGTCTTCCCTAACCATCTGAATTAACCCTAACCCCCACAATAGAATACTATCTATCTTGTCCTGCTTGATTATATTTTTTTTTGCTCTTTTAAAGTCGACTGGGAATAAAACTCCAAAATTTGTTCCTTATGCAATTGTTTATGTATCTGTTTGAAATGGATTATTTGAAAAAGTATTTGGATATATTAACCACTCTGTACTTTTAGAGCTAAGGAAAGAGAGGCTTGTTTTGTCTCATCAGTAGAGGAAATCATTTAAATGATGACACAAAATTATAATTTTGTTTTATTGATTTTTTTCACCATTTTAATAACATTAACAGTTATTTAGTCATACTTAGCTTTATTATATTGCCAAATAGATGTTGATAGCAGCCAAAACTCAATACACAGCAATATAGGCAGAACTAATCACAATTATTCTTATTCTTTCTGCTTAGACAGTCTTTTCCAACTTGGGTTCCCAACACAGCAACTTCCAGAAATTTTTTTTAACCAGTATTGACAATTGATAAAAACTGTGGAAGGCCAGTCATATCAAGAAGTTTATTTTACTTCATTATCAATCAATAACATTATTTTATGTTTGTTGTATTAAATACAACTAGGCAGCATTTTGGATTTGATTCCAAAAATCCAGAAACCAGAGTAGAAGTATGAATAAAACAGCTGTCTGTGAGTCTTTAAAATTATTATATTTGGGAGTGTGAATTATGAACTTCCACATTTAATTACCATTAAAAAGTAATGATCCAAAATCCAGGATCTTGCAAGTATTCAGCAAAACAAAGAAAAATTGGTGAAAAAAGACAGGTGATCAGAGAAACATTTTGCTACTTAGCATGTTTCATCTTTCTTACATGTGCTGGAATTAACATGGATATCAAGAAGCAATTGATATCACTTTTGAATTTTGGCTTAACAATTAAACATGAGTTCCTGAATTTTCTGTGCAAAAAAAAAAATCCTGTTGAACTTGAGACGGGAACAGAGCCTTATTTCAGTAAGAGAACATCATTCATAGTACTCTTTGATAAAAAAAACAATTAGCTTTGCATAATGTATTTGTTTTCCAGAACAAATATTACTATATTTCATTATTATCCTGAAAGATGATTTACAAAAATTGTTGTTTCTCAGATAGTTGAAAATGAATAATTATTTATACTCAACGATTTTTCAGTGAAGAATTCAAAAGATAAATAGCAGTGCATCAGAAAACTGGATACCATAACAGATTATCTAGCAAATTCAACATTTGCCAGGAAGCAATGTTTCATTTCTGGAACATTGCCTGTCTCAGCTTGATTTCCACAACTGCTAACCAAAACTGATGAAAGGTACCAGCAAAGGATTGTACTAGAAGGAACAATAATGCTAGCTGGCCTACTATACTCTGATAAATATAAATTAAAACTAGTAAATCTTTGAATGCTGTATGCTTACTTTTACTTTATGGATGCTTTTGAAAGGACATGCTCAGGGACATTCATTCAAATGAAAATTAAATACTGGAATCTAAGGATATAAATCTAAAGCAACTTCCTGAATTGGCATCAGTGAAGATAAAAACTACAGTGTTTCTCCAACAATATGTCACGCCCCCCCCCAATAGGAAGGCCCAGCAAGTTTTCTAGGCATGAGGTGAAATTAAGTCCCTCCCCCCAAATTTAGAAGGGGTGAATCCTCTGGGATAATGCTCTGGGAAGGGAAAGAGGGAGGGAGGAAGGGAAGAATGTTTTGGGGATTTGCCAGGAGAAATCCAGGAGGTGGATTTCCATCCTATTTCTGCCCTCCAAGGAGATGAAGGTGGGGAGTACATTTAACGGGGTGAATCCTCTTTTGGGGTGGAACCTTTGGGAGAATCCTCTGGTGAATCCTCCTTTGGGGTGGAACCTTTGGGAGAATCCTCTGGTGAATCCTCCTTTTGAGGTGAATCCTTTGGGAGAATCCTCTGGGAAGCTTGGTGCTAAGGGTCTGTAGGATGATTCCCTTTCTCTTCTGTTTGGATTGGAAGGTTTGCCTCTGCTCGAAGGGCAAAATGGATAGATGGTTCCCTTTTTAAAACTACCGGGAGGAGTAAGGAGGAAGCTGCCTGGCCAGTCTGTATTCTTAGAGAACTGATGGAGGGAATGAGAGTAAAGAAAACTTAAAGAGGGGGAAAAGGTCCAGGTGGGGGGGGGTTCAGGTGGCTGGAGCAAGAGGAGAGACCTGACTGTACAGGGGATGACACCATGACCTGAAGCTCTATGGTGGAAAGCAAAGCAAGTCGTGGGAGGAGAGTAACGATGGCATCACCCTCCGCTTCCACCCACTGAAGCCCAAAAGACTCACCAACTTGCAGGACATTGTTGATGCAGCTACCGTCAAGCAAAGTGATGCCCTTGCGGGAGGGCAGGTAGTTCTCATTGGCAGTGGAATCTGTCCCATTGCTGCTGCCATTGTTGTTGGAGATGGTGCTGGCGAGAGAGGCGCCAGCACCGGCAGGAACCATGGAAGCTACGGAGGCAGCTCCCCCACCCGAGAAGCGGATGAAATACTGCCAGCGGAGGAATGCGCTCGAACTGTTCCTCCACCCACTGGAAGGGCCACTTCTCCCCTACCACCATGCCTCAATGTCCAGCACAGACTCTGGCCTTTGCATCTTGCCCAATGGCAGCAGTCCGAATGCAGCATAAGCCATGGCGAGGGCAGAAGGGAAAGAGACGTCAACATAGGAAGCAGCAGTGGTGTAAAGTGCTGACGCCAAGGCTGATATCCACACCAACGCTGCCCGCCCGCTGACCCAGCCTTCAGCCAGCACCATACTCAGGTCTGCAGCAAAGGTGCTTGGTGGGGGTAGGAAGCCCTCCATGCTCTACAATGATAGGCTGTTAGGAGCGGTTGGGGGAGAGGCATGGCTGCTCCTGGGGTGCTCTAGGCAAGGGTGCGTGGAGGGAGAAATTAAGTCACCCCTCGAAAAGATGGCCTAGCTGTTTTTTTCGGGGGTCAAAAGAAAATAAGGCCCAGCCTTATTTTCTGAGAAACAGGGTATGTGCATGGAGAAGGGCCTGATACAACCTGAGGAAAAATTTAAGTTCCCCCATCCCAGCACGGTTATTCCAGGAAAGGTCAAGACCATATACTTACAGTGTGGTGAATAAAATGAAGCAGTGAAATGCAAGAGGAGCAACTTACATGTTGTTTGGTTTCATTATGCTTTCATTAGTGGATAAATACTTGGTATTAATAAATAATTTATTCCTACAAATGAATAGCTTATAAATTAGAAAATAAGGCTGATATGATAGATATTAAACTATTAAGATAGAACCAAGGCCCAAATCCTTATTCAGCAGGACATCTTGAACTGTCATTTTTGCTCTGCCTGAATTAACTATTGAGTATTTGTGATTACAAACAAAGATTTTTTTAAAAGAGGTAGAATAGAGGAGACTAGTCAATCGCATTTTATGTATGCATGAGACATAAAAATAATGTGTGTATATGCATATTTATTACTACTAAATATTTCTGATTTGTATTTTTAGAAGCATTATGATGTATTGGCTTGAGAAATGTACTGAATAAAATAGTATGTTTAAAATGAACTGAATAAAATAGTATGTTTTCTCTGATTTTGGATTAGTTAGGCAATCTCACTTCAGGTGTATTTATCAAAGATAATTCAAAACCTGACTTTGATGGTCTGAATCCATGGTTCCCCATATGTTTTATCCTAAATGAACTGAGCTGTTAGACTGAAATTATGTATTTGTAGTGTGTTGTTTGGGGATGAAACAGATGTGATAAGAACCAGGGAATAGACAGAATGATTATGTAAATATCAATGGTGGTATTCAATTTTTCCCCCTACTGATTCTGTGGGCTGGGCTTGGTGGGGGAAGGTCATGTAACTGAGTAGGCATGTCCAATTTGACATCACTCATGCCCACTCAGTCATATGACCCCCACCAAGCCATGCCCACAGAACCCAATAGGAAAAAAATGAATTTCTACCTATCTATCTATTTTCTGCCAAAGGCCTGGCCTAATTCTGCATGCCTGCCGCTCTCCCTTCACCAGACACATGTCACCCCATTTCCCTTCTTTCAGAGGCCCTGGCCCTTAATCTCATTCCTTCCTCCATGACTGCCTCTTTTATTGTCCCATGGCCATGACTTACCTTCCTCCCGCGGCTGGCTGCCAGGGAAGGCAAGCCAGAGCTGAGCCATTGTTGTCGCTGGACTTCCTGTCAGCCCACATCTCACCTGTGTCACGAGATGCCTGCAGTCACCGCGTGTTTTTGTTTTAATTTTTATTGGTTTTTAAGACAAACATAAACAAACAAAACATAAAAACATCAAGCCATCTTCCATATATATACATACAGTGTGTCGGTTGGTTTACAAATTGTCTTGTGCTTCCATTTCGTAGTCTTCAATTACAATTACATTGTATATATTCTCATATTTTCAATCAAATATTAAATACATTAATATCATTGTTAATCAATCATTTGACTATACTTTTATTCATTCATGTTTTATGAAATAATCCATATTTTACTTAATTTGTTTTATGACAGTCCATATTGTCATCTCAAATCTATCCTACAATCATTTTGTAGATATAATAAGAAAAGAATACATCTTTATATATTTATTATTTTCTAAGAATCTACATAATTCATTACCATGTTTTATTGTCTAACCATTGATAGAATAGATCCCAAATTTTATAAAATTGTTTATCATCTTGTTCTCTGATTTCAAATGTCAATCTACTCATTTCAGCACATTCCAATATTTTCTTAATGATTTCCTTATGTACTGGTATTTTCTCATTTTTCCAGTTTTTGGCAAATACAATCCTAGCCACTGTTAATACATTTACAATCAGGTATTTCAATTCTTTATTATATATTTCAGGTAAAATTCCCAATAAAAATATCTCTGGTTTCAAGTCTATATGCTTTTTTGTCATTTTTTCCAACCACGTGTGGATTTTAGTCCAATATTTTTTGGCATCCGCACAAGTCCACCACATATGGTAACATGAGCCAGGTGTCTGATGACATTTCCAACATTTTTCAGATTTATTCTTGAACATTCTTGCTATTCTTGTTGGGGGGAAATGCCACCTGTAAAACATCTTATATAAATTTTCTTTATATGCTGTTGACATTGTCATTGTATAATTTTGAGACCACAATTTTTGCCATTTCTCTAAATCAATCCCATATCCAAAATTCTTCCCCCAAGCAATCATAGTTTCTTTAACTTGTTCTTCTTCTAGTTTAATTTCTAATAAATATCCATACAATTTTTGAATCACCTTTTCATCAGTACCTGTCAAAATCTTATCTAAGTCAGTCAGTTTATCATAGAAACCTTCTGTTTTGGAATCTTTGTCATACCTTGAATGTATTTGCACATATTAAAACCAATTCAACTTTATACTTTGTTCCTCTATTTTTTGCATAGATTTAAGTTCACCCTTTTCATTCAATATTTCACCATATCTAACTGTTTGTTCCTTTTTCTATATTATAGGATAAGAAAATGCTTCAATAGTCGATAACCAGACTGGAATTTTCAAATAACATTGCCTTTTAGTCTTCTCCCAGTTTAACCACAGTCTCCCATATATAATGTCTTCTAAAATACCCCTTTGTTTTAGTTCCTTTATACCATAGAAAAGCATGCCACCCCAACAACACATGTCCTTCTAATTTCAACAATCTAGTATTTCTTAATGTTATCCATTCCTTAACCCACATCAAATTTGTAGCTTGGTAATACAACTCCCAATTAGGCAAACCAAATCCTCCTCTTATTCTGGCATCTTACAAAAGTTTTAACTTTATTCTCGCTTTCTTACCTTGCCATATACATTTCAACACAATTTTATTTAAATCTTCAAAATAATCTTTTCCAAGCCTAACTGGAATTGTTTGGAACAAATATAAAATTCTGGGTAGTATATTCATCTTGATTGTTGGATATTCTCCCTATTAATGACAGCTGTAAATTTTCCCATTTCGCCAAATCTTGCGCTATCTGCTGCTTAAGTTTGATATAATTATTCTGTTTAGTGTACTACATCTTGCTGTCAAATGTATCCCCAAGTACTTGATCTTATTCATGACCTGAATTTTCAATACAGCCGCCAGTTCTTCCTTTTGCCTTGATAGCATATTCTTTGTCAAGATCTTTGTTTTATTTATTTTCAAACCAGCCACCTTTCCATATATCTCTGTCTTTTTCTATCAATTTTGATGCTATTTCTAGTGGGTCTTCTAAAATGAAAACCAGATAATCTGCGAATGCTTGCAACTTAAATTCTTCCTTTTTCATTTTCATCCCTTTATATCCTTTTCTATTTTTCCACTTTTCCAAATCCATTGTCCCAATTTATAATACTTATCTTCTTTAATCATTACACATCTTGCCATTAGTTGGATTCAGGGGTGGGATTCTACTGGTTCTATCTGGTTCTATAGAACCCCTTATTAACTTTCTAAACAGTCCAGAGAACCAGTAGTTAGAAGCAATCTCCTTTTGTTTTTTTCTACCCTTATTACATTCTTGGCAGACAGCCTAGACTTACTGTCTCCGGAACTTTTGGAGCTTGGCTTTCTTAAAGGGAAGGGTTGTTTTAAGATTTTTACCCTGCTGTTGGAAGGAAATACTTCCCTGGACTATCAGCACTTTGAAGAAATAATTAAATAATGAAGCAAAGCTTTTAGTGACGGAACCAAGATGAGTGACATTCAGCAAGGCTTCTTGGCTAGCTAGAAAAATTGACAATCAAACATGAGTTTTCATACCCTTTCTGAGTTTTGGTCTAAAACTGGTTTTTGGTGAAGATTAATTCTGTGCTTGGTGACATTTAATCCTGTGTTTATTGATGGGATAATTTTCCCTATTCAGCTTCAACAAGCAACAACTACTGTTGTGATTTAATTATTTGTATTGTGTTTGAATTTTTTCTTGCCTCATGGTTTCTTTTTCTATCTGGGGAGGGGGTCTTTACTTACTGCATTAGTACTATCTTGCACTGTCCTTTTGGGGTGTACTTCCAAGAGGCAGGATGCAAGTTTGGCACTGATTTTGTTTACTACCTTTCTGGGGGCATGTGACCTTTCCTTAAATCTGGATGATTTCCTTAGCATATCTTGTGAGGTGAGACCGACCAGCTGGTATTTTAAAGTGTTCAAATGGATCTAAAGATTGCTTTTCCTAGGTGTGCTTTTTCTGGAGAGCTTAAATGATCTCTCTGCTAAAGGGTTTCACTTTTTGAGCAAGAGTTGGCTGCTTGATAATCATCACTGCATTTTAACTCTTTGCATTCCTCAAGGTGCTCTGGCAACCTGCCTGATTAGTAACTCCAGCTTATAGGTGTTAGGGCAGCTTTTTATAAATGAAGAAGCTTTTTGTATTTTTGTACAGGTAATCCTTGACTTACAACAGTTCATTTAGTGACCATTCAAAGTTACAATGGCACATTTTTCACACTTATAATTGTTGCAGCATCCCCACTGTCATGAAAGGCCAGGCAAGGAGAAGCACCCCTTGACATGAGTGATGTCAAGTTGGCCATGCCCACACAGGCACATGACCACCAAGCCACATCCACCAACTAAGCCACGCCCACATAACTGGTTGTTAAAAAAACTGAATCCCACCCCTGGTTGGATTCCTAAATATTTAACTTTCTTGATTATCTGTATGCCTATTTTCCTTGTTAGTTTTTTTTTCTATATGCCTGTAACATTTTTAACTATTATTTTGGTTTTTTTCTTTATTTATTTTCAGTTCTGCAACTTCATCATATTCTTCCATTTTCTAATTAGTTTAAATTCATTTTTTTGTGGATCTTCCAAGATAAAGACCAAATCATCTGCAAATGTCTGTAATTTATATTGTTCTTCTTTTTATTTCCATACATTTAATTCCTATGTCTTGTCTAATATTTGTATTTAGCACTTCCAATGTCAATATGAATAGTAAAGGATCCTTGTCTTGAGCCTTCTTTATGTTAAAATTTTCTGTCATATCTCCATTTACCATTACACTTGCTGTTTGTTTATGGTATATTGCCTTTATCATGTTAATAAATCTCTCACCAAAGTCCACAAATTTTAATTGTAACAACATAAATTGCCATTTTACATTATCAAATGCTTTCTGCGCATCTAAGAAGATCAACTCCATTTGTTTCCCAGGATGTGCTTCATAATATTCCAATGTATTTAAAATCATTCTCATATTGTTTTTAACCTATCTCTTAGGCAAGTAGCCATTTTGATCTGACTTTATAAATTCATTTAGAAACATTTTGTTCTGACCTAGGCTTCAGCATGAAGCCAACTCCTCATCCTGATAAACCTTTTATTTAATTTACAGCAAATTCCTCTCCAGAAAAGTCCCAGCCAACAGTCTTTCAAGATATTTCACAATTACATATCCTCCAGATGGTGGAGAGGAAGAAGTAGAAGTTGAGGAACCAGGAGCTGTTAATTTCCTACTCATTTTGAACAATTCAAAATCTTCAGGTTCTTCTAGACCTTAATCCAATTGTGAAATAACCAATTGCAGTTCCAAATAAAAATAGTAGGAAAAAAGAAGCCAAATAGTAATAATAATAAAAAAAGAAAAAAAATTCTTCAGATTCCTGTATACCTTAATCCTATCAATTGGTTAGATAACAGTAAAAATTTAAAAATGAAGGAAAAGACCATAAACACACACAAAAAAGAAAAAGTTGTAAAATCCTAAAAAAGGCGGAAAAGTGAAGAATAAAAAGCTAAAAAAAAGAAAGGAAAAATTCTTCAGGTTCTTCAACACCTTAATCCAATTAAGAGGTCTCAAATATAAAAGGATGCATAAGAGAAAAAAAAAGGCCAGAAAAATAAACCAAAACCAATATGGAAGGTAGATGGAAAGACAAAAATATCAGGAAGGGAGAGAGAGAAAAAGGCTACTCCCTTAAAAAGAAAAGGAAGGGAATCATTAATACTAAAGCTTTTCCTTTAAAATAAAAAGCAAGCATAGAAATCTAACTTCCAAAGACAAGAAAAAAAACAAAGACAAATTCCAAAGAGCCAAAAATCCAAATAGCTATTACAAAAAGTAAACTGATGAGGAGGGGTAGCGCAGCTTAGAAAAAATAAAAAGACTACACTGCACTTTGTTTAATTATCCAAGGCTCTTGTTATAACTCTCTTCTCCAAAGACTTATCACCTTTTCTTTTCCTATAAGCTTCAACACTAGACTTCAGATGTTGATAGAAACCCAGAAGAGCACCTGCAATAATACTCTCCCATGCTCTTCCCTCTATCTTATCAAACAGGCAATGTCCTTGAAAAGAAATCTCAGTTCTTTCTCAGCTTTGTCTAGTCAAAAGAGAAATAGAATATTTCCAAGCCTCTAGTTGGCAGTGTTACAAAGTTTCTTTTGCTTTCACTTTCCCCCTTCTTTTCCAAGCAAAATATAATAAGAATTAATTTTAAAAAAGAAAAAGACATTTAAAAAAAATAACTAAAAGGGAGTCTCTAGCCTAAAATATTATAAAGTCAAAAAGGAGAAAACGAAGAGATGAAAGAAGAGAAAAAAAAAACAGTCCAGTTTCAAAATATAAGATCATGTGTAGAAAATCCAGCAATGAGGAAAAAAATAAAAATATTACTTTGACATTCCTGTTTAAAATCTCTGCTTAATCACTTCTGTCATAACTTTTACAAATTCTTTCTTTTCCTTAGGGTGTCCTTTCAAATCTTAAAATAAAGAAAAAGTTCTCACCAAACAGGCACACTCTCTCTCTTTCCATTCCCTTTCATTTCGGAGCTGTCCCAACTTCAGCAGCTTTAATGGCTGCCTCTTTGCTGCTGCAAAAAGAGCTTCTCCTGGATCTACAAGGGACTTTGCGGTATCCCTGGGATCGACAGGATGCGGTCTTTACATTCACCATCTCTTCGGGACAGTTTAGATCCACTTGGACCATCCAGGAGCAAAGATGTTGGCAGCGATCTCAGACCTCCAAGATCGCATGTCGTATCGTCGCAACACCAGCTCCGCCCTCCTCCTGAAAATTTTCTTGTTTAGTTTGGTGCATGTATTCCTACCAAAAGTATTTGTTTATAGTTCATTGTTACCTCCATCATCAATATTCTCTCCTTTTCATCTGCAAAAATTTGTCTTGCTTTTATTGTTTCTTTAATATATATAATCACATCTCTTTTCTTTTGTTGTGCTAATGAGGAATATAATTTCCAAATTTTAGGATATTCAAATAATTTATTGTGTTGGTTTTTGATGTGGACTTCTTGGAGACAAATAAAATCTAATTTTAACTTTCCTAGTATTTTAAAAGTCCTTTTCCTTTTCATAGGATAATTCAATCTATTTATATTAATTGGCAGTAGTTTTGTTTCATCTTCCATAGTTTTACTTATAGAGATAGGTATTGTTGTTTTGGTCACTCTTATTTCTCTCTGTTCTTTTATCTTTGCACCTTCTGGTTCTGCTCTCTCCTTTAATTCTATTTCATCTTCTTTTTTATTTACATTTCTTCCTCCTCGTACTTCTTCTTGTTTCTTGTCATCTATCTCCTCTCTCCTTTTTTCCTCATTTGATCCAAATTGCTTATCATAATATTGCTCTGCTATCTCTATAGTATCCAATCTATGCCTTTGATTCATCCAGATCACTAGAATTCCTTCAGGTATCAGCCATATGTAATTTACTTCATGCTTAATTAATTGTCTTGTCAGAAATTGATATTGTTTTCTCGTGTCTCTTACTCTTCTAGGAACTGGTTTCAATGCTATTTTTTCTCTTTATATTTCAAAGGATTATCTCTTACTCTTTGAAGTATCTCTGTTCTTAGTGCCTTCTTGGTAAATCTCACATGTACCTCTCTAGGTAATTCATTTCTTGATGCATATCTTGTGTATACTCGACATATTTTATCCATCCAAGCAAACACCTCTTGCTTGTCCCCCTCCATGGCATCCGCTAACAATTCTGCCATTGTTTTCCCCTTTTTCTTCATCAATGTTCTGGAATCTCAAATAATATTTAGCTTTGTCCATCTCCAACATAATTACTGTTCTTTCAAGAATTTTATCTGCCTGTGTAAATTTATGATCCATCTCTCCCATTTTCTTCTCTGTTCTGATTTCTCTTCTATTTTCTGCATTTTTGTTCATTTTTCATTATTGTCTGCTGAATATGCTTCATTCTGTCATCCCTCTTTTCCATTTTATTGTCCATTTTTTCCATTCTTTCCTTCATATCTTTAAAATGTTTTGTTGTAGCTTCTTAAAATGTTTAGAGCATTAATTTATTAATTCTGCTTGCATTCTATTCATCATGTTCATTTTTTCCTGCTGCAACATGCCGTCCAAAGATCACTGACTCGCTTGACTAGATGCAGCTGATGCTGATGCTGATGAGGGTGCAGATGTATTTTTTTCTCCCTATTTTGCTTAAATTTGAGGTGCTAGTCATTTCAAGTAGTCTTAAGGTTTTTGAAATATTTAAAGAGAACAGTCAGCAATAACACAACAAACTTGCAGTGTTCCCTAAATCCCCCACCAACTTCCATCTAACAAATATTTTCACAGATCAAACCACCATCCAAGTCTCCAAACAGTTTCAACATTGTTATTATTGTAGTCCAAAAAAGAGTAAAGTTAAAAGAAATAGAAAAAAATAAAGTTCCTTATTAATCTTCAGGTTCTTCAAACCCTAATCCTTTCTTTTCTTGATTGATTTAATAAATTTAGTATATTTGTAATCCACTTAGGCCCACCAATCCCCAAAGTTCAACCACTCAAATTCATATATCACCCCAAAAAAGAAAAAGAGAAAAAAAGTTGAAACCAGGAGGAAAAAAGAAAGTTCATTGCTATTTCCAGCTTCTATTTACTTTCTTTGTTTAGTTTTAAATTCAAACAGCTACACTGTTTAAAATGTTACAGTGTTTCACTCTCTGTCTCTGCTGTCTGGTGTAAACAATTTGCTAGAGCAGATGTTATTGTAGCTAATAAGTTTATTTTCAATAGCTAAGGTCATGCTTTCAAAGTATTTTCATTACTTTCGCTTTTTTGCAGTTTTCTCCAGCAGGTGTCACTGTTGCTCTATTTCGCTCTTTCTCTTTTGTTAATTTAAATTGTATCCTCTGCTCCAAAGCTTTTTAAAAGTCCCAGAGGTCCAAATTTCATATTCCAGAAAGTTGCAATTTAGTCCATTTTGTATTTTAAATCCCCAATCCAACTTTCTAGCTTTTCAGTTTCTTCTCCCTTTTTAAAAGGATTTTCTTTTCCCTACTTCCAATTCTGTAACTAGTTCACAAGTTTGTTTGCCACTATTCTTGGGGGTGGAAAACAAATAATTCCATCTCCTCTTCTTTGAGTCCCACTTTCTCCCAGACTTTTTTTTAGGGGGTAAATTCCACAATAGGAGTTAGAAAAATCTAATCCAGATCAATCGTACTGTTCTTCAACTTCTATGTTTGTTGCATAGGTTGGCTTTCACAGCTCCAGTCAGGCACACAATGGCCATCTTTTTTTCCCCATTTTGGATTGACAGCTTCTTCGCATCAGACAAGGAGCATGGGGCTTCCTTGTGATCAGCAGAGTGTCCTCTCTGTCTTCATCACCCATCTAGGGTTATTTGGGTCCCTCAGAACCTCCTTGCAGGTCAAATTTGGTGTGATTTCATGGAGCCCCATGAAGATGCATCATATTGTGCATCAGCCCTACCTCCTTCCAGAAATTCCATATTGACTAGAAAAGCTAGAATATGGGGGAAATGCAGAGAAACTCCATAAAAACCTTGATTACAAAAATTGTTTCTTTCTTTTTTTTTTTTAAAAAAAAAAAGCACTCTAGGATCATATATTACTGACTATCCAATTTCTGGAGATTTCCCTTTGAGGAGTGAAGAATAAGAGTTTTGTCTTATACTAGATTATCCCCACAGAAACACACATCCAGGCTCATATTTATTAATTTTTCCTTTCTCAGCTACCAGAAGATTATTGCTCTTGATACAGAACAGAGTAATTTGTTTAATTGTACTTGAACACTCCAGTATATTGGATATATTTGTAAGCTCTCTAGCTTTTTTTAGACTTGCTCTCTGCAAACAGACATTTTATCTTTGAAATGGTTATAGAGTTTTAAAGTTCTAGTTTTTTATTTTAGATAATTAATGGAATGATAAATGTGAAGCTCACCCTTTTCTCTTTTCCATATTTTCCTACTCTTTCTGTTCCTTCTGTAGGAAAGCACATAGAAATCATATTTTTATAAACAAATTGTTTTCCTGTCAAGGGATATTAGAGTCAATATAAGTAATTACTGGTTTGGTTTAATTCACCTTTATAATGAATGGTACTGACTCCCTATTTTTTCTGGGCATCATTTTTAAAAATTGCTGTCTGCTATTTTTTATTCCCATATATATATACACAAGAGTATATGACTATACCTAGTATTATCATTTGGGGATGATGTAAGGTAAAAGGAAAAACCCATCAAGATGAGACTATATCATATGATTTCAGAAGCAGAAATTACTATATGGCTTTGTACTCTTATTTCAGGGCAACTTCAATTTGCATCTTGGAATGCTATTAATACTTAACTCTCGCCATTAACTGTTTTAACTTTGATGTGATTATGTCCATTCTTTCTTTAAAACAATAACAAGTGAACAATAACTATGGAAATAACACATTGCAATTGAAGAAGAGAAGAAAAAATAATTTACAATTTTCTAGAGAATGTGCCCCTTTCAAACTTAACTTTGTTAAGCTTATTAATGCTCAAGTATGAAAACACAATGCAATCATTGATATAATAAATAAAAATTACAGAAGCATAGTTGAGTAAACAATCCTGGAATACACATAGATTCCTATATGACTGTTTCCTTTAGGCTTTCTTCTTCCTCTTCCTATAATAATAAAAAAGCACTCTAAAGAGAAAGCATGTTTTCTATTGCAGATTTTCTTATCTACATAGACCACCAAGTCCCTTTCCTCATTACATATGTATTCTTCTTGGCAATGTTTATATTTACTAACTCAAGGAGCTCATAAATTTACTAACTCATGAAGCTGCTCAATGTAATCTTAAGACTGACAATGGGGATACTTTCCACCAATTGATTGAAGATAGTTTGAAAGTGATTTTAATATTAATTTTATTACAATGAAAAATATAAAAATTAATACAAGCTAACAAAACAAAATATAGTAGAGGAAAAAAGAAAAATATATAAATAATATAGTAAAGAAAAAGAAATAAATAGCTTCATCGCAAGTATTTTAGTAATTTATCACCTCTTAAACAGAAAAATGATCTATTTTCTCCATATCACATAGTTTTAAATCATTAAAGCTTCAAAATTTCAATCCTAATTAGAAAAAGTCCATTAAAGGAGATAATAATATCTATTTTATTCTTGATCAAATAAACGAACTTTGTATTTCTTCCTTTTATTTTTAACAATCTTGATCTTTTGTCCCTTCAACCAATGTGCCAGAATTCGATGGCTTTTTCATTTTTTCTTTGTCCCATCTCACAAGATTCTTCAAAGTTCAACCTCCTTAACAAGCCTCTTTTGTAAAGACAATATAGGAAAGTTATCCAGGTCATTGTTGTAGTTTTCTCTACCCTTCTTAATTAATAAGTTGTCATTGTTTCATCTGTATATTTACTGTAGCATCTTTTCCAAATCATTCTTGCAACATGTCATTTTTAAATCCAATTTTAGATCAGTTTCAGTCTTGTCTGATAAAACATATTCTTCTTCCATACTTTCTTTTAAAATAATCTATAATAGTAGACACCCTTAAAATTAACTTATAGGTCTATTGTTTCCAAATATTCTTCTATATTTCCATTACTAAAGAATTTTGCTCCATTTTGTATTGTAAATCAAATTTAAGTGTCCTTTTTTAATTATAATCTTTAATTTGTTCTGGCTTCCTCTAATATCCAATCAAAGCCTATCTTATTGTATTTTAAGAATTCAAAATAGCTGCATTTTCTCACAGGAAGAATTCTTATAATTAATTTTAAAATCTTACTTTAAATATATCTGCAGCCTTAATCCATTTGTATCTTTTCATAAACAACATTGCAATCACCATTTTACTGTTTATTCTAGAAGATTAAAGTTACATTCAAAACTTCTTTTTGCTAAGGATTGAAAGAAACTTACCTAGTCCTATAAAACTTGTCAACCCAAATCTCCTAAAAACTGAAGTAGTTAACAAACAATTCTGATAGCAATTAGAAGAGAAAATATACAAATTCAGTGTCCATAAAGGTGGTTTGAGCAAATATTGTTTTGCACTGACACTCAAAAATCTAAACCTGCCAGAAACCAGTATGCCAGACAGACCACTAGCATGCAAAACTTGCTGTGGCTGAAAAGCCCAACATTGTCGAATCCTCCTGCCCTTCCCCACTCCTGAGAAACCTGGTCTTCTCCATCTCTTCCCTTCTCTCCTGAGAGGTTTAGCCTTCTCTCTGCCACATTGGGCCTATGACAACTTATCTTTATCTTTCCCTGTGCCAGCCCACAGATGTGTTCAACCAATTTGAGACTCAGTTGCAAAGATTGCAAAACAGAGAGGCAATCTTACTCAAGACTGAGCTGGACCAAGAACTTTATTGGCTGACTTCTGTTCCTAGACAATTTTGAGAAAGATTACCCCAGTAGTCTTGATAGCTTAGAAACTGAATCTTTGAGGGGGGGGGGAAATGGACCCAGGCGTGATGGCACAGACAGAAAGCCAGTAGTTGTGAGGAACAGCCCAACTTTTTGAGAGTGGTGAAGGGAAGCAGAAGCTGCACATCACTCAGCCTGATCAGCTAAGGCCTTCTCAGCATAGAAGGAAGAGAGAAGGCGTGAGGCAGGGAGGTGATATGGGTGGTCCACACACCATAGGGCCCAGATGGCTAAGGACTTCTGGCACAGTGGGACAAAGAAAACACCAGTGGGGAGGAGAGAGAAGACCAGACTTTTTGGGAATAGTAGTGGGAAATGCAGGAAGCCTGCTGATTGCAGCACCTAGCTAGCTGAGGCCTTCCGTGTGTGGTAGGGCAGAGAGAAAGCCAGGCTTCTTCAGAGTAATAGGGCAGTGAAGGAAAAGGTGTGGTTTCTTGGGAGAGCTAGTGGGGATAGAAGGCCTGAGCACTGCTGAGTCTAACTGACTGAGGCCTTTTGGCCTGTGGCAGATTACTGCATAGATGCTTTCCAGGTGTGGTGGTACAGGGAGAAGGCCAGGCTTCTCAGAAGTGTTAAGAAGGAGGAAGGAAGGATCAGGTTTCTTGGGAATGATAGATGGGAGATCTAACTACAGTGCTGCCAACTCTCACGCAATCAGAGTGAGACTCACGCAATTCAACCAATTTTGACTGTCTCACTCTGATAAACGAAATCTCACGCTAAACCCCCAAAATGGAATGTACAAAAATAAATATATCTCTACATTCTCTGATATTCCGAATATTGATATGCCCAAGCCCAAAGTTTCGAGAAGTGAAGCCTCCGATCCTGGGCGGCTTCAAAGGGCGAACAGAGCATGCGCGAGAGGACGTTGCCCGCATTGATTTCTGTACCGGGGTGAGGAGAGAATTCCACGCTGCAGGAAGCGGTTGTTCGTTTCCGCTCTAGGATGTCACAACTCTCTAGGCTTATCCCTTGCGCTGCCCTCTGCTCTGGCAGGCGGAGATGAGAGAGACGAACTCTCTATCCCCCATGAAGTACGACTACAGGGCATCCCTGGGCCTTTCTCGAGAGCTGAGCTCCTCCGTGTCCCATCATCCCCTCCCCGCACCCGTCTGGTGTCAAGGCCGCTGGGATTGGGGCGCAAAGGCGCATCCCTCTCCGGCCTCCCTCTCGCAAGGGGAGCTGCCGTGGCTGGCCGGGACCACCAGGGGGCGCCCTCCGCAGGCGGCCTGCGAGCCTGAAGAAAGGGACTGAGCATGCGCATCTGCCTCTTGCGCGCCTCGGCTTCTCTCGCTCCCCAGCCTGATGGGAAGTCCCTGGAGAGGGAGGGGGAAGAGGGCTCCTTCCCGGGTACATTGTGTCCCTCCCCCCGCCCTTTGCACCTAGATATGCGCCCCCCCCAGCCTCCAAGAGGCTGCAAGAGGGTCTGGCAGGGAGGAGCCTCTCCAGGAAGAGGGTCCCGCCAGAGGGCAGGCTGGAGCGGGGCGGGGGGGCTCGCAAGGAGGGGGGGTTCCTGTCCCCTCCGAGCCCCAATCGCAGCCGGTGCAGGAGTTTCTCTCTTTTTAGGCTTCTTTCCCCACTTGATGCCAGGAACATTTGGATGCTCTTTGGGAGCCCCCGGGAAGGAATCTCGCCTTGAGGGGTCTCCCCACAAATGCCAAGCAAAAGGGGGGGAGTGGCCACTGTCCTCTCCTCTCCTCCCCCAGACAATCCAGGACTTCCCTGCAGGGGAGCAGCTGATGGCAGCATTGCTGGGGGTCCCATGCACAGACTGGGAGGGGGGTGTTTGGGGAGTGAAGGACACCAGCCTCCCCCCCCTTCTGTGTGTGTGTGTGTGTCCATCTGCCTGCCTGGCCCTTTCCGACCCTTCAGCTGGACTGTGAGGCTGGTGGGTCCAAGACTCAGCCTGGATCCCCCTCCCCTCCGCAGGTGGGAGGCCCAGAGGGTGGGAGAGGGCTGGGAAGGGCCGTTTCTGCCCAGCTCCAAGTCCGGGAACCCTGGCAAGGCCCCCTCCACCCCCGGGGCCATGTGAGGGAGGCTTCTGTGGCCCTGAAGAGGCAGCCTGGAGGGGCCGGATCCCAGGCACTTGGGACGCCCCTCTCAGCCAGGGACCCTGGAGGAGGAGGAGAGCCGGAGCAGCCCAAAGGGACGGAGCAGATGGGCAGAGGCCCAAGAATGTGGACCCTTTCCGGCCAAGAGAAAGGAGGGAAACCCCCCTTTGCAAAGCAGAGGAAGAACCAACCCAGCCAGGACTGGCTTTGGTGGAAGGCGGCTTATCTGGGGATTCCTCAGGCATGGTTAATTCAGTTAGATGGGACCTTTAACCTGAGTGTGCCTGTTGTTGTTTGTTAAGATGACTATGAAATTAGATCTCTGAAACTAAGATATTTGTACAGTCTTCCCTTATGACAATTTGAAGAGACTTTGAAAAATCCCACAATTGAAATTTGGCAAGGAATCCCATAGTGCCAAAAAGTATCACTTTGAAACAAGGATCTCCAAACTTGGCAACTTTAAGACTTTTGGACTTCAACTCCCAAAATTCCTCAGCCAGACATGCTGGGAGTCGAAGTTCACAGGTCTTAAAGTTTGGAGACTCCTTTACTTAGAACATGTAGTAAAAGGAAATTTTTAACTTTCAATCGATGAAACTCAGTTTCAAAAACTATGAAAGTTAAAGTCTTCTTCCTATGGATCTCAACACCTTGGAATTTATAGTGGTCTATAGTACATCACTAAGCTAATAAAGTCAGTTGAGGTAGAATACTGCAGTTACAAGTCAGGAACTTCAATTATTCATGGTCAGTGAACTGCATTATTAATATCTTACAAATCCGGTTCAAGTACATTGGTGCTGCTTGCATGTATGTATGTATGTATATGTCCAAATTATGACTAAAGTATGCATCAGATTGCACCATTTAAAATGTAAAATTGTCAAAGCTCCCTACCGTGGAAGGGGGGACACCCCCCTTCCACACCATCCCCCCCTCGGTCGCTCCGCTCCCTCGCAGTGTCTCACTCCGAACTATCACTCAAGGTTGGCAGCCCTGCTAACTAGCCGAGGCTTTTTGGACAATCATGTTTCCACATGCCGCTAGGCAGTTTCCCAAGGCCTCCCCATCTCTAAAGGCACCCCTTTGTGGTTGCTTAACAACCACAATGGGGAAAGCTCAAATTATGGTCATTGAACAATGCAGTCACACAGTTGTCTTGCTTAACAACCACAATAACTTACAATATCCAAGCTCAGTTGCAGTTATAAGTCACCTGTAAATCATCCCTCTGAAAGTTTTTCATATATCTCAAATTTCATATTCAACAGGAGCTGGATATAGTACTAATTTCTTTATAAATCTGGAAGGAAAATTTCAAAAGTTTCCCAAATGTCTAGAACTGAGGTGTAATTTGTAATAGGATGCAGGTATGTATACACAGCTATTTTTGCTTTTTAAACTTTTAAACTTTCAGATTGCTCATATAACATTTTCACTAATCCTTTAGAATTAAACACTGTGATTTTGTAAATATCATAATTCAAGATGCTCTTTGGTTGTTTGCTTGCAAACATTTCATTATCTAAACTAGGTAACATTATCATTGCTAAGTGATGACCAGTAACAACTTGAATCCAATAAACTGAATATCCAAGTTTCAAATGTTTAAATGTAAACTCAGAACTATAAACTGATTTCAGAGACAAATTTTGGAAGTATTGTTGCCTGATTCTGTGCAAGCTTGTGGCAGAAATTTGCACTATTAGAAAAAATAATGTCGCAAATCATTGGAAAAGGGGGAAACCTTAACACCGGATGAAGCTATCTGATATCTATGTATACACCTCCAAAACATTTTTATCATTTTCATTTTGCAATGTGCTTTGGTACCTGAAACTGGATTGTTATGACACCAATTTTAGTGACTGCTCTATTAATCAGCCCTAGGACCTAGTCACCAATATCACATGCACATTAAAAAGAAGCATCCTTCCAGCTGTGAACCTAATCTAGTGGTGAACTGTTGTTGCTGCATTCAACTATGAACTTATTGATACACACAGTCAAGATTCATCACCTAAAATTTATAATGTTTACATAAAAGAAAGTCTAATCTAGCAGCAATTGATAAATTTCATTAACAGCTTCTTTCTTCCTGTATAAAGCAAATAATAAAAGGAAAGCAGTAATTAAAATCAGTCTTCCAGAGTAACAAGTAATTTGTTAAGAGATAAATAGGAAACAATTCATTTCTACTTATAATAATGCAAGACCAATCTGTTCCTATACTCAGTCTCCAATTAGGGAGAAGTGAAAATCTGAATACTGATACCTAATTCTACTCTACATGAGTGCTTCAGGTGTTCTTTCAAGGGAGCCTTACTCTTCTTCCACTCAAGATTACTGCTAATGTAGCATTGTTGAAATCAAATCAAGGTTATTACAGTCAAAGACCAGAGACCAGGACAAATAAAAACAACAAAGAATATCCAGTTAAAATTTCTAGAACAAAGCAATAAATAAAATCTATATTAAAATCACAATTTGGCATTCAATCTCTTAGTTGCACATGGCCTAACTATTCAAAAATATCAATCCTTAAACTGTGAGTCCCATAGTCATTAATACTAAAATGCAAAAGGGGTTGCTACATTAGTTGTGTAAAATGGATTAATCAGTTTCTGACAAATCCCCATTGCTACATCACAGAATTTAGCCAGTAAATTTAGCCAGTAAATATAATCACTGTCTCTTCGTCCTTATGCAGCCACTGAAGATAAGCAGTGTTGGAATGGCTAGGATAGCTATCAATTTGGAGGATATGTTTTGATTTTTTTTTTTGAATATCTCTATAGAAAGAGCATTGAAGGAGTATGTATCCAACAGTCTCCACCTCTCGTGAGCCACAGGAGTAGAGTCTTTCAATCAATGGTATCTTTTTTTTTTTTTGAAAAAGATTTTATTAATTTTCTACAGACAAACAAAACAAACAAAACATAAAAACATCAACTCTCATATGTACATCAAGTGTGTCAGTTGGTTCATCATTTTTGTGCATTCATTCTGTAGTCTCAATTACAATTATGTTACATAACAACTCATATCATCAATCCAAACTTATGTATCCTAATATCACCAAAAAAAAAATTATTTTTGACTATATTTTTAATCATTCATGCTTTATGAGCTAACAATACCTTAAACCAATTTACTCTATAACAAATCCTATCATCATATCATATCAATCCTTAAAAAACCTTTTATAAATATAATGTCAAATAACAAAATAATAACAAAACATTCTAACATTCTAAATATTCTATTGTCGTATTTTATCATCTAACCATTTATAAAAAAGATCCCAAATTTCATAAAATTGTTTATCCTCTTGCTCTCTAATTTCGAATGTCAATCTGCTCATCTCAGCACATTCCAATATTTTCTTAATAATTTCTTCCTGTAATGGTATTTTCTCATTTTTCCAATTTTTAGCAAATACAATCCTAGCCGCTGTTAATACATTTACAATCAGGTATTTCAAATCTTTACTATATATATCAGGTAAAATTCCCAATAAGAAGATCTCCGGTTTCAAGTCTATATGTTTCTTTGTCATTTTTTCCAACCACATGTGAATTATAGTCCAATATTTTCTAGCATCCTCACAAGTCCACCACATATGGTAATACGAGCCGGGTATCTGATGACATTTCCAACATTTTTCAGATTTATTCTTGAACATTCTTGCTATTCTTGTCGGAGGAAAGTGCCACCTGTAAAACATCTTATACAAGTTTTCTTTATATGCTGTTGACATTGTCATTTTATAATTTTGAGACCACAATTTCTGCCATTTCTCTAAATCAATCCCATATCCAAAATTCTTCCCCCAAACAATCATAGTTTCTTTAACTTGTTCTTCCTCTAATTTAATTCCCAGTAAATAACCATATAGTTTTTTAATCACCTTCTCATCAGTACCCATCAACATCTTATCTAAATCAGTCTGTTTATCATAAAATCCCTCCTTTTTGGAATCTTCATCATACCTTGAATGTATTTGTGCATATGAAAACCAATTCATCTTTATACCTTGTTCCTCTAAGTTTTGGATTGATTTAAGTTCACCCTTTTCATCTAAAAGTTCCCCATATCTAACTGTTTGTTCCTTCTTATAAATTATAGGATAGGAAAATGCTTCAATGGTCGATAACCAAACTGGAATTTTCAAATAACATTGTCTTTTTATCTTCTCCCAATTCAACCACAAAGACTCCCGTACATAATGTCTTCTAAAATAACCCTGTGTTTTAGTTCCCTTATACCATAAAAAAGCATGCCAGCCCAGCAGCAAGTCATGCCCTTCTAATGTCAACAACCTATGTTTCCTTAATGTTATCCATTCTTTCACCCACATCAAACTTGCAGCTTGATAATACAATTCCCAATTAGGCAGGCCAAAACCTCCTCTAATTCTAGCATCTTGCAGAAGCTTTAGCTTTATTCTCGCTTTTTTACCTTGCCATATAAACTTCAACATAATTTTATTTAAATCTTCAAAATAGTCTTTTCCAAGCCTAATTGGTATTGCTTGAAACAAAAATAAAATTCTAGGTAGGATATTCATCTTAATTGTTGAAATTCTCCCTATTAATGACAATTGCAAGTTTTCCCACTTCTTCAAATCTGTAGTTATCTGTTGCTTAAGTTTAATATAATTATTCTCCTTTAATGTGCTACATCTTGTTGTCAAATATATCCCCAGATACTTAACCTTATTTGTAACTTGAATTTTCAAAAGGTCTGCCAGTTCTTCTCTCTGTCTCGATAGCATATTCTTTGTCAAGATCTTTGTTTTGTCTTTATTTATTTTCAAACCAGCCACCTCTCCATATGCCTCTATCCTTTCCAATAACTTTGGAGCTGTTTCTAGCGGATCTTCCAAAATAAAAGCTAAATCATCAGCAAAAGCTTAAATTCTTCCTTCTTAATTTTCATTCCTTTTATGTTTTTATCATCCCTAATATTTCTATTCAACACTTCCAAGGTCAACACAAATAGCAAAGGAGATAGAGGACATCCTTGTCTTGTGCCTTTCCTTATATTAATAAAATCTGTAAGTTCCCCCTCCATCATTACCCTTGCTGTCTGTTTATTATATATGGCTTCTATTGCTTGAATAAATTTTTTAGCAAAACCCATCTGCTCCAATAATAATAACATGAATCTCCAGTTCACGTTATCAAATGCTTTTTGAGCATCTAGGAATATCAAAGCCATTTGTTTTTCAGGATGAGCCTCATAGTATTCCAAAGTGTCCAAGATTACTCTCATATTGTCTCTAATTTGTCTCTTTGGCAGAAATCCATTTTGATCTGGGTGAATAAAATTATTTAAATATTTTTTAAGTCTTTCTGCTAAGATTGAAGCAAAAATTTTATAGTCTGCATTCAATAAGGAAATAGGTCTATAATTCTTAATTTGCAATGGGTCAGTCTCTTCCTTCGGTATAAGTGTAATATAAGCCTCTGACCATGTTTTAGGTATTATCTTTTTTAACATAACTTCATTCATAACTTCTAACAATGGAATGCTCAATGATTCTTGAAATGTTTTATAGAATTCTGCTGGAAGCCCATCTGGACCCGGTGCTTTCCCATTATTTTGTCTCTTAAATGCTTCATTTAGTTCCATCATTGTTATATTGCTTTCTAGCATTTCTTCAGTCTCTTTAGGTACCTTTGGTAAATTAGCTTCCTGTAAATACTGTTTGACTTTTTCTTCATCAATATTCTCTTGTTTATATAGTTGTCCATAAAAATCTCGAATAATTTCTTTTTTCTCCTTATTCCCATAACAAACTTGGCCTTGTTCGTCTATTAACTTCAATATTTTTCTTGATTCCTTCTCTTTTCTCAATTTATATGCTAGCCATCTACCTGGTTTATTTGCATCTTCAAAATAATTCTGTTTAGAGTTTCTAATTTTCTGTGCCAGTTCTTCTTTCTCTATTAATTCCATTTTATGTTTGATTACATCCAACTTCAATTTAATATCCTTTTTCTGTGGCATTTTCTGTAATTCTTTTTCAAGAGTTTTATACTCATCTTCCAAGGCCTTGGAAGCTTGCCTTTTCCTAATATTCTTTTTCCTTGTGTAATCTATTATCAAACCTCTAGCGTATGCCTTCATTGTATCCCACACATTCTGCGTTGAAGTATCTTCTTTTTTATTTTCTCTAAAAAAAAAAGCCAATTCCTTCTCCATCCATTGTATAAAATCTTTCTCCTTTAAAATAGTATTATTTAATGTCCATCTCGATCTTCTTTTTTGTCCTTTCCATTTAATTGTCATTGGGCTATGATCTGCCCAAGTACTTGTTTCAATACTTGTTTCTTTAATATTAGATATTAATTCTGTTGAGATCCAGACCATATCTAATCTGGACCATGATAAATGTCTATTTGAATAAAAAGTATATTGTTTAGTTTTAACATTTCTTTCTCTCCAAATATCTTTTAAAGTTAATTCATCTGTCATTTTAAAAAAAGACCTTGGGAGAGCCTTTCTATTTTGTTTTGTTGTTGTTGCTATATAGTCCAATTTATTATCCACAATTCCATTAAAATCTCCCATCATAATTATATTAACATAGTCCAATCCAATTATTTTCATGTGTAACTTTTTATAAAACTCTTTTTGTTTATCGTTCGGAGCATAAATTGCAATCAAGAGTATTTTTATATTATTGTCCATTATTTCTACCATTAATATTCTTCCATCTTCATCCGTATACATCAATTTTGCTGGAATAGCCTCTTTAATGTATAGAACCACTCCTCTTTTCTTACATTGAGTCAAAGAAGTAAATATTTTCCCCAATTTTGGCTGCAATAACAATTGTTCATGTTGTTTTTTAATGTGAACTTCTTGTAAACAAATTATATCAAATTTTAATTTCTCTAATTTATGAAAAGTTTTCCTTCTTTTAACAGCTGAATTAAGCCCATTTATATTCATTGTAATCAGTTTTTTTTCTTCCATGATTATGCTTTATATTTAGGTCTAACAGCTCTCGTGGATCTCACTTCACGCTGTTCTTTGCTATCAATCTGTCCCCCTGTTGCTCCTTTCTCTTTTTCAGTCTCCAGTTGTTCATCTTGAAACTCAATTAATGAAACCTCTTTCTCTGCTTCGTCTCTTCTTCCTCCGAAAAATTCTGCATGAAAAAGTTCTGCTTTCTCAATTGAATCAATTCTATATCTCTGCTCTTGCCACCTAAACATTAGTCCTTCTGGAATCAGCCATCTATAATTCACTTCGTTTTCCAGTAGTATTTTGGTCAGGAATCGATATTCTCTTCTCATCTCTCTCACTCTTCTGGGTATTTGTTTTAAAACCACAACTCTTTACCTTTGTATTTCAGTATTTTCTCTCTTACTACTTGTAATATTTGCATTTTAATAGATTTTTTGGTAAATCTAATATGGACTTCCTTGGGTAATTTATTTCTCATCGCATATCTTGTATAAACTCGATATATCTCATCTATTCCATCCATCATCTTTTCCTCTGTAATTTCCAAAGCATCTGCCAAAATTTCTATCATCATCGCTGCCAAATTTTCTCCTTTTTCCTCTTCTATATTTTGAAATCTAAGGTAAAATTCTGATCTTTCCATCTCCCACCTCAACATCCCACCTTTTTCTTGTTCAACCGCTGTTAGTCTACTGTCAATATTTCCAATCTTCTTCTCTCTTTGTTTTCCTTCTTCCTCGATTTTTTGGAATCTCTCCTCATACTTGACCATCATTTGTTTAATATTTTCCACTTTTTCATCTGTCTTCTCAATTCTTTGTTCAATGTTCTCTATCCTTTGTTCAATGGTGTCTGATTTTATCTTAAGATCTTGTATTCCTTGCATAATCATCTGTAAAATTACTTTTTCTTGTTCTTTATCTTGCTTTAACATTGTCTGAATTAAACGTTGTCCTCCAGCTGGTGGGGAAGCAGAGGTAGTAGCAGAGATGCCAGATGGTATTGGTTTCCTGCTCATTTCAATGCTTCCAAAGCTTCAAATTCTTCTTAACTTTTAATCCAACTGCTAGAGCAGCCAATTATAATCCAAAATGGAAAACTCCAACAGTAAAAGACACAAAACCAAAAAAGAAACAGGAAAAAAGGAAGAAGAAATATCTTCAGGTTCTTCTAAACCCTAATCCAATTACGAGATAGTCCACCATGAAAAAGGAAAAAATAAAAAGGCAAAAACAAACAAATCCAAAAATAATAATATAGCTTGAAAGCAAAGAAAAGAAAAAGCAAAAAGCAAAAAGAGAAAAGACAAAAAGTTCCTTCAAATTCTTCACACCTTAATCCACTTAAAAAATCTCAATAATCCAAAAAAAAAAACAAACAATAACAAAGTGGTAAATAGGAAAAGCAAAAAAGTCCCAACAAAAAAGAAAAAAAATAAAGAAGAAAAAAGAAAAAAAAAGAAAAAAACTCTGAGGCTTTTCCCTTTAAAATAAAAGGCAAAAATAAGAATATTACTAGAATTGAAATTAAAAAAAAAAAAAGGCTAGCGAGTGGGGTATATATAAGAGAGCACACTGCACTTTGTTATTTATCCAAGGCTCTTGTTATGACTCTCTTCTCCAACAGCTTCAAAGCCAAACCTCAAGTGTTATTGATAACAGTCCAGGAAAGCACCTGCAATAATATTTTGCTGTGCTTTCCCTCTATCTTATCACGTTAAAATGTCCTTGAGAAGATGTCTTTTTGCAATTCTCTCCAATTCAAATAGAATACTTTCAAGCCTCTAGTTGGCAGTGTTGCAAAGTTTCTTAATGCTCTTTCTCCCCCCCAACCGGAAAAGAGGAATAATATATACAGAAAAAAAAAAGAAAAATAGCCAAAGGAAGCCTCTATCCTAAAAAAATTAAAAAATCAAAGGGAGCCTAAAAGTATATATAAAAGAAAATTCAATCCGGTTACCTAAGTCACAATAAAATCTTTCCCAAAGAATATAGAGAAAAGAGAAAAAAAAAACACCCCAAACCTCAATTTGACAGCACTTTAAAAACGCCGCTCAAACAATTTCAATCAAAAAAAAAAATCTCACAGCTTCCTCCTCTCTTCAGAATGAACTTTCCAACCTCAGCGAATTTTCCACACTAAAAAGTTTTTCTCACCCAGCCGACACACTTCAATCCAATCACTTTCTTTCCGGAGCTGTCCCGACTTCAGCAGCTATGGAGGCTGCCTCTCCGCCGCCAGCAAAAGGGCTTCTTCCGAATCTAACCAAAGATTTTGCGATGTCTCTGGGATCCTGGAACAGTGCCCTTCACGATCACCGTCTCTCCGGGACGATTTAGGTCCGTTAGGACCGACCAGGGGCGAAAATATCAGCTGCGATCTCAGAGCCTCGAGATCGCAGCTGTATCGCCGGAACGAAGCTCCGCCTTCTCCCCAATCAATGGTATCTTTTTATATTTGTCACAAAGGATGGCTGATGAAAGCACATGGCACCATGCATACAAAAATACTTTCTGATGGTTCACTGCTTCCAACTGGCTAAGATAACTGGCAGGAGTAACAATATATCATAGAATTTGGAGCCAGAAACAATGGAGCTTTCCCCAACTCCACTTGACTCTCAATGTCCCTCTACCCTTTGTCACAAGGTTTATTTTGCTTGGTTGCAGTCCAACTTGAGTATTGAGCCTGGGGAAAAGCCTAGTTTGGCAAGTTTGGACTCAATGGCAATGATCCATGAAGAAGAGAATGGGCGTTGGTGCTTACCTGACATGCCCTTACCTGACATGCATCCAGAGTGGGAGGTGCTCCAGTCTTCATTCTTACAGGCTGAGCTATAATTGAGGAACGCTCCTCCTCCTCCACGTGACTCCTCCATGCGTTCCCCAGTTTTACGAAGACGAGAAGACAACAACTATCCTCTTATCTTAACTATTATACAAGTCTCAACTATAAACTATAGACATCATTGGCCGAAACAGGATTCCCCACCAGACGGACCAATTAGGGTGGGGCTGGATGCTCTACACAGCTCAACGAGAAAGGGAGTGTCAGGTAAGCACCAATGCCCATTCTCCATAGAGCTGCTGCGAGCATCCAGAGTGGGACATACCAAAGCATGGCCTGTCTTACGGGAGGGACTCTGTCTGGTCCGGAATCACCTCTGGTTCTCTCACCACCTGTTGAAGGACTCACCTGCCAAAGGATGCTTCTGCTGAAGCGTAAACATCGATCTTATAGTGGCGTATAAAGGGAGACGGAGACGCCCAGATGGCTGCTCGGCAGATATCCTGAATCGATGCCTGAGTAGCCCAGGCTGCCGAGGTAGCTGCACTCCTTGTAGAGTGAGCAGTTATCCCACTAGGAACTGGAAGGGCCTGAGCCAAATAGGCCTTGGATATGGTAGCTCTAATCCAGCGGCCAACAGTAGACGGGGATACTTTGCAACCCAGCGTCTTTGGCTGAAATGACAGGAACAAAATTCTGACTTCCTGATAGACTGTGTACGATAGATGTAGATACGAAGTGCCCTTCGGACATCGAGAGTGTGCCACTGCCTTTCCCTTTCTCGAGAAGGCTTGGGACAAAAATTAGGCAGAACCAATTCCTGTGAACTGTGAAATGCCGAGTTGATTTTTGGCATAAAGGAAGGGTCATTTCACAGAACAACCCGATCAGTGTGGAAAATACATAGATCCTTTCTAACGGATAGAGCTGCTATTTCAGATATCCAATGAGCCAATATTACTGCCACAAGAAACACCACTTTAAACGTGAGAACTGAAGTGGCACCTCCCTGAGAGGCTCGAAGGGAGGTTTGGTCAGCGCCCTAAGAACCTTATTAAGATCCCAAGTCGGGTATCTGTGAATCACTGGGGGGCACAGATTGAAAGCCTCTCTAAGGAATGCTCGAATGCGAGGGTGGTGGGAAAGTGAGCCAGAAGAGCTGCCAGCGACCACAGTTGATAGAGCTGCGACCTGCCTCCTCAGAGTATTGGGGGAGAGGCCCCTATCCAGCCCGTCTTGTAGGAAGGCCAGGATTTGTGCAATTGAAGGAAAAAGTGGATTGATGGAGAACTTATGGCACCACTTACAAAAGATGCTCCAGGTTGCATTATAAATGCGGGTAGTCAAAGGCCGCCTTGCTGCCAGGATGGTATTGATGACCTGGACTGACAGGCCCTCATTTTTCAGCCGTTCCCGCTCAACCTCCAGATGGCTAACTGAAGCCACTGTGGATCTGGATGCTGAAGAGATCCCTGGGACAGTGAGATCCAGTCTGGCAGAATCCTCCACGGGGGGGCCATTGACAGATTGCAAAGATCTGCAAACCATGGTCTCCTGGGCCAATATGGAGCCACCAGAAGAACTTCCGCCCTCCTGAGGATCAACCTCTGAATCACCTTGGGAATCAGCAGGAGGGGGGGGGAGTGTATAGAAGCCCCGTGGGCCAGGGGCAATGCAGGGCATCATGGTTCTCTTCCCCCTTGGTGGGGTAACGTGAGAAGAATCTCGGTGTCTAGGCATTGAGTGGGGATGCAAACAGATCCATCAGGGATTGACCAAATATCGCTGATGCTTCTTTGAACAAGGAGGGGTGTAGGCGCCATTCTGATTGGTCCAGATTGGCCCTGCTCAGCCAGTCTGCTTGGACGTTTGAGACCCTGAGATGTGTTCCGCCCTGATGGACAAGAGATTGACCTCTGCCCATCGACAGAGCCCCTCGGCCTCCCTCATGAGGCGGATGGAATGAGCGCCTCCTTGACGGTTGATGTGGACCTTGGTTGTAGTGTTGTCTGTTAGGACTAAGAATGTAGCGCCTTCGCACTTGAGCGAGGAAGGCACATAGGGCCAGGTATACTGTGTGGAGCTCCAGCCAGTTGATGCTGCAGCATCGTTCGGTTGCTGACCAAGTTCCCTGAGCTGAAAGTGACTGCATGTGGGCCCCCCATCCGTATAGGCTGGCGTCTGTTGTGAGAGTGACCCTTTGAGGCTCCTTGAAAAGATGCCCTTTGTTGGTAGCGGGTCGGGTCCACCATAGGAGGGAGGCGAGAACTCTTGGAGGAACCCTCACCACGAGTCCTGAATTGCTCCTTCCGGAACGCTGATAAGGCAGGAGGAACCACTGCAGGGATCTGGAATGTAAGCGAGCCCAGGGAATAATAGATATACATGAAACTAATTTCCCAAGTAATTTAGATAGGTCCTTTTTTGCCCATCTAATGGCTCTGATCGATTTCTGGATACTGCTGAACCTTTCAGGGGAAACGAAGACCGTCTCTTCAACTGAGTCAATCACTGCCCCTAAGTGAGCTATTCTGGTGGAAGGGCTAAGCTGACTCTTCTCCCAGTTTACGAGGAAACCGTGAGCCTGAAGCACCGAGAGGGTGGTCTTAGTGTCACTCTCGGCTTGATGTCGGGTAGGGGCTAGGATGAGGATGTTGTCAAGGTAGCAGTGAATGCATATAGGGAAGTGTCTGAGGTGAGCTGCTAGAGCTGCCAACACCTTGGTGAAGGTCCTCGGGGCCAAGACCAGACCAAATGGAAGGGCCATGTATTGAAAATGTTGACCGTTATAGCAAAATCTCAAATATTTGAAACAGGAGGGATGAATGGGGATGTGAAGATATGCCTCAGTGAGACCAATGGATGTGAGCCAGTCTCCCTTTCTGGTGCCCTGCCAAATGGACTGAAGTGTATGCATTTTGAACTTATGATAGGAAATGTAGCGGTTAAGCCTCTTCAAGTCTAAAATGGGCCTCCAACCCCCGGAGTGTTTGGGAACCAAGAAGAGGAGGGAGTAAAACCCCCCTCCTCGCTGCAAAAAGGGTACAGGCTGTATGGCCTTGATTTCAGAGAGGTGTGTAATAGCGGCTTCTATGAGAGTGCACTTATTACAGTCTCTGGAAAGAGGAGAAACCATGAAGTGCTCTGGGGGGGACGACTGAAACTGGAGAGAAAGGCCAAATTTTACACTATCCCTAACCCAGAAATCCAAAGTGGATGATTCCCACTGGTCAGCAAAATACTTGAGGCGGCCGCCAATGGGATAAGTGGCTGTTTGCCTAACTGGGACGGTGGGACGCTTTATTACCTGCACCCCGGAAGGGCCTCCTGTAGCTGCCCCCCTCCTGTTCCTGTCTCCCGTGTCACCCCGGTCCTAATAGGCCGATCAAAATGTCGGGGAGCTCTGATATCTGGGGGTGAAGGATGTCTGAAAAGATGTACAAAAGGAGCCCCTCCAAAAGGACTGGGACCCTCTAGACTCTTGCCTGCGAAAAAGGGATGGGAGGAACTTCTTTTTATTCCGGCTCTCCATTAACAATGGCTCTGGCGCCGGGCCAAACAATTTGCCTCCTGAGATGGGAGCGGAGGCCAATTTAGCCTTATTCTTTTTGAAAAAAAAACAAATTTTATTAATTTTACAAAAACAGTGCACAAACAATCAAGGTATAACAGCTTACAAATTCTTTTCTAAAAGAAAAATAATAATAATTAAAGAAGAAACCCGATAGAATATACAAAATGATTCCAAATTATAATATCAATATTTACGTTATCTATTTAACTTCATATCTTATCCCAACTTCTCCTTTTCATTCTAATTATCCAAGTTATTTCTTGCTAATTAATTTTTTTTTTTTTTGGTAAAAGTTTTATTGATTTTAACAACAAACAAAAAACATATAAGACATAAAACATGACATAAAAAAAATAAAAAATAAAAAAAATTATAACATTCTTCATAAATTTACAGTGTATCGGTTGGTTTACCACTCCCTTTTGTGCATCCATTTCATAGTCATCAGAATAATTATATTACATAATAACTCACATTATCAATCATCAATAAAATATCCCGTCATTATTGAACAATCATTTGACTATAATTTTACTAATTCATACTTAAGCGAGATAACTGTAATTAAGTTAAATTATTTTATGACAAATCATGAAATCATACCAAATCTATCTTAATAAAATATTCTTAAAAATTATCAAAACCAAGAAAAATTATATATTCATTATTTCCTAAATTTCTAAATATTCTATTATCATATTGTATTATCTAACCATTGATAAAAAAGATCCCAAACTTCATAAAATTGTTAACTTCTTGTTCTCTAATTTCAAATGTCAATCTACTCATTTCAGCACATTCCAATATTTTCTTAATAATTTCTTCCTCTAATGGTATTTTCTCACTCTTCCAATGTTTAGCAAATACAATCCTAGCTGCTGTTAATACATTTACAATCAGATACTTTAAATTTTTATTATATATATCAGGTACGATTCCCAATAAAAAAAACCTCTGGTTTCAAATCTATGTGTTTCTTTATCATTTTTTCCAGCCATATGCGAATTCTAGTCCAATATTTCCTGGCCTCCTCACAAGTCCACCACATATGGTAATATGAGCCAGGTATCTGATGACATTTCCAGCACTTTTCAGATTTATTCTTGAACATTCTTGCTATTCTTGTCGGGGGAAAATGCTACCTGTAAAACATCTTATACAAATTTTCTTTATATGCTGTTGACATTGTCATTTTATAATTTTGTGACCACAATTTTTGCCATTTCTCTAAATCAATCCCATATCCAAAATTCTTCCCCCAAGCAATCATTGTTTCTTTAAGTTGTCCTTCCTCTAATTTAATTTCCAACAAATAACTATATAGTTTTTTAATCACTTTTTCATCAGTACCTGTCAAAATCCTATCTAAGTCAGTCAATTTATCATAAAATCCTTCTGTTTTATAATCTTTAACATACCTTGCATGTATTTGCGCATATGAAAACCAATTCATCTTTATACCTTGTTCTTCTAAATTTTGCATCGTTTTAAGTTCACCCTTTTCATCCAATATTTTCCCATAATTGGGAGTTGTATTATCAAGCTGCAAACTTAATGTGGGTTAAAGAATGGATAATGTTAAGAAAGACTAGATTGTTGACATTAGAAGGTCATGATTTATTATTGGGTTGGCATGCTTTTTTATGGTATAAGGGAACTAAATCACAGGGTTATTTTAGAAGGCATTATATACGGGAATTGTTATGGTTGAATTGGGAGAAAATTAAGAAACAATGTTATTTGAAAATTCCAGTTTGGTTATCAACTATTGAAGCTTTTTCGTATCCTATAACTTATCAGAAGGAACAAACAGTTAGATATAGGAAAATCTTGCTAATTAAAATTTTATTGCCTTTTATCAACATACAAAACACAGAACATAGAAAACAAAACAAAACCTAAAACATATTTTCTGAAGGCTGTTTGATCCCGAGTTAACACTCTTCACACAGACAAAATTCACACATCATATTCACTTTATATATCCTTCCATATCTTATTACCATTTTCAATATCATTCTTTGTCTGTTCTATTTCCAGCTATCCATTCATCTTTTTTCTTTTACTATACTTCTCCTATACACTAATTGGAGTGACGCCTTTAACTCATTACCCTAACTTAAAAGTACTTCATATAACACTTAATTTATCTTGGGATTCTGTTTAGTACATTCTAAAATTACACAATAAATTTTATAAGAAAGGTCAATAACTAAAGAAAAAACCTATATAACCACTATCCATATCATTTAAAAAGAAAAAAAAATTAATCATATATATTAATACACATTTATATTCTACTCTAGATACACATATAAAAACACAATCTTATGTACCTTCCAGAACCCCCCCCCCTTTTTTTCCCCAATTAGATTCACCCATTGTCTCTAAATAAGTTTTTTTTCTTTAAATCTTGCTTCCCACCATTGAGTCTTCTCCTCCCCCCTTTTCTCTCTTGTTTATTCTTCTCCTTGCCCTTTTTACCCCTTTGTCTCTCCTCCTCCCTTTTCTTACTCCCTTTACGTTGCTTTCTAACCTTGCATCCACCTTTCCTCTCATTTTTCTCTTTTTTGGTTGTTTTTTCAAACCTTAAAATCCCCTTTTTCTTATCCTCTTTCTCCTCTTCCCCGGAAAAAACCCATTGTTAATCAAAGATGGCTTCTTCTTCCTCTTCTTCTTTGTCCCAGCCATTCTGCTGCATTGTCAACTTTTCATAAGTGCATAATGCCATTTCTAAAAATTGAAATAGAGTACCCAAAGTATCTTTTCCATCTTGTTCTTCCTTTTTATATTCTTGATATTCAGTCTTTAGTTCATCCACAAGCGATGCCATCATGAAAAGAGAAACTTTTCCCAAAACAAACACCCAAGTATTTTTAATCAAAAATAATCCAAAAAAAGCTCCAAAAATTAATACTTTTCTTCCTTCTTCTATTTCTCTTTCTGGAGTTACTGTTTAATCAAAGAGGTCCAATTACCATATACCTTTCTTTGGGATTCTAGGCAATCTCCTCCTTTTTCAGCTTCTGCTCCATTTTTTTTCCTCTCCCTTCCCACTTACAACAACAATTTTTTTTAAATGATCAGAAATCCATACCTCCAATAAGGGTTTCCGATTTCTTAAATTGTTACGGCCAATGTCCAAAGAGTCTCCTGTCCCTTGGCTTCAACTTTCAAAATAATTCACCTTCAGTGCCTAAATAAATTTCAAATCTTCATCTGCTGTTTCTATGGGGTGGGAGAGTGAAGAAAAAAAAAGTTCCCTTTAACAGCTTTCTCTGCCGCTTTCCATCTTCTTAGGGATACAATGTATCCTCCAGCAATTCAGACAGTTCAGTTCCAGAGAGTTTAAAAGATGTTAATTGACCCAGCTCAGCCAGCACTTTCACTTTTCTTGCTTCCTCCAGCACAATCTTACCCGGTTGCAGGCTTCTTCGTGGTGGCCATTACTGACTGCCGCTCCACCACCTCAGGAAAAAGGGTTTTTTTCGGACAAGGAGGGGGTCTGCGACCCCCCCAACCCCCTGTCTGGCTCCTCTCTCTCTTCGGCTGCCTCTAGAGGGCAGCCATATCCCCCTGACACATTTGGATCGGGGGCACCTCGGCAGCAAGTGCAGTAGGAATCGCGAACAGTCGCGAATTCCTGCTGCCACCGAAATCACGTGGAACCGGAAAACCCAATTTAGCCTTATTCTTAATGTCGGCCTGCCAGTGTCTAAGCCAAAGCAATTGTCGGGCAGTAACGTGCGATGAGATGGCCTGAGAAGAAAATTTCACAGAGTGAAAAGTAGCGTCGGCCGCAAATTCCACTGCGGCTGTGAGCTTGGCAATGTCCTGATGGGCCCTGGTGTTTGATGGGGGGAATGCTGTTTCAATTGCCTAAGCCATCTGATGGAAGATCGAGTGAAGAAAGATGTGGCCATGGCAAATCGAATGGCCCAAGCATCCGATTGGTGCGCCTGCCATAGCGCCATCTCTGCCCGCTTGTCCTCTGGCTTCAGTGCCTCCAGAGCAACAGTGGGGTTAGAGGATGATGCTAATCTCACTATGGGGTCGTCCACCTTGGGAGTGTTCAACATGACAGAGAATTCCGTATCGAGATTAAACAATCTCTTGTCCTGGCTGGAAGGGGCGGGGGGTGAGCCCGAAGAGGCCAATTGTCTCGCTACTAAGTCAGAGAAGATTGGCGAAGTAGGAATGACCTCGGTTTCTACTACTGGTTGTTTGAATATAGAGTCTTCTGGGCCCCCCGGGGTCGCTGGGGATGGATCAGAGGGTGACTGGGAAGTCAAGCCCGAAATATTCTTTGCCTTAAATAGCAAGGACTTAAACAAATGAGGTTTAAACAGGCCTACAAAGGCAGGTTGGTCAGGAGGAATGCCTTCATCCTCTGACATCTCTCCTTCCATAGGATCTATTTCGAAAAAGGGTTTGGAATAATGTAGGGACCCCCTACCTGACCCTTCCTCTTTCCTGAAGGGTTCAAATCCCATCTCCTCCTCTTCCTGAGCCTCCTCCCCTTCCAGGAAGGGAGGCTCCATTTGGGAAAGTACCTGACCGTGTTGCGACTCCAGCCTGGAGAGGGATCTTCTGGAAACAGATTCGACCTCGTGCGCCATCATTTGTGAACCTGGCCTGGACAGCTGTTGGATACCTTCCGCTATTCCTTGATGGATAGCCAGCTGCATCCATTCTCTAATACTGTCCGGAATGATGGATGTGGATGGGCTTTCTGGGTGTAGGCCCGCAGCGGTTGGTGTGAATGTCACTTCAGGTGCTTGAGAGGCCTGGCGACTCCGGGCAGGAGAACTGCACCTGGAAAGAGAAGGTTCTGGTGGGGGGGTTGTGTAGAGGTAGAGGGGGTGGGAAGAGAAAGGGTGACAGAATGCGAGTCTTTGGACCGTTTGTCAAACTCCTCCAAGGCCTTATGGCACCTTAAGGTGTCCTTCTGAGAGGCTTTGGATGATTCCTTGTCCCATTTGTGCAAATGGTGTGTCTTTGACTTAGCCTTCAAGGAAGGACTGCTGGGATTGTCCTCTGCCATGACAAAAAAGCAAGAATAAGGAAAGATATTAGACAAAAAAGGCGGTTGGCATGCCTGGGAGTTCAACCTACAATGCAGGCCAGTTGTCCTAAAGTTGGGCCGCATCCCCCTTTTGGAAAACATTTTTTGTTTTAATTTAATTTGTTTATTTATTATTATTATTATTATTATTATTATTATTATTATTATTATTATTATTATTTGAGGGAGGAACCCAAAGGGTCAAATGAATTCAAAAAGAAAAATCCAACAAATTGCTCTTTTCAATCAGGTAACAAAAAAACTAAGGATTATTTCTGGTTATCCAATAGACCAAATGAACGCTGAGGCCAGGAAATTAAATAACAACAAAGGCAAAAAATTTTGAGAAGGCCTCCTGAGGCAGCCTCCCAAGCAAAATGGGAAGTTGGTGCCTGTGCCTCTGAGTGAGCTGCGGAAAAATAGCCAAAGAAACTACTGGAAAAGGGGGCAACAGGGCACAGAACCACACTACCCTCTTAAGTAAATAGGCACCATACGGCCTGCCGGTCCCGCTATAGGCCTTTAGAAACGTCGCAGCAAGATCATGCAAGAGGTAGAAATTTCAAAATGGTGGCTGGCCACGAGGCACGCCCAAAATGGCCGCCGGCTCCGGCGCGAAGAGCTCAGAGGCACACCGGTCCCATAAAACAACAAAAAAGCCAAGCCAGGTACAGACGAAGGCGAGGGACCATAAGAAGAAGCTTCCCTTCTTCTAAGGCGTTCATGGGGGGGGAGGCACAATGGAGCACTACAGCAAGCGCAAACAGAAGCTGCTGCTTAGATGCAGCATGGCTTGAAAATGGCAGAGGTAAAAGGAGGGGGGTGCGGGGGCAAAGGCTCTAAATCCTGTATCTCCCCCCTGAGGGGTGAAAAAAAATCACTCCCTGCTAAATTTGGGACGAACCAAATGCGTAGGAATCAAAGAAGGAAAAGGAGAGATCGAACCTGAAACTGCAGAGAGAAAGAAACCTGGATCGGCCAAGGAGTAACTGATCAAGCTGCCTGTCTCTAGCGAGGCTGAGCTAAAACTGGGGAACGCATGGAGGAGGCACATGGAGGAGGAGGAGCATTCCTCAATTATAGCTCAGCCTGTAAGAGTGAAGACTGGAGCACCTCCCACTCTGGATGCTCGCAGCAGCTCTATGGAGAATTTATCTTGGAGGATTAATGGAGCAAAGGCTTGTAGGAAGAAATTAAGCTATAGCCAAAGATTTAAAGAAGTTATGCAGATTCTTGCTTCGACTTTTATCAATCTTGTCTCTAGCCACAGAAGTGCATTTAAGACACCATGCTGCTGTCAGCGTTCCAGGAATTACAACCATTGCAAATCAGAGCTTTGAGACAATTCAATTCCTCAAAGAACAATTTTTATTGGAAATACCATCCTGGTACAAAATGGTGAAAAGCCAGTTCTGAATCTTCCCGGACTTTTCACAACCTTAAAAGAAAAAGTTTCCAGTCTTCTAAAAATAATAAATCACATTATTTTTTATTGTACAATTTTCTTGGTTATGTATAAAATTTCTATATTCACAATAACAGTATACCATCTGGGTGCAATCTCTATTGAATACAGATAGTAAATCTTATACACACAATAGTTGTAACTATTATTCTCAATTCCTATTTCATCTTCATCTTCACTTATCCTTGTTAAAAATGTTGTGTTATTTGATTAGGCCCTCTGTTCAATTTTATCTATAATCCATTTGTAATATCAAACATTATGAACATCAAGTAAACATCACATTTATAACTATTAACCTCCAAATAATCATAAGGTTTACTTATCTTAATTATTCAATATTCATTATTCAATTACATATTACTTCATCTTTGTTTACATATCCAGATTTCTGACTTCTGCTGCTATTTCTACCCATTAATAGAATAGTTCCCAAATTAAAAAAGTAATCTTTTCCCATTTCTAATTTCTATCTTTATACTAATTCTTAATAGTATAACTCCTGTGTTAAACAGCATTCTGCATATATCCCTTATCTCTTGTCTGTTTTCGTATCTCAACTTGATATAGTTTCAGGCATGGGTGAAATGACTGGAGACAATTTTAGTGGGTGAACTTTCAGCTCTTTATTACATAGTGACTTAAGAGGGTGAACAACAACAACTCTGCCTTATATAGGTGACCTTAATGTGAAATAACCAATAGGGAGCTGTAAGACGCTAGCTCCAGAACCAATAAGAGTCCTTCGTTAAGGGTCAATCGGATTCTCTGAACCCAACCAATCCGATCGAGCCGCTTAACACCCAATCAGAAGTGCAGGGCCAGAACCCTGCACTTTACCCCAAGCTTGCTTTATTTAAACTATTTACATACATAACACCTCTTCCCCCTGGCTCCTCAATTATGGTGTGGTTATATCCTTCAAATAGGATGGTTGTCTTTTGGGTCTATTAGATTTTCTTTGGGCTGGCTGTATGCAGTCCTGTTGAGGTAAAATGTTGTTTGGTAGTGGCTCAGCTTCTCGTTCTGGTATGATTTCCCTTGGAGTGTACGATTTTTCCTCATGCTCCATTTCCTGAGTTTCACTAGATTCATCGCTCTCTTGGAACAGGTTCCCTGGAATGTCGTCTTCTTCCATTCCTTCCCCTCCCTCAGTTTGGTCATAGGGGAGTTGGTGGCTGGCCGAAAGGAGTCGTGACCGTAATTGGTCAATATGTCGTTTCCACAGTCTTTCATCAACACATTTTACAATATAGGATTTGGGCCCAGTCTCACGTATTATCGTTGCTTCAATCCAAACCGGGTTGCCCGATAAATTTCTTGCATAAACGGGGTCGCCTACCTTGAAGGTACGGTAGCGTCCGCTGGATCCTGCAGGCTTTTCTGGTTCGTAAGCAGGGTGCAATCGGTCAAGGCGGGAACGGAGTTTTCACCCCATGAGAAGATCTGCGGGAGTTCTGCCGGTTACGCTGTGCGGAGTGATGTGTTGTAGAAGTAGAATGCAGTTTATTTTTTCGTCAATATTATCATAGTCCACTTTTTGCAAAGTCTTTTTTACAAATTGGACCATGCGTTCCGCTCGGCCGTTGGTAGCAGGATGCGCCAGCGAGGTGAGCGCATGGCGGATGCCATTATCAGCAAGGTACTGTTCAAACATTAGCGCTGTAAACTGTGGTCCGTTGTCGGACACCACGACGTCCGGCAATCCATGAGTTGCAAAGAGTCTATTGAGGACTTTAATGAAAGCTTCGGAGGTTGTATGGGTCATTCGATGAATTTCCAACCAATTAGAGTATGCATCGACAGTCAATAGTAATGTATGTCCTTTAATCATCCCTGCGAAATCCAGGTGGATTCTGGACCAGGGCCCGCATGGCATCTCCCATTCAGTCGGTGCAGCTTTTGGCGGTGCGTTGCTGTTTTGTTGGCACTTGGTGCAGGCCTTGACCCATTGCTCGATGTGTCGGTCCATGCCTGGCCACCAAGCGTAGCTCCGTGCGAGTGCTTTCATCCGCACGATCCCGGGATGTCCTTCATGCAAAATTTGTAACAGCGAATTTTGGAGTCATTCTGGAATGACGACTCTATTGCCCCAGATGACATAGCCTTTTTGCGAAAAAAGTTCAGTCTGTCTTGTTTTAAATGGCGCGAAGTCATCTGGGACCTGGTCCAATGGCCATCCACGTTCTACCCAGCCTAGGACTCGAGCTAGGGTGTGATCTCGTCTGGTCTCTCTCGCGATATCTCGAGCGGTCATAGGAGGCGAGTTGAGCGTTTCGATTTGTAACGCCGATACTGTTGGTGCCGGACCGTTGAGAGTTTCTGGTAGCAGTGCTCTGCTGAGTGCGTCGGTGTGGGGAATGGCTTTCCCCGGGCGATGTAACAATCGATAATTATAAGCAGCTAGGAACTCTGACCATCGAGTCATTCTTGGGAACAATATATAGGGGGTTGGTTTGTCCCCAGCGATTATCCCCAGTAAAGGTTTGTGGTCAGTTACAATGGTAAATGTCCTTCCATATGCATACTCATGGAATTTTTTTACGGCTGCCACAATTGCAAGAGCTTCCTTATCTATTTGTCCATAGTTACGTTCTGCCTGAGAAAGAGTCTTCGAAAAGTATGCAACAGGGGCCTCGTTTCCATTAGGCAGCACATGGCTCAAAATAGCGCCCACCCCAAACGGTGAGGCATCACAAGTTATAACCAATGGTAATGTTTCATTATATTGCATAAGTACAGAATCAGATGTAAGTAAATCTTTTACATTTCGAAATGCTTTTTCCTCCCGGTAACCCCAAACCCACAATGCTTTCTTATCTAATAACCGGTGTAACAGTTCAGCCACAGTCGCCTTATGTGGTAAAAACACATTATAGAAATTAATAAGGACTAAAAATGCCTGGAGATCTGTTTTGTTACGGGGTCTGGGAGCATTTTTTATCGCCCTTAATTTACTCTCAGTAGGGTGGATACCCTGACTATCAATGCGATAACCTAGAAATTCAACACTGTCTGTACACAGATGACATTTATCCTTTTTTACTTTCAATCTCGCTTCTTGGAATTTCTTAAGAACACATTTTAAACGATTCTGTAGAATTTTTTTACTAGGAGCTGCAATTAACACGTCATCAAAATACGGAACCACGCCCTTGATTCCCTGCAATAATCGTTCCATTAAACTTTGGAATATTCCCGGGGCTACACTTACCCCGAATTGCAATCGTGTACATTTAAAAGCACCTCTGTGCGTTACTATCGTTTGAGCTTGGGCTGTTTTATCATCCACGGGCAATTGTTGATAGGCTTGAGCTAAATCTAACTTAGCAAAAACCTTTCCACCTCCCATGGAATGAAGGAGGTGCTGTACCACCGGCACTGGATACGCGTTCTGCTGGAGGGCGTGGTTTAGAGTGGCCCAGTAGTCCCCACAGATTCGGATTGACCCATCTGGTTTAATGGGGGTTACAATTGGAGTTTCCCATGGAGAATGATCAATGGGTTGCAGTACCCCTTGTTTAATTAGTTTGTCAAGTTGTTCATCTATCTTGGCCTTAAGGGCGAACGGAACTTGACAGGGCTTTAAACGGTCGGGGTGACCTTAGGGTCGAGGCTAAATGAAATTGGGGTCCCCTTATACTCGCCCAGATGATCTGCGAAGACATCGCTGAATTCAGTAATAAGGTCCTCCTCCCACTCGCAATCACCGATTCGGTTCACGCCGGCTACTTCGATGCCGAGTGGTGCGAACCATTGGAGGCCCAACAAACTAGGCCTGTCCCTATCGATGATTGTTAGAGGTAAATATGCCGTATGCTTTTTAAACGAGACACGGACTCGACAAGACCCAACCACAGGGATCCGATTCCCTTGGTAGTCTTTAAGGATGAGACGTTGCATTCGAAGGTCTTGGCGTTGGATGGTAGGAATGAGTTGCTTTAATGTCTTCCACGACACCATCGAGAGGGACGATCCGGAATCGACCTCCATGTGGCAAGGTTGGTTCTCTATGGCTACTGTGACTCGAATCTTCTTAGCGTCCATGGCTGAGGCGTGACCTATAGTGATAGTATGGTGGGCCTCTTCTTTCTGCAACGCTCGATATCTGTAGGAGTGGTTTGCTGGATCTCGCCTTACAGGACGGTTTTCTGCCGATTGGTGAGAGCTGGTTCCCCTTGAGGCCTGACTTGGTCCTGGTAAGCTGCGACAGACTCGACTGATGTGGCCTCGTTTTCCGCACTCATGACAGATCGCATCACGGAATTTGCAGTCTGCCCTGGGGTGGTTTACCCCTCAACCAGCGCAAGGGCGTGAGGGTTTAGAGCGAGGGTCCCGGTCGGACCGCAGTCGATGGACCCCTTCTTCGTCGCTGTCTGATGACGAAGAGAAGTCCTCGTAGTGCGTTGTCACTAGCTGCCCTTCTGAGCTGGGTAAGATGTCGCCTGTTGGTGGGGTCGTTGGGTTTCGGCTTCGCCGTAGTTGCGCCACGGACTTTTTGGTCGCCTCAGCAGCAGTGGCTTCGGCGATGGCGTCAGCAAGGTCGATGTCACCTTTCGCCATCAGCTTGCTTTCAGCTTGCATCTAATCCCAGAATTAAGCGGTCTCTCAGTGCTTCATCTAAGTTTGCGAACCCACAGAGGCCTCCCAAGTGTCGGAGGTCTGCCACAAAGTCAGCCACACTCTCTCCTTTTTGCTGGTTTCTTTGATAGAATTCGTGACGTCTCACGAGTGTAGGTACGGTTGGTGCGTAATGGTCTCTCAGGAGAGGTTCGAGGTCGTCCCAGCTCATTGCTTTAACTTCTCGAGGTTTCACGAGTGCCTTTGCCATTTTAAAGACAGCCAGGCCTCAGTACGTCAGGAACAGCGCCCGCTTCTTGGCTGGTGTGGCGTCCTTCAGGTTGTTTGTTTCAAGGAACATTTGGAAGCGATCCATGTAGGATTCCCAATCCTCTTGGTTCGGATTGAACGGAGCGGGTGGTACGATGCCGCTGGACATGGTTTCCGTTGGTGGCGTTGTCTTGGCACGTGCTCTGCTTTTTTTCCCGGTTCCTTAAGATCAGATGTCTCCAAATCCCATCCTCGTCGCCAGTGATATAGTTTCAGGCATGGGTGAAATGACTGGAGACAATCTTAGTGGGTGAACTTTCAGCTCTTTATTACATAGTGACTTAAGAGAGTGAACAACAACTCTGCCTTATATAGGTGACCTTAATGTGAAATAACCAATAGGGAGCTGTAAGACGCTAGCTCCAGAACCAGTAAGAGTCCTTCGTTAAGGGCCAATCGGATTCTCTGAACCCAACCAATCCGATCGAGCCGCTTAACACCCAATCAGAAGTGCAGGGCCAGAACCCTGCACTTTACCCCAAGCTTGCTTTATTTAAACTATTTACATACATAACACAACTCATGTTGACTTCTTGGCACATCTCCCATACTCCTCCCATGGGATCTTGTATCTTCTATCTCATTCGTGTTTAATCTAAGTATTTCTTCTATCTCTGCCGCTTCTTCACTCTTTTGAACCTTCAATATATCTTTTGATGATCTTTTCCTCACTTCAAGGGTGTCTTTCTGTGTATCGCTTCTAACTTTTGGTCTCTTAAAGTGTAATTCACCATTTCTATTTCAGCTTTCACTGTCTCTTTTTTTTTATCTTTTTGTGTCATTTGTCATTTTTCGTCCTTTCCCCTGTTCTTTCTATTTTATTCTCTATATTTGTTGTTCAGTGTAGTTTTCTGGTCTCATAACTACATCGTGTATCAATTCTTTTATGTCTCTATGGTTCATTATCATCATTTCCTGTGTACCTTGGAGCATCAATAATATTTCTTTTAGTAAGACATTTATTTCCCCCTGCTGTCCCATTTTGCCTTATTTTAATAAATTTAAATTTTTACTCAGTACTCTGTCCAAATCCCAATGTCCCAGTTATGTCACACCAAGATAGCCAATATTTGAGCAGTTCACACAATCATTCCATTAATTAGTCCCTTAACAGTTTCCACTTTGTTTTAAAACTCCAAGCTGTTTCACTCTCATGCTGTCCAACATATTTATAATTCTCAAGGTTCTAAAAGTTGAAAGTTTTCACAGTCTGTCACCAAGCACCAAGTATAATCAGTTTGCAGGTGTTTAGGATATTCGAGCCAATCCTCCTTAGTCATAACAACTTTGACCTCATCTGCTTTTTCCAGCTTTTTATTGCATTCCTCAGACAACAGGTTACTTTATTCCTCTGCTTTTGCTGCAAATAAAATGTATCCAAATAAAAATATTTCCCAATAATTTCCCAAAGTTCTTCAAATCAAGGTGATAGTACAAGTATAATCTGGAATTTTGAAACAATTTAATTTTTGAAAAACTAACCAATCCAGTATGTCCTTTATTTTTAAAATTACTTCTGACTATAATTTCTTTTCTTTTTTTCAAATCTGACAGTAGCTCCAGATCTTTAGTCACTGCCATTAGTCTCTGTTGAGTCCCACTTTCCAAAGGGGGTACTTTAGGGAAAATTCCATGGCAAAAGTTAGAAGAATTCTTACCCAGACCAACCACACTGTTACAGGATCTTTTCTTTCTTCTCTTCTGTTTCAATTGTTGTCACAGCTTTAGTTCAGCCATAATGCCCATCCTCTTCTGCCAGTTCAAGGGGCTTTCTTCGGGTCAGACAAGGAGACTGTGCTCTCCTTGTGACCACTGAAGCATTCCCTCTACTTTCATACTCTTTTCAGCCCTGTAGATCCTCCGGTGTCAGCTTTGGAAGCCATGTTAGCACCAGAAGGTTTTCTGGAATGCTGACACCTGGGTGAAGAAATCAGTGTGATTTCATGGAGTTGCCGCTCTTCCACACTGCTTCACTGTGATGTCAGTTGCCTTTCCCCTAACAATTTTTCTATCACTCCAACATCCTCTATTCGTTCTGTTGTCATAAATCTGCAAGGTAATCTGATTGGTCTGCAAACAGAAGTTATATTGGTCACCTCTTGGACCATTATCCGATTGAGTGTTATTTTCTTTATAAGTATGCTTTCCTGTCACATTTTTGGGAAGGAGAGAAGGGCCTGCTCTAGTTTCATTTTCTGAATTAGCCACCCCATCTCTATCAATAGGATCAACAGATATCCTCCTGAGTTTTTCTGCAATATTTGGGTGACTCTTAATAAACTTTGCAAAAAACTTTTTCAAGCAGTCAACCTTATTTATTATAGTTGATAAAAGAGGCATTGGCTTACCTGAGATGCCATTTTCATTAACTGCTAGAGAGTCCATGACAGGTTAAAACTCCACCTCCTTTGTCTTGGGACTGAGTCTGCCAAGCTATTGCAGTGGTTACCTAGCTTTCAGCGAAGTGGTCTTGACAGATGTGGCCTGTCTCTGTAAAAAGATAGTACTATGCCCCAGAACCAAACAGACATCCCTAGGGTGGGGCTAGACTCTCTAGCAGTAAGTGAGAATGGGCATCTCAATCAAAGCCCCATCTCCATTATACTGCTGTAAGAGCCTAGGACAGGGACTTACCAAAGCCAGCATGTCCCTGGGAGGGCTTAAGTCTGGTTCATATCTGTTTGCTCCGAATGAACCCTGTTAGGAATTGCTAGTCACCTAACAGTTGGGTTGGAAATATATAAATCAGGATAGACATTTAATACTGTCTCTTAAGGGAATGCTAAAATTGTAATTGGGTGTAGTTCCTCAAACGGCCATAAGATGGAGCCAGAAACCTGGGTTGTTAGTTCTGTTGTTGTTAGTTGCTAGTTGGTCGATGTTCTGATGTTCGCTGTTCTTGGTTCCTGCATTTTTCCCTTTTGAATGTTACTGATCGTCGTTCTTCTTGGATTGCTGTAAGTCTGATACTGAACTGTGTATGATACTGAACTTTGTTATTTGGATTATCCCTGAACTGAATACTGACTGCTTTAACCGTGTTTGACTTGGACTGCTTGTTGGACTTTGCTTAACAGTTTACTGGAAGTAAAACCTACATATTACTATTCAATGTATCTGTGTGCTGGTTGTGTGTTATTCCTCACCACTCTCACTATGCTTCCCTGAGTGCACTCATTCTCCTAACGGGGAATTACCTCAAAAAACCCTCTGGAGCACTCTCCTACTAAAGGCAACTTCAATGGAAGTGAAGATGCCTAGATGATAGTGACAGATGAATGGGGAGGCCAATGACCAAGTGGCAGCCCAGCAAATATCCTCCTCTATGGAGGCCTGCATAGCCCAAGCTGCCATTGTAGCTGCACTCCTTGTGGAATGGGCTGTAAGTCTACTGGGCACTGGGAGATCCCATGTCTCATAAGCTGTAGATATGCAGGACTAAATCCACCTGCCCATTGTCAATGGAGAGACCTTATTGCCTAACAAGGCTGGTTGGAAAGACACAAAAAGTGATTCCATTTTCCAGAAGGTAGAGGTCCTTTTAATATATATGCATAGTGTTCTATGTACGTCGAGAGTGTGCCACTTCTTTTCAAGCATGTGACTAGGGTTCCAAAAGAAGTCTGGCAATGCCAGTTCTTGCACTCTGTGGAACAAAGAGTTAACTTTCAGAATTAAAGTAGGGTCTAACCTCAGTACCACCCTGTTATGGTGAAAAATGCATAAGTCTTCCCTAATAGAGAGCACTGCCAACTCTGAAACCCTTCTCGCTGATGTGATGGCCACTAAGAAAGCCACCTTGATTGTCAGGAACCTCAGGCCAATGGATCTTAATAGTCAAAGGGAGTCCCCATAAGAATCTGCAGGACTTTTGACAGGTCCCATGTAGGATACCTGTGGATCACAGGTGGCCTCAAGTTAGTAGCACCCTTGAGGAACCTACGAACCAAGGGGTGGTGGGAAAGAGAATCTGAAGTCCCTGCAGACAAAACTGAAGACAAGGCCACCATGTGCATGTGAAGAGTGTTGGGCAAGGGTCCTTTATCCAACCCATCCTGTAAGAACTACAGAACTTCACCGATAGATGCTGAGGTGGCCATCAAATTGGTCTTGGTACACCACAGGCAAAAGGTCCTCCAAGTGGCATTATATATGTAGCTCGTTGATGGCCTCCTAGAAGCCTGAATCACAGCGATCACCTTAGAAGAGTAACTTTCCCTGATTAAAGATCTCCACTCAAGCATCAGATGGCTAGCTGGAGCCATTGTGGCTCCAGATGGACCAGGGCCCCCTGGCTGAGGGAGATCTTGTTGGGGGGAATCCTCCAAGGTCGAGCCACCGATAGGTTCACCAGATCTGCAAACCAGGGACATCTGGGCCAATGGGGGGCCAGCAGTAAAATCTCCACCCTCTCCACCAGCATCTTCCTGATTACAGATGGGATGAGAGGAAGAGGCAGAAATGCGTACGCTGAAGCCACTGACTCCAGAGGGCATTGATCACCTCTGCCCCAGATGTGATGAACCTGGTGAAATACCTGGGCAGCTGGACGTTGTCTGGAATGGGAAACAAGTCTACAGCTGGGCTGCTGAACATCTCTGTTAGTTCCTTGAATAAGGATGGATGGAGATGTCATTCCAAGTGGTCTATCTTGACTTTGCTAAGCTAATCGGCTTGAATGTTGTCAACTCCCAAAATGTGCTCTGCCCTGAGGGACAGAAGGTGCCTCTCCACCCAAAGACTTAACCTCTCTGCCTCATGCATGAGACTCTTTGACCTGATACCCCTTGCCTGTTTCTGTGGGCCTTGATGGCCACATTGTCTGTCAATATTAAGACATGGGTCCCTGATACTCTGTGCTGGAATTGCCTGAGGGCTAAGTGCCCTGAGCTCCAGCCAGCTGATCTGTCTTGTGGTGTCTCACGGAGACCATCAACCTTGCATCATCTCTGATTACAGATGCACTCCCCAACCATAAAGGCTGGCATCGATGGTGATAATCACATAGATGGGCTTCTTGAACAATTGGCCTCTGTCGAGGGCACAGGACTGCCACCACTGGAAGGATGGGATTACTGATTGGGGAACCAGGACTTTGATCCGTGAATGGCTCTTGCCTGATCTCTAATAGGATAAGAGGGACCGGAAATGCAGTTGAGCCCATGGAATGATGGCTATACAAGATATCATCTTGCCCGTGAGCTATGAGAGCAGAGACAGAGGCATTGTACACTGGCATTGAATTTGCCTTGCTCTCCACCCCACCCCAAGGCCTTTGGAACGACAGAGACAGGTATAGAATCCCAATCCTTGCTGATCCTCTGGTGCCACCTGGATAGCTTGGATATCCACTAAATGTTGAATGGCGGTCTCCATGAGGACCCTCCTGGCTCTGTCCCATGAGACAGGAGAGCAGATAAAGAATCTCAGAGGAGAGGAACTTGAGGCAAAGGTCTGACCTCACAGTCCGAAGAACCCAGATGTCCAATGCTGTATCCTCCCATCGAGAGGTGAAGATGGTCAGGCATCCTCCGATGGGAGAATTGGATAGGCAGTCACTTGGAAGTCAGAAAGGATGACCTCATCTGCCATGAAAGGGCCACTTGCTCTGGAATTGTTGCCTGACTGAATGCTCAGGCTGTTGATCCTGCTGAGCAGGAAAGGCTCTCTGATTGCATGAAAACTTGGAACTGGAGTCCTATTGAAAGGAAGATTGACAGAACTATGGTGATGGATGAAATTCAGATTTTCTGAAAAGGGAAGGAAGAATTTTCTTCTTTTCCCTGGATTCTACCAGGAAAGGCTCCAGGGAGTCCCTGATAAGTTTGTCACCCTTGAATGGGGCAGAGGCAATCTTCCATTTCCTTCTAGAGTACGTCTTTGCGTTGCCATGAAGATGCCATCACCTTGGAATCAAACTTGGCAGCTTTGAGGGTAGCTTCCACTATAAACTCTGTGGCAGCAATGATTTTGTGTATATCTTGGTGTGATCTGATATCCCCTGCAGATATCCCCTGTGGCAATGCTCTCGTGAAAAATGAGGCCGCAGTTGAGGCTTGGACTGTGCCCAGGCAGCTGCTTGATGGGTCCTTTGCAGAATCTGCTCAGACCATTTGTTATCTCCTTTCAGTACATCATCTGGCTCCGTAGGAATCCCTGAAGTGGATGCTGAAGTGGCCTCAGGGGTATCCTCTGTGGGCATTTGTAGGGCTTTGGCCAGATCTGGACCCACATTATAAAACCTCTTATTCTTTGAGGTAAGGTTGGGACCTGTACCTGGGGACGTGCTTTACTTAAACACCATGTCCAGGAAAAGTTTAGGAGACTTCTGTCTGTACAGTAGGCTGTAGGAAGAAGGAGTTGCCTTGGGGCTGTGATTCTATGGAAGGATCTGCAGTGACCTCATCCGGTACCAGATAGCCATGTTCTTAGCTTTAAACAAAAGGGTTTGAACAATGTGGGTTTAAACAGACCCATGAACATTGCCTGTTCCAGCTTCAAGTTTCATCATCAGATAGATTAGAGTCTCTCACCTCCCCTTCCTCCTCTTCTGAAGCAGACAAATGACTGTGTTCAGATTGACCAATGGAACACCTTTCCTGGTATTCCAGCCATTCACTGTAAGAAGGGGCCAAGACTTGCCCCAGGGGCCTAGCATATTCTGCCCTCTCAGAATGACCTACCTCTTGTAGGAAGGCTTGTAATGGGGGTTCTGTACAATCCAGGAGCCAACCCAGCCTGTCCTAGGATTTGCTGGATACCGTTAGCAATCTCCTGTCTAATGGCCACAGACACCACATTTTTCATATTGTCTGGTACATCTGTCCCTGGGTAGGCCTCACAGTGGCTTTGCACCATTTGGTTGGCAGACAGAGATGAGGGACAACAGCACTCTTCAAAGTTCAAAACGGAGGATGTGTGAGCCTCTTCAAGTCACTCAGACTGAGCTGCAGCCCATTCCCCAAATGAATCATGGTCCTCCAGGGCCAAGAAGGGATATGCCTTCCTGCAACTCAAGATGCAGCCGCTGTGGGAATTAGCATTCAGTTATCCTCCCCACCTGCTGTCACCTGCTTTCTTTGGCACCGTGCAGGTACCCACACACTGGAATTACTGGGAATTAGCCTTCTGGCGAATTAGCCTTTTTTTTTTTTTAGAATTAGTGCTCCTGGGAATTAGTGTTCCATGGGAATTAGCATTCCTTGGTGATAAGATGACACAGCCAAGCAAAAAACCAGTGGTGGAGAATGCTATGGCCTGTTGGTCCAAGCCTAGGCTCTTGCACAGGAATCACTTACTTTTAATTTTTTCCAATTGTGGCTTCAGCATTAGGAGCCCTCGAATTTAGAGTAGGCAGGGTCAAAGCCCTACCTCCATGAACAGCGGTGGCTCAACTGAATCCTCAGGAACTCGTCTCTCCAATGCTTCAGTTGTTTTTCTCTTTCAATCCTTAGTATAAGGACTGAGTCAAAAACTGGGTAACCATAGCAACAGAGGCAGATCTAAACAGCTGGGCAGTCTCAAGATGAAGGAGGCAGAGTTTACCCTGTCCTGGATTCTCGCAGCAGTATAATGGAAAATTACATACATTGAATTTACAGTTTGAACTGTAAGAAAGCAGTGTTTTTTAAAATTTACTACATTCCCATCCTCTGCAAGGAAAGAGGCTGAAGAGCAGACCGCTGAGTTCTGAAGAAGGGAAATGTTTTCTGTGAGAGAAAAAGGAAGTTCTATATGCGACTTACTTTCAAATTCAGTTTGTAAATCCAATTCCAATGAGTTACATAAATTAAATCTATCTGATAAAAAGACTACAGATGAATTACTGGAGCAGACTGTCTGCAATATAATATTCTATTTTCTGATGCTTCAATGGCTTGGGTGAATTCTGTGCTGGAGAATACACATGCTGTCTCTTTTTACTTTTCTTCATTCTTAAAAATCTTTAAAATCCTGGCTTGTAATATTGTTAAAATGTAGCTAAAACAAATTGATAGCCTCTCCAATAAATGCTTTTATAAAAAGTCAGATATGGGTTAAAATGGATTAAAAACTAAAAAGTAAAAAAATATTATTTTTTACTTTTGGAAGAGCTCTACAGCCATTGCTGCTTGATCATCATCTAAGCTCTCCCCCAGTTGCATTGTTGGAAATTGTACTCTAGCATCTATTTGGGTTTCTTTCTTGTCAGGCAATATCATAAACAGTGCTTTTAATTGTTTTTGTTCCCATTTAGACTTGTTGAAACTTGAAGAAAACATAAAGATACATTAGATATACATTGTGTCCCATTCCCCCGCTCCCAAATTTGTAATTCAAAGTCTTCCATAATAGCTGCTGAATATGCATTATTCATTATTCTTAATAATTATTATTAATATTCTAGATAAAGTTCCTTTTTAATGACATTATAATCACTTAATTCGGGGTAAAGTCAGGGCAACTGGATGAGAATAAGCATTTACTGTCTAGATGCCCTTCCTGACACCACATGAAATTCAAAATAAGTATATTTTCTTTCCACCCTAGGAGAGAAACATCTCCACTACCTAGGATTGAACTTTCAACCTTCTGAGTTGGAGTAGAGCACCTTCACTGCTAGGCCACCATTCCACTCTTAATATTTGAAATATTATTTGAAATATTAATAATGTAGAACATTTACATCCATGAAAGATTTTAACACTGAGGGAGATTCCACTATTCCATTAGAAAATTTGAGTTCAACACACAAGAGAAAGATATGTAGCAAGAAAGAAATAGAAAAATGTAGATCTGTTTATTTTACTATCCACTGATAGGGCAGAGTTCCAATCCAGTATTTTAATTAAATTTTTAAATGTATATAGAAAATTTCTATACTTTTTCCATAATTTAGATTACCATGAATGTAAATTGCCCAAGAATCTTTTATAAATGCAAATCATTTTGCTATCATTTTAAATGTATAATTTTCTCCATTCAAACGTTCTTTTTAAACCTAATAATTTTATGCATATATCTTTCAGTAATACACACACACACACACACACACACACATATACACACTATATCTCCAGATAACCTTAAATAAACTAGATGTCTTTCTGAGAACTCTTTATTGCACTCTCATCTCACATTGGTCAGCAACTTAGCTTAAGGTTCGCAAAGGACATCCAAGAACAAACCCCGTAAGATTAGCAGAGACAAAGGCTTCTCTGTTCCTATGTTTTTAGTAAGAAAAGAATTAAACATCCAGTTGTTTGCTATTAACTTAAGGAGTGGCAATGTTAGGTAAGAAAGTGTAACTTCTTGTCAGATTCTCATTCTCTTCTGTATTGCTAAAGACTCAATTGCTATTTCACATTTATTGTCTCTCTAATCTGGCAAAGAAATAATTGAAAACTTGCCAATGTTTTACACTAAATGCTTTTCTGCTGTTCATACATTCAGCAAATACCAATCTAACCTAATTTAGGAAATGTGGAAACCTTTGCTGGATCTATTTATTTGCCACCAAATCATTCAATATCAGGGCTGTGTTACCAATAATAATGCTGATAATTGTTAAAAAGTCAGCCTCATCTAGTATAGTTGAAAATAATTGTCCACACTGCAATGGCTTTTTACATTCAGGATCTAAAAGTGAATCTTCCTGACAGGCTAATAAAGCTGTCAAGAATCCCTCTTTTTCACTCTGCCTGCAATTGGACACCTGATGTGTACAGATTTTATTGTCATTGCTTTTCACAGTTTACTAATTCTGAAAATAAATAAGTCTGTTTCACTGTGTTGCTTGTTGGAGTGGGACTAAGGAAATTGAATGTGGGTAGACAGTGAAAATGTAGCAATCCATCCATACAATATTGAGGGAACTAAGAGAAATACTATATCTGTGAAGGGGCATTTTAATCAAATGTTAACCAAAATCATATTTTGCATCTGCTGTTTTATTTTTCTCTAGATTTCTGTGAAATGTCTTTTAGATGCTCTATACTATTCTTCCCAACATACTTTTTGAAACAGAAAAGTAGGAATTGAAACATTCCAAAGAAGAAAATCTCTGTTGTTTTGGTATATAAAAATAAATTTAAAAGATACAGCATTATATTCTGTTACATTATGCAAAAATAAATTTTAAAAAAGTGATACATCTTGCATATACAGGTAGTCCTCAACTTCTCTAACCCTCCCAGAGTCTTCTGATTAGGAAGAAGGTATATAAATTAAGCAATAAATAGATTTAACTGCCTACATCAATGATAGCTAACCTTTTCAGCACCGAGTGCCCAAAGCATACATGCGTGCGTGTGCATCCCCAAAATTCAATATATACACATCCCCGTGCATGTGCCCCGCCCCCGTGCATGCCTCCCCAGCATATGTATGCACATCCCATGCATGCATGGCAGAGATCTGAAGACCAGCTGGTCGGTGGGAGGCGCACGTGCATGCGCGGTTGAGCTGAGCTGGGGCACTGCCTCGCATGCCCACAGAGAGAGCTCTGCATGCCACTTCTGGCACGCATGCCATAGGTTTGCCATCACAGGCCTATGTTCTTCTGCACTTATACCATAGCTTTGCCTATACATTTAGTAGATAGCTTTTCAAGATCTATATTTCTATGTCATGTTTGAAGAGAAGGAAGAATATTCTCTAGGATACAAACATTGTTCAATACTAATTATTTAACATTTAAATGAAATTTGCATATGGCATTAAATAGCCAGAGAACAACAAAGTATGAAAATTTACTTCTGTGAAATGCATGATAATTATTATATTTATTTCCCTATAATAAAATTGTTTTAAGATTAAATGATGAAATTTTCTCCTTCTGCATAGCATTAGCTACTTGGAACTACATATCTGGATGTTGCTAAACAGGACTGTTATAGTTGTGCAGAGGTGCAGTATAGCAACCATCTACATGTAACTTTGCAGGATCTTTCCATTACTTGATCTTTCCATTACTTTTGTCTTGCTAGGAAAAGAATCCGTTCGAAAGGAAAGATAAGATAGATTCCCAATGACATTTCAAAATATGTTAACCAACCCTGAATGGGCTTCTGTCTCCAGAGTTTGCTTTAGGAATGCTGTCGTATCCGCAATTAAGACTCGTAGTCAGTGACTTTCAATTCAAGCTCTTTATTAACACTGGTGGAACCGAACCGCAAAAGACAAAAAGCTTGCGGCTTTTATATCTTTTGCTTCGGCGGCCGCGGCCAATGGCAGCGATTCAAGTCTCCCGCTCTTGGCTTTAACCAATCGCGGGAGACTCCAATCGGGCCAATCAGGCGCGGCTCGCCTGGCCAATCAGAAATCCCCGCGCCTTAGCCAATCAAGGCACGGGGATTTCGAGTAGTCCATTTGCATACATGACACCCCTCCCCTCTTGGTATGGTCTTCTCACGTGGTGTAGTCACGCAGGTAGGCGGGGCTCCGTCGAGTCCTAGATGACCTGCGCAATTCATTTTCTTGTTGTATCTCGGTAGGGGCGGTCATCTTTTTGGCTGCTCCTGCCTCTGAGCGAACCGGCTGGATGATCGGGCCGGTTCCTTCGCCGCGGCTCCCGCCTGGGCCTACCGGGTCGGTTGAGTCGCGGATTCCGCCGCTCCCGCTTGGCTTCTCCGGGTCGGTAGAGCTGGCCAGACGGTTCTTCTCCGGCTGTGACTCGCGAAGGCTGTGTTCTGGTGAGTTTTTAATTTTTATTTGTTCTTGCGGTTGTTTAACCGGGTGTTCCCTCCCCCCTTGGTTCGTGTCTTGGGGGTTGAGGTTAGTCAATGTTCGTGACCGGAGCTGGTCGATATGTCGTTTCCAGGCTCGCCCGTCGGTGGTTTGGAGCCGGTACGACTTTGGACCAGTGATCTGAGTTATGACGGCTGGGATCCATAGGGGGTCCCCCGTCATGTTTTTGGCGTATACTAGGTCGCCTGGTTCAAATGTCCGATACCTGGAGCTGGAGTCTGGGGGCTGCTCCGGGTTGTAGGTTGGGTGTAGGCGGTCGAGTGGGGATCGCAGCTTCCTGCCCATCAGGAGCTCTGCAGGGCTCTTGTTGGTGGTTGTGTTTGGCGTGATGTGCTGTATGAAGAGCAGCCTGTTGATCTTGTCGTTGATCTCCCCGTGGTCCATTTTCCGGAGGGTCTTTTTTGTAAACTGGACCATCCGCTCCGCCCTACCGTTCGCCGCCGGATGCGCCGGTGCCGTTAACGCGTGGCGGATGCCTTTTTCTGCCAGGAACCGTTCAAAATCGATGGATGTAAACTGTGGCCCGTTGTCCGAGACAACGACGTCTGGGAGGCCGTGGGTGGCAAACAGCTTACACAGTTCTTTAATGACGGCCTCTGTGGTGGTGGATTTCATGTCGGCCACCTCTAGCCAGTTTGAGTATGCGTCAACTGTGATTAAAAAGGTGTGGCCATTTGTGGGGCCGGCAAAGTCTAAATGTATTCTGGACCAGGGTCCCCGAGGTGTCTCCCAGTCCCGGATAGGTGCTGTGGGTGGGCTGGATCTGGTCTCCTGGCACCGGTGGCATTTGGCGACCCATGTTTCAATTTGTTTGTCCATGCCAGGCCACCAAGCGTAACTCCTGGCCAGGGCTTTGGTCCTGACGATGCCAGGATGACCCTCGTGCAACATCTCTAGGACCCTGTTCTGTAATTTAGTCGGAATTACCACCCTGTCTCCCCAAAGGATACATCCTCTCAGTAGTGAAAGTTCCGTCTGGCGCTGGCGGAAAGGTTTAAAAGTCTCGTTATCGTCTTTTTCCGGCCAGCCTTTTTGTAGCCAATGTAAGATTGGCGCTAAGTGTTTGTCCTTAACCGTTTCCCTCGCTATGTCCGATGCGGTAATGGGTAAACACTCGATGGACAGGGTATTTGTTGTTGGTGCAGGGTCAGGGTCAGAGTCAGGTAAGGGGGAACGGCTTAAAGTGTCCGCGTGCGATATCTTCTTACCTGGCTTGTGTAGCAGTTCATAGTTGTAGGCTGCCAGGAATTCAGACCATCTTGTCATCCGGGGTGACAAGATGTTTGGTGTGGGACGGTTTCCCGCGAGAATGCCCAGCAACGGTTTATGGTCAGTCACTATTTTGAATGGGCGGCCATAAAGGTACTCGTGGAAACGCTTAACGGCGGCCACTATAGCCAAAGCTTCTTTGTCCAGCTGGCTATAGTTCCGCTCTGGTTTAGTCAGAGTTCTCGAGAAAAATGCGATAGGTGCTTCTCTCTGGTCTGGGAGGGTATGGCTGAGGACAGCGCCGACGCCGAAGGGTGATGCGTCGCAAGTGACAGCTACAGGCAGGGTTTCGCAGAATTGCATTAGGACGGCATCAGAGGTGAGGAGGTCTTTGGTCTTTTGAAAAGCTGTTTGTTCCCGTCTCCCCCAAGTCCAGGCTGCCTTCTTGTCCAGGAGTCTATGTAAAGGTTCTGCTGCCGTAGCCTTTTGAGGTAGGAAGACATTATAGAAGTTTAGTAAACCTAAGAACGCTTGCAGCTCTAATTTGGACTTTGGGGTGGGGGCTTCTTTGATGGCCTTTACTTTTTTCGTTGTGGGGTGGATGCCCTGCTGGTCTAGGAGGTAGCCCAGAAACTCTACTTGTTTTGTACAAAGTTGGCATTTTTCGCGTTTGACTTTAAGTCCTGTTTCTTTAAATTTCGTTAAGACTTGTCTTAAACGGTTTTCTAGTTCAGCTTCATTTGGCGCCGCCACTAATACGTCATCGAAGTAGGGCACCACCCCCTTGATGCCTTGCAGCAAGCGTTCCATCAGGCTCTGGAAGATGCCTGGTGCCACGCTGACCCCAAATTGAAGTCTGTTACATTTAAAAGCCCCCCGGTGGGTCACTATTGTTTGGGCCTCTGCCGTTTCCTCGTCCACAGGTAGTTGTTGATAGGCTTGTGCGAGGTCGAGCTTAGCAAAAACTTTGCCCCCTCCCAGTGAGTGCAGTAAATGTTGCACCACCGGGACTGGGTAGGCGCTTTGCTGCAACGCGCCATTTAGGGTGGCCTTATAGTCCCCGCAGATTCTCACGGACCCGTCTGGTTTTATTGGGGTCACTATAGGGGTTTCCCATCTGGCGTGATCTGTCGGTTGTAACACCCCTTGTCTGACGAGCTTGTCTAGCTGCTCGTCGATTTTGGGCTTTAATGCAAAGGGTACCCTTCTAGGCTTAAGCCGCTTCGGGGGAACCCTTGGGTCTAAATCAAATGAAATAAGGGGCCCCTGGTACTTGCCCAATTCTCCATTGAAGACCTCCTGGAATTCTTCGGTTAGCCGCTGTTCCCAAGCTTCAATGGATACGTGGTTGACACCTGTCAGCGCGATGTTAAGCGGAGCAAACCATTGTAACCCCAGCAGGCTAGGGCGGTCGCGGTCGACTATTGTGAGTGGAAGTTGTTCTGTGTGGCCTTTGTAGGTTATGTTAAAGTTCTTGGTGCCCACTACCGGAACGCGATTACCTTGATAGTCTTTTATGATGATTTTTTGGGCAGGTACGTTTCTTCTTTGTAGTGTAGGCACTAGTTGCTTGATTTCGCGCCAAGCAATCATAGAAAGGTAGGAACCGGAGTCCACTTCCATCTTACATGGTCGACCCTCTATGTGAACTTCTACGTGAACCTTTCTAGCTCCGTCGGAAATGGCGTGGCCAATGGTCACCGTCTGGTGGGTTTCCTCTTTACGCCGGCTGTCACTGCTTCTTTGCGATCGTTGTCTCTGGTCCCATCGACCCGTTGGCTGGCGCTCTCTGGCTCTGGGCGGGGAGTTTTCTCTCTTCCTGTCAAGTTGTTCCCGTTTGGGCGGGCTGCGGGGTTTTTTCTGGCGGCAAACTCGGGCGATGTGGCCTCGTCGGTCACAATGCCTGCAGATAGCGTCGAAGAATCGGCATTCTGACCTGGGGTGGTCGCCGCCGCAACCGGCGCAGTTGGTCCTCGACCTGCGACCTCTTTGACTTCGCTGTTCGCCTCGTCCCATTTGTACACGGTGTATGTCCTCCTCGTCATCTGACGCGCTGGAGGTTGATTGGTATTCGCCGTAGTGTGCGGTCGCTTCGCTTCTGGTGTCGGCCGGCCTCGCGGGATTGTTGTTCCCGCCCTTCGCGTCAGATCTTCGCATGGTGTCTGCTGACGTGCGGGTGGCTTCTGCTGCTGCGGCCGCAGTGAGGGCATCGGCTAGGCTGATGTCGCCTTTTGCCATGAGTCGGCTCTGGAGTGTCGGATCCCATAGCCCGAGCACGAAGCGGTCTCTGATGAGACTATTAAGCCCTTCAAACTCACAGAGTCCTCCCAGGCGCCGTAATTCAGCGACAAAGTCGCTTAATTTCTCGTTCGGTTTCTGGTTTCTGCGGTAGAACTCGTTTCGCCGTATCAGGATGGGGACCTCGGGGGCGTAATGGCGTCTCAGTATGGGCTCGAGGACGTCCCAGTCTATGGCGGTTGCGTCTGCTGGTTTGGCCAATGCCTTGGCCATCTGGAAGACCTCTGGTCCGCAGTGTGTGAGAAAGACGGCGCGTTTTAGCGGGCCCGGGGCGTCCTTCATGCCGGCGCATTCCAGATACATCCGGAATCGATCCGAGTACGATTCCCAGTCCTCGGCGGCGGGGTTGAAGGGAGCGGGCGGTGCTATTTTCGCCATCTTCGCTGTCGCTGGTTCTTAAACGGATACGGGGTTCGGTTCAATGGCGAGATCCCATCCTCGTCGCCAGTGTCGTATCCGCAATTAAGACTCGTAGTCAGTGACTTTCAATTCAAGCTCTTTATTAACACTGGTGGAACCGAACCGCAAAAGACAAAAAGCTTGCGGCTTTTATATCTTTTGCTTCGGCGGCCGCGGCCAATGGCAGCGATTCAAGTCTCCCGCTCTTGGCTTTAACCAATCGCGGGAGACTCCAATCGGGCCAATCAGGCGCGGCTCGCCTGGCCAATCAGAAATCCCCGCGCCTTAGCCAATCAAGGCACGGGGATTTCGAGTAGTCCATTTGCATACATGACAAATGCCATTGAATTGGGCTGTCTGGAAAGCAACAGAGTAATGATTATCATCACCATAATAATACCAATAAGAGTAGGGAGAAAAAGGATAATAATAAGAATAAATAATAATGCTACAGCCATATTACATGGGTAAATACACATAGACGTGTTGGCCTGAGGGAAATTTGTCTTTAATCTACTTATTTTGGTCTGCAATGCCCTGAAATACTGTCTTGAGGGAAGGAGTTAAAACAGTTTATATCCAGATGTGAGGAGTCCACAGTTTATAGTTGTGATTAAGATACCAGACAAGAAACTGGAGAAATGAGTTATAGTCTTGCCTGAGGCAGAAAACCAGCTGGTGACTTTGGCCTAGTCACTTTCTCTCAACCCTATCAAGAAGGCAATGACAAATCATTAAAAAAAAAAACTTGTCAGAGAAAACTGCATGAACTTGTCCAGGCATTTTTTGAGAATCAGACACGATTGCCAAAGATAAATTATTAGAACAGACCATTTTGTTCACAAGTGCCCTTATTTCTTATAATACTAAACAAAATGCTATTAGTATCATTATGTTAATGTTCATAATTAATCCATCCAACTGCTATTGTATGTGAGTTGACATTATTAGACAAAAATGAGCATGTATTATAGTGGGCAAAATTTCATAGTCTTTTGTAAAGAACACTGCTTACATGAAGTATCCATCTTCTAAACTAAGGTGGTATCTTCAGAAGATTCACTCCACCACAGTCCAAGCACCATAGCTTCAAATTCTCTAAATATTCCAAATACTGCACATGATTTTAGATCAAAGACTCAGAAGATTAGATTAAAAGATTTCTGGTAGTGATGTTACAGCGGAGCTGGGAAATGGAGCTCCATTATTCCCATCTGATTTTGCCTGTTTGTGACCCTCGATGGATATGGTTTGTTAGGGATAACATTGTTTACCCTAACTGGTTTAGGTAAAATAATAAATATGTAATCATAGTTTTCTAGTTAAAGTGTCTGCAACTTTAACTGTAGGAATGTAATTAAGGGAGTGGTTGTAAAAGCACTTTAAAAGAAGCAAGACGACAGCTTGCTCTCTCTCTGGCTTTGATGATCCCTAATTACTGCATGGACTCAAGACTGCGTTACTCGAACGGAGAGATAAACGACGGACTGATTTGTAAGTGAACTGACATAGGATATTTTACACGGACTTTGCTAACTGAATATCCTTGAATGGACTGACTAAATGACATATCACTCATTTATCTGTGTGCCTATCTGACTAACGCTGCACATTCTATTTAGCTTGTCTCCTTAACCCTGGTTGGGGAACACAGGCTTAACACTGGTTATGGGCCCAGAGGCTGCAAAGTCAGTTTAACTAGGATAAAACAGATTTATGTAAAAAGTGAGAGTTTGTGTTGTTATACATTACAGTAAACAGACAGCTGTGTTTTATTAATTATAGTTTTATATCCATATAAAGAAAACATGGCACAAGTCAATTTACAAAGTTTGTCCCTTATATCCATAGTTTGGATGGAACAAACTATGTATCATGGTCTATGAGATGTAGTCTACTTCTACGAAGAGAAGGTCTGTGGAACATAATTGAAAATCCACCAAACGTAGAGGAATGGGATCCAGAGGATGATGAAGATAGACTAAAAATAGAAGAATTTGTGCATAAAAATGAACAAGCTATTTGCATAATAGGTTTAACATTAACTGACAAGCAACTTGTTCATATCCATGGAGAGCAAACGGCTGTTGGGTGTTGGCAGAAGCTGAAGAGGATTTATGTCCGAGATAACATTGGTGCCCACATAAATCTAACACGAAAGCTTTTCAGGACGCATCTCCAGACGAATGGTGATATGCTGAATCATTTGAAAACTATGCAAAGCATTTTTCAAGAACTGCACGAGAAAGAGCTTATTTTCTCTGAACAACACCAAGTCTATATAATTCTATCTTCACTAGATGAAAGTTATGACAACTACGTCAGTTCCCTTGAAATATTGCCTAAGGAAAGTTTAACTTTAACTGATATAACTGGCAGATTGATTGAAGAGGCAAGAAGAAGACTTGAAAGAGACCATTTAAGGAGGGAGCAACCTCAAAAAGAAGATAATGAATCTCCTACTGCATACGCAATTAAAAAGTGTTTTAATTGTGGAGGAAGAGGACATTTGGCAAGATTTTGTAAAAAAGCAAAGTGCCAGAACGCTGGCCAGAATACTAAAAGTCATCAAAAGATAAAGAAAAATTTAGAGTTAGCCATGTATACTAACGGAGCTGTAAAAAATAATTTATGGGTGGTTGACAGTGGAGCATCCCACTGTATAACAAATGATAACAGAAATTTTATTAAAATGTCCAAGAGTATACAGCAGATATCGTTAGCCAATGGCTGGAAACTGAAAGCTAAAGGTCAAGGTATAGCATATTGTTCTTTCATAAAAGAGAATGTAAAAATGTTATATGTACCACAACTTAAGTTTAATTTAATTTCAGTTAGAATTTTGGTTAAACTAGGATATGTAGTTACATTTAAAGAAGATAACTGCATAATTGAAAAAGAAGATAAGAAAATTACTGCATCTTTAAGAGGTGAATTATATTTATTAAATGATAATGGTTTAAAGGTGGCTAACACGGTTTATGATAATAAGAAACCTCATGATGAATGTATTCACTTGTTACACCGACGGCTAGGGCATTTAAATTTTAAAATGCTTAAGAAAACTGTTGAATTAACTGAGGGAATAAGTTTGAAACCTTGTAATAAGTATTTGCAATGTAATGCGTGTAATCAAAGCAAGAGCAAGGTCACACCGGCTAATAGAGTTGATGGATTTACTACCAAAGAGCCTTTAAAAGTAGTATTTGCTGATTTAATAGGTCCGAAAAAACCAAGTGTAGGAGGTGCTCGATACATACTAAGTATAATGGACCACTATTCTAGATATGGGCTTTGCTATTTAATGAAGAGCAAAACTGAAACGTATCTAAATCTCTTTAATTGGATAAAATTTGCTGAAAGGAAAACTAAAAAGAAATTAGTAACTCTTATAACAGACAATGGTACGGAATTTACAAATAATAAATTCCAGAACAGACTAAGAATGTTAGGTATTCAACATAAAAAGTCTGCACCATATAGGCCACAACATAATGCCTTTATAGAGAGAACGAGGCCAAACACTACAATCAATGGCACGAACTATGATGTCTGATTGAGGATTACCTGACAATTTATGGGGAGAAGCAATAATGTGTGGTAATCATATATTAAATAATGTTGTTAATTCAACAACAGGTGAATTACCATTCACACTGTGGCATGGTACAAAACCTGATTTAAGTTACATGCACACATTTGGAGCACCAGCATCGGTGCATATTCCGACACAACTTAGACAAAAAGAACAGCATAGAGCTAAAAGATTATTTTTTGTAGGATATAAATCTAATCATAGATCTTATAGATTCTGGGAACCAGGCACATCTAGAGTTTACACCAGTGCTAGTGCTAAATTCCTAGAACATGTAGGATGGAATAGATTAGAGCAAGATTTAAATAACGAAGTAATTATTGAACCCTACAAAAGGCAGAAAGAACAGAATAGTTATAAGAAGTCCATGAAGAGCAAATTAAAGAAGAAGTCCATGAAGAGCAAATAGGACCAGAACAAGAGGAAATAGTTGATCAGGAAGAGTTACATAATCAAGAAGAGTTAATAAATGAAAGTCCACCTGTAAGTCCTGTAATACCTAGACGTACTACACGTATAACTAGACCACCTGATAGGTATCAAGCAAATATAGTTTGCCAAGTAACTAAAGTTCCAACTAGTATAGATGAACTTAGGATGTATCCTGCTAAGGATCAGGAGAATTGGCAAAAGGCAATGGAAAAAGAACTAAATTCATTAAAGGTAATGAAAGTATATGAAGATGCTAAATTACCTCCAGGAGAAAAATCCATTGGGTGCAAATGGATATTTAAAGTAAAAACTGGTGATGATGAGACTGTTACCCATAAAGCTAGGTTGGTAGCTCAAGGATTTAATCAAACTGCATCTGATTATGATGAAGTTTTCGCACCAAGTCTTAAAGCAACATCTCTGAGAGCAGCTTTAGTGTGGGCAGCTAAGAAAAACTATGTCATTAACCATTTAGATGTAGAAACTGCTTATCTGCATGCACCATTGAAGCACACTATATATTTGAAAAAGCCAATTATTATAAAAGATAATAAAGCAAATAGAAATGATTGCTCGAAACTCAAAAAGAGTCTTTACGGGTTGAAACAATCTGGCTTTGAGTGGAACCAATATATTGTGAAAGAGTTAAACAATATAGGTTTTAAATCTGGTTTAGCAGATCCATGTGTGTTTAAAAGAGAAAATAATGGAACGGTGTCATTATTGTTATTATTTACAGATGATATTGCTTTGATAACTAAGACCAATAATGAAGCTAATGAGATTATATCATTATTAGCTAAAAAGATAAAATTAAAGCATTTAGGTGAAATTAAAAGGTATCTAAGATTGACAATTAACAAAACAAAAAATGGATTTAAGATATCTCAAGAAGATAAAATTTGCCAATTAATTAAAACGTATAAAATGGAACTTTGTAAACCGGCAAAGACTCTCCAATGAGTCAGGAAGTTTGCCAAACTGATGCACAAAGTCCCAAATTTGATAAGTCTATATATCAATCTTTGATTGGTAGCTTATCATATATAAGCAATTGGTCTAGGCCAGATATAGCTTATAGTGTTAATCAGCTGGCATGTTTTAATTCAGATCCACATCAATGTCATTGGCAATCATTAAAGAGAATTTTAAGATGTCTTAAAGGAACAATGAACCATGCATTGTATATAGAACCAAAGGGTGATTTGAGTCTTAGTGCCTATGCAGATGCAAGTTTTGCAACTGACATAAACACTAGAAAATCAACATCTGGGATGGCTATATTATTTGGTAATACACTAATAGGATGGAGGTCAATCAGACAACAGCATATCAGCTTGTCCACGATAGAAGCGGAATTTTCATGTCTGTCATTACTATGCACTGACTTAATTTTGTACAAACAGTTATTATTAGACATGGGTATAACTGTTAAAGATTCCATTATTGTGTACGAGGACAACCAAGCAGCTATAAAGTTAGCTACTAATATAGCTGTAAAAACTAGATCAAAGCATACTGATTTAAGATACTTAAATGTTAGAGAATCTGTAAAGAATGGGCTAATTAAATTGGAATACTGCATGACAGAAGAAAACATTGCAGACCAATTTACAAAAGCTCAAGGAGTAATTAAGTTTAAAGAGAGTTGTAACAAATATGATTTAAAGATGTAAATAGTTATATTTATTATTATTTCCTAAAAGGGGAGAATGTTAGGGATAACATTGTTTACCCTAACTGGTTTAGGTAAAATAATAAATATGTAATCATAGTTTGTTAGTTAAAGTGTCTGCAACTTTAACTGTAGGAATGTAATTCAGGGAGTGGTTGTAAAAGAAGCAAGACGACAGCTTGCTCTCTCTCTGGCTTTGATAATCCCTAATTACTGCATGGACTCAAGACTGCGTTACTCGAACGGGAGAGATAAACGACGGACAGATTTGTAAGTGAACTGACATAGGATATTTTACACGGACTTTGCTAACTGAATATCCTTGAATGGACTGACTAAATGATACATGACTAATGGACTGTTATTTTGACTATGCTATAAATGGAATAAACTATATTTTTGATAGCACAAGCGTATCTGTTATTTTTACTGTATGTTAACAAACATACAAACTTATATCACTCATTTATCTGTGTGCCTATCTGACTAACGCTGCACATTCTGTTTAGCTTGTCTCCTTAACCCTGGTTGGGGAACTCAGGCTTAACATGGTTAACCCTGGATGGGTTAACGAAGATAGAGGGGAAGCCCCAAAGTCTGTGTAAAGAAAGGCAATCTTTCGCCAGAACAAGGGGAAACCCCTTGGAGCCAACAGGAGAGAAGATGGACATTATGGCCCACCTGAAGCTGTGACATCTAGATGAGAGACATTGACATCTAGATGAGAGACATTCTAGATTGAACAACAATATGGATGTACTGGTGGAAATTTTCTAATCTGCTGCAAGCAGATCTACCCCGAGATAACAATCAAAAAGAGAGAAAGTGGAACTCAAAAGGCTAGAGCAGGATTTCTGCTCCATGAGACTAGCAGCGACTAAGCTCTTAGAGCCATTGACAGATCTGGAAAGAACAACAGAAGGACTTTAAAGAAATAGAGATTGAGCAGGAAAGCCTAGATTAAACATTTGTTAAGGATACTAAAAAAAAAAGTAAGGCCAAGATTATCGGGAATATGTCTTTTTTATAACTGTGGTGGGACTGATTTTGGACTTAGAATGCTTAAAGGGGGGAGGAGTAAGAGTGCTATCCACTGACCAAAAGAGTGCATATGAAAGGGAAGTGACTGATGTAATATCCATAAAGTTTGCATAAAGGTTCCTGTGATTTCTAGAGAAAACATTAACTAACTTTAAGGTGGAAGAGTGACAAAAAGGAAAAGAAAGATATTTGATGAATCTCGGAACTATACACTAATTTGGTACTGTCTTAGATCTGAGGGAAATTGGGACTATGGTGGATTATAAATTTTGATCTTCAAAAAAATCTCCCAAAAGGCTACGACAAGAACAATGTGGACTAATTTAACGTGGATTATAAATTTGATTGTCTAAGGAAGAAGAAACAGGGCGTTGGTACTTACCTGATACGCCCGTTCTCTGTGAGCTGTGAAGAGCATCCAGTGATGGGAAGGTGCTTCAGTCCCTTCTAGGAAGGCTGGGCTTAAACTTGAGGACACTCCTCCTTCTCCACAAGACTCCTCCTTAGCGTCCCCAGTTTTGCGAAGCCAAGGTATTGATACCCTATATGCTTAAGCCTATGTAATAACCCTGGCCGGAACAGACTCCCTACCAGACAGAATAAAAGGGAGGGGCTGGATACTCTTCACAGTTCACAGAGAACGGATGTATCAGGTAAGTACCAACTCCATTTCTCCCATGAGCTGTTCAGAGCATCCAGTGATGGGACATATCAAAGCTTCGCACTTCCTAAGGGAGGGACTCCGCCTGGGTTGCAAACCTGTTTTTGAAATAACTTGCTGCAAAACTCGCCTACCAAACGAAGCTGCAGCAGAAGCAAATATGTCAATTTTATAATTTATAATAAATGGAGATGGAGAAGCCCAGGTTGCAGCTTGGCAAATCTTCTCTATTGTAGCTTGCATCGCCCATGCTGCTCTAGTGGCTGCATGTGGTGGAGTGAGCGGTAATGCCTTGGGGCACTGGAATTGAGTGAGAGTTATATGACTTAGCGATGGTGGCCCTTAGCCATCTACCTATGGTAGAGGGGGAAATCTTGTGCCCTAGGATGTTAGGCTGAAAGGACATGAAGAGGGTTTCTGTCTTTCTGGAGGGCGCCGTGCACTCTATGTAGATGCGTAAGGCTCTTCCTATGTCCAAGCGGTGCCATTAGTGTTTGAGCCTGTGTGATGGACGTGAGCAAAAATTTGGGAGCACCAGCTCTTGAGCTCTATGGAATGCCGAATTAACTTTTGGAATGAAGAAGGAGTCTGGTCTGAGAACCACTCTATCCAAATGGAAAATGCAGAGATCTTTGCACACCGATAATGCAGCTAGTTCGGAGATTCTTTGGGCAGATGTAACTGCTATCAGGAAAACTACTTTGTAGGTTAGAAATCGAAGCGTCATGGTCCTTAGTGGCTCAAAAAGGGACCTGTAGTAAGGGCCAATAGTACCTTATTTAAGTCCCAAGTTGGATATTGGTGCATTACAGGGGGCCCCAAGTTCTTGGCACCATGTAGAAAACTGCAAATGCGAGAGTGATGAGATATGGAGGTAAGATCATCCCAAGACAGGTGGCCAGGGCCGCCATCTGTCTCCACGGAGTATTGGGTGATAACCCTTTGTTTAGGCCCTCCAGTAAAAATTCTAATAACTGCTCTACTGATGGGGAAGGGGGGGTCGGTCTGACCCTTCTGACACCAACGGCAGAAGCTAGACCAGGTAGCCTCATAGATTCAGTTCGTCAAAGGACGTTGAGCTGACTGAATAGTGTGAATAACTTGAGTAGAAAGGTGTTCATCTCTCAGATGTCACCGTTCAATTTCCATACGGCTAAGTTTAGCTATTGAGGGTCCGGGTATAGCACTGGGCCTTGAGACAGTGATATGACCAATGATGGGATCCTCCACAGTGGTACTGTCGAGAAGTCCTTCAGATCCATGAACCATGCTTGCCTTGGCCAATAAGGAGCCACTAATAGCTGGTCCGCTTTTTCTTCCAGCAACTTCTGAATCAATTTGGGGATCATGGGGAGGGGAGGAAAGCTGCATAGCAGTCCAGTGGTCCAGTGACATCTGAGGGCATTCACATCCTCTGCTCCCCGCGATGGGTAACGTGAAATGAATCGGGGAAGCTGTGCATTGAGTGGGGAGGAAAACAGGTTTACTACTGGTTGGTCCAACCTCTGAGTAGCCTCCAGAAAGATCTTGGGGTCCAGATGCCACTCTGAATGGTCCAACATGGCTCTGCTGAGCCAATCCGCTTGTACATTCGCTACTCCAGATATCTGCTCCGCCTTTAGAGAGAGAAGATGGATTTCGGCCCACAGGAATAGTCTTTCTGATTCCCTCATTAGTAGACTGGAATGAGTGCCCCCTTGTTTGTTGATATGGGCCTTTATAGTTATACAATGGAGGAATTGTTGAAGTGCCAAGTACACCGCTCTCAGTTCTAGCCAGTTGATATTGTATGCCTTCTCTGAATCCGTCCAAAGACCTTGCGCTGTATGTGATTGGAAGTGGGGGGCCCATCCCACTTGACTGGTGTCTGTTGTAACAATCGACCTGTGTGGATCCTTGAAAGGGCATCCCTTATTGATTTTGGGTCATGTCCACCATCGTAGAGACCTGAGAACGGTTGATGGAACTTTTACGCAAGTCCTGGCATCGTCTCTCCCAGCGCGTTGGTATTGCAATCAGAACCATTGCAGGGTTATTGCATGGAACCAGGCCCAAGGGATAATAGAAATACAAGAAATCATTTTTCTGAGCAATTTAGAAAGGAAACATAGTTGTACTTTCCTAAGTGTTCTGATCTGTTGAGCCAAATCTCTAATGCTTTCTTGTCTGTCAGGGGAGAGGAAAACTTTGCCTTCCAGGATGTCAATGATGTGCCAAGGTGAATGAGGCTAGTAGAGGGTGTTAAATGACTTTTTGACCAATTGACTGAGAACCCGTGTTGTTGTAGGGTTACAAGTGTAGTTTGAGTGTTTGAATTTGCTTGATGGATGGAAGATGCCAAAATAAGAATGTCATCCAAGTAGCATTGAAGTTGGATGGACCTATCTCTGAGTGATGCTGCCAAGGCAGCCAAGACCTTTGTAAAAATTCTGGGAGCTGAAGCTAGGCCAAATGGGAAAGCAATATATTCGTAATGGACATTGTTGTAACAGAAACAAAGGAATTTGAAATGTGAGGGCCTAATTGGGATATGTAAGTAAGCTTCTGTGAGGTCTATGGAGGTAAGGACATCATTTTTTCTGATGCTGAGTAAGATGGATTGGAGAGTGGTCATTTTAAATTTTTGGTAAACTAAATATTGGTTTAGACATTTTAAGTCCAGGATTGCCCTCCATCCCCCTGAACTTTTAGGGACCATGAAGAGGTGCGAATAAAAACCAAGACCTTTTTGATTAGAAATGACAGATTTCTAGTAGATGTGCTATGGCTGTGTCCATGAGAAACCTTTTTTCTGCATCCCTGGAAATTGGGGACTTAATAAAAAAATCCAGGGGGGGGGAACTGAACTACAGTACCAGACCAAATCATGACCCATGTGTCAGTGGTAGAGGAGTCCCATTGATCGGCAAACCTTTTTAGGCAACCACCAATGGGAATCTCATTGTGTTCGTTACTTGGACCTGCGGAAGGGCCTAGATCCTGTTCCTTGAAATTGTCTCGTAGGATGGAGTCCCCTTCTATATCTGTCCCCAGGTTCAATTCTATCTGTCTGTTGTCTGAATCCAGGCTGTCTTTGAAATCTTGGATAGTAGGGTTGGTAGAAGGGGTGAAAGGAACCCCTACGAAAGAGCTGTGGTGACCTGGACTCTGATCAATGAAAAAGAGAGGGAAGAATTTTCTTTTTGGTTCAGGTTTCAATTAGGAGGGGTTCAAGTGCACTGCCAAATAGTTTGTTCTCCAAGATGGGAGCTGAGGCAAGCCACCACTTGTGCTTGACATCTGCCTGCCAATGCCTGAGCCAAATTTACCTTCTAGTCGCAATTTGGGAAGCAATGGCCCTAAAGGAAAATTTAACTATATTGAAGGTAGCATCTGCTGAAAACTCTGCAGCAGCGATTAATTTAGCCACATCTTGATGTGTGCTAATGTTTGAGGCTGGAATGGTATCCCTCAGGTGGCGGAGCCATCTGAGAGATAATCTGGTGAAAAAGGAGGCAGCTGTGGCCACTCTGATGGCCCATGCATCCGAGACATGTGCCCTGCGGAGGACTAGTTTCGCCCTCTTTTCCTCAGGCTTGACAGCCTCTTCAGCTTCACTTGGGATGGTTGAGGAAGTTGCAAGCACAATGATAGGTTCATCCACTTCCAGAGTCTTTAGAAATTTAGAGAACTCAGGTGCCAAATTATAGTATTTTTTATCATGCCCTGTGGGAATGGGTTATGAGGCTGCTGCAGCCCATTGTTTTTGTACTAAATTGGAAAATATGTGTGGCACAGGGATTGCCTCAGTGACTGGTTGAAAGAATATGAGATCCTCTGCTTCCCCTGGAGTATTTGGTGGGGGAGGGGTACCCGTATTATCCAGCCATGCAGTGTTCTTGGCCTTAAATAGCAGGGATTTAAATAATTGTAGGCGGAATAATCCTGTAAATACAGGGAGGTCAGGTGAGAGGTCTTCATCATCAGACATCCCCCTTTCTAGCAGATCAACCTCTGACAATACCTGGTCAATGGTGTGTACTGATCCATTCTCTATTTGATCCCCTTGATCTCCCATATCCTGTGTGTCCCATATCCTGAGGGTCTCTGACAGTGGGCAACGATAGTTCTATGGGGGGGGGATACCTGATGAAGATGTGGATCATGATGCCAAGAGATCATTCAGAAAGAGATCTGCAAACCGAAGCTGAGGGTGTTCATCCTGCCTGAATTGCCTGTTGGACACCTGCTGCTATGCCCTTCTGGAGAGCTAGCTCCATCCACGCCCTCATATTGGCAAGGATTTCCTCTGGAAGTTCCTCCTCTTGTCTGAGGCCAGTTGCAGTTGGCATAAATGTTGGCTCTGGGGCCCTCCTTGGTGAGAGAATGTTAGAAAGAGCCTCCTGGGGAGGTTGTATCGATATGCTGCTCCTTCTGGATAAATCCAGAGGAGTGGTTGGAGGGTTCTGGGCCTGTGAGGTAGAGGGTATGATGAGTGGTGAAGAGGTGGGCTGTGCAGCTGCTCATGTACGTTTTTCCACCTGCCTTTCTAATGCCTGATGGCATCTATGTGCATCTTTCTCTGCTGCCCCTGCCTTTTGGGGCTCTGTGGACTTATCTCTATTTTTAGCAGTTAATCTAGATCTGGAGTTGTAGCTGCTGGCCATGGTAATGCCATTGATAGCAATGGAAAGAGGCTATGAAATTAGGTGGCTAGAACACCTAGGAGCCTGCTCCCTTAAGGGGCAGGGGATCCTGGAATAAATAGTTCCCCGATGCCTTTAACAAATGTTGTCTCCTTGTTCTGTTTTGCTTTATTATCTATTTATCTATCTATATTTTAATGACAAAGATTTGTAGAATTCAAGTCAATCAAGTCAATTTTTGAATAAAGTACTTATAATATCAAATATGGAGACCAAAACACCCCCCTCTAGACCTGGCACCTATATGAGGGCACAGAGGTCTGTAACTGTTAATTAGATCAGTTTAGCTGTACTTATTGCCTGTGGAATCCAGCCGTTCAAGTCCTCTATCATCCAGTGGACTGGTGGCAGGGACTCCCCCTTTCCAGGTCCCCAAAAAGGGAAACCTTGTTGGGTAACTTTCATCACAGACAGTAACAATTACTCAGCAAATTTAACCATGCGGCCTTTAAAATACTGGCTTCCTTGTGGCAGAATGAAAACGAAAGCAGCTATCACCGCCCGGCCTGCTGAAAGCAAAACCGCTCAGTGGGAAGGCGCAGCGGCTAATTCCCTGCCCTGTGGTGTTCTGCGGGGAAAGCCTCGTAATAAAAAGGAAAAAAGGCTGCACTTTTAAATGGAAGCTTCAAACCTTGAAGGGACAATGTGTTTACTAAGCCAGCTGGGAGATCGGAGAGATAAGCCTCCTTTTTTAGAAGTTGAAGGCAGTATGTCTCTGAAAGGAGAGGATTTTAGCCTCAGGGCAGATTGGAAAGATAAGCCTCCCCGTTTATGAGGCTTTAGCCTCGGGAGGCTGGAATGTAAAAACAAAACAGAACAAAAAACCAAGCAAAATGGCTTTTGGAGGTTCCCAGGGGGCTTGATTGGTGACAGAAACTATGGTATTACCTGACCTGAGAAATAAATCAGCTTAATCGCTAGTGTTCTGTTCCGACCAGGAAAACAATAACACAACCTGTCTGAAGAAAGGCTGAGCTAAAACTGGGGACGCTAAGGAGGAGTCTCATGGAGGAGGAGGATTGTCCTCAAGTTTAAACTAAGCCTTCCTAGAAGGGACTGAAGCACCTTCCCATCACTGGATGCTCTGAACAGCTCATGGGAGAAGGGGGGAGCACTTACCATTAAGTCGTAGGAGGAACTAATTATTATTTAAGAATGCTTAACATTTATCAATTATTTAATTATTAATTGTTAACAAATTATTATTATTATTAACTTGGTAACTGATTAGACCTATATATATATTTTGTTGGGATTGTGGGTTCATCCTTATTGATATCTTCATTAATATAACGTTAGAGAGCAGAAGGTGGCATAACAAGGGGTGGGCAAAAGAATCATTGCAGTGTAAAAATATTTACTGTGTCTGTTAATTTGGAGAAACACTTTCAGGCTATTTGGGGTGACAAGTATACTGTCTACATCAAAGATAGGAAAGAAAGCAACATCAACATCTATGCCCTCATCATTACCATCGAATCAATGTTTGATGGAAAGCATGTTAGCCTGGGAGAAGTCAAGCTCAATGCAGAAAATGCAAGCAGTTCTATTTTCAATTCAGGAAGTGATGACCAAAAACCAGGAAGTTATGTCCAAAAATCATGAGATTAAAAGTGAAATGGGGGAGATGAAGGGAGAGATACAAAAAATGGATTAGAAGATTGTGGCTATCCAACAGACAATAACAAAAAATGAGCACAGAATATAAAGAATAGAAAGAAAGACTGAATAAACGGAAAAATGGTGGAAGAAGTGGATTATAAACTAATCCAGGCTAATAGAGAACTTGTGGAGACAATAATCTTCCTCAAAATGGAAAAGGCATTGTTTTATCTAAGGTTCCAGAACATTGTGGAAGAAAAAGAGGAAGACTTGTTTGAGGTGGTGACAATCTTTGATAGAGCAGGAAGAAAGAAAGAAGGTGGAGAGCAAGCTGGACAAACCAGAAGGGCAAGAACAAAAATGCAGAGGGAGATAAGAACAACTAGAATCGTAAGACCTATATATAAGTGAAAAGATGGAAGAGAAAGTTAAGATGTATCTGATAACATAAATGGATTGAATTCCCCCATAAAAAGAAAATAAATCTTTACCAAACTACAAAAATTAAAATTGGATATAATTTGTCTCCAAGAAGTGCATATTAAAAAGCAATACAGTAATCTATTGGAACACCCTAAAGTGGAAAAATTGTACTCAACATTAGCACATCAAAAGAAAAGGGGGGTAGTACTATGTATTAAGGAATCATTAAAAACTAAACAAATGTATGCAGATGAAGAAGGAGAATATTAATGATGGAAGTATTAATAAACCAGAAACAATTTCTCTTGATTGCAATATATGTCTGAACAAGCAACAGGAATAGTTCTACAAAAGACTTCATAAAAAATTAACAGAAATGGATTATGAAAATATATGCATCATAGGGGACTTCAATGCAATTGTAAACTTTAAAAAAGATTACAGAAGCAGCAAAAGAAATTTAAAAAAAACAAGAACTCTCCCAAAAATGTTCTTGATATGATACAAGAAATGGACTTGCAAGACATCTGGAGAGAGCTTAACCAAAAGAAGAATCGATATACTTTCTACTTGAATAGGCATCAATTGTGGTTGAGAATAGACATGTGGATGACTCCAGGAATGAGGACAGAGGTCTAAGAGGTAGAGATAGTAACAAACACAATCAGACCACTACAACACATCTGGGACATGGCAAAAGCATATATGCGAGGATTAGCGATAACATGCATAGCAAGAAGAAATAAGAAAAAGAAACAAGAGCAAAACAAGTTATAAGAAGAGCTTAAAGGATTAGAGAGAGAACTGCAAAAGGACCCACAAAAAAGACAAAAGAAAAAAATGATTTAATAAAACATAAACTGAACCTAACAATGCAAGAGGATATGGTGCAAAAAATTAAAATGATGAAACAAAACTTTTTTGAACATGCAAATAAGCCAGGGAGATTGTTAGCATATAAATTGAAAAAGGAAAAAGAGAAGAAAATGATACACCAATTATTAGATGAAAAAGGAATCCTTCAGCATCAGAATGAAGACAAAAAGAAAATAGCTCAGGAATTCTTTCGGAAACTACAGTCGAGAACAAAGATTAGAAGATAGAACTATACAATATTTGGAAAAAGCTGCATTATCTAAAGTTCCAGACACAGTGAGAGTAATGTTCAATGAAAGGATAGTGACAATAGAAATAATGGAAACAATTAAAAGGCAAAAAAGAAAACCCCAATAAAATGTCTGGAGCAAATGGACTTTCTGCAGAACTCTATAAAATTTTACAAGATATACTAGGACCAATATTGTTGGAGGTTTACAACAAAGCACTATTAAAGGCCAAACTCCCCAAAACCTGGATAGAAGCATACATTACACTAATCTCAAAGGAAGACTCAGACTCTCAATAAATAAAAAATTATAAGCCAATATTACCAAGCATAGATTATAAAATATTTTCCTTTATAATCTTGGAAAGACTAAAAAGCTTTTTAAATGAATTCATACACTCTGATCAGAATGACTTCTTACCCAAAAGACAACTGATAAACAACATGAGGATCATTATGAATGTATTGAAATATTATGAAATCCACCCCAAAAAACAGTTAGCATTAATTTTCCCAGATGCACAAAACACCTTTAAAAATATGGATTGGCATTTCAATTGAAAAATGTGAATTTCAGTGAAAATTTTGTAAAGATGATTCCAGCAATCTATTCTAACCAAACAGCGAAAGTGATAATAAATAGAGAAATAACAGAAAATTTTAATATAAATAAAGGTACAAGACAAGGGTGCTCACTATCCCCCCTTCTATTTATGTTATCTCTAAAAGTTTTACTTAGATTGAACCAGACAAGACCCAGAAATAAAAGGTTTAAAAATTAAAAAAAGAACAATACAAAGTACAAGCATTTGCAGATGACCTAATTTTCATCTTGGAAGAACCTTTAGAAATAGGACCCAAATTAATAAAATAAAAAAATAGAAGAGTTTGACACGGTGGCAGGATTTAAAATAAACAAGAAAAGACTAAAATATTGACAAAAAACCTTACAAATAAACAGAAAAACGAATTGTCAGAAAAGATGGGCATGTACCTAGCTAAAAAGAATTTGGCTGGGAATTTGGCTAAACAGAAAGATGCATATCTATTAAAGAAATCAATTATGCTAAACTAATACAGCAAATAAAGATGGATCTGGATAAGTGGAAAAACCTACAGTTGTCACTAGTTGGAAGGATATCCACAACAAAAATGAATGTTTTACCAAAATTGTTATATTTATTTCAAACAACCCCAATAAAATTATGAAAAAGGTTCTTTGAGGACTTAAATAGACTGATTTTTAAATTCATCTGGCAGGGAAAAAAAACAAGAATTAAAATAAAAATCCTACAAGACACTAAAAACAACGATGGGTTCGGGCTCCCAGATTGGGAGCTGTACTTTCAGGCTTCAATACTCACATGGATGAAGGAGTGGATAAATTAAAAAAACAAAAGAATATTGACAACAGAAGTACAATTGGGATGGCACGCATTCATATGGTAGAGGAAAAATAAATCACACAAATATTTCCAAAGGCACTATATTAGAAACGCTCAGTATGGGAATGGGCGTTGGTAAATTTTCCTGTGAATGCCCTTTCTATCTATGCTGTGAGAGAGCCCAGGATGGGGTAGACGCCTTCTTATGACATCATTAAGCTGAGTCTGTTCTTGTATATATAAAAGCCAGCCCCCGGGAGTATCTTGGTGAAGATACTTGACAGACTGAAGAAGTGTCTCTAGAAGCAAACAATCTCTTACATTAACATGTTTTACCATCTCCAGATGAACCAAGGGAGGGGTTGGGCTCTCTCGCAGCATAGATAGAAAGGGCGTTCACAGGTAAATTTATCAATGCCCATTCTCCTCCATGCTGCAGCAAGAGCCCAGGATGGGACATACCAAAGCTTGTATGTCCATGGGCGGGTCCTCATCCGGCCAATCACTCCGACTGGAACCACTCACTGAAGTACCTGTCTGCCGAAGGCTGTAGTCATTGAGGCAAAGGAATCCAGATGGTAGTGTCTGATGGAGACAGGGATGTCCACGTGGCCGCTCTGCAAATCTCTTCCAAGGATGCCTGGGTGGCCCAGGCAGCTGAAGTGGCCACACTTCTGATAGAGTGCGCCATCAGACCTCGAGGCACCAGAAGAGCCACCGCTTTGTAGGCTTGTGCAATGCACGTCCTGACCCATCTGCTAATAGTAGGGGAAGAGGGCTTGTTCCCCAAGTGAGAAGAGGGAAAGGAAACAAACATGGCTTCTGTCTTTCTAAAAGAGGAAATGTGCTTGATGTAAATTCTAAGAGCCCTTCTGACATCTAGAGTGTGCCACTTGCACTCTCAGTCATGGTGCAGAAGGAGACAGAAATCAGGCAACACAATCAAAAGAGTGGCCAGCTCTGACACCCTTCTGGCTGAAGTGATTGAAATGAGAAAAACTAACTTTAGTGTTAAGAATTGGGGAGACACTGTTCTAAGGGGTTCAAAGGAGTTCGTAAGGTCATTAAGTACCATATAAAGGTCCCATGAAGGATACCTGTGCACCACAGGTGAGTGTAGATTGGAAGCCCCTTTCAAAAATCTCCTGACTGAGGGGTGATGAGACAAGGATGAAAACGAACCCCAGGAAAGAACTGAGGAGAGAGCTGCTCCCTGGGGATGTAGAGTATTGGGGGCTAAACCTTTCTCCAAGCCATCCTGAAGGAATCTAAGAACCTCTGCCAACTGGGCTGAGGAAGGAGAGAGAGACCCTCCTTGATGCACCATTGACAGAAAACCCTCCAGGTGGCATCATAGATGCGCCTTGTAGATGATTTACAAGATGCCTGGATGATGAGGATAACCCTCTCTGGGAGATTAGCCTCCCTTAGCCATTGCCGCTCAAGCACCACATGGTCAGCTTGAGCCACTGGGGATACGGATAGATCCTCCCTGATGCAGGAAGATCAGATGGGCTGGGATCCTCAAAGGAGTGGCCACAGACAGGTTGACCAGGTCTGCAAACCAGGGCCTCCATGGCCAATAGGTTGCCAGGAGAATTAGCTCCACTCTTTCCTCCAACAACTTCCATATGACCACCGGACTGATGGGAAGAGGGGGAAAGGCATAGAGAAGACCTGTGGGCCATCTGCACCGAAGAGCATTGGTCCCCTCCATTCTCTGGCAAGGAAACCTGGTGAAAAATCTATTGACTTGGGCATTTTGAGGAGTGGAGAAGAGATCCACCTCCAGAGTTCTGAATCTGAGGGAAAGATCCCTGAATATGGATGGGTGAATGGACCATTCTGCCTGGTTGACTGAACTCCTGATCAGCCAGTCGGCTTGGGAGTTGTCAATTCCAGAGATGTGATCTGCTGAGATTGACAACAAGTGTCTCTCTGCCCATAGCCCGAAACATTCTGCCTCCCTTGTAAGTGTCTTGGATCTTGCCCCCCCTGCCTGTTGATGTGTGCCTTTGCGGCCATATTGTCCATGGGAGCCAGTCAATGAGGGTCTGAAATGCCTGAGAGCCAGTTATAGCTCTGACATCTAACCAATTTATGGGACAGGTTCTGTCTGACCTGGACCAAACCCCTTGAGCTATCTGACCGTCCATAAGGGAGCCACAACCAAGAAGGCTGGCATCTGTGGTGATTACTAGCCGATCTGGTTCCTTGAAGTGGAGCCTCTTCCAGAGGGACGGGGAGAGCAGGAACCATTGGAGCGATAAGGAGTGAAGCCATGCCCACAGTATGATGCTGATACAGGAGACCATCTTTCCCAATAGTTTAGACATCAGCGACAGGGGAACAGTCTGTTGCTGTTGAATCTTACTGATGATCTCTGCAAGGCTTCTGGAGACAAGAAAACCTGGCACAAAGTTGTATCGATAGCTGCTCCCAAGTGCAGCAATTTGGTTATAGGTGATAGATGGCTCTTCTTGGACAAGGTAATCTGTAGGTCTCGATGGGCAGAATGGATGGAGGAGAACAGTATCAACATATTGTCCAAGTAGCATTGGATCCTCACTGGAACAGAATGTAGTGAAACCACCAATGCTGCTAGAATCTTTGTGAAGACCCTTGGAGCCGAGGAGAGGCCAAAGGGAAGGGCATTCTGGTAACAGAAATGGAGAAACTGGAGATGTCGAGGTAAGCCTCCGTGAGATCCATGGAAGAGAGGAGGTTGCCCTTCTGAACACTCTCTAGAATAGAATGCAGAGTCTGCATTTTAAATCGCCTGTATTTGACAAATTGATTGAGAAATTTTAGGTCAACGATGGCTTGCCACCCCCACCCCCCCGAGGCTTTGGGAACAACAAAAAGATGAGAGTAAAATCCACGTCCCCATTGTAAGGTGGGGACTGGTTGAATAGCCCTTATGTTGACTAGATGTTGAATGGCCGAATTCATAAGGGCTCTCTTTGAAGTGTCCCATGACATGGGACAAATCAAAAAATTTTCTGGGGTTGACGATAGAAATTCCAATTGTAGGCCTGACCTAACAGTGTTGAGCACCCAGGTGTCCATCATTGACTCCTCCCATTTGGAGGCAAAGAAGGCTAAACAACCTCTGATGGGTGGGGAATACAAGATATTACTTAGAGCGACAAAAGGAATGACCCCCTCCCCCCAAAAGGGCCGTTTACCAGCAGAAGGTTGTTGTCTGCCAGGTGCTTCTGGGCGTTGTTCTGGACATTGAGAATACACCCTCTGTGGCTGAGTAAAGTGGAAGGTGGTCTCTGCCTGGAAAGCAGGTGGACAATAAGGAGCTGGGCAATAGTCAGCTTTTTTCCCCGAGGAGGAAAGAATTTTCTGTTTATCTCTGGTCTCAATGAGATATGGTTCTAGAGCCTCACTGAAAAGCTTGTCTCCTGCGCAGGGGGAAGAAGCCAGCTTCCATTTTTGCCGTGACTCTGCCTGCCAATTTCAGAGCCACCACCAAAGATGCCATGGCCCTTGATGCAAATTTGGCGGAATTGAGGGTGGCATCTGCAGTGAATTCCACAGCTGCTATAATTTTGTTAAGGTCCTTATGAGACCTGAGGTCAGAGGCTGGCAATCAGTCCTGCAGTTGGTGCAGCCATCATAGAGATGCCATCGTGAAAAATGATGCAGCGGTCAAAACCTGGACAGCTCACACAGCTGCTTGGTGGTTGCATTTGAGGGTCTGTTCGGAGCGCTTATCTTCTGCTTTAAGTACATCTTCTGGCTTGGTGGGAGTGCCAGAAGATGAGAATGAAGTCACAACAGGAGTGTCTACAGAGAGCAATACAAGGGCATTGGCTAGGGATGTGCTTACATTGTAGAACTGCTTGTCCAGAGATGATGAACGAGGACCTGCCGAAGGGGAAGTGCACTGTTCCTTGACCATGTCAAGAAACAAAAGGGGAGAAGGCAAAACATCAATGTGTAGTACAGGCTTGGAGAAAAGGGAGTCTCCTTGCCTGGAGGGTTTCCCTTGTGGTTCAGGGGCCACTTCCTCAGGTGACAGCTTGGCAGTGACCAGGGTCTTGCTAAGTAAGGGTTTAAAGAGGGATGGTTTAAAGATCAATGCAGAGGAGGAGAGTCTTCTTCCTCTGAAAGATTGCGATCACAGATTTCATCCTCTTCACTCTCTGAACGAGAGGAGCAACTGTGTTCAGATGGGGAGGCACCCACTTCCCCTTCATAATCCTCCTATTCTGCCTGTGAAGAATGGGCCCTGAGGTTACTGGGGTCTGTGGAAATCTCATTGAGAAGGTAAGAAGCCTATGGACTGAGGAGGGAGTAGGGCCTGAACCTTTTCCAGAGGCCAAAGAATCTGCCAATGCCTGTCTAATGGCCAAGGAAACGACATCTTGGATCTCCCTGGGCCTGTTAGCAAAGGTAGGATTGGAGGGCTGAAGGCCAGCTTCTGTGGGTGTGAAGGTAGCTGATTTGGGAGGAGGCCTGAACTCTAGAGGGAAGAGAAAAGGCATAGAGCCCAGAGGGTTGCTGCAAATAGGGCCCAGACCTTCTCAAATCCTGAGGATCTAGTTGTTCCTCAAATGCCTCAGGAGACCAGGAAGGGGGGGGGGTCCAAAGGCTCCATGAATAACTTCCCCTCCCCTGGGTGAGCTTCCCTGGGAACCCTTACCTGGCTGGTAAGCTTGTTGCAGTTGCCCTCTCATTTGTTGAATTGTTTTGTTAAATTGCCTCTCTAGAGCTGCATGTCTGCATTTTTTTGCCCTCAACTTGGCCTGAGTTGTCTTCTTGGGGGCTAGAGCCTTAGCTCTGATTTTTGCAGCCACTTCCCTCTGAGCAGTATGCTGTCTGCATCTTTTCCTTTTAGTGGGTTGGAGGGTCTGTTTCATTGGTGGGGGGGAGCTCTGCATGAGCCCTGTCCTGATCCATATTAATATAGGCAAGGCTCAAGCATTGTGAGAATGGCTCTCAATTTGAGCTTAAGGCTGGCAGAGGATCCAATTGAGTGTTTTTTGGATGGAAAATGGCCGCCGGGCCATTTAAAATGGCCGCTCACCTCGTGTCTGAAGAGACTTAAACAAATCGCTAATGATTTCAGAGACACAGGTTGTGACTTAAAGAAGCTGAGTCAAAGCTGGGATACTCTTGGGGGCTGGCTTTTATATATATACAGAAACAGCTTAATAACGTCCTGGGCTCTTGCTGCAGCATGGAGGAGAAAAAAACAAACAGAACCACTACATGAAAATACCAGACTGGTTAGCCACAATAGCAGTGTTAATATGCCCTAATGTTTTAGATCCAGATAAGATTGTAAGATACAAAGGCATTCTTAATGAATAGGTGGGGTGTGAAACCTAAACAGGAATTTAAAAAACAGGGAATCAATCTGGACTGGTGGCCATTTACCCACATTCAAACGAGATACAAGAAAGATTTAGAAATGTAAGGATTCTATAAGGAACCTGTCGTGTCCGAAAGGAAGGCTCTGAGGCAGTGACTATCAGTAACAGCTCTTTTTATTGAAGACGTGAACCGAACCGCAAAAGAGAAAAAGCCTCCGGCTTTTATACTCTTTTGCCGCGGCGGCCGCGGCCAATGGCAGCGATTCAAGTCTCCCGCTCATGGTTTCAGCCAATCGCGGGAGACTTTAATCGGGCCAATCGGCGCGGCTCGCCTGGCCAATTAGAAATCCCTGCGCCTTAGCCAATCAAGGCGCAGGGATTTCGAGCAGTCCATTTTTAGTACACAACAGAACCCCAAGAAATGGACAAAATTTTGTTAGGAACAGATGAAAAAAAATCAATAAATAAAATTTATAATTACCTATTGAACTTTAAAATGGAAGAAGAACATGTAGAAGAAATGATGATTGTTCGGACAAAGAATTTTAGTTACACATAGAATTAGATAACTGGCAAAAATTGTGGGAGAGAAATTATAAATTAACATTGTCAACAGCGTACAAAGAAAACAAAATGTTATACAAAATGTTTTATAGATGGCACTTGCCACCAGCAAGATTGGCAAAAATGTTTCCAAATATGTCACCAGAATTTTGGAAGTGTAAACAGAGGTTGGGATTCTACTACCCCATGTGGTGGACCTGTCTAAAGGTGAAAAAATATTTTGAAGATAAAGAAGTGGCTAGAAGAGATGACAAAACAGCACATAGATCTGAAACCAGAACTGTTTTTATTAGGGATAATAGCAGAGAAATATAACAAAATCTAACATATTTAATATATATAACTGCAGATAGAAACTTATATGCACAAAACTGGAAAAATGAAAGGACTCTCACGGAGGAGGAGGTAATAAAAAAAATACTAGAATGTGCCGAACTGGACAGACTTACAATGAAACTCATGGACAAAGAGGAATCAGAATACTACCTAACATGAGATGTATTGTATAATTGGATAAATAATAGATGCAGAGATTAGTATTGAATAATGAAAAAAGATTAACAAAATAAAAATAAATATAGAGATATGGAAATATGTAAGAATAAATGTAAGAAATATTACTATTGGATTGTATGTAAATATAGTATGAAATGCACAAAATAAGAATTGTAATAGTGTATTATGGTAGAAATAAGTAAATAATAGTTTTAATTCTGATGCATAACATTATGTAGTCAGAAGAGATTATACTGTATGATAGTTTTAAGTAGGATATATAACATGATGGGGAAAAAAGAGACCTGATATAACCAGTACAAAATGAATGACATTGTATAATTGGAACTGTTATGTATATTAAGGAAAAATGTAGAATAAAAATATTTTTTTTAAAAGATTAGATTAAAAGAAAATATGAGAGCCTTATTTAAAATCGATTAATGGATCTATAGTTTTATAAAATACAGAAAACTTGATATGTTTATATTGTTCAAATTTATTATGTGAGAAAATTTGGACTACTACCTATTTAACCATTTTATATCTTGTTATTATATTGTACATTGAGAGCTTATGCACCAGAAATAAATTCCTTGTGTGTCTAATCACACATGGCCAATAAAGAATTCTATTCTATTCTATATTTTAATGTATACACTTATTCATCATTAAATAGCTTATTCTTGTCATCATGTTGTCTTTGAGTAAACTTTCAGCAGTTAATACATACATCCACAACACAGATTGTTTAAAGTACATTTTAATAAACTAAAGTAAGTCTGGAAATGTTATCAAAAGCAGAAAAATTTCAAAGTATTTATCAAATTGCTTGGAAAAAATATTCTTTGTCTTCTCCATATTTTCAATACTTTTATGGTATTTATGTTCTAGAACAGGGTTTCCCAATCTTTCAAACTTTAAGACCTGTGGACTTCAACTCCCAGAATTTTCCAGTCAGCTACATTGGATAACCTTGTTCGAAAAAATCACTAAGAACACTGAATTAGTGAATACTGAAATCACAATTAGGAATGTGCACATCAGGTTTCTCAATTTTTTCTCTACTCTGTATATCCATGAATGACTGTGAAAGCTCTTTGAATATTGATTTTACGGTTCCAAATAAATCTGAGCCAATAGGTGAAATTACAAATATGGAAGCTCATGAATGAAAAAACCTGAATGTATTTCATTAAGTATTGTCATACACATTTCAGCAATTCACTGAAGTCAATGTACAGTTATCTTTAATTGGAATCCATTTTAATTTATCTTTAAAGGCCTGAAATTCAGTTTATGAGAAAAATAAGGTTCTGTATTTAGGCGAGAAAAATAAGCCACGCCCACAGAACCAGCAGTAAATGAATTTGAATCCCACCACTGATCAACAAACAATGGAAAGCCAAATGGGCTCTGAACGCCCAGATATAGGCATTTACATAGATGACTCTACACAAAAGATGCCAGGTTTTGACCTTCCTTACCAGCATTGATTAACTCTGAATAGGATTGTTTAAGTGGGGTCTTGTCTCTACTCCTCAGTGTGACAATGTGCTCCTTGACAAAATATCCATCACATTGTTTTCGAATGAGCTTACACCAGTCCAATGTCTGATTTTTTTTCAACAAAGACCACCATTCCTTGAATGATTGAGTGGACTGGACATTAACATTTAACAGATAACAGATAATCAGAGTTGGAAGGGACCTTGTAGGTCATCTAGTCCAACCCCCCACCCAAGCAGGAGACCCTACACCATTTCTGACAGATGGCAATCCAATCTCTTCTTGAAAGTCTAAAGTGATGGCGTTCCCACAATTTCCGAGGGCAAGGTGTTCCATTGGTTGATTGTTCTCACTTTCAGAAAGTTTCTCCTTATTTCCAGGTTAAATCTCTCCTTGTTCAGTTTCCATCCATTATTCCTTCTCTGGCCTACAGGTGCTTTAGAAAATAGCTTGACCCCTCTCTGTGGCAGCCCCTCAAATATTGGAAGACTGCTATCATGTCTCCCTTGGTCCTTCTCTTTACTAGACTAGCCAAGCCCAGTTCCGGTAACCATTCTTCATATGTTTTAGTCTCCAGTCCCCTAATCATCCTGTTTGCTCTTTTCTGTACTCTTTCTAGAGTCTCAACATCTTTTTTTTAATGTGGTGAACAAAACTGGATGCTGTACTCTAGGTGTGATCTTACTAAGGCTTTATAGAATGGTATTAGTACTTCCCTTGATCTTGATTGTATCCCTCTGTTAATACAACTTAGGATTGCATTAGTTTTTTGGGCTGCTGCTGCACACTGCTGGCTCATATTTAGCTGGTTGTCCACTAAGACTCCAAGATCCCTGGAATCTTTGAACCACTCTAAGTCCATGTATTTGCCATACGCTAAATAAGTAAATGGGGCTCAGAAGGAGCCTGAAGTCGTGGCTTGCTTAACACTGTGAAGGCCTTCTCCCCAACTTTTAACTAACTTTTAATCTTTTTTTTTTTTGTAAATTTTATTTGAGTTTTCACAAACAAAAAAAAATACAAATAAAACATCTTTTTTGAAAGTAGTGTAATCCCGGGTTACATTTTTTCGTACAGACACAAATTCAGGTTCATGCTCATTTTTATATTCTATTCCATATCTTATTACTATTTTACATTTTCTGCATAGCTTCTCCCCTCTTTTAATTTTCTCAATTTTATTTTAATTATCTCATCTCAATTCAAATCATTGTATTTATATTTTTTGTCTGTCCTGTTTAAATTATCTTAAATTAGCAGCCCCGGAATATCCATCCGCCCTCCCTTTCAAAGCACATGGGTGATGGTGGTGGCAGGGGCAGGGCAGGGGGGCAGTGCAGCTATGGGAAGCCCCAGGAGTTCCTGTTCTCCTTTTTGGAGCACATGGGTGGTGGCAGCAACGGCAGTGGTGGCAATGGTGGAACTATAGGAAGCAGCCCGGCGGGAGTCCTCACCTTCCCTTTCGGAGCACCTCTTACCGTGGCGTCTAATAGATGTTCCTCCCACATGGAGCCAGCTCCTGCACAGCCCCGCCTCTCAGAAGAGCAGCAAGGTGGGGAGGAAGGAAAGCCCTGGCCCACCCGTTCTGGCTGGCAGCTCTGCTAACCTTGATCTTCCAGGTTCTGCCACCTCCCTCTGCTGGAAAGCCAGAGTCCCTTCCTGGCCTCAGGGAAGGGTTATCTGTGTTCGCAGGGATTGGGTTTAGGGGGAAAGCAGGTGGGAAAGCTTCACCCCAACTCTGGCTGGGATGAAGCGCTCCTCTCCAACCCACCACCAAGAACAAGCCAGCGGAAACCCACCACCACCACTTCTGCCAGAACACAACTGCTTCCCAGCGAACATGCCTTTTACCCTGGTGCCAGACAGATGTTTCTCCTGCATCGAGTCAACTTCTGTACAGCCTTGCTGCCCCAGAAGAGCAGTTGTGGCTGCCACAACAGGGCAAGAGACAGGTGTGAGAACTGCCGAATCCCACTCAACTCCAGTAGTGGCAGTTCTTGCTCCTGCCTTTCGCCCTGTGCCTGCCGCTGCCACTGCTCTTCTGGGGGGTGAGGCTGTGCATGTGAACCACTGCTACCCCCTCGATGCCGGCAGCAGTGGTTCTTGCTCCTGACTTTCGCGCCGTGCCTTCCACTGCTGCTGCTCTTTTAAGACAGTGGGACTGCATGTTTGAATCACCGCCACCACCTCAACCGCAGCAGTGGTGGTTCCTGCTCCTACCTTTCACCCTGTTGTGGCTGCCATTGCTGCTCTTCTGGGAGGCGGGGCTGCATAAGTGAACCAGAGATGCCCTCTTGGCCCCTGGCAGCGGCAGGAGTACTGAGTGGGCCAGCCTTTGCTAGCTGGGCAGTCAACTGCCCCATGTCTGAGCCAGCCAGCATGCCAGAACCTGGAAGAGCAAGGGTTGCAGAGCTGCCATCCAGAATGGGCAGGCTGGGGCTTTCCTTTCTTCCCATCTTGCTGCTCTTCTGAAAGGCAGAGCTATGTAGGAGCTGACTCCACGCGGGAGGAACATCTTTCCAACATGCTCCAAAAGGGAAGGTGGGGACTCTCGGGGCTGTCTCCTGTAGCAGCACTGCTGCCCCCACCACTCACTTTCTGTCACGGCAAGGGTGGTGAGATGCGGGCTGGTGGGGACCCCAGCGGTTCTCAGCCCTGAGCCTCTAAAAGAGGGGAAAATGGGTGATGCATCGCGCTTAAGGGAAAATGGGTGGTGAACAGGCAGCGGCTCTGGGGCAAGGCTAGAGCTGGAGAATCATCCATTCCCCAACCCAGCTGAGGCAACTGGCGGTTCCAGGGACTCAGGGAATAGCGTGTGTCCCTAGGCCCCTGGGCTCCAACCCAAGGGTCCCTGGAGGATCAGCGGGCAGCATGCATTGCTTACTTTTGGTGAGCTGACCAGCAGGTAACAACAAGGCAACTGGGAGGCGATTAGCTGGGCCATGTGACGAAGGCAACATATATAGGGTGGGGGTGGGTGGGGCAAACTTTAAGCAACCAGAAAAGATGAGCAACTTGAGGATCGAGTGTTGAGCAGCTGGAAGGGGTGAGTAACTGTTGACGACCATACCAATTCGGGAGCTTGGCCAGCCAGAAGTCACTACCAGTTCTGCAACCCACACCAAATTCTTGCTATGGGTCACCAGAAGGTCAAAGTTGTTAGACAGCTGTTGAGCGAGTGCCAGAGAAGGCTTCCTGGATTTAAGCCTGCCAATTGATAGATGAGAAAGATCAGCATGCACAGGCAGAAGAGGGTTTCTCATAATTTTGTTGTACTCCTTCACTAAGGCTTGTTGCCTTTGTAGAGCTGGTGGTGCAATATGGCTCAAGATGGGGAGCCAGCAAGTAGAAGTAGATTTTATGCAACTGCTTATGATTCTCATTGTATGTTTGGTCTAGCATCCATCTTGCTAGTGTGGCAGCTATTAAGCCAAACAGAGGTGCAGTATTCAGCTGTGGAGTAGACCAACCCTGGTATTGAAATTCTGAGAGTACAGGTTGAGGCTCCCCATCTTGATCCTCTTTTTGGAGTAAGTTGTTCTGAGCTCCAATCAAGATGGCAGAGCCAGGTCTTTGGACATTTCTGAAAGACCAGAAGAATGGGAGCCCACCTGTAATCATTTTTGCTTGTTGTTTCTACATTTCTGCTTGTTGTTTCTGCTGATTCACTTGCAGCAATCAACAAATAAATAATAGTGCAAACAAATAAATTTGTTCTCTTTCTTATTTGCTGCCTCTTTAAACAGGTTTTATGATTTAACTAATTAATTGCTCCTTAATTTCCATGTTATTAGTCCTTAATTTAATGAATATATTCACTTAAAATTGATTTTCACATTTAGAATCTATATAAAAAAGGAAAGAATAACCCTTCTATTAAGAAAACTTCTCATTTCTGCCTGTGATACAATCTTTCTCAATTAACTCAATTCAACCAGTATGCTAAATCAAAATGTTCTGAATCACATTTAATTAATCATTTTTTCCAATCATTTTTTTAGGATTTCATAACATTCATTTTTTGGGTTTGAGAGACTATTGGGGGGGGGGGAGTAGCATCTTTGGTGAATCCTAATACTGCAATTTGTAATCCTTAGTTTATGGTTTAGTATGAACCAAGCCAATATGACACAGGTAAACAGATGATGGCTTAGTATATTATGTGAGACCTGCATTTTGGAGAGCTATATTTCTCAAAATACTCAGAAGAAATCCTTGTCTTAATAAAATATTAAGGTTATATCATGTATTCTTGTGTCACTATTTAAGTGGTAAAGATAAACCATGTAGCAGACTAGATTTCAAAACTGAATAGCTATTTAAGGCAGCTGTTAAATATTTGCTTGACATCACTGGCAAACTCTGAAAATATTACCATATTAAGTCCTTAAACACTTTCATGGTCAGGCTTATAACAATCCTGCACAAACTTGCTTGCAAACAATTGCAAGGTAGGTGAGATGAACATTTTTGGCATATATATAAATCCTTTTTTTCTCATCACCCTATGCAATGGTTATAATTTAGAACTTGGTATGTTAGTCTGGGTGTGGCTCAGTGGTGGGATTCAAAAAAATTTATTACCGGTTAAATGGGCATAGTTTGGTAGGCGTGGTGTGGCTTGGTGGGTGTAGCAGGGAAAGAATACTGTAAAATCTCCATTCCCACCCCAATCCTGGGGGAAGGATACCACAAAGTCCCCATTCCCTCCTGTTCATCTTCTAAACTTAAGATGATATAAAGCCATTGCTTTATCATGCTGTCTCTGATCTGCAGCAGTTAATGGCACTTGGGGTGAGTTTTCCACAATATCCCACAGTTCCTTAACTTTCAGGAAACATTCCATCTTTGCAGCCCAAATTATATAATTCTTCTGACCCAAACGTGGTAGAGAGTTCTCCTTAATTTTATCAGCCATGTTGCATAGCTTTTCTCTGCCTTGTTTCTCCTTTTAAACACAGTCTCTCTCAGTTTAAATAGCAATCAATCTTTTTGTGTGTTCTGCGCCCATAACCTGTTAGATTTTGCAGCCGAAATTCAACTCCAGAAAGCACACACTGATGACTTATTCAGCAAGATTCATTAACTTCTTTATATACATAATAACATATAAGTAAATGTATAATACCAAACTTAGAAGTTACAAGCAAAAACATAGGCAGGCAGAGAAGCAGTTTCAGTTCAGCAGACAGGATAAGTAAGAGCCACGCCAGACTACTTCTAGTTTCACTTTCCAATTCAGCTCCTATTGGCTAGTCCATTGCCATGTCTATTCATTGGTTGACTTTGTTACTATGCCTCTGCTACTTCATGAATATTCTGACAATGAGGCACCTAATATGCCAGCAATAACTGAAAACACTGTGTTGATATTAAGCACAGTACATGGATTTCCATTACTGCTATAGATGGTTAGGTTTTTTTTATTTAAGGATATTTTTAATTAAAAAATTATGTGGTCTCATAAAATACAAAAAATGCATTTTATGTGGATAAAAATCCATATATTGAGAACAAAGCAAATAATATTATTACAATTAAAGTTTGTAGCATGGATTAAAATTGCCATTACATCACAGTATTTAATTGCTTTGCAAGACTTCCTTAAGGTCTCTAACCAAGAAGTCCCATTGGGCTTTTTCAGGGAAAGAATTCACAACTGTCAAATAGAGTAAATTCATCAACTGTCTGATTATCACTATAGGCATGGCTAAGCATTTTTTTAAAAGTTTAGTAATTGGAAAATGAATAACTGACAGCTGTGATTAAAGCACATACAACAACTAGCCAACTAACTTTGATACAGACAGATTGTGCTATCTCAGCCCATGTGGTGAATATTATGAGAATGTAGAAAATTGAATAAACTGGGGTGCATTTAATCATGCAATAACAGGTCATGCAAATCCAGCTTGCTGTGTAATAAATATTTCTCTGTTTGAAAGGAAGGAAAGATATGTTATTTGAGCAGACATGGTTTTTTACCAGCTAGTTTAAAATAGTTTTTCACTCCATGTAGCTCTGTGACTGGAACATTGATATCAAAGACACTGCACAGGATAACAGCATACATATTTAATTTTTTAAAAATATATGTAAAAATAACCTATAAATGAAACTACTATGCCTGACATTAGCCTAATGTAAGAATATCAGTCATATGATATGGCAATTCTAGGACCCTTTAAGTAATCTTCAAGAGATTACTGCCTATCTATTTCATTTTATTCATAGAACTTCCAATCAAGAAGTTGTATGTCAGCTACATCCATAGAGTCAAATCTCATCTATTACTCACTTTGAAAAACTAGAAAACTTGGATACAAAATTATTTCATTCTTGAAACTCTATGGACATGGAATTGATATATTGGTGTTAATTCAGGAGATTTCATAAATATATATTATTGCTTGAAGAACAAATGCTGGGTGAAGAATTAAGTTCTTACTTTGTTTATCTTGAATATTCCTAACTTAAAAGCATATTGACTTTTTTTTTAAATAAAAGTTTTATTAATTTTCAATAAACAAACATACACAAACAAAACACAAAACATAAAAACATAAAACTTCTTTTTGGAAAGCGGCTTAGTCCCAGGTTACATCTTTTTATACAGACATAAATCAAATTCATGCTCACATTATATACCATTTCATATCTTATTATCATTCTACATTTTCTATATAGTTTTTCCTCTCTTTTTCCTCTCTTAATTCTGTCTTATTTATTTCATCTCAATTTAAATCATTATGCTTGTATCATTTGTCTGTTCTATTTCTATTATCTTTTCTCATTAACACAAAATTTATCCTGTAATCACTGATTGAAGTATGACGCCTTTATCTTTCCCCTAAATTTAACACTTAAAATAATATATAGTTTCTATTCTGATTCTGCTTAGTACATTCTAAAGCTACATATTATATTTTAAAATAAGAAAATGATAAGTTTATAATATAATTAAAACAATAATCCATAGCAAATTAAACTCTATCATTAAATCTTAAGCATTTTACACATTCCTTTTAATATTTTATCCCATTTTATAATCATATAATGTTCCAGTTTTCTAATGTTATTTCAAATAGAAATACAACAATACAATCTTATGTACTTTTGCAGAATCTCTTTTAAAATTATATTTTATATATAATTATAATTTAATTTTTATAAAATTAAATTATAATCTCTTTTAAAATTATAATTATCTCTGAATAAATCCTGTTTCTTTACATCTTGCTTCAAAACTTCAAAACTTCTCTTCCTTTTTTCCTCTCCTTTCTTCTCCAGTCCAGCCTTTTTACCCCCCCTTCTCTTGATCTCCACCCTCTTAATCTCCACCCTCTTCTGTATTCCTCTTTTCTGTTGCTTTCTGACATTGTATCGATTTTTCACCTTATTTTTCCCTTTTTTGGTTGTTTTTTTAAGTCTTAAATTCTCCATTCTCTTTCCCCTCTTTTCCTTTTCTTCCCCAACTAAAGTTGTTTGTTCATTAAAGATGGCTTCTTCTTCATCATCCCAGCCTTCTTGTTCTTGCAATTGCTGATAGGTAATAATCACCATTTCTAAAAAATGAAAAGCAGATCCAGAAGAGCTCTTCCCTTCTTGTTCCTCTTCTTTTAGCTTTTTGAATTCCATTTTCAGTTCATCAAGTAATGCCATAGTGAAAAAATTTTTTAAACAACCCAAAAGTTTTTAGTCTTTCAAATAATAATTTCCAAAGGTCCCAAAATCACCAAGCAAGTCCAAGTACACACAGTATGTTTCATTTAGCACTTTCTTCTTTTTATACTTTCTCTTCCTGGGGTACAGTTCAATTGTAAAGTTCCAAAATGTATCTTTTAGAAGTCTTGTTACAATTTAACTCTAGTCTTATAAGTTCCAAGCAGCCTCCTCCAGCAAAAATCTTAATGTTAATTCTTTTCCTCTCCCTTCCCACTTATAGCAAAGAGTAAAAAAAAAAAAATATTTTTCAATGTTCAGAAATCTTTAATGTCCCCTTGGCTTTAACTTTCAAATTTAATTACCTGCTGGTGCCAGAACGGGTTTTTCCGATTTCCATCTGCTATCACCGTAAGGAAGGAGAGTGAGAGAAAACAAACTTTCCCTTTTAACTTTCATCTGCCGCTTTTCCCAATCTTCTTTGGGAACGATGTATCTTTGACAAAATTAAAATTCCAGGTTATTTAAATGCTACTTATTATCCCAGTCAGCCAGAATTTTCACTTTATCAGCTTCCTCCTGCACATTCTTATCCGGATGAAAACTTCTTTGTGGTGGCCATTGCTGACCGCCGCTCCACCGCCTTCAGAAAAGGGAGTTAAGCCAGCTGAGGAGGGGGGTTGCGATTCCCCCGGACCCCTGCTGGTTCTCCCCTATCTTCAGTTACCTCTACTGGGTAACTATTAGCCCCCAAATCCGGCTGGATCAGGAGCACTCCAGCGGCAAGCACAGCAGAAACCACACACGATCGCAGATTCCTGCCGCCGCCGAAGCCTTAGAAACCGGAAGTGTTCTGCATATTGACTTTTTCTATTAATACTTATACACTTTGCAATTTGCATAGCTTGATTGGACAAATGTTTGCCCTACAATTGAAAAAACTGTAACTGTTGAGTCATTCTTCAGTGACTCTTCATATTTGACAATTGCACAGGAAACATGATTTTTCTTTCCCTCTTTCAAGTACAGTGCATTCAGAAAGTATTCAAACCCCCTTCACTTTTGTCAATTTTGTTATGCTGCAGCCTCATTCTACAGTTATTCAAATTCATTTTTTCTCATTAATGTACACTTAGTACCCCATAACGACAAAGTGAAAACAGAATTTTAGAAATGTCGGTTAATTTATTTAAAAAGAAAAAACTGAAATATCACCTTAGGATAAGTATTCAGACCCTTCACTCAGTACTTTGTTGAAGGACCCTTGGCAGCAATTACAGTTTCAAGTTTTTTTTAGTATGATGTGACACGCTTTACATCTGGATTGGGAGATTTTCTGCCATTCTTCTTTGCAAATCCTCTCAAGCTCAGTCAGGTTGGATGATAACCATTGGTGGACAGCCATTTTCAGATCCTTCCAAAGATATTCAATAGGGTCATTCAATAGGGTCATGGCTCTGGCTGGGCCACTCAAGAACATTCACAAAGTTTTCCCTGAAGTCCCTCCTGTTTTGTTTTGGTTGTGTGCTTTGGATCATTGTCATGTTGGAAAGTGAACCTTTGGCCCAATCTGAGGTCCTGGATGTTGTGGAACAAGTTTTCATTGACGATATCTCTGTACTTTGCATCATTCAGCTTTCTGACAACCCTGACCAGTGTCCCAGTCCCTGCTGCTGAAAAACATGATGCCACCACCATGCTTCATTGTTGGGATAATTTTTAGCAATGTCTGATTTCCTCCAGACATTTAGAATTCAGGCCAAACAGTTCAATCTTGTTTCATTCATCCAGAGAATCTTGTTTCTCATAGTCTAAGAATTCTTTAGGTGCTTTTTTGCAAACTCCAAGCAAGCTTTCAAGTGTTTTGCACTGAGGAGAGACTTCTATCTAGACACTCTGCCATAAAGCCTAGATTGGTGATTGGGACTGCAGTGATGGTTGTCCTTTTGGAACTCTGTCCCCTCTCCGTACAGGATTTCTGGTGCTCAGTCAGAGTGACTATCAGGTTCTTGGTCATCTCTTGTACTGAGGCCCTTCTCCCCTGATTGCTCTGTTTAAGCAAGCGACCAGTTCTTGGTTGTGCCGAACTTCTTCCATTTGAAAATTGTGGAGGCCACTGTGCTCTTAGGAACCTTCAGTGCAGCAGAAATTTTATTGTAGTCTTTCCCAGATCTGTGCCTTGCAATAATTCTTTCTCTGACCTCTTCTCCTTTGACCTCAGGGCTTTTGCTCTGCTACAATGTCAACTGTGAGGCCCTCTAAGGAGACATATGTTTCTAAATCATGTTCAATTAATTTAATTTACCATATATTAATGGTAATCAAGGTATAGAAACATATTAGCAACAATCAAGAGAAAGGGGAGGCACCTGAGCTAAATTTCAAGTGTCGTGGCAAGGAATCTGAATACTTATGCTAATGTGATATTTCACTTTTTTATTTTTAATAAATTCACAGAGATTTCTAAATTTCTGGTTTCACTTTGCATTATGGGGTACTGAATGTTGATGAATGACAAAAAAATGAATTTCAACAACTGTAGAATGAGGCTGCAGCATAACAAAATTGACAAAAGTGAAAGCGGTCTGAATGCACTGTATAATGATGACAACTTACTGTAACTATGGTCTGCTTAAGAATATGCAATATTCCTCTTGCTGCTGTCACTAATAACAAAGTATCAATTAGATTACAAGGATTTGGGTGCAGTATATTTGGAATATATGGAGGGGGTTGTGACTCTAAATTCTTTGGTTGAAGCAAAGTATCTAATCATGTTTGAGCAATGCATTTCTTTTCAAGAAGGGCTAAATGACTCATGAGATAAAATAAAAGCATTCTTTTTTCATATTTTGAAACTCTGCTGCATTTAATTTTCCATTCCTTGTTTTTGCAGATGGCAATCCATATACCTGGTGGGTCGGGCGTGCCAATGAAAAGCAGTCCTACTGGGGTGGCTCTGGACCAGGCATTCAGAAATGTGCCTGTGGCATTGAACGCAATTGTACTGATTCAAAATACAATTGCAACTGTGATGCTGATTCAAAACAAGAGTAAGTGAGATATTATATTTCATAATACATTAATTTTACCTGATTTTTGATCCCTAGTTTAGGTGGCTGTAAGATGACTAAAGAATCTCCTACTAATTAAAATAAATAAGTTGAATTATTTTGCTGAGAGTTCATGATCTGGAATATTAAAATAAGCAATCAGTACACTTTTAGCCTATTTAGAGAATGATTATTTTGGAAAATAACATACATTTTATTGTATTGATCTGTGTAAATATCTTGTATCTCCTGAAGTTCCCTTTTTTTCAGTTAGGAAAATGTATTTTAATTTTTTAAAAATATTTTATTTTGATACTGAAAATCTAAGAGGAAACAAAATACTTTTTTTTTAACATGAGTAATCTGAAATTAAAATTAATATTATGTAATAGCTTGATTCTTAGTAATTATATAAATTTGTGATTATGGCTTTGAAAGTCTTGATAATGACTTCATAAAGAAAAGTTTACTGATAGTTTGGATTATTCCATTACATTATTAATAGTTGCTAAACAGCAAAGCTACACAGTACAAGCGGATAAATAGATAATTAAATATATGAATATATAGAAAATGAGGATAAATTAAGGAGGCTTTCTTTCACATGATCTTTAGATGAGGCTGGAAGAATAAAAAGTGATATGAACAAACTAAGAAAATGAAAGGGAAAGGAGAGGTAGCAAAATAAATCAGCATGTGATCAGTTTAAGAAGTGACAGATCATAAGGGGCTGAGCTTCAAAATAAGGCAAACAAATTATGTAAGACATATTTAAGTAGATGGTTATTGAAAGTCTGTGAAGGATTCTTCATGTCTCCAGTCCAACTGATGATCAAACAGGCATCTGACTGATGCATTGAATATTGACCATATTAATCAATTTAGGTGACTGAATTCCAGTTTTTATATTAAAACTTTTTTATTGCTAATTATGCAGTTTTCTAACTCTTATCTTCAAGTGTGAGGAAAATATGACTATAATTAGCTGATCGCTTTCTGGTTTATTTGTTTGGACCATAAAAAGAAGGAATAAAAAGATTGAACATATAAGCAAAATACTTGTATATATTTTGTCTTACTGGACTGATATGATCCTATCAATTGAATCATTTCATATTTCTTATACTTCAAAAGACTACGTTTTTAGAGACAAGAAATGAATCATGATAGTCTATTGTAGTGATTAGAGATGTATTGTTTCTTAATTCCAATCACTGAGCAATATTGCTTTCTTTTATCTTGGTTATTTTCTTAATCTTTGCATAGTAATAGTATTCCAAAGATATTTTTAAAAAGGGAAGCTTTAACTACTTCCCAGAACTTGCAACTACATCTTCTTATGAAGGATTTCTTGGTATAAAATAGCCTGTAGCATCTGAACAGATTAGAAACATTACTATTTCCAATTCCTTGTCCATTTTTATATTCCAGCAGTTCACAAATTAAAAAAAAAAAAGCCATGTGTTGCAGCAATTATCTTAAACTATCAAATTATATTAAGATGGTCCAAAGAGAAGGGGGCCAAAAAAGCAAACTTTCATTAATTACCTTTCACATCCTGTAGTAAAGTAGTGGGATTCAAAAAAATTTTACTTCCAGTTCTGGGGACTTCCGGTTTGCCAGGCTTCGATGGCGGCAGGGATTCGCGATCCAGCACGATCCCTGTCGCGCTAGCCTTGGTGCCTCCGATCCCGACGGGTCTGGAGAATAAGGCTGCCATGTAGAGGCAGCTGAAGATAGGGGGATCTGGATAGGGGTTTGGGGGTGTCGCAGACCCCCTCCCCACCCGGCAAAACCCCTTTTTCTCAAGGCAGTGGAGTGGCAGTCAGTGATGGCCGCCACAAAGAAGCCAGCAACTGGATAAGAATGTGCAGGAGGAAGAAAGAGAAAGTTTGGAAAATTTTAAAGTGAAAATTCTTTGGCTGCCGGGACTTTAAGATATATCTAATATCCTGAAAACTAGGGTTTTTTGAATGATACATTGTTTCCAGAGGAGATTCTAAAAGCGGCGAATAGTGCTGAAAGGGAAAGTTTACTCTCCTTCCCTACGGAATTAACAAATGGACATTGAAAAATCTACTTTTTAAAAGAAGGTAAAATTTAAAGCTCTTTGTTATAAGTGGGAAGGGAGATGACCAAAAAACCCCCCCACCTATATTAAGATTTTGTTGGAGGAAATGCCTTGAAGATTTTGAGACTAGAAGCTAACTGCAATAAGGCTTTAAAGTACAGACTGGGTTCTTTATTTCTTTCCTAACTGATATTACCCCAGGAAGAGAAAGTGTAAAGGGAAGAACGTTCTGTTTTGTTTGGACGTTTGATGACTTTGGGACTTTGGGGAACTGTGTTTTAAGTTTTGAAACATCTTGGTTGTTTTAAGAAGAAGAAGAGGTGGGGGAAAGAGAAGAAGAAGAAAGGTTTACAATGGCTCTATCTATTGATGAACTAAGAAAGGAATATGGAAAAACAAAGAAAAAGGACTCTTTGGGAGATATCTTTTAATTTTTAGAAATGGTGCTTGCTACTTATCAGCAAATACAACACAAATAGAGGAAACAGAAGAAGAAGAAGAAGAAGAAGAAGCCATGTTTAATGAATTAAATAATTTGACTAAGAAAGAGAAGAGAAAGAGAGGAAGGAAAATGAAGGACTTAAGACTTAAAAAAAACATCCAAGAAAGAGAAAAATGAGATGCAAAACCAATACAAAGCCAGAAAGCAAAAGAAAAGAGGAATACAACAGAGAAGGGAAACTAAAAAGGCGGAGGTTAGGAGAGGCGGGGAGCGAAAAGACTAGGTGGGATAAGAAAGGAAGAGAAAAGGGGGGAAAAAGCTACGAAGGTATAAAACAAGATGGGAAAAAGAAATTTTTCTTTAGGGACAAAGGGAATGTATAATTTATATATATAAAAAAAGAGGATCTGCAAAAGTACATAAGATAGTATTGTAGTATTTGTATTAGAAATAGAAAACTAGAATATTAAAGGGAATGTTTAAAATATAGAGTTTATTGGCTATGTTAATGTTATTATAAATGGATTATTGTAGCATTTGTTATTGAAGTAAACAATTGGAATATTACAAGATTTAATAAATCAAAATATTACAGTATTTAAGATTTAATGATAGATCTTAACATTTAATATTATTGAGAATGTGTAAAATGTTTAAGATTTAATGATAGAGCTTAATTTGTTGTTCCCTTAATGTTATCATAACTTTTTTTATTCTCCTTTTTTAATTCTTTTAGTTTAAAATGTATTATTTAAAATGTACTAAAAAAGTAGAATGGTAATTATTTACTTAATTATTTTATAGATTTATTATTCTCTTTTTTTTTTCTTTTCTTTTCTTAAAAGTTAATAGGTAGAATGTACTACCGTATATACTCGAGTATAAACCGAGTTTTTCAGCACATTTTTTGTGCTGAAAAAAAACCCCTCGGCTTATACTCGAGTCAGATTCCCCTCTGAAAAAAAAATGGTGTGGAGCTCCGAAGCTGGGCAGCCACTTCCCTGCTTCTGTGTTTCCTTTGCAACTTTTAAGCATGGGAGGGGGAGGCTTTTCTGAGCTCTAGGCTGAGAAAGCAACGCGAGCCCAGGTCGCTCCACTCAGTTTCATTTTCTCAGCTCCAGCTGCTTTCAGTCCACTCGGGAGGAGGGGGAGAGAGAGAGAGAGATATCATAAGAACGGCTCTTGGTTTTTTCTTGCAAGGGAGAGAGTGACTCCTGCCTATCACTGTCATCATCATCATCTTTTGGGTTAGTGAATCAATCAAACCTTTCATGATAGTGAGATCGTTTCCCAAATTTCCCTTAAATCAGGGAAGAAATCAGAAACAAACCTTTGGGCTGAGAATAAGCTTGTTCCTATGATGCCATTTTTGTTCACTTCAGTGTGAAAAGTGTGAAAAAACACACTTCTTTTTCTTCATCTTCTTGTTCCCTATTTACTGGTCTCTTTCAAAGAGGAAATTGTGAACATCAAACTTATTCTCAACTGTCCTAGTGAAAGCTTTTATTGGCATCTATTTTTATTTTTGAAATTTACCAGTAGCTGCTGCATTTCCCACCCTCGACTTACACTCGAGTCAATAAGTTTTCCCAGTTTTTTGTGGTTAAATTGGGTGCCTCGGCTTATATTCGGGTCGACTTATACTCAAGTATATACGGTAAGCAGAATCAGATTGGGAACTAGATATTATGTTAAATGTTAACTTAAGGGATAGAAAGGCATCATACTTCAATCAGTGATTTCAGGAGAAATCTTTTTTTATATATTAAAGAGATTGTGATAAATGGATAATTGGAAAAGAATGGACAAAAGATAGAAGTATAATGATTTAAAGTAAGATGAAATAAATAAAATAGAATTAAGAAGAATGAAAAGTGGAGAGAAGTTATATAGAAGATATAGAATGGTTAATAAGATAAGTAATGATATATAAGATGAGCATGAATTTAATTGAAGTCCGTACAAAGAGAGGTATTCTGGGGCCAAGCCACTTTCTAAAAAGAAGTTTTATGTTTTTGTGTTTTGTGTGTTTATGTTTGATTAAGAATTAATAAAACCTTGGAGGACGAGAATATTTGTAAACAAGTTAGATGAAAATATAAATATGATGGTTATAAAATAGATGAATATAGAAAAGAAATGTAATTGAATAAAAGTAAAGAGAAATAATGAGAAATTTGCTAAAAGATATTTATCTGACTATAAGAAAATGGGATAAATTAGAATTATGCTGTATAAAATAATTTACAATGGAAAAAGGTTTTATGTTTGTAATGTTTAACGATGTTTTGTTTGTCTTTAAAACTAATAAAATTTGTTTCAAAAAAAAAAATTTACTACCAGTTCTGTGGGTGTGACTTAGTGAGCGTGGCAGGAGAAGGATACTGTAAAATCTCCAGTCAGAGGTGGTATTTACCGGTTCTCCAAACAACTCAAAATTTCCGCTACCGGTTCTCCAGAACTGGTCAGAACCTGCGGAATACCATCTCTGATCCTGATATTGTTAGTAAAGTCCAGTAGGAAAGATGACATCTTTTCAGCCACATGTAGTTATACACTTTTTTCTTTATTTGTTTGTTTGTTTGTTTGTTTTGTCAAGTGATTATTAGATAACAGGTATAAACATGGTTATGAATACATGAAATTGATATGTATAAGGGGAAAAAAAGAAACAACAGGACAGGGACAGTAGGCACCTAGGTGCGCTTATGCACGCCCCTTACAGACCTCTTAGGAAAGGGGTGAGGTCAATAGTAGACAGTCTAAGGTTAAAGTTTTTGGGTTTGGGGAAGCAACCAGAGAGTCAGGTAGAGTATTCCAGACATTGACCACTCTGTTGCTGAAGTCATATTTCCTGCAATCAAGTTTGGTGCGGTTTACCTTGAGTTTGTATCTATTGTATGCTCTTGTATTGTTATGGATGAAGCTGAAGTATTCATTGACAGGTAGGACATTGCAATATATAATTTTATGTACTATACTAAGATCGGACCGAAGGCGGCATAGTTCTAGGTTATCTAGGTCTAAAATTTCAAGTCTGGTGACATAAGGTATTCTGCAACAAGTAGAGCAATGGAGAACTCTTCTTGTGAAATATTTCTGGACTTTCTCAACTGTGTTAATATCAGATACGTAATGTGGGTTCCAGACTGATGAGCTGCATTTGAGTATTGGTCTAGTAAATATTTTGTATGCTCTAGTTATTAGTGTAATATTACCAGAGAAAAAGCTATATAGAATTAGGTTAACAACTCTTAATGCCTTTTTGGCTGTGTAGTTACAGTGGGCTTTAGCACTTAGATCATTAGAGATGAGTATTCCAAGGTCCTTGACAGAATTTGAATCATCAACAAGGCCTTAATTATTCAGCTTGTATTTTATTTTCTGATAATTTTTTTGCCAATATATAAGACAGAACATTTATTTGTTGAGATTTGAAGTTGCCATTTGTTTGACCATTCTGATACATAGTCAAGATCTTTTTGAAGGGTAAGCAGTATTGTCAGTGGTGTTGAATAGCTTTACATCATCAGCGAAAAGAATGCAGTTGCTCTTAATATGATCACAGAGATCATTTATGAAGAGAGTTGGTCACTGCCTTGGGGGACACCATTGTTGACAGGTACAGGATTTGATAGGACGCTCCCAATTTTGACCATTTGTTGTCTGTTTGACAGGAATGCTTCTATCCAGTTATGCAGGTATCCAGAGATACCATAAGATTTTAGTTTTAGGAGTAGTTTGTCATGTACCACTGAATCAAAGGCTTTACAGAAGTCTATGTAAAATGCGTCTATTGCTTTGCCCTCATCGAGTTGTGTAGTCAATATGCTTTTGCAGTGTAAGAGTTGCAGATTAAAGGATAGTTTTTTTCTGAAACCAAATTGTTTGTCAGAGAGTAGGTTGTTTGTCTCTAAGTGGAGGATAATGGATTGGTTAATAATGGATTCCATGACTTTATAGGTAATGCAACATAAAGAGATTGGTCTGTAATTTTCAACTAGGCTGGGGTCTCCCTTTTTGAAGATGGGGATGACTGTGGCTAGTGACCATAGGTTTGGCAAGGAGCTGGTCCTGAAAGATTTTTCAAAGATTATGCTTAGAGGTTCTGCTATGACAGTGGATAGCTTTTTAAAGAAGTAGGCACATATTCCATCTGGTCCAATAGATAGAGATGGTTTTAGATTGTATAGTGCTTTTTCAACATTGACTTTTGTAAATTGGATATGTATTATATTATTGTAGTTGTCTGTGGTTCAACTAGGAAATACTGGGCATGATCCATAGCTGTTTACAAATATTGAGCCAAAGAATGTGTTAAAGAGGTTGGCTTTAATAGTGTCATCATTGCAGTCTTTACCATTAGGTCTTTTCATGGGTCTTTTCATGGGTTGGATGGACCTTGAGTTTTTCAGTTTGTTGCTTACAAAATTGTAGAAAGTGCGGGTGGAATTGGTGCGTAGAAGGTTTTCCTCTTGCTTAATGTGATAATTGGTGCATTCAGTATTTATCTGGTGGCATAAATTTTTGTATCGGCTTTTAAAGTTGACAACATGATCAGAATTGGTTTTTCCGCCAAAGTGATTTCTTTTTGGATTGAAGCTTCCTTATTGTTATGGGTAATTTGCTTTTTTGTTTTGTTTTGGGAGTTGTTATTGGTACATATAGGTTGATGATTCTTTTGACTTCAAATAAAAATATCTTGTAATGGTCTTCGACAGTATTGCATCCAATGAATAGAAATTGCCAATCAAGAGATGAGAGATCATTGTCTATAAGATCATAGTTACCTTTTTTGAAGTTATAATTTGGGATCCCATCGTTATGATGATTTATGTGTGGAAGTATGTTGAGACAAAAGTCAATCATGCTATGGTCACTGTTGAAAAGGGTTCTTTAATTTGTATTCCATAAATTGAATTCAAACTATTGCAGAAGATGAGATTGAGGGAGTTGTTAAGTCTAGTATTGTTGGTTACTAGTTGTTCCAGGGCCAGATTTGTTGCAGCATTGTAGAAGTTTGCATGTATGGGTTAGTTGTACATTCGTTTAGGGTCCAGTTAATATGAGGTAGATAAAAGTGTGTGGGCAGGATGTTGCCCATGTTAGTAGTGAGTTTAACTTGTTTACATGTTCGATGTCATAATCAAGGGCTCTGTAACATAGTAAGAATCAAAATGTGATATTTAAGGACAGTTCACAGATGATGGTCTTAGGAAGAGCAAGCTCCTGGGATGTTTTTTAGATGTAAAGACTTTTTATAGAAGATAGCAACACCACCTCCTCTGCGGATTTCACAATCTGATCAGTAAACCAGTTCAGACGTTCCTTTCCCCCCATCCCCTCGCAGGCCAGGGAATACCCAGGAAGGGCTCTGTTGCTGCGATCTCCCACAGTCCTCACCTCAGGAGCCTCAAAGCGCTTGCCACCCCTCTGGCATCTGACAAGCCTCCTCCTAGCATGCTTCCTCCTCACCAGAACCTGTCACACGCCCAGCGGGAAGGAGGAGGCTTGATGGAGGCAACTCCAGAGGGGGAGGCAGGAGGCAATACCAGTTCAGAAGTTCCTTTTCCCCCACCACCTCACAGGCCAGGGAATACCTGGGAAGGGCTCTGATGCTGTGATCTCCTGCACACTATCCTCCCTTCCCATGCACATCAGTCCATCCTCCACCAGTATCATTTCTGTTGCAGACACAGGTGCACTGGGCAGAACCAAAATTTTCTCACAGACCACCAGTGGTCTGCAGATCACCAGTTGGCAACCTCTGACTTAGACAATGCTATAAAGCACTATGGAGCAGTATATAAATAAGTGCTAATACTATTGCTGTTGAATCAAAAGGCTTCAAAATGGTGTGCATTAATTTCTTTAAAGACTACATTTCTTTGTGCACATAAGGGCTTGTATGAAACAATGGAATTGTGTTTTCAACATTTCCCCATAGACCTCAGAATTGAAGATGAGATAGTAGCTCACACATTGCTCGGGTAAATTTCTTATACATTGAAGATCCTTAATGCCAATTTCAGTTTTGATTTTACTATACCATTAATAGAGACAGAAGAGAATTACATTTACTATCTATCTGTCTCAATGGGGCTTTTATATAGGAATTTATACATGCTTCAATTAAACAAAATTATATTCTCTATATTTATTACATAGATGGTGGTGCTTTTGTTTTGCTTTGTTTGTTTTATTTAGGGAGAGATATGTCAGATTAGATTTTTTGTGCTTTGGGCAAGTGTATGTAGTGAGGAATGAAATAAATATTCTGCCTGAATGAATTTAACCACTTTGGCGGAAAGATAACAGCATTCTGTGCACCTCGGCATATAGTCTTGCTGTCCACATGGTCATGGAAATGTCTTTGGACCTCCCTCGACTAAGAAATAGAGATGAGCACTGCCTCCTAGAGTCAGATACTACGGACTGGGGAAACCTTTACCTTTACCTTTAAAATAAATATGCTGCCTGGGTGCATTTGTACATATGCACTTTTTCAGGATACGTATTTTTGTGGGGTTGGAGGGAAGATACTGTATGAAGTCTTGCATGGTTCTAGTTGACAAATAGTTCTCATCTTGGCCAACATTTTCTTTCATCTCTGTGGATTGTTACATCACATAAAAGAACACATCAGGAATATTCCAGATTTCATAAACCAACACTAAACCAGATACTCCAACAAACAAAAAGCAGACAAAACAAATATTTGCTAAATATTGTGTGCAAGCCACTCTATACTGTGTCTGCATATATTACTTGGCATGTGTTAAATTTACTGCATTCCTACAGCCTATGTTTTTATGTTGGATTTTGGCTGTAAAAACACCTGTTTCTGTACAGTAATACATTTCCTCTATTTGCTTCATTCAATACACCTGAACATTAATAATAACAAAGTGATCCTCAATGCTTGATTGACTCCACAGTAGTTACTTGGGTATTTTTACAGACTTTGGAATAAACCCTACTTCATTTGTTCCCTAATTCATATATTTCCACCCTGCTGAACATTGTGAAGATGTGTGTATGATACAATGAATCTTAAACTTTAGAAGTTACTTTTGTTATGAGATAATTTGATGCATCATTAAACAGTACAAATCTTTAAAATGAAGCCATGAACATAAAATGATGAGGGTTTTTCATATTTAGTTTGAAATGTATCATTTGAGAAGGATTCCTCCCATCCTAATTTCAGGAATCCCTTTTTAGTCACAGATGCTCAGTTTCTATTCAATTTCAGTTTTGCAATATTTAGCTGATATTGCTTACATGTTCACTGGATTGCACGCTTTAAAAGAGTCATTTGTGTTGAGTCAATTATATAGAAATTAAACTGCAGCCGTAAACACAACGAAAAACGAGAAAACAAAAAGCCTTGGAAATCAAGTTAACCTCAAACCATCACATGTTAAACCCATTTCTGTCCTGTTTCATTCCATGCCTTTTTTTTTTTTTTTTGATATTACAATAGATTCACTGAAGTCTTCTTTATTTTTTTGGATTAAAATGTAATGCCAAATGAAAAGAGACTCTACTCATATCAAGGACAGTGTTCCGGTGAATAGAGTCCTTCTATAATATTACATGATAAGTTGGCTAAACCATTTCAATCAAACTTTCCCATACAGATTGCAAATAATGCTCCAAACACTGAAGATGATTAATTAATTGTTCTCGCATTAATATTCAAGTCAACATGCATTGAATAGAGGACAGATACTGAACAAAAATTCATGCATGAACTTGCTACATTAATGAGGATTTAAGTTGTAACGGCAGGTTATCCATATCAAGATTCAGTTTAGGATAATTTAGTTTTTGCTACTAAAGCCAAAATGTCAGAATAATAATATTCAGGATATCCCATGGAAGTATTCCGTTTCCTCCAAAATAAGAGCCATCTGAAAAATAAGCCTTAGCATAATTTTTCAGGATGCTTGTAATATAAGCCCTAACCCAAAAATAAATTAAGATGGTCAGCCATACGGATGCATTTAATACCATATTTCCCTGAAAATAAGCCCTAACTGGAAAATAAGCATTAATGTGCCTTTTGGAACAAGAATTAAATAAGACCCAGTCTTATTTTCAGGGAAACATGGGTAGTCTGCATACATAATTTTTAAAAATTGCATTTTTTTTCATTTGTTTTGAGGGCCATACAAAATGGAACATCTCTAATATTCCGTAAGACAGGATGACTTTTTAAAATTTTATACACAAGACTGGAAAAAAAAACATAATTGCAAAATTGAATTAGATTTTTGCAGTCCTACACAAAAGACTGAAAAAATAAGCTGTTTTCATGATGCAAGTTTTTAAAATTATTTTATTTTTAATACAAATAATCCATCATTCATTAAACAGAATGTCGTCTGGGTACAAATATCTTGTGCAATAACAATTAAAGTTTCCAACCATAATCATTTGCATTAGTATTAATTCTCTACTCTTAGCTTATTACTAATATACATAATATATCTAATTGTTATAACAATCCTCATCTTGGTTTATTAACTTCTATTGTCTATATTTCACTAGTCTTCTTTTATTTCCAACTTTCATATTTCTTCTCTAACCATCAATAAAATGATTCCCATATCATATAATATTCAGTCTGCTCCTTCTCTTTAATTGCAAGTGTTTAATTGCACATTCTAATACTTTCCTGATCATACTCTCATCAGTAGGAATCTCTTTACTTTTCCAATTTTGTGCAAAGATAATTCTAGCTGCAGTTAATACATGAATAGTCAAATATACATTCTCTTTCCTATAGATTTCAGATACAATCCCCAACAAAAATATTTCAGGTTTTAAGTCAATGTGCTGTTGTATCATCTTTTCCAACCATGTCTGTATTTTTGTCCAATATTTTCTGGCTTCTACACATGTCCACCACATATGGTAATATGATCCAGATGTCTGGTGGCATTTCCAACATTGAGTTGATTTATCTTCAAACATCCTTGCCAACCTTGCTGGCGCAAAATGTGATCTGTAAAACATCTTATACAAGTTTTCTTTATATGCAGTTGACATTGTTAGTTTATAGTTTCTATCCCAAAGTTTCTGCCCTTTATCTAGTTCTATTGTATAACCAAAATTCTTTGCTCATATTATCATTGTCTCCTTCATTTGTTATACTTCCAATTTAATACCCAGTAAATAGATATACAATTTTTTAATCAATCTTTCACCTGTTCCTGCTAGTATCTTATCCAATTCTGTCAATTCTTTGTAAAAAAAAAAAAAAAACATATAATTTTACATCTTTTTCATATCTACATTGTGAATACCAAGCTATATTGATCCCTTGCTCATTCAATTCTTGTCTGGTTTTGAGCTCACCCTTTTCATTCAAAATATCTTTATATCTCACAATATTTCCCATATTAATAATATTTGGGTGAATAAGTGCTTCCATTGTCAAAAGCCAAACTGGTATCTTCAAGTAGTGCCATTCTCTAATTTTTTTCCCACACTAACAATAAAGCATTTCTTATATAATGTCTTTGAAAGTTTTCCCATACCATAAGAAGGCATACCAGCCCAATTGCAGATCATGTCCCTCCAAGGTCAATAATCATATATTTCTCAGTTCAATTCATTATTTCATGTGTTAGCACCGCAGCCTGGTAACATAGTACTCAATTTGGTAATCCAAAACCACCTCTAGTTCATGTATCCTATAACATTATTATATTTATTCTTGCTTTTTTCCTTTAGTAAATAAATTTTACTATTATTTTGTTCAGATCTTCAAAATATTTTTCCCAATTTTATTGGAATTGTTTGAAACAAATCTAATAATCTCGGCAAAATGTTCATCTTAATTGTAGCTATTCTTCCTATGAACAATAATTGCAAATTTTTCCATTTTTCCAAATCCAGCTTAATTTGTTGTATTAGTTTATAATAATTATCTTCCTTGATAGTTACACATCTTGCTCTTAATTGGATCCCTAAATATTTTACTTTCTTTGTAATCTGAATACCTAATCTTTCTGTTAGTTCTTTTTTCTGCTTTTCTGTGATGTTTTTCACTAAAGCCTTTGTTTTTTTCTCTATTTATTTTCAAACCTCCTGCTTCCCCATACTCTTCTATCTTTTGTATTAACTTAGGTCCTGTCTCTTGTGGTTCTTCTAAAATAAAAACTCCATTTGAATGCCTACACTTTATATTCTTCCTTTTTTATTTCCATACCTTTTATCTGCTTATCATATCTGATATTTCTATTTAATACTTCTTGTGTCAATTCAAATAGTGGTGACAAGGGACACCCCTGTCTTGTACCCTTCTTAATATTAACCTTTTCAGTCATATCTCCATTTACCATCACCTTTGCAGTTTGTTTATAATATGTTGCTTTAATCATCTTTATGAATCTCTCCCCAAAGTCCATGTCTTTTAATTGTGTTAATATAAATTGTCAGTACACATTGTCAAACGCCTTCTGGGCATCAAGAATAATCAACTCCTTCTCTGGATGCACTTCATAGTATTCCAGTGTGTTCAAGATTATTCTCACATTATTTTTTGTCTCTTAGGTAAAAAGCCATTTTGATCTATGTGTATAATTCTACTGGTAGCCCATCTGGGCTTGATGTTTTGCCATTCTTTTCTCTTTTAATTGCTTCAGTTAATTGCATCATTGTTATTCTTTCTTCTATTGCTACTTTGACTGTGTCTGGTACTGTATGTAGTTTTGCTTTTTCTAATTGTTGTTTTATTATAACTTCTAAGATTGTCTCTTGATCATATAGTTTTTCATAATAATTTTGATTTTTTTGTCATCATTTTGATGATAAAGAGTCCAATCACCATCTATTAGCGGATAGATCAATTTCTTTTCTTTCTCCTTTTTCAGTCTATATGCCAACCATCTTCCTGGTTTATTTGCATTTTCCAAAGAAAATGTTTTGCTCCTTTTACTTTTTGTGCTAAATCTTCTTTATCTATTAAGCTCAACATGTTTTTTTTTTAAGTCCATTTGACTTTTTATGTTCTTTTTTTGTGGGTTTTCTTGTAATTCCATCTCTAATTTCTTGTATTTCTCTTCTAATTTTTTTTGAGTTTGTCTCTTCTTTTTGTTTCTCTTTCCCACATATGCTTTAGTTAACTCTCTAATGTATGCCTTTGCTGTATCCCAAAAGGGCAATTGAATGCAGTCAATTGCCTGCATTTTGTAAGGAAGTTTCTTCTTTTCTATTCTCTTTAAAGAAAAAAGTCCAGTTCTCTTTCCATGAATTGAATACATTCATTTTCTTTTAATATTGATTGGTGCATTGTCCATCTTAACTTCTTTTATTGGGTTGTGATCTGTCCAGGTACTTGTTTTGATATTTATCTCTTGTATATTAGATATTAATTCTGCTCATAACCACATCATATCTATTCTGGACCAAGACATGTCTTTTTGATAAAATTAATATTGATTTTTTTTCAGGATGAGTTTCTTGCCATACATCTTGAATACCTCATTCTTCTTTGAAAAAAGGTTTTGGGAGTATTTTCCTGGATTTTTAAATTTATTTATTTTTTGTTTTATAGTCCAATTTCACATTCACTATTGCATTAAAGTCTCCTAGTGTACATATGTTTTCATACTCCAATTCTCTTATTTTCTTATGCAGTTTGGTGTAAAAGTCTTGATTGCTATTTGGCACATATATTGCCACTGAGAGAAGTTTATTATTAAACTGTTTGTAGTTTATCATTATCCCCGGGGTGAAACTACCCAAACCAAAAATATCCTCAATGTCCCCAAGGGATATGGATGAACTAAGAAAGTAAATCGACTCCCAACTTAGCCAGATGTTTCATCCAGCCAAAGGATTCACAGGTTGCAGCCCCCGTGCTATTCAAAGAAAAGAAAGATGGGGGTGAGACTTTGTATTGATTTTTCTGGAATAAACATAGTCTGCATACAAAACACCTCCCCCCTCTAATGAAGGATCTATTAAACCTTTTTGCAAAAGGCAAAGTATTTACCAAACTAGACCTTTGAGAGGTGTACTACTGGTTCCAAATAAGACAGGGGGATGAATGGAAGACTGCATTCAATTGCCCTCTTGGTAGTTTCCAGTTCAAGGTGATGCCTTTGGGCTCCAGGGAGCCCCCACAATATTTATGCAACTCATTAATGAGGTACTACATGAGCATCTCTACCTAGATGCTCCTAATTTATTTAGATGGCATTCTCATCTTCACTGAAACCATGGAAAACTAGTGTGACAGATGTTGAAAAAAACCTCTCGATGCCAAACTTTACATCAAGCTATCAAAATGCAGATTCCATGAAACCTCCCTAAACTACCTAGACTACTGAGTATCCAACAAAGGGATTGAGATTGACCCAGCCAAAATCCAAGCAGTGCTCAATTGGCAATCCCCTTGCACTGCAGTTTCTTGGTGTTTGCAAACTTTTACCAACAATTCATTCTTGCATTCACTGAGATCACATTACCACTACTGAATTGTTGAAAACAAAAGGACTGACCCCAAACTAAAACCCAACCAGCTGCTGAACTGGACCCTTTAGTATCAGCAGGCATTCAAAGAACTGAAGGGATTTTTTTCCTAAAAAACCAATTCTATTTCACCCTGATCCCAACAAGCTTTTTGTAGTGCAAGCTGACACCAGTGATATCGCCATCACAGCAGTTCTCCTACAGAAAAACTTGGTGAGTCAGTTGCAGTGTCCAAAAAGTTGGCAGACGCAGAACGACATTGGGCCATATGGGTGAAAGAGGCTTTCACGGTCCGTTGGGCCCTCCTCTCCTAGAGATAATTCTTGAAAGTGGGGAGGGAGCCTTTTGAAGTCTGGACTGACCATAAAAACTTAGAGGCACTGAAAATGCCACAAAAACTGTCCCCTAAACAAGACTGCTGGGTGCAGTATTTCAAAAAATTCAATTTTGAACTAAAGTATATCCCAGGTGAAAAGAACAAACTAGCTGATAGGCTAAAAAGGAAACCCCAGTTTAACAGTAGCGGGAGAAGTGATACATGCAGTGATGCCCCAATCACAGCCAGTGGCTCAAGTCAGAACCTGAAGCCAAGCTAGTAGTTGGGGGGAATTCCATGACTGACCCAATCTCGGCAGAGATGAAATATGCTATCCCTGCATACCAGTGGTTGAAGGACAACCCCAATGTCCTGACAATGCAAGATGGGTTAGCTTGGAAGGGTCCCAAGTTGTACATCTCCACCAGCCTGAAAGTGCTGCAATGATGCCACAACTCAAGGCTGACTGCACACTTTGGGTTCCTAAAAACCTTCCACTTGGCATGGCATCAATTCTGGTGGCCAAAGATGAAAGCCGATATAGAGGATTATGTCATAAGCTGCTCCACCTGTGCAGCAAAGAAAATGCAGTCCATAGTAGCACTGGCTTAACTCTGTTCCAAGTTACTAGCAGAATGGACTTTGTGCCAATGCCTGAACTACCTAGAGAGCCTCCCACCTCAATGTCCTTGGCCGAATGGATGGGCTCACTACAAAAGGGGTGGGAGAATACCTAGCAGGCTTTCTTCCAAACCGCTGAAAAGTACAAGCATCAAGCAGATAAACACTGCTTACCACAAGTCCCTTTTAAAGTTGGCAACAGAGCCTACCTGTCTACTAAATATCTTAGGCTGAGACTGCCCACTAAGAAACTAAGTCCCAAGTTCATAGGCTCATTCCCTATAATGAAAATTATAAACCTGGTAATGGTGTAGCTGAATTTCCCTCACTTATAGGGGAAGGTGCATTCAGTTTTCCCTAGTAGCTTACTGAAGATGGCTGTTACTTCCCAAGTCAGGCCCATGATCGACCAGTGTCCAAACTAATAATGGTCTGGGGGAAGAGCATTTTGAAGTAAAGAAGATTCTTGATTCTAGGTTACATAGAGGCTGATTACAATATTTAATTCATTGGAAGGGGTACCTTTTTTTTCTGAAGCCACTTGGGTGAAAAGTTGGGATGTAAAAGCAGATAGATTAGTAAAGCAGTTTCATGAGAAATTTCCCAATAAGCTGAAGAGGCCCCTTGGGGAGGAAGAGATGGTTAGTTGCTGTGGATTCTAACCCCCTGTCACTTGTTTCATTTGAGAATGTTATCATTGCTTGAGGGGAGGAAGCCTGTCAGTCCCAGATCCATCTTGAATCAGATTTGTGGCTGCCACAAGGGAGGATGTGTAACTGGGAACAAGAATGAAGGATAACTGTGGAAACAAGAGTGAAGGGAGGATAGCCATAACTTTCTTTTGCCAGAGCTCAAGGTGAAGTCACTGGAGTTTGGAGGGGAGTGACTGGACTTTGTGGGAGTTCAGAATGGAGGTGGATTGGAGAGTGCAACTTGAGGGTCATCTGTAAGGGGCTGAGTGTGAGTTTTGGTGTATTAGGGGAAAACACGGGAATTCAGATTCGGGTTTTTCCCAAATGTGCCAATATGACTTCTCCAATAAATTCTTACTTGGATAGACTTTGTCTCTGAATGCTAAATTTGGAGTGGAGAGTTTGATTGGAACATTGACACTTTCAATGTCTGAGGTGCTATCACAGGAAAAAGGTAGAAACCATGTCAACTATACTATCCATCAGTTAAGCAAAATATTATAGCACTGGAAAAATGGAGGGTGATATAATTTAATCCACACATTATTGTTATCTAAAGACATTTCCTTCTCTTTTTTATAATTAAAATATTATAGACTAATTAAATAGCATCTCAAAGATAGTTAGGATTCACTGTTTTTTAAAAATTAGATATGTTATGAAATCTGCAATTTTTTTAAATTTCATTGCTTAATGACTAATGACCTTCCTGCACTTTTTGTTTCATAAAACATTTTTGTTGCATTATAACAAAATTTATGCAGACAAGTAAGGAGACCACAAAAAAATTATATCTCCAGGTGACAGATAGATAAGCATAGCTATGAGCCAGGGATAACAACATTATAAGCTTTGTATTTCCCACAATATCTAATATCTTCTAAATGCAGTTGCATATCTTTATACCATAAGCTGCATATAGTTTGAAACCTAATGTTCAAATTTTGTAGGAATGTCTAGAGTAGTGGTTCTTAACCTGGGCGATATCACCCCTCAGGGAGCGATTTCATTTTTCAGGGGGACGATGGAACGAAAAGGGATGATGCGGGGTGAAGGAACAGAAGGGGGGTGATATGGGGGTGATGGAGCGAGAAGTTTTGGGGACCCTTTTGAGACTTTTTTTGTACAGTGAACATACTGTCATACAAAAACATCAGATCACTAGCTATTAGTGGATTGAACTGTGTTTTAAAATGTTCCTCCAGCTAGCTTCAGTACAGAACGCCATAGATATGTGAATACACATAACTCATCTTCATGTACGATATGGGAAAAAGACTGGAAATAAATTATTTGCATCGATATGTCCTGATGACAATTTTAAAGAAAACAAAAACATGTTTGCATAAATTGAAGAATTATTTCTCTGTGTTGTGATTGAGAGGTTATGTTGGGGGAGAGGAGCGATGATAACTTCCTCAATGGCTCAAGGGGGCGATTCTTTCAAAAAGGTTAAGAACCACTGGTCTAGAGCAAACTGTTGTTTCTGCACACTTTGTCATCTTTAATTAAGGAACATATCCATTTGCAATGTATAGAATAACAGAATAACCAAGTTGGAAGTGACCTTGAAGGTCTTCTAGTTTAACCTAATGCTCAAGCAGGAGAATCTGGACAATTTCAGACAAATGACTGTCCAATCTCTTAAAAACTTCCAGTAGTGGAGCACAAACAACTTCTGAAGGCAAGCCATTCCATTGGTTAACAGTTCTGTTAGGAAGTTTCTATTGATTTCTAGATTGGCTCTATTGTTGATAAATTTCCATCCATTGCTTCTTCTTCTGAATTTTCATGCTTTGATATACAATATTCAGAGCCTTAGTGGCCAATCTATACTTATTTTCTTTTATCTCAGAATGGGATCAATTTTATTTATAAGTTATTAAATTATAATTTTATTTATGAGTTATTAAATTATAAAACTCTGCAAAACAAGTCATAAAGTGCTAACAGGTGAATGAAGCAGTGTTTTATTTTTTAAAACGGGGAATTGTTTATTTGAGAGAACACCTCAGCAACCTAAAAATAATAATAATTCACTCATGACTGTAAAATATCTATTTCTCCCTGCTTTTTAAAGCAGATTGATTTGCATAATGAAAAAGATGCATATCCAATTATATATCTGTTAATTACCTTTCTACTTTGACATTGATTTAAATATGTTTACAAATGTAAGAGTACTGAGTTGCTAATTATTATTAATAATGGATGAGCATGAACAATTTCTAAAGATAGCTATTTAGTATTTTGCCTTCTTCTAATGCCATCATCTATGTCTAATTGAAACATTTATTTAATAGTAATCCCAGATGCCTTATTCTGCCCTAGTGGATGCACCAACATTATGTTTATAGCTCAGTTTGTAACTAACACTTCAAATAATCCTTTGAAAAAGTTATTCTGAAACCCTTGAATAGTTGGAAACTTGAAACGACTCTTTTCTGTCTACTAATTACAAATTAATTAAGAACGTCCATCAAATTGGGATCATATTCCCTTGGGGAAAGACAGGCCTTTGAACAAAGAAACTATTTCTACTTTTATGTAAAAACTGAAACAATGTACATTATATCCCATGTAATACAAATAATTTACAGTTTACAGTTTACTATCTACAAGAATATGCCTGTGTAAAAATAAAATTTGTTTGAAGAATTTTCTTTTTAAATTACTTTATAGGGTGGCTTAAGTTATTTTGCCTTGTGACAATACCTATTAAAAATTAAATTCCTGTTAACATATTTTAAAGAAAAAATTAAAAATCATTATTTCCTGTTTAAAATAATATTAATGTTTACAAATTTAACATATAGATCTTAATGCATATCTATGTGTATTTTTATTAATGTCAAGTTACTGTCATTTCTTAATAATTCTGTCCAAGATGTGTTCCCAACCTTACCTTTCAAGTCTTCCAGTAATGCACACATCATAGCTGTAACTGAGCCTTTCCAGCTTCCTCCTTGTTATTCTTTTCTTTTTCTTTTTTCCATCTCTTTTCTTTCTAGCATTATAGATTTCTCCAGAGAGCTAGGTGTTCATATAATGAATCAAAGACATATTAATTTGAATTTTGTTATTTTTCTCCAAGTAAGAACTCTGTATTAATTTGTCCTAAAATTAATTTGTTTGTTTTCTTGCTAACCACAATGTCCTCAAGTGTATTCAGTAGCATCAAAGTTGAAAATTGTCATTTCTTTTGTGATTTTTAATCTTTGCTGATCTTGTCATAGCATCTGAATATTCTCCCAGACTGTCATAGTGTATTTCCTGACTGTTCATTCCTTTACTGTTAATAGTTGATCCAAAAAGCAGAAGCAATCTGTGACTTCAAAATCTTTATAGCATTTCTGAAGATTGGTTGTGGCACCTGTTGTTATTAGCTTGGTCTTTGTTAGATTTAATCTTAGTCCCATTTTTTCACAATGTTCTTTGAATTTCATTATCATGACTGAAATTTCAAATCACTTATGTTTTCAGCTATCAGAGTAGTGTCATCAGCATAATCCAGGTTCTTCAGATTTATTCCTGCCATTTTAAAAGTATGTTCATCTATCCCCCTCAATATATATTCAGCATAAACAGCAAATTGAGAAATAAAGAGGGGATGTACAATATTGTATCATTCTTTTGACAACCTGGAATGAGTCCAATTAACTCTGTTCCATGTAGACTATGGCCTTCTATCCTGTTTCACAATAAGATATTTTGGGATTTTCTTTTTCCTAACAGACATTTTACAGCTTAATACGTTTGACTCAATCAAAAACTTTTTTCTAATATACCGTATATACTCGAGTATAAGTCGACCCGAATATAAGCTGAGGCACCTAATTTAACCACAAAAAACTGGGAAAACTTATTGACTCGAGTATAAGCCGAGGGTGGGAAATGCAGCAGCTACTGGTAAATTTCAAAAATAAAAATAGATACCAATAAAAACTTTCACTAGGACAGTTGAGAATAAGTTTGATGTTCACAATTTCCTCTTTGAAAGAGACCAGTAAATAGGGAACAAGAAGATGAAGAAAAAGAAGTGTGTTTTTTCACACTTTTCACACTACAGTGAACAAAAATGGCATCATAGGAACAGGCTTATTCTCAGTCCAAAGGTTTGTTTCTGATTTCTTCCCTGATTTAAGGGAAATTTGGGAAACGATCTCACTATCATGAAAGGTTTAATTGATTCACTAACCCAAAAGATGATGATGATGACAGTGGGAGGCAGGAGTCACTCTCTCCCTTGCAAGAAAAAAGCAAGAGCCGTTCTTATGATCTCTCCCTCTCTCCCCGTAATACAGTCAAGCCCTTTCCAGCACGTGCGATCCACCTTCACCACTTTGCACCTTGCAAATGCAAAATCCTGGGGTTTTTGCATTTGCAAGGTGCAAAGCGGTGGGGGCAGATCCCGCATGCTGGAAAGGGCTTGACTGTATTACAGGGAGAGAGAGAGAGAGGGAGAGATCATAAGAACGGCTCTTGCTTTTTTCTTGCAAGGGAGAGAGTGACTACTGCCTCCCACTGTTATCAACATCTTCTTCTTTTGGGTTAGTGAATCAATTAATTTGGGAAATGATCTCACTATCAGAAAACAACGCGAGCCACCACCACCACCTCCTCCTCCCCCTCCTCCCGAGTGGACTGAAAGCAGCTGGAGCTGAGGAAACGAAGCTGAGTGGAGCGACCTCGGCTCGCGTTGTTTTCTCAGCCTAAAGCTCAGAAAACAATGCGAGCCGCCACCATCACCTCCTCCCCCTCCTCCCAAGTGCACTGAAAGCAGCTGGAGCTGAGGAAATGAAGCTGAGTGAAGCCGAAGCAACCTCAGCTCGTGTTGTTTTCTCAGCCTAGATAAAGGGGAAGGGAGCTCATCTGGACCAAGGGTGAGTCTCCCCCTGTTTCCCCTGAAGGATCTTCCGTCACTTTTGCCTTCTCCCTACATCTTCCCTCTGTTATAATCCCCCCACACACACACACACACACTTATTTTCGGTCGGATATATTTCGTGTCTGAGTATTCTCACATGGCGGTGGGTCTTCCCCCCCAAAAAAAAACAGTTAAAAAAGAAAAAACAATATATCCTCAAGCAAGAACTTTTCTGCTTCTGATTACCCTCATGCTTAAAAGTTGCAAAGGAAACATGGAAGCAGGGAAGTGGCTGCCCAGCTTCGGAGCTCCACACCATTTTTTTTTCAGAGGGGAATCTGACTCAAGTATAAGCCGAGGGGTTTTTTTTCAGCACAAAAAATGTGCTGAAAAACTCGGCTTATACTCGAGTATATACGGTATATTACATATTTGATCTACTTAGAATCTTCTATTTGCATTTTTAAGTATAGCAATTCAAGTTGGAACTTCTTTCTTGCTTTGGAGATCTTTTGGAAGACCTTTCTTCCATGGCTGCTTCCATCTTGAATGCTTTTACAAATGTTGTTTGCTTCCAGTTTCTTCTACTAGCTCTGTGGAATTCTTAGTTACATTTTTCTGGAAATCTTTGACTGTATTGGCTTTGACTTTTCTTTTCTTCTCTGCTTAACACTGTTTGTTCCAGCATCCAGTTTGCTTTCTTTTTTTTTTCTTGGTCTTCAGCAGTCTTTTTGTACATTCAACCTTAAGAACATCTCTTTTTTTAATAAAGTTTTATTGAGTTTTAACAAAAGAAATAAAACATCTTATTTGAGTACAGCATGGTTCCGGGTTATCACATTTCCATACAGACACAATTTCGTATGCATATTCATCTTATATATTCAACTTCATATCTTATTACTATTTTTCCAACTTTTCACTATTTCTCTCTTTACTTCTCTTAATTTTTTTTTATGGTTATCTCATTTTCTTCTTATTCAATTGCATTTCTTTTACCTAAATTTCTATATCTTTTTATTCATTGTACTTATACTTTCGTCTGTTGTTTACAATTTCATATGGTCTCTTCCAATATTCTTAAGAAGCAAAATTCCCCCTATGATTGCCAATCAAAGTGCAACACCTTTAAATCTTATTGTTATTATCATATGAAATCTCATTAAACATTGAATTTGTGCATTCTAAAATTATAACATTCAAATTTCTAATATCTATTTTATATCATGTAGATCTCATTATTCAGACTCTGCTTGGTACTTCCCCTTTAAAATGAAAAAAGAAAAATTCTAAAAACAGCAAAAACTATATCTATATCTATATATCTATATATCTATATCTATATCTATATCTATATCTATATCTATATCTATATCTATATCTATATCTATCTATCTCTATCTATCTATCTATCTATCTATCTATCTGGATCTTTGGTTATTCGGGTTTTCTCTAGCTCAAATCCCCTGGCAACTAAGACTAACCTCAGCACAACCAAGCCCCCACCTGAACAGAACATACCCCCAGCCAATCAGAACACAGCCAACCCCCCCAACCAATCAGAACAGTCAAACCCCCAACCAATGAGAACACCCCCACCCAATCAGAACACAGCCAAGCCCCAACCCAATCAAGTCACACCCCCACTAGCAGTTAAAAGGAAGAAGCAGCTGCAAGCTCACATTACTCCGAGAAGCACAAAGCTGAAGACACAAGCCTGAAGATGATGAATGAGACTTCGTCAAAACGTCGCCAAGATACTTCCAATTTTATGCAGGAGAAAACCCAATCTTTGAGAATAATTGAAATGTTTCCCTCCCTTCTTCATTATTACTTAACTGTTAATAAGCATACCATTGGATAGTCATACAGTTTTATCTTATAAATTATTTATATTAATAAGCAAAATAATTATTCAAATTCATTCTAATAACTAGTATAAATTTCCTTATAAATCTTTCACATTTCTTTTCAATATTTTATCAATCTTTAGAAACAATTGCAATGTTTCTCTCTCTTCTTTATTATTGCATTAATTATCAATAAACATAACATTACATAACAATAGAGTTTTATCTCAAAGATTAATTACTTATTTCATTTCTAACTCATTACAGTATTCTACTGTCACAACACTATCTTTTGTACCTTTGCAGAATCCTCACTTTTAACTTAATTTAACCATTCTCTCTGTTTTCTAGCTGAGCAAATACCTTTAATCCTAGTATGTTTCCTCTTTTTCTTTATTTCCTATTTTTGTCTCTCATAAGTTCTTTCCCTTTCTATCTTCCCCCCTTTTTCTCAACCCTTTTTTAATATCCTTTTCTCTCTAATTTTCCCTTCTGTAGTTTTCTTTTCTGCTTCTCCTTGCTGTTATACTTCTTTTTCAGACTACTTTTCTTTTTTGGCTGTTCCCTTTGATCTCAAACTTTTAACTCTTTCCCCCCTTTTTTCCCTTATTACCACACTTTGCATAATTTGATTGTAAATGACTTCTTTGTCCCACCCTTCTTCTTGCTCTTGAAGCTTTTCCTTTTGCTTTTCATAGTTCAGGATCTCCATTTCAAAAAATTCAAAGCCAAAGCCAAAGGATCTTCCTCCCCTTTCTGCATCCTCTTTCTGTTTTTTAAGACTCATCTTCAATTCCACCAGCAGTGATGGCATTTTAAACACTTTTGAACAACTACCTGATTGACTTTAAGTAAAAATAGAAAAAGAAAAAACCAATGCCAAAAACTTTTTTTTAAATCACCAAATGATCCCAGATTGTTCCTTCTTGTTTCTTTCCTTTCCTTTTCCTTTCCGTGGGTTACTGTATCTTTTAATAAGATTTCAGTTACAATGTATCCTCAGGAGTCTTTTCAAAGATTCACTGTTAATCCTCTCTATTTTTCCAGGTGGCACTCCATTTTTCCATTATTCCAAGTCCCACCCTTTTGCCTCCATTCTTCTCCTTTTTGGGGCTTTAAAATGACCAAGAAAAAAAACTTTATTCTCCTTTTGACACTTAGATTTCAGCTTAAGGTTGCTTATTAGTGTCAAAATAGATTAATATAAATTTCTTTCCATACCTGTAATTCTTTCAATTACAAATTCCATTTGTAATTGTCAATATAAAGGTTTAAAAAAGGGTTTTTAACTTCCTTTTCTCTCTCCTTCACCACTTAAAGATCTTCCTTCAGAAGTATCTCTCTAGATACTTTTAGATTCAGGGTACCTTGCTTAGATGATCTCTGTTGTTTAACCTGGTCTGTCCTGCTTTCCTCTTTGTCTTCCTCCTGTACAATCTTATCCAGTTGGGTTCTTCTTTGAGGTGGCCATTTCTGACCACCATTGCAACCGCCTTCAGGGAAGGGAGAGATGCAGCTCTCTTCCACTTGGCAGCTCTCACTCCCTCTTCACCACATCTACAGGATGGCTTCAGCCCCAAATCCAAAGGATTGGGGTGCTCCAGCGGCGAGCACAGATTGAAACTACGCACAATCACAGATTTCGGTCTGTTGCTGAAGAGACCCAAACCGGAAGTCTCAACCTTAAGAACATCTTTGATTTTATTCCAGAATTCTAGCAGTTTACTATCAGTGAAGTTTAAGATTTCAGAATAATTCGTATAAAGCCCAGTCTAGCACACTACTAATGAAGAAGAAAAATAACAGCTCTCAAAAGAACCCAGCATGGCAGCATAAAAAAATCTCTGATAAATTGAAAGCCAAAAGGACAAGTATAAAAAGTGGAAAGAGGAGCACAAACTAAGGCAAAATATCAGCAAACAGCCCAAGCCTGCAGAGATGAAGTGAGGAAAGCTAAGATCATAATGAACTAAGGCTTGTGACAAAAGTAAAAAATAACCCCAAAAAAGTTTCTTTCAACATGTTAAAAACAAGGAAAAAGTCTGTTAGGGATTACATTGTTTTACCCTAACTGGTTTAGGTAAATAATAATATGTAATCATAGTTTGTATGTTAAAGTGTCTGCAACTTTAACTGTGGGACAGTAATTAAAGGAGTGGTTGTGAAAGCACTTTAAAAGAAGCAAGGCTGCAGCTTGCTCTCTCTCTGGCTTTGATGATCCCTGATTAATGCAAGGACACAAGACTGCATTGCTCGAACGGGAGAGAAAACAAAGGACAGACTTGTAAGTGAATTGACATAGGGTATTCTAACACGGACTTTGCTAACTGAATATCCCTGAATGGACTGACTAAATGATACATGACTATTGGACTGTTATTTTGACTATGCTATGAACTCATAATGGAATAAACTATATTTTTGATAGCACAAGCGTATCTGTTATTTTTACTGTATGTTAATAAACATACAAGCTTAGCTCACTCATTTATCTGTGTGCCTATCTGACTAAGCTGCACATTCTGTTTAGCTTGTCTCCCTAACCCTGGTTGGGGAAACCAGGCTTAACACTGGTTATGGGCCCAGAGGCTGCAAAGTCAGTTTAACTAGGATAAAACAGATTTATGTAAAAGTGAGAGTTTGTGTTGTTATACATTACAGTAAACAGACAGCTGTGTTTTATTAATTATAGTTTTATATCCATATAAGAAAACATGGCACAAGTCAATTTACAAAGTTTGTCCCTTATATCCAAGTTGGATGGAACAAACTATGTATCATGGTCTATGAAATGTAGTCTGCTTCTACGAAGAGAAGGTTTGTGGAACATAATTGAAAATCCACCAAACGTAGAAGAATGGGATCCAGAGGATGAGGAAGATAAATTAAAGATAGAAGAATTTATGCATAAAAATCAGCACGCTATTTGCATTATTGCTTTAACCTTAACTGATCAGCAACTTGTTTATATCCACGGAGAGAAATCAGCTTTTGGGTGTTGGCAGAAGCTGAAGAGGATTTATGTTCGAGATAATGTTGGTGCTCACATAAATTTAACACGGAAACTTTTCAGTACACATCTCCATAAGAATGGTGATATGCTGAGTCATTTGAAAACTATGCAAAGCATTTTTCAAGAACTGCACGAGAAAGAGCTTATTTTCTCTGAACTACACCAAGTCTACATAATTCTATCTTCCCTTGATGAAAGCTATGATAACTACGTAACTTCCCTTGAAATATTGCCAAAGGAAAGCCTAACTTTAACTGATATAACTGGCAGATTGATTGAAGAGGCCAGAAGAAGGCTTGAAAGAGACGAATTAAGGAGGCAGCAACCTCAAAAAGAAGAAAATGAAACTCCTACTGCATATGCAATTAAAAGGTGCTTTAATTGTGGAGGAAGAGGACATTTGACAAGATTTTGTAAAAAGGCAAAACGCCAGAACGCTGGCCAGAATACAAAAAGTCATCAAAAGATAAAGAAAAATTTAGAGTGAGCCATGTATACTAACGAAGCTGTAAAAAATAATTTATGGGTGGTTGATAGTGGAGCATCACATTGTATAACAAATGATAAGAAAAATTTTATTAAAATGTCCAAGAGTACACAGCAGGTATCGTTAGCCAATGGCTGGAAACTGAAAGCTAAAGGTCAAAGTATAGCATATTGTTCTTTTATAAAAGAGAATGTAAAAATGTTATATGTACCACAACTTAAGTTTAATTTAATTTCAGTTAGAATTTTGGTTAAACTAGGATATGTAGTTACATTTAGGGGAGATAACTGCATAATTGAGAAAGAAGATAAGAAAATTACTGCATCTTTAAGAGGTGAATTATATGTGTTAAATGATGATGGTTTAAAGGTGGCTAACACAGTTTATGAAAATAAGAAACCTCATGATGAATGTATTCACTTGTTACATCGAAGGCTAGGGCATTTAAATTTTAAAATACTTAAGAAAACTGTTGAATTATCTAAGGGAATAAGTTTGAAACCTTGTAATAAGTATTTGCAATGTAATATCTGCAATCAAAGTAAGGCCAGGGTCACACCGGCTAATAGAGTTGATGGATTTACTACCAAAGAGCCTTTAGAGGTAGTATTTGCTGATTTAATAGGTCCGAAAAAACCAAGTGTAGGAGGAGCTCGTTACATACTAAGTATAATGGATCACTATTCTAGATATGGGTTTTGCTATTTAATGAAAAGCAAAACTGAAACGTATCAAAATCTCTTTAATTGGATTAAATTTGCAGAAAGGAAAACTAAAAAGAAATTAGTAACTCTTATAACAGATAATGGTAAAGAATTTACAAATAATAAATTCCAGAAAAGACTAAGAATGTTAGGTATTCAACATAAAAAGTCTGCACCATATAGGCCACAACATAATGCCTTTATAGAGAGAAGAGGCCAAACATTACATTAAATGGCACAAACTATGATGTCTGATTCAGGATTACCTGACAATTTGTGGGGAGAAGCAATAATGTGTGGTAATCATATATTAAATAATGTTGTTAATTCAACAACAGGTGAATTACCATTCACATTGTGGCATGGTACAAAACCTGATTTAAGTTACATGCACACATTTGGAGCACCAGCATGGGTGCATATCCCTTCACAACTTAGACACAAAGGACAGCATAGAGCTAAAAGATTATATTTTGTAGGATATACATCTAATCATAGATCTTATAGATTCTGGGAACCAGGTACATCTAGAGTTTACACCAGTGCTAGTGCAAAATTCCTAGAACATGTAGGATGGAATAGATTAGAGCAAGATTTAAATAGTGAAGTAATTATTGAACCCTACAAAAGGCAGAAAGATCAGATTAGTTATAAGAAGAGTCCAATTAAAGAAGAAGTCCACGAAGAGCAAATAGGACCAGAACAAGAGGAAATAGTTGATCAGGAAGAGTTACATAATCAAGAAGAGTTAATAAATGAAAGTCCACCTGTAAGTCCTGTAATACCTAGACGTACTACATGTATAACTAGACCACCTGATAGGTATCAAACAAGTATAGTTTGCCAAGTAACTAAAGTTCCAACTAGTGTAGATGAACTTAGGATGTATCCTGCTAAGGATCAGGAGAATTGGCAAAAGGCAATGGAAAAGGAATTAAATTCATTAAAGGTAATGAAAGTTTATGAAGATGTTAAATTACCTCCAGGAGAAAAATCCATTGGGTGCAATGGATATTTAAAGTAAAAACTGGAAATGATGGGACTGTTACCCATAAGGCTAGGTTAGTAGCTCAAGGATTTAATCAAACTGCATCTGATTACGATGAAGTTTTTGCACCAAGCCTTAAAGCAACATCTTTAAGAGCAGCATTAGTGTGGGCAGCTAAGAAAAACTATGTCATTAACCATTTAGATGTAGAAACTGCTTATCTACATGCACCATTGCAGCACACTATATATTTAAGAAAACCAGTAGGTATAAAAGACAATAAAGTAAATAGTAATGATTGTTGGAAACTCAAAAAGAGTCTTTACGGGTTGAAACAATCTGGGTTTGAGTGGAACCAATATATTGTGAAAGAGTTAAACAATATAGGTCTTAAATCTGGTTTAGCAGATCCATGTGTGTTTAAAAGAGAAAATAATGGAACGGTGTCATTATTGTTATTATTTACAGATGATATTGCTTTGATAACTAAGACTAATAATGAAGCTAATGAGATTATATCATTATTAGCCAAAAAGATAAAATTAAAGCATTTAGGTGAAATTAAAAAGTATCTAGGATTGACAATTAACAAAACAAAAAATGGTTTTAAGATATCTCAAGAAGATAAAATTTGCCAATTAATTAAAACGTTTAAAATGGAACTTTGTAAACCGGCAAAGACTCCAATGAGTCAGGAAGTTTGCCAAACTGATGATCAAAGTCCCAAATTTGATAAGTCCATATATCAATCTTTGATTGGTAGCTTATCATATATCAGCAATTGGTCAAGGCCTGATATAGCTTATAGTGTAAATCAGCTGGCACGTTTTAATTCAGATCCACATCAATGTCATTGGCAATCATTAAAGAGAATTTTAAGATATCTTAAAGGAACAATGAACCATGCATTGTATATAGAACCAAAGGGTGATTTGAGTCTTAGTGCCTATGCAGATGCAAGTTTTGCAACTGATATAAACACAAGAAAATCAACATCTGGGATGGCTATATTATTTGGTAAAACATTAATAGGGTGGAGGTCAATCAGACAACAGCATATCAGTTTGTCCACGATGGAAGCGGAATTTTCATGTCTGTCATTACTATGCACTGACTTGATTTTGTACAAACAGTTATTATTAGACATGGGTATAACTGTAAAAGATTCTATTATTGTGTACGAGGATAACCAAGCAGCTATAAAATTAGCTACTAGTATTGCTGTAAAAACTAGATCAAAGCATACTGATTTAAGATATTTAAATGTTAGAGAATCTGTAAAGAATGGGCTAATTAAATTGGAATACTGCATGACGGAAGAAAACATTGCAGACCAATTTACAAAAGCTCAAGGAGTAATTAAGTTTAAAGAGAGTTGTAACAAATATGATTTAAAGATGTAAATAGTTATATTATTATTTCCTAAAAGGGGAGAATGTTAGGGATTACATTGTTTTACCCTAACTGGTTTAGGTAAATAATAATATGTAATCATAATTTGTATGTTAAAGTGTCTGCAACTTTAACTGTGGGACAGTAATTAAGGGAGTGGTTGTGAAAGCACTTTAAAAGAAGCAAGGCTGCAGCTTGCTCTCTCTCTGGCTTTGATGATCCCTGATTAATGCAAGGACACAAGACTGCATTGCTCGAACGGGAGAGAAAACAAAGGACAGACTTGTAAGTGAATTGACATAGGATATTCTAACACGGACTTTGCTAACTGAATATCCCTGAATGGACTGACTAAATGATACATGACTATTGGACTGTTATTTTGACTATGCTATGAACTCATAATGGAATAAACTATATTTTTGATAGCACAAGCGTATCTGTTATTTTTACTGTATGTTAATAAACATACAAGCTTAGCTCACTCATTTATCTGTGTGCCTATCTGACTAAGCTGCACATTCTGTTTAGCTTGTCTCCCTAACCCTGAAAAAAAGAAAGAATTGATCTATTGGTGGGAGAAAGTGGCAAGAAGATGCCAAGCAATAGGGAGAAAGTATAGCCACTTAACCCGTTTTTTTGCGTTCATCTTTACACTAAGGGAAAAAACAGTCCAACCTATCAAAAACAGCACCGCAAAAAACAGATTAGGAATACAAGTTAAAATAGGGAAGAAAATGGTGACAACCCTAGACAAATTCAAATCACCAGGACCAGATGGATTACACCCCAAGGTTCTGAAGGAACTGGCAGACATGATCTCAGAACCACTGAATTATATCTTTCAAAGATCCTGGTGAACCAGGAAACTGCCAGAGAACTGGAAAAGAGCTAATGTAGTTTCCATCTTCAAAAAGGGGAAAAATTAAAACCAGGAAACTACAAACTTATCAACCTGATCTCAATACCAGGGAAGGTTCTGGAGGGGGGAATCAAGCAACAAATCACCAAACAACTAGAAGCAAACAAAATAATAACCAAAAACCAATATGTGTTTATCAAAAACAGATCATGCCAGACTAATCTTATTGCATTCTTTGACAAAGTGACAAAATTAGTGGACCAGAGGAATGTTGTCGACATAATTTGCTTGGACTTCAATAAGGCATTTGATAAAATAGACTATAACCTACCACTTGATAAGATAGAAACATGTGGGTAAGACAGAATCACCAACAGATGGATTCGTAACTGGCTGACCATCTTCACTCAATAGATAATCCTCAATGGAACTACATCTAAATGGAGGAAAGTATGCAATGGGGTACCCCAAGGTTCTGTTTTAGGCCTACTACTCTTTAACATCTTCATCAGTGTTTTGCATGAGGGGATAGATGGGAAGCTCATCAAATTTGCAGATGACATCAAGTTAGCAGGAATAGCCAACACTTCAGAAGATAGGCTTAAGTTACAGAAGGATCTTTTTTTTTTTTTTTTGGTAAAAGTTTTATTGATTTTAACAACAAACAAAAAACATATAAGACATAAAACATGACATAGAAAAAAAATAAAAAAAAAAATTATAACATTCTTCATAAATTTACAGTGTATCGGTTGGTTTACCACTCCCTTTTGTGCATCCATTTCATAGTCATCAGAATAATTATATTACATAATAACTCACATTATCAATCATCAATAAAATATCCCAATATCATTATTGAACAATCATTTGACTATAATTTTACTAATTCATACTTAAGCGAGATAACTATAATTAAGTTAAATTATTTTATGACAAATCATGAAATCATACCAAATCTATCATAATAAAATGTTCTTAAAAATTATCAAAACCAAGAAAAATTATATATTCATTATTTCCTAGATTTCTAAATATTCTATTATCATATTGTATTATCTAACCATTGATAAAAAAGATTCCAAACTTCATAAAATTGTTTATCTTTTTGTTCTCTAATTTCAAATGTCAATCTACTCATTTCAGCACATTCCAATATTTTCTTAATAATTTCTTCCTCTATTGGTATTTTCTCACTCTTCCAATGTTTAGCAAATACAATCCAAGCTGCTGTTAATACATTTACAATCAGATATTTTAAATTTTTATTATATATATCAGGTACGATTCCCAATAAAAAAATCTCTGGTTTCAAATCTATGTGTTTCTTTATCATTTTTTCCAGCCATATGCGAATTCTAGTCCAATATTTCCTGGCCTCCTCACAAGTCCACCACATATGGTAATATGAGCCAGGTATCTGATGACATTTCCAGCACTTTTCAGATTTATTCTTGAACATTCTTGCTATTCTTGTCGGGGGAAAGTGCCACCTGTAAAACATCTTATACAAATTTTCTTTATATGCTGTTGACATTGTCATTTTATAATTTTGTGACCACAGTTTTTGCCATTTCTCTAAATCAATCCCATATCCAAAATTCTTCTCCCAAGCAATCATTGTTTCTTTAACTTGTTCTTCCTCTAATTTAATTTCCAACAAATAACTATATAATTTTTTAATCACTTTTTCATCAGTACCTGTCAAAATCCTATCTAAGTCAGTCAATTTATCATAAAATCCTTCTATTTTAGAATCTTTAAGATATCTTGCATGTATTTGCGCATATGAAAACCAATTCATCTTTATACCTTGTTCTTCTAAATTTTGCATCGTTTTAAGTTCACCCTTTTCATCCAATATTTCCCCATATCTAACTGTTTGTTCCTTCTTATAAGTTATAGGATACGAAAAAGCTTCAATAGTTGATAACCAAACTGGAATTTTCAAATAACATTGTTTCTTAGTTTTCTCCCAATTCAACCATAACGATTCCCGTATATAATGCCTTCTGAAATAACCCTGTGATTTAGTTTCCTTATACCATAAAAAAGCATGCCAACCCAATAATAAATCATGACCTTCTAATGTCAACAATCTAGTCTTTCTTAACGTTATCCATTCTTTAACCCACATTAAGTTTGCAGCTTGATAATACAACTCCCAATTAGGAAGGCCAAATCCTCCTCTAATTCTAGCATCCTGTAAAAGTTTTAATTTTATTTTCGCTTCTTGCTTTGCCATATATACTTCAACACAATTTTATTTAGTTCTTCGAAGTAATCCTTACTTAACCTAATTGGTATTGTTTGAAACAAATATAAAATTCTGGGTAAAATATTCATATTGATTGTTGAAATTCTACCTATCAATGACAATTGTAGGTTTTCCCATTTTTTCAGGTCGGATGCTATCTGCTGTTTAAGCTTAATATAATTATTCTCTTTCAAAGTAGTACATCTTGATGTCAAATATATCCCCAAATATTTAACTTTGTTCGTAACTTGAATTTTCAATAAATCTGTCAGCTCTTCTCTTTGCCTTAATAACATGTTCTTTGTCAAAATCTTTGTTTTGTCTTTATTTATTTTTAAACCAGCCATCTCACCATACATCTCTATCTTTTCCAACAGTTTTAAAGCTGTCTCTAAAGGGTCTTCCAAAATAAAGACCAAGTCATCCGCAAAGGCTTGCAATTTGAATTCCTCCTTTTTGACTTTCATTCCTTTTATGTTTATATCCTGTCTAATATTTCTATTTAAGACTTCCAAGGTCAATACAAATAACAAAGGAGATAATGGACATCCTTGTCTTGTACCTTTTTTAATATTAATAGAGTCTGTGAATTCTCCATCTATCATTACTTTTGCCATTTGCTTATAATATACAGCTTCTATTGCTTGGATAAATTTTCTAGCAAAGCCCATCTGTTCCAATAGTAATAACATAAATCTCCAGTTCACATTATCAAATGCCTTTTGGGCATCTAAGAATATCAAAGCCATTTGTTTTTCGGAGTGCGCCTCATAATATTCCAATGTGTCCAGGATTACCCTCATATTGTCTTTAATCTGTCTCTTTGGTAAAAATCCATTCTGATCAGAGTGAATGAAATTATTTAGGTATTTTTTAAGCCTTTCTGCCAAGATTGAAGCAAAGATTTTATAGTCTGCATTCAATAAAGAAATAGGTCTATAGTTCTTAATTTGTAATGGGTCAACCCCTTCTTTTGGAATAAGTGTAATATAAGCTTCTGACCATGTTTCAGGTATTTTCTTATTTATCATAACTTCATTCATGACTTCTAACAGTGGAATGCTCAACGATTCTTGTAGTGTTTTATAAAATTCTGCCGGGAAACCATATGGTCCTGGTGCTTTTCCATTGTTCTGTCTTTTGAGTGCTTCAGTTAATTCCATCATTGTTATAGCACTTTCTAACATTTTCCGAGTTTCATCAGGTATCTTAGGTAGGTTAGCATTTTGTAAATACTGTTTAGTTTTTTCCTCATCAAGATCCTCCTGTTTATATAATTGTCCATAAAAATCTCGAATGATTGCCTTTTTCTCCTTATTACCATGACAAATTTGACCATGATCATCTATTAACTGTGATATTTTCCTTGATTCTTTCTCTTTTCTCAGCTTATATGCTAACCATCTACCTGGCCTATTTGCATCTTCAAAATAGTTCTGTTTAGCACTTCTAATTTTTTGTGCCAATTCTTCTTTCTCTGCTTGATCCATTTTATGTTTAATTATGTCCATTTTAAGTTTGATATCTTTTTTCTGTGGCATCTTTTGTAATTCTTTTTCCAGTTTTTTATGGTCATCTTCTAGAGCTTTAATCATTTGCCTCTTCCTAATGTTCTTTTTCTTTACATAGTCAATTATTAATCCTCTTGCATATGCCTTCATTGTATCCCAAACATTCTGTATTGAAGTATCTTCTTTTTTGTTTTCATTGAAGAAGAAGGCCAATTCTTTTTCCATCCATTGTGTAAAATCTTTTTCCTTTAGAATAGTATTGTTTAATGTCCATCTAGATCTTCTTTTTTGTCCTTTCCATTTAATTGTCATTGGATTATGGTCTGCCCACGTACTTGTTTCAATATTCATTTCTTGAATATTAGATAATAATTCAAGTTACAGAAGGATCTTGATAGACTTGAACATTGGGCACTATCTAACAAAATGAAATCCAATGGTAAAAAAGTAGGGTTCTACATTTAGTCAAGAAAAACAAAATGCACAGGTACTGTATATGTAGTATCTTGTTCAATAGTGGTAACTGTACAAGGGACCTTGGAGTCCTGGTGGGCAATCATTTAAATATGAGCCAGCAGTATGCTGTAACTGCCAAAAAAGTGAACTATTCTAGGCTATATAAACGGAGGGATAGAATTAAGATCATACGAAGCATTAGTACAACTGTATAATGCCTTGTTAAGGCCACACTTTGAATACTACAGTAGATCCAGTTTTAGTCACCATGATATAAAAATAAATGTTGAGACTTTAGGAAGAGTGCAGAGAAAAACAACAAAGATGATTAAAGAACAGCTGCTGGAAATGGCTATGTCTAGTCTGGTAAAAAGAAAGACATGGGATGACATGATAGCAGTGTTCCAATCTCTCAGGGGCTGCCACAAAGAAGAGGAAGTCAAGCTTTTCTCCAAAGTACCTGGGGGTAGAACAAGAACAAGAAGCAACGGGTTTCCACCCACTAATCAAGGAGAGAACCAACCTAGCACTAAGGAGAAATTTCCTGATAATTAGAACAATTAATCAGTGGAACAACTTGCCTTCAGAAGTTGTAAATGCTCCAAAACTGGATATTTTAAAGAGGAGACTGGATAACCATTTGTCTGAAATAGTATAGAGTTTCCTGCCTAAGCAAGGGGTTGGACTAGAAGATCTCCTTCCAATTCTGTTATTCTATTTTATTCTTCTTGAAAATGCTATGTATATGCTCAAGATCATATGGAAACTGGCTGCCTTTTTGTTTTCATTTATCTTGATTTGTGACTAAATTTGAGCAATTCATGTGCTCTGGTCAAGTCTTTCTAATATAACTGAATTGTTCCACCTTTTACTATCACTAATGTAGGCTTTTTATTTTTGTGTATTCTGTCTTCTAATGTCTGTGCATTTAGATATCATTTTGGTTGTTTCAAGGTTGCATTGGCAATGAAGAAATCATTGATCAGTAGAAATTGAGAAGTTGTCCCTTGCTTCATTTCTACTTCCTATGTTGTAAAAATTAGCTATATTTTCCTCCTTACTATTTCCAACTTTGGCATTCTAATCTCCAAATACAAGTAGGAAATCTTACTTGCATACTCTGCTGATTTAAAACTTAATAAGAAAACTCACCGATCTCCTTTTCTGCATTTTCTGTTTGCTTAATCTAGAATATCATCATATTAGTTGTCCATCAGTTCTAATTAGTACCATTCACTGACTTCAGTATACCCAAGTGCTATCTTTGCTACATCCTTCCTTACCCTGAAAAGCAATGCCTGAGTTACAAACCTTATTATCTTCAGCCTGAAAGTGTTCAGCTGCAATGACTTTCAATCTATTGATGAGTAAAATTCAGTATGTACTCAGATCACTTCATCTTTCTCTGTATTGAATTGTATCACATTAGGTTTCATATGTTCCAAGTTCACACTGTAATTTTGTCTTTTCAGCTTCAGATTTTCTTTTCCTGCTTAGCTGTATCAGGAACCCAAAGGCTCTATGTCAAGGGTATAAAACTGGCAGCCTGCATCATATGCAAGCCATGCCCACCTCTGGCTCCACAAAGGCAAAAAAGTTGCAATATGTCATGTGATATAATGTGACATGATCGAGTTTGACACCCATGCTTTATGTCATAAACACAATTCATGTCAAACATTAAAAATAAGAATTAAATTAAAAATTAAATTAAAAATTAAAAGTAACATAAAAATAAGAGTGGTCCTTGCCTGGAATACTCTACCTGACTCTGTGGTTTCTTCCCCAAACCCTAAAAACTTTAACCTTAGACTGTCTGTTGTTGACCTCACTCCATTCCTAAGAGGTCTTTAAGGAACATGCATAAGCACAACAACGTGCCTACCATCCCTGTCCTAATGTTCCCTTTTACTTGTATCCATTTTGTGTATTAATAATCATGTTTATACTTATATCTGTTAACTAATACATTCTCAACAAATAAATAAATAAAATAAACACAATTTGTGTCATAAACACAATTAGTACTCCAAAATATATTTTGCTCTTCCTCAGTTAGCATGTTGAACACCATCCAATCTGAGAAGCCCACTGTATGATAATATATCATTAAATATTATTTATCTATGTAGTTTTGATGATAAAATACACATGTGAATTACCTCAGACTTCACTTACACAGTATGAAATGATGCCTTAGCCAGTGTTATTAAATTGACTGTCTGCCTCCAGGATTTTTCTATACATTGTTGCTAATCCTGTAGAGAATTTTTACTAGTTTATACTTCAAGTGCTCTTTACTCAACACTTCTTTGAATATCTTTTAACACTACAAACTGATGGACTTTACTGGAGGGTAATACATATAAACATTAATTTGAGGGAGCCATGGACATAGATATTGAATGTTTTCTAACAATTCTGAGTTTAAATACAAGATTGGATTTCCCTTTTTGCATTTTCTGAATGGGAGAAAATGGAACATTTTTATTTCATGCTCTTTAAAATATTCTAACACTAAATGTATATATTTCTGCTCTAATGTATTCATAGATTATGTTGAAAAGAATCCATTTTTATTGCTTCATTTTAGGCATGTGGCTGTTTGGTTAAGTCCGCATGGAAGAAAGCCAGGAGTTGGTGACTTTGTATCAAGCTCTTTATTGCAGTCAGGAACCGAACTCGCTCTTAGAAAACTTTTGTGGCTTTTTATTCCTAAGCCGCGGTGGCCGCAGCCAATGGCACCACTTTGAATCTCCCGTGATTCGAATCTACCAATCGCGGGAGATTCTCGGCGAGCCAATCGGCACGGCTCGCCTAGCCAATCCGATTGCCCTGTGCTTTGGCCAATCAAAGCGCGGGGATCTCAAGAATTCAAATGAAGGTATAGAACACCCCTCCCCTCTTGGTTCAGTCCTACGTAGTGTAGTCCCGTAGGTAGGCGGGCTCCGTCTTTGCCTACTGTACCTGCGCAGGTCAGTCGTAAGTTGGATCCCGGCCGGTTCGGTCGGGGTCTCTGTTTCTCCAGACTCCGTCGTGGGAACCGCCTGGTCTGTCTGGCTGGGCCGCTCTCCACAGCTCCCTCCCGGACTACCCGGGTTGGTTGAGCTGCGGGTTTCGCCGCTCCCGCTCGGTCTTCCTGGGTTGGTTGAGCTGGCCTGGCTGTCTCTTCCTGGTGAGGTTTCATGCTGGCTGCTTGCAGATGAGTATGGCTGGTTTCTTTTTTCTGGGTTTTGGTTCCCGGGGTATTCCCTCCCCTCTTGGTTTGTGTTGAGGGGGTTGGTTTTGTTTGGTTGCATGTTGGTGGTGTCTTGTGTGGTCGTCCTTGATCTTAACTGATCGATGTGGCATTTCCACGCTCGTCCGTCGGTTGTTTGTAGCCGGTACGAGTGTGGGCCTGTTAGCTGTGTTATGATTGCTGGTACCCATAATGGGTCTTCGTTTAGGTTCTTTGCGTAGACGGCGTCGCCTGGTGCGAAGGTTCGGTGTTTGCTGGTGGAGTCTGGGGGTTTCTCTGGGTTGTAAGTGGGGTGTAGTCTATCGAGTGGGGACCTTATTTTCCTCCCCATTAGCAGTTCTGCCGGGCTTTTATTTGTTGTGGTGTTCGGGATTATGTGCTGTATGAAAAGTAATTTATTTATTTTGTCCTGGATCTCCCCGTGGTCTATTTTCTGGATGTTTTTTTTGTGAATTGAACCATCCGTTCCGCTCTACCATTCGCCGCCGGATGCACTGGGGCTCTAAGTGCGTGTTGTATGCCCCTTTCTGCGAGGAATTTTTCGAATTCTAGCAAGGTGAATTGGGGCCCGTTGTCGGACACGAGGACGTCCGGGAGGCCGTGTGTTGCAAAGAGTTTGCAGAGTTCTTTGGTCACAGCTTCCGTGGTGGTTGTTCTCATGTTGCTTACCTCCAGCCAGTTGGAGTAAGTGTCTACGGTTATTAAGAAAGTGTGTCCTTTTGTGGGCCCGGCGAAATCTATGTGGATTCTAGACCACGGTCCCCTGGGGGTTTCCCACTCTAGGATGGGTGCTGTGGGTGGGCTTGGTCTAGTTTCCTGACATCGTTGACACCTTGCTACCCAGGCCTCGATCTGTTTGTCCATCCCTGGCCACTAAGCGTAACTTCTGGCCAGGGCTTTCGTTCTAACGATGCCCGGGTGCCCCTCGTGTAACAGTTCCAAAACCTTCCCTTGTAGTTTTTCCGGGATGATCACCCTATCCTCCCATAGTATACACCCTTTTAGTAACGAGAGTTCCATTTGCCGGTTCCGGAATGTCCTGAAGGTCTCGTTGTTGTCCTTTCCGGCCACCCTTTCTCTACCCAATGCAAAACCCGCGCCAGACGTTTGTCTTTATTAGTTTCTCGGGCAATGTCTGATGCGGTTATGGGTAGGTTGGGTAGAGTCTCTATGCTGAGGGTGGTCGTCATGGGTGCTGGGTCAGTGTCTGGTTCGGGTAACGGTGAGCGGCTTAAGGCATCCGCATGGGAGATAGACTTACTGGGTCAGTGTGTGAGCCCGTAGATGTAGGCGGCCAGGAATTCGGACCACCTTGTCATTCGGGGAGACAGAATGTTCGGGGTGGCCCTGTTCCCTGCGAGTATTCCCAGCAGCGGTTTGTGGTTGGTGATGATGGTAAACGTCCGGCCGTAGAGGTACTCGTGAAACCTTTTTACTGCGGCGACGATAGCTAAAGCCTTTTTGTCCAGCTGGCTGTAGTTCCGCTCCAGTTTGGTGAGGGTCCTTGAAAAGAACACGATGGATGCTTTCTTTCCGTCGGGCAGAGTGTGGCTGAGGACAGCGCCGACGCCGAAGGGTGATGCGTCGCATGTGATGGCTAGTGGTAGGGTCTCGTTGTACTGGATGAGGACGGCATCCGAAGTGAGCAGGTCCTTGGTTTTCCTGAAGGCAGCTTCCTCACGTTTCCCTCATGTCCAGGTAGCCACCTTGTCCAAAAGCCTATGCAAAGGCTCCGCTGCGGTCACCTTTTGGGGCAGGAAGACGTTATAAAAGTTAAGTATCCCCAGAAACGCCTACAGTTCTGTTTTTGACCTGGGTGTGGAGGCTTCCTTGATGGCTTTAATTTTTTTGTCGGTGGGGTGAATGCCGTGTTGGTCTAGGAGGTATCCTAGGAATTCGACCCGCTCTGTGTACAGCTGGCATTTTTCCCTCTTCACTTTAAGCCTGGTTTCTTTGAATCTCATTAGTACCTCCCTTAGGCGACTCTCTAGTTCGGCCTGGTTGGTTGCCAATACTAGTACATCATCGAAGTATGGTACCACCCCCTTGATGCCTTGTAAGAGTCTTTCCATGAGGCTCTGGAAAATTCCAGGCGCCACACTGACTCCAAATTGGAGGCGGTTGCATCTAAAGGCTCTCCGGTGGGTGACTATGGTTTGCGCCTCTGCAGTTTCCTCGTCGACCGGCAGTTGCTGGTATGCTTGGGCCAGGTTGAGTTTCGCGAAAACTTTGCCCCCTCCCAGTGAGTGTAGGATATGCTGCACTACGGGGACGGGGTAAGCGCTTTGCTGCAAGGCACCATTTAGGGTGGTCTTATAGTCCCCGCAGATTCTCACTGACCCATCAGGCTTGATTGGGGTGACTATGGGGGTCTCCCACCGGGTGTGGTCTATGGGTTGTAAGACCCCTTGCTTGACGAGCTTGTCAATTTGCTTGTCGATTTTCGGTTTGAGTGCAAAAGGTACCCGCCTTGGTTTTAGGCGTTTTGGGGGAACGTTTGGGTCTAGGCTGAAGGATATAGGGGGCCCTCGGTACTTGCCTAGGGTGCCTCGGTACTTGCCTAGGCGTTTCAGGGGAACGTTTGGGTCTAGGCTGAAGGATATAGGGGGCCCTCGGTACTTACCTCGGTACTTCCACTTCTTGGAAGTCCCGGGCCAGTTGCTGCTCCCAATCGGCTTCGGCGATGTGGTCGATGCCCGTGACTGCGATGCCTAGCGGTGCGAACCATTGAAGTCCCAGCAGGCTAGGTCGGTCTCGATCGACGATGATCAGGGGAAGTCTTTCGGTGTGCCCCTTGTATGTCACTGTGAATTTTCCTGTTCCGACTACAGGGATGCGGTTTCCCTGGTAATCTTTGAGAATTAGTCTCTGGTTTTCTAGTTCCCTCCTCTGGATGGTAGGCACCAAGCGTTTAATTTCTTGCCATGCTACCATTGAGAGGTAGGACCTGGAGTCCACCTCCATTTTACAGGGTTCGCCTTCGATGCCTACCTCCACGTAGACCTTTCTGGCGTCTGTGGTAGTTGCGTGGCCGATGGTGACCGTTTGATGTGTCTCTTCTCTCCACCGGCTCTCGCCCCCTCGTTGGGCTCATCCGTTCCGTTCCCAACAGTTGTCTGCTGGGTGGTCTCTGGTCCTGGGGGTGAGCTCTCTCGTTTCCGCTTGCTCGGGTCCCATCGTCTGGGGCTGTGGGTTTTCTTGAGGCGGCAGACGCGGGCTATGTGGCCTTTTTTGTCGCAGTGCCGGCAAACGGAGTCGAAGAACCGGCATTCGGATCTGTGGTCACCTCTGCAACCGGCACACGCGGTCCTCGACTTACGACTCTGCCGGCTGCGCTGGTCGCGGCCTGCCTGGAGACAGTGGATGTCTTCTTCCTCGTCTGATGTGCCCGAGGTGGAGTGGAGTTCGCCCTGGTGGGTGGTAGCTTCAGGTTGGGCCTTGGTTGACCTTGCAGGGTTGTTGTTTGCGGTGCGGTCCCCGGCGTTCGGTCTCCGCATGCGGTCTGCTGATTGTCGGGTTGCTTCGGCTGCCGCAGCTTCGGAGATGGCCTCGGCGAGAGCGATGTTGCCCTTAGCCATCAACCGACTTTGGAGAACGGGGTCCCAAAGGCCGAGCATGATTCGGTCCCGCAGGGCCTCGTTCATATTGGAGAACTCGCATAGTCCTCCAAGGTGCTGCAGCTCTGCAACGAAATCACTGAAACTCTCACCCGACCGCTGGTCCCGCCGATAAAATTTGTGTCGTTGGATGAGAATGGGTATGGCTGGAGCGTAGTGTTTCCGGAGTAATGGCTCGAGGTCCGCCCAATCCATCGCGGTAACATCGGCGGGCTTGGCTAGCGTTTTTGCCATCTTAAACACTGCGGGCCCACAGTATGTTTGGAAGATGGCTCGTTTCTTCGGTCCCGTGGCATCCTTTAGATCGTTGCATTCGAGGAACATGTGGAATCTGTCCGTGTAAGATTCCCAGTCCTCGCTGGCGGGGTTGAAGAGGGTTGGTGGCGTGATGCTGGCCATCTCGTTGGTTGGCTGGCTTCCGTCGGACATGTGCTTCGGTTCAGGATAAGAATCCCACCTTCGTCGCCAGTGTTAAGTCCGCGTGGAAGGAAGCCAGGAGTCGGTGACTTTGTATCAAGCTCTTTATTGCAGTCAGGAACCGAACTCGCTCTTAGAAAACTTTTGCAGTTTTTTATTCCCAAGCCGCGGCAGCCGCAGCCAATGGCACCACTTTGAATCTCCCGCGATTTGAATCTACCAATCTCGGGAGATTCTCAGCGAGCCAATCGGCGCGGCTCACCTAGCCAATCCGATCGCCCCGCGCTTTGGCCAATCAAAGCGCGGGGATCTCAAGAATTCAAATGAAGGTACAGAACAGTTTGTACAAGCAGAAGCAAATGAACATTGCTGCTTCCAATTTTTGCTACATCTATTCTAAAGATTTATATTTTAAAAATATGGTTGGTTAATTTTATTTAGCTTGGATAGTAGGATTCAATATTAACTACACTTATATGAGTGATCCTAGAAAGTGTTTCAATTCCACTGTTCTATAAGTCATTATACTCAAAGAATTTTAAATAATAATAATTGTTTCTGACAGATTATTGTGTGTTATAAATTATTTATTTCAATTGCTTTCCACAGCATCTCCCATTCCCCTACCATTTGTCTATGAATGGGCCCACAAAGATAAGTTGCTATTAACAAACAAGAACAAAATGGATCATTTAGTTGAAAAATGTGCAGCTGTACATATGCACAGCAGAGGTGGTATTCAGCAGGTTCTGACCAGTTCTGGAGAACCGGTAGCGGAAATTTTGAGTAGTTTGGATAACTGGCAATTACTACCTCTGACTGGCCTCGGCCCCATGTATTCTCTACCTCCCAAGTCCCAACTGGTTAGCTGGGTCTTCTTTTGTTGCCCTGCACAGGAGAATGGAGCTGGAAATCAGATTAGTGGGGTGGAGAAGGAATGGGATTTGCAGTAGCTTTCCCCTGGAGTGGGGTGGGAATGGAGATTTTACAGTATCCTTCCCCTGCCATGCTCACCAAGCCACACCCATCAAGCCATGCTCACAGAACTGGTATTAAAAAAATTTGAATCACACCATTGATGCACAGGCAAATTATAATCGGCAATGCCTTAAATATTACAGAGATTATCATTAAATTTTTATTGAATTAATAAGGTATTCTAAGGTTAAAGTTGTGATGCTGCAAAGAATCTATTTTGGATGATTATCTGGAAAGCATCATTTAAGCAACATTATGCAATAATAATTCATAATTCTCTTTTGAAGTTAGAATATATATAGAAAAATGTGTTTAAATCTGTAAGAAAAGAAGACAAATCTAGGAAAATTATAAATGAGCTAGGTAAATTTTGGTGATACTATTCCCAATATTTAGAAGTGATACTATTCCCAATATTTTTTTAAATTGTTCTGTTCCATGATATGAAAATGTTTAATCAATAGAGCCTATTTAAATATGTTAAATCCAGAAAGATTTCTCTGAAAGGTATTGCCTCATTGAGGAAATAATTTATTCATAGGAAAAACTTTACTAGCTGGGAAAGTAATTGTGTGTATGAGTGTGTACTATAAAGTATCATAGATAGAATTAAATTTAAACTTATTATTATTATTTAAAGTGAAGCAGAGAAGTTATAAGCAAAAATGTGGGCTGATTTACAATTATGAGTCACATTTATTCAGTTTCTCTACTAATTATTAGCATCTCCACCTCAACCAGCACGTACAGAACAGAAACTTTTTGTATAACTAACTATTGTTTTAAGCACTGCCATTTCCAAGGCAGCCTTTTTTCTCTTCACCTTCTGTTCTTATTTTCTTTCAAGGTTCTTTTCTTCTTAACTGCAGCTCAACTGCTTGACAAATTTGTTTCAAGCCTTTTAACCTCTGGCAACAGCCTCTGGCCAGTGATATCTCAAAACCATAGCTCTTCTGTTTCTCTAGAAATGATAAATGATGAAATTTATTTTAGCCTCTAAGTTCTGCCCAAAATACTTTTCTTTCTATTCAGAATTATTCCTGCAAAAGATATTATCTTTCTTAGCTACAGTAACTTACTAAGCTTACTAGGCTTACTATAAAGTAGCAATTTATATTTTGATTTTTCTCAAAAAATAATTGAGTGCAAAAGAAGTCATGGGCTGGAATAACACATTTATTATTTTTAAATGAAAATGTAGAAATACTCATAATCTGAATTAATTTCCATACTTCAGAGGAAATAAAAATAGTAAAAGTATTAAAAGATATGCTATTATCCTATTTATTACAACTACAGAATTTACATTTACATTTTCTTTTATTATTAGAATCTATAACTTTGCAAATGTAAACATTTTTCTGTTAGAGAAATATTTTTGGAAAGAGAAGACAAGAAATATTATTTTCCTTAAAAACATTTTAAAGTATTCAGATAAGGGGATTATTCTCTAAATACTAGGCACTTCAATTGTGATTATTTCAAAATATCTACAATGTTATCAGAATTCTGGATGGATTCTGTTATTAATGCAATTTCATTTGTGGAATATGAATTCTTTAAGTACCAAGCATTCTGATGAGCTCTGGTGACAACTGAAAATCCCACTGCTTGTATCAAAAGAGCTTTTTCCAATAAAAATATTCAGTGTTTTTGTTATTTTAGAAAATAAAATGGCTCCTATAAATTAGCTAATGTGACAATATAGGCTTTGTCTTCCTTTGACAATTCCTGTTTTAGGCACAGAATCTTTAAAAGCTATCATACAATACAACACACATGCAATTGATAATTACAGTAGAATAAAACCCCCAAAACAGTGGCCAAGGGATACAATAAAAAATTTGACAGTAACACTTTCTGATCAATCTCTTCAGAAGGATTAAGTCTGGATAAAATTATGTCAGACTCTGAGCAATGGTCCAGAAGGTAATGATATCAGTCTGATCGTGGGTGGTTTGCCCCACAACCAGCGCATTGGTACTGTACTCTCTGGTTTCGTTGATGGCGTTGGTCTCGTTCAGACCAGAGCCGGTTGACCTCTTCTTCATCACTTTCTGATGACGATTCGAGGTCCTCGTGGTGGGCTGTCATTGCCTGTCCCTCCAGGTGAGGTGAGATTTCGCCGGCGAGTTGGTGGAGCGGGGCGTGGGTGCGGCACATTTGTGCAGCCGACTTCCTGGTTTCTTCTGCTGCAGTAGCATCAGCGATGGCATCTGCAAGGCTAATGTTGCCTTTCGCCATCAGCTTACTCTGCACGTGGGGTGCATCTAATCCCAGAATTATTCGGTCTCTCAGGGCCTCTTCGAGGTCGTCGAACCCACAGAGGCCTCCCAAATTCCGAAGATCAACTATGAAATCCACAACGCTTTCTCCCTTCCGCTGGTCTCTTTGATGAAATTCATGCCTTCGAACAAACATTGGTACAGTCGGTGCGTAGTGGGCCCGTAGAAGGGGCTTGAGGACGTCCCAGTCCATGGACTTCACCTCAGCCGGTTTGGCTAGTGCCTTGGCCATCTTAAACACGGTCGGCCCGCAGTGAGTTAGGAATACCGCTCGCTTCTTTTCGGTAGTGGCATCCTTCAAGTTGTTGGTCTCCAGAAACATCTGGAATCGGTCCATATATGAGTCCCAGTCTTCTTGTGCCGGGTTGAATGGAGCGGGTGGTATGATGCTGCTAGACATGGTTCAGCCGTTGGTGCGTCTTCAGCCATGTGCTCTGTTTGGCGCTCTGTAGTGCTCAGTCAGCTCTGACATCTCCAAATCCCATCCTCGTCGCCAGTGTTAAGTTCTGCGCATGGGCACAAGGATTGGAGACGAGACAATGAACAGTGAACTTCAACTCTTTATTTAACATTGTGGAACAGAGCAAAAACTACGGCAGCAACAATAACAATAATTAAATAACCAATAAAAACGGGAAGCTTTAGTTCCCTTAACCAATGAGAGAGGCCCACTAATAGCCAATCAGATTCTCCTGAACGGACCAATCAGATGTCGCTATTATCGGCCAATCAGAAGTGCAGGGTCAGAACCCTGCACTTTTCTAAAGGTTTTAATAATATTTATTAGGCACTTTTATTAATTCACTTTTATTAATTCACAACAAAAAGCATAGGTACAATAATTATTTAAGTATCCTTTCCATCTGTCTTCAGTCTGCTATGTTGAAATTATCCAAACACAAGAAGATCAGATAAAACCTAGTTTAAATCCTTCTCTGGGTCTCTCTCAGAACTGTGGTATCTAACCCTTTGATGAGAATATTATTAACATAAAAATGTATAGCTTATTGATTCCAGAAATCTAGCCAAATCTCTAGAAAAAAAAAATCATTAATCAATATTATGAAGGTGTAATGTGGTAAATGAATTAATTTTGCCATGATTACCAAGCAGTTCCAAAATTTTATTTTTATCCATCTGGTTTGTATGTTCCCTTTTATTATTTGCCACCTCTCAGAATATGGCTAATGTTCAGAACTTCATGTTTTCTCCAGTAAAAAAATAAGAAAATGGGCTAATTTTATAAAACACTTATTTCGAGAGATCAGAAAACTGTATGATCCATAATCAATCAATGACAAACCATTACAATCAGTATCATATTCTTGTCAGGATTACAGCCAACAGAAGTTCAAATCAAACATTAGAATTTGAAAAAGTATTCTGCTCTCTCTCAAAAAGCTTCCATTAGATGCATACAAATTCATAAAGCAATTGTTCTGATAAACAAAGTCAATCACAAAATAATTTCAAAAAGCAAACTAAAGATTTTAAAAGTTAGGTTATTTACCAGAATAATTTGTTAGCTAATTCATATTACAAGGAACTAATTCATGTTACAAGAAATTAATATTACAAGTCCCATCTTAACACTTCCTCATCCTGAATTCTACATCTCTAACACTTGAAATTCACTTATACTAGTTTTTCTTTTGGGATACCTGTCAAACGTCTTCATCTTAATACCTCCCTGAATCTTCATACAACTGTCAGGTTTTGTAAGACATTTGTATTTTATTATAAACAGTCAAATAGTCTTGAATCTGAATATGGGCCTCCGCAAAGAGCACAATTCATTAAATATGAATTGTCAGGTACTAATATAAACCCCATATGAAAACCAGGCTTTGTCTTAAGAAACCATGACCCATATTTCACTATTCTTTCACTGTCTTGATTTGTAACAGATACCTTTGAGCCACGGTCTCTAAATCATTCTCGTACCAAACAAACTGCTTTGCCTATTTATTTGCTTTTAATTGATTTTAAGTTAATTTTTAAAATGAAGACAAGCTAATAGCAGCCTCAAGTAAATAAGAAGATGACTCTGAATCCTATTGAGTCCAGTGCTTCCTTTGCTCGCGAATCTAAAAATGCTTTGTGATTGCCCATACCCACTGTCAGCCTTTCAGACTATAGGCAATTCAGTTAAAAAGATGCTTCCATCCCTGTCCTATTGTTTCTTTTTATTTTTCTTATATGCATCCATTTCATGTATTCATAACTATGTTTATACTTATACCTGTTATCTTATAATTGCTTGACAAAATCAAATAAAGAAAATAAATGAATAAATATAAACTTTAGTTGATATAAACTGTAATTAAGAATATCTTAAAAAAAATCTGTCCTTACCTCTATCTTATACAAAAGAGAAATAAGATGAAGCAATGTTGAGGTTTTTTGTCTTAGTGAATTGATTTCCCATGCTGAGGTCATGTTTTACTCTTTGCATATATTCTCAAAAGTTATCTCTGGGTTCAAAGTTATTTAGAAAAATGCTAACTATAAATAACTTTATATTTATATTTGAAAATTATGTTTAGAATTCTGGAGAATATTTTTATATTTAAGCAATAGAAATGATATTCCTATAGATACCCCTGTATGAATTTGTACATTTCATAAATATTTGTGTGCATATGTATGTGTGTAGTTCAGAGGTGGTATTCAGTAGGTTCTGACCAGTTCTGGAGAACCAGGAGCGGAAATTTTGAGTAGTTCAGAGAACTGGCAAATACCACTTCTGACAGGCTCTGCCCCCATCTATTTTCTGCTTTCAGAGTCCCAGCTAATCAGCTCGGTCTTCACAGTATTCTCCCCTTGGACTGGGGTGGGAATGGAGATTTTATACTTTCCTTCCACTGCCATGCCCACAGAACTGGTACTAAAAAAAAATTTGAATCCACCACTTCTGTAGTTATGTATAAGAGAACACTTTTGATTTCAGGAAGATTTAATTATTACTGTAAAGTACATTTTTCTGTGATTAATTTGGGCTTATATTTTATTATTTTGTTGGGTTGTATGATTTATCTGCTTATTAGATTTAATGGGATTTTAATGTGGTTTTATAGTATTAGTATTTACTTTGGGGTTTGGGGGTTTATAAATCACTTTGGGAAAACCTGTTTTGAAATGCAGTACAGATATTCTTGAAATAAATAACGAAGTACAATAAAAATAAACAAATGAAAACCAACTCTAAATAAAACAGTCCAGTACTTAAAGCCTTTGTTTAATGCTATTTGAAAAGCAGTTTAATGCTATTTGAAAAGCATACTAATTAAGCTTCTAATAGCCTTCCTAATCATAGAAGTTAGGCAACTATTCCAAAGAAATAATATTCTAAAATATTAATGTTGTTTTCTTAATTGCTTTAATTGCATTTCCTTTAAAAATATGTTTTCCTTTGTATCAAATTAATCTGATGCTTACTGGTGACCAAGCAAATAGTTAATGATATGAAACATCCTTACAATAATGAATAATAAAGCAATAATGCTTTTTGTTATTGTCAATTAATAAGATGGGTCCATAATCACTGGAAAAATTTCCAATAAATATTAATATATATTTCCTATTAATTCTACTGATGCCTAAATTATTTTAAATCAATTTCTGTGATAAATCCTCTTTCACATTTCATTTTTTGTGATTTCGTCTCTGCTCTCCATTTTGTCTTCTTCCTGCCCCATCCTCCAACAAACCAAGATAAAGTATAATAAAGAATGGTACAAGAAATCACGCCCCCCCCCAAATAAGCATGTACTAGTTAAGCAGTAAAACCCAAATATAATTCAGCATGAGAGCAGCAATTAATTGCTTCTCCAGTGGTCAAGTTGCAAAAGAACTAGTCTCCACACATACAAAATGATTGTTGGCTGGCTTCCATATGAAATAGACCTTTATTCAGCAATGTCTCCAGCACAACTTATAGAGTGGAATGACTGATCACTGTTCCTGGCAGGTTGAATTCTACATGACATTATCAAATATATTTCATTTGATTTTTCAGTCTCAAAACTGTAATTGAACCAATCTGTTAATAACTGTACTGACAACAGGTTTCTATGGAAGTGTTCCTCAACATTTCTCCCTAGTAATCTCACACTTTTTTGGGGGGGCAAGAATGGCCCCTGTGATACCACTGTTCTGCAACCTGCATTGGTTGCTGATCTCCTTTTGGATGCAGTTCAAGGTGTTGGTGATTACCTTCAAAGCCCTTCATGGAATGGGTCCAGATTACTTGAGGTACCATCTCACCCTGGTGAAATTTGTCCTTCCCTCTTGTGACAGCAAAGGAGACATGCTGCGGATACCATCAACCCAATTATTCTGGATGGCGATGTCCAGGAGGCAGATATTCTCAGCTGTTGCTCCTGTCTTCTGGAACATCTTGCCTCCTGATGTGAGGTTGGCCCCAACTCTGATATTCTTTTACAAGGGCTAAAGACCTGCCTCTGCCAGTTGGTGTGGGCCCTAATGGGGGAACAGCAGAGTGGAGATGGTTGATCAAGCAACAACAGATCTTGCCCCCCCCCCCCATTCCATCTCTCCCTCTCCACAAGCCCTTAATTTTTAATATTGATTTTAATGTACTCATGTTTTAATATAGATGTATTTTTATGTCTTTAAGCCACTCAGAGTTACCTTATAGTAAGATGGTAAATGTAAATGAATAAATTTCAGCAACTTAAGAAGTATGGATTTTAACTCTATTCTGTGAGTTGAAGTCCATGCCTCTTAAAGGTGAAAACATTTATGTAAGGGAAAGATTGTCAGCTGTTAGAAAACAACATCCTTGAGCATAGTTGAATCCCAAGAGTGGTGAAAAAAAAAAGGAAGCTTATACAAAAGATCTAGATCAGGGGTCTTCAAACTTAACAGCTTTAAGACTTATGGACCAACTCCCAGAATTCCTCCTCCAGTCATGTTATCTCAGGAATTCTTGGAGTTGAAATCCACAAGTCTTAAACTTGCCAAGTTTGAAAACCCTTGATCTAGAGGATCAAATGCAGCAATAAAATATTTTAATAATACTGTGGTTAGAATACATTGCAGGCTGACTCTGCTCACTGTCAGGAGTTCAATCCTGACTAGCTCAAGGTTGACTCAGACTTTCACTAAACATCTATTAAGTATGTTTGAGTTTTATTTCTTTTCATTACATAGGAGAAAAGATGCTGGTCTTTTATCTTACAAAGATCATTTACCTATCAGTCAAGTGGTAGTTGGAGATATTGCTCGACCAGGTTCTGATGCCAAGTTAACTGTGGGTTCTCTGCGTTGCTATGGAGACCGTAAGTAATTACTACTATTATTTTGTGTTAAAACATCTTCTCATTCTGCTTCTCATAAAGCTATCTCTGCATCATCACTGAGAGAATTGAAGGTATCAACATGCAGCTATCACTCTTGCAAATGAGGGTGGATTGTAATAACTCAGTGAGATCTTACAATATCTGAGAGACACCCACATTACAAGAGAATTATATCAAGACCAAAAATATCTAAGACAAGTTTCAGCTTGATAAAGGCCTTTAAGATATGTTTTTACATGATCTATATCAGGGCAGAGGTGGTTTTCAGCAAGTTCTGACCAGTTCTAAAGAACCGGTAATGGAAATTTTGAGTAGTTCAGAGAACTAGCAAATATCACCTCTGATTGGAGATTTTACAGTATCTTTCCCTTGCCACGCCCACAAAGCCATGCCCACAGAATCAGTAGAAAAAAAATGTGAATCCCACCACTATATCAGGGGTGTCAAACTCGATTTCATTGAGGGCTGCATCAGGGTTGTGTTTGATCTCGGAGGGCTGGGGTGGGCGTGGCCAGGGTGGGCGTGGCAGCTCAACATCACTCGTGTCGGCGCCTGTGGTAGCCTAAGTGCTCTGCCAGTGAAAAGGGGTTCTCAAGCTCAGTTTTTGGCTGCAATGGCCTGCTGAAAACCTTTGCCAGCAAAAACGGAGCTCAAGAGGGCTGGTTGTGGCTCTCCCGAGCTCCATTTTTACTGGCAGAGGCACCGCAGGCCGAGACTTCATTGTTCCAGGGCAACCTCATGGGCCAGATCTAAGCACCCCATAGGCTGGATGCAACCTCCAAGCCTTGAGTTTGAAACCCCTGATCTATATTAAAATATATCAATAACTTTTATCAGAAATATTTATAAAGAGTTATTGTATGCTGGATAGATGTACTTGGTTTTCTTCTTAAGAGCATTCATATTTATTATGGAACTAATTACATAATTTGGACTATTCAATTAGGTATAGGTGAATAGTCCAAATTATCCAACTGATTAATATACACAGAAATACAACCACAAAGAACTTTTAGTATCTGTGATGCTGCTGAATGCTGCTGTTGATGCCATTAGCATTACTATTTGTATTGCAATGAACTAACTTTATAGAGATATAAATAGTAGCATTATGACTAAGTTCATAATCGGAAACTTGTATATGAAGTTAATATCAGTGCTGGGGGGAATAATTGATGTTAATAAAGGTTAAAATCATTTTGCAAATCAAAACTGTCTTTTTAGTATAAACTTGAAGCCTAAATAAGAAAGCGTAAATCTTCCAGTATCTGACTTGATATTTGACTTGGCTATGTATTGTATACAAATCATATGCAAAGCAGAGCTCACGTTTTCTTTCCTGAAAAATAATTTACTTGTTTTTGCCAGTGTTACCCAACATAATTATGCACTTAGTAGCATCAAGAGTTTCAGTTTTTATTGTACTGTTTCTCATCCTAAACTGAATACCCTCATATACACATCACTTTCATTTAAAATTTAAATTGAATACCAGGATAGGAGATCAGGCTTTACCAGAATGCTTTTATGCTTTTTAATTATATTTTAATATAATTCATTATGTATAATTAATAATTAAAATTATAATGATTATAATTTAATTTATAATTAAATTCATTTTGATTACTTCCTCTACCTACTTTGTATAGTGTCAATTTTATATTTTATTGGATATATTTTAACATGAATTGATCCTTTCCTTTATTTTCTTGTGTTTATTGTTAATCACTCAGAAAGCTACCACTATTGGGCAGTTCAACAATTCTAATGAATAAATAAATAAACCCTGGGCTGCATTCTGATGGCATCAATCATTGCCTCCATAAGCTGTTGGGTGCTTAGTAACCTACTAACAAGACATATTGTTGCAAAGATTAACCAGATGTGAGATTATCCTGCAATATGTTGGCTACAGTGCACAGTCACAGGAACAGTCCCTGGATTATGGTTGAATATTGTGGCTTGGAGCCAAAACACAATGCTGACCCCAAGGTTCAATGTGTTCCTGCCTATTGATATTTATCACACATAGATTGTCAATTAATCATAGAAATGCTAAATAACATATTTCAGTCCTCCTATTTTATGACCCTGACAAAGCCAACCTAAAGGAGTTTGACTAGAAATACCACTTAAATATTTTGACATAAGATTTATTATTCAGGACTGCATTGTGATATCGAGCATGACTTTTCTGTATATTTTTGCTTCAAGCCTTTTTTAACCTATTCAAATTTATAATGTGTGTTTAGAAAATATTTTTTCTACCTCATCCATCTGTCCTTTGCTATAAAAACAATAGCATTGTTCTGTATCATCACTATTTTACACATTGTGTTTTATATACACATATTATTTTTGAAAGGATTGTACTAAAGGTGAAATCAAATCAAAACTGATAATTAACTTCAAAATGATTAAATAGTTTTCACATAATATACCATATTTTTCGGTGTATAAGACACATTTTCCCCTACCCTCAAAGTGGGTAGAAATGTCTGTGCATCTTATATAGCAAATGTTGCTGAAGGCCCATCTATCTGCCAGGTCAAAAATGGAGTGCACAGAGGACAAAAATGGGATGCAGAGGCCAAAAATGGAACGTACAGAGGTGTCAATGGCCATCCCTGCAGCCTGAAATAACTGATTGTTGAGGCCAATCAGCTGCTTGTGCGAATCAGGCTGTATTGAAGCTGACCAGGCTGTTTGCTATTTGCTGCAAGAAGGCACATTGCTGGGAGGCAAAGGCAGATTTTTTTTTTCTTGTTTTGTTCTCCAAAAGCTAGATGTGTCTTATATTTCGGAGCATCTTATAGTCTGAAACATATGGTACTTTTTATGATGGAGTATAAATTAATACCTTTCCTTTTAATTTTAAAACCTTTAGCAATATATTTTCAATTAAGATACATCATTATGTGATCATTTTTCTTTACATATTAAAATCGAACAATGTTTACTTGTTTAATGTTTCTGGATCTTTAAGAATGTTTCTGTTGTGTCCGCGAAATGATGCCAGGAGTCGGTGACTTCAAATCATGCTCTTTTATTTAAAGTTGGAACCGAACTGCGGCAAAGGAAAAAGCTCACAGCTTTTATTCCTTTAGCCGCGGCGGCCGCGGCCAATGGCACCACTTTGAATCTCCCGCGATTCGAATGGACCAATCGCGGGAGATTCTTAGCGAGCCAATCGGCGCGGCTCGCCTGACCAATCAGAGTGCCCCGCGCTTTGGCCAATCAAAGCGCGGGGATCTCAAGAATGCTAATTAGGGACAGAACACCCCTCCCCTCTTGATTCAGTCCTTACGTCGCGTAGTCACGTAGATAGGCAGGGCTCCGTCTGAGCCTACTAGACCTGCGCAGCTCAGTCGTAGGTTGGATCCCGGCCGGTTCGGTCGGGATCTCTGCTGCTCCTGCTGCCGTCGTGGGAACCGGCTGGTCAGTCGGGCCGGGCCGCTCTCCATAGCTCCCTCCTGGGGCTCCCGGGTTGGTTGAGATGCGGGTTTTGCCGCTCCCGCTCGGTCTTTTCGGGTCGGTCGAGCTGGCCTGGCTGTCTCTTCCTGGCGAGGGGTTGTGATGGCTGCTTTCCAGTAAGTATGGCTGGTTTATTCTTCTTTGGTTTTGGTCCCCTGGGTATTCCCTCCCCCCTTGGTTTGTTTTGTGGGGGTTGGTTTCGCCTGTTTGTGCGTCGGTGGTCTCTTGGTTGGTAGTCCTCGACCTTAGTTGGTCGATGTGGTGTTTCCACGCTCGTCCATCTGCTGTTTGTCGCTGGTACGAGTGTGGGCCTGTTATTTGTGTGATGACGGCCGGTATCCATAGTGGGTCGCCCATCAGGTTTCTTGCGTATACGGGGTCGCCGGTTGCGAAGGTTCGGTGTTTGCTGTTTGAGTCTGGGGGCTTCTCCGGGTTATACGTGGGGTGTAACCTGTCGAGTGGGGACCTTAATTTCCTCCCCATTAATAGTTCGGCTGGGCTCTTATTCGTTGTGGTATTTGGGGTTATGTGTTGGGTGAAGAGTAGTTTGTTTATTTTCTCCTGGATCTCCCCGTGGTCTATTTTCCGGATGGTCTTAGTGAATTGGACCATCCGTTCCGCCCTACCATTCGCCGCCAGTGCGCCAGTGCTGTCAGCGCGTGGCGGATGCCCCTTTCCGCTAGGAATTTTTCGAATTCTAGCGAGGTGAATTGGGGCCCGTTGTCGGAAACGACGACATCTGGGAAGCCGTGTGTTGCAAAGAGTTTGCAGAGTTCCTTGATCACGGCCTCCGTGGTTGTCGTCTTCATGTTGCTTACCTCCAGCCAGTTGGAGTAAGCGTCAACTGTTATGAGGAAGGTGTGTCCTTTTGTAGGCCCGGCGAAGTCTATGTGAATCCTAGACCAAGGTCCCCTTGGGGTTTCCCACTCTACGACGGGTGCTGTGGGTGGGCTTGGCCTAGTTTCCTGGCATCGTTGGCACCTTGCTACCCAGGTCTCAATTTGTTTGTCCATCCCTGGCCACCAAGCGTAACTTCTGGCCAGGGCTTTAGTCCTAACGATGCCAGGGTGCCCCTCGTGTAGCAGTTCCAGAACCTTCCCTTGTAGCTTTTCTGGAATGACCACCCTATCCCCCCATAGAATGCACCCTTTTAATAATGATAGTTCCGTTTGGCGGTTTCAGAATGTTTTGACGGACTCGTCGTTGTCCCTTTCTGGCCACCCTTTCTCTACCCAATGCAACACCCGCGCCAGACGTTTGTCTTTATTAGTCTCTCGGGCAATGTCTGACGCGGTTATGGGCAGGTTGGGTAGAGTCTCTATGCTGAGGGTGGTCGTCGTGGGTGCTGGGTCGGTGTCAGGTTCCGGTAGCGGCGAGCGGCTTAAGGCGTCTGCATGGGAGATCGTCTTACCCGGTCTGTGTATGAGTCCGTAGTTGTAGGCTGCCAGGAACTCGGACCACCTTGTCATTCGGGGAGACAGAATGTTCGGGGTGGCCCGGTTTCCTGCAAGGATTCCCAGCAGCGGCTTGTGGTCGGTTATGATGGTGAAAGTCCGGCCGTAGAGATACTCGTGTAATCGTTTTACGGCGGCAACGATAGCCAGAGCCTCTTTGTCCAGCTGGCTATAATTCCGCTCCGGTTTGGTGAGGGTCCTTGAAAAGAACGCGATGGGCGCTTCTTTTCCGTCGGGGAGGGTATGGCTGAGGACAGCGCCGACGCCGAAGGGTGATGCGTCGCATGTGACGGCCAGAGGTAGGGTCTCGTTATATTGTATAAGGACGGCGTCCGAAGTGAGGAGGTCCTTTGTTCTTTGGAAGGCGGCTTGCTCGCGTTTCCCCCAAGTCCAGGTCGCCGCCTTGTCCAGGAGCCTATGCAAGGGCTCTGCCGCCATCGCCTTTTGGGGCAGGAAAACCTTGTAAAAGTTAAGTAGCCCCAGGAATGCCTGTAGTTCTGTCTTCGACTTGGGTGTGGGGGCTTCTTTGATCGCCTTGATTTTTGGTTTGTGGGGTGAATGCCGTGACGGTCTAAGAGGTATCCTAGGAATTCTACCCATTCCGTGCATAGCTGGCATTTCTCCCTCTTGACTTTGAGCCCGGTCTCTTTAAATTTGGTTAGGACCTCCCTTAGGCAACCCTCTAGTTCGGCTTGGTTGGTTGCCAACACTAGGATGTCGTCGAAGTAAGGTACCACCCCCTTGATGCCTTGCAGTAGTCTTTCCATTAGGCTTTGGAATATTCCCGGTGCCACGCTGACTCCGAATTGGAGTCGGTTGCATTTAAATGCCCTCCGGTGGGTGACTATGGTTTGCGCTTCTGCCGTTTGCTCGTCGACTGGCAACTGTTGGTATGCCTGGCGAGGTCGAGCTTGGTGAAAACCTTGCCCCCTCCCAGTGAGTGCAGTAGGTGTTGCACTACTGGGACGGGGTAGGCGCTTTGTTATAGCGCGCCATTTAGGGTGGCCTTATAGTCCCCACAGATCCTCACCGACCCATCGGGCTTGATCGGGGTGACTATGGGGGTCTCCCACCGGGTGTGGTCTATGGGCTGCAGACCCCTCCCTTGACGAGCTTGTCAATTTGCTCGTCTATCTTGGGTTTAAGTGCGAATGGCACCCGCCTTGGCTTCAGGCGTTTTGGGGGGACGTTTGGGTCTAGGTTGAAAGATATAAGGGGCCCTCGGTACTTGCCTAGGTTTCCGTCGAATACCTCCTGGAATTCCCGGGCCAGTTGCTGCTCCCAGTTGTCGTCGGTGATGTGGTCGACTCCCGTGACTGCGATGCCGAGCGGGGCGAACCATTGCAGTCCCAGTAGGCTTGGGCGGTTGCGGTCAATGATTGTCAGGGGAAGTCTTTCGGTGTGCCCTTTATATGTGATGTTGAAGTGTTTGGTTCCAACTACCGGAATGCGGTTTCCCTGGTAGTCCTTTACAATGAGTCTCTGGCTGTCTAGGTTCCTCCTTTGGAGGGTAGGCACCAAGCGCTTTATTTCCTGCCATGCTATCATGGAGAGGTAGGACCCGGAGTCCACCTCCATTTTGCATGGCTGGCCCTCGATGCCTACCTCCACGTGGACCTTCCGGGCGTCATTGGTTATGGCGTGGCCGATGGTGACCATCTGATGGGTCTCCTCTCTTCGCCGGTTATCGCCGCCTCGCAGGGATCGTCCATTCCGGTCCCATCTATTGTCCGAGGGGCGATCTCTTGCCCGGGGTGGTGTGCTCTCTCTCCTCCGGTCGCTCTGGTCCCATCGTGCCGGGCTGCGATTCTTCTTTAGGCGGCAGACACGGGCGATGTGTCCCTTCTTGTCGCAATGCCGGCAGATCGATTCGAAAAACCGGCATTCCAACCTGGGGTGGTCGCCGCCACAACTGGCACAGTTGGATCTCGACTTACAACCCTGCCGGTTCCGTGGGTCGCGGCCTGTCTGGAGGCAATGGATGTCCTCCTCGTCATCGGAAGTGCCCGATGCCGAGTGGAAGTCACCCTGGTGGGTGGTCGTCTCGAGTTGGGCCTCGGTCGACCTCGCCGGGTTGTTGTTTCCGCTGCGGTCCCCAGTGTTCGGTCTGCGCATGCGGTCGGCGGAAGTTCGGGTTGCTTCGGCGGCTGCGGCTGCGGTGAGGGTGTCTGCTAGGCTGATGTTGCCCTTGGCCATCAGCCGGCTCTGGAGGACGGGGTCCCACAAACCGAGCACGATTCGGTCTCGCAGGGCGTCGTTCAGGTTGTCGAATTCGCAGAGCCCCCCTAGGCGCCGTAGCTCGGCGACGAAGTCGCTGAAGCTCTCACCCGACCGTTGGTCCCGACGGTAGAATTCGTTGCGTCGGATCAGGATGGGTACCTCTGGAGCGTAGTGCTGCCGAAGTATTGGCTCGAGGACGTCCCAGTCCATCGCGGTCGCATCGGCGGGTTTGGCAAGCGCCTTGGCCATCTTGAAGACCTCGGTCCCGCAGTGGGTCAGGAAGACGGCGCGCTTCATGGGGCCGGTGGCGTCCTTCAGGTCGCTGCACTCGAGGAACATGCGGAATCGGTCGGAGTATGATTCCCAGTCCTCGGTGGCGGGGTTGAAGGGTGCGGGGGGTGCGATTTTCACCATCGTGGTGGTTCGTCTGGCTTCCGTCGGACACGTGGTTCGGTTCAGGGTCTGGATCCCACCTTCGTCGCCAGTGTTGTGTCCGCGAAATGATGCCAGGAGTCGGTGACTTCAAATCATGCTCTTTTATTTAAAGTTGGAACCGAACTGCGGCAAAGGAAAAAGCTTGCGGCTTTTATTCCTTTAGCCTAGGCGGCCGCGGCCAATGGCACCACTTTGAATCTCCCGCAATTCGAATGGACCAATCGCGGGAGATTCTTAATGAGCCAATTGGCGCGGCTCGCCTGACCAATCAGAGTGCCCCGCGCTTTGGCCAATCAAAGCACGGGGATCTCAAGAATGCTAATTAGGGACAGAACAGTTTCTGTTTTACAAAGAAATATTCTCTAGGGTGTTTTTTCTAAAGTTTCTGTCTTATTGGGTGGGAATGTCTTGGGGGAATTTAGTTCCTTTTTCATCTTGCTGGCTAACAATGTGAAAGTTTTCCACAAATAATATTAATCGCTATTTGTCATGTGTCGTTCAACTTTGTGCCAGATGTCCCTCTAGGTTAGACAGCAAAAGAAACTCCTGGGACATTTTTTTTTTTTAACAATAATATAAATTTACTGAAAATTCCACGTGGTTACAGGAGTTGAAAAACCAGTTGTAACAATTTCACATGAAAACAGCATAGGAAACATTCCCTTTTTCCCTTGGGCTTCCCATTGTCCCTTGTCCATCAATCATTTGCACTCTTTGTTTTGAGATGATCTGTCTGCCTCAGACTTCCCCAATTAATGGCTTTGAAGTGTTGGGTCTGTGTCATACTTCCTTCAGGACTCTTACATTCCAAATTTCCCTCCCAAACCTTCCTTACATTCAAATGCCTTCCTTCCCCACTCCCCTTATAATTGTCTGGTTGCAAGTATGACTTTAGAACAAGTCACCCATGACAATTTGCTTAATTGCAATACAAGGTTATTTTTTATTCTTTCATTGAATTTGCCATGTGAGTATAGTAAAAAGTGTACTTATTTTAGAAATTGGTATTACGCCAGTAATAAAAACAGTTCACAAGTTCATTTATTGCTTTTATTTAGAATATTTTCATATTAGTTTAAACTGGAAATAATTCTGTGATAGAAAAAAGTAACCGGCTGAAGTTTTGATCCATTTGTTCTTATATTTCAAAAAGAATAAGATTTATTTGTGTAGGAATGTTTGTTTCCCCCTTTCTAAAATAAACCATTACATGAAATTATGTTACATGAGCAGAAAAACAGTGATATTATACATTTATCAGTGCATAGATAAATTTTGAATTGGGAAGCACACTTACAATAAGGTAACATGTAATATAATAGCTAAACAATTACAGTAGGTAAAGTGTATTGCTTTTAATCAGGTGTTATTGGGAAACTAAACTGGATATTTACTATGTGATTATATAAACTGCTTTTTTGGAATCACATCTGTAGTCCTGCCACACAATTATGGTACAAAAACTCACTCTTGGAACAGACAGTTTTTGTTTCCTTTCTTACTTCTAAGTCTTTTTCTTTAAGAGCATAACATTTCTGCTGATATATCACCTAAAAGGTACAATTCAGCCAAAGTTAAATTGTTAACATTCCATAGATATTTATGAAAAAGAGTGCTCTCTTTTTTCCTAAAAACAATAAAAAATAATTATATTAAATTAAAAATTAATTAATTACAATTATTTAATGCAATTAATTTTGCCTGTCCATTAAGTATTAAAAATAGTTCAATTTTAAAATTAAACATTGCAAATGATGTATGATATGGGGTGTATATAAAAACCTATTTCTCAATTCCATTTAAGAGAAATTCAAAAAAATCTGAACTCTTTTGGCACATGTGGATTTAAGTAGAGTTTATTCATAAATATCATTCTATTCAGCATGTTGTTGATCTTGAGGTAATCATTGAGGCATGAGTTTTGCCACACTGCTTATTTCATAGAGAAAAATAGTGAGTAATCTCCCTTTTGTAATATGCACAAAAAGGAAGTTTAGGCCTTTTTTATTTTTAAGAAAGAAGTATACAACTTCTTACATAATCCAAAAATCAGCAGCCTCTTCCATTGCTGGATGTCATCACGGAAATCTACACAATACTATAGATAACAAATTAAAACTATAAATAGTTTTCTAGGAATGGTTGAGTTCTCAAGAAGCTGTAGCATTGTTACTTGAAAGATATTTATATAAGTCCTCTGTCAAAGGCTTATACGTACGGCATATGCAAGAGGATGTCACCCCTTGTTTCTCACAGGACTAAAAACTCCTTGTTTGTTGCATTGTTGTGAAGACTGGAGCTGGTGAGGCAGGAAATAAGGGTTGAATATTCTTGGGTTGTGGTGGTCTCTCATGAAAAGAAGACGCAACGCAAGGTTGTTCTGGGATAAGAGCAGAGAGCAAACTCTGACACCCTCTTTTATTAGAAGCAATCTTTGTTAACGTAGCAATTTTTGTTAGCATCCTATCACAAACGCATTACATCACACAAAATGCACTGATCATTCACATAAGCATACAAAGCTGCAAAGTTTAAGTTTGCTACAATTCTGGGTAAGAAATGGCAACAGTTTGTCCTTGCTCCTTGTTCGTGTTGCAGCCAACTACCAGAAAGCCCGTTGTCCTTGCACGTACACAAAGAACAAAGAATAATTCCCACATCTCCCCTGTTTTTCTTTTTTAAGAAACAGGGAGTGTTTTAGTCCCAATAACAGCCTTTGTTAGGCGCATAGGCAAGAATGTTGTACATGCTGATGTTATCCACGACGTTCGTGACTTCTTCAACCATCACGAACATCTTGTCCTCGTCTGGATCGTCACAGGTTGGCTCTCCTATCTCATCTTCGGATGGCAGTGGTTCATATGTGTTAGTCATTTGTTAATTCCAGAGAGCCATTACCTGTGCAGTGGTTTTTTTCTCAGCCAAGAGGGATAAACTGTTAGAAATAGTGAGTACAAAGATGGGTAATACAACACATCCGGCAGCAATCATACCAATGAGTGCTACAATAGCTTGCAAACCAGGCAATTTGGGGAACCAGGATCCAAACATGTCTCTAAAATCAAGACCATTCCATGTTTGTACAGGTACATGCGCAACCTTGATCATTCTATCAGTAATTTGTTGGATAACTTTTCCGCTATCATCTACCTCAATATAACAATTACTAAGGTTAAATTTTCCACACACTCCTCCTTAGATTCAGGTAAGTGAGTATACAACAAATAGGATTACATTTGTCAATGGTACATGCAGTAGAGCTTGATTTAACAGCGATATTAATATTTTGAGGACCTTTTACTTGGGGCAGAGTCAATAGGTGGGGTATACCAGTAGTTGTAAACACTGGTGGCCCCCACGTTAGTCCCACACACCTTTTGAAAAAGATATTTCTTTTCCTGTAGATAAGATCTCTGCCAGTTGTGTGAACCGCAGGTAACTCCTGCAGCGTCGTTAGGATCTTGGCCTTTGCTGATGGCAAAGCAAGCATCAAAGCATACTGAGGTGTTGGTACCCCCCCCCCCCGAGTGATATTATGGGTTATGTACCCATTTTTTGCTTGACTGGTTGAGAACATTCCTGCAAGATCAGAGCTGGAGTCACCTTTGTATGCATAAACATAGAGGGATGCTGTAATGGGTCCCACTGCCTTGGGCTCGTAGCACTGAATGCCTTCGGCAGTGTAACATCGCGCATATTGAGTGTTGTTTTGCAGACAAGGGGAGACGGTGGTGGAGTTGCACTCAGGCTTCAAAGTATGATAGATCAGGGTGGATTGGGTTTTCGTTGTGCTGCGAGTAGTTTTGATGCAGGCGTCACAGGAGGATGGGGTGGCTGTCGTATCGGTAGGAACGATGTGGAAGCCCAGGAAGCAAATGATGAATGCAGCGGGCAGCTTCATGATGCTTATGTAGGCAAGGCTGGTTTGGGTAGAAAAGGCCTCACTTGTCGTCGGGGACCCAGATGGTGTTGTTGTTGTAGGAAACAGCCGCGTACCCTCGCCCCCAGGTTATAAGTTCAGCAGGTCCATGCCATGTGGGATCTGGCAACTGTCGAAAGTAGACGGGAGGTCTAGGAGCATCCTTGGATGGAGAGCAAAAGTGTCGAGAGGCGGCAGAAGAAGCAGGTGTGCCAGACTCATTCAGGAAATTCAGTGTAAATAAGCACAAGTTAAGCTTGTTTTGCAGCGTGGGTAGCCCTGGGGTGAGTTTCCCCATTGAGTTTTGAACTTTGTCAAGAGCATTCTTGGTTAAGGTCAAGCGAAGGGGAAGAGGGTGAGTCATTCTAGCTGCAATTTAGCACCAAATTGAGAGAGCAAGTCCCTCCCCCACAAGTTTGTGTGAAGGGGGAGGATGACGTGCTTAATTTGTGCAGTCCCTATGAGATTTTCAGAAGTCACAGGGAGCCAAAATTTACTGATGTGAGCCGTTTGAATCCCTTGATCATTTTTGCTACAACGTCACCCTTTTGTAACTTTGTTGGAAGAGTGGATAACACAGAAAGGTTAATGGCTGAGAGTTTTGAGGAAGAATAAAGCAGATCGGGAACCACAGAGATTCCTTTGAGGAGGGCATGAGGGTGAGATTGTATAAGAACAGTTTTATCGGAGGAGAAGGAGGCAGAAGGAGGAAGCTGTGCGCTGACAAAGAGTGGTAGATGGGGAAAGGATATGAGCACATCTTCTGCCACTGATAATTCATACACAGTGGATGGTATATGGGCAGCCTTGGGAGAGGGGCTAGCTGCTGGCCCCTCTGCTCGTTTCCCGAGGGTTCAGTTTTTGATTTACATTGATTAGCCCAATGATAGCCTTTCTTACATTTCGGGCAGACTGTTTTCGGTTGAACATCTCTACTGGCGGAGGGCTTTGCTGCCCCCCCCTGCCGGGGGCTCGGCATTGTGATTTAAAATGACCAGGCTTCCCACAATTGTAACAATTACCAGATGCTTATTACCTCTGGTGACAGCTGCAGCCATCATTTCGGAAGTGTATTGGTGTGCTCTCGCCACCCTGCAGGCTTGTAGGAATTGGGCTAGAGTGGCATCTGGAGAATTAATCAAGGGAGTAAGCAAGGTTTTACAGTCTGCATTAGCATTCTCATATACCAATTTAAGAAGAATTTCCTGCCAAGCCTCCTCCTTTGTAATTTGCCTTTGTACCGTGCCCATAGGAGGGGGTAAGGCAAGAGAGGAAGGCACAGAAGGGAGAGCAAGAGAAGAAGAAGAGGGATTGGGTGAGGGGGGGTCAGGAGAAGGAGGGAGAGGTTCATTTGCTTCCGGGGGGGCAGTCGGTTTAAGAGACACAGGCGCCACAGAGGCGGGCAAGAGTTGTACAGCAGGATTCACATAGGGAGGGGGTCCAGAAACGGGGCCAAGTAGGGATTGCTCTAGAGAGGAGAGAGTCTCCAAGCAATTAATATAGACGAAGGGGCCCTAGGACTTGCGTGAAGGTATTTTCCAATCTCCTTCCATGCTGTAGTTTTGATACTGCCTTTAGCCGGATAAGAAGGGCAGTGTTGCCAAATGTATTCTAGGAGTTCCTCAATAGAGGTTTTTGTGAGGAGGCATGAAGGGAGCCCCCCCTTTTTAAAGGTAAAAAAATTTCATTTGGTCAATTCTCTGATTTCCTGAATGTGAGCTGCCTGCTCCTTAGAGAATCTACCACCCATACTCACGAGGGATCCGTTGTCACCAGCGATTCAAGCGGATGAGGTGCACCAAGTCTATTCCAGACAATGAGAATGGGTGTGCCAAAGACGTATCACTTTTGAATGGATCACATCGAGGTCACAAGTTGTGGTGGTCTCTCATGAAAAGAAGACGCAAGGTTGTTCCGGGATGAGAGCAGAGAGCAAACTCTGACACCCTCTTTTATTAGAAGCAATCTTTGTTAACGTAGCAATTTTTGTTAGCGTCCTATCACAAACGCATTACATCACACAAAATGCACTGATCATTCACATAAGCATACAGAGCTGCAAAGTTTAAGTTTGCTACAATTCTGGGTAAGAAATGGCTACAGTTTGTCCTTGCTCCTTGTTCGTGTTGTAGCCAACTACCAGAAAGCCCGTTGTCCTTGCACATACACAAAGAACAAAGAATAATTCCCACATTGGGTGTGACCATGCATTTCAACAAAAAGATGAACTGGATATAACTGATACCAGCCTTTACTCTATCACCATTTAGAAATCTGTAAAATTATTTTTTAACCTAATTTTTACATGTTAATAAAATTGACACTAGCAGTATTTAGTTTTCATCTTTTCATCATGTTTTTTTTTTTTCAATATCTTGCTTTAGTTGCCAGAGCAAACCTCATCCCAAAATGCAACTAATGGAATGACTATCTTTGGACCAGTCACTGACTCTCAACTCAACTCACAATTATTAGCTTTTAAGCAGAATATTGCCTCTTAATGTTTTTTGCAACTTATATAACTGATTTTTGGATCCCAATTTGCAAAAAAAAATGTTATAACTCTTTTGGATCAGATTTCACCTTTTGTATTTACGAGTAGTAGCTAATAATTTCTATTATCTGGATACGTAGACGCTCTGTAACCATGAAAGATGTATGGTTGCTGCCCTCCAGGAATCACTACTACTTTATAAACATATTACACAAATTACAACACTAACACAAGACATTGAAGCTAGCTTGGATACTACAAAAAGAAATATAGTTGCAATTGTGGCGAATATCAGAAAGATATATAATTGTCCCTGAAAGATGAAGTACAAAATAGTCTAAAAGCCTCCAGAATATTTATCTCATTAATCACTAAACTTTAGTTTTTTATATTATTATTTTTAAGACTCCAACTATATAAATAGACAATTTAATTAATCCAAATATTACTGAAGCTCCAAATATAGTGGTTCAATGGTTGGAGGCTACTTATGCTGGTTTCCTGCAATTTGGCAGTTCAAATCTTACCAGGTTCAAGGTTGACTCAGCCTTCTAGCCTTCCAAGTTGGGTAAAACGAGGACCCAAATTGGGGGAAATATGCTGACTCTGTAAACTGGTTAGAGAGGGCTATAAAGCACTGTAAAGCAATATATAAGTCTAAGTGCTATTGCTATTGCTATATTGTTCCAAAATGTAACCCATATATTTATGAGTAACAAAGATACTAGGTTCAGAAAGGAAATGAATCCAAAGTGACAAACATGATGATATGATTTCATTAAAATATACATGCAATATTTTTATTAGATTATATCATTGCATGATGCTACATGTATTCATTCTGAAATAAATCCATACAACTGGATAAAAGACTGCTGCTTTAATTACAATGTAAATTCATCCTTGTTCTACATTAACGAACTACAAATCATAAAGCATATTTTTAATGTTTGCTGCTTAGTGTATTGTTGCCTTCTTGCTTTTCTTTTTTTTATTTTCAAATAAGAGAATTATTTATTCAGTCTTGATCTAAGAAATATATAATTGAAAGAGAAAGAAAATCACATTACTTTTAAGAGCTGCCAGTTCACTGAAGGGAAATTTCTGCTGTTGTAATTGTAGAATTAGATTTCAAGGTGGTACTACAGTTTTTATAACTCTGTATTATTTTTTATAATACATGACCCATAGTTGCTATCACAGAGAAATAGAATAGAATGTTCCTTGTATTTTCTGAATAAGTAGCAAATATTACATTATTGCATTATGCAGAACATTATTGCATTATGCAGAACATCAATGCCTCTTTGACTGGATTTAATAACAGTTAACTTGACATAAATATTCTTGATAATTTCTTAATATTTGCTCTCAGTCTGTTCTATGGAAGTGAATTTCTGAAGAAAAATGAGAATGATAAATTTCTTTACATGCCTTCTTTGTTTTTAATAGTTAGATTGGTATTTTTAGTTTCTTATCTATCTACCTATAGCTGTAAAAAGTAGTTTTGGAGGTTTGTTGCAAAAAGCCATTTTTTTTTCAATTTTGCCTTTAGAAACCTTTCCTCAGTCAACTTCCAAAATAAAAGTCCATATCTCTGAAATTCTCTGATATGAGCATAAATTATTTGGCAACTTAGCTATTTATGATTATATACAATATTAAAATGCTTGGTGAAATAGTGCATAAAGAGGCAAAACTTTGTAAACAAAGATACCTCAAGTAGACTAACTTGCAGGATGCTGGGACCTATTACTTTGGTAATTTGGGGAAGTTGTAGCTGTTTCAACAGGATTGTTGCTTTGGTCACATGATCCTTATTTTCAATCCTCTTCATATTTTCCAGCCACTCATAGAAACCCGTGCTCCCTCCCCCACACAGCAGCAGCTACTTACCTATCTTTTAGGAAGGCAAGGGAAAAGAAGGGAGAGGGAGAAAAAGCATACACATACACTGAATGGCACAACCAAGTAACTGGTATTATATAGAGGAACATCTGCAGTGTATGGCTAGATTCTTCTAAGTCCAGATAGGATATTCCATAGGTCATAGAGAATAACAGGGCTAAGATCCTATGGAACTTCCAGATCGACAGAAATGCATATATTAGGCAATCAATCAGATATTGTTGTAGTAGACATGGACTAGAATATAGTAATGTAGAAACAAGTGTAGAGGTGCCAAGTGATAGCAATATCAGGAAGAAGTATGAAAAGCTGGAGAAGCACCAAGAACTAAAGGAGAAATTCAAGAAAAAGTGGAAAATAAAGACCAAATTTATCCCAGTGATGGTAGGAACACTCAAGATTGTGACTCCTACACATGGGCAATGCTCTAACACAGGGGTAAGGAAAGTTGGCTCTTTTATCACTTATGGACTTCAACTCCCAGAATTCCTGAGGGAGCCATAAAAGGTTCCCCATCCCTGGCCTACTGGTTTTTTCAGTTGTGAGGGAAATCAATTTTTGACTTGAATGGGACTGTTTAATATACAAATGTAGGACATACAAAGAACATATATAAAAATATGTCCTACATTTGTATATTAAACAGTCCCATTCAAGTCAAAAATTGATTTCCCTCACAACTGAAAAAACCAGTAGGCCAGGGATGGAGAACCTTTTATGGCTCACTCAGGAATTCTGGGAGTTGAAGTCCGTAAGTGATAAAAGAGCCAAGTTTCCCTACCCCTGCTCTAACAGAATCCAGGAACATTAATAAAATTCTTTGTCTATAGTGCAGTGCTAGGAAGGAGCGTTGGTAGACTTACCAGTGAACTCCCTTTCTAAATACACTGCAAGAGAGTCCAGCATTGGGATATGACTCCACCCTCTGATGTCATAGAGCTGAGTCTGCAACTATAAGTCTGAGTCTGCCTCTGCTGAGAGCCCCAGCTTTTCTGACGAAGAATCTTGACAGACTAAGATTGTTTCTGGTTTTAAAACAAACACCGTGAGAATAACATCCACCCACCCCAAAACAGACCAGATGAACACAGGGTGGGGCTGGACACTCTTGCAGTGTGTTTAGAAATGGCGTTCACTGGTAAGTCTACCAACGCCCCTTCTCCACCACACTGTTTCAAGAGACCAGCATTGGGACATACCAAAGCTTGCATGCCCCAGGGAGGGTCCTGGCTGGTCCACCTAATCTGACACTGGAAGACCACTCTGGAGTATCCTTTGTCCAAATGCTGCTTCTGCAGAGGCAAAGGAATCCAGCCGATAGTGTCAAATAAATGGAGAAGGCGAAGTCCATGTAACTGCCCTACAAATCTCCTTGATTGGAGCCTGGGTAGCCCAAGTTGCCGACATCGCTGCACTCCAAGTAGAGTGTGCAGTTTCTTGGGAGTTGGCAAACCCAAGACCTCATAAGTGGAAGAAATGCATACCCTGATCCACCTGCTTAATATGGGAGATGAAGCCTTAGACCCCAAAGATACAGGTTGAAAAGACACAAACATTGTTTCAGTTTCGCAAAAAGAAGCAGTGCATTTTAGATAAATCCTGAGGCCCCTTTTCACATCTGATGTGTGCTACTGATGTTCCAAGACAAGGTGGAATTTGGGACAAAAGTCAGGTAGTATAATGTCTTGTGCCCTGTGAAACCAAGAGTTAATTTTTGGTACAAAGGTAGGGCTCAAACGCAATACTACCCACTTGTCATGGAAAACACAGAGATCGGGCCTCACAGAAAGGCTGCCAGTTCAGAAACCCTCCTGGCTGATGTGATCACCACCAGAAAGGATACCTTGAGGATCAAAGGACGAAGGCCCACCATTTGAAAGGGTTTGAAAGGAGGCCCCATGAGGGCCTGGAACACTTTAGGGAGATCCCAAGTAGGATACCTATGGACAACAGGAGGATGCAGATTCAAGGCTCCCTTTAAAAATCTGCAGACTGGACTTCTGGTTTGAGCGACTTCGGCAACAGACTGAAACCTCATCTCTGAGAGGCTTCAATCCATGCTCACCACTGGAGCACCCCAAGCCGGCTGGTTTTGGGGCTAAGCCACCCCGTAGAGGTGGTGAAGAATGGGGAGACTGCCTGCAGAGTTGAGGAGAGCCGCATCTCTCCTCCCCAGCTGGCCATTACTCATTTTTCTGAAGGCGATTGTAGCAGTGGTCAGAAATGGCCACCACAAAGAAGAACTCAACTGGAAAATAATGTGCAGGAGGAAGATAAGAGAAAGTTTTGGTTGACCGGGTCAAACAGCAAAAGCAACATATAAGGTACCCTGGAATTGAAACTATTAAAAAAAACCAATAACATTGTTCCCTAAGATTTTTAAGCTGTGAAGGAGAAAGAAAAGGGAAAAGATTTGGGTTTTTTTCTCCTTTTCCTATACTGACAGCTAAGAGACTTAAGCAAGAAATTGAAAGAAAATCCACTTTGACATTAATAGGCATTTAATGCTGAAAATAAAAAGTCAAAGGGATATTAAAGATTTCTGGATAATCAAAAGCTTTTGAAAACAGGAGAGAAAAAGAATAAAAGGGCAGGATCTGGAAGGGAGGAGACTGCCTGGAATTAAAAAGAACTTACAGCAAAATCTCAACAAGACTTCCAAAAGATACATTTTAACTGAAATATCGCAACAAAAACCCCAGGAAGAGAAAGTGGAAAAAGAAATAAGAAGAAATAACTTTGAATGACTAAAATCAATCTGGTGGTTGTTTAAAAGTGTTTAAAATGGCTCCACTTTTAGAAGAACTGAAAATGGAACTTAAAAAGTACAAAGAAGATGCACAAGAAGGGAGAGGTTCTTTTGGCTTCATATTTCAGTTTTTAGAAATGGAGATTTGGAATTATGAGAAATGGCAAGAAGTGCCTGCAGAACAAGAAGATTGTGACAAAGAAGAAGTCATCTTTAATGAACAAGTAATCTTTGGTGGGGGGAGGGAGGAAAGGAGAGAAAGAGAATGGAAAGTTTAAGATTGGGAAAAACAAAAACAAAAAAATAGAGTGAAAAATAAGTATAAAATCAGAAAGCAACAGAAGAGGGAAATGCAGAAGAGAGAATTAGAAGTAGGGAGACAAGGGGGTAAAAAGGGGAGAGAGAAGATGAGAGGGAAGAAAGAAAGGAAAAGAAGTTATAAAGAACAGAAACAAAACATAGAGAAACAGGGCCTATTTAGAGATAATGGGTGAAAATTTAATGGAAAAAGGGATTCTGCAAAGGTACATAAGATACTGTTGTTATATTAGAAAGAAATAATTTTAGAAAATATGAAACAATGTATGATTAAAATGTTTGATAAAATAACTATCATAATTCAGTGGAATGCTTGTCAATAAATAAATGTAACAAAATGAATAGTTAATGATTTACAAAACATAGATGAAGAGAAATAAGGGAAAAATTAATTATGGAGATTATATGTATCTTTAAGGAAATATGATATTTAATTGAAAATAAGTGTTAAAGATGTTAATATTTTAATGATTATTAATGATCGAACTGAATTGGAATGGAATGAGGGTTTATAGTTACATATATTTATAATCTTTTTAAAAAAAGAATATAGTGTGTATTATAAGAATGTACCAAGCAGAATTCGATTGGAAGTTATGTATTATGTATTATATTGAAGGTCATAACCTTAAGGTATATATTGAAGTTTAAATAAGAATTGAATGGATGTAATTAAAAGATATAAAGGTGTCATACTCCAATTGGTAACTACAGGAGAAAATTTGTTTAATGAGAAAAGATCATATGAAATTGAAACAGAACAGACAAAAGTATAAATATAATAATTTGAATTGAGATGAGATAATCAAAATAAAATTGAGAAAATTAAAAGAGGGGAAAAACTATATAGAAAATGTAGAATAATATAAGATATGGAATAAAACACAAAAAGGAGCATGAAATTGAGTTTCGTGTCTGTATAAAGAGGTTCAACCCGGGACCATTCTATTTTCAAAAAAGATTGTATTTTGTATGTGTGAAAACCCAAATAAAACTTAATTAAATAATAATAATCTGCAGACTGTAGGGTGATGGGAGAGGGACGAATACTTATCCCATGACAGGACTTATGCTAAGGCCGCCATCTGTCGGTGGAGAGTGTTAGGCGCCAACCCTTATCCAACCTGTCCTGGAGAAACAATAACACCTCAGAGACAGATGCTGAAGTAGGGTCCCAGGCCCTCCCAGAGCACCACTCACAGAACTTCTTCCAAATGGCATCGTAAAGTTAGTTTGTTGATGGTTTAGGAGAAGCTTGTATGGTCATGATTAACCTGTCAGAAAGGCTGGAATCCCTCAATGATTGCCACTCAACTGCCATGCAGCCAGTTGGAACCATTGGGATTACAGATGTAGAAGGGCCCCTTGGCTGAGAGAAATCATGTTGGCAGGGATTCTCCATGGTCTCTGAGTTGACAGGTTCACTAGGTCTGCGAACCAGGGCCTCCTGGGCCAATGCGGCGCCAGAAGTAGCAGCTCCACCTTCTCTTCCAACATCTTCCAAATGATGGCCGGAATGATCAGGAGAGGGGGAAAGGCATAGAGGAGACCTGAAGGCCTCTTGCTCTGAAGTGCGTTGGTCCCCTCCACTCCTGGGTCAGAAACCTGGAGAAAAACCTGCTTACCTGTGCATTCTGAGGAGTAGCTAATAGAGGTTCCAAATATCAGGGACAACTCTTGGAACAGGGAAGGGTAGAGACTCCACTCTGAGTGGTCAACTTGAGATTGACTCAACCAGCCTGCCTGGGAGTTGTTGACCCCCAAGATGTGGTCTGCCCTGAGGCACAGAAGGTTCCTCTCTGTCCAGCTCCCCAGAAGTTCCTCTTCCTGCATCAGGGCCCTGGGCCTGGTCCCCCCTGCCTGTTGACATGAGCCTTGGTGGCCATATTGTCCATCATAACTAGAATGTGGGACCCTGATACTCTATCTAGGAAGCATCTCAGGACAAGATAGCCCTGAGCTCCAGGAGGTTGATGGGGAGAGACCTGTCTGAAAGAAGCCAGTGACCCTGAGCCATCTGCCCTGCTGGCAGAATGGCTGGTCCCCGCCTGTTGAAAGGAGAGGAGGAACCACTGCAGGATTGCGGGCATGGAGGCGTGCCCATGGCATGACGTCAATGCAGGAGATCATCTTCCCCAGCAACTGGGACAGGAGAGACAGTGGAACAGTGTGAAGCAGTTGAATTCTGTTGATCGATTTGTTGAGGCTCTCCTGTCAGTCCTGGGAAAGGAAGACCTCGCAGCGAGTCACATTGATGATCATCCCAAGGTGCAACAATTGAGTTGTTGGATGAAGATGGCTCTTGACGAGGTTTTATGGAGAATCCATGCTCCTGCAAGAGTTGCATTGTGATCCAAAGGTCTTGCCTGGATGGAGGTAGACTGGATCCGAATGTTGTCCAGATAGTGTTGGACCCTCACAGGCAAAGCTCGGAGGTAGGCTGCCAATGCTGCTGAGACCTTGGTAAAGACGCTTAGGACCAATGAAAGGCCAAATGGAAGGGCCCAGAATTGGTAGTGCTTACTGTCATAACAGAAGCAGAGAAACTGGCAATGAGGAGGCCAGATTGGAATATGGAGGTAGGCCTCCATGAGGTCTTTGGAAGATAGCCCTCTTGAACATTCTGAAGAATAGAATGTAACATCTGCATCTTAAAACGCCTATATGGGATGAATCTGTTCAGGAGCTTGAAGCTGAGGATTGCTCTCCACCCTCCCAAGGACTTTGGATTACAAAGAGATGAGAGTAGAAATCCGACCTCCCCTGATCCAGGGAGACTATCTCTATGGCTCTGATGTCCACCAGATGACGGATGGCCAACTCCATAAGAGCCAGTTTGGATCTGTCCTGGGAAGTTGGATAGCAAACAAAAACCATCAGAGGAGGGGAGAGAAATTTGAGGCAAAGGCCAGATGATATCATCCTGAGAATCCAGGTGTCAGTTGTTGATTCCTCCCATCTGGATTTTAAAAAGGTCAAGCAATCTCCAATAGGAGGGAAGTGGATGCAGTTACTTAAGAGTGTCTGAATGAACCTCTTCCCACTCGAAAGGACCACTTACCAGAGAACTGTTGTTATCTGGGGGGGGGGTCCTGCTGTTGTTCCTGGTGAGGCGGGAACATTCTCTGGATGCGAGGGAACTGATTTCCAGATGGAAGGTGGGAGGCCTGGAATATGGTGTATGTTGAAATTCTGGCCTCTTGGTGGATGACACTTTTATCCCTGGTTTCAACCAGGTACAGTTCCAAGGCTGTTCCAAAAAGTTTCTCTTCCCATCATGGGGCAACTGCCAACTTCCACTTGTGCCAAGAGTCAGTCTGCCAGTTGCGCATCCAGAGAAGGTATCTTGCAAACACAGAGGAGGCCATTGCCTTTGATGCAAATCTGGCGGAGCTTAGTGTAGTGTCAGCCATAAATTCAGGTGTGGTAATTATTTTGTTGAGGTCTTAGTGAGACCTGGCATCAGTGCTGGGTAGCCTGTCTTGAAGTTGTAACCAATGTAGAGCCGACCTCCTAAAGAACAAGGCCGCAGTGGAGCCCTTCACTGCCCAGGCTGCAGCCTGGTGCATATGTTTCAGAGTTTGCTTTGATTTCTTGTCCTCAGGACTCGGGACATCCTCCGGTTCCACGGGGATGCCAGAGGAAGCAAATATGGCTACCACCGGGGGATCTACAGCTGGCAGAGCTAAGGCATTGGCCAGGGAGGGTCCCACATTAAAAAATCTCTTGTCTTGGGATGAAGGTCGGGGTCCCTCAGTAGTGCATTAATTCCTCACTTAGTCCAAGAATAATAATGGTGAGGGGAGTATAGGTTTGGAAAATAAAATTATTTTCCACAGGTTTGGAAAATAAAATGAAATGAAATTCAATGGTGAGAAAAGTAAGGTTTTGCATGTAAGCAAGAAAAATCAAATGTATAGGTAAGAATAGGTGGAACCTGGCTCAATAGCAGTAACTGCAAGAGAGATATTGGTGTTCTAGTGGACAATCACTTAAATATGAGCCTGCAGTGTGCTGCAGCTGCCAAAAAGCCAAAGCAATCCAAGGGTGCATTAGCAGAAGGATAGAATCAAGATCATATGAAGTGTTAGTACCACTTTAAAAGGTCTTGGTAAGACCATACTTGAACTAAACTATAAATTTCCTGACAGTAAGAACAATTAAGCAGTGGACTGGTTAATTGCCTTTAGAAGTTATGGGTGCTTCATCACTGGAGGTTTTAAGAAAAGATTAGACAGCCATTTCTCCAGAATGATGCCTCCTGCTTGAGCAGGGTGTTGTACCTTCCAACTCTGTTATTAGGTTCCTTCCAACTCTGTTATTCTGCTAATCTGTTATTCCGTATCCATATAAAAGTCAAGGGAAGTAATTCTATATCTTACTTCAACAAAATGTATTAAATTGGATAAGCTACCAATCAATGATTGATAAATGTCTTTATTAAAAACAGGACTTTGCACATCACTGTGGCTGAACTCCTGGCTCATTGGCATCTTAACCGGCTTACAAAGCTCCATTTTAAAGTTCTTCAGTAACTGGTTAATTTTATCTGCCTGTGAGATTTTGTAGCCTCCCTTAGTTTTCTCTATTTTCAAACCAAGATACTGTTTAATCTCATCTAAAATTTTTATTTTACATTTCTTTTATAACAATAAAAGAAATAATCCCAGTAGCTTCTTGATCAGTCTTTGTGATTAATGCTATGTCATCAGTGAACAATAGCAACAATGAAATTACACCATCACTTTCCTTTTTAAATAAACATGGATCAGCCATGCCAGCTACAAAATTTAATTTGTTAATTCCTTCACTATGCATTGGTTCCATTCATATCCTGATTGCTTCAAGCCTTTAGAAGGCTTGAAGCCTTTAGAAGGCTATGCCACTCTTTTTTAATCTTCAGCAATCAGTTTGTTATCAGTTTTTGTCCCCAAACGCTTCTTTAAATATATAATGCAGATATGCTGTCTCAACATCTAAATGGTTTATTATTTATTTTTTCTTAGTTGCCCACACTAATGCTGATCCTAAGGTGGTAGCCTTCAGACTAGGCGCAAACACCTCATCGTAGTCATTGGCTGACTGATCAAACCCTTGTGCTACTAAACTGGCTTTATGGGTAACAGTCCCATCCACACCTGTCTTAATTTTATAAATCCACTTACACCCTTTGGCATGCTCACCTGGTGGTAATCTGACATGTTCATATACCACCAAACTTTGTAAGGATTTCAGTTCCTTATCCATTGCTTCCTGCCAAGTAGCCTGATCCTTAGCAGGATACAGTTTCAGCTCATTATAGTTAGTAGAAACTATATCTACTTGGCATGCTATACTAGCCTGATATCTATCTGGTGGTCATGTTACAGGGGTTGAATGTCTCGGTAATACAGGGCTTACTGGTGGATTCTCCTGTTCCACCTGCTCCTGTCCTTCTACCTCCTCCTGTGCCTGTTCTTCCTCTTTAATGGCTATTGATGGTTTAACTATCTCACCATTAGAGACTACTCGGGTGTCAATAACATCATTGTTGGATTCCTGTTCTAGTTTATGCCACCCAACATGCTCAAGAAATTTAGCACTAGCGCTACAGTAAATATTAGCTGTGCCTGGAGCTCAGAATCTAAACGATCTATGGTTGGCCTCGAAACCTACGAAAAATAATTTCCTAGCTCTATGTTGCCCTTTAAGTCTTGTGAGAGAATATGCACCATGCTGAAGCTCCAAATGTGTGTAGATAACTTAAATTTGGTTTTCTGCCATGCCAACAAGTGAATGGCAATTCACCAGTTGTTGTGTTCACCACATTGTTTAACACATGGTTGCTACACATTATGGCTTCACCCCACAATGTTTCAGGCAAATCTGAATCAGATAACATAGTGCGAGCCATGGCTTGTAATGTTTGCACCCTTAGTTCTATAAACAAGTTATGTTGTGGCCTGTAAGGTGCAGAATGCTTATGTTCGATACCAGATAATTTTAACATCGCTTGGAATCTATTATTAATAAACTCAGTCCCATTATCTGTAACTTAAGTAATTACCTACATCTCATTTTTCTCTCAGCAAATCTTAGCCAGTTAAAGAAATGTTGGAAAGTTTCTGTTTTGTTTTTCATTAGATAGCAGAAACCTAGTGTTAAGCCTGTGTTCCCCAACCAGGGTTAAGGAGACAAGCTAAACAGAATGTGCAGTGTTGGTCAGATAGGCACACAGATAAATAAGTGAGATATGTTTGTATGTTTATTAACATACAGTAAAAAATAACAGATACGCTTGTGCTATCAAAAGATAGTTTATTCCATTTAGAGTTTATAGCATAGTCAAAATAACAGTCCATTAGTCATGTATCGTATCTGTCAGTCCATTCAAGGATATTCAATTAGCAAAGTCCATGGAGAATATCCTATGTCAGTTCACTTACAAATCAGTCCTTTGTCTCTCCTTTTCAGTAGGGGAAAAATGCAGTCTTCTGTCTATTCAGTAATTAGGGATCATCAAGCCAGAGAGAGTAAGCTGACGTTCTTTGCTTCTTTTATGGTGCTTTTTACAACCACTCCCTTAATTACATTTCTATATTTAAAGTTGCAGACACTTTAACTTATAAACCATGATAACATATTTATTATTTTACCTAAACCAGTTAGCATAAACAATGTTATCCCTAACATTCTCCCCTTTTAGGTTAAATAATAATAATAACTATTTACATCTTTAAATCATATTTGTTACAACTCTCTTTAAACTTAATTACTCCTTGAGCTTTTGTAAATTGGTCTGCAATGTTTTCTTCCGTCATGCAGTATTCCAATTTAATTAGCCCATTCTTTACAGATTCTCTAACATTTAAGTATCTTAAATCAGTATGCTTTGATCTAGTTTTTACAGCTATATTAGTAGCTAACTTTATGGCTGCCTGGTTGTCCTCGTACACAATAATGGAATCTTTAACAGTTACACCCATGTCTAATAATAACTGTTTGTACAAAATTAAGTCAGAGCATAGTAATGACAGACATGAAAATTCCGCTTCCATCGTGGACAAGCTGATATGCTGTTGTCTGATTGACCTCCACCCTATTAGTGTCTTACCAAATAATATAGCCATCCCAGATGTTGATTTTCTTGTCTTTATGTCAGTTGCAAAACTTGCATCTGCATAAGCACTAAGACTCAAATCACCCTTTGGTTCTATATACAATGCATGGTTCATTGTTCCTTTAAGATATCTTAAAATTCTCTTTAATGATTGCCAATGACATTGATGTGGATCTGAATTAAAACGAGCCAGCTGATTAACACTATAAGCTATATCTGGCCTTGACCAATTGCTTATATATGATAAGCTACCAATCAAAGATTGATATATGGACTTATCAAATTTGGGACTTTGAGCAATAGTTTGGCAAACTTCCTGACTCATTGGAGTCTTTGCCGGTTTACAAAGTTCCATTTTATACATTTTAATTAATTGGCAAATTTTATCTTCTTGAGATATCTTAAATCCATTTTTTGTTTTGTTAATTGTCAATCCTAGATACTTTTTAATTTCACCTAAATGCTTTAATTTTATCTTTTTAGCTAATAATGTTATTATCTCATTAGCTTCATTATTAGTCTTAGTTATCAAAGCAATTTCATCTGTAAATAATAACAATAATGACACCGTTCCATTATTTTCTCTTTTAAACACACATGGATCTGCTAAACCAGATTTAAAACCTATATTGTTTAATTCTTTCACAATATATTGATTCCACTGATAGCCAGATTGTTTCAACCCGTAAAGACTTCTTTTTAGTTTCCAACAATCATTACTATTTACTTTATTGTCTTTTATAATAACTGGCTTTTTCAAATATATAGTGTGCTGCAATGGTGCATGCAGATAAGCAGTTTCTACATCTAAATGATTAATGACATAGTTTTTCTTAGCTGCCCACACTAAAGCTGCTCTCGAAGATGTTGCTTTAAGACTTGGTGCAAAAACTTCATCGTAATCAGATGCAGTTTGATTAAATCCTTGAGCTACCAACCTAGCCTTATGGGTAACAGTCCCATCATTTCCAGTTTTTACTTTAAATATCCATTTGCACCCAATGGATTTTTCTCCTGGAGGTAATTTAGCATCTTCATATACTTTCATTACCTTTAATGAATTTAGTTCTTTTTCTATTGCCTTTTGCCAATTCTCCTGATCCTTAGCAGGATACATTCTAAGTTCATCTATACTAGTTGGAACTTTTGTTACTTGGCAAACTATACTTGCTTGATATCTATCAGGTGGTCTAGTTATACAGGTAGTACGTCTAGGTATTACAGGACTTACAGATGGACTTTCATTTATTAACTCTTCTTGATTATCTAACTCTTCCTGATCAACTGTTTCCTCTTGTTCTGGTCCTATTTGTTCTTCGTGGACTTCTTCTTTAATTGGACTCTTCTTATAACTAGTCTGATCTTTTTGCCTTTTGTAGGGTTCAATAATTACTTCATTATTTAAATCTTGCTCTAATCTATTCCATCCTACATGTTCTAGGAATTTAGCACTAGCACTGGTGTAAACTCTAGATGTACCTGGTTCCCAGAAAAGATCTATGATTAGATTCATATCCTACAAAAAATAATCTTTTAGCTCTGTGCTGTCCTTTTTGTCTGAGTTGTGAAGGGATATGAACCCATGCTGGTGCTCCAAATGTGTGCATGTAACTTAAATCAGGTTTTGTACCATGCCACAGTGTGAATGGTAATTCAACTGTTGTTGAATTAACAACATTATTTAATATATGATTACCACACATTATTGCTTCTCCCCATAAATTGTCAGGTAATCCTGAATCAGACAACATAGTACGTGGCATTGACTGTAGTGTTTGGCCTCGTCTCTCTATAAAGGCATTATGTTGTGGCCTATATGGTGCAGACTTTTTATGTTGAATACCTAACATTCTATGTCTATTCTGGAATTTATTATTTGTAAATTCCGCACCATTATCTGTTATAAGTGTTACTAATTTCTTTTTAGTTTTCCTTTCAGCAAATTTTATCCAATTAAAGAGATTTAGATACATTTCAGTTTTGCTCTTCATTAAATAGCAAAACCCATATCTAGAATAGTGGTCCGTTATACTTAGTATGTATCGAGCTCCTCCTACACTTGGTTTTTTCGGACCTATTAAATCAGCAAATACTACCTCTAAAGGCTCTTTGGTAGTAAATCCATCAACTCTATTAGCCGGTATGACCTTGCCTTTGTTTTGATTGCAAATAGAACATTGCAAATATTTATTACAAGGTTTTAAAGTTATTCCTCTAGATATTTGAACAGTTTTCTTAAGCATTTTAAAATTTAAATGCCCTAGCCATCGGTGTAACAAGTGAATACATTCATCAAGAGGTTTCTTATTATCATAAACCATGTTAGCCACCTCTAAACCATTATCATTTAACACATATAATTCACCTCTTAAAGATGCAGTAATTTTCTTATCTTCTTTTTCAATTATGCAGTTATCTCCTTTAAAGGTAACTACATATCCTAGTTTAACCAAAATTCTGACTAAAATTAAATTAAACTTAAGTTGTGGTACATATAACATTTTTACATTCTCTTTTATGAAAGAACAATATGCTATACCTTGACCTTTAGCTTTCAGTTTCCAGCCATTGGCTAACGATATCTGCTGTGTACTCTTGGACATTTTAATAAAATTGTTGTTATCATTTGTTTTACAATGGGATGCTCCACTGTCAACCACCCATAAATTATTTTTTACAGCTCCGTTAATATACATGGCTAATTCTAAATTTTTATTTATCTTTTGATGACTTTTAGTATTCTGGCCAGCATTCTGGCGCTTTGCTTTTTTACAAAATCTTGCCAAATGTCCTCTTCCTCCACAATTAAAACACTTTTTAATTGCGTATGCAGTAGGAGATTCATTATCTTCTTTTTGAGGTTGGTCCCTCCTTAACTGGTCTCTTTCAAGTCTTCTTCTGGCCTCTTCAATCAATCTGCCAGTTATATCAGTTAAAGTTAAACTTTCCTTAGGCAAAACTTCAAGGGAAGTGACATAATTATCATAACTTTCATTTAGTGATGATAGAATTATGTAGACTTGGTGTAGTTCAGAGAAAATAAGCTCTTTCTCGTGCAGTTCTTGAAAAATGCTTTGCATAATTTTCAAATGACTAAGCATATCACCATTCGTCTGGAGATGCGTCCTGAAAAGCTGTCGTGTAAGATTTATGTGAGCACCAACGTTATCTCAGTCATAAATCCTCTTCAGCTTCTGGCAACACCCAACAGCCGTTTGCTCTCCATGGATATAAACAAGTTGCTGATCAGACAGTGTTAGTCCTATTATGCAAATAGCTTGTTCATTCTTCTGCATAAAATCTTTTATCTTTAGTCTATCTTCCTCAATCTCTGAATCCCATTCCTCTACATTTGGTGGATTTTCAATTATGTTCCACAGACCTTCTCTTCGTAGAAGTAGACTACATTTTATAGACCATGATACATAGTTTGTTCCATCCAGCTTGGATATAAGGGACAAACTTTGTAGATTGACTTGTGCCATGTTTTCTTATATGGATATAAAACTATAATTAATAAAACACAGCTGTCTGTTTACTGTAATGTGTAATAACACAAAGTCTCACTTTTTACATAAATCTGTTTTATCCTAGTTAAACTGACTTTGCAGCCTCTGGGCCCATAAGCAGTGTTAAGCCTGTGTTCCCCAACCAGGGTTAAGGAGACAAGCTAAACACAATGTGCAGCGTTAGTCAGATAGGCACACAGATAAATGAGTGAGATATGTTTGTATGTTTGTTAACATACAGTAAAAAATAACAGATACGCTTGTGCTATCAAAAGATAGTTTATTCCATTTAGAGTTTATAGCATAGTCAAAATAACAGTCCATTAGTCATGTATCTTATCTGTCAGTCCATTTAAGGATATTCAATTAGCAAAGTCCATGTAGAATATCCTATGTCAGTTCACTTACAAATCAGTCCTTTGTCTCTCCTTTTCAGTAGGGGAAAAACGCAGTCTTCAGTCTATCCAGTAATTAGGGATCATCAAGCCAGAGAGAGCAAGCTGACGTTCCTTGCTTCTTTTATGGTGCTTTTTACAACCACTCCCTTAATTACATTTCTATATTTAAAGTTGCAGACACTTTAACTTATAAACCATGATAACATATTTATTATTTTACCTAAACCAGTTAGGGTAAACAATGTTATCCCTAACACCTTACCATGAGTAATGGTCCATTATACTCAAAACATAGCAGGCACCTCCCAAACTGGGTTTCTTAGGACCAATTATGTCAGCAAAAACAACCTCTAAAGGTTCTTTGGTTTTAAACCCATTCAGTCTGTTTGCTGGAGTAACCTTGCTTTTCTCCTGATTACATGCATTACAGTTTAAGTACTTGCTACAGGGTTTTAATTTTACTCCCTCTGACAATTCGACAGTTTGTTTCAGCATTTTGAAATTAATGTGCCCCAGATGTCTATGCAGTAAATGTATACATTTGTCATGTGGCTTAACATTATTATAAACTGAGTTAGCTATCTGCTACTGGTCATCATGTATCGCATATAAATCATTCTCTAAAGTAGCAGTAACACTTTTACCTTCTTTCTCTATTATACAGTTATCTCCCCTAAAGGTTACTACATAACCAATATTAACTAAAGCCCTTACTGATAACAAATTACATTTCAGTTTAGGAACATATAACATAGATAAATGCTCACCAAACTTCATTTGAATAAACATCGCACCAAACTTGATATGACTTGTTAGAAGTGGCAAGAAGAAGACTTCAGCAACAGAGTGGTCAATGTTTGGAATACTTTACCTGACTCTGTGGTTTTTTTCCCCAAACCCCCAAAACTTTAACCTTAGACTGTCTAATATATTTTTTTTGAAACAAATTTTTATTAATTTTAAAGATAAAACAACACATCATTAACCATTAAATACATAAACACATAAAACCTCTTAACATTGTAAATCCTTACAAGTCAAACAAAACATTATTTTTATACAGCATAATTCCAATTTATCCCATCTCCATATGGACACACAAACATCTTTCAGCAAGTTTCTCATTTTTTCTCTTTACTCCTATTCAATTTCATTTCTCTTCCATATTTATCCATTTTATAGTCATCATATTCTTTTCTTTCTGGCTTGTATAAATTATTCTCGTCTAGCATTCCTCCAAGGTTTTATTGATTCTTTCCTTTTTTTTTTTTTTTATAAAAAACAAATTTTGTTAGTTTTACCATAAGCACAATACACAAACATACAAACACAAAACATAAACAAAACTAAAAGATCTTTTCTGAAGGTTGTCTGTTCCCGGGTTAAAACTCTTTACACAGACACAAATTCAAACATCATATTCAACCCATATCTCCTTCCAAATCTTATTATCATTTTCTTTTTTATATATATATATAAAAACCATTTTTATCAGTTTTATAAAAACAATGCACAAAAAATCAAGGCATAGCAGCTTATAAATTCTTTTCTAAGAAAAAATAATAATAATAGACCAATAAAGCATAACATTTCCAGATTATAATATCAATATTTCATATAATATTAACTTCATATCTTGTCCCTACTTCTCTTTTCCATCCAAATTATTTATTAATTAAAATTTTATTGCCTTTTATCAATACACAAAATCCAAAAAAAAAAAGCATATATATCCTTCCATATCTTATTACCATTTTCAATAACATTCTTTGTCTGTTCTATTTCCAATTATCCATTCATCTTTTTTTTCTTTTACTATACTTCTCCTGTACACCAATTGGAGTAACATCTATAACTCATTACCCTAACTTAGAAATACTACATATAGCAATCTTTCTTGGGATTCTGTTTAAAAAAAAATTCTAAAATTACATAATAAATTTTATATTCTAAATATACATATAAAAACACACTCTTATATACCCTCCAGAATCCCTCTTTTAATCTAAATTAAATTCACCCATTATCTCTAAATAAACTTTTTTTCCTTAGGTCTTGCTTCCCCACATTAAGGCTTCTCCTCCCCCCCTTTCTCTCTTGCTTATTCTTCTCCTTGCCCTTTCTACCCCTTTGTTTTTTCTCTTCGCTTTTCTTGCTCCTTTTCCTTTGCTTTCTAACCTTGCCTCCATCTTTTCGCTCATTTTTCTCTCTTTTGGTTGTTTTTATAATTCTTAAAATCCCCTTTTTCTTATCCTTTTTGTCCTCCTCTCCAGAAGGGACCCATTGTTCATCAAAGATGGCTTCTTCTTCCTCTTCTTCCTTGTCCCATTCCTTCTGCTGCGTAATCAACTTTTCAAAGGAACATAACGCCATTTCTAAGAATTGAAACAAAGCGCCCAAAGTATCTTCTTTTTTATATTTTTGATATTCAATCTCTAGTTCATCCACAGACGATGCCATTATGAAAAGGGAAACTTTTTCCAAAACAACCACAAGAATTTTTAATCAAAGACAATCAAAAGCAATTAAAAAAAGAAAAAAAATTCCAAAAGTTAATACTTTTCTTCCTTCTTCTCTTTCTCTTTCTGAATTAATTTTTAATCAAAGAGGTCCAATTACCATATATCTTCTTTTGGGATCCACAAAGACTTCTAATCAATCTCCTCCTTTTTCAGCTTCTGCTCCAATTTTTTTTTTTCTCCCTTCCCACTTGCAATGAGAATTTTAATAATCAAAAATCCATACCTCCAGCAGAGATTTTCCAATTTCTCACATTTTTCAATGTCCAAAAATCCCTTTGTCTCTTATCTTAGCTTTCAAAACAATCCACTTTCAATGTCTAATATATCCAAATATTTCTGCTTTTTCCGTGGGGTGGGAGAGTAAAAAAAAAAAAAATTCCCTTTAACAGCTTCTCCGCCACTTTTCGCTCTTCTTAGGGATACAATGTATCCTCCAGCAACAAACAGCTCAATTCCAGGCAATTTAAAAGGTGTTACTTGACCCGGCTCAGACAGAACTTTCACTCTTCACACTTCCTCCAGCACAGTTCTTACCCGGTTGCTGGCTTCTTCGTGGCGGCCATTGCTGACCGCCGCTCCACCGCCTTGGGAAAAAGGGGTTTTCCCGGAGAAAGGGGGGGTCTGCGATGCCCCCACCTCCCTTTCCGACTCCCCTCTATCTTCAGCTGTCCCTACAGGGCAGCCATATCCCCCTGACCCATCTGGATCGGGGGTACCTCGACGGCTAGCACAGCAGGAATCGCGAGCTGTCGCGAATTCCTGCTGCCCCGAAGCCACGCAAACCGGAAGTTCCTTAGACTGTCTAATATTGACCTCACCCCTTTCCTAAGAGGTCTGTAGGGGGCGTGCATAGCGCACCAACATGCCTACTGTCCCTGTCCTATTGTTTCTTTTATAAATTTTATTATTTTTCTTATATGTATCCATGTATTCATAACTATGTTTTTACTTATACCTATTATCTTGTAAGCAATTGACAAATAAGATAAATAAATAAATAAACAATATGCAGTACCTTCACCAGATGCTTTCATCTTCCATCCATTTGCCAATGATACATGCTGCTTATTTGTAGACATTTTTACAAACTTTTCTCTATTTCTAGTAATGCTCCACTATCAACTACCCACAAATCATTGTTTACAGTTGAATTGCTAGACATAACTAAATTAACATTCCTCTTAGCCTTCTGGTGATTACCAGTATTCTGTCGTTTGCCCTTCTTACAGAATCTAGTTATATGTCCCCTAGCCCCACAAGAAAAACATTTCCTAATAGTATAGGCAGTTGAAAACAAATCCTCTTCTTGTGGTTGTTTCTCTCTCACTTGGTCTCTATCCAGCCTTCTTGCCACTTCTAACAATCATCTGGTTATGTCGGTCAATGGCAGTTCATTTCTCGTAAGGACTTCCAGTGAAGATACGTAATCATCATAACTTTCATCCAATGAGGAAAGAATGATGTAAGCCTGATGCAGCTCTGAAAAAAATCAGTTCCTTTTCATGTAGCTCATGAAAAGTTCTTTTCAAAAAGTTTAAATGAGCTAACATATCTCCACCTTTCAAGAGATGTGCTCTAAACAGTTTACGTGTAAGATGTATGTGTGCAACTACACTGTCACGAACATAAATCCTCTTCAAATTCTCCCAACACCTAGCAGCAGACTCTTCTCCCAAATATGGACTAACTTCTGGTCACTCAGTATTAGTCCAATTATACAAGAGCTCGTTCGTTGTTCCGTTTAAAGTCAGCTACCTTTTTGGCATTGTCCTCATTATTTGGATCCCAAGCATTTAGATCTGGTGGATCCTGAACTGCAGCCCATAACCCTTCCCTACACAGAAGTAGAGTGCACTTCATAGACCAGGAAACATAGTTTGTTCCATCCAATCAGGTCATCAGTGATAGACTTGTTGGCGGATCTTGTGCCATCTTTACCAGGACAGTAACCCACACAATTAAACTGTTTGTATATGGTACTGTGTATTCACACTAACTCTCAGTCTGAGCCTGGTATGGCCTGGGCCCATAACCACTGTTTAGGTATTCCCCGTTAGGAGAATGAGTGCACTCAGGGAAACATAGTGAGAGTGGTGAGGAATAACACACAACCAGCATACAGATACATTGAATAGTAAAATGTAGGTTTTACTTCCAGTAAACGGGTAAACAAAGTCCAACAAACAGTCCAAATCATACACGGTTAAAGAAGGTAGTATTCAATACAATCAGTCCAGAGATAATCCAAAAACGAAGTCCAGTATCATAAATAAAGTTCAGTAAACGGAGTTTGCTAACAGTTGCAAGACTCACAGGAATCCAAGCAGAACGATGATCAGGCAAAAGGCAATAGGGAAATGCAAGAAGAGAACAAACCAGGTTTCTGGTTCCATCTTATGGCCATCGGAGGAACCTCAGTCAATCACAATTACAGCATTCTCTTAAAGATACAACAGTATTAAATAACTATCCTGGTTTATATATTGCCAACCCAACTGTTAGGTGACTATCATTCCTAACATTAATCTGAAGCTCTCTCACCATCTGTTAAAACTTGTTTCATTCCAACACCAAATACAGTCTGGATGTATTTCTCAAACACTGTTCATATATGTCAGGGGCATCAAATTCAAGGCCCATGGGCTGAATCCAGCCCATAGATCTGGCCCCCAGGGCTGGCCTGAAAATAGCAAAGGATCAGCCTTGCAATGCCTCTGCTAGCAAAAATGGGTTGTAGAGGGGTGTGCATAGCTGGCCCCTGCTCTGTTTTCAGCCTGGATGACTTCCTGCAGCACTCTCCCAGCCAAAATGTGGCATGAGGGCCTTCAGAGGCCTCCTGCAGCCCATTGTTGGCTTGAAATGGGTTGGATTTAACCTTCCAATGCTTCATTCAGTCTCTGCAGGCCCCCCCTGACCTGTTACAGGCTGAAATGGAACTTTCCATGGCCTTCCATGGGCCTCCCTCATCCTGTTACAGGCCAACCGTCCAAGGCTAAATTTACATCTCCATAGACTGTGCCTGCTTTGCTAGCATCCTGGATTCCACTTACTCCTCCCCACCCCATTTTCCATGGCTTTACTATACTTACTTTTAGAAGAGCTCCAGAATAGGCTCTCCCATGTGGCAGAGAAGCCAAAGTCTTTTATTCAGAAAGCCATGAAGCAGTAAGAATGTGAGATGTAAGGAAAACAGCTTTCCCTATCTGAATAAAAGACTGGCTTCTCTGCCATGAGGGCCTGCAGGCTTAGTTTGGCCCAGTCTGGCCGGCCTCCTGCTTACTGCTGACTGGCTAGTTTGAATGAGCAGCTTCAGGGATTGAGGCATGGCGGCCCATCAGCAAGGGGATTGCAGTTCAGCCATGAGACAAAGGAAGCAAGCTCCTTGTTGATTGGCTGCTGTTGCTGCCTCAGTCCTTGAGGTTGTCCTGAAGCAGGAGATCTTTTCTACTACCAGAGATATGCTAGTCACATGGCCTCAAGTCAACATCTTTTACTTAGAAGCTGGCAAAAATGTTTTCCTTAGATTTCCAATTCTTACAGCTTTACCATTGTTATGTATGTACCATAGTTAATAAAGTTTGGAGCTTGAGGTTAAGTGCAGGGTTCTGGCCCTGCACTTCTGATTGGCTGTTAGGCGGCCAGATTGGATTGGCTAGTTCTTAGGAATCCGATTGGCCCTTAACAGAGGATTATTATTGGTTTAAAGTACTTGCATTCATAGCTCGCTAATGGACAATTCTCACAAAGGTTGCCTACATAAGGCAGGGTTCACTGTTGTTGTTTTGACAAGTCACTATGTAATAAAGAGCTGAAAGTTCACCAACAAAGACTGTCTCCAATTTACTTCAACCCATGTCAGAATACTTAACACTGGCGACGAGGGTGGGATTTGGAGACATTTGAATCTGAGAAGCCAGGAAGAGATACCGAGCACGTGTTGAGACGGCGCCATCAACGGAACCATGTCCGGCGGCATCGTACCACCCGCTCCGTTCGATCCAAACCAAGAGGATTGGGAATCCTACATGGATCGCTTCCAAATGTTTCTCGAAACAAATAATTTGAAGGACGCCACACCAGCAAAGAAGCGGGCACTGTTCCTGACGCACTGCGGCCCGGCTGTCTTTAAAATGGCTAAAACGCTGGCGAAACCTCGAGAAGTAAAGGCCATGAGCTGGGACGACCTCGAACCCATCCTGAGAGACCATTACACACCAACCGTTCCTACACTCGTGAGACGCCACGAGTTCTATCAGAGAAACCAGCGAAAAGGAGAGAGCGTGGCCGATTTCGTGGCGGATCTCCGAAATTTAGGGGGCCTCTGCGGGTTCGCAGATTTAGAAGAAGCACTGAGAGATCGATTAATTCTGGGATTAGATGCACTAGGCGTGCAAAGCAAGCTGATGGCGAAAGGCGACATCAGCCTTGCTGACGCCATCGCTGAAGCCACGGCTGCAGAGGTGACCAAAAAGTCAGCTGCACAACTACGGCGAAGCCGCACTCCGGTACCACCACCGACAAGCGACATTTTATCCAAGTCTGAAGGGCAGCTACTAACGACGCACCATGAGGACCTCTCTTCGTCATCAGACAGCGATGAAGAAGGGGTCCATCTACTGCGGTCCAACTGGGACCCTCGCCCTAAGCCCTTATGCCCTTGCGCAGGTTGTGGAGCGAACCATGCCAGGGCCGAATGCAAATTCCGCGACGCACTCTGCCATGAGTGCGGAAAACGAGGCCACATCAGCCGGGTCTGCCGCAGCGTACCAGGACCCAGCCAGGGCTCAAAAGGGACCAAATATCGCCAATCGACAAGAAACCGTCCTGTAAGGCGAGAACCAGTAAACCACTCCTACAGAAATCAAGCAATTCAAAAAGAAGAGGCTCACCATACTATCACTATAGGTCACGCCTCAGCCATGGATGCTAAGAAAATTGGAGTCACGGTAGCTATAGAGAACCAACCTTGCCACATGGAGGTTGACTCGGGATCATCCCTCTCGATGGTGTCATGGAAGATGTTAAAGCAACTCATCCCTACAATCCAACGCAAGACCTCCGATTACAACGCCTCATCCTCAAGGACTACCAAGGGAACCGAATCCCCGTAGTCGGGTCTTGCCGAGTCCGAGTCTCTTTTAAAAAGCATATGGCATACTTACCTCTAACGATCATCGACAGAGATAGGCCTAGTTTGTTGGGCCTCCAATGGTTCGCGCCACTTGGCATCGAAGTGGCCAGCGTGAACTGAATCGGTGAATGTGAGTGTGAGGAGGACCTTATTTCTGAGTTCAGCGATGTCTTCACAGATCATTTAGGCGAGTATAAAGGGACCCCAATCTCATTTAGCCTAGATCCAAAAGTAGCCCCAATCCGTTTGAAGCCCTGTCAAGTTCCCTTCGCTCTTAAAGCTAAGATAGATGAACAACTCGACAAATTAATTGCACAAGGGGTGTTGAAGCCCATTGATCATTCTCCATGGGAGACTCCTATTGTAACCCCCATTAAGCCAGACGGGTCAATTCGAATTTGTGGGGACTACCGGCCCACTCTAAACCATGCCCTGCAGCAGAATGCATATCCAGTTCCGGTGGTGCAGCACCTCCTCCATTCCTTGGGGGGCGGAAAGGTTTTCGCTAAATTAGATTTAGCTGAAGCTTATCAACAATTACCAGTGGACGATAAGACGGCCCAAGCCCAAACAATTGTAACGCACAGGGGTGCTTTTAAATGTACTCGATTGCAATTCGGGATGAGTGTGGCCCCAGGATATTCCAAAGCCTAATGGAAAGGTTGTTACAGGGAATCAAGGGCATGGTTCCGTATTTTGATGACGTATTAATTGCAGCAACAACAAAAAATTTTTTGCAGGATCGTTTGAAATGTGTTCTTAAAAAAATTCCAAGAGGCAGGACTTAAAGTAAAAAAGGATAAATGTCACTTATATACTGACAGTGTTGAGTTTCTAGGGTATCTCATTGATAGCCAAGGCATTCACCCTACGGAGAGTAAATTAAAGGCGATAAAAAATGCTCCCAGGCCCCGTAACAAGACCGATCTCCAGGCATTCTTAGGCCTCATAAATTTCTATAATGTGTTTTTACCGCACAAGGCGACTGTTGCTGAACCATTACACCGGTTATTAGATTAAAAAAGCATTGTGGGTTTGGGGTTACCGGGAAGAACAAGCGTTTCGGAATGTAAAAAAATTGCTTACATCTCACTCTGTACTTATGCAGTATAACGAGACATTACCATTAGTTATAACCTGCGATGCCTCACCCTTTGGGGTGGGCACCATTTTGAATAATGTACTGCCTAATGGGAACGAGGCCCCTGTTGCATACTTTTCAAAGACTCTTTCACATGCAGAGCGGAACTATGGACAAATTGATAAGGAGGCTCTTGCAATCGTTTCAGCTGTAAAGAAATTTCATGAATATGTGTATGGAAGGACATTTACCATTGTAACTGACCACAAACCGTTGCTTGGGATAATAGCCGGGGACAAGCCAACCCCCTACATATTATCCCCGAGAATGACTCGATGGTCAGAATTTCTAGCTGCTTATAATTATCGCCTGCAATATCGCCCGGGGAAAGCCATTCCCCACACCGATGCATTAAGCCGAGCACTGCTTCCAGAGACTCTCGACGATCCGGCACCAACGGCAACCACGTTGCAGATCGAAACACTCAACTTGCCGCCTATGACCGCCCGAGACATCACAAGAGAAACCAAACGAGACCACACCCTAGCTCGAGTCCTAGGCTGGGTAGAACGCGGATGGCCATTGGACCAAGTCCCAGATGACTTCGCGCCATTTAAAGCAAGACAGACTGAACTTTTTTCACAAAAAGGCTGTGTCATCTGGGGCGATAGAGTCGTTGTCCCAGAACAACTCCGGAAGACGCTACTACAAACCCTACATGAGGGCCACCCCAGCATTGTGCGGATGAAAGCACTCGCACGAAGCTACGCATGGTGGCCGGGCATGGACCGGCAAATCGAGCAGTGGGTCAAAGCGTGTACCAGTTGCCAACAAGCCAGCTACGCCCCACCAAAAGCAATGCCTACTGAATGGGAAACGCCACGTGGACCCTGGTCCAGAATCCACCTGGATTTCGCAGGGCCAACCAAAGGATATACCTTCCTGCTGACCGTCGACGCATATTCCAATTGGTTAGAAGTTCATCGTATGACGGCCACAACTTCTGAGGCAGTGATTAAGATCCTAAATAGACTCTTTGCAACCCACGGATTGCCTGACATCCTGGTGTCCGATAACGGGCCACAGTTCACGGCATTGATGTTCGAGCAGTACCTCACTGACCGCGGCATCCGCCATGCGCTCACCTCGCCTGCGCACCCTGCGACCAATGGCCGAGCGGAACGCATGGTCCAATTTGTTAAAAAGACTTTGTAAAAAATGGACTATGATAATATCAATGACAAAGTCAACCAAATTCTCTTTTTGCAATACATAACTCCACATAGCGTCACCGGCAGAACTCCCGCAGAACTACTGATGGGACGAAGACTCTGTTCCCACCTCGACCGGTTGCACCCTGCTTACGAACTGGAAAAGCCAATAGGATCCAGTGGCTGCTGTCGCACATTCCAGGTAGGAGACCGCGTTTACACACGGAACTTATCAGGCGACCCGTTATGGATAGAGGCAACGGTAGTACGAGTGACCGGCCCTAAATCCTACGTAGTGCAATGCTGTGACAATAGACTGTGGAAACGGCATATCGACCAATTACGGTCACGACTCATAACGGCCAGTCAACAACTCCCCCATGACCAAACTGAGGGGGGGGAGGTACAGAAGAAGAAGATGACATTCCAGGGAACCTGCTCGAAGAGAGCGACGAATCAAGTGAGACTCAAGAAATGGAGCAGGAAGGAGAATTTTTTGCACCACAAGAAATTGCACCTGAGCAAGAAGCAGAGACACTGCCAAACAACAATCTACCTCAACAGGATTGCAATCAACCAGTCCAACGAAAATCCGAAAGACTTAAAAGACAACCATCCTACTTAAAGGATTATATAACTACACCATAATTAAGAAGCCAGGGGGAAGGGGTGTTATGTATGTACCATAGTTAATAAAGTTTGGAGCTTGAGGTTAAGTGCAGGGTTCTGGCCCTGCACTTCTGATTGGCTGTTAGGCAGCCAGATCGGATTGGCTAGTTTTTAGGAATCCGATTGGCCCTTAACAGAGGATTATTATTGGTTTAAAGTACTTGCATTCATAGCTCGCTATTGGACAATTCTCACAAAGGTTGCCTATATGAGGCAGGGTTCACTGTTGTTGTTTTGACAAGTCACTATGTAATAAAGAGCTGAAAGTTCACCAACAATTTACTTCAACCCATGTCAGAATACTTAACAACCATCATCTGAATAAAACATTTTGGCCTCTCTGCTAGTGGGTCAGCCTGTTCTGGAGCTTTGGAGATCTTCAAAAAGTAAGTAATTCATGGAAAATGGAGTGGGGGGGAATAAGTGGAATCCTGGACACTAGGCAAAGCAGGCCCAGTCTGTGGAGTCATGGCAGAGCAGGATGCAGAGGAAGCAATTGTGGTGATCCCAGATGAGCAAGGTATCTCAGTGGATTGAGGGAGGCTTTGGATGTCCTGCTGCAGCACTAAGCTCCACATGTTCTACCCCACTCTGAGGTACCTCATGTGCATTTAATGACCTGCTCATTCAGTTAACATATGCATTGGGGAAAGCAGGGAATGATCACATTCATTTAATATGATTCAATCAAATGGATCCTAGGTTACGAATGTAATTGGCAGGCTCTATTACATTCTTAACTCGAGAATTACTTGTATAATGAGAGTGAAGAAGGGTCTCAGGGAAATCCTGCCTCAGCACTTGGCCTCTACAGGTCCCCCGAGTCCTATGTTATGTTCACTATGGCCATGCCCAACCTGGCCACGCCCACCATGACCATGCTCCACTCCAGTCACACCCCACCCTGGCCTCCAAAGTCAAACACATCCTGATGTGGTCCTCAATGAAATGGAATTTGACACCCCTGTTCTGTCTTTTAATTACTGGCTGAATATAGATAGACAGGCAACTCTACAAAGGCTTCCATACAAAGCTTCTTTATTGGGTCACAAGGCATCCTCAAATATAACTCATGGTTATGTCGAGATTCATCTAATGTCCAATTCTTTGCATAGCTGACTTCATAGTGTAAAATTACAGTGATCTTCATCCCATAACAAAGGAGCCAAGGATGAAACACCAGCACAGAGCTGGGGTCCAAACAAGAGTAAAGGAAAGTCCCCCAACCCCACCAAGGGTCAGTTCAGTGACCAATCAGGATTACAGGTGTGACCACATGACATGAACTACATTTCCCATGATGCATTAACTACATTTACTGTGAGGCATTCCCTTAAGGGGAGCTCCCAATTCCTAACTAACTATCCAATTCCCAATTAACTATATACTGTTTGGACAGCACAACCCCTGATACATGGTGTATGTGAGATCAGAATTTTGAAAACTGAGCTATTCTTACTTGATGAAGCTGATGTTTCTCTCTAAAAGCTTAGCACCACGAGTATTAAAAGATAAGTTTAAAAGTGGGTGGAAACAAGCCATTTATAACAAGCTCACAGCCTTAGGATTCTTCTATCATTTCACTATTATCTCTGGGCTGGGATACGAAAGGTTATCCTCCATTTATTAGCATACCCTTGTTACTCAGGACAAGTAGAAATATTGAACATGTTTTTTTGTGCTGCTAGTTTTACACAGCATCCCAAAATACTCTAGTTGCCCAACTCCTGACTAATAAAACAAGATATAATGACCAGTAGTACAAGCATTTCTTATTTTATGATATTAATTCTGAAATCTATATATATATATAAAAGTAAAATACTATTTAGGCATCATCACAAAATCTCCAGAACTATAAAGCCTACAAACTTGAAATTTGACATTTATGTTCCTCTTGGCTTCTAGATGCTCACTAAGAAATGATTTTTCAAAATGACCATCAGAGCATTAGTATCTCGTATATTATTATTAACATTCTTTGGTGCTAAGGAGTTCTACTCCCCCTCCCCACCTGAAAAGAAATCTCTCCCAAATGCAAAACACAAGCAGAGGAGTTTCAGATTCAGAGCACCAAGCAGCTATAATACAGTTGAGTTAAGCCATGTCCAGGCTCCTTACTGTCTCCTTGCTCACACAGTAAATACTGTTTCAATTTCTAAATAGCCTTTAACTCTCTCAAACACTGACAGGATGCTAGCCAGATGAATACCAATGGATACTGGTAGGCAAAGGCAGATTATTTCCCCCTTATTTTCTTCCCCAAAAACTAAGCCCGACCACATAGTTTCGTAGCGAAGCATGGATATCGAGCTAGTTACATATAAGATTGCCAGTTTCTATATGGTGGCATACAAAATTAAACAAAAATATCAGCATAATTGTTCTTGTTTGAGTAGGAAACACTCAGGATTACCCCTGGTCCTTTTTTAATATTAACTACTGTATTGTAACTTTCCCAGATTTGTCAGGGGCCCTATAATTCTATAGTTTTAACTAATAAGAATGAAGACTTTTAGCATACCTTCTCTTTTTTTTTTTTGAAAAGAATTTTATTAATTTTCTACAAACAAACAAGACAAAAAAAACACACTGCCCATCCAGTGTGTCGGTTGGTTCATCAGTTTTGTGCATTCATTTTATAGTCTCAATTACAATTATGTTACATAACAACTCATATTGTCAATCCAAACTTATATATCCTAGTATCACTAAAAAAAAGAAATTTTTGACTATACTTTTAATCATTCATGCTTTATGAGATAACAATACTTTAAACAGTATATTCTGTAACAAATCATATAATCATACCAAATCAATCCTAAAAACCCTTTATAAATATAGTGTCAATATTCTATTATCGTATTTTATCATCTAACCATTGATAAAAAAGATCCCAAATTTCATAAAATTGTTTATCCTCTTGCTCTCTAATTTCAAATGTCAATCTACTCATCTCAGCACATTCCAATATTTTCTTAATAATTTCTTCCTGTAATGGTATTTTCTCATTCTTCCAATTTTTAGCAAATACAATTCTAGCTGCTGTTAATACATTTACAATCAGGTATTTCAAATCTTTACTATATGTATCAGGTAAAATTCCCAATAAGAAGATCTCTGGTTTCAAGTCTATGTGTTTCTTTGTCATTTTTTCCAACCACATGCGAATTTTAGTCCAATATTTTCTGGCGTCCTCACAAGTCCACCACATATGGTAATATGAGCCAGGTATCTGATGACATTTCCAGCATTTTTCAGATTTGTTCTTAAACATTCTTGCTATTCTTGTCGGGGGAAAGTGCCACCTGTAAAACATCTTGTACAAGTTTTCTTTATATGCTGTTGACATTGTCATTTTATAATTTTGAGACCACAATTTTTGCCATTTCTCTAAATCAATCCCATATCCAAAATTCTTCCCCCAAACAATCAGTTTCTTTAACTTGTTCTTCTTCTAATTTAATTCCCAGTAAATAACCATATAGTTTTTTAATCACCTTCTCATCAGTACCCATCAAAATCTTATCAAAATCAGTCTGTTTATCATAGAATCCCTCCGTTTTAAAATCTTAATCATACCTTGAATGTATTTGCGCATATGAAAACCAATTCATTCTTATACCTTGCTCCTCTAAGTTTTGGATCGATTTAAGTCCACCCTTTTCATCCAACAATTCCCCATATCTAACTGTTTGTTCCTTCTTATAGATTATAGGATAGGAAAATGCTTCAATAGTCGATAACCAAACTGGAATTTTCAAATAACATTGTTTTTTTATCTTCTCCCAGTTTAACCACAAAGACTCCCGTATATAATGTCTTCTAAAATAACCCTGTGTTTTAGTTCCCTTATACCATAAAAAAGCATGCCAGCCCAACAGCAAATCATGACCTTCTAATGTCAACAATCTATGCTTTTTTAATGTTATCCATTCTTTGACCCACATCAAATTTGCAGCTTGATAATACAATTCCCAATTAGGCAGGCCAAAACCTCCTCTAATTCTAGCATCTTGCAAAAGCTTTAGCTTTATTCTCGCTTTTTTATCTTGCCATATAAACTTCAGCATGATTTTATTTAAATCTTCAAAATAGTCTTTTCCAAGCCTAATTGGTATTGTTTGAAACAGAAATAGAATTCTGGGTAAAATATTCATCTTGACTGTTGAAATTCTCCCTATTAATGACAGTTGCAAGTTTTCCCATTTTTTCAAGTCTATAGCTATCTGTAGTTTGAGTTTAATATAATTATTCTCTTTTAATGTGCTACATCTTGCTGTCAAATATATCCCCAGACACTTAAACTTATTTGTAACTTGGATTTTCAAAAGGTCTGCCAGTTCTTCTCTTTGTCTCAGTAACATGTTCTTTGTCAAAATCTTTGTTTTATCTTTATTTATTTTCAAACCAGCCATCTCACCATATGTCTCTATCTTTTCCAATAACTTTGGAGCTGTTTCTAGCGGGTCTTCCAGAATAAAAGCTAAGTCATCAGCAAAAGCTTGTAGCTTTGAATTCTTCCTTTTTAATTTTCATTCCTTTTATGCTTTTATCATCCCTAATATTTCTTTTCAACACTTCCAAAGTCAACACAAATAGCAAAGGGGATAGGGGACACCCTTGTCTTGTACCTTTTCTTATATTAATAAAATCTGTAAGTTCTCCCTCCATCATTACCTTTGCTGTCTGTTTATTGTATATGGCTTCTATTGCTTGAATAATTTTTCTGGCAAAACCCATCTGTTCCAATAGTAATAACATAAATCTCCAGTTCACGTTGTCAAATGCCTTTTGAGCATCTAGGAATATCAAAGCCATTTGCTTTTCAGGATGTGCCTCATAGTATTCCAAAGTGTCCAAAATTACTCTCATATTGTCTCTGATTTGTCTCTTTGGCAGAAATCCATTTTGATCTGGGTGGATAAAATTATTTAAATATTTTTTAAGTCTTTCTGCTAAAATTGAAGCAAAAATTGTATAGTCTGCATTCAATAAAGAAATAGGTCTATAGTTCTTAATTTGCAGTGGGTCAGCCTCTTCTTTTGGAATAAGTGTAATATAAGCCTCTGACCATGTTTTGGGTATCATCTTCTTTGACATAACTTCATTCATAATTTCTAATAGTGGGATGCTCAATGATTCTTGAAATGTTTTATAGAATTCTGCCAGAAGCCCATCTGGACCTGGTGCTTTCCCATTATTTTGTTTCTTAAGTGCTTCATTTAATTCCATCATTGTTATATTGCTTTCTAGCATTTCTTCAGTCTCTTTAGGTATCTTCGGTAAGTTAGCATTCTGTAAATACTGTTTGACTTTTTCCTCATCAATATTCTCTTGTTTATATAGTTGCCCATAAAAATCTCGAATAATTTCCTTTTTCTCCTTATTACCATAACAAACTTGGCCTTGATCATCTATTAGCTTCAATATTTTTCTTGATTCCTTCTCCTTTCTCAATTTATATGCTAGCCATCTACCTGGTTTATTTGCATCTTCAAAGTAATTCTGTTTAGAATTTCTAATTTTCTGTGCCAGTTCTTCTTTCTCGATTAATTCCATTTTATATTTAATTACATCCAGTTTCAATTTAATATCTTTTTTCTGTGGCATTTTCTGTAATTCTTTTTCAAGTCTTTTATACTCATCTTCCAAGGCCTTAGAAGCTTGCCTTTTCCTAATATTCTTTTTTCTTGTATAATCTATTATCAAACCTCTAGCATATGCCTTCATTGTATCCCAAACATTTTGCGTTGAAGTATCTTCTTTTTCATTTTCTCTAAAGAAAAAAGCCAGTTCCTTCTCCATCAGTTGTATAAAATCTTTTTCCTTTAAGATAGTATTATTTAATGTCCATCTCGATCTTTTTTTTTGTCCCTTCCATTTAATTATCATTGGGCTATGATCTGCCCAAGTACTTGTTTTGATATTTGTTTCTTGAATATTGGACATTAATTCTGTTGAGATCCAAATCATATCTAATCTGGACCATGATAAATGTCTATTTGAATAAAAAGTATATTGTTTAGCTTTAACATTTTTTCTCTCCAAATATCTTTTAAAGTTAATTCGTCTGTCATTTAAAAAAAAGATTTAGGGAGAGTCTTTATTTTGCTTTGTTGTGTTGCTATATAGTCCAGTTTATTGTCCACAATTCCATTAAAGTCTCCCATCATAATTATATTAACATAGTCCAGTCCAATTATTTTCATGTGTAGTTTTTTATAAAACTCTTCTTATTTATCATTCGGAGCATAAATTGCAATCAAGAATATTTTTATATTATTGTCCATTATTTCCATCATTAATACTCTTCCGTCTTCATCTGTATATATCAGTTTTGCTGGGATAGCCTCTTTAATGTATAGAACCACTCCTCTTTTCTTACATTGAGTCAAAGAAGTAAGTATTTTCCCTAATTTTGGCTGTGCTAACAATTGTTCATGTTGTTTTTTAATATGAATTTCTTGTAAGCAAATTATATCGAATTTTAATTTCTCTAATTTATGAAAAGTTTTCCTTCTTTAACAGCTGAATTGAGTCCATTTATATTCATTGTAATCAGTTTTTTTTCTTCCATGATTATGCTTTATATTTAGGTCTAATAGCTCTTGTGGATCTCACTTCACGCCATTCTTTACTATCCACCTGTCCATCTACTACTCCTTTCTCGTTTTCAGTCTCCAGTTGTTCCTCTTGAAACTCAATTAATGAGACCTCCTTCTCTGCCTCCTCTTCTCTTCTTCCAAAAAATTCTGCATGGAAAAGTTCTGCTTTCTCAATTGAATCAATTCTATGTCTCTGTTCTTGCCACGTAAACATTAATCCTTCTGGAATCAGCCATCTATAATTCACTTCGTTTTCCAATAGCATTTTGGTCAGAAATCGATATTCTCTTCTCATCTCTCTCACTCTTCTGGGTATTTGTTTTAAAACCACAATCTCTTTATCTTTGTATTTCAATGTTTTCTCTCTTACACTTGTAGTATTTGTGTTTTAATGGATTTTTTAGTAAATCTAATATGGACTTCCTTTGGTAATTTATTTCTCATCGCATATCTTGTATACACTCGATATACCTCATCTACTCCATCCATCATCTTTTCCTCTGTAATTTCCAAAGCATCTGCCAAAATTTCTATCATTATCACAGCCAAATTTTCTCCTTTTTCTTCTTCTATATTTTGAAATCTGAGATAAAATTCTGACCTTTCCATCTCCCACCTCAACATCCCACTTTTTTCTTGTTCAATCACTGTTAATCTACTATCAATATTTCAAATCTTCTCCTCTCTTTGTTTACCTTCTTCCTCAAATTTTTGGAATCTCTCCTCATACTTCACCATCATTTGTTTAATATTTTCCACTTTTTCATCAGTCTTCTCCATTCTTTGTTCAATGTTCTCTATTCTTTGTTCAATGGTGTCTGATTTTATCTTGAGATCTTGAATTCCTTGTATAATCATTTGTAAAGTTACTTTTTCTTGTTCTTTATCTTGCTTCAATGTTGTTTGAATTAAACGTTGTCCTCCAGCTGGTGGGGATGCAGAGGTAGAAGTAGAAACGCCAGATGATATTGGTTTCCTGCTCATTTTAATGCTTCCAAGTATACCTTCTCTTTTTATGTTCTGTATATTTGAACATTTTCTCTATTTTTCTTCTGGTTAATGACTAGAATAAAGTTATTTGACTTAAATTCTGCCACTGGAAAATGTAGAGTTAACTATGCAAAAACAAAGATGTCCTATTTGCAAAATGATTCTCCATTTTCTAACATAAATGTCAAATTAATTTAACTGAAATAAAACAAATTGTGGCTTAAATATTTATATATTGCATTTTATTCATCTTCTACAGCAAAAAGTTTATTGTTAAACAGGAAGGTCACACTGTGATAATTAGCTATGTAATTTATAAAGGCAACGATTTTGTTCCAGCAGTTGTTAAACTATTCACAGCTGTAAAGTGATTTCACTTTTGCTTTATGGTGCACAACACTGCCCTCAAAAAGACATAGTATCTAAAGGTAAGCTCAGTTCAGATTTATAGGAAGCATTATCCATGCCCCTCAGTTTATCTGTAACATTTTTCTGAGACTTAAACTAGGTTTTTCCATAGCCAGCTACATAAAAATTAATTAAAACTAACCTTAATAAAAACTAAAATTTGGAAAGAATTCATTGGCAAAATTCATTCTTATAAATACATTTAGTTCTTCATGGAAGAAGATTATTACTAGTGATTTTTCTTTCTCCTGCCTCAAAGCAGAGCACTAATGATGATGAGTCTGAAAAGAACAATTAAACAAAGTGTTCTTGATCTTAGTAAACAAGTTGACAGAACTAAATTTTAGGTTATGTCCCAGGAAATGTCTTCCAGTTTTAATAGGGTGAATGCTATTTCCAACCAGCAATTTCAGTCTTTACTAGCTTAACAATCATTATTTTTCAAGTTCATGCTCTAGTGTGTGTGTGTGTGTGTGTGTGTGTGTGATTGCCATTTTACAAGTAATCCTACTTTAAGCTACTATTAAACTAAACTATCTTTGAATGGACAATTTAAAATTTAATTGCTAGTTAGATGTCAATTTGGATATGATTCCTTGTGACTCTTTGGATAAATGCCCTCTGTTTAGATCTATTCTTCAGGATAAACTTAGCCATTTCAAGGATATTGCATTGATCTCCCTAATCTAAACTACTCGCTTTCATCATTGTCTTCTATTTCCTTCAATCTTGCCAAATATGGTGTTTTTTCCAAACAATCATCTGCTTTATGTCATTTGACTAAAATAGGGATGGGCAAACTACGGCCCACAGGCCACATCCGGCCCGTTGGTCTGTCCAATCCGGCCCGCCCTGAAAAAAAATTGCTGCCATTGGTTTGTCCAATCCGGCCCGCCCCTGAAAAAAAAATTGCTGCCGTTGGTCTATCCAATCCGTCCCACCCCTGAAAAAAAATCGCTGGGCGTGGCATATTGCCCTGTGCCGCGTGGCCCCCAAAGCTGCAAAACAGTGCGGAGCGATCTAGGGGTAGGAAAGAAAAGAAATTTGCAAAAGCCTCGGCTGGGAGTTCGAAATCACCTTCGAGTGCGACCTCTCCAAAGGTGAGTCCCCGCCGATCCCCCTTTTTTTTCCAGGGCTTCCAGGCTTAAACCTTGCAAAGGTTTAGGCAAAGGCAAAATTTGCAGGCTAGAGCGTCTTCCCACCGAGGAGTGAGAAGGGTTCCGCCCAGCGGGTGGGGCGGGCTGCTTGGAGCCACCTAAAGCTAGGCCGCTGCTGGTGGAGCCCTGCCCTGCCTTGGTGCCCCGTTTCCTGGTTTGGAAGTCCTGCTCAGGCGGCACTTTAAAAGCCTGCTCCCAGCAGCCGAGCAACTTCCCAGGAACTTTCCACTTCCTTTTAACTCGCGGGCGCTCGCGTCTGGCCCCGAGCTGGGCTGCTTGGAGGAGGCGACCCGGCGGCGCTCCGGGCTTCCCCTCTGCCGTGCGGCTTGGGGCGAGGCGTGAGCGCCCACGAGTTAAAAGGAAGCCGAAAGTTTCTGGGAAGTTGCTCAGGTTTCCAGGGTTTCCAGGGCTTTGCAAAGACAAAGTTTGCAGGCTGGAGCATCTTCCCGCCGAGGAGCGGGAAGGGTTCTGCCTGGTGGGCAGGGTGGGCTGCTTGGAGTGGGCTGCCGTGCGGCTCGGGGCAAGGCACGAGCACCCATGAGTTAAAAGGAAGCCGGAAGTTGCTGGGAAGTTGCTCGGGTTTCCGCGGCTTCCAGGGCTTTGCAAAGGCAAAGTTTGCAGGCTGAAGCATCTTCCCGCCGAGGAGTGGGAAGGGTTCTGCCCGGTGGGCGGGTGAGCTGCTTGGAGCCACCTAAAGCTAGGCCGCTGCTGGTGGAGCCTTGCCCTGCCTTGGTGCCCCATTTCCTGGCTCGGCGGTCCTGCTCGGGCAGCACTTTAAAAGCCTGCTCCCAGCACCTGAGCAACTTCCCAGCAACTTGCGGCTTCCTTTTTCCTCGCAGGCGCTCGCACCTGGCCCCGAGCGGTGCGGCGGAGGGGAAACCCGGAGCACCGCCGGGTCACCTCCTTCAAGCAGCCCACCCGCCTGCCCACCGGGCGGAACCCTTCCCGCTCCTCGGCGGGAAGATGCTCCTGCCTGCAAACTTTGCTTGTGCAAAGTTTAAGCCTGGAAGTCCCAGAAACCCGAGCAACTTCCCAGCAACTTTCGGCTTCCTTTTAACTTGCGGTCACTCGCGCCTGGCCCCGAGCCGTGTGGTGGAGGAGAAACCCAGAGCGCCGCCGGGTCACCTCCTCCAAGCAGCCCGCCTGCCCGCCGGGCAGAACCCTTTCCGCTCCTTGGCGGGAAGATGCTCCCGCCTGCAAACTTTGCCTGTGCAAATTTTAAGCCTGGAAGCCCCGGAAACCTGAGCAACTTCCCAGCAACTTTCAGCTTCCTTTTAACTCGCAGGCGCTCGTGCCTGGCCCCAAGCCGTGTGGTGGGAGGGGAAGCCGGGCAGGTGGGTGGGCTGGTGGGCTGCTTGGAGGAGGCGACCTGGCGGTGCTCTGGGCTTCCCCTCTGCCACGCGGCTTGGGGCCAGGCACGAGCGCCCATGAGTTAAAAGGAAGCCAAAAGTTGCTGGGAGCAGGCTTTTAAGAGCTGTGCCCCAAGGAGCAACTGGCAGCCGGAGCGGCCAGGACTGGCAGTGGCGGCGAGAGGCCAACCTGTGCAGAGGGGGCCTGGGGCCGTTTTCTCCCGCGTCTGGCTTCGGAGTGGCCTGCTGTGAACTCTTGGGCATCTGTCTCGCTGCGTCCTGGGCGCGCCTTTCCCTTACCTCTCGGCCAGCAGCAGCAGCTCTACTGCCGCCTCCTTCCTCCCCTAATGCCCGCTGTTGTGATGCGTATTCCCATAGACCCGAGCACCAGCAGGCACTTCACACCTCCCTCCATGGCCTTCCCCTGCGGTAAGATGGGAGAGAAGAACAGCAGCACCCTCAGTGCACCGGTGCCGGGACCTCGCAGCTGGACCGAGGCGCACTCGGTGGTAGATGTCCTGGCTGGGCGGAGCGAGCAGGTCCTGGGAGAGGCGCATAGATGTTTTCTACTGAGCGGGCTTCCCAAGCGCCCGGGAGGACTCGCGGTTTAACGGCAAAAGTGGCGGCAGGATGGGTGCTGGGCGGGCGGGGGGAAAGGCAGGCGAAAGCCCACACACACACACACCTCGGCAAGCGGTTTGCAGGGTTAGCCAGCAGTTTCTCGCAAGAGACTGAAGGCTAGTCTGCTCCTTCCAATTAGACGTTGATTCAAGAGGGAGGGTCAGCCCTGCTACTAATTGGTGGTTCACAGTTTATCCGTGGACACCGGAAGAGTTATGTTTTGGGGGGTGGGCGTTTATTTATTTCTTATCTTATAAGTGGCCAACTTGTGTAAACTGAGAGGGTACATTCATACATACATACATACATACATACACACACACACACACACACAGTCGTTTATTCGTAGGGGAAGAATCTGTCTATCTATCTATCTATCTATATTTCTATCTATTTATGTTGTGTTTTTAATCGGAAGAATATCATGTCTGCGCATTAGGCACAGTGACTTGATTTTGCAGAGCTGTGTGCTGACCCAGCCTGTCTGTCAAATTTTAAAAGTCAATGTGGCCCCCGAGCCAGAAAGTTTGCCCACCCCTGGATTAAAACAACAACAGCAAAGAAAAATATATTTTTAAATCCTGATCTAACATTATTCAGGACAAGATCCTCTAAAATTGGAAGTGCTTCTCAAGAAGATGTATGATTTTTTTATATTATTATAAAATGATGTTATTAAGCCTAAATATAATGAAAACTGTACGCTTCAGGAAAAAATAAATCGCAGAGTAGCATAAATTAAAGACTGTGATTACTTAACATCTTCTTAATTCACTCTTTGGGAAAGCACAGGTTCTAGAAATGTTAGATATATAAGAAACAAAATTTCCTTTCCCCTCAACTTCTTTCATCATCCCTTTTATTTTTCATCAAAATATCAATTTCCCCCTTTTGCATTTCAACAATTGCAATTATCTTTTTTAAAAATGAAAATCTCAAATTATGATTAATTAAGCATACTTTCTCAAGAGCAGCAGAATTTAGACTTTGAACAGTAGTGATATAACTTCATCCATGCAGCTTTTTGGGAGAAGTGATATGTCAGTTGATTAAATAAACAAACTTAATAATGCTATCTTATGCATAGGCACATATAGGATAGTCCTCTAACTGTTATTTTCTATGTACGTGTACATACATTTAGGTCCTATCCATCCTTAGAATTAATCAGTTGAATAAAGATTGAATGTGCAAAAAGACTAAATAATACAAAATTTCCCCAGGATGATTTACATGCTTTGAAAGCTATGTTTTTCATTGTTAATTTAGAACAAAATAATTGAAATCTATATAATTTATAAGACCATTTTCTTAATTTACTTTTAAATACTTTATCTTTCTTAATATCTAGAACAAATGTGTATACATTTATAAAGAGAATATAATATTTAACTGTTCATAGAACATAAATTACAGCATTTATTGAAACAGATTTTTTTTCAGTGAACATTGACTAAATTACAGTTAAAGAAGCTAGTTGTAGATAGAATGAACTAAAGAGACATAGGCTTAGTCATGAAGCTTAATAATTGATTTTGGGGACAATCTCTATTATTTAGCCTTAGTTACATTGATTGGATAAATATATAAACCCAACTTAAACAAAGACTGATAATGAGAGTTAATTGATTGATTGACATTTATGCATTTATATTATATATTCTTGTGTGTTTGTATAGAATAGCTAGCATAATGTGTAATTCACACTACATCCTAAAAACATATGTATTATGCAATTGGAAGAGTATGGCCAATTTATTTATTACTGTTAAATTATTCTGAGTAACTGATCAAGAATTGGAACAAGGTTTATAGAAGAACTATTATGGGATAAATACCTTTTCTTTTTAGCAGTGTTACAGCACATAATCCTCAACTGTTCAGAAAATAGAAAGGAAAGAAATATAATTTAACCCCAAAAAAATATTATAAACAGTGTAAAGGGCAGGCACACGGTAGAGCATTCCAACACATAAAGATTAGACAAGATTTTAATGTCCAGACTTAGCTATATTACAACAAATATACTGTAGGGTCTTGCTTTGTTACATGAATATAAATATAGATAGAATTGTGCAGGTGACTTTAAGATTATGTCACATCATTATTGACACTGGAGGCCTGAGCATCATCACTAAAAATGGCTTTTTAGTAAGTTCAAAAAATAGGCAATAAAAAGGCTTAAGCTAGTTATCATGGGAAAATATGTAATTATGTGTTCCAAAGGTGCTTTTTTAGGAGGCAACTGGACTTCCTTATTTTTTCTTTTTGAAGATGTTTCACTTCTTATCCAAGAAGCTTCTTCAGCTCTGACAGGATAGCGGAAATATAGTCTCAGAGCTGAAGAAGCTTCTTGGATGAGAAGCAAAACGTCTTCAAACAGATAAACAAGAACGTCCAGTTGCCTTCTGAAAAATCACCTTTGGGACAACCATGACCCAGATAACCGAGAATCTTTACAGACATGTAGCTATGTGGTTACTATGAATCAATAATGTTGATGTATATAATTAAACTATATTTAAATCCATGATGGCTGTTTATAAGAAAAAAATTAACAATATTGCTTCATGGCATAGTGATCGTGTCTAGGAATCAATGGCCTGTTTATCTTATTCCACTCTTGAATTGTCTATTGTTGTTATCTGAGATCAGGAGAGGCAATATTAGAGACAACATGGGATCATGAAACCAGTATAGATTTAGGATTCCAGATACTATGGAAGGTGTCAGTAAGGTGAACATCAATCTTATTGATGTTAGCTTTTCATTGGTGTAAAAACTTTTCCCCCATACAGATGTGCAGTATGCAAAGTATACTAATGATTGTGCCACTATATCGAATGTTTTTTGTTTTGCTCCCCAACCTGTTCCTGATATTTTCCTAATAAAGTTTTTGTTTTCCAGTTTTTTTTTTCAAGGTGTTTTCCAAATGTAAAGGGTCAGTCAAGGATTATTCCAAGATATTTTGGATGGCAGTTGTGCTTTTTCCACAAGAAACCTTATTTAATTCTTTCTTTGCCCTGTGATTGCTTAGATAGAAAATGCATACTTGGCTTTCATTTGGATTTGCAGATAGACTTGCCTTCTTATAATATTGGCTTAGTGTACTGAGGTCCTTAGTAAGAATTCCTCTTCCTCAAAAACATAGAGTGTTCTGTCCCCTCATTTGCATTCTAGAGATCCCCGCGCTTTGATTGGCCAAAGCGCGGGGCACTCTGATTGGCTAGGCGAGCCGCGCCGATTGGCTCGCTGAGAATCTCCCGCGATTGGTCCATTCGGATCGCGGGAGATTCAAAGTGGTGCCATTGGCCGCGGCCGCCACGGCTTGGAAATAAAAAGCCGCAAAGTTTGCCTTTAGGGCCAGTTCGGTTCCTGTACCCAATAATGCACAAGTCACCGACTCCTGGCATCATTTCCAACGGACACGACACTGGCGATGAAGGTGGGATCCTGATCCTGAACCGAAGCATGTGTCCGACGGAAGCCAGACGAAACTCCACGATGGCAAACATCGCGCCTCCCGCACCCTTCAACCCCGCCAATGAGGACTGGGAATTGTACTCAGACAGATTCCGCATGTTCCTCGAATGCAGCGATCTGAAGGACGCCACCGGCCCGAAGAAACGAGCCGTCTTCCTGACCCACTGCGGGGCCGCAGTGTTTAAGATGGCCAAAGCGCTTGCCAAACCCGCTGACGTGACCACGATGGACTGGGACGACCTCGAGCCAATACTCCGGCGACACTATGCTCCAGCCGTGCCCATCCTCATCCGACGACACGAGTTCTACCGTCGGGACCAACGGTCGGGTGAGAGTTTCAGCGACTTTGTCGCAGAACTACGGCACCTAGGGGGGCTGTGTGAATTCGACAACATGGACGAAGCCCTGCAAGACCGAATCGTGCTCGGCCTTGGGGACCCTGTCCTCCAGAGCCAGCTGATGGCCAAGGGCAACATCGCCCTCGCCGATACCCTCACGGAAGCCACAGCAACCGAAGATACCCGAAAGTCCACTGACCGCATGCGCAAACCAAACGCCGGGGACCGCAGCGGGAACAACCACCCTGCAAGGTCGACTGAGGCCCAACCCAAGATGACCACCCACCAGGGCGACGTCCACTCTGCATCGGGCACTTCCGACAAGGAGGAGGAAATCCACCGTCTCCAGGCAGGCTGCGACCCACGGAACCGGCGGGGTCGTAAGTCGAGGACCACCTGTGCCGGTTGCGGAGGCGACCACCCCAGGTCCGAATGCCGGTTCTTCGATTCAATCTGCCGGCATTGCGACAAGAAGGGACACATCGCCCGCGTCTGCCGTCTCAAAAAGAACCGCAGTCCTACACGATGGGACCAGAGTGAACGGAGACGAGAGAGCACACCACCCCGGACCAGAGATCGCCCCACTGACAACAGATGGGACCGGAACGGACGATCCCTACGAGGCGGCATGACCCGGCGAAGAGAGGAGACCCATCAGACGGTCACCATTGACCACACCACAACCAACGACGCCCGGAAGGTCTACGTGGAGGTAGGCATCGAAGGCGAGCCATGTAAAATGGAGGTGGACTCCGGGTCCTACCTCTCCATGGTAGCATGGCAAGAAATAAAACGCTTGGTGCCTACTATCCAGAGAAAAGCCCTAGACAACCAGAGACTAATCGTGAAAGACTACCAGGGAAACCGCATCCCTGTAGTCGGAACCGGACAGTTCAAGGTAACCTACAAAGGACACACCGAAAGACTTCCCTTGACCATCGTCGATCGTGACCGCCCAAGCCTACTGGGACTCCAATGGTTCGCACCGTTCAGCATCGCAGTCACGGGCGTCGACCACATCGCCGACGACGACTGGGAGAAACAACTAGCCCGGGAATTCCAAGAGGTGTTCGACGGAAACCTAGGCAAGTACCAAGGGCCCCTATATCATTCAGCCTAGACCCAAACTTCCCCCCAAAACGCCTAAAACCAAGGCGGGTACCATTTGCGCTTAAACCGAGGATTGACGAGCAAATTGACAAGCTCGTCAAGCAAGGGGTCCTGCAACCCATATATCACGCCCGGTGGGAGACCCCCATAGTCACCCCGATTAAGCCTGATGGGTCGGTGAGAATCTGTGGGGACTATAAGGCCACCCTAAATGGCGCCTTGCAGCAAAGCGCTTACCCCGTCCCAGTAGTGCAACACCTACTGCATTCCCTGGGATGGGGCAAGGTTTTCGCTAAACTTGACCTCGCCCAGGCATACCAACAATTGCCGGTCGACGAGGAAATGGCAGAAGCGCAAACCATAGTAACCCACTGGGGAGCCTTTAAATGCAACCGACTCCAATTCGGAGTCAGCGTGGCGCCTGGAATATTCCAAAGCCTAATGGAAAGACTGTTACAAGGCATCAAGGGGGTGGTACCCTACTTCGATGACGTCTTAGTGTCGGCAACCAACCAGGCCGAACTAGAGAGTCGCCTAAGGGAGGTCCTAACCAAGTTCAAAGAGACCGGCCTCAAAGTAAAGAGGGAAAAATGCCAATTATACATGGAGCGGGTTGAATTCCTAGGATATCTCCTAGACCGCCACGGCATCCACCCCACCAGCAAAAAGATCAAAGCCATCAAAGAAGCCCCCACACCCAAGTCAAAGACAGAACTGCAGGCGTTTCTGGGGCTGCTTAACTTTTATAATATCTTCCTGCCCCAAAAGGCGACAGCGGCGGAGCCTTTGCATAGGCTCTTGGACAAGGCGGTGACCTGGACTTGGGGGAAACGTGAGGAAGCTGCCTTCAAGAAAACTAAGGACCTACTCACTTCGGATGCCATCCTCATCCAGTACAACGAGACCTTACCACTAGTTGTCACATGTGACGCATCACCCTTCGGCGTCGGCGCTGTCCTCAGCCACACTCTCACCGACGGAAAAGAAGCACCCATCGCGTTCTTTTCAAGGACTCTCACCAAACCAGAGCGGAACTACAGCCAGCTGGACAAAGAGGCTCTGGCTATTGTCGCCGCAGTAAAAAGGTTTCACGAGTACCTCTACGGCCGGACATTTACCATCATCACCAACCACAAACCACTGCTGGGAATCCTTGCAGGGAACAGGGCCACCCCGAACATTCTGTCTCCCCGAATGACAAGGTGGTCCGAGTTCCTGGCCGCCTACAACTACAGACTCACACACAGACCGGGTAAGACTTTCTCCCATGCGGACGCCCTAAGCCGCTCACCATTACCGGAACCTGACACTGACCCAGCACCCATGACAACCACCCTCAGTATAGAGACTCTACCCAACCTACCTATAACCGCGTCAGACATTGCCCGAGAAACTAATAAAGACAAACGTCTGGCGCAGCTGTTGCATTGGGTAGAAAAAGGGTGACCGGAAAGGGACAACGACGAGTCCGGAACCAGCAAACGGAACTCTCGTTACTAAAAGGGTGCATGCTATGGCGGGATAGAGTGATCATCCCCGAAAAACTACAAGGGAAGGTTTGGAACTGTTACACGAGGGGCACCCGGGCATCGTTAGGACAAAAGCCCTGGCCAGAAGTTACGCTTGGTGGCCAGGGATGGGCAAACAGATCGAGGCCTGGGTAGCAAGGTGTCAATGATGCCAGGAAACTAGGCCAAGCCCACCCGCAGCACCCATCCTAGAGTGGGAAACCCCTAGGGGACCTTGGTCTAGGATCCACATAGACTTCGCCAGGCCCACAAAAGGGCACACTTTCTTAATAACCATAGACACTTACTCCAACTGGCTGGAGGTAAGCAACATGAGAACAACTACCATGGAGGCCATGACCAAAGAACTCAGCAAAATTTTTGCAACACACACGGCCTCCCAGACGTCCTTGTTTCCGACAACAGGCCCCAATTCACCTCGCTAGAATTCGAAAAATTCTTAGCGGAGAGGGGCATACGACATGCGCTGACAGCCCCGGCGCATCCGGCGGCGAATGGTAGGGCGGAACGGATGGTTCAATTCACAAAGAAAACCATCCAGAAAATAGACCACGGGGAGATCCAGGACAAAATAAATAAATTACTTTTTATCCAACACATAACCCCAAATACCACAACGAATAAAAGCCCAGCCGAACTGCTAATGGGGAGGAAAATAAGGTCCCCACTTGATAGATTACACCCCACGTACAACCCAGAGAAACCCCCAGACTCAACCAGCAAACACCGAACTTTCGCACCAGGCGACGCCGTCTATGCGAAAAACCTAACGGGAGACCCATTATGGGTACTGGCCATCATAACACAGCTAACAGGCCCACACTCATACCAGCTACAAACAACCGACGGACGAGCGTGGAAGCACCACATCGACCAGTTAAGATCGAGGACGACCACCCAAGAGACCACCAACGCGCAACCAAGCAAAAACAACCCCCACAACACAAACCAAGAGGGGAGGGAATACCCAGGGAACCAAAACCGGGAAAGAATAAACCAGCCATACTCACCTGAAAGTAGCCAGCACGAAACCTCGCCAGGAAGAGACAGCCAGGCCAGCTCAACCAACCCGGGAAGACCGAGCGGGAGCGGCAAAACCCACGGCTCAACCAACCCGGGAAACCCAGGAGGGAGTTGTGGAGAGCGGCCCGGCCAGACAGACCAGGCGGTTCCCACGACGGAGTCCAGAGAAACAGAGACCCCGACCGAACCAGCCGGGATCCAACCTACAACTGACCTGCGCAGGTCCAGTAGGCAGAGACGGAGCCCCGCCTACCTACGGGACTACGCAACCTAAGGACTGAACCAAGAGGGGAGGGGTGTTCTGTCCCCTCATTTGCATTCTTGAGATCCCCGCGCTTTGATTGGCCAAAGCGCGGGGCACTCTGATTGGCTAGGCGAGCCGCGCTGATTGGCTCGCTGAGAATCTCGCAGGATTGGTCCATTCGGATCGCGGGAGATTCAAAGTGGTGCCATTGTCCGCGGCCGCCGCGGCTTGGAAATAAAAAGCCGCGAAGTTTGCCTTTAGGGCCAATAAAGAGCTAATGCACAAGTCACCGACTCCTGGCATCATTTCCGACGGACACTACATAGAGTTTAAAAATGTTTCCTTAGGAAATTCAAGGCACCTGGAATGATCTTATTGCAGATGCGTGATTATCTCCCTTAGATATTGGATTACTATCCTATTGCAATTTATGGCACCATAATATAATTTTATCATGGTTTTATCGTAATTTAATATTTTATCTCATATATTATATTGTGCACATACTAAAATACATAGTATAAATATCAGCAAATTTAAATTTAAATAAATATCAGTGTGTTAAATAAACGTCATCAATATCTATATCTATATTGGGGGGGGAGAGACAGAGAGAAAGAGATTGCTGGTGTTTTATTTAAAACATTATTATGTGACCTCTGTTGATGCCATATACTAAATAAAATAAATAAAATAATGCCTACAAATCTCTTTTACTGAGCAACCTTTATGGACAGACAACAATAGCTACTAATAATATTATTACTGTAGGAGCTGAATCTTAATGTTACCCTTATAACAAATCATGGATTATGACAAATCATGGATAAAGATTACTGTGTATGTAATACAGTAGCAATTAGGATCAGATCCAGAAATAGTAGATACAAGAGTCCATATCTCTAATGTTCAATATATTATCCATAATTTTTATTGTAATGATATTCCATGTCTTTCAAATAGAATCAGTTGTATGACTAATTCATTTTGATTTGATCTGCGTGCTCTCCTTGCTTGGAATTATTTTTATTTAAACCAAGAATCAATTCCATTTAGACCAATATAGAGTTTCTTCTAAATTTATATTTACTCCTGAAAACAAATGATTGGGTGATCCGTTTTGCCTGTTTGACTCTCTCCACTTTCTCTTAGTCTGTTATGCCTTTTCATAATCTCTTTGCCATTCATCACACTCATTATTTATGAATAAAGAAATCACTCCATACTTTTCTTGCTATCTATGGAGATAATACCATGGATCCTTTGCCATGGGTAAAAACATTCAGAAAAATAGTGTAATTTCAATACTTCCCATGCCAAGCTATAAACACCTTTATAATTTAAAAAAATGTGAAATGCAGCTGGGAAACAAAGATTCCAGACCATGCTCAAAGATAGACTTATATACAATTCAATATGATAATCTAAGCAAGAATTTCCCAAGGCATAGTCTTAAAACAAATTAAAAAATGAAATATGTATCAAGTAGCAAATATAGCTATATAAAAACTTCTTATACGATTATTTTGAGAGTTCAGTCACTCCCAGAATAGATTCATTTCCCCCTTCTGAAAAGTTCACTAATAGAAAGAGTGGGCAATCATGTTTTATGAAAGGCTGCATTATTTTTCAGTTAATTTTTAAGGGAATTCGTATCCATGCTGTGTGAGGGTTTTCAAAAGTTGTGAATAGATTAAAACAATGTTTCTCAAGCTTGTAAATTTAAGATGCATGGATTTCAATTCTTCACTCTATACTTTTGCTGAAAAAAATGCTGTCATAATTGAAACCTTGAAATAAGTTGAAAAACACATGAAATCATGGATTTTCAAAACACTCCTTTTAGTCTTGAAAAATGAGTTTCTCTAATGTGTTGTTATATCTTCATGTAATCAAACTGGTATTATTGTATCACGTATTGTGCATTCTATCCACTGTATCTGCATTTTAATTAACCTGTAAAATCAGCCCTGAGATACCTTGAGGAAAACACTTTTTAAAAAAATAATAAGCTGAAACATGATTTCTACTTTCCAGTACTGAACATGAAGCTTCACTGGAGCAAACAAATTTGTGTACCTTCTAAGTTAATGACATGTTTTCCAAGGAAGCTTCTGGCAGATATTCTATGATTTTCATTGACAAATGTTATGCTCTACTGCATTTTCTATATTATATAGGAGGTAACATTCTAATATTTGTATTTTTCATTTTTTTTGTTTTTTCTGAACTCTTAACATACATTGCTTTTTCTTTCTCCTTGGTATCTGTCATGCCCGTGGTGGAGATTGACTCTGAGGGAGAGGAGGAACAGCCAACATGGAGTGGAAGTGTGGCTCCAGAGGTTGTGGAGGAGGCTGGGGAAGGGCAGATGTCGGCTGGGCAGTCAGAGGAGGACTCAGGTCCATCCCCTCTCCATCCTAGGACATGCAGGGAGGAGAGGATAAGGGAGAGACATAGTCTATTCGGGAGGAGAGGGCTTTGATCCTCTTCATGGGCTGCAGCTGTGACAACTGGCTAAGAAGACGGACATGCATATGGGCGAGTACTAGAAACAAAGCATGGAAATATCTCTAGTTTATTGTTCTCTGAATTTGCCGTCTTTCCCAATGTGTGTTCTGATATCTGTGGACATCTTCAAGCACTTATCTTGTCTGGTTTGTGTTGTTTTTTACTCTTTATAATTTATAGTTTTTAGTTAAAGTGGCATTTCCTCCTTCTTGTAACTGCTCATGTGGGAGTTTTTTGTCTCCAATCAAAGATATTTGGAGCTTGGAAACAAAGTGAAGGAATAAAAGGGGCTTTACCTGTTTTTTGTGACTGTGTTTATTTTGTATCCCACCCAGGGTCATTACAGTATCTTTAGCTAAGAAAATGTATATGTGTTTAATTTTTATTGCTTTTATCATTTGTTCATTCAACTGTAACTTTTGCTGGTTCTTCCATAAATGTGTGTTTTAATTCCTCCCCCCCATCCTACACCTTTTTTTTTCTTTCTATATGATCTGTCTTTGAGTTACAGTAAAACACTCTTTCACAATTAAGATGATACATTAAGATCACACATTAACTACATGTATTAGGTTCCCTAGGGCCTCGGCCAGGTGTCAGCAACCCACAGCTCCAGAGCTACATGCAGCTTTTTCATCCCTCTGCTATGGCTCCTTGTCACCCTGTCATGACAGAGGAATGAAAGAGCTATTGCCCTGTCATGGCAGTGCCAATGGCCAGAACCTTAGTCTGGGAGCAAAGCACCCCTGTACTTGCCTTTGTGCAGCAACAGGATTCCGCCTTCACCATGATACATTTGCTGTTGCCACCAGCAAAGAGGGCTGTAGTTCTTGTAGGGTTGGGGTCATCCCCCAAGCCTGGCCTTCCTTCTCCCTTATCGGAAGGGCCAAGAGAAAGGAGACAGTTTGGGGAAGTCCTTCCTCCCTGACCAAGTGCTGAGCACAGAAGCTCAGCATGGGGGGCAGCTGGCCCAGCAGAAGTGCCCCCATTGGCAAGTCAGTCTATGGAGAGGCCTGGCCCAGCTGTCACAGTGGGACACAGCTCGGCACCTCCAGACATGGGCTGGTGCCTTTGAACGTGCCATGCCTTTGTGGAAGCCAGGCCGCAATGACTGGGCCATTGGGGGGGGGGGGCAGTGAAGATATTAGGCTTGCTTTCCCTCTCCTCAGCAAACTGGCCCTGGAGGAGCACTGAAAATTGTGGGCTGGAGGGTCAGAAGGTGTGCTTTGAGGTCATCCCAACACACGTTTCCAGCATGTGCACCTCTGTCCCAAAGTGGAATTGAGTGGGGGAAAGCGAGAAGGGAGCAGAGGGAAAGGTAGTGCTTCTAGGAGGAGAAGCCTGGCTGGCTTTCTTTTTGGCATGGGCAGGGGAAAGACCCAATAAAAATCCAATTTCTCCCAATAAATGGGGAAAATAAAGACTCAGCAGTCCAGGGTCAAAAACGGGGTGGAATCTGTTCATTGGAGGATCAGAAAGGAAATCAGTCGAAATCTGGGTGGGAAGCTATTCAGAGAGGGACCTGTCTGGATCTCTTCCTCCCTCTCCCTTAGATTCTCCCACTCCCAGCTTTCTCCCCTAGCCTCGTTTTAAGAGGATATGGAAGCAAGGTGGGACAATAGTAGCTAAAAGGCTATGAGGGGGGAGTGGATAGAAAACCCCTTCTGTGGTATCAATCAGCTCTTTGCCATCCCGCCCACTTCAGAGCATTTTCCATGGGCCTTGGTTGGAGGCAATGGGCATAAAATGCAGCAGTTCCAGACCGCACCAAGTTCTCAGACTACTAGCCCTCAGAATCTGCCTCCCCGTCTCTTCCCCCAAGTCCAGAGGGGACTCCACCCTGGGTTTCCTGGTTCACGTTTCTGAATCCTGTTTTTTTCTGGGCAGGGGGAGGAGAGGCACTCCTCAAAATGTGTGCTTAAATCTTGCACTGGTGCAAAGTCCTGATTATTAAAGACGGGGATGGGGTAAAGGTGCCATTCCTTTCCCAAGGACCCAGGGAAAGTGGAATAAAAATAGGTGTGTGTGTGTGTGTGGTGTGTGTGTGTGTGTGTGTGTGTGTGTGTGTGTGTAAATAACAGCCTGGGGTAGCTCCAGCTACTGTTATTTTTGCTGACAATGGCTACTGTTATTTTTGCTGAGAGCTTCTAATCTACACAGCATTCTTTAATAAATACTAACAATAACGTACCATAATGCACAAGATTAAAGGAGAGAAGGTGAAATCAGGAGGGGGAAGGAAGAAAGGAAGGTAGTGAAATCAGAGGAGGGGGAAGGAAGGAAGGAAAGAAGAAAGGAAAAAGAAGAAATAAGGTTGTGATGGCCCCCCAGAGGGTACTGCACTACACTCCCATTATTCCTGAGTTGTTGCTGTTAAAGAAATCCATTGCCATTAGGGAGAAGCCAAGTTGTGAAATAGTGATTGAAATTCCTCACATTGAAACTAAGTGATGATAGGTCATAACAGAGGTGTGCATTCTCCCTGATGCAGTTTCTTGTTATGTGCCCTATGATTTAAATTTCAGATAAATATATTTCTCTGCTGTCCTCTTGTTAATTCAGTGAGGTATCCCAGGGCACTGCCAGGGTTGAAGGGGATCCTGCAGCCTATCTTATCTCTGTATCCATCAAGCATTCCATGTTCTGGTTTCTCTTCCTCATCCCCATTTGTTCTTCTAGCACATTTTTCTTTCCTTTGATATAGCAGGAAAAGTCATTGAACGTACCTAGGAGCCAAACTTTAGTTGTACTTGAAATCTTAATTTCTCCAGAGGGGCTCAAATAGTGGAAAGGAGGAAGTGGGGGGGGGGAGCAACTGGTAGGTGTGACTGGGAGGGAGTGAATCTGTGGGAAATGGGTCCAAATGGCTCTTTGAATGTTTAAGGTTGCTGACCCCTGGCCTAGGCACATACTAATCCATCAAGACAGAATTATTATATCAACTTTGAGTAAGTGCCTCCTTGTCTTAGTTGGAAAAAGAACCATCCAAAATCCATTCCTTTAAAAGAAAAGAAGAAAAGGCTTCAGTTTTAAATCTTGGCGCTGATGTTACTTCTTTGTGTGTTCTGCATTAGTGTATCTTTGGTGTATGTTTGATTTCTTTCTTGCTGGGACCTTCTTTCTTACCTAGAAGTAACACATTTCATAACGAACTGAAAGTTTACTAAACATATGGATTCTCATGGAGAAGTGAAAATTGTAGCAACATCACAGTAAATATTCTTATGCACAAACAATTTCATATTATCTATATTTATACCTTTGCAGGCAGCAAGTTTTCTATTACATCGCAGTTCAACTCTTTGTCTAGTATACATGATAGAAACAATAGCTTTTTTTGTGGGACAGAAAACCATCTTGAGAAGAGATTACTCTTATACAAATTGGTGTCTATTTTTTAACTTCCATAATATGGACTAATATATTTAAGTTTTCAAACAGAAATTGGATCAAGTTATTTTGTTGATTCATTTCTTAGCGCTCATTTTGGTATAGCTCTTCACTTTGAATTATGTGTAATTAATGCGATTTAGATTGCATTCTTATTGTCAGTGTTCCAACCAAACTCTCCATCCCAAATTCAGCACTCAGAGACAAAGTACATCCAAGTAAGAATTTATTAGAGAAGTCATATTGGCACATCTGTGGAAAACCCTAAATTGAATTCCCGCGTTTTTCCCTGCTCATACTAAAACTCCCACCCAGCCCCTTACTGATGATCCTCAAGTCACACTCTCCAATCCACCTCAATTCTGAACTCCCTCCAAACTCCAGTGTCTTAACATTGAGCTCTGGCAAAAGAATGTTATTGCAGCTATCCTCCCTTTTCACTACTCTCTCATTCCAACAGCTACCCATCCCTCCTTATGGCCGCCCCAAATTTTAATCAAGATGGATTCAGGGCTGACACTTACACAATTTATCCAAGAACGAGACTAATTTCATTCAGTGTGATTTCAATATAGATTGCTTTCTAAATTACATAAATTGTACTCAATATACTATGGGTTCATGATTAAAAAGAATCACAAGCTTTGATGGACAAGTTGACATAGAAGAACATAAAAAAATGAAATATATTCAATATATTTTTATCTGTGTGTATTTTTTCAGTACAATAACCAACATTATGATACTTGCAAAATAGGATTTTAAATTTTCATATACATATACAAAAACAGTTTTCTTTCAATGAGCATTTTTTTTCTTTTGGGAACTGCTAATTTTGTGAATTTCTACAATCTACCACCAACCTGATGACTCTTTTTTTAAGATATATTTTTTATTGTTTACATATAAATATATTGAATACAGTGTAATTGTCCTGGCATTCCAATTATCATAAAACAAAAGGGGAAACAGAATAACATATATACTATTTTAAATAGTGCTAGTATTGTACAATAGTTTCTGACCATCATATTCTAATATGTCAACTTATCTATCATTCTAATATTTACGTTCCTATATCAATATTAAAAATAATATCTCTTTCCATGTCCACCTAACCTGATTCTTTCACATTCCAGCTTCTACCTCGTGTTTCTAACCATTGATAGAACCTATTCCATGTTGAATAGTATTCTGTATCTCCTTTATCTTTTATTTTTAGTGTTAGTCTGTCCATTTCCGCACATTCTAGTATCTTCCTTATCATCTCATCCTCTGACGTGGTGTTTTCATTATTCCACTGCTGAGCATATACAATTCTTGCTGTAGTCAAAACATGTAATATTAGATATATTTCCCCTTCATCAAAGCCATCTGATATAATACCTAATAAAAACAGTTTTGGCTTAAAATATATATGTTGTTTGACCATTTTTTTCTAACCATGTGTATATTTGTGTCCAAAATTTCCTTGCCTTTATACAGGTCCACCACATGCGGTAATATGTGCCAGATATTTGTTTGCATTTCCAACAGTTTGGGGACATGTTGTTAAACATTTTGGCTAATCTTGCCAGGGGCAGATGCCACCTACAGAACATTTTATAGAGATTTTCCTTATATGATGTGGCCATTGTCAGTTTCCAGTTTCTATCCCAAAGCTTTTGTCCTTTATCCAATGACTCTTTAAATGGTTATGATGAACTATAATTATATGGGCAGTTTCCAAAGCTGGCAGTGTTCATTAATAGAAGTTATAAATTTCCCTTAAGGACACAGTAGAGAAGCTTTTAATAAAGAATTTCTAATTAGTCTTGAAGGCATATACTCTGCAAAACTAACTGAATTTTTGTTTTGTTCTTTTTTTTCATTGATAGTTAATTATCCTAGTTCTAGTTCTAATTTGTTTTATAACTGACACAAATGGATTTAGCATCTTGTTGGGAGTGAGTTTTGAAGTAAGATAAATTAAATGGCAAGTCTAATGAAATAATTGCATTAAATAGTCATTCCATGTCTTCCAGAAATGTAAATTTCTTTAAAAGCTTTGCACAGTCATGCTTCTATACTGGCATATAAAAGATTTTCAGTCAATGTATTATGGTTGGTGGTAGCCTTTTAATTATTATGTCATATTCAGAGTAATTTATATAACAAAAATTTCAGGTTTTATTTCCTTTTCAAGCTATTGTCTGTGTTATTTCTAAAATAGATTTGGAAGATAATTGTGGGAATTATTATTGTTAATTATCATTAATATTATTATTTCTAAACATCTTCATTCAGATCATAGAAATGTTTGTCTTTTCCTGCCTAGTGGTTGAACCCAGAACGGATACAAAGCTAGCATTTTGCTTACTCTGACAAATTAAATCTAATTTGTCAGGCATCCATTAACAAGATTTAGCAGTAAATCTCCTGACACTTTTTAGCATAACTTTACAGAGTGGCATAGCAAATTATATATTTACCCTTTTTAAGAAATAAAAAAAAAATGAAGCATTATAAAAAAAACAGTCTCCGGTCCATTTTTGGGAAGTAATTTGGACTAATATAAGAGAGGAGAAAAGAAATAGGGATAAGAAAAAGGTAAAAGAAATAAGAAGGAAAAGAGATACTCTAACTAGGTTGTATTTAAATTAGTTGGATAGTGTTCAGCTTCAATGTTTAGATATAGTGTAGAGAACAGACTTCCTGGCATTTCTCTGGCAACTAGCTTACATCTTCAGAGGGAAAGTGATCTATTGTGCAGACCATCAAAAACTGATCAACAACTATAGGACTGACTGGGGTCTGGCCTATATAGCCAGGTGTCCTGACTTCTGATTGGTCTTAGCTGAGCTGGTTTCTGGTTGGTATAGATTGCTGAGGATTGTCTCTGATGTGTAAAACCAAGTGTTATTCCCTACTACAGGTTTAGCTAAATGTTAGGAACAATGACTGCAGCTAATTTCATAATGAATAAAAACATCAGGAAAATATATCCAAGAGAACAACTACCTACAAATTTTCCAAAGCAGTATTTTAAAAGCTCTTTGATGCACATCCAGTAATATCCTGCTATAATCAAGGAGATGTAAAAAAAAAAAAAAAGCAAAAGCACATATCCTTGTCATCAGTGCAATCATATTTAGACCCAATTTATGAACCAATATAATAATAAATAACAATGATTATTCCCAAAAAATAAAGAGCTTTTGATAGAAACAAGATATGTGTATACCCAATACACATATGCATTTAATTAATGTCATGCAATTAATAATTAGCCATTAAATGCAATTAAATTTTCTCAGGAGGTAAATCTAGGCAGTGGTAAATTCTTCTCTGTGGGAAGGGGTGGCTCCATCTGCTTTGAAAGAGGTAAATATGTGCTCCCTGGAGATCATCATTGAACCCTACAAATCTGGATACTCTGAATGAGTTATTAGACCCTTTTCAGGCATGGTTATAGAACTGAGCATTGATTGTGCTTATTATCTCTGCTGGCTTAATCTAGCCGTCCTTGACCTATTGGCAGCTTTCAATACCATCAATCATAGTATACTTTTGTAGCAACTCAGGTGATTGGGAATGGGAGGTGATGATTCTCCACTTTTTTATAGGGACAATTCCCTAATTTGGGGATCCTTCTGAAAGAGCAAGTGAGCTAATGATCTCCTTGGCTATTTGTGGAACTGTCTTTCTCCTATTGTTTCTACTTGCCTCATCAAAAAGTATCTTGTTAGACCCTGGATAATTATTTATATGAATGATATAAATAAATAAGTAAGCAAGTATTGTGACATTTGTTTTTATACATGTGTATAGTATAAATTCTTTTATTTTGAGAGTGGATAAGAATTTATTTTCACCAGTTTGAGACAATGATGGACATACCAACAGATCAGTTAGAGTTTACCTCAGGATATTTCTTTAATGTCATTTTATTATTTCGTGCTACCATCTGTATATTTTGCTTCTTGCATAATTTTCTTTTTAGCCAAACTTCTTCCATAACAGACTAAAACAGGCACTAACTGGTTAAGGTTTTTCTAGTTTTTATTTGTGGCTCTTTTGGGGGGAGGGGTGCAGGCTGGATTGATACTATGTACCATATCAAGTATCCACGAAATATTTATGACATTTATGTAACTGAAAAACTTTTCCAGTTCTAGAATTACAGTTTTTGGACCATTATCAGGGGACAGAAATATAATGAACAGTAGAATCCTGCCTGGTTATAGAGATAAGAGGAGTGGAATAATTTGTCTGAGGAATACTAACTGCAGGTCAAAAGGAATCCTGTTTTGGACTGACATGGCATGTGAAATAGATATCGTATTAGGCTGTTCCACTCACAGAATGATGCAGTGGTAGCTAGTACACTGAGCTAGCCCAAATGGGCTAATAGTGAGAACAGAAGCAGCTATTAATCTGATTATTTGCAACAGGTGATTTCAACAGTCTGCCATAAATTATTTCTCCACAAGGCTCTTATCTTGAAGAACAATATTTCAAAAACCATGAAACTCACATCAACATAATTGGTCCCTTATTCTCTTGTGATAGGGGAAGCAGTATTAGTATTATATTTCCCTCCCCCCATTTTTAGAATGTCAATACTATACTTCCTTCAATTCTGAAGATTCTGAAATATTCTGTGGTAAATTATACATTGTAATTGTCTGTTATCTTACAAAGAATGATATAAGTTAGTTATTGGATTGTATTTTACATACTGAACAGCATAACTGATTACATCTGCACAGTGGACAGAAAAACCTCCTCCACATCATACATTTCTATAAGCCAAATCTTACCGTTTAGGGACAATCTGGTTCTTATCCAGTAAAGCATATTGGTAAAAAGTACCAATATTGGTATTCTTGGACTATAATAAGAAGTTTCCAGAAATGTTTAAGTATTCAGACATACTGGAACAGTGAGCACTGCCTGCTGTAATTGCAAATCCCTTTGAAATAGATTAATGTCCCTTGTGAGCAAACAAATCAGCACTTTTCTGTTCAAGGGAGAACAAGCCTCAGTAGCAAAAGAGTTAGCATTGATTGACCATTCTCAGAATGTCTTTATCTAAAAGAAAAATGTGATAGTGCAGAGTTTTGCTGAAAGGGATATGTAGAGTTCCTGCGTTTTTCTTTCATATTCTATGCACAGAATAGCATATTGTACTTTCACTAGAAATATAATTACTTCTTAGACAGAAAAAATGCTGATTTAATTTTGAAACAATGATTTAAAATGTGAAAGAAAAATTCATTCCCCATGGAATCATAGATTACTGAAGGATTGAGGAAGAAGGGGAAAAAGGAATATTGGTTATATTTGCTTTATGTATAAATTTTGATTTTCAAGCATCTTAGGATATGAAAGAGAAAATGTAAAGCTTTTTTCATATAGTAAGTGCTGAAAAGTGATTGCTTTGTGGTCAAGCAAACCTATATTTTAAATTTTTCACATTTTTTGTTGCAACTAGAAGGGATAATTCTCATTTTCAAGCATAGTATTGCAAAAGAGTATGAAAGGTTTTTTCCCCCTGTTCATTTTCTTTTTTTTTCCTATCCACAGATTTCATTTATACATTTGCAAGTTTCCTCCTTCTAAATTAATTTGCTTTAATGCTTATTTTGAAATAAAATTGACAGTTATCAATACCTTCTTGAATCATCTCTTGTTTTATTCTGTGTTCTTTTTCCTAAAGATAAGATGTAAAAATGAGGGGAAGGGAGATTTATGTAAAGCTATTCATTAGCAGAAGAATGTCTACTTTTTGCTTCATGCATAAAATGGTTACCAGCAAAATCCTGTCAGAAAGAGCAGACTCCTATCATTCAGCTAAATATTAAACTAGATATATTCAGAACTTTAAATAATTCATTGTCTCTTGTTGGAGAATTTCTACTCATCAGTGCCATCACCAAAATCTGGTGTAATAATTTGGAATTAAAATTGTTCTTAGCTATTGTTAATAAATATTTGATTGATTTTAAATATTTGATTCAGAATGTGAAAATTAAATATAAGTTTCCTTCTTCCACTTTCACATGTGTTCTTTTTTTCTTCTTTTGTTTTTGGACATTTTTAAAACTACCCAAGCATGTGATTAGGATTATTTGTTCAAATTTTGTAAGGAAGGTATTTTCTATAGTACTGCTGTAACAATACCCTTACAAAACAGAAATATGTCTTGCAAATGAGATTTTGCTGTACCTATGCCCCACTAGCTGACTGGCCATCAGCTGCTTCTGATCTTGTTCTTTATGCTCTTTGATCTATAGCTGCTGGTGAAAGATTATAGAGATTTGAGCTGTATTGTCAGTAGTAGCTGTGGGGACACTCAGTATTCTTATGAATTGTGAATATACTGAATTCTAAGTTACCATATTGCTTTTAAGGGGCTCCAGGTTATATTATTCTTAAATCTCCCATACATTTATATTAACTCAGTTCTCATTTCTCTAGATCAGAGGGGTCAACCCAATTGCATTACAGCCTGCATCATGATATATTGGGATGTTTTTTTGTCTTTGCAGAGGTGGAGTTGGAGTGGCATGTGCAGACCATATCCAGCCCACAGGCCATCAGTTTGACAGGCCTGCTCTAAATGAAATAAAAATTCTAATGGAGTAAGAAGATTAATGTTTTTAATGGTGTCCTTTATTATGCCACTGACAAATTAGAGTTTAGAGGGGAAAATGATTTTTTTTTTTTTAAAGAAAGCTTAATTATACAAAAGAATCTCAATTGGGTTCAAATTATCATATTTTGGTCTCATTATGTGAAGCCCAGCTTTCTTGAAAAGTTTATAATAGTAAGAATGGTGTAAGGAAAAAAGATAAAGAAGATCAGAAGCAAGGTAGATGAATTCAATTTCAGCGGCAATGGATGTACTGCAGTGGCAGTGGTGGGATTCAGCCAGTTTGCATCTATTCTGGAAAACTGTTTGTGTTAAGTTCTGCGCATGGGCGAAAGAATTGGAGACGAGACGATGAACAGTGAACTTCAACTCTTTATTTAACATTGTGGAACAGAGCAAAAACTACGGCAGCAATAGCCCTTTTTATAGGCAAGCTGCTGATCAAATAAACAATAAGAAATGGGAAGCATTACTTCCCTTAACCAATGAGAGAAGCCCGCTAATAGCCAATCGGATTCTCCTGAACGGACCAATCAGATGTCGCTATTATCGGCCAATCAGAAGTGCAGGGCCAGAGCCCTGCACTTTTCTAAAGGTTTTAATAATCTTTATTAAAGCACTTTTATTAATTCACAACACCCCTTCCCCCCGGGTTCTGTTTAAGGGGTGCAGTGACATAATCTTTGAGGTAGGCAGGTTGTTTAGATTGTCTGTTAGATTTTCACTGTTCCCCCGGTACTTGTTTATAATCTTGTTTGGGCGGGATGTTTTCTGGCGAATAGGGTGCCTCCGGTCCTTCATTTAAAAACTCAGTGCCGCTAATGTCTTCATTGTCCTCTTGCCTTTGTGGGCTTGCTTCTGACGAGGTGTCTCTTTGAGGCAAGTCCACCACTCTCTCTGATTCTTCCGAATGCTCACTTCTTCCACTCGTGCTTTCTGCCATTTCGAACTCGATCTCCTCCCCCCTCAGTTTGGAAGTTACCAGAGTTGCAGAAATGAGGTTGCAGCCTTGAACGCAGCTGATCAATATGGCGTTTCCATATTCTTCCATCGCGACTTTTTACTTGGTATGACCTGGGTCCTGTGACTTGGATTACAGTTGCCTCGACCCACAAAGGATCGCCAGAAAAGTTTCTAGCGAAGACTAAGTCGCCTATCTGGAATTCGCGGCATTTCCCACTGGATCCATGTTTTTTTTGTTTTGTTTTTTGGTAATAGTTTTTTTGATTTTAACAACAGACAAAAAACATATAAGACATAAAAAAATCCGTGTGGTTTTTCTGGTTCGTACGATGGGTGTAGTCGGTCAAGGTGGGAGCAGAGTTTTCGTCCCATTAATAATTCGGCCGGAGTCTTGTTGATGATGCTGTGCAGAGTGATGTGTTGAAGAAGGAGTATCCGGTTAATCTTATCTTTGATATCGACATAGTCCATTTTATGTAGGGTTTTTTTGATGAATTGTACCATGCGCTCGGCTCTTCCATTGGCCGCAGGGTGCGCCGGCGAAGTTAACGCATGGCGAATACCACGGTCCGCCAAATACTGTTCAAAAGAAAGCGTGGTAAACTGGGGCCCATTGTCGGATACCAGAACGTCTGGCAGTCCATGGGTTGCGAATAATTTGTCCAATTCCCTGATGACAGATTCGGCTGTGGTACTTTTCATTTCATGGATTTCAAGCCAGTTTGAGTAGGCATCCACCGTTACTAGGAATGTGTGTCCTTTAGTAGGTCCCGCAAAGTCAATATGAATATGGGACGATGGTCCCCTGGGTGTTTCCCATTCTGTTGGGATTGCTTTCGGTAGGGCATTGCTAACTTCCTGGCATTTGCAACAAGTCTTTACCCAGGCCTAGATTTGCTTGTTGATACCCGGCCACCACGTGTAGCTTCGTATGAGCGCCTTCATGCGCACGATGCCAGGGTGGCCTTCATGCAAGGTTTTCAATACCACTCGTTGCAGCTGCTCTGGGATGACGACTCTATCCCCCCAAATTATGCAGCCTTTCTGGGAAAACAGTTCCATCTGTCAATTCTTGAAAGGACTGAAGTTGTCAGGGATTTGATCCAATGGCCATCCTCACTCGACCCAGCTAAGAACTCGCGCCAAAATGGGATCGCGTTTGGTTTCAATTGCAATATCTCGAGCTGTCAGTGGTGGTGATTAAAGTGTCTCAATCTGGAGCATTGCGACAGTTGGAGCTGGGTCGTCAATGGTTTCCGGAAGTGGTGCATGGCTTAGTGCGTCAGCGTGGGGGATGGCTTTCCCCGGGTGGTGTTGCAGCTTATAATTATATGCAGCCAAGAATTCCGACCAGTGAGTCATTCTGGGAGATAATATATAAGGGGTTGGCTTGTCCCCCGCTATAATCCCCAGCAAAGGTTTGTGGTCGGTAACTATAGTAAAAACTCGCCCATAAATATATTCATGAAATCGTTTAACCGCAGAAATGACAGCAAGAGCCTCTTTATTGATTTGACTATAGTTACGTTCAGCTTTTGATAGCGTTTTTGAAAAGTAGGCAACAGGGGCTTCACTACCATTTGGTAACACATGGCTCAAAATGGCACCAACTCTGAATGGTGATGCATCACATGTAATCTTTAAGGGCAAAGTCTCATTATACTGCATCAAAACAGCGTCTGAAGTCAATAAGTTTTTTACTTGTCAGAACGCGTGTTCCTCTCGGTGTCCCCAGACCCAGGTTGCCTTTTTGTCCAACAGACTATGTAAGGGCTCGGCTACGGTTGCTTTATGGGGCAGGAACACATTGTAAAAATTGATAAGGCCCAGGAAAGCTTGGAGATCAGTCTTATTTCTGGGCCTTGGAGCGTTTTTGATTGCCCTTAGCTTGCTATCGGTGGGGTGAATGCCTTGTTTATCGATTAAGTACCCCAAAAATTCTACTTTATACGTACACATTTGACACTTTTTTTTTTTTTTTACTTTAAGACCAGAGTCTTTAAATTTCTGGAGAACTAACCTCAGGCACTCCCTTAGTATTTCTCTAGTCGGAGCAGCAATTAAAACATCATCAAAATAAGGTACAACCCCTTTTATACCCTGTAGTAGTCTCTCCATCAAGCTCTGAAAAATTCCTGGGGCCACGCTAACTCCAAATTGGAGTCGGTTGCACTTAAATGCACCTCGGTGCGTAACAATCATTTGTGCCTCTGCCGTTTTTTTGTCTACAGGCAGTTGTTGGTATGCCTGTGCTAAATCCAATTTAGCGAAGACTTTTCCGCCCCCCGGGGAATGGAGAAGGTGTTGTACCACCGGTACCGGGTAAGCGTTCTGCTGAAGGGCGTGATTCAGGGTGGCTCGGTAGTCCCCACAAATTCTTAACGATCCATCTGGCTTGATGGGTGTTACGATTGGGGTTTCCCAGGGAACGTGGTCAGTTGGTTCTAACACACCCTGGGCTATCAATTTATCAAGCTGCTCGTCAATCTTTGATTTAAGGGCAAATGGAACTCAACAAGGCTTAAGGTGGATGGGAGCTACTTTGGGGTTAAGGTTAAATGATATCGGGGTCCCCTTGTACTCGCCTAATTTCTCTGTAAAGACGTCCTGGAACTCCCGGATGATGGCCTTTTCCCAGTCGTCGCTGTTGGTTCGGTGAATGCCGGCTACTTCAATTCCAAGTGGGGCGAACCATTGGAGGCCTGACAAACTAGGCCGATCCCGGTCGACTGCGGTCAGTGGTAGGGATGCAATATGATTTTTAAATGAGACACGGACTTTGCTGGATCCGACGACTGGAATTCAATTTCCCCGATAGTCCTTAAGTATGATTCTTTGGAATCTGAGGTCTTGCTGCTGGATGGTGGGAATTAATTGTTTAAGGGTCTTCCAGGAAACCATCGAGAGGGATGATCCTGAATCGACTTCCATCATGCAGGGCTGGTTTTCAATGGCGACCTTCACCCGGATCTTCTTGGCGTCTAATGATGAGGCATGACTGAACATAATGGTTTGGTGTACCTCTTCTCGTTTTGTTGACTGGGCTAGTGGCTTGTTTCTGTAGGAGTGGTTGTTCCATTGGTGGGTTAAGTATTCTCGATTCACAGGACGACTCTTTGTGGGCTGGTGGTAGTTGGTCCCCCTCTGAGGTGGGTTGGATCCTTGCTTGCTTCTATAGACTCTTCCGATGTGACCTCTTTTCCCGCACACATGGCAGAGCGCGTTGAGGAATTTGCAGTCTGATCGTGGGTGGTTTGCCCCACAACCAGCGCATTGGTACTGCACTCTCTGGTTATGTTGATGGCGTTGGTCTCGTTCAGACCGGAGCCGGTTGACCTCTTCTTCATCGCTTTCTGATGACGATTCGAGGTCCTCGTGGTGGGCTGTCATTGCCTGTCCTTCCAGGTGAGGCAAGATTTCATCGGCGAGTTGACGGAGTGGGGCGTGGGTGCGGCGCATTCAGGCAGCTATCTTCCTGGTTGCTTCTGCAGTAGCCTCAGCGATGGCATCTGCAAGGCTAATGTTGCCTTTCGCCATCAGCTTACTTTGTGTCGCTAGTGCATCTAATCCCAGAACTATTCGATCTCTCAGGGCCTCTTCGAGGTCGGCGAACCTGCAGAGGCCTCTGATAAAATTCATGTCTTCGAACAAGTGTTGGAACGGTCGTTGTGTAGTGGGCCCGTAGAAGGGGCTTGAGGACGTCCCAGTCCATGGATTTCACCTCAGCTGGTTTGGCTAGTGCCTTGGCCATCTTAAACATGGTCAGCCCGCAGTGAGTTAGGAATACTGCTCGCTTCTTTCCAGTAGTGGCAACCTTCAAGTTGTTGGCCCCCAGAAACATCTGGAATCGGTTCATATATGAGTCCCAGTCTTCTTGTGCCGTGTCAAATGGAGCGGGTGGTATGACGCTGCTAGACATGGTTCAGCCGTTGGTGCGTCTTCAGCCACGTGCTCTGTTTAGCGCTCTGCAGTGCTCAGTCAGCTCTGATGTCTCCAAATCCTATCCTCGTCGCCAGTGTTAAGTTCTGCGCATGGGTGCAAGAATTGGAGATGAGACAATGAACAGTGAACTTCAACTCTATATTTAACATTGTGGAACAGAGCAAAAACTACGGCAGCAATAGCCCTTTTTATAGGCAAGCTGCTGATCAAATAACCAATAAGAAACGGGAAGCGTTAGTTCCCTTAACCAATGAGAGAGGCCCGCTAATAGCCAATCAGATTCTCCTGAATGGACCAATCAGATGTTGCTATTATCGGCCAATCAGAAATGCAGGGCCAGAACCCTGCACTTTTCTAAAGGTTTTAATAATCTTTATTAAAGCACTTTTATTAATTCACAACAGTTTGTTAACTTTCTGAGAAGTTTGGAGAAATAGTTGTTGGAAGAAATCCCCTTCCTATAGCCCAGGGGTGTCAAACTCAAGGCCAGCAAGCTGCATCTGGCCCTTGGGATGCTTAGATCTGGCCTGGAGGGCTGGTCTGGAAATAGCAAAGACCAGCCCACGGTGCCTCTGGTAGAAAAAATGGGGTGTGGGCAGGACATGCCCCCCTGGCAACTGCTTTTGACCTGCAGAGTCTTCTGGGAGGCCATCCAGGTCTCCCAAAATGGAAACATTCTGGTGTTGTTTCTAGCCTAATCCTTATCTTTATTGCCCTGGTTATAGAAACTACCTTATTACATTGTAACAGCTAATGGTTTTTGGCAGTAAGCTCAGGCTTTCTGTCTCCGGAGTTGCTCCTTTTTTCTTTGCTGGTATTAGGGGCTTGACTTTCTTCAAGGGGAAGGGTTGTTTTAAGTTTTCTTACACTTCTAGTGGTTCCTGGCACTGTTCTTTTAGGGTGCACTTCCAAGAGGCAAGCTTGGCCCTGATTTTTTTACTGCCTTTCTGGGGGTATGTGATTTTTCCTTAAATCTGGATGATTTCCTTAGGATACCTTATGAGATGAGTGAAACAAGCTGGTATATTTAAGTGATGCAAATGGATCTAAGGATTGCTTCTTCTGTGTATGAAAAGATGCTTTGCAGTTCATTGAGCACAGGAGTCTCTTGTCTATGAGGATTCTTCAGTCATCCAGGTCATGGTTGTCCCAAAAGTGCTTTTTTCAAGAAGCAACTGGACTTTCTTGGTTTCCAGTAAATCCAATTGCCTCTTGAAAAAGCATATTTGGGACAGGGTGTCTCTTGCATTGCTTTGGAGTGGCCAAGGCACATGATTGCTCACTGATAGTAAGATTTTTTAAAAATAGGAGGTAGGAGTTTGGATCCTCCCGTTCATTTATTATCTCTCATGATAATAAGGCTTAGTAGTGTGGTACCAGGCTTGAAGTTTATTTAGATATCTGTGGCATTTACTAATTTTATTGTGATTCTGACAAGCTTGTAAGCCTTGAACCTGGGTCCCTTATATGATTTGTTACTTTGTCTCTTTACCTCAGCATTTTGTGGCCTACTTTGATGACGTACTAGTGTCAGCGGCCAACCAACAAGAACTAGAGGGTCGTCTAAGGGAGGTACTAACCAAATTCAAAGAGGCCGGGCTAAAGGTGAAAAAAGAGAAATGCCAGCTGTACACAGAGCGGGTCGAGTTCCTGGGATACTTCCTAGACTGACACGGCATCCACCCAACCACGGAAAAAATCAGACCGGAGAGAAATTACAGTCAACTGGACAAAAAGGCCCTGGCTATCATCGCCGCACTGAAGAGGTTCCACGAGTACCTCTACGGCTGCATGTTTACCATCATCACCAACCACAAGCCACTGCTGGGAATCCTGGCAGGGAACAGGGCCACCCCGAACATTCTATCTCCTAGAATGACAAGGTGGTCCGAATTCTTTGCTGCCTACAGCTACCGGCTCACACACCGACCCGGTAAAACGATCACCCATGCAGACGCCCTGAGCCGCACGCCGTTACCTGACCTAGACACTGACCTAGCACCAACAACAGCCATCCTCAGCATAGAGACTCTTCCCGATCTACCCATAACCGCGTCAGACATTGCCCGCGAGACTAACAAAGACAAACGTCTGGCGCAGGTGTTACATTGGGTAGAAAAGGGGTGGCCGGAAAGGGACGACAACGAATCATTCAGGACATTCCAGAACCGGCAAACAGAACTCTCATTGCAAAAAGGTTGTGTACTTTGGGGGGATAGAGTTGTTATTCCGGAAAGATTACAAGGGAAGGTATTGGAGTTGTTACATGAGGGGCACCCGGTCATAGTTAGAACAAAAGCCCTGGCCAGGAGTTACGCCTGGTGGCCAGGGATGGATAAGCAATTCGAGACTTGGGTAGACGCTGCCAAGAAACCAGACCGAGCCTCCCCCCCCCCACAGCACCAATCCTGGAATGGGAAACCCCCAGGGGTCCATGGTCCACATAGATTTTGCCAGGCCCACGAAAGGACATATATTCCTTATCACAGTAGATGCTTACTCCAACTGGTTGGAGGTAAGCAACATGAAAACCACCACCACAGAAGCCGTGACCAAGGAACTCAGCAAGCTGTTCACAACCCACGGCCTCCCAGATGTCATCGTGTCAGACAACGGGCCCCAATTTACCTCGCTGGAATTCGAAAAATTCCTAGCGGAACGGGGCATACGACATGCACTGACAGCACCGGCACATCCGGCGGCGAACAGGAGGGTGGAACGGATGGTTCAATTCACAAAAAAAACCATTCCAAAAATTGAACATGGGGAAATCCAAGAAAAAATAAACAAAATGCTCTTTATACAACACATAACCCCGAACACAACTACCAACAAAAGCCAGGCAGAACTATTAATGGGGAGGAAATTAAGGTCCCCACTCAACAGACTGCACCCCACATACAACCCAGAAAAACCCCCAAACTCCTCAAGCAAAAACCGAACATTCTCCCCAGGTGATGCAGTCTGCACAAAGAACCTTACCGGAGATCCACTTTGGGTACCGGCAACTATAACCCAGCTGACAGGTCCCCACTCGTACCGCCTGCAAACAACCAACGGACGAGCATGGAAATGCCACATCTATCAAATAAGATCGAGGACAACCACAGGAAGCACAACTGACACGCAAACAGACACAGACAGACCCCACAACACAGACCAAGAGGGGAGGGAATACCCCGGAAACCAGAAAACCATAGAAAGAAACCAGCTATACTCACCAGAAAGCAGCCAGCTCGAAGCCTCACCAGGGAGAAGCAGCCAGGCCAGCTCAACCAGCCCAGAAAGACCAGGCGGGAACGGCAACAACTGCAGCTCAACCAGCCCAAGGAGACTGGGAGGGAGCTGCGACGAAAGGCCGGCGAGCCCTTCCAGGTGGTTCCATCAACGAGGCAGAGAGCAACACAGAACCCGACCGAACCGGCCAGGAGCCAAGCAACAACTAACCTGCGCAGGTCAAGTAGGCAAGTACGAAGCCCCGCCTACTTACGGGATTATGTTACGTAGGACCGTACCAAGAGGGGAGGGGTGTTCTGTACAGACATTAACATACTTGGAAGCGCCGCGCTGTGATTGGCCAAAGTGCACAGCGATCTCATTGGTCAAGTAAGCCACGCTGATTAGCCCGTAACGAATCTCCCACGATTGGTGGAAAGTAATCGTGGGAAATTCAAAGCGGTGCCATTGGCCACAGCCGCCGTGGCTAGAGAATAAAAGCCGCTGTTTTTCCCTTTAAACCCCGAGCCGATCTAGGGACCTAATAAAGAGCTGAAACTAAGTCACTGGCTCCGAGTCTCCTTTCCCATGACGGACATGACACAGAATATTTTAAGAAGATTGAAAATTATTTTAAAAGTTTATATAAAAAGGCAAATTCTAAAATTTTCTTTATTTAAAATATTTCATATTATGATGAGGCAGGTTATCTTTTCTGATTTTGAGCTTGATCATTGGATGTATATTTTGATTTTTACTTTGCTATAAAATTTGTATCTACCAAAACATGTCTAGAAGGCTATGATTATTACCCTTTGATATCCAGGTATCACTTTTAATTTAAAAATTGTGTTGGCAAGTGCCCAAAATGCAATCACATGACTATGAACAAGGAACTAGTTACTGGAAATTTGAAACTAAGTTGTAAGTAGCTCTGATGAGGTTGTAAGTAGCTCTGCTTCAATAGGTAGTTTAACAGCTGGTCATAAGCCAAGGAATACTTTTAAAAAAATTGGAAACTGGAAGGCATATTTTTTCAGAAGTACAGTTTAATTTTTCTTCTCATGATATATATTAGTATAAACTCTGAGATAAACTAAGTTAGTAAAGTAGGCAATTCTGGTAGATGAAGTCCATATGTCTTATAAGTTGCCAAGTTTGCAAAACACCACTCCATATATTATGCCGCATTGATTTTCTAAGTCACAGATAAATGTGTTAGCTATCTTCATTGTGTTGTATTGGCATTTTAATAATTTATTCTAACAAAATAGTAAAACTTTCAAATTTAATAAATGTCTCCATTTGTTTGAATACAGAACCACGAAATAATAAAATCTAATGAACATAGAAATATATGAAAAAAGATTATTGTTTGAGCAAGTCTGATAATATTATAATAATGTTTTCTCGATATTAGTAAACTTTTAAATTTAACAAATGCATATTATAATTGTTAAGCCTGGGTTCCCCAACCAGGGTTAGGGAGACAAGCTAAACAGAATGTGCAGCGTTAGTCAGATAGGCACACAGATAAATGAGTGAGCTAAGCTTGTATGTTTATTAACATACAGTAAAAATGACAGATACGCTTGTGCTATCAAAAATATAGTTTATTCCATTATGAGTTCATAGCATAGTCAAAATAACAGTCCAATAGTCATGTATCATTTAGTCAGTCCATTCAGGGATATTCAGTTAGCAAAGTCCATGTAGAATATCCTAATGTTAGTTCACTTACAAATCAGTCTTTTGTTTCTCTCCCGTTCGAGCAATGCAGTCTTGATTCCAAGCAGTAATCAGGGATCATCAAAGCCAGAGAGAGCAAGCTGCAGTCTTGCTTCTTTTTAAAGTGCTTTCACAACCACTCCCTTAATTACTATCCCACAGTTAAAGTTGCAGACACTTTAACATACAAACTATGATTACATATTTATTATTTTCCCTAAACCAGTTAGGGTAAACAATGTTATCCCTAACAATCTCCCCTTTTAGGTTAAATAATAAATATAACTATTTACATCTTTAAATCATATTTGTTACAACTTTCTTTAAACTTAGTTACTCCTTGAGCTTTTGTAAATTGGTCTGCAATGTTTTCTTCTGTCATGCAGTATTCCAATTTAATTAGCCCATTCTTTACAGATTCTCCAACATTTAAGTATCTTAAATCAGTATGCTTTGATCTAGTTTTTACAGCAATACTAGTAGCTAACTGTATAGCTGCTTGGTTATCCTCGTACACAATAATGGAATCTTTTACAGTTATACCCATGTCCAATAACAACTATTTGTACAAAATCAAATCAGTGCATAGTAATGACAGACATGAAAATTCCACTTCCATCGTGGACAAGCTGATATGCTGTTGTCTGATTGACCTCCATCCTATTAGTGTCTTACCAAATAATATAGCCATCCCAGATGTTGATTTTCTTGTGTTTATATCAGTTGCAAAACTTGCATCTGCATAGGCACTAAGACTCAAATCACCCTTTGGTTCTATATACAATGCATGGTTCATTGTTCCTTTAAGATATCTTAAAATTCTCTTTAATGATTGCCAATGACATTGATGTGGATCTGAATTAAAACGTGCCAGCTGATTAACACTATAAGCTATATCAGGTCTAGACCAATAGCTTATATATGATAAGCTGCCAATCAAAGATTGATATATGGACTTATCAAATTTGGGACTTTGATCATTAGTTTGGCAAACTTCCTGACTCATTGGAGTCTTTGCCGGTTTACAAAGTTCCATTTTAAACGTTTTAATTAATTGGCAAATCTTATCTTCTTGAGATATCTTAAAACCATTTTTTGTTTTGTTAATTGTCAATCCTAGATACTTTTTAATTTCACCTAAATGCTTTAATTTTATCTTTTTGGTTAATAATGATATAATCTCATTAGCTTCATTATTAGTCTTAGTTATCAAAGCAATATCATCTGTAAATAATAACAATAATGACACCGTTCCATTATTTTCTCTTTTAAACACACATGGATCTGCTAAACCAGATTTAAAACCTATATTGTTTAACTCTTTCACAATATATTGGTTCCACTCAAACCCAGATTGTTTCAACCCGTAAAGACTCTTTTTGAGTTTCCAACAATCATTACTATTTACTTTATTGTCTTTTATACCTACTGGTTTTCTTAAATATATAGTGTGCTGCAATGGTGCATGCAGATAAGCAGTTTCTACATCTAAATGGTTGATGATATAGTTTTTCTTAGCTGCCCACACTAATGCTGCTCTCAAAGATGTTGCTTTAAGACTTGGTGCAAAGACTTCATCGTAATCAGATGCAGTTTGATTAAATCCTTGAGCTACCAACCCATAGCCTTATGGGTAACAGTCCCATCATTTCCAGTTTTTACTTTAAATATCCATTTGCACCCAATGGATTTTTCTCCTGGAGGTAATTTAGCATCTTCATAAACTTTCATTACCTTTAATGAATTTAGTTCCTTTTCCATTGCCTTATGCCAATTCTCCTGATCCTTAGCAGGATACATCCTAAGTTCATCTACACTAGTTGGAACTTTAGTTACTTGGCAAACTATACTTGCTTGATACCTATCAGGTGGTCTAGTTACATGTGTAGTACGTCTAGGTATTACAGGACTTACAGGTGGACTTTCATTTATAAACTCTTCTTGATTATCTAACTCTTCCTGATCAACTGTTTCCTCTTGTTCTGGTCCTATTTGCTCTTCTTGGACTTCTTCTTTAATTGGACTCTTCTTATAACTAGTCTGATCTTTCTGCCTTTTGTAGGGTTCAATAATTACTTCATTATTTAAATCTTGCTCTAATCTATTCCATCCTACATGTTCTAGGAATTTAGCACTAGCACTGGTGTAAACTCTAGATGTACCTGGTTCCCAGAATCTATAAGATCTATGATTAGATGTATATCCTACAAAAAATAATCTTTTAGCTCTATGCTGTCCTTTGTGTCTAAGTTGTGTAGGGATATGCACCCATGCTGGTGCTCCAAATGTGTGCATGTAACTTAAATCAGGTTTTGTACCATGCCACAATGTGAATAGTAATTCACCTGTTGTTGAATTAACAACATTATTTAATATATGATTACCACACATTATTGCTTCTCCCCATAAATTGTCAGGTAATCCTGAATCAGACATCATAGTTCGTGTCATTGATTGTAATGTTTGGCCTCTTCTCTCTATAAAGGCATTATGTTGTGGCCTATATGGTGCAGACTTTTTATGTTGAATACCTAACATTCTTAGTCTGTTCTGGAATTTATTATTTGTAAATTCCGTACCATTATCTGTTATAAGAGTTACTAATTTCTTTTTAGTTTTCCTTTCAGCAAATTTTATCCAATTAAAGAGATTTTGATACGTTTCAGTTTTGCTCTTCATTAAATAGCAAAACCCATATCTAGAATAGTGGTCCATTATGCTTAGTATGTAACAAGCTCCTCCTACACTTGGTTTTTTCGGACCTATTAAATCTGCAAATACTACTTCTAAAAGCTCTTTGGTAGTAAATCCATCAACTCTATTAGCCGGTGTGACCCTGCTCTTACTTTGATTACAGGCATTACATTGCAAATACTTATTACAAGGTTTCAAACTTATTCCCTTAGATAATTCAACAGTTTTCTTAAGCATTTTAAAATTTAAATGCCCTAGCCTTCGATGTAACAAGTGAATACATTCATCATGAGGTTTCTTATTTTCATAAACTGTGTTAGCCACCTTTAAACCATTATCATTTAACACATATAATTCACCTCTTAAAGATGCAGTAATTCTCTTATTTTCTTTCTCAATTATGCAGTTATCTCCTTTAAAAGTAACTACATATCCTAGTTTAACCAAAATTCTAACTGAAATTAAATTAAACTTAAGTTGTGGTACATATAACATCTTTACATTCTCTTTTATAAAAGAACAATATGCTATACCTTGACCTTTAGCTTTCAGTTTCCAGCCATTTGCTAACGATATCTGCTGTGTACTCTTGGACATTTTAATAAAATTTTTGTTATCATTTGTTATACAGTGGGATGCTCCACTGTCAACCACCCATAAATTATTTTTTACAGCTCCGTTACTATACATGGCTAACTCTAAATTTTTATTTATCTTTTGATGACTTTTAGTATTCTGGCCAGCATTCTGGCATTTTGCTTTTTTACAAAATCTTGCCAAATGTCCTCTTCCTCCACAATTAAAGCACTTTTTAATTGCATATGCAATAGGAGATTCATTATCTTCTTTTTGAGGTTGCTGCCTCCTTAATTGATCTCTTTCAAGCCTTCTTCTGGCCTCTTCAATCAATCTGCCAGTTATGTCAGTTAAAGTTAGGCTTTCCTTTGGCAATATTTCAAGGGAAGTTACGTAGTTATCATAACTTTCATCAAGTGAAGATAGAATTATATAGACTTGGTGTTGTTCAGAGAAAATAAGCTCTTTCTCGTGCAGTTCTTGAAAAATGCTTTGCATAGTTTTCAAATGACTCAGCATATCACCATTCGTCTGGAGATGCGTACTGAAAAGCTTCCGTGTTAGATTTATGTGTGCACCAACATTATCTCGAACATAAATCCTCTTCAGTTTCTGCCAACACCCAACAGCCGTTTGCTCTCCATGGATATAAACAAGCTGTTGATCAGTTAAGGTTAACCCAATTATGCAAATAGCTTGTTGATTTTTATGCATAAATTCTTCTATCTTTAGTCTATCTTCATCATCCTCTGCATCCCATTCTTCTAGGTTTGGTGGATTTTCAATTATGTTCCACAAACCTTCTCTTCGTAGAAGCAGACTACATTTCATAGACCATGATACATAGTTTGTTCCATCCAACTTGGATATAAGGGACAAACTTTGTAGATTGACTTATGCCATGTTTTCTTTATATGGATATAAAACTATAATTAATAAAACACAGCTGTCTGTTTACTGTAATGTATAACAACACAAACTCTCACTTTTACATAAATCTGTTTTATCCTAGTTAAACTGACTTTGCAGCCTCTGGGCCCATAACCAGTGTTAAGCCTGGGTTCCCCAACCAGGGTTAGGGAGACAAGCTAAACAGAATGTGCAGCGTTAGTCAGATAGGCACACAGATAAATGAGTGAGCTAAGCTTGCATGTTTATTAACATACAGTAAAAATGACAGATATGCTTGTGCTATCAAAAATATAGTTTATTCCATTATGAGTTCATAGCATAGTCAAAATAACAGTCCAATAGTCATGTATCATTTAGTCAGTCCATTCAGGGATATTCAGTTAGCAAAGTCCATGTAGAATATCCTAATGTTAGTTCACTTACAAATCAGTCTTTTGTTTCTCTCCCGTTCGAGCAATGCAGTCTTGATTCCAAGCAGTAATCAGGGATCATCAAAGCCAGAGAGAGCAAGCTGCAGTCTTGCTTCTTTTTAAAGTGCTTTCACAACCACTCCCTTAATTACTATCCCACAGTTAAAGTTGCAGACACTTTAACATACAAACTATGATTACATATTTATTATTTTCCCTAAACCAGTTAGGGTAAACAATGTTATCCCTAACAATAGTCTGACATTTTTTCCTAATTTTTGATGAAAATAATCATATGGATCCTGGATAGTTCATTTTAATGGAACAAATTTTAATTTAATTTTGTACTCACAATTTTGTGAGATATTTCAAATATCATGACTAGGGCTTTCCAAACACTTCAGTTTATTGATCCCTTCATGAGATTTCAGACTGTTCTCATCCCCCAGACAAATATGTAAAAATAATTAAAATAATAAATATTACTTTAATTAATAGTACCATTTAAATAATAATAATCAAAAGAACAATAGTTCCATTGAGTATTCACCACTTTGGGGGATTCTAGTGTAGTTAAAACTTTCATCTGGTTAAACATAGCATACCTTCATAAGTGTAGATAGAAGGGTAAATATTAATGAACTTCAAAATATATTACTACTAATGCATGAAAAGAAAAGTTTTTATAATTATCTTATTATGATTTAATAAAAATTAAATAATAACAAATTACAGAAAGTTTATCTGAATTTAGCAGTTACCAATAATGCAATTACAAAAAATGTTTGCAGTCAAAAGCAGGAAGGAATAAAAATTAAGAACTCAAATGTAAAGTTCCTAAAAGTTATTAAACGGATTTTTGAGAAATATGGCCAATCTGTAAGAACAGAACTCTCTCATAGAAGTTTTCAAGAATTCTTCCCACATTTAAATCTGCAGTAAGCTAGAGAAAAGCAGGGTACTAAGTATGTTTTTGTTTTCCTCAATTAGATAGGAGCAATTCACAAATGTTCTGCAAGTTAAAATTTAATTAAATTTGACTTATACAAGCAGATTTTTAGTGGATATGAAATAATCAGGTTTGGAAGTGAAAAAATTAGCCCTTTCCATATTCTTTTCCATGTAGATAAATCTAAAAATATTTCATACTAAATAGTACTGAGAAAAATCTTCCCATTAGGAATCTTCCTAAAATTTCACATAGTTGTAACACCTAGCTGTCACTTCTTTCTGCAGAAGCTGGTTTTATTGAAAATGACTACAGGAGAAGAGTGCACACTGGCCAAAATAATTTGCTGGCACATTTTCTATTAATTGTATCGAAGGAATTTTTTTTTTTTACTTCTGAGTTTGCAAATAATGGTCATCTTATTTGTACAACACAGTGGGGGTTTGAGAGAACAATAAATATTTATAACATTGTCTCAGCTAATTGGGTATCCAATACTTGGACGAAAACAAATAGCAGTTAGCTTCTAACTAGATTTTACTAGTTAATTTTGCTACTTTTAGAGTATGCTAAAATCTGTATAGTGTTACATCATGGAGAATGCCCACCTTTGTTGGTTCTGAATGAACCCACATTCAAAATTCCAACTAAATCCACCATTCACTCAAAACCTAGATATTCCTATAACAGGCAGTAATAAGATCAGGGAGAAGAATATTTTAAAAGAGTACAATTATTTAAACAATTCTGAGGTTTAAAGATACAATGTATGTTTTGTATCCAGCCATCTATTGAGCTGCTGTGCTACCAGCCCCCACTACCACAAAGATCCTACAGGAAAAGGGCAATATGGACAACCATGGGATCTGGCAGGGTGAGAGCTGTGGACCATAAACGCAAAGCTTTTGCTGTTTCCCAACATAACAAATACAGTGCCCTTGCTGACCTTAATAGGGACACTAAAGTGACAGGTCAAGGTAGTTGTGATAATGATAACTCAAGTAAGCTGGAGATCATGGTCCTAGAAGAACTTATTTTGGAAAGGAGAAAGTGTGAATCAGGTATTACGCACCAGTCACACAAGAAGAGCAAGGCATCCAAAAAAAGAAGCCACCTTCTGGTTGGGGACTCAATTGTAAGGGATGTAAATTTAGGAAAGGATACTGAGGTTTTTAAAGAGGTCAAGTGTCTACCAGGTGCTACTGCCAGCAGAGACAAGAAGCATATTCTTGATAATCAAGAATGCCAGCAAGGACTGTGATGTTGATGCTATTATACTCTTGATACAAATGATCTGTCCCAGAAGGATGTACTTTCTGTTCAGAAAGACTTCCAGAGCTTGGGGTATGAACTTAGCAATATGGGCTGTAGGCTTATCTTTTCACAGGTTCTACCAGTATACAAGGAACAAAAAGGGAAAGAGCAGCGTGTAGCAGAGTTTAATGTGTGGCTAAAGGAGTGGTATAAAAGTGAAGGCTTTGGTTTTATTAGTCATGATATCTGCAGCTGGTCCAATAAAAAACTGTACAAAAGAGATGGTTTGCATCCATCAAAGAAATGAGGACTGAGTTACTTGGCATTAAATTCACAGATTTCCTGGATAAACATTTAAACTGAACAGCGGGGACAGAGAATTAATGGATTCAGAACATTTCTGTCCCCAGCAACCTAAAACTAATAAGGATACCAGTGCATGCAAAATAGATGTTTGTGCAGGTAAGATTATCAACCTTGATGCCAACCAAAACCAAATATTTAATAGTGAGTGCCATACCAAGTGCATTAATCAAACAGGTGGCAAGAAAGTAGGGGCAGGCAGGCACAACACAGGTTATGGAGACAGTAAACACAGTGTCAGATATAAAGATCTCAAGTGCCTATATACAAATGCACAAAGTCTGGGGAACAAATAGGGTGAACTTGAACTAAGAATATATGTAGGTAAATATGATATAGTTGGAATAACAGAAACTTGGAGGGATGATGAAAGGCAACAGCGAAGCCCATGTTGCCGCCCTTCAGATCTCATCAATTGACACTTGAGTAGCACAAGTAGCCGATGTTGCAGCACTCCTAATTGAATGTGCTGTAATGCCTATAGGTACAGGCAATGACTGAGTCTGATAAGTCTTTGCAATCGTGGCTCGTAGCCACTTGCCAACTGTCGATGATGAGTAGCTAGTTGAAAGAGATGAAGAGCACCTCCATCTTCGTAAAAGATGCAGCCCTGTCTCTCTAGATTCGGAGTGCATGTCTCACGTCTAATAGATGCCATTGTTGTTCTAGACCATGAGGTGGCCTAGGACAGAAGTTGGAGAGTATCAACTCCTGAGCTCTGTGGAAGGCTGAATTAATTTTGGGAATGAAGGTTGGATCTAAACGAAGGACAACTTTGTCAGAATGAAAAATGCAGACATCTTGTCTTACTGATAGGGCAGCTAGCTCAGAAATTCGTCTTGCAGATGTTATCGCTATTCAAAGGGTTGTTTTGTGAGTGCTGTGAGAATCTTGTTTAGATCCCAGGTGGGTTATCTATGGACACTGGAAGTCTTTAATTAATGGCCTCACGGAGGAAACTATTCTTGGGTGATGAGCAATGGATATTAGATCATCACAGGTAATGACTGAGGCTAGAGCCGCCACCTGTCCATGTAAAGTGTTCTGTTGTCCAAGCCTTTCTGGAGAAAGTACATTATTTGCACCACTGATGGAGAGGCGGGGTTTATTTTCACTTTGTCACACCACTTGCAGAAAATGTTCCAGGTTGTATATCCAGCATTGTATATCCAGTTCGTGGAAAGACATCTGGCAGCTTGGATTGTAGAAATGAATTTTTGGAGAACTTCCCACTTTTCAGATGTCTCTGCTCAAGCACCATATGGCTAAGTGCAGCCATTGTGGGTCTGGAAGTTGAATTGGACCCTGTGTGAGTGAGACTCTGTCTGGCAGGATTCTCCATGGGTTTGTTAACGATAGATCCCTGAGATCACCAAACCACAGACATCTTGGCCAGTAAGGTCCCACCAACAATAGTTCCGCTTTCTCCTCTAGAAGTTTCTGGATCACCTTGAAAATCTGTGGGAGGGGAGGGGAGGCATACAGGAGACCTCGAGGCCAGCAACAGCATAGAGCATTGACTCCCTCCACTCCTTGTGTTGGAAATTTAGAAATGAACCTTGGTAGCTGTGTGTTGAGAGATGAGTCAAAGAGGTCTATGATTGGTTGGCAGAACAGATGTGACATCTCCTGGAACAGTCTTGGTTGCGGGTGCCACTCGGAATGGTCGACAGTGGCCTTGCTCAACCAGTCTTCCTGGATGTTGGACTGCACCAAGATGTGTTCCGCTTTGATGGTGATCAAGTTCCTCTCTGCCCAGCAGCACAGTCTCTCTCTGTCTCTCTCATTAGTGATCTTGAATAGGTGCCCCCCTGCCTATTTATATGGGCCTTTGTGGCCATGTTGTCAGTCAAGATTAGAACATGTTGTCCCTGGATCAGTGGTAGAAATTTGTGGAGGGCCAGATGGATTGCCTTCAATTCCAGCCAGTTTATGCTGCAGGCCTGTTCTGTCATGGACCAATGACCCTGAGCTGCAAGGGACTGACAGTGCACCCCCCATCTAAAGAGACTTGTGTCTGTTGTGATAGTCTGTCTGTAGGGTGCTTAAAAAGTCAACCCTTGCTGATGTTTGTTGTAGACACCACTGAAGCAATATGAGGACCTTTGATGGAACGGTGACTTTGGATATGACATTGCTCCTTCCTGACCGTTGATACGGGAGCAGAAACTATTGAAGAGTTCTGGCATGGAGCTGGGCCCAGGGAACAATAGAAATACATGAGATCATTTTTCCTAATAGTTTGGATAATTGGGCTGGGGTACTCGTTTGAGAGTCCTAACCTCTTTTGATAACTGCCTAATGCTACTCTGTCTATCCAGTGATAGGGATACCTTTCCAGCCATTGTATCAATGATGGCTCCCAAATGCAGGAGGTGAGTCGATGGTGTCAAATGACTCTTGACCCACCTTAACTTAACTGCCCAGAGTAGGATTCAACAGCCTAATAATACTGGGCCTGCAGCAGCTTTAATGCCCAGGCGGTCACAGGCCTAGGTGCTAGCAGCTGCTGTCCTGCTGACTGTAGCTGGATATGAGAGATTTGCCAACTGAACTTCTTCAGCGAACCTTCAAGATTTGTAATTGTTGATGAAGGCCCTGTAAAGCTGTGCTGGAACAGCCCCGTTAGGGATTAACAGCAACCTAATTAACTAGGTGAGGCAGTGATGCTAAATACAATTTGCAGTTTGCCATACAAACAAAATGGTGCCAGCCATTATTTTTGGCATGCAATAGTTTAGTCAGCAGTGAAACCCCCAACAAGAGTTCAGTAACTTAAAGGAGAATTTAAAAAAAAAAATTCAATGGAAAGCTCCAAGTGCCAGGTAGAAGTAAAGCACTGATGCCAATCCCAGTGAAATTTAGGTTTACTTTTGAGGGGAATAAGCCTCTGGCCATCTGATATTTCAAATCTGTCACGCTGCAATGGCCCTTTACTAAAGCACGGCAGCCGGCTGTTTAATAAATGGTCAAGAAGTAAGGGAAGACTCCGATCTCTCTGCCTTTTGGTCAGCGCAGATGAATATAGCTGTTGTTGTGAGGTGCAAGCTTGCTAAGCGCCTGAAGCCTGATTCGGAGCTTTTAGAAGTTCTGCCAGCCCCAGCCAGCTGATTGTAATTGCTTTGGCTGCTTCTTTGAAGCTATAATGACAGCCTGAGAAGAATTTATCAGGCGCTGGCTTGAGCATTCTTGGAGCGCCATTGGGGCCTTCGCTGAGGGTGTAAAAGCTCTGACGGCCAGCTGTGTTAAAAGTGGCATCAGGAGCTACATATAATCTTTTTAAAACACGACTTCTTTTTACAGCCACAAGCTACGATCTGACCTCTTTTTATTATTTCTGCTTGCTTTCAGAGAATCCAGACTAGAGAAATATGCCCTTCTTGAACGAAGGCTGAGCAAAAACTGAGGACACTAGGGAGGAGCCTCAAGGAGGAATGTCCTCAGTAATTGGCTCAGCCTATCGGATGAGAAACAGATGCACTTCCCATGCCTGGATACTTTGAACAGCTCATCTGGAGAATGTTTATTTTGTAACCCTACATAATTTTTTTCTTACTGCCAGATTTGCAGCCATTTGGAAACTATGATGTTGCTTTTCATTATTTAACATTTCAGGATGACAGAAGTGAAGATAACAATAACCTCTAAATGCTTCTAAAAGTTTAGTGAATGAAAGTGGTGGTTTTATAGTATGATGGTGGTGTTATGGTGGTATTATCAGTGGTGGTATTCAACCGATGTAACAACCAATTTGATGGGTATGCGCTTTGCGCACACGCGCTGTGCACATTGTGGTTTTGAAAATAGAAGGAAAACTTACCTTTTACTGCAGCCCGGTGAGTAAAAACAGCTGAGGCACAGCAATCTGGGCTGTCACGCCAATCAGCTAGGTTTCAAGCAAAGGAAATATAGCACAGAATACAGCAACAGCGGGTGGGCAGGGCCAAACTATCGCCAGAACTACCAGCTCCCCCAAATCAGTCCGTACCGGCTGAATCCCACCCCTGGGTGTTACGCCCTGAGCTTTAATTTCATTCCCAAAGTATTTAAAAGAAAGAATTTTGTCTTATGATTACTTTTCATGGGAATAAATTTACACAGATAAAAATGTTTGCAGAATAACATGTTCAGGCAATTTATTTCCACATGTCCTTCAATGTGCTAGTAATGATGAGCATCTTCTTTGTTCACTAAATCATACATTATTTAAAATCTGGTCATCCAGCTGTCTACAGCAGGAAGCCTTGCTGTTTACACAAATGCTTTCATGTAAACTTGAAGGCTGCACAATCAGCTTTCAAGGTCACACATAAGGCTTCTCTCTGCAGAAAGTCATTCTGTATCCATGGAGCCTGACTTTTAAGTGAAGTTATCAATGCAGTGTGAAGTTAGGAGATTTGCTCATGGGAATCTTTTGTCCTAAGTTAATAGTTGAATATCCTAGAAATTTATCTAAAAGGCTTTTGTATTCTCTCCTTCTGAATTATGAACCAAAATATTTATAAAACTGAATATGCTCACATTCATAAAACTTGTTAGAAAGGAACATATTTTCACCTCCAAGTAGCCAATACATCTTTAAAAGCCTATATACAGTATATGAATAAAATACTGTATGTGTATATGTATGTGTGTGTGTGTGGATGTGTGTGTGTATGGGTATATATGTATGTATATATGTATATGGGTATGTATATATTTATATGGGTATGATATTCAGCTTTGTTTGGGTATTTTCCCACGTCATTATAGTTGTGCTTTTGAAGTTGTAGTAACGTTTCGGCAGAATCTCATCTGCCATCATCAGGCTTCTGTATTGTGTTCATCTGTGAGTCAGACTTTCACAACCATTTCTGTTTTAAATTTGGGGCTAGCCTACTGCTGTGCCAGAATGGTTTTTTTCTTCATCCTGATTGGTTGGTCTGTGTTTATTGGTCTTGGAGTTTGCTGTGTTCTGCTTGATTGGTGTTTCTAATATCTTCTGTCTATTTTGTGGTTTTTTTTGTCTTGATTGGCTGGCAACATTGTGTTTCCTGTATTGGAGTCTTTAAGTGCAGCTTGGCTCCGAGTAAATGGATGGCTATCATTTATTAGGAAGCTAGGTTTCATCTGGGTGCCTAGTTGGGGTGTGTTTGAGCTGGAGGTATTAGGGGGGATCTGTTTGTGCCCAGGTGTTTGCCTGGCTTGTGGTGTGGAGATTTTTTTGTTTGTGAGTGCATAATTGACAGTCTGGTGGAATCATCTCTTCTATTCATGCTTTCAGGTCTTTTTTCAATCTCTATAGCTTCTCTGATAATTCTGTAGCTGGGGTTTGCTATAGTGGCTAGGGTTTTTGTGCCATTGAAGTCGATGTTATGTCCTGTTGCTTTCATGTGTTGGATTAGTGAGGAAGTGTGATCCAGCTTTTTTACTGCATTTTTGTGTTCATCCAGGCGGGTTCTTATTCTTCTATTGGTCTGTCCAATGTATGTGGCTGGGCATTATGCACAGGGGACTTCATATATGCCTTGGTTTTCCAGGTCAATTTTATCTTTAGGGTTTCTTAGGATGGCTGCTATTTTTCTGTCTGTTTTGAAGGCAGTCTTGATGTGATGCCTGTGTAGTATCTTACTGATTTTATCTGTAGTTCCTCTTATGTAGGGCAGGATAGCTGTTCCATAGGTCTGTTCATCTTCTAGATCTCCATTTTGTCTCAGTGTGTTTTTGTGGATTAAGCCGGTGATTTTGCTTTTGTGGAAGCCATTAGCTGTCAGTACGTTAGTCAGGGTGCATAGTTCAGTCTTTATGTGTGTCCTGTCTGCCAGGCGTTTGGTTCTGGCGATTAGTGTTTTTGCAACGGAGTTTATCTGTGCTGGGTGGTGGTGGGATTGGTCGTTGAGGTAGCAGTTGGTGTGTGTTTTCTTCTGGTATATGGTGTGTCCTAGTGTGCCATCTGTTTTTTTGTAAATTAGTACATCTAGGAATGGTAATTGTTTGTTTGTTTCTGTTTCCATGGTGAATTTGATTTTGGGGTGTGTTAGGAAATTGTTGAGGTTTTCTTTTCCATGGGGCCAAATCACAAATGTGTCATCGATGTATCTTAACCAGAGTTTGGGCTTGTGGGTGGCACTAACTAGGGCTCTGGATTCAAATTCTTCCATGAACAGGTTTGCAATGATGGGTGACAGTGGTAATTCCATAGGGGCTCCTTCAATTTGCTTGTATCTTTGTCCTTTGTATATAAAATGTGTTGGTTAAGCAGTGTTCTGCTAGTTCCATGAGGTATTTAGCTGGTTGGTATTTATTTTTGATGATTTCAAGAGTTTCTTTTATCAGGACTTGAGTGAATAGTGAAACCACGTTGAAACTTACAAGCAGATCTTGTTTCACATGTAGATCTTTGATTATTTCCAAGAGGTGGTATGAGTTTTATACATGTGAAGCTACTGCTTCAGCATGGGGCTATAGCTGCTTTGCTAAGTGTTTAGCTAGGTTTTGTAGTGGTGCTCCACTGGAGCTGACTATGGGCCTTCTTTGTGTATTTTTGGGAGGCCATATAGTTTGGGGCATCTGGAAGATTTTTCTCATGGGATGATTGTCTGTTGGATCTCTTTGCTCATGTGGCTGGTTATAATTTTCTTCTTGGTTATTTTTTCCAGATATGGGGTTGGGTCCGTGTGGCTAGGGTTTTGATCCCATTGAAGTTGATCGATTTTATATATATATATATATATATATATATATATATATATATATATATATAATATGTGCACAGAGCTGAAGACCAAGCCTGAAGATGATGAATGAGACTTCATCGAAACGTGGGAGAAAACTTGAATAACCAAAGATCCACATACAAATACCCGCAAGAACCTCACAAAATATATATATATATTTATTTTCTGAGGTTCTCGCGGGTATTTGTATGTGGATCTTTGGTTATTCGGGTTTTCTCCCGCGTAAGATTGGAAGTATCTAGGCAACGTTTCGATGAAGTCTCATTCATCATCTTCAGGCTTGGTCTTCAGCTCTGTGCTTCTCAGAGTGATGTGAGCTTGCAGCTGCTTCTTCCTTTTAACTGCTAGTGAGGGTGTGACCTCCACCATGAAGATGCAGCACAACCACGAACTCGAAGCCAAACAGCAAGATCACAGCTCACCAGCTCAAACCCTCCAGCAACTAAGACTAACCTGAGCACAATCAAGCCCCCACCTGAACAGAACACGACTCCAGCCAATCAGAACACAGCCAATCCCCCAACCAATCAGAACACAGCCAAACCCCCAACCAATGAGAACACACCCCCACCCAATCAGAACACAGCCAAGCCCCCACCCAATCAAGTCACATCCCCACTAGCAGTTAAAAGGAAGAAGCAGCTGCAAGCTCACATCACTCTGAGAAGCACAGAGCTGAAGACCAAGCCTGAAGATGATGAATGAGACTTCATCGAAACGTTGCCTAGATACTTCCAATCTTACGCGGGAGAAAACCTGAATAACCAAAGATCCATATATATATATATATATATGTATGTATGTATGTATGTAAGAGCAAGAAGATCTGCTTGTAAGTTTTGACGTGGTTTCACTATTCACTCAAGTCCCGATAAAAGAGACCCTTGAAATCATCAAAAATAAATACCAACCAGCTAAACACCTCATGGAACTAACAGAACACTGCTTAACCAACACATATTTCATATACAAAGGACAAAGATACAAACAAATTGAAGGAGCCCCCATGGGATCACCACTGTCACCTGTCATTGCAAACCTGTTCATGGAAGAATTCGAATCCAGAGCCCTGGCCAATGCCATCCTCAAACCCAAACTATGGTTAACATATATCAATGACACATTCGCGATTTGGTCCCATGGACAAGAAAACCTAAACAATTTCCTAACACACCTAAACAGCGCACACCCCAAAATCAAGTTCACCATGGAAACAGAAACAAACAAACAACTACCATTCCTAGATGTACTAATCTACAAAAAAACAGATGGCACACTAGGACACACCATATACCAGAAGAAAACACACACCAACTGCTATCTCAATGCCCAATCCCACCACCACCCAGCACAGATAAACTCCGTGGCTAAAACACTAATTACTAGAACCAAACGCCTGGCAGACAAGACACACATTAAGACTGAACTATGCACCCTGACTAAAATATTGACAGCCAACGGCTTCCACAAAAGCAAAATCACCAACTTGATCCACAAAAACACACTGAGACATAATAGAGACCCAGAAGATGAACTGACCCATGGAACAGCTGTCCTGCCCTACATAAGAGGCACTACAGACAAAATTAGTAAGATTCTATACAGACACCACCTCAAGACTGCCTTCAAAACAGACAGAAAAATAGCAGCCATCCTCAGGAACCCCAAAGATAAAATTGACCTGGAAAACCAAGGCATATACGAAGTCCCCTGTGCATCATGCCCAGCCACATACATTGGACAGACCAATAGAAGAATAAGCACCCGCCTGGATGAACACAAAAATGCAGTCAAAAAGCTGGAACACACTTCCTCACTAGTCCAACACATGGAAGCCACAGGTTATAGCATCAACTTCAATGGCACCAAAACCCTAGCCACTATAGAAAATCCCAGCCACAGAATCATCAGAGAAGCCATAGAGATTGAAAAAAGACCAGAAAGCATGAACAGAAGAGATGACTCCACCAGGCTGTCAATCATTTGGAAGCCTGCACTCACAAACAAAAAAATCTCCACACCACAAGCCAGGCAAACACCTGGGCACAAACAGATCCCCCCTGATACCTCCAGCTCAAACACACCCCAACCAGGCACCCAGATGAAACCCAGCTTCCTAACGAATGATAGCCGTCCATTTACCCGAAGCCAAGCTGCACTAAAGGCCTCCAATAAAGTAACACAATGTTGCCAGCCAATCAAGATACAAAAAGAGCCCCCCCCCAAAAAAAAAAACGGACAGAAGATACTAGTAGCAGAACACAGCAAACTCCAAGACCAATAAACACAGACCAAGACTCTCAACCAATCAGGAGGAAGAAAAAACCATTCTGACACAGCAATAGGCTGCCCCAAATTTAAATCTGAAACCACTGTAAAAGTCTGACTCACAGACAAACACTATACAGAAACCTGATGATGGCAGATGAGATTCTGCTGAAACGTTGCTACAACTTTAAAAGCACCACTACTATGACGTGGGAAAATACCCGAACAAAGCTGAATGCCATATAGATAGATAGATAGATAGATAGATAGATAGATAGATAGATAGATAGATAGATAGATAGATAGATAATAGATAGATAGATAGATAGATAGATAGATAGATAGATAGATAGATAGATAGATAGATATGAATATGTGGATATATATATTCTTTTTTTTTTTAATAAACCAATTTTATTAATTTTACAAAAACAGTGCACAAACAATCAAGGCATAACAGCTTATAAATTATTTTCTAAAAAAAAATAGTGATAATTAAAGAAGAAAACCAATAGAACATGATGATTCCCAATTATAATATCAATATTTACTTTATCTATTTAACTTCGTATCTTATCCCAAATTCTCCTTTTCATCCAAATTATTTGTTAATTAAAATTTTATTGCCTTTTATCAACATACAAAACCAAAAAAAACATAACAAAACCTTTATATATCCTTCCATATCTTATTACTATTTTCAATAACATTCTTTGTCTGTTCTATTTCCAACTATCCATTCATCTTTTTTCTTTTACTATACTTCTCCTATACACTAATTGAAGTGACGCCTTTAACTCATTACCCTAACTTAAAAGTACTTCATATAACACTTAATTTATCTTGGGATTCTGTTTAGTAGATTCTAAAATTACACAATAAATTTTATACTCTAAATATACATATAAAAACACAATCTTATGTACCTTCCAGAATCCCCCTTTTATCCTTAATTAGATTCACCCATTGTCTCTAAATAAACTTTTTTTCTTTAGATCTTGCTTCCCACCATTGAGGCTTCTCCTCCCCCCTTTCTCTCTTGCTTATTCTTCTCGCCCTTTTTACCCCTTTGTCTCTCCTCTTCCCTTTTCTTATTCCCTTTCCTTTGCTTTCTAACCTTGCATCCACCTTTCCTCTCATTTTTCTCTTTTTTGGTTGTTTTTTCAAACCTTAAAATCCCCTTTTTCTTATCCTCTTTCTCCTCCTCCCTGGAAAAAACCCATTGTTCATCAAAGATGGCTTCTTGCTCCTCTTCTTCTTTGTCCCAGTCATTCTGCTGCATAATCAACTTTTCATAAGTACATAACGCCATTTCTAAAAATTGAAATAAAGTGCCCAAAGTATCTTTTCCATCTTGTTCTTCCTTTTTATATTTTTGATATTCAGTCTTTAGTTCATCCACAAGCGATGCCATCCTGAAAAGAGAAACTTTTCCCAAAACAACCAACCAAGTATTTTTTAATCAAAAATAATTCAAAAAAAGTTCCAAAAGTTAATACTTTTCTTCCTTAAATTGGAATATTCCCAAAATTAAAATACACACAGTAATAAAATCCAGATAAAACCGGGATATATTTCGGGGGCGACTATTTAACCCCCTTGTTCACCCGCGAAGTACAAAAAGGCAATGTTAAAAATGTTAAAAGCGTTAAGCCATTATAAAACCAGAGTAATCCAATTGGCTCATTAGGATAAGCCGCTGGCTGATCGTCACGTAACCAACTCTCCTTCCTCATTACCACGCAGTTTAGTCCGTTGACCCTGCCCCCTGGTTAATCTTAATTGAGCTATTAGGGGCTTCCAAATTGCGCTTAAATGAGCAGCATCGGCTCGATTACATACATTATCCGTTGCGGCAATTAATAATTGCTCGCTTACTCGTCGTTCCCGAAAGTTATTTTGATGTCTTAGTAACACCATCGGTTGATTAAAATTTACAATATGCCCTGTTGATAGGGCATGCGCGGCAATCGCCGAAGAGGATTGCAGCTGTTCTCGTTCTGCCGCTGACTTGACTATTTTTTGACTTAATCTTCGATGTTCATCACATCTAACCGCTAACGCCCTTGATGTCTCTCCAATATACGACACTTGACATTCTGAACAACAGATTTGGTAAACCACATCTTCCATCATAGTAACAGGTTGTTTGTCTTTAAGACGTGTTAACTGCGATCCTAGTTTATTTGGTGCTGAAAACACCACCCGGATCCCAACCCGGTTCATAATGCGTCGTATAGCTTCACTTGTATTATGTTCATAGGGGATGACAATGGTTTTAGGGCGGTCCTGTTGATTTTGGCTAGCACTCTCCGTTTGGATGTTAAGTCGGGGTGCTGTCTCCCTCAGGCGCACTTTTTTTGCTTGTTTAATCAGGAGATGTTTGGGGTAACCATTTTTTTGCAGTGTTGAGATGATTTCCCTTTCTTCAGCCTTGCGATCAGCCTCCTCCGTACATAGTCGTGATGCTCTTGTAAACAGGGAATTTGCGATTCCTAGTTTAACTTCCACACTATGCCCAGACTCATAGTTTAGATAGCGGTCTGTATGAGTAGGCTTTTTAAAAACTGTTGTTATTAATCGCCCTGAATCCACCTTTTTTACAAGGCAATCCAGGAAGGGGAGGGTATGCTCTTCTGACTCCCCTTCGCAAGTGAAATTTATCGATTGCTCACATGTATTAAGGTGGTTCAGAAAGGCATCTCTGTCTAGATTACGTAAAATTACGAAAGTATCGTCCACGTAACGTAGCCAGATTTTTGGGGGATGGCTAAAACTCTGCAGTGCCTCTTTTTCAAAGTGCTCCATAAATGCGTTAGCTAAGATTGCTGAGATTGGTGAACCCATTGGTAAACCGTCTATTTGTCTGTACAGTTCCTCACTAAAGGTGAAGAACGTTGCATTAACGCATAAACGTACCAACGAGACAATATCCCCCACCCCCAGCGTCGTTCTTTGGTGCAACGTGGGGTCCTCTTCTAATCGAGCCGCGACGACCTCTAAGGTTTTATTAATAGGGACATTTGTGAATAATGCGGTCACGTCGTAACTGACCATACCTTCCTCTTCAGTCATCTCCACCCCCCTCAGCACATCCACAAAATGCTTTGAGTTTTTTACATTGTGTTCCGTTTTTCCTACAAGTGGGGCCAGCAGCGTTGATAAGAACTTCGCCAATCCGTATGTTGGCGACCCTATGAAGTCGACGATGGGTCTGAGTGGGGCGTTCTGCTTATGTATTTTTGGTAGTCCGTAAATTCTTGGGCATCTGTTATTCTTAGGTTTTATACGAAACCAAACGTTCTCCCCCAGTTTTGACTTCAACCGGAAGAGCGCTTGACAAGCTTCCTTTTTTAAGCCATTCATCACCGTAGAAGCCGATTTTTTCTCGATCTTTTCATACGGACCTTCAAAAAGATGCTGTTTCATCTTGTTGGTGTAGTCGTCTTTATCCATTACCACTGTACAATTTCCTTTGTCCGCTCTCATAATGACAATGGAATCGTCAGTGCGCAAGTCTTTCAACGCCTTCCACTCCTCTTTTGTCAAGTTCGACCCATTTTTTGTTCTTCTATACAATACCCCTGCCACCTGGGTTCGTACTATATCGGTTTCTTCTGAAGGTAGTTCTCCTAGCGCTGCTTCAACCTGTGGAATGACTTCCAGTGGCGATATGTGCTCTTTCATGATATTAAAGTTGTGTCCCTTTGCCAACAATCGTATCTGTGCCGCAGAAAGCTCCTTAGCTGAGAGATTCTTTACTCCCAAGTTGTTTGTGGTCGGTGGCGGTGGATGCTGGGCCAGGTTCAACCGGTCAAATTTGGCCACTTGTCTTGTCCTACACAATCTGTCAGTTCGGGTGCGCCAAGTCTCTGCAGTGGTCAATAGAATCTCCATATCTTCCTCTGCCAATATGCTGCGCAAAACCTCAATCATGTGAACCTTTCTTTGTCTAATACCTTTCAATTTCTCACAAATCTCGTGAAATCGTACTTTTAACAATTTACGTTGGGCATTTTTGACGATATCCTGAAAGGCCTGCCCTCCCGGTGGTGTTTTCAGGTGTAAAGACATTGGGATAATGTGTGCGAGTAAGCAGCGGCGGTTAAAAATCCTATGATTGGCATAACGCGCCTCCAACTTTGCCTGGTTGATTAGACCTCCGGCGAGTTTCCGGACAGTCAATCCGTAACGTTCACATAACCGAGAGAAGAAGTTTGTGACTGTGGAATTTGAATCCATAAATTGGAATATTCCCAAAATTAAAATACACACAGTAATAAAATCCAGATAAAACCGGGATATATTTCGGGGGCGACTATTTAACCCCCTTGTTCACCCGCGAAGTACAAAAAGGCAATGTTAAAAATGTTAAAAGCGTTAAGCCATTATAAAACCAGAGTAATCCAATTGGCTCATTAGGATAAGCCGCTGGCTGATCGTCACGTAACCAACTCTCCTTCCTCATTACCACGCAGTTTAGTCCGTTGACCCTGCCCCCTGGTTAATCTTAATTGAGCTATTAGGGGCTTCCAAATTGCGCTTAAATGAGCAGCATCGGCTCGATTACATACATTATCCGTTGCGGCAATTAATAATTGCTCGCTTACTCGTCGTTCCCGAAAGTTATTTTGATGTCTTAGTAACACCATCGGTTGATTAAAATTTACAATATGCCCTGTTGATAGGGCATGCGCGGCAATCGCCGAAGAGGATTGCAGCTGTTCTCGTTCTGCCGCTGACTTGACTATTTTTTGACTTAATCTTCGATGTTCATCACATCTAACCGCTAACGCCCTTGATGTCTCTCCAATATACGACACTTGACATTCTGAACAACAGATTTGGTAAACCACATCTTCCATCATAGTAACAGGTTGTTTGTCTTTAAGACGTGTTAACTGCGATCCTAGTTTATTTGGTGCTGAAAACACCACCCGGATCCCAACCCGGTTCATAATGCGTCGTATAGCTTCACTTGTATTATGTTCATAGGGGATGACAATGGTTTTAGGGCGGTCCTGTTGATTTTGGCTAGCACTCTCCGTTTGGATGTTAAGTCGGGGTGCTGTCTCCCTCAGGCGCACTTTTTTTGCTTGTTTAATCAGGAGATGTTTGGGGTAACCATTTTTTTGCAGTGTTGAGATGATTTCCCTTTCTTCAGCCTTGCGATCAGCCTCCTCCGTACATAGTCGTGATGCTCTTGTAAACAGGGAATTTGCGATTCCTAGTTTAACTTCCACACTATGCCCAGACTCATAGTTTAGATAGCGGTCTGTATGAGTAGGCTTTTTAAAAACTGTTGTTATTAATCGCCCTGAATCCACCTTTTTTACAAGGCAATCCAGGAAGGGGAGGGTATGCTCTTCTGACTCCCCTTCGCAAGTGAAATTTATCGATTGCTCACATGTATTAAGGTGGTTCAGAAAGGCATCTCTGTCTAGATTACGTAAAATTACGAAAGTATCGTCCACGTAACGTAGCCAGATTTTTGGGGGATGGCTAAAACTCTGCAGTGCCTCTTTTTCAAAGTGCTCCATAAATGCGTTAGCTAAGATTGCTGAGATTGGTGAACCCATTGGTAAACCGTCTATTTGTCTGTACAGTTCCTCACTAAAGGTGAAGAACGTTGCATTAACGCATAAACGTACCAACGAGACAATATCCCCCACCCCCAGCGTCGTTCTTTGGTGCAACGTGGGGTCCTCTTCTAATCGAGCCGCGACGACCTCTAAGGTTTTATTAATAGGGACATTTGTGAATAATGCGGTCACGTCGTAACTGACCATACCTTCCTCTTCAGTCATCTCCACCCCCCTCAGCACATCCACAAAATGCTTTGAGTTTTTTACATTGTGTTCCGTTTTTCCTACAAGTGGGGCCAGCAGCGTTGATAAGAACTTCGCCAATCCGTATGTTGGCGACCCTATGAAGTCGACGATGGGTCTGAGTGGGGCGTTCTGCTTATGTATTTTTGGTAGTCCGTAAATTCTTGGGCATCTGTTATTCTTAGGTTTTATACGAAACCAAACGTTCTCCCCCAGTTTTGACTTCAACCGGAAGAGCGCTTGACAAGCTTCCTTTTTTAAGCCATTCATCACCGTAGAAGCCGATTTTTTCTCGATCTTTTCATACGGACCTTCAAAAAGATGCTGTTTCATCTTGTTGGTGTAGTCGTCTTTATCCATTACCACTGTACAATTTCCTTTGTCCGCTCTCATAATGACAATGGAATCGTCAGTGCGCAAGTCTTTCAACGCCTTCCACTCCTCTTTTGTCAAGTTCGACCCATTTTTTGTTCTTCTATACAATACCCCTGCCACCTGGGTTCGTACTATATCGGTTTCTTCTGAAGGTAGTTCTCCTAGCGCTGCTTCAACCTGTGGAATGACTTCCAGTGGCGATATGTGCTCTTTCATGATATTAAAGTTGTGTCCCTTTGCCAACAATCGTATCTGTGCCGCAGAAAGCTCCTTAGCTGAGAGATTCTTTACTCCCAAGTTGTTTGTGGTCGGTGGCGGTGGATGCTGGGCCAGGTTCAACCGGTCAAATTTGGCCACTTGTCTTGTCCTACACAATCTGTCAGTTCGGGTGCGCCAAGTCTCTGCAGTGGTCAATAGAATCTCCATATCTTCCTCTGCCAATATGCTGCGCAAAACCTCAATCATGTGAACCTTTCTTTGTCTAATACCTTTCAATTTCTCACAAATCTCGTGAAATCGTACTTTTAACAATTTACGTTGGGCATTTTTGACGATATCCTGAAAGGCCTGCCCTCCCGGTGGTGTTTTCAGGTGTAAAGACATTGGGATAATGTGTGCGAGTAAGCAGCGGCGGTTAAAAATCCTATGATTGGCATAACGCGCCTCCAACTTTGCCTGGTTGATTAGACCTCCGGCGAGTTTCCGGACAGTCAATCCGTAACGTTCACATAACCGAGAGAAGAAGTTTGTGACTGTGGAATTTGAATCCATAAATTGGAATATTCCCAAAATTAAAATACACACAGTAATAAAATCCAGATAAAACCGGGATATATTTCGGGGGCGACTATTTAACCCCCTTGTTCACCCGCGAAGTACAAAAAGGCAATGTTAAAAATGTTAAAAGCGTTAAGCCATTATAAAACCAGAGTAATCCAATTGGCTCATTAGGATAAGCCGCTGGCTGATCGTCACGTAACCAACTCTCCTTCCTCATTACCACGCAGTTTAGTCCGTTGACCCTGCCCCCTGGTTAATCTTAATTGAGCTATTAGGGGCTTCCAAATTGCGCTTAAATGAGCAGCATCGGCTCGATTACATACATTATCCGTTGCGGCAATTAATAATTGCTCGCTTACTCGTCGTTCCCGAAAGTTATTTTGATGTCTTAGTAACACCATCGGTTGATTAAAATTTACAATATGCCCTGTTGATAGGGCATGCGCGGCAATCGCCGAAGAGGATTGCAGCTGTTCTCGTTCTGCCGCTGACTTGACTATTTTTTGACTTAATCTTCGATGTTCATCACATCTAACCGCTAACGCCCTTGATGTCTCTCCAATATACGACACTTGACATTCTGAACAACAGATTTGGTAAACCACATCTTCCATCATAGTAACAGGTTGTTTGTCTTTAAGACGTGTTAACTGCGATCCTAGTTTATTTGGTGCTGAAAACACCACCCGGATCCCAACCCGGTTCATAATGCGTCGTATAGCTTCACTTGTATTATGTTCATAGGGGATGACAATGGTTTTAGGGCGGTCCTGTTGATTTTGGCTAGCACTCTCCGTTTGGATGTTAAGTCGGGGTGCTGTCTCCCTCAGGCGCACTTTTTTTGCTTGTTTAATCAGGAGATGTTTGGGGTAACCATTTTTTTGCAGTGTTGAGATGATTTCCCTTTCTTCAGCCTTGCGATCAGCCTCCTCCGTACATAGTCGTGATGCTCTTGTAAACAGGGAATTTGCGATTCCTAGTTTAACTTCCACACTATGCCCAGACTCATAGTTTAGATAGCGGTCTGTATGAGTAGGCTTTTTAAAAACTGTTGTTATTAATCGCCCTGAATCCACCTTTTTTACAAGGCAATCCAGGAAGGGGAGGGTATGCTCTTCTGACTCCCCTTCGCAAGTGAAATTTATCGATTGCTCACATGTATTAAGGTGGTTCAGAAAGGCATCTCTGTCTAGATTACGTAAAATTACGAAAGTATCGTCCACGTAACGTAGCCAGATTTTTGGGGGATGGCTAAAACTCTGCAGTGCCTCTTTTTCAAAGTGCTCCATAAATGCGTTAGCTAAGATTGCTGAGATTGGTGAACCCATTGGTAAACCGTCTATTTGTCTGTACAGTTCCTCACTAAAGGTGAAGAACGTTGCATTAACGCATAAACGTACCAACGAGACAATATCCCCCACCCCCAGCGTCGTTCTTTGGTGCAACGTGGGGTCCTCTTCTAATCGAGCCGCGACGACCTCTAAGGTTTTATTAATAGGGACATTTGTGAATAATGCGGTCACGTCGTAACTGACCATACCTTCCTCTTCAGTCATCTCCACCCCCCTCAGCACATCCACAAAATGCTTTGAGTTTTTTACATTGTGTTCCGTTTTTCCTACAAGTGGGGCCAGCAGCGTTGATAAGAACTTCGCCAATCCGTATGTTGGCGACCCTATGAAGTCGACGATGGGTCTGAGTGGGGCGTTCTGCTTATGTATTTTTGGTAGTCCGTAAATTCTTGGGCATCTGTTATTCTTAGGTTTTATACGAAACCAAACGTTCTCCCCCAGTTTTGACTTCAACCGGAAGAGCGCTTGACAAGCTTCCTTTTTTAAGCCATTCATCACCGTAGAAGCCGATTTTTTCTCGATCTTTTCATACGGACCTTCAAAAAGATGCTGTTTCATCTTGTTGGTGTAGTCGTCTTTATCCATTACCACTGTACAATTTCCTTTGTCCGCTCTCATAATGACAATGGAATCGTCAGTGCGCAAGTCTTTCAACGCCTTCCACTCCTCTTTTGTCAAGTTCGACCCATTTTTTGTTCTTCTATACAATACCCCTGCCACCTGGGTTCGTACTATATCGGTTTCTTCTGAAGGTAGTTCTCCTAGCGCTGCTTCAACCTGTGGAATGACTTCCAGTGGCGATATGTGCTCTTTCATGATATTAAAGTTGTGTCCCTTTGCCAACAATCGTATCTGTGCCGCAGAAAGCTCCTTAGCTGAGAGATTCTTTACTCCCAAGTTGTTTGTGGTCGGTGGCGGTGGATGCTGGGCCAGGTTCAACCGGTCAAATTTGGCCACTTGTCTTGTCCTACACAATCTGTCAGTTCGGGTGCGCCAAGTCTCTGCAGTGGTCAATAGAATCTCCATATCTTCCTCTGCCAATATGCTGCGCAAAACCTCAATCATGTGAACCTTTCTTTGTCTAATACCTTTCAATTTCTCACAAATCTCGTGAAATCGTACTTTTAACAATTTACGTTGGGCATTTTTGACGATATCCTGAAAGGCCTGCCCTCCCGGTGGTGTTTTCAGGTGTAAAGACATTGGGATAATGTGTGCGAGTAAGCAGCGGCGGTTAAAAATCCTATGATTGGCATAACGCGCCTCCAACTTTGCCTGGTTGATTAGACCTCCGGCGAGTTTCCGGACAGTCAATCCGTAACGTTCACATAACCGAGAGAAGAAGTTTGTGACTGTGGAATTTGAATCCATAAATTGGAATATTCCCAAAATTAAAATACACACAGTAATAAAATCCAGATAAAACCGGGATATATTTCGGGGGCGACTATTTAACCCCCTTGTTCACCCGCGAAGTACAAAAAGGCAATGTTAAAAATGTTAAAAGCGTTAAGCCATTATAAAACCAGAGTAATCCAATTGGCTCATTAGGATAAGCCGCTGGCTGATCGTCACGTAACCAACTCTCCTTCCTCATTACCACGCAGTTTAGTCCGTTGACCCTGCCCCCTGGTTAATCTTAATTGAGCTATTAGGGGCTTCCAAATTGCGCTTAAATGAGCAGCATCGGCTCGATTACATACATTATCCGTTGCGGCAATTAATAATTGCTCGCTTACTCGTCGTTCCCGAAAGTTATTTTGATGTCTTAGTAACACCATCGGTTGATTAAAATTTACAATATGCCCTGTTGATAGGGCATGCGCGGCAATCGCCGAAGAGGATTGCAGCTGTTCTCGTTCTGCCGCTGACTTGACTATTTTTTGACTTAATCTTCGATGTTCATCACATCTAACCGCTAACGCCCTTGATGTCTCTCCAATATACGACACTTGACATTCTGAACAACAGATTTGGTAAACCACATCTTCCATCATAGTAACAGGTTGTTTGTCTTTAAGACGTGTTAACTGCGATCCTAGTTTATTTGGTGCTGAAAACACCACCCGGATCCCAACCCGGTTCATAATGCGTCGTATAGCTTCACTTGTATTATGTTCATAGGGGATGACAATGGTTTTAGGGCGGTCCTGTTGATTTTGGCTAGCACTCTCCGTTTGGATGTTAAGTCGGGGTGCTGTCTCCCTCAGGCGCACTTTTTTTGCTTGTTTAATCAGGAGATGTTTGGGGTAACCATTTTTTTGCAGTGTTGAGATGATTTCCCTTTCTTCAGCCTTGCGATCAGCCTCCTCCGTACATAGTCGTGATGCTCTTGTAAACAGGGAATTTGCGATTCCTAGTTTAACTTCCACACTATGCCCAGACTCATAGTTTAGATAGCGGTCTGTATGAGTAGGCTTTTTAAAAACTGTTGTTATTAATCGCCCTGAATCCACCTTTTTTACAAGGCAATCCAGGAAGGGGAGGGTATGCTCTTCTGACTCCCCTTCGCAAGTGAAATTTATCGATTGCTCACATGTATTAAGGTGGTTCAGAAAGGCATCTCTGTCTAGATTACGTAAAATTACGAAAGTATCGTCCACGTAACGTAGCCAGATTTTTGGGGGATGGCTAAAACTCTGCAGTGCCTCTTTTTCAAAGTGCTCCATAAATGCGTTAGCTAAGATTGCTGAGATTGGTGAACCCATTGGTAAACCGTCTATTTGTCTGTACAGTTCCTCACTAAAGGTGAAGAACGTTGCATTAACGCATAAACGTACCAACGAGACAATATCCCCCACCCCCAGCGTCGTTCTTTGGTGCAACGTGGGGTCCTCTTCTAATCGAGCCGCGACGACCTCTAAGGTTTTATTAATAGGGACATTTGTGAATAATGCGGTCACGTCGTAACTGACCATACCTTCCTCTTCAGTCATCTCCACCCCCCTCAGCACATCCACAAAATGCTTTGAGTTTTTTACATTGTGTTCCGTTTTTCCTACAAGTGGGGCCAGCAGCGTTGATAAGAACTTCGCCAATCCGTATGTTGGCGACCCTATGAAGTCGACGATGAAGTCTTCCTTCTTCTATTTCTCTTTCTGGGGTTACTGTTTAATCAAAGAGGTCCAATTATCATATATCTTTCTTTGAGATTCTAGGCAATCTCCTCCTTTTTCCACTTCTGCTCCAATTTTTTTCCTCTCCCGTCCCACTTGCAACATCAATTTTTAAATGATCAGAAATCCATACCTCTAATAAGGGTTTTCCAATTTCTTAAATTTTTAAGTCCAATGTCCAAGAACTCTTTTGTCCCTTAACTTCAACTTTCAGAATAGTTCACCTTCAGTGCCCAAACAAATTTCAAATCTTCATCTGCTGTTTCCATGGGGTGGGAGAGTGAAGAAAAAAAAGTTCCCTTTAACAGCTTCTCCGCCGCTTTCGATCTTCTTAGGGATACAATGTATCCTCCAGCAATTCAGACAGCTCAGTTCCAGTGAATTTAAAAGATGTTGATTGACCCGGCTCAGCCAGCACTTTCACTTTTCTTGCTTCCTCCAGCACAATCTTACCCGGTTGCAGGCTTCTTCGTGGCGGCCATTGCTGACTGCCGCTCCACCACCTTGGGAAAAAGGGGTTTTTCCGGACGAGGAGGGGGTCTGCGACACCCCCAACCCCCTGTCCGCCTCCCCTCTCTCTTCGGCTGTCCCTACAGAGCAGCCATATCCCCCTGACCCATTTGGATCGGGGGTACCTCGGTGGCAAGCGCAGCAGGAATCGTGAACGGTCGCAAATTCCCGCTGCCACCGAAGCCACGTGGAACCGGAAACCAGATATATATATTCTTAAGTTTTCACGGGTACTTACATGTATGGCATTCAGCTTAGTTCAGGTATTTTTCCACGTCATAGTAGTTGTGCTTTTAAAGTTGTAGCAACGTTTCAGCAGAATCTCATCTGCCATCATCAGGCTTCTGTATAGTGTTCATCTGTGAGTCAGACTTTTACAGTGGTCTCAGATTTAAATTTGGGGCTAGCCTATTCCTGAGCCAGAATGTTTTTTGCTTCATCCTGATTGGTTGTGAGTCTTGGTCTGTGTTTCATGGTCTTGGAGTTTGCTGTGTTCTGCTTGATTGGTGTTTCTAATATCTTCTGTCTGTTTTTTGGCTCTTTTTGTATCTTGATTGGCTGGCAACATTGTGTTACTTTATGGGAGGCCTTTAGTGCAGCTTGGCTCTGGGTAAATGGACGGCTATAATTAGTTAGGAAGCTCGGTTTCATCTGGGTGCCTGGTTGGGGTGTGTTTGAGCTGGAGGTATCAGGGGGGATCTGTTTGTGCCCAGGTGTTTGCCTGGCTTGTGGTGTGGAGATTTTTTTGTTTGTGAGTGCAGGCTTCCAAATGATTGACAGTCTGGTGGAATCATCTCTTCTATTCATGCTTTCTGGTCTTTTTTCAATCTCTATGGCTTCTCTGATGATTCTGTGGCTGGGGTTTTCTATAGTGGCTAGGGTTTTGGTGCCATTGAAGTTGATGCTATGACCTGTCCAACACATAGAAGCCACAGGTCATAGCATCAACTTTAAAAGCACAACTACTATGACGTGGGAAAATACCCGAACTAAGCTGAATGCTATATATGTGTGTGTGTGTGTGTTGTGTGTGTGTGTGTGTGTGTGTGTATGTATGTATATATATATATATATATATTAACACAGTAGAGCAAAGGTTTTGAGGGCGCTAATTAAAACAAATTTGAATCATTTCACCTCAGCAGGTATCTTTTCCTGAAGACAATTTAGTTACACTCTCTGAAAAAAATATTTTTATTTATTTTTATTTCTTACTCTTTGTGAACTTTTAAATTTCAATCTAAACTCTGTATCCAAGTCAGAAAATTTATATTATATTATATTATATTATATTATATTATATTATATTATATTATATTATATTATATTATATTATATTATATTATATTATATTATATTATATTATATTATATTATATTATATTATTATATGCTATATATATATATTATAGTTAAACTTTGCACGAACAATTTTAATTAGACCAACTTTTCTTTTAAATCTTTAAATTATACAAAAATAATTCACAATTTATGACCACAATCAGAAACAGAATTTCATTTGTTAAGTGATGCGATTATTAAATGAACCATCAAATTCCCAGACTCAATTTTATGAATATTTTAATGTGGCCATTAAGTGAATAATATAATCCTAAATAAAACACAAAGTCATTAAGCAAACCTGGTTTCCCATACTAACTGTAGAAGATGGCCAGGCTGAGTGCAAAGGAGGTGTCATAAGTTACAAGTCCCTATTTGGCCCAAGACACTTAAGTCCAGACCACCTTTGATGCCTGTTTTATCTTCTGCTCATTTCCCCTGACCGGCAATCTTGCATGTAACTAGCTTGATACCCATGCTTTGCTATGTAACTATGTGGTGGGCTTAGTTTTGGGGGAAGAAAATAAGAGGCCTCTGCCTACCAGCATCCATTGGTATTCACCTGGCTAGTGTCCTGTCAGTGTGTGAGAGAGTTGAGGACTTTTTAGAAACTGAAACAGTATTTGCTGTGTGAACAAGAAACAGGAGCAAGCCTGGGCATGGCTTAGCTGAAATGTTCTGTACTAAAATTGCGTGGTGCTATGAAACTAAAACTGAATTCTTTTTTTTTTTTTAAAGTGTTTTTTATTTTTATAACATACAACATAACAAATTATTTTTATTTTAAATTTTAAAAAGAAAACTTTATTAAAGGTTAAAAGGAACACTATGTACAATACATAGAATACAACTTTACGTTGCAGATAAAATCTGTATATACAAATACACAATAGATAAACATATAAAACATATGTTTCTAATCAACTAATATGGTGTGATTTTTTTCTTGGTAATAATTTTACTACTATTCATTTCCTATTTTGATAAATATTCTTAATTGAACCATTCCATTCATCAAATCCATTTCTTTTAATTTCCTGGTTTTTTTCTCTTTAAACCACTTATACCATTTATCCCAAGCTGTATCTTGAGTCTTCCTTATCTCTAAGTTTTCGTGTAAGTCGATCCATTTCAGTGCAGTCAAGTATTTTCTGAGTAATCAAATTATTTGTTGGCATTTGTTCTCTCTTCCAGCATTGTGCCAATGTAATTCTTGCCACTGGATTATATGAGAATGAAATATTTTGTTTCATTTGCATAGTCCCTTTTTAACATTCCCAACAAAAATATTTCAGGTTTAAATTCTAATTGAATACTTGTAATTTCTTTTATCCACAGTCTAATTTTTTTCCAATATTTTTTACTTTTTGGGCAGAGCCACCAGGTGTGGAAGAAGGTGCTTACATTTCCAACACATCAGACTCATGTTTGGGTATATGTTAGCTAACCTTGAGGGTGCCAGATACCACCGGTAACACATTTTATTTTGATTTTCTTTATAGATCGCCAATTTTATTATTTTGTAATTTTGATTCCAAATTTTTTTCCAGTCTTCCAAATTAATATTGTGCCCTACATTCCTTGCCCATGCGATCATTGGGCCATTCTTCTGCCATTTCATATTCTAACAGGTAATTATACATTTTAGAGATTAATTTTTCATATATTCCCTCCAATATTTTATTGAATTGTTTTATCTCAATTCCAAACTCTTCCGTGTCTTTTTTATATCTTGTCTTGAGTTGTAAATATGGTCACCACTCTATTTTCATCCCTTGCTCTCTAATTTCTTTATTTGTCTTTAATCTTCCTTGGGAAATTAGTACATCATAATACCTAATTTTTCTTCCAGTTTCTAATGCATTGGGGTGGATCAATGCCTCCATGACGGAAACCCATCCTGGGATCTTCATATAATGTTTGTGTTTAATCTCTTTCCACACTTTCAATAGTGAACTTCTAATTATATGCCTATTAAAGTGAGTATAACTTTTATTTCCAGGGTTCCACATGAAGGCATGCCACTCCGCCTTCAAATTGTCCCATTTTAGGATTAAAACTCTTTTGTTTCTCAAATTGGTCCAGTCTTTAATCCATGTTAAAATTGCCGTTTTATAATATTGTTCCCAGGCAGGGAGTCCAAATCCACCTCTGCATCTATTATCTTGTAAGGAGCCTAATTTTATTCTCAGTTTTTTCCCTGACCAAATCCATTTCGTGATAATTTTATTTAATTTATTAAAAACATTTATTTAATTTAATTGGAATATTTTGAAAGAGAAATAATATTCTTGGCAAGATGTTCATCTTAATAGTCACTATTTTTCCTAACATTGATAATTGCAATTTCCCCAATTTTTCTAAATCGTTTTTTATTTCTCGTATCAACTTTACATAATTATTCTTCTTTTATTGTTGAACATCTTGCTGTAAGCCAAATTCCTAAATATTTAATTCTTTTTACAATTTATATATCCATTACCTCTTCTAATTTCTTTTTTTGTTTCTCTGTTAGATTTTTTGTTATCATTTTAGTTTTATCCTTATTAATTGTTAAACATGCCACCTCTCTATACCTCTCTATCTCTTTAATTAATTTTGGTTCCTGATTTTATTGGTTCTTCTACAAAGAATACAAGGTTGTCTGCAAATGCTTGGATCTTGTATTCTTCATTTTTTATTCTTTTTTTTTAAAAAAACATTTTTTTTTGTAAACAAACATACACAAACACAACATAAACACATCAAACCATCTTCCACTTACATACATACAGTGTATCGGTTGGTTACAAATTGTTTTGTGCATCCACTCCATAGTCCTCACTTACAATTACTTGTATATATTCTCATTTTATCAATCAAATATTCCTAAATACATTATTATCATTGTTACTCAGTCATTTGACTATACTATTATTCAGTCATATTATGAGAGATATTCCATATTTTTAAATTGATTTATCTTATAGTAATTAATATTATCATCCTAAATCCATCCCATAATTATAATATGATAATACATCTTTATATATAGTTCTATTCTAAAGTTCTACATATTTCATTACCATAATTTATTTTCTAACCATTGATAAAATAAATCCCAAATCTTATAAAATTGTTTATCTTCTTATTTATTTATTTTATTTTATTATATTTTTATTTATTTGATTTGTCAATCACTTACAAGATAATAGGTATAAGTATATACATAGTTATGAATACATGAAATGGGTACATATAAGAAAAATAAAAGAAACAATAGGACAGGGACAGGAGAGTTGGTTGTTGGTTTCTGTTTCCATGGTGAATTGTATTTTGGGGTGTAGGTTGTTAAGATGTGTGATGAAGTTGTCCAGTTTTTCTTTCCTGTGCGGCCAAATTACGAAAGTGTCATCTACATATCTGAGCCAGAGTTTGGGCTTGTGTTCGGATTTGTCTAGAGTATTGGTTTCAGTGTTCCATGTATAGGTTAGCGATGATGGGTGAGAGGGGTGATCCCATGGATGCTCCTTCTATCTGTTTGTATCTTTGTCCATTGTGGATGAAGTATGTGTTGGTTGCAGTGGTTGGTCAGATCTAGGATGTGTTTGGGAGGGTTGTATTTGTTTTGGATGACTGTCAAGACTTCTTTGATGGGTACTTGGGTAAAGAGGGCTAGGACATCGAAGCTCACGAGTAGGTTGCTGGGTTGTAGGTTTTGTTTCTTTATTGTTTCTATGAAGTGGAAGAGTTTTGTACATGTGAGGTGATGGATTCTGTGTAGGGCTGGAGTTGTTTGGCGAGAAATTTGGCAAGATTCTGTAGAGATGAGCCTATCGAGCTGACTATGGCTCTGAATGGTATTCCTTCTTTGTGTATCTTGGGGAGGCCATAGAGCTTAGGGCCCCCACCACCAGTATTTATAGAGAGACGGCAGCTCTGATCACACACTGCTTGTATTGGCACGAAGCCAAAAGCACCAGGCTGAGGATGGTGAGTGGGACCTCACCGAAACGTCGCCAAGATATTCTTAATCTTACATGGGAAAAGACCCGAACCTAGACCTATATATCTGTACCCGTGAAAATCTACGAAACAATCTCATCTGCCATCATTAGGCTTCTGTATGGTGTTTGTCTGTGAGTCAGACTTTAACAGTTGTTTCAGTTTTAAATTTGGGGCTAGCCTTCTGCTGTGCCAGAATGGTTTTTTCTTCATCCTGATTGGTTGGGAGTCTTGGTCTGTGTTTATTGGTCTTGGAGTTTGCTGTGTTCTGCTTGATTGGTGTTTCTAATATCTTCTGTCTGTTTTGTGGCTTTTTTTGTCTTGGTTGGCTAGCAACATTGTGTTCCTGTATTGGAAGCTTTTAGTGCAACTTGGCTCCAAGTAAATGGACAGCTATCATTTGTTAGAAGCTAGGTTTCATCTGGATGCCTGGTTGGGGTGTGTTTGAGCTGGAGGTATCGGGGGGGTCTGTTTGTGCCCAGGTGTTTGCCTGGCTTGTGGTGTGGATATTTTTTTTGTTTGTGAGTACAGGCTTCCAAATAATTGACAGTCTGGTGGAATCATCTCTTCTATTCATGCTTTCAGGTCTTTTTCCAATCTCTATGGCTTCTATGATAATTCTGTGGCTGGGGTTTTCTATATTGGCTAGGGTTTTGGTGCCATTGAAGTCGATGCTATGACCTGTTGCTTTCATGTGTTTGACTGGTGAGGAAGTGTGTTCCAGCTTTTTTACTGCATTTTTGTGTTCATCCAGGCGGAGCTTTTTCTCTTTTATTTATTATCTCCATCATCAATATCTTAGTTTTAGTTCCTTTTGTGTATTGGCAATGTCTCTGAGTCTTCATGTCCATCTTGGCTGTTTTCCTCTTCCTTTGGCTCCTTCTCTCTAGAATTCCTTTGTTCTGCTATAAATTGCATTACTTTTTCTGCTAGTGTGTCCAATAATCCCCTTCTTTCTTTTATCATTTCTTTCACAGTTTGCAGTTCCAACTTAAATTCTTTGCTTGCTGCTTCCATTTTTTTAATCAATTGTGTTATTCTTTATTTTATTAAAGTTAATTGTAATCCTTGCCAAGAGACTCCGTTTATATCTCTTTTCTTTATTGGTCCTTCTATTTCCTTTGCACAGTCAACTCCCAATAGTCCCAAGATATTGCCTTCCTTTGTCCTCTTGCTGCAATATCCCTCTTTTTTTTTTTAAGTTTCCTGGGTTCTTGTTAAAGACTTTTATTTCATGTCTTTCTCATTCACACATTTAACATACCAGTAATTTTCCATAAAGCCATCCAGAAAAAAACACCTTTTACCATTAGATGGCACTCTATATAGCTTCCATTTTTCAAATTTCTTTTTTTCCTTTTTTTTTTTCAATTATATTAATGTTAATTTTCGAGCATTTCAACCATTGGCTTTTTTTAAAAAGTATAATCAATTCCAAGCAAGTTCAGCATTTTATCCAATGCCTAATTAATAACAGGTTCTGTATATTATTCCCAATTCTGTCCTTAATTTCGTTTTAGTAATCCATATGTAATCCTATATGTAATCGAGATTTACCTTATATTGTCCTCTTGTTTTCTATTTGCCACTGTTGTACTCTCAAGCGTGGAATCTTTCTTTCTGCTTTTGGGGGTTATTAAAACAAAAGGTTCAGCTTCTCTTCTCTGAATTATGCCACTCACCACTTCACCTCTCCAGCACACACTTAGGTCCCAGTAGCTTCCTGTCTTCAGGGTAGCCATTAAAACTGCTGCTTCTCCCTGTCTTCCAGGAGATTATACCAAGCCAGGGAGGGGAGATGTGGCTCCCCTTGACCCATCTGGCAGTCTCCCCCTCTTCCCCCACCCCTCCTAGGTTGGTTCAGTCCCGTAGGGACCCCTCCAACAGGGTAAGCACGGATCGAAGCCGCACATGATTGTGGTCTCCAACCGTCCTTGACGGAAATGCCACCGGAAGTCCTTTCTTGGTCCTTTCTGAATAAAAGTTTATTTTAAGATAGTTTAAGTGCTATAACATTAGGTACCCAGCTAACCTTGTAATTTATATGATAACTAAGTAAACTGAGCTGAGCTTTATTCACTTTCATTGTGATAAGATATAATAGCTAAAGACTTAATATCTTAATATCTTTCTGTATGTATTTCTTCTATGTACTTGGTTAGAGGTATTCAAGCTTGCTCTTTATATTATTATGCCTCTAGTTATATTTTACATATATGTAAACTCAGGAATTCTGGGAGTTGAAGTCCATAATTCATAAAAGGACCATAGTTGCCCACCTCTGACCTACAAGGTCCCTTCCAACTCTTGATTATCTGTATCTGTATGATTTAGCAGAGGAAAGCTTGGCAGCTAAGTAAAAATCACTCTTGTTTATTAAGTACAAACAGAATTTTCTGGTATAATATATATTATGAACAGCAATTATGCTAATTAAATTATAGGTAATATTAGGCTGCAACTATCTATCAATAAAAGAATCAAATTATTAATATTTTAATTAAAATATTATTTTTCTATATAAAAGACAAATAATATAGCTTGCTTCTCATTTCAGCTTCAGCTTTCTGTCCCTTCATTAAAAAGTATTGTTTATTTTGTCTAATTTTAAGTAGCACATAGCTCAAAAGAAATATATTTTTGTATATTACAGAAAATTATTGGAATGCTGCATCATTTGTTACTCGATCTTCATATCTCCACTTCTCTACCTTTCAAGGAGAGACTAGTGCTGACATTTCATTCTACTTCAAAACATCAGCCCCTGATGGTGTCTTTCTTGAGAATCGGGGGAATTCAGATTTCATCAAACTTGAGTTAAAATGTAAGTATGTTCACAGCATGAATGAGAGTATCAGATGAAAGTAAGATAAGGTTTTAAATTTTTATTATCATGCATACTCTATGAAATCTCCAATGAAGCATAAAAAATGAGTCTGGATATCCTGTCTTAATCTAGAATGCTTAATTTAATGTTTTTAATCCAGCCAGTTCAGAAGTAGGCCTGCTTACATAGCTATGCTAAATAATAATGCCACTTTCCTTTGATTTTAAAATCTTTTCCCCAATAATTTAAGATGAACATGATTTTCTTCCTTACAATCACACAATAATTAGACTAAAACTTTACTTAAAATGAGAAATTCAAGGCTATCTGGAAATTTAAACACAGTTGCACATTCTGATAGTTAGTATAATATATTTATCTCTAGTCCATTTATGGGCACAAAGGTATACTGATGTATCTTGATCTCTTATGCCACTGATCTCTCTTATGCTCTGGTAATGAGGCCAATAAGTGCTGCTTAATCTTACAGCTTTAATGTAAAACATTTACCAGTCATTTTCCTGCACGTGGCTATGAGCAAAGACAAATAGGAGGGATTTTGCAACTACCTAAATACAGAGATTTAGTACTGTCAAAATTTGATCTGAAGTGAGTAAGAACTTTCGGCCTCTCCTGCTTTATTGAAAAGCCCCAATACGATCTGTGAAATAGGCATCAAGATCGCCAATATCATGAACTATCCATACATTTTCTCTTCCCTCCTTCTCTCTCTCATTCACTAGTTCTTTTGAACTTGCTTGCTTTATCTGAGTCATCTGTCCTGTCTTCTAGTAGTCTTTCTCTCTTGTGTGTTCTTATGCTTTTTCTTGTTATGTCTATCACTTTGTAAAGGAAACTATTGACAGACCTCAGTGAGTAGACTGCTTGCTCTCTCAACCATACCCTAGTAGTTTATGCTCTCTTACCCTAGAAATTTCTGTTCTCTTTGTTGCCAGAATACACTTAAAAACTGCAATGTTCACTAAGTTGCAAAAAGAAAACAAATAAGGGACAGTTTCTGTGACTCTACCTTTATCTGCATAGCATTAATTAGCTAACCTTTTGATCAAATGTTTAAGAAATGAGAAGGGATAGGATAGTGTCATGCCCCTGTCAGAATCTGATTCCAAGCAGGAGGCCAAGCAGCTGACAGGGAGTTGGAGTGTGGCTCCCATGGCTGTGGAAGAAACTGGGGAAGGGCAAAGTCCAGCTGGGCAGAGCAGGGCAGAGGTAGAGCAAGGCAGAGGGAATTCAGAGGGAGATCCATGCCCACCCTCTCTTCATCCTAGGACATGCAGGGAGGAACAGAGAAAGGAGCAATGTGAGTTGCATGGCTTACCGGGCAGGAAAGGGCCCTGATTCCCTTCATTAGCTGCAACTGGGAACACAGTATTTAAAAAGGGAGATTGTGCACAGCAACTTGTTGGAAGCAAATCGTGAGTTATCTGTTATTGTCGATGCTTATCTGGGTTCCTGGCATCTTCCCAACTGTGTGTGTTTTGTTGGCCTTTGAAGTCTGAATTCCTGATCCTGCCCTGTCCAGTTAATTGCTGTAGCATAGTTTGTGTGGATTTTTATTTATAGTTTATAGGTACTTTGTTTTTGGGTTGAATTTCCTTAATTTAAAAACTATTCGTGGGAGAGTTTTTTTTTCTCCAGCAGAAGGTAACTGGACATTGGGGGCAAAGTTGGAGGTATTAAAGACACTTTTCTTACTATGTGACTGTGTTGCCTTTATGCAATGCCCTGGGTCACCACATTTTGCTTCCCACCACCCCTTCAACTTGCTTCTGTTTTACGTGGGGTAACCATGGATCAGCTCAGACCAGACAATGACCAGCTAGCCCAGCAGTCTTTTGACTGTGCAGGTTGTGCAAATGCAAGCTGTCCGGCCATGCCACAAATCAGTGGTGGGATTCAAAAAATTGAACTACCAGTTCTGTGGGCAAGGGTTATTTTGTGGGTGTGGCTTAGGGGGGTCATGTGATTGTGTGGGTGTGGTTTATTTGGTGGGTGTTGCTTGGCAGTCATGTGACTTGCTGGGCATGGCTTGGCAGTCATGTGACTGGCTGTTTTAGATTTTTCCAGCTGTATCTGCTATGTGAGTGTGTGTTTAGTTTTCAGTTGTGTAGTTTTGTGGATCTGTTGCTAATCCAGTCATGTTAAAAGTGACACTGTAACATGACTGGATTGGCAGCAGACCCATAAAACTACATAACTGAAAACACACTCCCTACACAACTAGGAAAACTACACATGCACACTTACAAAGCAGATACAGCTAGAAAAATCTAAAAATATAGCTTTATAGGCACATATCATTTCACACAATTTAAAAGAACTTCCATATACAAACAATGACAATCTCACAAACCAGCTTCTTTCTAAAAATAGAAAGGCAGCTAAAATTTCCTAAATTTTATATGACTATTTCCTAAAAAAAAACCCACACACACTTACTTTTTTAAAAATTAGGGGACTTCAAACTTGACAGCTTTAAGACTTGTGGACTTCAACTCCCAGAATTTCTCCTCCAGTCATGTTAGCTCAGGAATTCTGGGAGTCCACAAGTCTTAAGCTTGCCAAGTTTGAAGACCCCTGCCCTGATTTAAATCATGAGTATGGAACAAAAGCCACTTAGTTACCCAATTGAGGAAAGCAGGCAGGCAGAATCAGTTGCTCACTGATGAGCTGGATGTAGTGCAAGCAAGGCAGGAGACAAGTTTACAGCAGCAGTTCGGAAATTGGGAGAAGGCATCTGAAGGAGTTAGGTGCTTGCTGGAGACTGGTGGGGGAAGGGAAGTGGTTTATTTTAACAAGGCTAGCTAGGCTGGAGACTATGGGCCCTTTTAGAAGCCCTTGAGAGGAGGGCAATCGCGGTGGCTTGGAAGTGATCACGGGGCTTGGAAGCAATCACAGCAGCTTGGAAGCTCGGAGTGAGGCCGGGCTGTGGGAAGGAACTCCAGGGGGCTTCAGCAGCATCACAGTGGCTTGGCCGGCTATGCAAGGCCCCAAGCTGGAGGCCCCAGCCTCCGGAGGCTGCCGGAAGCTTGGAGCGAGGCCGGGTGGTGGCAAGCAGCATTTTTCAGCAGCGTGGCACAAGCGATCACGGCGGCTTGGCCAGCTATGTGAGGACAGACTGTAGACCATGGCCTCCAGAGGTTGCCAGAAGTCCGAGGTGAGGCCAAGCAGTGGCAAGAGCTCCAGGGGCATTTTGAAGCCTGGTGGTGGGGGCTGGTGGCCTGCAAAGGGTAGCAGATGGCCCATAAGGGACCTGCAGTGACTTGGGGAGTTACATCAGGCTGTGGCCGGCAGAGGCTGCCAGAAGTTCAGGGCAAGGCCGGGTGATGGGAAGGAGAGCCGGGGGTTCAATCCAGGATCGGGGCTGGGCAGTGGGGGTTAGAGAGTCAGTGTTTACCTAGTCCTGTAGGCAGGAGGAGGGTGGAACATTCATTGGGGAAGAGTAGAGTTGACCCAATTCAGTCTCAAATCAGCTTAGGCAGGCAGCTGTGCAGAGCAGGCTAGCATGCACAAGTGATAGGGCCATGTGGCAAAGCACTTTTATAGGATGGGCTTGGGATGGGTGGGCTGAGCCTCATGCGGACAGGGCAAGTGAGTGGTGAGAGGGCAGGCAGGGCAAGCAAGTGAGCAGCGACCGTCAGGCCACCATACCAGTTTGGAGACATGGCCAGCCAGATGTTGCTACCGATTCCGCGACCCATGCCAAATTCTTGCTACCGGGTCACCAGAACCGGTGCGAACCGGCTGAATATCACCTCTGCCACAAATGCCTGGTATTGGTGCTGGATAAATTTGATGGATTGCTGGCCCAATTTCCAGCATTTTTTGGGCAGTTCCAGCTTTATATGAGCCTTCAGTCAGAGGACTTCCCCACTGAGATACAGTGGGCTTTTTGATTAGCCTGTTGTTAGTGTCTGCAGCACATTGGGCGACGCCTCTGTTGAATCAGCCCAACCAATTGTTGGATAATTATGCGGAGTTTTGCCATCAGTTAAGGGCCATGTTTGAGAACCCTGTTCAGGCCCAAACAGCAAACAGGCAATTGAGAGAATTGAAGCAGGGGAGAGGCTCACTCACGGACTATATTGCTTCTGGGTGGTCACCCAGGATCTGCAATGGAATGAGGCAGCACTGATAGACCAGTTCCAGGAAGGCAAGTCATCAGAGCTCCTGGATGAGTAGGCACGCATTGAATGCCCTCGCACCCTGTAGGAGCTCATGCATCTGTGACTTCATATTGATGCCAGGCTTCAGCAACACCAGGCATGACAACGGACAGATGCCGCAACCGCTCCCATCAAGACAGTGCCTCCATCAGAAGTACCTCCAGACAAGCACATGCAGTTGGGGGCTGTCCAACCTCACCTGACCCAATCTGAAAAGGATAGGTGTTGTCGTGACAGCCTGTGCCTCTATTGCATCACCCGAGGCCATTTTGCACCAAATGTCCTGTTAAGGCACCTAAAGGGACTTTTCTTACTTGTGATTGTTTTGCCTTTGTGCCACACCCAGGTCATCACAGATAATTTATACAGGAAGCCACCATTTCTCTGAGGATTCAACTTCACAAGAAATTACCAGGACTGAAAAGTGTGGATGTGCACGATGCAGGCAAGAGCTGCCAATAAGAGTTAGACATATGACAGCCTCAGACTGCACTATTACACCGTCACTTCCAAGTGCCAGTAGTTGCATATAGTAATGCCTGTATCAAAAGAAAATGGAACATAGTACTTTAACATCAGATCAGATGAGTACAATGTTAGGCAGGTGATGGGCTGAAACTCATAATTTTAAATCCCACGGACCACTAATATGAATTTTGACTAACAGTGGCTTGCTGTGATGACCCATAGTCTCTCAAAATAACCCAAAACCCAAAACATACATTAAAGTCCAGTAAGGTCTTCAACTTAAACTTCACTGTTTTATTAGGCACAGTTTAAAGTCACAAAAGTAAATAATGAGGCAAAAAGAAAACTAAAACTGCATTGACGAGAGTTCCAAAGCAAGCCAAGATAACTAATCATAAACTCCAGGAAAATAACCAAAGAGAATCCATGGGAAGAACGCCAGCAAAGATAAACCTCTTTCAAGGTGAACACTAAATTGACTCCTGCAAATTCTAACTGCGCAGTTGCAAACTTATATACATAGCTCCCACCTGCAAGCCACAAGGAAGATCATGGTAATCTCCCCTTGAGTATACCTCACTTTTCTCTGATCCTCTACTCCCTGCGTGACATAGGATGGATAGGGGATGGGCCTGGATCCTCCTCCGACTGCTCAGCTGGCCTCTGTCCTTCCCCAGCCTCCTCCATCACCTCTGGAGCCACACTCCCACTGTTCCTCCTCTTCCTCAGAGTCAGGGGCATGATACTATCCCCCCGCAGGGCCCCCTCCCCGGGACCAGGTGGATGAGGATGTTGAGGAAACTGAGCGTGAATGTCCTGGACGAAACGAGGAGCATGAACATCAGTGGCATCAACCCAGGTTAAATCCTCTGGTCCATAACCTTTCCATGCCACCAATACTGAACTTGGCCCTGCAACTGGCGTGAATCTCGGATGCTATCCACTTCATATTCCTCCTCATCCAGAGAGGCTACTGGAGCCAGCAGTGATGGAGCCAGTCTATGTGGACTATCGATCGAGGCATGGACTAACAGGGAATGATGAAAAACAGGATGGATACGCATGGTCCCTGGCAGGGAGGAAAATAAGCCAAAGGAATGATCACTGCCTTGACCGGAAAAAGTCCCAAGTGACGGTGATCGAGCTTTTTCGATGGTCACATCGTTGGTAAATATCAAGTAGAGAGCCAAACCTGATCACCAACTGCTAAAGGTGGAACATCGCGATGATGTTGGTCTAAAAACCATTTATAGTCTTCCTTGGCTCTCTCTAGTTGATCGCGGACCATGGTGCACGGCTTTTAACTCCTGCAAAATGTATCCACTGCCGGAACTGGGGAATCAGACGGGGCTAAAGGGAAAAATTGTGGATGAAACCCATAGTTAGCAAAGAAAGGGGACACACGGGTGGATGCATGTTGAGCACTGTTTTAAGCGAATTCTGCTCCCGGCAACACTTCCACCCAATTGTCTTGTTGAGTATTGCTGAAACAGCAGAGGTACTGCTCCAAAATAGCATTCACACTCTCTGTCCCCCCATTACTTTCAGGGTGATGAGCAGACGACAGACACACCTGAACCTGCAGTTTCATGAGTAGGGTCTGCCAGAAGTGTGCCATAAATTGTACCCTCCGATTTGATACCATTCAATTTGGTAACTCTTGCAAGCGGAAAACATGGGAGATAAACAATTGAGCCGTTATCTTGGCCGATGGAAGACCTGCACACGGAATAAAGTGGGCCATTTTAGTCAACATATCCACTACCACCAAAATGGTTGTGGCACCATTTGATGGTCGTAACTCAATGATGAAATCCAATGAAACTGCCTCCCACGGTCGTTATGGCATGGGCAAGGGCTGCAAGAGATCAGGGGCCACACCAGGAGCATACTTGGCTTGGTGATAGATCCCACAGGACACCACATATTCCAACACATCATGTTTAAGTCTCTGCCACCAAAATGTCCTAGAGATGAGGTGCAGTGTATTGAACACCCCAAAGTGTCCTGCCACTGAACTATCATGACATTGACATAGGATAAGGCCATGAAGAGGACCTCCAGGCACATAAATGCGATCACGGAACTGCAACAGGTCCCCAATATATGCCCAAGGAGTGTCTTGTCTCCCATTCTCATCCAATTCTTGACGTCTAGTTGTCACAAATGGGTCCTGCTGCTGTGCCTCCTGAATCCTCATTCAAAGGTCCACAGATTCTTTGGTGGGCACAAACCGCTTCAACAGAATCACCTCCGGGGCAAGATTTTATCCTCCCTTCGGGTATACTTGGGCTTTCAAGATAGGCTGTCGGTGCATTGATTCCCTCCACTCGGAACTTAGGTCACCCAGAAATCAAATCAAGCAAAGAATAAGGACCATCTCACCTGATGCTGGTTCAATGTCCAAGCTGTACATAGGTGTTCCAAATTGCGATGATCCATCTGAACCTTGATTTGGTGACGAGTCCCCTCCAGGTGGTGCCACCATGTCTCAAAAGTGACCTTAACCGCCAATAGCTCCTTGTCCCAAATTGTATTGTTGTGCTCTGGAGCTGACAACTTCCAGGAATAATAAGTGCACAGGAACAAGGTGCCTATGGGAGCATAGGTCTGGAGGAGCACCACACCAACAGCCACATCGGAAGCATCTGTTTCCACCAGAAATGGCTGGCCTGGATCAGGGTACTTGAGGATAGGCTCAGAAGCAAAGGCAACTTTCAACGCTTCGAAATCTGCCTGCTCCTCAGCACCCCAATGGAACTTCTCCCCCTTCTTAAGCAGATTCGAAAGGGGAGCAGTCAAGGAAGCAAAGTGGGGAATAAATGTGCGGTAGTAGTTCGCAAACCCCAACAGTCGTTGCACATCCTTAAGCCACCGTGTAGGTTCCCATTCCTGCAACGATTGAATTTTTTCCAGGTCCATTTCTACCCCAGCAGGTGAAATATGATGTCCCAAGAAGTCAATCGTGATTTATGCAAACTGAGACTTCTCACATTTAGCAAACAGGTGGTTATCATGCAAACGTTGCAACACCAGCCGCACATGCTGCCAATGTTCCTGCAGGGAGTCTGAGTAAATCAAAATGTCATCTAAGTAAATGACCATGAATTGATCCAACATATCATGGAAAACATCATGCATGAAATGCATGAACACAGCTGGGGTATTGGTTAATCTAAAAGGCATAACGTTATATTCAAAATGCCCGTACCTTGTCCGGAAAGCTGTTTTCCACGCATCCCCTGCACAAATGCAAACCAGATTGTAGGCCCCATGCAAGTCCAACTTCATAAAGATCTTAGCTTGAAGCCACTCAATCAGTTCAGGGATGAGGGGACGCGGGTACCGATTCCTCACTGTGATTGCACTCAACTTGCAGTAATCACAACACAAACGTAGCTCCCCCAATTTCTTTTTTACAAAAAGCACCGGTGCAGTCAATGGGGAGATAGAAGGTCGGATAAACCCTTCTGGAGGTTCTTGTCAATAAAATCCCGCAACACAGCCAACTCCGGTTCCGACAGGGTATATATCCAACCCACCAGCAATTTTGCATCAGGCAACAAGTTGATTGGACAGTCATACACCCGATGCAGAGGCAACTGATCCACCTCTTTCTCCCCAAACACATCAGCAAAGTCCACCAACTCTGCCGGTAGATCCAGGTCCACGGGCATAGTCACACTCCCTGCACAGGAGCACAAGCAATGGTTGGCACACTTCCTATCAAGGAACTGCACAGCTGCAGATGACCAGACAATCTGTGGAGCATGGGCCATTCCAAACCTAGCACCACCAGAAAATGAGGCATTGTGGCAACGTAAAACACGGTTTCCTCCACATGCTGCCCAATAAGTATGCAAAGGGGTTTGGTTGCAGCAACCACAGGTCCCAAACGAAGGGGCTGACCATCAATCGTCTCCATCATTACTGGTGGGGATACCTGTTGCTGAGGAATGAACCACTGCTTGATAAAATGAGCATCCATGAAATTGGCTGTGGCCCCTGAGTCAACCAAAGCTGGGATCCCCACCGCTTCCACATCAGGCATGAATACACTTGCTGGCAGCACAAGATGCTTCACCAATAGCGACTGTGGTGGAGATGTCGAAAATGTCAAAAGTGGTGAGGGTGGCAAGGTTGGTGAAGATGGCGGGCCTATGGACTTTACACCCCGACCTGCAGACCCCCGTAGGCTGAGCTATGCTCATTTCCTGCCACCACAGGTATTGCTGCTGTGGATGTCTTAACAGAACACTTGGCCACAAAAGGCCTCGATTGCCACAACAGAGGCATAAACCATCACAACGACGTCTTTTTTTTTTTTTACTTGAGTCAGGCAAAGGCGGCCAGCCCCCAACTGCATGGATTCCTCCAAAGGCACTTCCACCAAGGGCGCCATCTTGCTGGAAACAGATACGGTCTCTATCCGTCATCGCATCCGTCACTGCTGAAGTCTGACATTGATACGAAGACACAGATGCATGAGCTCCTGAAGGGTGTGAGAGCATTCAGTGCACACCAACTCATCCAGGAGCTCCGATGACAAACCCTCCTGGGGTCTAATAGTGCTTCCTCATTCCATTGTACATCCTGAGCAACCACCCAAAAACTAACAATATAATCCATGAGTGAGCCACGCCCCTGCTTCAACTCTCTCAAACATCTGTTTGCTGTTTGGCTTCGAACAGGGTCCTCAAACATGGCCCAAAACTGATAGCAAAACTCAGCGTAATTGTTCAACACCTTGTTGGGCTGGATTAGCAGAGGCATTGCCTAACATGCTGCAGAACCTGACAACAAACTAATAAAAAAACCCACCTTATCCTGGTCAGTGGGAAAGTCCTCAGGCCGAAGGCTCATGTAAAGCTGGCACTGCCCCCAAAATGCTGGAAATTGGGCTAGCAAACAATCAAATTTATCTGGCACTGCCACTGGGCATTTTCAGCATGGTCGGGCAGCTTGCATTTTGCCACCTGTGCAGTCAAAAGAGTCACTTGCTGGGTTAACTGGGCAATCTCTGCTCTGCTGATCCATAGTCACCCCACCAAAAAAAAAAAAAGTTGAAGGGGTGGCAGGAGTCAAAATGTGATGACCTGCAATCTCTCAAAATAACCCAAAACCCAAAATATACATTAAAGTCCAGTAAGGCCTTCACTGATGTTCTCTCTCTCTCTCTCTCTCTCTCTCTCACACACACACACACACACACACACACTCCACCAAGGCACCCACATTCCTTCACAAACCTGCTTTTCACCTCTGTTCTTGGAGAGGGGGGAGGAGAGAGGGGGGGAGGGAGGGAGAGAGTATCCTGTGATCCCAAATAAAGAATGATTGATTGGTAGGAAAACGGGGTGGGGGATTTTTCTGTAGACTTTTTGGAGGATTTGCTGCTTCTGCTTTTGGCTGCACACAAGGAAAGTAGCAGAAGTCTTTCCTTCTCTCCCCAAACTCTGCCAGAAATGAGTCTTTGGGAACCTGCAAGGCATCCTGCTCCAAGAGGCTGCGCCGGCACAAGTCTCACAAAGACTCATTTCTGGCGGAGTTTGGGGGGGAGAAAGAAAGGCTTCTGCTTCTGCTGCTTTCCTTGCATGAAGCCAAAAGTCTGTCTGTCAGTCTCTCTGTCTCTCTCTCTGTCTCTCTCTCTGTCTCTCTCTCTCTCTCTCTCTCCCTCCCTCCCTGAGGACGGAGCTGGAGATGGTATCCTGCGATCCCAAAGAAAGAATGATTGATTGATAGGAAAATGGGGTAGGGAATTTTCCTGCAGACTTTTTTTTGGATTTTCCCAGGGTCTCTGCAGAAAAAGCAGAAGCAGCAGAGATCCTGGGAAAATCCCCCAAAAAGTCTGCAAGAAAATTCCCCACCTCATTTTCCTACCGATCGATCATTGTTTATTTGGGATCGCAGGATACCGTCTCCAGCTCCATTCTCAGGGGAAGAGAGAGAAAGAGAGACTTCTGCTCTCTGCAAGGAAAGCAGCAGAAGCAGCAGAAGTCTTTCTTTCTCTCCCCCAAACTCTGCCAGAAATGAATCTTTGTGAGACTTGTCACACCAGCACAGCCTCTTGGGACAGGATGCCTTGCAGATCGTTTCTGGTGGAGTTTGGGGGAGAGAAAGAAAGACTTTTGCTACTTTTCTTGCGTGCAGCAAAAAGCAGAAGAAGAAAGAAGTGGAAAGAAGTAGCCCTTTGGGAGGGCCAGGCACATGGGGCGCATGGGACAAGTTCCCCCCACCTCTTCCCCTTACTACCTCATGTTGTTTGCTATGCAAGCGATGGAAGTCTTGTGTTCCCACAGGCCATGTGGACGGTGCAGCCTTGTGTTCCCATGCAGCTTTGGGGGGGTTGCTTTGGGGGTGATATTTCTCTGCGGACCACCAAAGGTTTTTTGCGGCCCAACGGTTGGCGACCACTGGAATAAAGAACACCCATCATTTCTGGATTTCACATGATTTTATTAAGTTTCTGTTCACTATAATCTGAGCTTTGTGGAATGTATAAATGTACTTCAAACTCTGTTTAAAACCCAATCTAAAATCCATCCTTTCCACCACTTTAAACATAAACTCCCAGTTCAAATTATCAAATGCTTTTGCTGCACCTACAAAAAGTAATGTGATCTATTTGTCGCTACATTGCTATAAATGTTCAATTATATCCAAGATTACTCTTACAGTAATCTTTTAGTTGTCTTTTGGATTCATGTATGTAATCCTGTAAAACTTTTATAAGTCTTTCAACAAAGATGGATATGAAAAGATTATAATCATTACTAAGAAAAGAAATTGGCCTGTAATTCTTTACAAAGGTTTAAGACTATTCCTTCTTTAGATATTAAAGAGATATAGGCATTCTTCCAGGAATTTGGCACAGGATTTCTATGTGACATAGAGTTGATTAAGTCTTTGATCTTCAAAGATTTTATGAAATCTACATGGTAATTTACCATGTGGATTATATAAAATGTTTGAAGGTCCCAGGGATTTACCTGCCTTAGCTCTTTTAATTGCTTCTGTTATTTCAAAGACACTTATTGGACTGTTCAGAATTTGCTTATAGTTTTCCAATAATTTAAGAAGATTATGTGATATATAATCATCAATATTTTCCAAGGAGTTTTTCTGTTTCTAATGTAAATTAGTATAGTAATTCCAGAAAAGTCTTTGAATATTTAAAAAAAATTAAAAATCCAATCAAGATATGTGACTGGAATTGATAAATCTGCAGAATAAATTTAATAATTGTTTTTATCAATACTTTTTACTTTTATTCAGAAAATTAAAATAGAAACCCCAAAAATGGAAGGAAGGGAGGGAGGGAAGGAGGGAGGGAGGAAGGATTCTTTTTTTCAAAAATAAGACAAAAATTTCACTACAGAGACTGCATTTCGTCCTTTCCAAAAGCTCTTGTCTTTTAAAATTAAATTTTCGCCCTTTCTTCTCATCTGTTTTTACTGTGAGAAATATCACTTTATGATTCTCTGCATATCCTGTTTAATCTCCCTGTCCTTGAAAAACTGCTTAACTTTGGTTGCTAAGCTATATGAGAGTAAACAATGCATCATCTTAAAGATGAAGGTTTCTCTTTGGGAGCCTTCGGGGGGAAAATGCTCTTTAACTTACAAATTTAAATTGAACATTTTGAAAAAATAACTATGGTTTTAAATCAATCTAAAGAGGAAACCTAGACAGAAGAAACTGCAGCCAAAGCAGACTTACAAGAGCTTGGTTTGAAAATAATAGGTGTGTTTGAGAAGATACAAGGGATGTGGATTTATACAAGTGGAGTTGACAGAATCAATGAGTGAGAAAATTGAATTTTCCAAAGATTGGTGGAGATTGGAAAATTGACAATATATCCAATTGGAAAACAACTTTGATTGGATTTTTTGGGAAAGATGGATCGACTTTGGATAATGGATTCATTACATTTAACCAAACAACAATTGATAAGAAATATTATGTCTTTGTTTACAGAAAAACTTTTTTTAACAACTGAAATGAAATACAACTGCTAAAAAGCTCCCTAATCAAATTTTTGAGGAAAAGCTTTATTATTAGGAAACAAATGAGGATATTTGATCCTTAGAGATAATGGTTGTGGTGATTTGTAACAAATAAGGAGCTGTAGTAGACTTTATATGAATTAAATATAATAATAGATTGTTACAGAGGGTTTTTGAGGTTTAATTCTGCTGTTGTTTTACCTATTAACTGCTTTGCTTGTATATATAATAGCTAAATGACAGATCAAATAAGTTGCAAATAGATATAAAAATTTATAAATTTTGGGCATGTTTTGCAAGGCAGGCAAGGACTAACATTGATGGAATATATTTTTCAGTATTCAGCTAGGAATACTAGTCAGTTTTTTACTGCTTATGCCTTCTGTGATTCAAATATTGCATATAAACAATTTATAAAAACTGAACATGTTTATTAATTAAGTTTGATTCTGAAACCATTGGCATACTGATGGCATTCCAAAATGGATCTTCAATATCAATTATTCTTTTGATATTTTTAAGACATTTTATTGCATGAAATTTTGAGCTTTTATAAAAGTTGGTAACATCTCTGCTTCAGGTTATCCTTAGCTTGAATCTAAGTAGTCTAATATGATTTCTGTAATGTCATTCAAAATTTCTGAAGGTTCAAAACCAACAGAATAATAGCTCCCTGGCAGTGCAGGAAATCTACAATTATATCATATGTATCTACTATCTATGAAATAAAGAATAAAAGAAAAAAAAATCACTAAAAAAAAAATCACATCTCTGTACAGGCTCTTCTTATATTAAATACTTTGTACTAAAAAATGATATTCTGAAATATAGCTCAGTGACACAGATTTTTTTAAAAAAAAGTACAAATAAAAGAAGAAATGGAACCAGGTGGTTTTCTGAATGAAATAGGAGGAACCCAGGAATGGGTTATCTTCGACTTATAACACTTCATTTAATAGTCATTCAAAATTATAATGGTAGTGAAAAAAGTGACTTATGACCATTTTTCACATTCATGACCGTTGCAGGATCCCCATGGTCATGTGATTAAAATTCAGTTGTTTGGCAATTGGCTCATATTTATGACGGTTGCAGTGTCCCGGAATCATGTGGTCCCCTTTTGTGACCTTCTAATAATCAAAGTCAATGGGGAAGCCAGATTCACTTAACAATTGTGTTACTAATTTAAAAATTGCAGTGATTTACTTAACAACTATGACAAGAAAAGTCGTAAATGGTTTGTCTAAAAAAGTTGAGCCAGAAAGTAAATAGTGTCAGAAGCGTATATCATAATCTTACTTATACATACAACTAATTTGAATACCTAAACACAAAAAGAAAAAAGAAAGAAAATAAAAATAAGAGAAAGAAATGTCCATACATTTAAATGCAAAATATAATGCATTTTTTAAACAAATATATATAAGGGGACTAAAGACCTGGCAGCTAGGAAATAAAATATCAAACTTTATGGTGTAGATAGCTTTAAGCATTCTGATGAAAAAATAAAAATCTCAGTCTGCTAAATAATACCCTGTAATAATTTCTGTGACAATATACATAAAATACTGTAGCATTCAAAAAATATTTCAATAAATCTTTCATGAGGCATTGATTGACAGTTCTCTGGATTCCTAATAATTCTAGGTCAACAGATAATGTAAAACACAAATGAATTACACAAAAGAGGTTCTTACCATTGTCAAAAATCAGAATTTAGGCTAAAATACCAAACATACAATTGGGGAAGAGTCATTGAACATTGTATACACAACTGTGCTGCATGCCATACTGATTTAACATAATAGGGGAATATTGATCTAAGACATTCCTGAGTCCTTTTACAATGGATTACAGTTGTTCAATTCTTTTTTATATATTTTTATCTTTGATCTATGATTCCCAATGATGAATTTAAATGCTCAGATTATATCATGAAACATTATCATAAAATTTGCCCTGAGTTCATCATTATACACTGATTGTATAATATGAATGACAAATAAGGTTGTCAGCATTTCAAATAATGCAAGAACTCCAAAGGAAGTAGATTCCTCAAGGAACAATTTATTGGAAACTTCATATTGGTGAAAACTTCACATTGCTGAAAACTGACTCTGAAGGTTCCCGCAGTTTTCACCTAATTAAAAAGTAAAAGTTCCCCCTTCCCCCTTCCCCTAAGTCATCAGTCACATTGTCCAATCAACGTGTTGGCCGGATGGTTGCTTACTTCACTCCTCCTCTCCCCAGCCACCTGTTGGAATGTCCTTGGTTCCCACAGGAAAACTTCTTGTTTTGACGACAGCGCCCTGGCTAGCTATTTCCCCCCTCCCTGTCCCTTCTTCTTTTTTGTGGTAACCCTGAAGCCTCAAAGATGGCCTTAGCCAGGTTCGCTTCAGGGTTGACAGTTATGAATAGTAAAAAAAAAAAAACTGGGAAGGATTTCAAAACAAGCAGCTTGGCGGAGGAGAAAGACTCTGATCATATTAGAAAAGGTTTCTAGTTTTTAAAAGTCAAGACAGTTGGCCTTAATAGTGAGATATTTTAAGACTGCCCAGACCAGCCTGTGAGCTATCTACCACTTAGCATTCCACATGGCACAGATAATAGTGATGTCTAAGATCTCACTGATATCTTATGATATAGTTAGGTAGATGCCGGAGTTGGACCTGGAGTGCATGCAGATGGCTTTTGTTAGGTCTGGAGCATGGGTGCGAATAATGGAGACGAGCCGGTAGAAACAGTGAACTTCAAACTCTTTATTTACATGGTGTGACAGCTCAAACTGGAGGGCTGCTATAGCCTTCCTTATATAGGCAACTTATTAACTATTCAACCAATAGCAAACCTGGAACGCTAGCTCCGTTAACCAATGGGAATGGCCTGTTAATGGCCAATCAGATGCTTCTGAACGGACCAATCCAATCCTGCCATTAACAGCCAATCAGAAGTGCAGGGCCAGAACCCTGCACTTGACTTCAAGCTCAAGATAACTTTATTGGTATTATTCATTCACAACACCCCTTTCCCCCGGCTTCTGCCCACGGGGCGCGGTTACATAGTCCTTAAGGTAGGACGGCTGTTTTGTTAGTCTTTTCGATTTTCGCAAAGTGCCTGGCGGTTGGCTGCACTTCTGCTGAAGTAGAACATTGTTTATCGGTAGGGGTGCCTCTGGTTCTGAGTTCGCATTCCCGTCGTCACCAATATCACTGGCCACTCCCTGAGGTGAACTCACTCCGATCCCTGGTTCCTGTTCCTGCGTTTCAGTCCCATTATCGGTTTCTTCAAAAAGGTTTCCCTCTAATTGCAATTTGCTTTCCTCTGTATCTCTCCCCCCCTCAGTTTGGTCATAAGGGAGTTCGGAAGTGCGCAACGGTAGCCACGATCATAGTTGATCTATGTGGCACTTCCAAAGTCTGTCGTCAGGGCACTGAACGAGGTATGATTTTGGGCCGGTTACATGGATTACGGTCGTTTCTACCCACAGTGGATCGCCCGATAAGTCTTTAGCGAATACTAAATCGCCTATCTGAAAGGTATGGCATCGGCCGCTGGATCCGAGTGGTTTTTCCGGTTCATAGGCTGGGTGTAACTGATCAAGGTGAGAGCGGAGATTTCGTCCCATTAGCAGCTCGGCAGGAGTTTTGTTGGTGACGCTGTGAGGTGTGATGTGCTGTAGAAAAAGGATTCGGTTGATTTTCTCATCGATGTTGTCGTAGTCTATCTTTTCTAGAGTCCTTTTGACGAATTGTACCATGCGATCAGGCCTACCATTGGCCGCAAGGTGCGCAGGCGAAGTAATTGCATGTTGGATACCGCAGTCAGCCAGGTACTGTTCAAAACACAGCGCGGTAAATTGGGGCCCGTTGTCAGATACCAGAACGTCTGGTAATCTGTGGGTTGCAAACAGTCTTTCCAGTCTTTTGATGACCGCTTCAGTGGTCATATTCCTCATTCGGTGAATCTCGAGCCAATTTGAGTAGGCATCAATGGTTGGCAAAAACGTGTGGCCTTTGGTCGGCCCAGCAAAGTCCAGATGGATGTGGGACCAGGGTCCCCGCGGCGTCTCCCATTCGGTTGGGGTTGCCTTTGGTGGAGCGTTGCTTACTTCTTGGCATCTCTGGCAAGTTTTAACCCACGATTCGATTTGTCTGTCGATGCCTGGTCACCACGCGTAGCTTCGTGCGAGGCCCTTCATGCGCATGATGCTAGGGTGGCCATCATGCAAGGTTCTTAGCAGTGCCTGTTGGAGTTGTTCTGGGATAACGACTCTATCGCCCCAGATGATACAACCCTTCTGCGAGAACATCTCTGATGGCTTTTGAATGGTGCAAAGTCGTCTGGTACTTGGTCCAACGGCCATCCGCGTTCCACCCATGTGAGGACTCGTGCTAAGATGAGGTCATGTTTTGTTTCTCTCGTGATGTCACGGGCAGTTAATGGCGGTGTAGGGAATGTCTCTATCTGCAACGTTGTCATCGTTGGTGCAGGATCGTTGATGGTTTCAGGGAGCGGTGCACGGCTCAATGCGTCGGCGTGGGGAATGGCTTTACCGGGACGATATTGTAGCTGATAATTGTAGGCAGCCAAGAATTCTGACCAGCGGGTCATCCTGGGAGAAAGTATGTAGGGAGTTGGCTTGTCCCCAGCGATGATGCCCAGCAATGGTTTGTGGTCAGTTACAATGGTAAAAGCCCGGCCGTACACATACTCATGGAATCTTTTAACAGCTGATACAATTGCCAGGGCCTCTTTATCGATCTGGCTGTAATTTCGCTCGGTTTTTGAGAGCGTTTTTGAAAAGTAAGCAACAGGGGCTTCGCTACCGTTAGGTAATACATGGCTCAAAATGGCGCCCACTCCAAAAGGTGATGCATCACATGTGATATTTAGCGGCAAGGTCTCATTGTACTGCATTAGTACAGCGTCAGAAGTCAGTATTTGTTTTACATTATGGAATGCCTGCTCTTCTCTGTGACCCCATACCCAAATTGCTTTTTTATCTAGTAGGCAATGTAAAGGTTCAGCGACGGTTGCCTTGTGCGGCAAGAATACATTATAGAAATTGATGAGGCCTAAGAACGCCTGGAGGTTGGCTTTGTTCCGGGGTCTGGGAGTGTTTTTTATTGCTCTCAATTTGCTATTGGTAGGGTGAATACCCTGACTGTCAATTAAGTACCCTAAGAATTCAACACGATCTGTACACAGTTTGCACTTATTTTTTTTCACTTTCAGGCCTGCTTCTTGGAATTTTTGTAAAACCAGTCTTAAATGATCCCGTAAAATTTTTGGAGTGGGGGCAGCAATGAGCACATCGTCAAAATAGGGGACAACGCCTTTGATCCCCTGCAATAGTCTCTCCATTAGACTCTGAAAGATCCCTGGGGCTACACTGACTCCGAATTGAAGCCGCGTACACTTAAAGGCATCTCGGTGTGTTACGATAGTCTGTGCCTATGCCGTTTTTTCGTCAACCGGCAGTTGCTGATAAGCCTGAGCTAAGTCTAGTTTAGCGAAGACTTTTCCGCCCCCCAGGGAATGGAGGAGGTGTTGCACCACCGGCACCGGAAATGGATTTTGTTGCAGGGCGTGGTTTAGGGTGGCTCGATAGTCCCCACAAATTCTAATGGAGCCGTCCGGCTTAATTGGGGTCACGATTGGTGTTTCCCATGGGGAGTGATCGGTTGGCTTTAAAACTCCCTGGACTATCAACTTATCAAGCTGTTCGTCGATTTTTGGCTTTAGAGATTCGACGAGGCTTAAGGCGGATGGGAGCTATCTTTGGATTAAGGCTAAAGGATATCGGGGTCCCCTTGTACTCGTCTAGCTTTTCCGTGAAGACATCCCTGAATTCGTGGGTGAGGTCTTCTTCCCAGTCACTGCCGCCGATTTGGTTAATGCCTGCCACTTCAATGCCGAGTGGTGCGAACCATTGCAGGCCTAACAGGATAGGCCGGTCCTTGTCGATCACCATCAGGGGTAAGTACACCGTGCGGTTCTTGAATGCAACCCGGAGTCTACTGGATCCTATGACTGGAATCCGGTTCCCCTGGTAGTCCTTTAACACGAGCCGTTGGAATTGAAGGTCTTGGTGCCGGATAGTGGGGATGAGTTGCTTGAGGGTCTTCCAGAAGACCATTGAAAGAGACAATCCTGAGTCAACTTCCATTTGGCAAGGTTAATTTTCGATGTCCACTTTGACCCGAATTTTCTTAGCGTCTAGTGAAGAGGCGTGGCCGATAGTGAGTGTTTGGTGGTCCTCTTCCCGTCTCGTTAGGCGATTCATGGGTCGGTTTCTGTAGGAGTGGTTTGCTGGTTCTCGCCTTACAGGGCGATTCCCTGTCGATTGGCGGAGATTGGTACCCTTCGCAGTCTGGCTGGGTCCAAGAAGACTTCTGCAGACCCGTCTGATGTGGCCTCGTTTCCCGCACTCGTGGCAGAGCACGTTGCGGAATTTGCAATCGGAGAGGTAATGGTTAGCGCCGCAGCCAGCGCACGGTTGCTGGGACTTCAGGTGACGGTCCCAATCGGAATGCAGGCAATGGACCTCTTCTTCGTTGCTGTCTGATGACGAAGAGAGGTCCTCATGGTGGGTCACCTGCAGCTGCCCTTCTGCCTTAGGTGAAACTTCGCTGGCCGGTTGGTGTGCTGGAGCGCGATTTCGGCGTAGTTGGGCAGCCGACTTCTTGGTCGCCTCTGCTGCTGTAGCTTCAGCTATGGTGTCTTTAAGGGTGATGTCGCCCTTTGCCATTATTTTGCTCTGTACGTTTAGAGCGTCTAACCTGAGAACTACTCGGTTTCTCAAAGCCTCCTCTAGGTTGGTGAAATCGCAAAGGCCTCCCAAGTTCCGGAGGTCTGCAACAAAATCGGCAACGCTTCCTCCTTTCCGCTGGTTTTTTTGATAGAACTCGTGTTGTCTTACGAGCATTGGAATGGTTGGTGTGTAGTGGGCCCTTAGTAGCGGTTCGAGGATGTCCCAGTCCATGGCCTTTACTTCAGCCGGTTTCGCTAATGCCTTAGCCATTTTGAATACCGTCGGGCCACAGTGCGTTAGGAATACCGCCCGTTTCTTTTCGGTTGTGGCATCCTTCAGATTATTCGTTTTCAAAAACATTTGGAAATGGTCCATGTAGGACTCCCAGTCCTCCTGAGCTGGATTGAACAGAGTAGGTGGTACTGCGCCGCCGGACATGGCTCTGCCGTTGTGCGCTTCAGCCACGTGCTTAGTTGTCTTCGTCATTGGCTCTGATGTCACCCAATCCCACCTTCGTCACCAGTGTTAAGTCTGGAGCATGGGTGCGAATAATGGAGACGAGCCAGTAGAAACAGTGAACTTCAAACTCTTTATTTACATGGTGTGACAGCTCAAACTGGAGGGCTGCTATAGCCTTCCTTATATAGGCAACTTATTAACTATTCAACCAATAGCAAACCTGGAGCGCTAGCTCCGTTAACCAATGGGAATGGCCTGTTAATGGCCAATCAGATGCTCTTGAATGGACCAATCCGATCCTGCCATTAACAGCCAATCAGAAGTGCAGGGCCAGAACCCTGCACTTGACTTCAAGCTCAAGATAACTTTATTGGTATTATTCATTCACAACAGCTTTCTACTTGTTTGAAAGTCTAAACCTCTTTTAGCAATACACAGGCACAAGCTAGGCATATTTGCTTAGAAGCAGCAAGTCATTATTTAGTTCACCAATCTATGTCACTGTCTGTCCCCATTTCTCCCCCTCAAAAACAAATGAGGCCTAGTATTTTAAAAACAAAACAAATAAGAACAGTTAGTCAAAGCAGTAAATGAGTTAATACACAAGACAGGGGAGTTTCATATCCAAAAGATTAAAACAAAAAGAATATATCTTTAGCATGAAATGTTTTATAATAGATATTTGAAGGTTTTGTGCTGTTTTGCTTTTGTTTTACATCAAATAGTAAAATGTAGAAGTTAATTGCTTTCTCGTACAAATACTTAGGTTCCATGATTTCCCCCATATCAGAAGATCATTTAAAACCAATGAGGTCTCCCTATGAAAAGAGGGAATCAGGAAAAATGAATTACATTTACTTTTATAGGTTGTACAACAAAGAACTTCAAAGTAAAAATTGATTAGTTTAGAAATAGTCATCTTTTTAGTTACGTTATATGAATCAAGTCATCCAATATATGTGAGCATAGCCATAGAAAAGAGCATTGTATTCTGAGTAAAAGAAATATTTGCAAAGGAAAAACATCAAAATGGGTAAGATACATTTTTAGCGCTTCCCAAGATTGAACTGGACTGTTTTCTTTGTTCGTGAAGGCTTGAAAACAGCTGAAAAGGAAACTGTTATCTACAATATATTGAATGCTTCCCTGCTAGTCTTGGTTTCTGAAAGAGAGGTTTTTCTTGAAGGTTAAGGTTTATGGGAAATTATTAGCAATATAGTTGAAAAACAAATGTAAAATACCAGAAAGAAGCCCATGTTACTTAGCCAGTGCAACAGTACCACAAAACCCATGTTTCAAGTATTATAATTGTTAAGTTTTGAGCATGGGCGAGAAAGAATGGAGACAAGCCTCTGAACAGTGAACTTCAGCTCTTTATTTACATTGTGACTTCTTCAATTCAACAGCAGTAAAACCCGCCTTATATAGGCAAACCTTGTAACGTTTAACCAATAACGAGCTAGGAATGCTAGCTCTTATACCCAGTAAGAACTCTCTGTTAAGGGCCAATTGGATTCCCCGGAACGAGCCAATCCGGTCCAGCCGCTTAACAGCCAATCAGAAGTGCAGGGCCAGAACCCTGCACTTACTCCAAGCTCACACTTTATTAATCTTATTGCATACACAACACCCCTTCCCCCTGGCTTCTTATTTCAGGGCGCAGTTACATAGTCCCTTAGGTAGGACAGTTGTCTTTTTCGTCTCTTTGATTTTTGTTGTATCGGATGGTTGCAATCATGCTGGGTAGATTGTTGTTTGGCAGTGGGGCTGTTTCTGGTTCAGAGTTCACTTCTACGTCGTTGCCCACATTTTCTGCAATTCCCTGAGGTGCAACCGTTTCTCCCTCCGGCTCCGCTTCCTGAGTTTCTATTAAACCGTCGTTTCCTTCGAACTAGTTTCCTAGGAATTCATCTTCTTCCGTACCCCCCCCCCCCCTCAGTTTGGTCAAAGGGAATTTGCAGACTGGCCGCTGAAAGCCGCAATCGTAATTGGTTGATATGCCATTTCCAAAGTTTATCGTCAAGGCATTGCACAAGGTAGGATCTAGGGCCGGTTACACGTACTACTGTCGCTTCCACCCACAACGGGGTGATAGGTTTTTTTGCATAAACCAGGTCTCCTACCTGGAAGATGCGACAGCGGCCGCTGGATCCTAGTGGTTTCTCCGGTTCATAAGCCGGGTGCAACCGGTCGAGGTGGGAGTGGAGCTTTCGTCCCATTAGCAGTTCAACGGGAGTTTTGTTGGTGACGCTATGTGGGGTGATGTGTTGCAAGAAGAGGATTTGATTGACCTTGTCATCAATGTTGTTGTAGTCTACCTTTTGCAAGGTTTTCTTCACAAATTGGACCATGCGTTCTGCTCGGCCATTGGTTGCAGGTGCACAGGCGAGGTGAGCGCATGGCAGATGCCGCGGTCAGCAAGGTACTGCTCGAATGCTAGTGCAATAAATTGTGGGCCGTTATCGGATACCAGGATGTCTGGTAATCCGTGGGTTGCAAAGAGTCTGTTTAAAATTTTGATAACCGCCTCGGAGGTCGTAGTCGTCATGCGATGAATTTTGAATGAATTCGAGTAGGCATCGATGGTAAGCAGGAAAGTGTGGCCTTTGGTTGGCCCCGCGAAGTCCAGGTGAATTCAGGACCAGGGTCCACGTGGTGTCTCCCATTCAGTAGGCATGGCTTTTGTGGGGCGTTGCTGACTTCTTGGCATTTGGGACAAGCTTTAACCCACTGTTCGATTTGCTTGTCAATGCCCGGCCACCATGCGTAGCTTCGCGCAAGGGCTTTCATTCGCACGATGCCGGGATGGCCATTGAGCAAAGTTCTCAGTAGCGCTTTTCGGAGCCGTTCTGGGATAACGACTCTATTGCCCCAGATGACACAGCCTTTCTGGGAGAAGAGCTTGGTCTGTCGAGACTTGAATGGTGTGAAGTCATCTGATAACTGGTCCAATGGCCATCCACGTTCTACCCAGCCTAGGACTCGTGCTAGGGTGTGGTCACATTTGGTTTCTCTCGCGATATCTCGGGCGGTCAGTGGCGGCGAGTTGAGTGCCTTGATTTGCAATGTGATTACCGTTGGTGCCGGATCGTCGAGAGTCTCTGGAAGCGGTGCTCGGCTCAATGCGTCGGCATGGGGAATGGCTTTCCCCGGGCGGTATTGCAGCCGATAGTTATAAGCAGCTAAGTTCCCATGAGGCAGTACGTAGCTCAAAATGGCGCCCACCCCAAAAGGCGATGCATCACAGGTTATAACTAACGGCAAAGTCTCGTTATACTGCATGAGTACAGAATCAGAAGTGAGCAGTTTTTTAACATTTCGGAACGCCTGTTCTTCACGGTAACCCCATAACCAATTTGCTTTTTTATCTAACAATCGGTGTAATGGTTCAGCGACAGTTGCTTTGTGTGGTAAAAATACATTATAAAAATTGATGAGACCTAGGAACGCCTGGAGATCGGCCTTGTTTCGTGGCCTGGGAGCGTTTTTGATCACTTTTAATTTACTTTCGGTAGGGTGAATGCCCTGGCTATCCATCAGGTACCCTAAAAACTCAACACTGTCAGTACACAATTTACATTTGTTTTTTTTAACCTTAAGACCGGCCTCTTGGAATTTTTTTAGGACTAATTTTAACCGGTCCTGTAAGATTTTTTTTGTAGGGTTTGCAATTAATACATCGTCAAAATAGGGGACCACGCCCTTAATCCCTTGCAATAACCTTTCCATAAGGCTCTGAAAAATCCCCGGGGCTACACTTTCTCCGAATTGCAGCCGGGTACATTTAAAGGCACCTCGGTGCATCACAATAGTTTGGGCCTGTGCCGTTTTTTCATCTACTGGTAATTGCTGATATGCCTGAGCTAAATCCAATTTAGCGAAAACTTTCCCGCCCCCCAGGGAATGGAGGAGGTGCTGCACCACCGGAACTGGATACGCGTTCTGCTGCAGGGCCTGGTAGTCCCCACAAATTCGGATTGACCCGTCTGACTTAATGGGTGTTACAATAGGGGTTTCCCACGGGGAGTGATCGATGGGCTCCAACACCCCCTGAGCTATCAGTTTGTCAAGTTGTTTGTCGATTTTCGATTTTAAGGCAAACGGAACTCGACGGGGCTTTAGGCGAATGGGAGCTATTTTTGGATCTAAGCTGAATGAGATCGGGGTCCCCTTGTACTCGCCTAAGCTGTCCGCGAAGACGTCCCTGAACTCATAGATAAGGTCTTCCTCCCAGTCACAGCCACCGACTCGGTTTACGCCGGCCACTTCAATGCCGAGTGGCGCGAACCATTGGAGGCCCAGTAGGCTCGGCCTATCTCTATCGATGACCGTTAAAGGTAAGTACGCTGTGTGCTTCTTGAAGGAGATTCGGACTCTGCAGGACCCGACGACGGGAATTCGATTCCCCTGGTAGTCCTTGAGGATGAGGCGTTGGAAACGGAGATCTTGGCGTTGAATTGTGGGGATGAGTTGCTTGAGTCGAGACACCATCGAGAGGGACGATCCTGAGTCGACCTCTATGTGGCAAGGCTGGTTCTCAATGGCTACCATGACTCGGATTTTCTTAGTGTCCAAGGCTGAAGCGTGATCGATAGTGATAGAATGGTGAGCCTCTTCTCTCTGCAAAGCTCGATTTCTGTAGGAGTGGTTTACTGGCTCTCGCCTTACAGGACGGTTTCCTGTCGATTGGCGATAGTTAGCCCCTTTTGAGGCCTGGCTGGGTCCTGGCAAGCTGCGGCAGACCCGTCCGATGTGGCCTCGTTTCCCGCACTCATGGCAGAGTGCGTCGCGGAATTTGCATTCGGACCTGGCATGGTTGGCTTCACAGCCAGCGCAAGGGCATAAGGGCTTTGGGCCAGGGTCCCGGTCAGACCGCAGTCGATGGACCCCTTCTTCGTCGCTGTCTGACAACAAAGAGAGGTCCTCGTGGTGTGTTGTTGCCAGCTGCCCTTCTGAACTAAGTGAGATTTCGCTGGCCGGTGGTGGTACTGGAGTGCGGTTCTGCTGTAGTTGTGCAGCCAACTTCTTGGTCGCCTCTGCTGCCGTGGCTTCGGCGATGGCGTCGGCAAGGCTGATGTCTCCTTTTGCCATCAGCTTGCTTTGCACGCCTGGTGCATCTAATCCCAGAACTATGCAATCTCTTAGTGCTTCTTCTAGATCGGTGAATCCGCAGAGGCCTCCCAAATTTCGGAGGTCTGCTATGAAGTCGGCCATGCTTTCTCCCTTTCACTGGCTTCTTTGATAAAACTCGTGGCATCTCACGAGCGTAGGCACGGTCGGGGCTTCATGGTCTTGCAGGATAGGTTCGAGGTCGTCCCAATCCATGGCCTTCACTTCTCAGGGTTTGGCTAGTGCTTTAGCTATCTTAAATACGGTTGGACCGCAATGTGTTAGGAACACCGCCCGTTTCTTCCCAGCTGTGGCGTCCTTTAAGTTGTTCGTCTCTAGGAACATTTGGAAACAATCCATGCTGTCCCAGTCTTCTTGTGTTGGATCGAACGGAGCGGGTGGTACGATGCCGCCGGACATGGTTCCGTTGTTGGCGTCATCTGTCATGTGCTCGGTGTTCTTTGAAGTTTCGTTGGTTCAGATATCTCCATATCCCATCCTCGTTGCCAGTGTTAAGTTTTGAGCATGGGCGAAAAAGAATGGAGACAAGCCTCTGAACGGTGAACTTCAGCTCTTTATTTACATTGTGACTTCTTCAATTCAACAGCAGTAAAACCCGCCTTATATAGGCAAACCTTGTAACGTTTAACCAATAACGAGCTAGGAATGCTAGCTCTTATACCCAATAAGAACTCTCTGTTAAGGGCCAATCGGATTCCCCAGAATGGGCCAATCCGGTCCGGCCGCTTAACAGCCAATCAGAAGTGCAGGGCCAGAACCCTGCACTTACTCAAAGCTCACACTTTATTAATCTTATTGCATACACAACAATAATGTCCATTCCTGTGTGGCCTCAAGAGAAACACCAATTTTGAGGTTGCTTTCTTGATTGCTAGGTCTAATTCAAGGTGCTAGTTATCATCTCTGAGGCCAATAAGACATAACACTGCTAGATAGTTAAAACTTTTCAAATGTGAATGCCTATATGGTCTGAATATACAGCTGATAGTTACTTCAAATGCCTGTAAAGTGTAGGCAAGAGAAGATATGCTTTCTCAGCAACAGCCTCTACATTGGGACTCACTCCCCCTAGAATACCCTTAGTCCTGATCAATTTCTAACAATCATCCAGTTTAATATTAAATGACTAAAACCATTTTATTACTTGAATTCATTCTTATATGGATATTGTATTCAGTAGATTATTTTTTGTTGTACAAATGCAAAATCTATGCTGTAAATTCATGAAAAGAAACATAATTGCAAGTTGAGATCTTTTTTTAAAAAAAATCACAAAGTAAAAGAATCTGTATTAAAATTATATTTCTCTAACCTTCTCTCATCAGCTGCCACAGATGTATCTTTCTCATTTAATGTTGGGAATGGCCCAGTAGAAATTATTGTCAAGTCACTCCATCTGCTCACTGATGATCAGTGGCATCGAGTGATTGCCGAGCGCAATGTCAAGGAAGCCAGCCTGCAAGTAGATCAGTTTCCGAGAGAAATCCGGAAGGCTCCCACTGAAGGCCACACTCGACTAGAACTCTATAGTCAGCTCTATGTTGGTAAGCAGAAATTATATGTTGAACTGAAAATGCAGTGCCTTTTCTGGATGCCTGTGGTCACTCCAAATCCTGGTCATACTGTAAAGACTTCACATTTATTTACTTTATTTACTATTTTAAATATCTGTCATCCAGTAGTTCCAGAATCCCCAAATCTGTTCAAAATTGAACACTCATCCTAGACTTCAGCTTTCCTAGATAGAACATTTAATAAACAAAACTCAGTAGATGAAAATATTATTTTTGCTCCATTCCCATCAGACAGAATTCAGGATTCGTTTTGCCACTGTAATCTTAGTATTTAAGCTGATTGATGCAACAGAATACATTTGGAGTTTTGAATACAGATGCTAGCATTTCAGTTTTATTACTTAAAAAATATTGTAATAGCTTGTGTAATTTAAGAAATGTAAACAAATAATCTAAAAACTAGTTACAATTAACAACTAGTCCTACTGTTATGCATTGCATAAATCTAATCCATATTCCACCAAATAGCAATATTCAAATGTATCTGTCTCATGTCAGCTAAAACAAAGTACTTTATAGTCTGGCTATCATTTGGTTGTTTAATTAAAATATATATCAATAAGCATCCTTCAAACCACAAATCTAATGTAAGATATAACAAGATAATCTTTTGGTGATCAGAGATTTCATTTAATATTTTTAGTGGTTCAGAATCCATAATACATAATGGTGCAATTTGGAGATAGCCATATCATGTGCAAGGATTGGTTTGAGATTTGGGGTTATTTTTTTCCTAGTTTAAAGGCAGTAATTGGGTTTTCTCTGTTTTTAAACAGCATATCAAATTGATATTATATGGCTTTATAGTTTAGTTCACTTTTTATGTGATACCTGCACTGACACACATCTGATTTCCAGAAAACAGTTTCTGAAAACTTCTCTGTTTAGAAACAGAGAAGTTTCCAAATTGACACAAAAGGAACTTAAGAAATGCATTCCTTTTTTAGATAGAATGCAGAACAAGCCATTGAATATCAGATAAAGGAAAATAGACAGTTACTGAAAGCACCAATGAGGAAACTAAAATATTTTAGACACATAACATGGGAGCAAGAACCAGATGCTTACAAAAGAAGAACCAGATCCTGGCTAGGTACCACTAATGTTGACACATGCATAAGCACACATGATTTCAAGAAGCAGTTGTTAATAGAATCCTGGCAAACTGCTTGTGTCTGTTAAGTAATGAACACTTGGAAGCAGCCAAGTAGCAAATTTCACTTCAAAAATTAGCATAATCCTCTGAAGCAAATCACTAGTCCCCCAAAGAAGATGAGTTCTACACACTGATCCAGTTCTTTCAGAGACCCACCTAAATTTAAAGAAAAGGAGGAGTAATTTCAACAGAATAGTGATCTTGTATAATTCTGTATAATGTGATACAGAAGCTTTATGTACATGTTGATGAAATCAACAGTTCAAATGCCCAAAGCTTGTTTCCCAATATCCCCAGTTATGACAAATGCCTACTCAGCCTGTTGATGAAAATCCTCAGTCACTTACACTTGCTCATATCTAAATGACTTTCTCTAAAAGAGAAAGGTCTGCTTCAGTGCCAAACAATTCATAAATTTATACTTAATAAAAAGGTTGTTATATAAGACCATAATTTTATCTGTTAGAAAACTACAGAAGAAAAAAATAAAGAACAAATCTAATGAATAATGACTATACAACTGGGGAAACTATGCTGTCATTTCAGCTCTGTTAGTCTGGTACCTGCCAAGATCCTGAAGGCTTATATATCATTTTAATTTATTTCATTGCTCCGCTTCTAATAACATGGGAGAAAATGAATTTTCTGTCTTACTTTTTTCATCATTTTATACAGTGCTGATTTTATCCCTCAATATATATAAATGCTTTCAGAAAATCCACTTATGTGGCTGGTCAATTTTTTTATTTGGTGTTACGATAACATAACACATTGGCCCTATCATGTCTGGGCGGTGGGTCCCAAGGAGAGACAAGACTTGTAGTAGTGAACAACAGCTCTTTATTAAGCAACCAGATACTGAGACAAAAACTCTAGCCGCGGCAGCTCTTTTTATAGAGCTGGTTGCGGCTAGGCAGCCTATGACAGACGTTTGAGCTTGCCACGCTTAGTTTTACCCAATCGCGGCAACCCTTATGCGAACCAATCAGGATTGCTTTATATTGTCCAATCATGGCCTGGCTCTTCCGGACCAATAGGAATGCAAGCCTGCTAGTATGGAACAGGCCCCTTACCTTATAGAGGTAATAGCATGCAAATAAATTGCTTGGGATATCTTAAAAGCTGTGTTATACTGAAATGGACCAGCTCTTCAGCTCTCAAAAAAAAAAAAAAAGACTTTGCTATACTCTGTTCTTAGTGAACCTGAACCCTTCCACATAGAAAGAAATGCTATGAATGAGACCCTAAACTTCTCATATATGTGGAGCCTCACTGATTTGGTTTTCATATACATTTGGCTGCTAAGAGATGCATCCCTTCTAAGAAAAATATTTTAAATATTATTTTTCTAGGACTGAGTGAATGTCATAAAGTTTGAAAACATGATATTTATAGATACTTTGGGAATTAAATAGTAGTACATTATTATTTCATTATCATCATCAGATCATTATTAGATTATCATTTAATAATTATTGATAGCTATCTGAGGTCATATTGATTTAGGTTATTATTACTAAATATGCTAATAATGGAATGCAAAGAATCACCCCAAAAGGAATAAGTTTAGAAAATATTCCAATATTCATGTTGAACAATAATGCATTTGCAGATAAACTAAGCATTTCTTTTATCTGCTTTTTCCTTTTGCAAATTATTAATTGCAACTATTATTTTCAATACTGCTGCATTTAATTAATTTAATTTGAGTTCTGCCTATTTCTTTTTCTAGACTTAACTTTAAGGCCTAAAGGTTAGTCATTATTTTGCAAAAAAAATAAATTTCTCTCCGTCAAGGTGATGTGGTCTCCTATGGTTTGCACATTTTTGAAAAGCAATTGTGAACAGGGCAAATCTCAGTTCTCTCACTCCAAAATTTAATGGGATCTCAATTAGACCTATTGAAATACATACCCTTTCCCACAAATCCTGATATCTCTGGGATGGCAACTGAGAATGAGCAAAATTCCACTTACAAGGTTTTATTTGGCTTCTGGGTTTCAGCTGAAACTGTTCTTTCTTGATTCATTAAGAGGTAATTGAGGTAATGTTCATTCAGTTCATTTTTCATTTGGCATTTTATGTTCTTCAGGTGCTGCAGGTGAACAGAAAGGATTTTTGGGTTGCATTCGCTCTTTAAGAATGAATGGATTGACTCTGGATTTAGAAGAGAGAGCAAAAGTCACTCCAGGTGTAAAACCCGGTTGTTCTGGCCATTGCACGAGCTATGGAATACATTGCAAAAATGGTGGCAAATGTGTTGAAAAATATAATGGATACTCATGCGACTGTTCCCAGACAGCTTATGATGGTCCTTTCTGCAGTAAAGGTAAACAGCTCATAATGTTAAACTGGACATACCATCTGGAAAATAAATGGAACTGAAATATGCTTATTCCTGAGTCACTGACAGCAAAAATGCATGATCATTGTACTGTTTCCAAGAATAATGCAAGGATGTTGATGTTTTCCATCTATTAGATCTTAAACACTTAGAAACAAAGTACATTCATAACTTTTCCTAATCAATGCATAGAAAACATGGCTGGCCATTATTTGAAGAATCATCTTTTTAAATTCACAAATTTACATGGAAGGATATATGGAAAATATATATTTAAATCTATCAACATTAAAATAGAAATGAGAGAGAGAGAAAATTTAGCAATCAGAAAAATTAACATGTGAAAGAAAAACCTATTATTTTATACTTAGAGAAACTTAGCTGAGGAAATAGAAATAATAGTCCTGTTGTGTAAAAGTGACCATAAACATTGTAGTTCTTGATTTTAAGGAAAGTTAAAAGCAAGCATAATCATTTATATTCATTGTAATCAGTTTTTTTTCCTCCATAATTATGCTTTATATTTAGGTCTAACAGCTCTCGTGGATCTCACTTCACGCTGTTCTTTATTATCCATCTGTCCCCCTGCTGCTCCTTTCTCTTTTTCAGTCTCCAGTTGTTCATCTTGAAACTCAATTGATAAAGCCTCTTTCTCTATTCCCTCTCTTCTTCCTCCAAAGAATTCTGCATGAAAAAGTTCTGCTTTCTCAATTGAATCAATTCTATATCTTTGCTCTTGCCACCCAAACACTAGTCCTTCTGGAATCAGCCATCTATAATTCACTTCATTTTCCAATAGTATTTTGGTCAGAAATCGATATTCTCTTCTCATCTCTCTCACTCTTCTGGGTATTTGTTTTAAAACCACAACCTCTTTACCCTTGTATTTCAGTGTTTTCTCTCTTACTACTTGTAATATTTGCGTTTTAATGGATTTTTTGGTAAATCTAATATGGACTTCCCTGGGTAGTTTATTTCTTATCGCATATCTTGTATAGACTCGATATATCTCATCTATTCCATCCATCATCTTTTCCTCTGTAATTTCCAAAACATCTGCCAAAATTTCTATCATTACCGCTGCCAAATTTTCTCCTTTTTCCTCTTCTATATTTTGAAATCTGAGGTAAAATTCTGACCTTTCCATCTCCCACCTCAACATCCCACCTTTTTCTTGTTCAACCGCTGTTAGTCTGCTGTCAATATTTCCAATCTTCTTCTCTCTTTGTTTTCCTTCTTCCTCAATTTTTTGGAATCTCTCCTCATACTTAACCATCATTTGTTTAATATTTTCCACTTTTTCATCAGTCTTCTCTATTCTTTGTTCAATATTTTCTGCTCTTTGTTCAATATTTCCTGCTCTTTGTTCAATATTTTCTGCTCTTTGTTCAATCTTTTCTATTCTTTGTTCAATATTTTCTGTTCTTTGTTCAATATTTCCTGTTCTTTGTTCAATGATATCTGATTTTGTCTTGAGATCTTGGATTCCTTGCATAATCATCTGTAAAGTTATTTTTTCTTGTTCCTTATCTTGCTTCAACATTGTCTGAATTAAACGTTGTCCTCCAACTGGTGGGGAAGCAGAGGTAGAAGCAGAAATGCCAGATGGTATTGGTTTCCTGCTCATTTCAATGTTTCCAAAACTTCAAATTCTTCTTAACTTTTAATCCAACTGGTAGAGCAGCCAATTATAATCCAAAATGAAGAACTCCAATAGTAAAAAACACAAAACCACAGAAGAAACAGGAAAAAAAGAAGAAGAAAGATCTTCAGGTTCTTCTAGACCCTAATCCAATTATGAGATAGTCCACCATAAAAAAGGAAAAAATAGAAAGGAGAAAACAAACAAATCCAAAAATAATAATATTGATTAGGAGCAAAAGAAAAAGGAAAAAAGAAAAAGCAAAAAGAGAAAAAACAAGAAAAAAAACAAAAAGTTCCTTCAGATTCTTCACACCTTAATCCAATTAAAAAGTCTCAATAATCCAAAAAAAAGAAAAAAAAAACAACCTCAACAACAAAGTAGTCCAAAAACATAAATATGAAAAGCAAAAAGGTCCCAATAAAAAAGAAAAGAAAAATAAAGAAGAAAAAACTCTGAGGCTTTCCCTTTAAAATAAAAGGCAAAAATAAAAATATTACTAAAATTAAAATTTAGAAGAAGGCTAGCGAATGGGGTATATATAAGAAAACACACTGCACTTTGTTATTTATCCAAGGCTCTTGTTATGACTCTCTTCTCCAGCAGCTTCAAAGCCAAACCTCAAGTATTGTTGATAACAGTCCAGGAAAGCACCTGCAATAATATTTTGCTGTGCTCTCCTTCTATCTTATCACATTAAAAAGTCCTTGAGATGAGGTCTTTTTGCAGTTCTCTCCAATTCACATAAAGATACTTTCAAGCCTCTAGTTGGCAGTGTTACAAAGTTTCTTAATGCTCTTTCTCCCCGCCCGCCAGAAAAAAGGAATAATATATACAGAAAAAAAAAAGAAAAAATAGCCAAAGGGAGCCTCTATCCTAAAGAAAGTTAAAAAATCAAAAGAAGCATAAAATCAAAGGAAGCATAAAAATGTATATAAGAGAAAATTCAATCCGGTTACCTACAAAGTCACAGTAAAATCTTTCCCAAAAAGTATAAAGAAAAGAAAAAAAAAAAGCCAAGCCTCAATTTGACATCACTTTAAAAAACGCCGCTCAAAACAATTTCAGTCAAAAAAAAAATCTCACAGCTTTCTTCTTTATATCGGATGAACTTTCCAACCTTAGCAAATTTACAACACAAAAGAGTTTTTCTCACCCAGCCAACACACTTCACTCCAATCACTTTCTTTTCGGAGCTGTCCCGACTTCAGCAGCTATGGAGGCTGCCTCTCCGCCGCCAGCAAAAGGGCTTCTTCCGGATCAAACCAGAGATTTTGCGATATCTCTGGGAACCTGGAACAATGCCCTTCACGATCACCGTCTCTACGGGACGGTTTAGGTCCGTTAGGACCGACCAGGGGCGAAAATATCGGCTACGATCTCAGAGCCCCGAGATCGCAGCTGTATCGCCGGAACGAAGCTCCGCCTTCTCCCCATTCAGCTGTTAAAAGAAAGAAAACTTTTCATAAATTAGAGAAATTAAAATTTGATATAATTTGTTTACAAGAAGTTCACATTAAAAAACAACATGAACAATTGTTATTACAGCCAAAATTAGGGAAAATATTTACCTCTTTGACTCAATGTAAGAAAAGAGGTGTGGTTTTATACATTAAAGAGGCTATTCCAGCAAAATTGATTTACACGGATGAAGATGGAAGAGTATTAATGGTAGAAATAATGGACAATAATTTAAAAATACTCTTGATTGCAATTTATGCTCCGAATGATAAACAAGAAGAGTTTTATAAAAAGCTACATATGAAAATAATTGGACTGGACTATGTTAATATAATTATGATGGGAGATTTTAATGGAATTGTGGACAATAAACTGGACTATATAGCAACAACAACAAAGCAAAATAGAAAGGCTCTCCCAAGGTCCTTCTTTAAAATGACAGATGAATTAACTTTAAAAGATATTTGGAGAGAAAGAAATGTTAAAGCTAAACAATATACTTTTTATTCAAATAGACATTTATCATGGTCCAGATTAGATATGATTTGGATCTCAACAGAACTAATATCTAATATTAAAGAAACAAATATTGAAACAAGTACCTGGGCAGATCATAGCCCAATGACAATTAAATGGAAGGGACAAAAAAAAAGATCTAGATGGACATTAAATAATACTATTTTAAAGGAGAAAGATTTTACACAATGGATGGAGAAGGAATTGGCTTTTTTCTTCAGAGAAAATAAAAAAGAAGATACTTCAACCCAAAATGTGTGGGACACAATGAAGGCATATGCTAGAGGTTTGATAATAGATTATATAAGAAAAAAGAATATTAGGAAAAGGCAAGCTTCTAAGGCCTTGGAAGATGAGTATAAAATTCTTGAAAAAGAATTACAGAAAATGCCACAGAAAAAGGATATTAAATTGAAGCTGGATGTAATCAAACATAAAATGGAATTAATAGAGAAAGAAGAACTGGCACAGAAAATTAGAAACTCCAAACAGAATTATTTTGAAGATGCAAATAAACCAGGTAGATGGCTAGCATATAAATTGAGAAAAGAGAAGGAATCAAGAAAAATATTGAAGTTAATAGATGAACAAGGCCAAGTTTGTTATGGGAATAAGGAGAAAAAAGAAATTATTCGAGATTTTTATGGACAATTATATAAACAGGAAAATATTGATGAAGAAAAAGTCAAACAGTATTTACAGGAAGCTAATTTACCAAAGATACCTAAAGAGACTGAAGAAATGCTAGAAAGCAATATAACAATGATGGAACTAAATGAAGCATTTAAGAGACAAAATAATGGGAAAGCTCCGGGTCCAGATGGGCTTCCAGTAGAATTTTATAAAACATTTCAAGAATTATTGAGCATCCCATTGTTAGAAGTTATGAATGAAGTTATGATAAAAAAGATGATACCCAAAACATGGTCAGAGGCTTATATTACACTTATACCAAAGGAAGAGACTGACCCATTGCAAATTAAGAATTATAGACCTATTTCTTTATTGAATGCAGACTATAAAATCTTTGCTTCAATCTTAGCAGAAAGACTTAAAAAATATTTAAATAATTTTATTCACTCAGATCAAAATGGATTTCTGCCAAAGAGACAAATTAGAGACAATATGAGAGTAATCTTGGACATTTTGGAATACTATGAGGCTCATCCTGAAAAGCAAATGGCTTTGATATTCCTAGATGCTCAAAAAGCATTTGATAACGTGAACTGGAGATTTATGTTATTATTATTGGAGCAGATGGGTTTCGCTAAAAAATTTATTCAAGCAATAGAAGCTATATATAATAAACAGACAGCAAGGGTAATGATGGAGGGAGAACTTACAGATTTTATTAATATAAGGAAAGGCACAAGACAAGGATGCCCCCTATCTCCTTTGCTATTTGTGTTGACCTTGGAAGTGTTGAATAGAAATATTAGGGATGATAAAAGCATAAAAGGAATGAAAATTAAGAAGGAAGAATTTAAGCTACAAGCTTTTGCTGATGACTTAGCTTTTATTTTGGAAGATCCGCTAGAAACAGCTCCAAAGTTACTGGAAAGGATAGAGGCATATGGAGAGGTGGCTGGTTTGAAAATAAATAAAGACAAAACAAAGATTTTGACAAAGAATATGCTATTGAGACAGAGAGAAGAATTGGCAGATCTTTTGAAAATTCAAGTTACAAATAAGGTTAAGTATCTGGGGATATATTTGACAACAAGATGTAGCACATTAAAGGAGAATAATTATATTAAACTTAAACTACAGATAACTACAGATTTGAAGAAGTGGGAAAACTTGCAATTGTCATTAATAGGGAGAATTTCAACAATTAAGATGAATATCTTACCTAGAATTTTATTTTTGTTTCAAACAATACCAATTAGGCTTGGAAAAGACTATTTTGAAGATTTAAATAAAATCATGTTGAAGTTTATATGGCAAGGTAAAAAAGCGAGAATAAAGCTAAAGCTTTTGCAAGATGCTAGAATTAGAGGAGGTTTTGGTCTGCCTAATTGGGAATTGTATTATCAAGCTGCAAGTTTGATGTGGGTCAAAGAATGGATAACATTAAGGAAACATAGGTTGTTGACATTAGAAGGGCATGACTTGCTGTTGGGTTGGCATGCTTTTTTATGGTATAAGGGAACTAAAACACAGGGTTATTTTAGAAGACATTATGTACGGGAGTTTTTGTGGTTAAATTGGGAGAAGATAAAAAGACAATGTTATTTGAAAATTCCAGTTTGGTTATCGACCATTGAAGCATTTTCCTATCCTATAATCTACAAGAAGGAACAAACAGTTAGATATGGGGAACTTTTGGATGAAAAGGGTGAACTTAAATCGATCCAAAACTTAGAGGAACAAGGTATAAGGATGAATTGGTTTTCATATGCACAAATACACTCAAGGTATGATGAAGATTCTAAAACGGAGGGATTTTATGATAAACAGACTGATTTAGATAAGATTTTGATGGGTACTGATGAGAAGGTGATTAAAAAACTATATGGTTATTTACTGGGAATGAAATTAGAGGAAGAACAAGTCAAAGAAACTATGATTGTTTGGGGGAAGAATTTTGGATATGGGATTGATTTAGAGAAATGGCAGAAATTGTGGTCTCAAAATTATAAAATGACAATGTCAACAGCATATAAAGAAAACTTGTATAAGATGTTTTACAGGTGGCATTTTCCTCCGACAAGAATAGCAAGAATGTTTAAGAACAAATCTGAAAAATGCTGGAAATGTCATCAGATACCCGGCTCGTATTACCATATGTGGTGGACTTGTGAGGATGCTAGAAAATATTGGACTATAATTCGCATGTGGTTGGAAAAAATGACAAAGAAACATATAGATTTGAAACCAGAGATCTTCTTATTGGGAATTTTACCTGATATATATAGTAAAGATTTGAAATACCTGATTGTAAATGTATTAACAGCGGCCAGGATTGTATTTGCTAAAAATTGGAAGAATGAGAAAATACCATTACAGGAAGAAATTATTAAGAAAATATTGGAATGTGCTGAGATGAGTAGATTGACATTTGAAATTAGAGAGCAAGAGGATAAACAATTTTACGAAATTTGGGATCTTTTTTATAAATGGCTAGATGATAAAATACGATAATAGAATATTGAGAATGCTAGATAGTAAGGAATATCTTTATTTTGCTATTATTTTGCTATTTGCTATTATATTTATAAAGGATTTTTTAGGATTGATTTGATATGACTAGATGATTTGTTATAGAGTAAACTGGTTTAAAGTATTGTTAGCTCATTAAGCATGAATGATTAAAAATATAGTCAAAAACTTCTTTTTTTAGTGATATTAGGATATATAAGTTTGGATTGACAATATGAGTTGTTATGTAATGTAATTGTAATTTGAGACTACAGAATGAATGCACAAAAATGATGAACCAACTGACACACTGGATGTACATATAAGAGTTGATGTTTTTATGTTTTGTTTGTCTTGTTTGTTTGTAGAAAATTAATAAAAAACTTTTTTTCAAAAAAAAAAAAAGCAAGCATAATCAAACATATATAGGTAGTTCTTGACTTACAATCATTCATTCAACAATTATTCAAATTTTCCCTTGCGTTTTTACAGTGAGTGGAGTACATCTACACTTCATAGCACAGAAGCAAGACAAGAGAAGGCCCACTCCCACATACCAGACAGGGGTGGGAAACTTCAAAAAAGCCTCCCTTTCCTGCAGATTTTAATAACCACCAAGTATGGAATGCAAGTTGGCTATTTTGAGGCTGAAATCAAGAGGAATTCAGATACTTCTAGTTGATTTCAATTTGCTTCTGCCCTTCATGTAAAAAAGAATAAATATTTCAGGAATTTCATTCCATGGTGGGTCAAGACAAAACATACATGCAAAAACTAAGAAGGAAAAGGAGAAAGCAATAAAAATGAATCTTTCACTTCTGAATTGCCCTCCTAGCAAATTTGTTTGAAAATAAATATGAGATAAATGTCAAATGATTTGATTCGATAAAATAAGTCATATCCTAGTATACTGGATTGTTGGTTTTGTGTGGCTTTGGTATCCACAGCAGAACAAGCTTGTTGTATTGATTATGACTTAAAATTTATTTATATTTATATATAAAATAAATTTATTTTAAAAGTTGCTATATCTTAAAATTAAGTGACAATAAATGCATTTCCAATAGCTGAAGCCACTAGATTCAGAATGAATCTATGTTCTTCTGGATATCCATTATCGTATGGTGAATTGGAATACTCTGTGATAGGCATAGGTACCACTTTGGTGGGAAGGTAATAGTGTTCCATGCATCTCAGTGTATAGTCAAGCTAGTAGCTACATGACAAGGAAACATAGTATAAGATGGTCTTAATATACAGTATTATCTCATAGCAACAGGCTTTTGTTTTCAGAGAGTATTATTCAAACTAGTTGTAGGGCAAGAAAGTAGTTCTCAGGAAAGTCCTGGTAGTTTTGTAAATTACAGTACTATAGTGCCTTTTGGTTTGGATGTACTTTGGGAGTAGTAAAAAGGAGTATTAAAATTGCAATAATTATAACAAGAACAGAGTAGCCAAATGGAATTCCATAACTTTCTTCTAGAGCCTTTTAACAAATAGCAGTTTAATCAGCTGCAATTGTTCTTTTACTGATCTGAGAAATTATTATAAGTGCTGAAAGAAGTCTGCAGACCCAGAAATTGCTTTCTATCCTTAACTATGTTTTCCTTCTATCCTGGCAACAGTCCAGCAACAGTTAATAGCTTTCTGAAGAGTGAATGCTTTGTATTCATTGTTGCATTGTTAGTGGCTCTGCCTAAGCAGAGAATGAACAACATAGCCTGAAATTAATGTGCTTGTTTTTACTGAAAAGAGAACTGTCTCAAAGGACAAGGTCATGACATCATGTTTCTCCATCTTAATTAATGTCTTGAATCTGAAAAAAGAGTGCAGATGTAGCCCTTCATTAGAAGAGCACAAGATGCATTTTTACTCTAACAAGTTTCCATTCACTTCCATTCTTAACATTTTATGCACTTGACACCTTTATTTTTTTTTCTTGTGATTTTAATTTTTTTTGTTCTGAATTCTGATTGTTTGACTTCCCTATAGTAAGGACTAAATGAAATATAATTGAATTGATTACCAATTAAATTTCTTTGAATGGCATTATTGGGTTCTCATTCTGAAAAAAAAGTAAAGGTGAATATGTTAGGTTCCTATTTTCTCTTTCAAAAGTTTTTTAAGAGTCCTATTGGTTTCGTTTGAGTTTTTATCTGTTTATTGATAAGAAGTAATTAATAAAGACAAATAAAAAACTCAAAATAAACCAGTAGGATTCTTAGAAAACTTTTGAAAGAGAAAATAGGAATCTAACATATTCATAAAGACATATTAGAATGGCATATTATGTCATTCTATCTTCATAAAATTTAGGATTTCATTAAAAGGCCCTTCAAAAAAAAAGTTGTAGGAGATATACAGAGGAAGAAAAAAATGGCCCAAATCCCAATTATATTTTGTAAATTAGTTATGTTAGAAACAGAAATACTTTTGCTCTCCTTTGGATTTGGGCAAAATAACTTTAAAACAGATTATGGCCATTGTAAATATGTTTTGACTAAATATCCAGTTTGATAGTAAATGATTTCACTGGGATCAGATTTACAATTTTGTGCTATTCTAGCTAGCTTTGCAGAAGATGAAAACAACAGTGTTTTATCAACTTGTTTTGGACATTATACAAAATAGAAAATATAATGGACACACTAATAAGGATAAAAAATTGCTTGAGTTTTCATGAAAGATTCAGACCCTCCAAATTATATATATAAGAAAGATAGTCAAAGGTAGGACAAGACTATAAGCAATTAGCAATATTGAGGGAACTCTCAGTTTAAAAAATTATGTTTACTGGTTAATTAAAATAATTGCTAATAAAATTAATATTATAGCAATAGATGTGTTGTTATAGAAACAATTTATTTGTAATACTATCATTTGGAATTCAGTGTTCCAAATTCTCAAGTACTTGAATTGCCCACTTGTGACCTATTATTGCTAGATTACATTAAAATCATGTCCCCATTGCCCTAGATGCAATGATTTAATTTAATTTAATTTAATGTATTCAGTTTAAACACCATCCATACTGATTCTAGATGGTGTACAATAAATCCAAACAATATACCAAGTGCAATGGATAAAACATAATAACAAAAGGAAAAATAAGAAAAAAAGAGAACAGATGGTAAGTCCAACAACAACAAAAAACATTCACATCCTGAAATATCCAACAGGCCCCACCTTCCCACCCCAAAGTCCAGGAAAGCATCCCACTCTTCAGCGTTTTCCAGAAAGCTATTAGGGTGAGAACTACATAGATAAAAATGGTATCTGATCCTGTGACAGATTAAGAACACCAATTATTGCTTTTTTCTAGAGTTTAAGCCATTTTCTGTATTGATTATTGATTCCATTTTCTAAGGCTAAGGATTACAAAGTATTTTGATCATTGGTTTAACCAGAGGGGGAAAAAGGGATAATGGGTGGAAGCTTGTCAAGGAGAGGCTAGAAATAAGGAGCCTAGAAATAAGGAGAACTTTTCTGGGAAGAATAGCATGCCTCCCACAGTTCTGGGTGCTCCATCACTGGAAGTTTTCAAAAATAGACTGGACAATCATTTGACTGGGGTGGTATAAGTTTCCTGTCTTGAGCAGAGGGTTGATCTAGAAGATTCAAGAGTTCCCTTCCATCCCTATGATTCTTGTACTATTATCAATAATACATTACCTTTTATAAATATAAATTGAGAATTATTATAGAGAGAAATTAAATGGTACAAATGATTGTTTTTGCAATAAATTACTACAATTTAGAACAGAAAACAGAACAGAACAGAATAGGATAGGATATTCTTCCTTGGCCAAGTGTGATTGGACCAGTGGTGGGATTCAAATTATTTTACTACCGGTTCTGTGGGTATGGCTTGGTGTGGCTTGGTGGACGTAGCTTGGTGGGCGTGGCAGGGGAAGGATACCGCAAAATCTCTATTCCCTCCCCACCCCACTAATTTGTTTTTCAGTTCCATTCTCCTTTGCAGGGAACAAAAGAAGACCCAGCCAATCAGCTGGGACTTGGGAGGCAGATAATAAATGGGGTGGGCCAATCAGAGGTGCTATTTGCCAATTCTCTGAACTACTCAAAATTTCCACTACCAGTTCTCCAGAACTGGTCAGAACCTGCCAAATACCACCTCTGGATTGGACACACAAGGAATTTGTCTCTGGTACATACTCAGTGTATATACAAACAACGAAATAAAATAAGGTAAAATACCAATAATAGAAGATAATAGGAAAGATGAGAAGGATAATAATAATACAACCCTACTACATGGGCAAATATCTTTAGACATAAGTCGGTACTATGAGAATTAGATGTTGATTAATGGCATGAGAAAAAAAACTTTCTCTGTGTCTAGTTGTTTTGGCATGCAATGCTCCTTGGCATGTGTTCTAAGGGGAAGAGTTGAAACAGTTTCAACTGAGGGTGTGAGGGGTCTGTAGCTATTTTCTCAGCCCTTCTTCTGGCTTGTGCAGTTTACAGGTCTCAACCAATGACTGTTGTATTATCTGCAAACTTCAGTTTAATAGAGGGATCTTTCACGATGCAATCATTGATATACATAGAAAAGATCAATGGAGAGAGTACACAATTATGGATTTTATGTCTGTTACAGTTTTAAGTGTGCTCTAGATAGCTCTGGCTGCACCACAGGGCCAATTGTTTAACCTCCCGTCTATATGCAGACTCATAACATCAATGGAACAGCTCACCTCCCAGAATTATAAGTGCTCTATCACTGGAAAAAACATTGGACTACTATTTGTCTGGGATGATATAAAGTCTTGCCTTAGACAGGAGGTTGGACTAGAAAACCACCAATGTCCCCTCCAGGGCTATGATTCTACTCTATTCTACTCTAAAAACATAAGGAAGGATAAGATTGGGGGATAATGACTTTGAATAGCTTTTTTTAATGTTTGTGAAATAATACAATTTACAGTACAATGATCTCCTCTAAGATTGAAACTGTTATATGTCCATAATAAGGCACATTACTATATGGCACTTAAATCACTGCAAACATACATTGTTACCTATTAAGTGTCACTTAGCAACATGGTCTTTCAAACTGATGCTATCATCATATTTCCCCAAAGTGAATGGATGGAAAAAGATTACAAAATGTTTCCCCAAATTATCCAATTGAGTGAGAAAAAAGTCCCCTAAAAATATGAACTTTTATTTTCCTGTGTACAATGTCTGCCCTGGTCTTCAATAGCAGTTAATTTGGATTCTTCAAGAAAATTATGGCAGGACCAATGTCAGGTAGCAATCATTCAGCAACAAAATTACTGAATCAGAATTGAATCAAGTTAATCTTAAAACAAGGAAGGTAAGACCTTCAAGAATATAGTAAATTCTAGGGGTGGAGCCAGCTGTCAGGGACAGGGGACATGTGAGTGAGAGACTCTGCAGAGCACGACCCTGTACCTCCATTTGCAGGACTCTTTGGAGACAAAGGGAAATTCGTAGAGTCTTCCAAAAATGTGAGGGTTCCGAAGACCCTACATGGGCAGAGGTTCATATTAGAGATTGGAAGATAACCTGGAATAAGCGGATGGAGAAGAATGACCAGCAATGGCCATCCATGAAGGCTCACAGCAGGACACATTAGCAGTGATATAGCAGAATGACGGTGTAATCAGAACTGATGATTTTGACAACCAACCTCAAAGTGAATAAAGTGAAAAGATCGAAGCCCAGAAGGAGAGTTAACAAGTGAAGCCTGGCAGATTGAGTCAGCCCTAGCTAGCAGCGAACGGAGCAGCAAAATAAATTGCAAGATAAAAGAAAGAAGGAAGATAGTCATTGTGGTGGTGCTTGAGAGACCTCTATTGGCCACTGAGAAGAAAGAAGATTGGATTAAATTTGGAGTAACATATTTGGAGAGCTGATAATTGAAAAGACTTGATTGGATGTTCTCTTTTTTTTTCTTTTTTTTTTCTTTTTTGAACTGAGAACAGACTATTGAATTGAGAAACTTTGGATTAAAATGGATGGTATAGAGACAGTGACATAGCATATTTAAGCAGATAAAGAGACATTGTGGTGGTGTTTGAGAGACATCTGCTGGCCACTGAGAAGAAAGAATATCAGATTGAAACTAAAAAGTAACAAAAAGTAACGGAATATATTGGGGCATTCTTTTTTACTTTTAGAGTTATACATTTGCCACTAAGACCTCTGATATTTGAGGGTGACATTAGTTTTGTTTCTAGATTTAGATATTTGATACTAAGGTTTCTGATACTTGAAATTGATAATGTTGTATTATATGGGTATATATTGTGGCCCCGATTCCCGAGCCTATGCTGTCAGATAAAGAGGACCTGGAAGATGAGGAGGAGGAACTGGGAATGCCTTCCTCCCCAGGACCTTCCTCCATGATAAAGCCTCAGGTTCCATCAGACAACCAAGAGGAACAGCCTGAGATTAATCAGGAGGAAGGCATATCGAAGCAGCCCCTGACAGGGAGTAAAGAGAAAGAGTGTTAGCTCGATCCTAAGCAGCGTCATAGAGAGAAACGTGAGCAGCACCATAGGAGGCGTGGGAGGGTCAAAGAGTGAGCTGAGTCATTGAGCCACACCCCACAGGGGATATAAGTGGGTGTGTTTTCTCCTGAAACTTTGTAAGGGACAAAGTTTAACCTTACTTCAGATTTTCTTCGTGAATGACAATTTTTGTGGACTGCCTTGTGATTTTCTGTGAGTAAAACTTTATCAGTTCAGACTTGGCAGGCAGGGCATGTGGGAATGCCAAGGATATTATCAGTTCCAAAGAATTAATTCTGTGAAGTCCAAACCAGCTTGCCTGCCTGTGTTGGTGTGAGTTTGTACTCTTTCATATTTTGGGGAAGGCGAGACAGAACAGGTATATATCATTTTATATTTGTTTCTAGATTTATACATTTGCTATTAAGGTTTCTAATACTTGATACTATGATAGTATTATATCTATTATATATGTTTATTTATTTATTTATTTGATTTGTCAATCGCTTACAAGATAATAGGTATGTATAAACATAGTTATGAACACATGAAATGGATACATATAAGAAAAATAAAAAGAAACAATAGGACAGGGATGGTAGGCACGTTACTTATGCACACCCCCTACAGATCTCTTAGGAAAGGGGTGAAGTCAATAGTAGACAGTCTAAGGTTAAAGTTTTTGGGGTTTGGGGAAGAAACCACAGAGTCAGGTAAAGTATTCCAGACATTGACCACTCTGTTGCTGAAGTTGTATTTCCTGCAATCAAGTTTGGTGTGGTTAATTTTGAGTTTGTATCTATTGTGTGCTCTTATATGGTTGAAGCTGAAGTATTCATTGACAGGTAGGACATTGCAATGTATGATTTTATATACTATATTTAGATTGGACTGAAGGTGGCATGGTTCTAGGTTTTCTAGGTCTAGAATTTCACATTATATCACATTAGTATATATTATGTATCATTACTCAACTTTGCTAATATATATATTTATTATTTAATTTTGTTAATATATTCATATCTATATTTATATTAATTAATATATTGTTGATATACTATTGATATCATTGTTATTTTACTTTGATTAAAAAATTTTTAGAATAAGAGCTATATAGTAGCAATATAATAATATAAATTTATTATTATATTATTAGTATAATATAATTTCATAGATAGTATTGACTTTAACAACTGATAAACTGAGATTATTGAGAAATTAATAAGTGTTTAAGTAACTATTAAGTAATTATTGATTATAGATTACTGAATTATAGATTATTGAATATTGGGGAGGATGAGTAGAAACCTATTATTACTATCACTAGAAAATTGATACAAGACAAGGCGTGATAACTGAGGTTATCTTTATCCTCTTTATTACTGATTTAAAATAGAAGGAAGATATATTTTGTGTTATATAAAACAAAGGGAAAATGAAGGTTTATAGAAGTGGAGGGTTATTTTATTTGTATTTGTATGTTTTGTGAAAACTTAAATAAAACTTTTATTTAAAAAAGTGGAGGGTTTAAGAAGGGAAGAAAAGAATTGGGAGTGGTGGATTAAAAGTAATATTGTGACAAGGCTGTTAAAAATGACTAGCACCACCAATCTGACTAAGATAGGAACAGGGAAAAAATACCCACACAAACGGTGACAATGGCGATAATGGCAAGTCCCTCCACACACAGATCCATTGATGAAATGCTGCCAAGAAAAAGATCAAGTTCCGTAAAAGACTTACAAGACCCAATGTTGAGTATGCAAGAAATGATGTTGAAAAATCATGAAGATATGAAAAAAGAGATAGAGGCCATGAGTACCGAATTAAAAGAAAAAAAACAAACAATGGATGAAAAATTTGAATTTTTTCAACAAGAGGTGTGAAAAAATCAACAGAAACTAGTTAAAATAGAGACAAGGATGGAGAAAGAGGAAAAAAGGGTTAACAACCTAGCTGGAAAATTGGTACAAGCAAACAAAGAACTAGAAATAACAGTAATCTTTTTAGAGGCAGGAAAAGCAGCTGACTACTTAGGTTTCAAAACATGAAGGAAGAAAAGGAGGAAGACCTACTGGACGTGATTGCATATATGATTGTGAACGCATGGGGACAGAAAAAGAAGAAATGCTGACAGAGTTGGATGAACTGAAAAGGATGCAGATGAACTATGCAAGGAGGCACAATCTACCAAGAAAAGTGCATGTCCAACTGATCAAAAAGTCAATTCGCGATGAAATATTGCACAGAACAAGAGATGACCCAATAGAGTATGGCAGAAAACAAATTGTTGTCTTGAAACAAGTATCGAAGAGGGTAAGAGATCTAAGAAGTCCCTATCACTTTTTAATGACATAATTGATAAAATATAATATGAACTTTTGATGGTTGACACTAGAAAGAATTATGGTCACCTGGCAGAAGAAAAAATACCAATTAGACACAGTTGATAAAGCAGAAGAATTTTATGACCAACAATTCACCAAGAAAGTAGAGTTGGAAGAAGCAGTTGAAGAAAAAGAAACAATGGAAAAAAGAGAAATAGAAACAACAGACATAGAAGGAAGTTCACTAAATATTAAAGTTAGACATTATTAAAGATGAGGAAAAATGGAAGAATATGAAAGAAAAGATAAAGAGCCTAAAGAAATTAGAACAACAAGAAGTACCAGATAAAGAAATAGAGAAGAGAAGAGAAAGATGTGAGATGATATCGATGAACATTAATGGTATAAACTCTCAGGTGAAAAGAAAAAAAAACTTTAATAATTTACAACATTTAAATGCAGATATATTAGCTCTACAAGAAGTACACATAAAAGAAAAACAAAAATACCTGTTAGATAATAAAAAGTTAGAGAAAATTTTTTCATCCTTAGATTAGCAAAAGAAAAGAGATGTGGTATTATTTATAAAAGATTGGATCTCAGCTAAATAAATTTTTAGAGATAAAAAAGGTAGAATATTGATGGAGGAGATTGAATTAGAAAATAGAAAGTTATTAGTGGTTGAAATTTATGCACCAAACAGGATTTTTTCCCCAAAAAATTACATAATAAAATTAAAGATATGCAAAATGAGGAAATTTGTCTTTTAGGTGACTTTAATGCGATTATTGACAAAACATTGGATTGTATAAGAAAAGGGAAGAAAAGAACACTATCCAAAGTTTTCCATGATTTGGTTAAAGAAGTTAAGATTCATGATGCCTGGAAAGAAAGACATCCAAGGAAAAAGCAATTTACTTTTTATTCTAATAGACATCCGTCCTGGCCGAGATTAGACATGGTAAGGATGTCAAAAAAAAAAAAACACCTCATCTCAGAAATAACAGAAATTGAAATAGAGACGAATTAATGGGTTGATCAGTTATATTAGATTTAGTTGGAAGGGCTAAAGAAAACCCCCAAAATGGATGTTGCAAAGGTCAATCTTAAGAGGACTTTAGGTACAAATTGGAGAAAGAATTGAAGTTCTTTTTTTAAAGAAATAAGAAAGAGGATACATCTCCACAAAATACTTGGGACATAGCAAAAGCATTTATGAGAAAAGTGGCAATAACATATATGGCAAAAAAGAACAAAGAGAAACAGCAACAACGAAGAACATTAGAAGGAGAATATAGAGGATTGGAGAAGAATTTGCAGGAAGGACCCCCCAAAAAAAGAAATATAATTACAAATGGATCTAATAAAACATAAAATAAATTTACTCGAGAAAGAACTAGCACAACAACTGAAAATGACAAAACAATCTGTTTGAGAATGCCAACAAGCCAGGATGATGGCTGGCCTATAAACTGAAAAAGCAAAGAGAAAAGAGGTGGATGACTAAATTACAAAATGAGCAGGGGCAGCTATGTTAACAAGAAGAGGAAGAAAGGAATATAACTCAAAAATTTTATGAGAAATTATACAATAAAGATTATTCAATAGAAGAAAAAGTGATAAGATGCTTAAAGAAAGCAGAACTCCCAAAAATTTCAGAAGAAAATTAAAAGATGTTAAATGAAGAAATAAGATTAGAAGAAGTAATATGTAATAAACAAAAAGATAGCAAGTTGCCAGGGCCAGATGGGCTCCCAGCGAAATTATATAAGAACCAACAAGGTATATTAAGTAATAGATTACTTAAAATATTTAATGTGGTCTTAGATGAGGCAAAAGTCCCAAAATCCTGGAACGAAGCAACAATTACAATTATTCCTAAAGAAAATAATGTTCAGACAAATATTAGAAATTACAAACCAGTATCCCTGATAAATGTGGACTATAAAATTTTCATAACAATAATAGCCGACAGCCTTAAAAGAATCTTAACTGAATTTATTCATACAGGTCAGAATGGATTTCTTCCACATAGACAACTTTAAAATAATATAAGGACAATTTTGGACATATTAGAATATTATGAGGAACATAGTGGTGACCAGGTGGCATTATTGTTTCTAGATGCCCAAAAGGCATTTGATAAGGTAAAATGGAACTTTATTCTACAACAAATTAAATATATGAATTTCAGACAAAAAAAATTAAATGTGATTTTAGCAATATATAATAATCAAGAAGCCAAAATATTAATGAACAGGAAAACAACTAACACCATTTTTGTTTATTTTGACATTAGAAGTATTAACAAGAACAATTAGAAATGAAACAAAAATAAAAAGGATAAAAAATTAATAAAGAAGTGTTTAAATTACAAGCCTTCACAGACGATTTAATATTTATTTTATAAGATCCACAGGATTCGGGACTAAAATTTATAGAAAATTTAGTGGAATTCGGAGAAGTTGCAGGGCTGAAAATTAATAGGGAAAAAACAAAAATAATTACAAAAAGTATGACAATTAAACAAAAAGAAGCACTGACCAAGATAATGGACATCCAGATAACAAACAAAATAAAATATTTGGGGATTATGGTTTCTGTGAGATGCATAACAATTAAATATGACAATCACACTCCACTAATTAAACATATAACAGAAGATTTGGAAAAATGGAGTAAATTAAGATTATCCTTCATGGGCAGAATAGCAATTATAAAAATGAATATACTACCAAAATTATTGTTTCTTTTCCAAAACGTCCCCATAAAAATAGAAAAAAATTATTTGATATTCGGATAAATAAACACTGAAATTTATATGGCAAAAGAAAAATAATCTAGAATTAAATTAAAACTACTGCAAGATGCCAAAGAAAGAGATGGATTTAACTTGCCTGATTGGGAAATTTATTATAAGGTTGCAGCTCTCACATGGGTAAAAGATTGGATAAACCTTAAGAATAGAAGAATGTTAGCTTTAGAAGGCCACAATCTACAGGCAAAATGGTATACTTTTTTATGACAGGAAAGGCAAGAGGTCCATAGATACTTTCAAAGACATAAGATTACACAGACTTTGTTATTGGCATGGAATAAAACTAGACAACAAATATATGTAGAAACACCAATATGGTTATCTACACTGGAAGCTCTGATGTATCCATACTTGCTTCATCAAGGGAAAATTATTACTTATGAGGATATCTTAAATGAGACAGGACAATTAAAACCGAGGCAAGAATTGAAAGAGCAAGGAGTAGATTTAAAATGGTGGGCTTACCTACAAGTCCAATCGAGTTATAGGAAAGACATGAAAGATCGGGGAATTAGCAGACAAAAAATGCAATTAGATGAAATATTATTGGGAACAGATGATAAATTGATACGGAAAATTTATAGAGTGCTATTGGAATGTAAATTAGAGAAAGAAAAAGTAAAAGAAACGATGTTGGCATGGATGAAAGATATTGGGGATGGTATTAATTTGGACAAATGGCAAATTCTATGGGAAAGAAATAAAAATACAACATTGGCCACATCGTATAAAAAAATTTATACAAAATGTTTTATAGATGGCACATTCCTCCAACAAAAACGGCTAAAATGTGCCCAAACTTATCCCTTATTTGTTGGAAATGCTCCCAGGAAAATGGATTGTACTATCATGTATAGTAGACTTGTAGGAAAGCCCAAAATTTCTGGCATGAAATCCAGAGCTAGTTAGAAGAAGTGTGGGAAACCAAAATTGAATACAAACTGGATTTTTCCTTTTTCTTTTTTTTTGTAAATTTTATTTGAGTTTTCACAAAGAGAAAAAAAATACAAATAAAACATCTTTTTTGAAAGTAGCATAATCCCGGGTTACATTTCTTCGTACAGACACAAATTCAGGTTGATGCTCATTTTTATATTCTATTCCATATCTTATTACTATTTTACATTTTCTGCATAGCTTCTCCCCTCTTTTAATTTTCTCAATTTTATTTTAATTATCTCATCTCAATTCAAATCTTTGTATTTCTATTTTTTGTCTGTCCTGTTTCAATTATCTATTATCTTTTCTCATTAAACAAAATTTCTCCTGTAGTTACTGATTGGAGTATGACGCCTTTACATCTTTTCCCTAAAGTTGTAACATTCAATATAATACATTCGGATTCTGCTTGGTACGTTCTTAAAATACACACTGTATTCTTAAAAAACGAAAAATATATAAATGTATATAATTAAAACAACATTCCATTCCAATTCAATTCTATCATTAATATTAATATTCATTAAAGTGTTGACACCTTTAACATTACTTTTCAATTAAATATCATACTTCTATGGGAACAATTATAAGCTTTCCATACTTAATCCCCCCCTTCACTTATATTTTATAAAACATTAATTAATTAAAATGTTCCTGTTCCTTCCTAATTTAATTTTCTCATTTATTTTATTTCACTTATTTTATTCACAAACATTTCACTAAATTACACTAACTATTTTATCCCTCATTTTAATCATACGTTGTTTCCAATTTTCTAAAGTTATTTCTATTACTAATATAACAATACAATCTTATGTACCTTTACAGAATCCCTTTTTCAGTTAGATTTTCACCCATTATCTCTAAATAGGTCCTGTTTCTCTATATCTTGTTCCGGTCCTTTGTAACTTCTTTTCCTTTCCTTCTTCCCTCTCTTCTTCTCTCTCCCCTTTTTGCCCCTTGTCTCTCTACCTCTATTTCTCTCTTCTGTATTCCCCTTTTCTGTTGCTTTCCAGTATTATACTTATTTTTCGAATTATTTTTCTTTTCTTTGGTTGTTTTTTTAAGTCTTAAATTCTCCATTCTCTTCCCCTCCTTTCCTTTTTTTCCCCCACCTAAGATTACTTGAACAATAAAGATGGCTTCTGCTTTGTCCCAGTCTTCTTGTTTTGCAGTCTTTTCTTGTTGTTACTCATAATTCCAAATCTCCATTTCTAAGAATTGAAAAATGAAGCTAAAAGAACCCTTCCCTTGTGCATCTTCTTTGTACTTTTTAAGTTCCATTTTCAATTCATCCAGAAGTGGTGCCATTGTATAAATTTTTAAACAACCACTCGATTGATTTTAGTCATTCAAATATAATAACCAAGAATCCAAAGATCACCAAATAATCAAAATACACGCAAGCTGTTTCTTTTTTGCTCTTTTTTTCACTTTCTCTTCCTGGAGTTACTATTTAGTTGCAAAGTTTCAATTAAAATGTATCTTTTAGAAGTCTTGTTGAAGTTTTACTGTAGATTCTTTTTAATTCCAGGCAGTCTCCTCCCTCTTCCAGAGCCTTTCTCTCCCTTCCTGCTTATGAAAAAGAAAAATTTTAATGTCCAGAAATCTTTATTATCCCTTTGGCATTTTGTTTTATTTTCAGCTTAATTGCCTATTGATGTCAAAGCGGATTTTTCCAATTTCTTATTTGAGTCTCTTAGTTGTCAGTATAGGGAAGGAGAGAGAAGGGGGAAAAAGCCAAACCTTTCCCTTTGCACTTTCCTTCGCTGCTTCCGACTCTTCTTTGGGAGCAATGTTATTTTTTGTAAGTTTAAATTCCAGGGTACCTTAGTTGTTGCTTTTACAACTTAACCCGGTCAGCCAAAACTTTCACTTCTTATCTTCCTCCTGCACATTTTTTTCCGGTTGAGTTCTCCTTTGTGGTGGCCATTTCTGACCACCGCTACAACCGCCTTCGGGATTTTTTCTTATTGGGAATTAATATAGAGAGATATTATAAAGATATGATATATCTAATAATACATGTAATTACAGTTGCAAGACTAGTTTATGCCCAAAATGAAAACTTAAGGAAATTCCAAATGAAATAGAGATAATTAAAAGATATGGACATGCACGGAAATGGAAAAATTGATGCAAGAACTAAAAAATAAAGATGAATCTGAATATCATAAAGTATGGGAAAAGTTTTACCATTGGTTGGAAAAAAGGAAGGACTCAAAATGTAAATGAAAATAAGATAAGGATGTTAAAATGATAGATTAGGATTATTAAAATGATTGATGTTGATGTATATATAATATATTATGTATATAGTATGTAAATATGTATTATTCACCATATGAATTAGCTACGTAAGATAACTAGGTGTGTCAGGATGATTACACCACATTCACTGTTTTAAATGTTTCTTTTTTGTGTATGTTAATAAAATTTATTTTTTAAAAAAGAATATAGTAAATGTTAAACTGTGGACTCTTTCTTCCAATAAGAGTTCAGATTTGCTCAAATCTTTTGGTGTCTGCTGAGTATCAAAGGAAGACAGAATCCTCACATGAAATCCTCAGATCTAAATGAAAATGAAAATATTCCCAGACACTTATGACAAGCACATAGGCAAACTCTGAAATTAGGCTCTTGGGCTGCATTCTGCAGTGTAGCAGTTAGGTATCCTGCTGCTGTCTTCATTAGCATCACTAAATTGATATCTTGTGTATACACATGGCATTACTAGCCTTGTAATACATTTAACATTAAGACCAATTCCCCCAAAGCAACTTGGAAACTAGTCATTAATCATTTATCTCTCTGAACTGATAGAACAAAATTGACTTATGCTGAGCAGCCTGAATTGATGAAATCCATCATCACTCTGTGTGTGTGTTTGTATGTCTTCTTCTTCATCATCATCATCATCATCATCATTTTAATTAGTGTATCTATTATTGAACCAAAGATCAGTAGGAAGGTAGGTTCAACCACTAAATATTGTTTTTCCTGTTGGCCAAATTGTCTCTAAAGAGATTTGAAACTCTAATACTGAGAATAATAGCTTTCTATTATCCTCAGTATTTATAAAACTGGGATAAGAGTCAAAAGAAAGGAGAGGAACTAGGTTGCCTGAAGATATGCAAACAATAGGATTCTTTTCCAGCCTTTCTGTCTGCAATGGATTTAGAATAGGTGTAGAAAGCCTAGAATTTATATTGATGAGTAGTAATTAAATTAGCCAGATTTATCATTTTGATTTTACCTAGGATTCTTTGAATATGATTTGAATTGATTTTAATAAATCTAGAGAGTTTGAGAAGGATTCAATGAATGAGAAATCTCAGGAGAAAAACAACCGCAAAAACTTGGAAAACTTTGAAAAGTGTGGTTATAAAAACCCAGTCTAGCTCAAAGATACCAGCATAGCTGTACAAAAAACTGTCTGATCAACTGAAAAACAAAAGGGATAAGTATAAAAAGTGGAAAGAGGGGCACATAACTAAGTCAGAATATCAGCAAATAACCCAAGCCTGCAAAGATTCTTTTTCTGTTCAAAGCCAGTGGAAGCTATAAAGCCAAATAAAAGCTGATCAACTCTTCTTTCCACAGAATGACTAAGATGTTTGTGTACAATAATACTGCTTCAATTTGTCAGTGTTTAATTATGTTACACAATGTGTAACACCCATTCCTTCATATAACTAACATACATATTTCAGAGAAAAGCCTTAGCTGGAGTCAGCTTTCCAAACGGGTATAAATATATTGCATATTATACTCTCATTGGTAAACAGATGCCAGTCTTTGCTCTATGCTAATTCTTGGAACAGATCTATTTCCCAGTTTAACAGATTGGTTGAACTACATTCTAGGCCAGGGATGTCAAACTGGTAGTACACAGGCCGGATTCATAACATGCAGGTCATGCCCACCCCAGCTCCAAGAAGGGAAAAAAACATTATGAAATGTCACATGACAGCAATGTGATGTTGCAAGTTTGACACCCATGTTCTAGGCAGATTCAGATATTTATACACATCAAATTGTATAAACATATTTGTAATACTTCATAGACCTTTATTTATTTATTTTTATTTTTTTATTTTTGTCAATTGCTTACAAAATAATAGGTATTAGTAAAAACATAGTCATGAATACATGGATACATATAAGAAAAAGAAAAAGAAAAGAAACAATAGGACAGAGATGGTAGGCATGTTGATGTGCTTATGCATGCCCCCCTTTATTTTATATTTATATTTATAGAATGGTTTATTCAGATTTCCTGTGTTTAAAGCTTCTATATTATGAGGATACCACTTATATCAGCACAAAACATTAGGCATAAGAAGTTGATCTCATTTTTAAAATCTTCAGTTCCTTCAATGTTTTACTTTAAAAGGGAACAGCATATCTAGAAACCTGTTCCTAGGATAGTCAAGCTTGCTGTAAGTTTTGACAATATGTTTCTGAAAATTGGATTGGACTGAAAAGCACTAAATAACAGACTACAAACAATACTGAGTTATGGAAAATGGTATTGATTTAAATTATCTCATTGAAAAACTGGCTCAATTTAAGCCATATTAATCTATCAGTGGAGCGCTTGATTGAGGAGAAATTGAGTATGCCAGTATCTAAATAGGAAGGGACCTTGGAAATCTTCTAATGCAACCCGCTGGTCAAGCAGGAGACCCTATACCATTTCAGACAAGCAGCTGTCCAGTCTGTTCTTAAAAACATCCAGTGATGAAGTTCCCACAACTTCTGAAAACAAGCTGTTCCACTGGTTAAATGCTCTCACAGTTAGAAGTTTCTCTTTAATTCTAGATTATTCTCTCCTTGATTTGTTACCATTCATTGTTTCTAGTCTTGCCTTCTAGTGCTGTGGAAAATAAGTTGATGCCCTCTTCTTTATGGCAGCCCCTCACATACAGGAATCCTGCTATCAAGTCACCCCTAATCCTTTTTTGTAGACTAGCCGTGTCCAATTCCTGCAACTGTTCTCATATATTTTAGTCTCCAAGCCCTTAATTGTTATGTTCTGCGCATGGGCGCAAGAAATGGAAACGAGACGATGAACAGTGAACTTCAACTCTTTATTTAACATTGTGGAACAGAGCAAAAACTACGGCAGCAATAGCCCTTTTTATAGGCAAGCTGCTGATCAAACAACCAATAAGAAATGGGAAGCGTTAGTTCCCTTAACCAATGAGAGAGGCCCGCTAAGAGCCAATCAGATTCTCCTGAACAGACCAATCAGATGTCGCTATTATCGGCCAATCAGAAGTGCAGGGCCAGAACCCTGCACTTTTCTAAAGGCTTTAATAATATTTATTTAAGCACTTTTATTAATTCACAACACCCCTTCCCCCTGTGTTCTGTTTAAGGGGTGCGGTGACGTAATCTTTGAGGTAGGCAGGTTGTTTAGATTGTCTGTTAGATTTTCGCTTTCCCCTCGGTACTTGTTTATAATCTTGTTTGGGCGGGATGTTTTCTGGCGAGTAGGGTGCCTTCGGTCCTTCATTTAAAAACTCGGTGCCGCTAATGTCCTCGTTGTCCTCTAGCCTTTGTGGGCTTGCCTCTGACGAGGTGTCTCTTTGAGGCAAGTCCACCACCCTCTCTGATCCTTCTTTATGCGTTAAGTCCGAATGCTCACTTCTTCCACTCGTGCTTTCTGCCGTTTTGAACTCGGTTTCCTCAGCATCTCCTCCCCCCTCAGTTTGGAAATTACCGGAGTCGCAGAAATGAGGTTGCAGCCTTGAACGCAGCTGATCAATATGGCGCTTCCATATTCTTCCATTGTGACTTTTTACTTGGTTCGACCTGGGTCCTATGACTTGGATTACAGTTGCCTCAACCCACAAAGGTTCGCCAGAAAAGCTTCTAGCGAAGACTAAGTCACCTATTTGGAATTCGCAGCATTTCCCACTGGATTCGTGTGGTTTTCTGGTTCGTACGATGGGTGTAGTCGGTCAAGGTGAGAGCAGAGTTTTCGTCCCATTAACAATTCGGCCGGAATCTTGTTGGTGACACTGTGCAGAGTGATGTGTTCAAGAAAGAGTATCCGGTTAATCTTATCTTTGATATCACCATAGTCCATTTTATGTAGGATCTTTTTGATGAATTGTACCATGCGCTCGGCTCTTTCATTGGCCGCAGGATGCGCCGGCGAAGTTAGCGCATGGCGAATACCACCGTCCGCCAAATACTGTTCAAAAGAAAGCGCGGTAAACTGGGGCCCGTTGTCGGACACGAGAACGTCTGGCAGTCCATGGGTTGCGAATAATTTGTCCAATTTCCTGATGACAGATTCGGTTGTGGTACTTTTCATTTCATGGATTTCAAGCCAGTTTGAGTAGGCATCCACCGTTACTAGGAATGTGTGTCCTTTAGTAGGTCCCGCAAAGTCAATATGAATACGGGACCATGGTCCCCTGGGTGTTTCCCACTCTGTTGGGGTTGCTTTCAGTGGGGCTAACTTCCTGGCATTTGCAACAAGTCTTTACCCAGGCCTCGATTTGCTTTTCGATACCCAGCCACCACACGTAGCTTTGTACGAGCGTCTTCATGTGCACGATGCCATGGTGGCCTTCATGCAAGGTTTTCAATACCGCTCGTTGCAGCTGCTCTGGGATGATGACTCTATCCCCCCAAATTATGCAGCCTTTCTGGAAAAACAGTTCCGTCTGTCGATTTTTGAAAGGACTGAAGTTGTCAGGGATTTGATCCAATGGCCATCCTCACTCGACCCAGCTAAGAACTCGCGCCAAAACAGGATCGCGTCTGGTTTCGATCGCGATATCTCGAGCTGTCAGTGGTGGTGATTAAAGTGTCTCAATCTGGAGCGTTGCGACAGTTGGAGCTGGGTCGTCAATGGTTTCCAGAAGTGGTGCGCGGCTTAGTGCATCAGCGTGGGGGATGGCTTTCCCCGGGCGGTGTTGCAACTTATAATTATATGCAGCCAAGAATTCCGACCAGCGAGTCATTCTGGGAGATAATATATAAGGGGTTGGCTTGTCCCCCGCTATAATCCCCAGCAAAGGTTTGTGGTTGGTAACTATAGTAAAAACTCGCCCATAAATATATTCATGAAATTTTTTAACAGCAGAAACGACAGCAAGAGCCTCTTTATCGATTTGACTATAGTTACGTTCAGCTTTTGATAGCTTGGAGATCAGTCTTATTTCTGGGCCTTGGAGCATTTTTGATTGCCCTTAGCTTGCTATTGGTGGAGTGAATGCCTTGTTTATCAATTAAGTACCCCCAAAATTCTACTTTATCCATACACAGTTGACACTTATTTTTTTTTACTTTAAGGCCAGAGTCTTTAAATTTCTGGAGAACTAACCTCAGGCGCTCCCTTAGTATTTCTCTAGTCGGAGCAGCAATTAAAACGTCATCAAAATAAGGTACAACCCCTTTTATACCCTGTAGTAGTCTCTCCATCAAGCTCTGAAAAATTCCTGGGGCCACGCTAACTCCGAATTAGAGTCGGTTGCACTTAAATGCACCTCGGTGCGCAATGATCGTTTGTGCCTCTGCCTTTTTTTTATCTACAGGCAGTTGTTGGTATGCCTGTGCTAAATCCAATTTAGCAAAGACTTTTCCGCCCTCCCAGGGAATGGAGAAGGTGTTGTACCACTGGTACCGGGTAAGCGTTCTGCTGAAGGGCGTGATTCAGGGTGGCTCGGTAGTCCCCACAAATTCTTAACGATCCATCCGGCTTGATGGGTGTTACGATTGGGGTTTCCCAGGGAGTGTGGTCGGTTGGTTCTAACACACCCTGGGCTATTAATTTATCAAGCTGCTCGTCAATCTTTGGTTTAAGGGCAAATGAAACTTGACAAGACTTAAGGCGGATGGGAGCTACTTCAGGGTTAAGGTTAAATGATATCGGGGTCCCCTTGTATTCACTTAATTTATCTGTAAAGACGTCCTGAAACTCCCGGACAATGGCCTCTTCCCAGTCGTCACTGTTGGTTCGATGAATGCCGGCTACTTCAATTCCAAGTGGGGCGAACCATTGGAGGCCTAACAAACTAGGCTGATCCCTGTTGACTACGGTTAGGGGTAGGGATGCAGTACGATTTTTAAATGAGACATGGACTTTGCTGGATCCAATGACTGGAATTCGATTTTTCTGGTAGTCCTTAAGTATGATTCTTTGGAATCTGAGGTCTTGCTGCTGGATGGTGGGAATTAATTGTTTAAGGATCTTCCAGGAAACCATCGAGAGGGACGATCCTGAATCGACTTCCATCATGCAGGGCTGGTTCTCGATAGTGACCTTCACCCGGATCTTCTTGGCGTCTAATGATGAGGCGTGACCGATCGTAATGGTTTGGTGTGCCTCTTCTCATTTCGTTGACTGGGCTGGTGGTTTGTTTCTGTAGGAGTGGTTGTTCCATTGGTGGGTTAAGTATTCCCGATTCACAGGACGACTTCCTGTGGGCTGGCAGTAGTTGGTCCCTCTCTGAGGTGGGTTGGATTCTTGCTTGCTTCTACAAACTCTTCTGATGTGACCTCTTTTCCCGCACACATGGCAGAGCGCATCGAGGAATTTGCAGTCTGATTGTGGGTGGTTTGCCCCACAACCAGTGCATTGGTACTGCACTCTCCGGTTACGTTGATGGCGTTGGTCTTGTTCAGACCGGAGCTGGTTGACCTCTTCTTCATCACTTTATGATGATGATTCAAGGTTCTCGTGGTGGGCTGTCGTTGCCTGTCCTTTCAGGTCAGGTGAGATTTCGCCGGCGAGTTGGTGGAGCGGGGCAGCGCATTCGGGCAGCTGACTTCCTGGTTGCTTCTGCTGCAGTAGCGTCAATGATGGCATCTGTAAGGCTAATGTTGCCTTTCGCCATCAGCTTACTCTGCACGTGGGGTGCATCTTATCCCAGAACTATTCGGTCTCTCTGGGCCTCTTTGAGGTCGGTAAACCCACAGAGGCCTCTCAAATTCCGGAGATCCGCAATGAAATCTGCAACGCTTTCTCCCTTCTGCTGGTCTCTCTGATAAAATTCATGTCTTCGAACAAGCGTTGGTACGGTTGGTGCGTAGTGGGCCCGTAGAAGGGGCTCGAGGACGTCCCAGTCCATGGACTTCACCTCAGCCAGTTTGGCTAGTGCCTTGGCCATCTTAAACACGGTCAACCCACAGTGAGTTAGGAATACCGCTCGCTTCTTTCTGGTAGTGGCATCCTTCAAGTTGTTGGTCTCCAGAAACATCTGGAATTGGTCCATATATGAGTCCCAGTCTTCTTGTGCTGGGTCGAATGGAGCAGGTGGTATGACGCTGCTAGACATGGTTCAGCCGTTGGTGCGTCTTCAACCACCTGCTCTGTTTAGCACTCTGTAGTGTTCAGTCAGCTCTGACGTCTCCAAATCCCATCCTCGTCGCCAGTGTTATATTCTGCGCATGGGCACAAGAAATGGAGACGAGACAAACTTCCGGTTTGCGTGGCTTTGGGGCAGCAGGAATTCGCGACAGCTCACGATTCCTGCTGTGCTAGCCGTCGAGGTACCCCCGATCCAGATGGGTCAGGGAGATATGGCTGCCCTGTAGGGACAGCTGAAGAGAGAGGGGAGTCGGATAGGGAGGTGGGGGTATCGCAGACCCCCCCCTTCTCCGGGAAAACCCCTTTTTCCCAAGGCGGTGGAGCGGCGGTCAGCAATGGCCGCCACGAAGAAGCCAGCAACCGGGTAAGAACTGTGCTGGAGGAAGTGTGAAGAGTGAAAGTTCTGTCTGAGCCGGGTCAAGTAACACCTTTTAAATTGCCTGGAATTGAGCTGCTTGAATTGCTGGAGGATACATTGTATCCCTAAGAAGAGCGAAAAGCGGCGGAGAAGCTTTTAAAGGGAATTTTTTTTTTTTTTTTTTACTCTCCCACCCCACGGAAAAAGTAGAAATATTTGGATTTATTAGACATTGAAAGTGGATTGCTTTGAAAGCTGAAGCTAAGAGACAAAGGGATTTTTGGACATTGAAAAATTTAAGAAATTGGAAAATCTCTGCTGGAGGTATGGATTTTTGATTATTTAAAATTGTCATTGCAAGTGGGAAGGGAGAAAAAAAAATTGGAGCAGAAGCTGAAAAAGGAGGAGATTGTCTAGAACGTCTTTGTGGATCCCAAAAGAAGATATATGGTAATTGGACCTCTTTGATTAAAAATTAATTCAGAAAGAGAAAGAGAAGAAGGAAGAAAAGTATTAACTTTTGGAACTTTTTTTTTTTTTAATTGCTTTTGATTGTCTTTGATTAAAAATACTTGTGGTTGTTTTGGAAAAAGTTTCCCTTTTCATAATGGCATCGTCTGTGGATGAACTAGAGATTGAATATCAAAAATATAAAAAAGAAGATACTTTGGGCGCTTTGTTTCAATTCTTAGAAATGGCGTTATGTTCTTTTGAAAAGTTGATTACGCAGCAGAAGGACTGGGACAAGGAAGAAGAGGAAGAAGAAGCCATCTTTGATGAACAATGGGTCCCTTCCGGAGAGGAGGAGAAAAAGGATAAGAAAAAGGGGATTTTAAGAATTATAAAAACAACCAAAAGAGAGAAAAATGAGCGAAAAGATGGAGGCAAGGTTAGAAAGCAAAGGAAAAGGAGCAAGAAAAGCGAAGAGAAAAAGCAAAGGGGTAGAAAGGGCAAGGAGAAGAATAAGCAAGAGAGAAAGTGGGGGAGGAGATGCCTTAATGGGGGGAAGCAAGACCTAAAGAAAAAAAGTTTATTTAGAGACAATGGGTGAATTTAATTTAGATTAAAAGAGGGATTCTGGAAGGTATATAAGAGTGTGTTTTTATATGTATATTTAGAATATAAAATTTATTATGTAATTTTAGAATTTTTTAAACAGAATCCCAAGAAAGATTGCTATATGTAGTATTTCTAAGTTAGGGTAATGAGTTATAGATGTTACTCCAATTGGTGTACAGGAGAAGTATAGTAAAAGAAAAAAAAAAAGATGAATGGATAATTGGAAATAGAACAGACAAAGAATGTTGTTGAAAATGGTAATAAGATATGGAAGGATATATATGCTTTTTTTTTGGATTTTGTATATTGATAAAAGGCAATAAAATTTTAATTAATAAATAATTTGGATGGAAAAGAGAAGTAGGGACAAGATATGAAGTTAATATTATATGAAATATTGATATTATAATCTGGAAATGTTATGCTTTATTGGTCTTTTATTATTATTTTTTCTTAGAAAAGAATTTATAAGCTGCTATGCCTTGATTCTTTGTGCATTGTTTTTATGAAACTGATAAAAATGGTTTTTATATATATATATATATATAAAAAAGAAAATGATAATAAGATATGGAAGGAGATATGGGTTGAATATGATGTTTGAATTTGTGTCTGTGTAAAGAGTTTTAACCCGAGAATAGACAACCTTCAGAAAAGATCTTTTAGTTTTGTTTATGTTTTGTGTTTGTATGTTTGTGTATTGTGTTTATGGTAAAACTAACAAAATTTGTTTTTTATAAAAAAAAAAGGAAAAAAGAATCAATAAAACCTTGGAGGAATGTTAGACGAGAATAATTTAAACAAGCCAGAAAGAAAAGAATATGATGACTATAAAATGGATAAATATGGAAGAGAAATGAAATTGAATAGGAGTAAAGAGAAATAATGAGAAATTTGCTGAAAGATATTTGTGTGTCCATAAGGAGATGGGATAAATTGGAATTATGCTGTATAAAAATAATGTTTTGTTTGACTTGTAAGGATTTACAATATTAAGAGGTTTTATGTGTTTATGTATTTAATGGTTAATGATGCGTTGTTTTATCTTTAAAATTAATAAAAATTTGTTTCAAAAAAAAAAGAAATGGAAACGAAACGATGAACAGTGAACTTCAACTCTTTATTTAACATTGTGGAACAGAGCAAAAACTATGGCAGCAATAGCCCTTTTTATAGGCAAGCTGCTGATCAAACAACCAATAAGAAACAGGAAGCGTTAGTTCCCTTAACCAATGAAAGAGGCCCGCTGATAGCCAATCAGATTCTCCTGAACGGACCAATCAGATGTCACTATTATCGGCCAATCAGAAGTGCAGGGCCAGAACCCTGCACTTTTCTAAAGGTTTTAATAATCTTTATTTAAGCACTTTTATTAATTCACAACATTAATCATGAAGATATTGAAGAATACTGAGCCAAAGATGGAAATCTTATGGTACCCTACTGCTAACTTCCTCCATGTAGATGTAGTACCAATGAATCAATCAATCAAATCAGAATAGAGTTGGAAAGACTACTTGTTAAGTAGTTTGTTAGCCACTTACAACCATTTGGTGCTGGTGCTGTCTATCCCATATTTTTTTTACCTTGCCAAGGAGTAGATTGTGGTCTACTTGTCAAATGCTTGACTGAAATCTAAGTATACTATGCTTACAGCATTTCCTTGTCCATTAATTTAGTCACTTTGTAAAAGAATGAAGTAAGAAATCATGGCTTGGCATGATATCTTTCTAGTTATAACTTTATTTGCTTCTACGCATTTGCAGAACTGTTTTTTTATTATCTTTTCCAGGATTATCCCAGGTATTGATGTCAGGCTGATGGGTCTGTAGTTTCCTTTTTTGAAGATGGAAACCACATCAGCTTTTTTCCAGTCCTCAGGTACTGGAAAAGGTCCCCAGTATTCCAGGATCTTTAAAAAAAAAGTATGGCACATACTTAGGGATAACTTCTGCCAGCTTCTTCAGAATTCTGGGATATAATCCATCTCAATGATTTGAACTCATCAAGTTCAGATAGGTGTTTTCTTACCATTTTCTTACTTATTTTAATTTTTATTTCTCGTCTCTCTTTTATTATTATGTAATTGATTGACTGAGCTATAATTTCTTTTTGCCTAGACTGATGCAAAAAATGGGTTAAGCAGCTCTACTTTCTCTCTACTGCCGGTTATTTCCTTGCTGTCTTGTCTCTTTAGTGGGCCAATTGTTTTTTTTAAACTTTTTTATTATCTTTGATATTTGTTGCAAGTTTTGGTTCATTCTGAACCTTAGCCTTCCTGACTCTATCTTTGCAGATTTGGGCTGTATGATAGTATTCTGCCTTTATTATATGTCCCTCTTTCCATATTTTATACTTATCCTTTTTTGTCATTCAGTTTATTGGAGAGATCTTTGTGTAAGCTTGCTGGTTTCTTTTTGGATTTTTTTCCAGTGGTGTTGTGCTGCACTGGGCTTTTATATTGATATTTTTCAGTTTTCTTGAGTTGTTTTCCCCTTTAAGATTCCAAAGATTCTATGGAATCTTTCTTAGGCTCTCTCTGAGTTTGTTAAAATCAGCTCTTTTTAAGACACTTGTTGAATTATGTTCCATTGCTTGTGTTTGCATTATATTGAAGTCTAATATGATATGGTCACTGTCCTACAAAGTTCCTGCAACTTCAATTCCATTTATAATTTCTTCTCTGTTAGTAAGAATTAGGTCTTCTACTTTGCTCCTCTACCTTTTGGATGATGAAGTTGTCAACTAGATTGGTTGGAAATCTTTTTGATCTCCTACTTGATGCATAGTTTGTATTCCAGTTGATGTCAGGATAATTAAAATCTCATTATTACTGTGGTGTATTTCCTACATAAATTTATTAATTGGCCTGTAGATATGTCTACAGCAATGCTATTCTTTCATGTCCTTCCATAAGTACATTCCATTCATGAGTTACATCACACCAAGTTTCAGTAACTGCAACTATATCACAGCTGCCCTCACATACTAGTATTTCAAGTTCATCCAGTTTGTTTCCTAACTTTGAGCATTAGGCATTTGAGTCCTTTATGGATGATCTTGGGTATGTTTTCTTCTACTATATCTTCTACTTTATAGCTTTCTATCTTTCCCATCTCTCTCTACCTTGTTGTTTGATTGGCTAGCTGTCTTGGGATTTGTATTTGGAATTAAACCCCAAAGATCCTAAAGATTGTTCTAGTGATTCTAAAAATTGATTACCCTCACCCTCACCCTCACCCTCATTTTGAATTTAAAGCTTTGCTATTAAGTTGAGCTGATAAGTTGATATTTTCCAAAAATATTCTTCCCAGTTCTTGTGAGGTACAACCCATCCCTTGCCAGAAATCCTTCAGAGAAGTAGTGCAGATCATGGCCTGGGAATCCAAAGTTCTCTTGGAAGAACCAATCACTGAACCAATGGTTCATTTCTAAAATCCTCTGTTCTGTCATTAGATGTTGGCCTATCATTGGAAATACTGTACACATGAAAACGTACTTGTGCTTCTTAACTTTCTCACCTAGCTGTTTCTAATCCCTTGATATTGTTTTTAGCTCCATTGTCATACCATGTCATTTGTCGCTTCATGGAGGAGAAAGGGGTAGTAATCTGTGGGCTTGGTCATGTTAGTAAGACTTTCAGCTACATCTTTGATTTTCATTCCAGGAAGACAACATACTTCCCTGTGTTGAATATTCGGCCTGCAGACTGCTAGTTCTGTTCCTCTGAGAATGGAATCTCCTATCATCAACACTCACCTTTTTTTCCTAGGAAAGTTTGGGCTCCTTTACTTCCTCTCATAGGAGCAGTTGATAATGCACTAGGTGCGTTCAATGGTATCTCTTTTCTAGGTGTCTGAATGCTGTCTTGCTATGAAATTGATTGCTCAATTTCAGTAGGGCTGCACTGGAGCAGACTGGATTAGATAACAGCAGGACATTGTTTTTGGTTGTTGTTGTTTTTTTTACATATTTCCATCTGTTTTCCTCTAAAGGTTCATATCTTTTAGAAGTTGTTTATTGCTTATTATGTTCAATTTGGATATAGCTTTCTTGCTCAGTTTGGAGTTTCTCATTTTGTCAGAATGGTTAGAGCAGTGGTGGGATTCAATTTTTTTTACTACCAGTTCTGTAGGCATGGCTTGGTGGGCATGGCAGGAAAAGGATACTGTAAAATATCCAGTCAGAGGTGGTATTTGCTGGTTCTCTGAACTATTCAAAATTTCTGTTACTGGTTCTCCAGAACTGGTCAGAACATGCTGAATACCGCCTCTGGGTTAGAATGTCCTCTAAATGATTTACTTTTTCTTCCAGTAATTCAACTAGTTTACTTTTGGTACATGGTAGTTTGAATCTTCCATGGAATATATGCATGGAATATATTTTACAAATCACAGTAGTGTATGTTTCTGTTTCCATAACTATGTTTTTCTACTGGGATAGGAGTGCTTAACAAAGGAAAGGCTGTTTTTTCCCCACAAGGAGTGTTAACTTCTCAGGCTACTTTTTAGGAGATGCTTTGCTCTTAGCCCTCAACTTCATACCCTGAAAATTTTCTTTTTAGGAAATCTCTTTTTAGGAGATACTTTGCCCCAAATTCCTCCATGTTTGTCCCTCTCTTCTCTGTCTTTCCTCTCCTCCTTATTGCCTGCCACTGCTAGGAGTCCTAGGGGCCCCCTGCCTTCTTGTTCTTGCCTATCTGGGTGTTTGGGATTAATGGAATTCTGGGGTCTCAGCTTGTTTCTGGCTATGGTGTTCTGTTGCCTTTGGGCAAGCTTGTCCTTTGCTCCACCACTGACCTTGCTGCCACTGCTGTGATGGTCCACTTCCTCCAGGCATGCTGGTCCTTTGCACAAACACCCTTGCTATCCCTGGTCGCCTGCTTCCAGCCATGATGATTCGCCATGCTGGTCTGCCATGCTGCTTCTAGATGCTCTGCCTCCAGCTATTAGCTCTCAGTCACACTGGCCCCAGCGTTCAGTGTTCCATGCTCCTCAATTCACTTTAACCCACAAGTTTGTTGTGCTGCCTCTAGCCTCTAGCCACCTCTTTTCTCAGTTGCCAGTTTGCAGGTTTCAGCCATCTCTTTTCCTATGTTAGATTGTTTAGCTGGGCTCCTGGGCTGAATCTTTTATTCTCCTATAGCTTCAGCTGCCTCAATCTCAAGCTGCTGGTCTGGATAGTTGAAATTGGTGAGAGGGATCCTAAGTTGGACTGGACTAGGTAAATGGCCCTGAGTCAATGATTCTAAGAGTTGCTGGGTTAAGCTGCAGGATTGTATTGATAATTCGGCAAGCTATCTCTAAAGTAGGAAGATCATTTGCTGCGTTGCTGCTTTAGTGGTGCAGGTAGTTGTCTATCTTTTCTATTTTTCTGCTCTTCCTACCCATACCTTGCTTTCCTTCTTAATTTAATTTGTCTCCTTGGGATCTGAAACTGTCTCCTCTGTTGCCACCATCATCTTAAAGTTATTTCAGCTTTTTATTCATTAAATAAATAAAAATAAATACAAATTAAAGATATTTAAAATTTAAAAATATTTTAAAAATAAAGCTATTTATTTATTTAATAGTTGAAATGAACTACGGCAACTAAACATTTAAGCTTATATAAAGCTGTTGCTGAAAAAAGCAATATCTTTGCAATCAACTTTGAGTCTGTATAGGGTGGCATTTACCCAAACAGATCCAATCTGCAACAGGGGTTCTTCTAGACTTCTGACTCCTGCTCAAGGAGCAGGTGGCAGGCGCAGTTAGAAGAGCCTTTGTAGAACTTTGTGTTTTGTGCCAGTTGCTGCCTTTCCTGGATCAGAATTCCCTATGCTCAATCGTTCAGTCATCTAACAGATGGATTTTTGTAATGTGTTCTACATGCGGCTTGAAGAACATTCAGAGGCTACAGCTTATGCAGAGTGTGGCAGGCGCGGATAGTTTTGGGGGCCCCAAGAATGCTGCACTGGTTGCCGGTATGCTTCTCGGTGAAACTCAAGATGTTGGTGATCACCTTTAAAGCTCTTAATGACATGGGTCCAGGTTACTTGAAGAACTGTCACACCCCACTGGGATTGGCTCATTCCACTCATGCTGGCAGAGGTGGCATGCTTCAGGTCTCATCAGTCCAATTATTCCAGTTGCTTGGGTCTTTTTCTGCTGTTGCTCCTGCCTGCTGGAATACCCCCTCCCCCCCCCAGATGATAGGTGGGCTCCATTTTATTTAGAGTTACTTTATGGTAAAATGGGCAGCTAATAAATTTTATCAAGATGATAGATAGATAGATAGATAGATAGATAGATAGATAGATAGATAGATACATAGATAGATACATAGATAGATACATAGATAGATAGATGATAGACAGACAGACAGACGATCTAAAGATAAATGTTTTTGCAGTTTTTGGACCCCAAACAGAAAAATAAATGTTTATTTCCAGTTGAAATAAATAATATTTTATTTCACTTGGATTATTTCCTTAGCCCTTTCCCTATAATTTGATCGAGAAGAATTCTTTAGTTGATATATAACAATGAGAACAATTAAGCCTTACTGAATTTGTTGAAAATGAAACATTGAGTGCATTCAGTTAAGAATGCAACTAAACAACATAGAAGAAAAACTTAGAAGGTTTCAACAATGACAGATTGTGGTTTCCTATTTGTAATATTATTGTGTGCAATATTTACAATTGATATCTTATGCGAATATATATTCACTACAATTACTGCTTATCTTCCTTTACTGTTTACTATATAGTCTGTATTCGCTCAATCCATTCATACTGTTAGGGATAACATTGTTTACCCTAACTGGTTTAGGTAAATAATAATATGTTATCATAGTTTATATGTAAAGTTGTCTGCAACTTTAAATATGGGAAAGTAATTAAGGGAGTGGTTGTGAAAGCACTTTAAAAGAAGCAAGACTGCAGCTTGCTCTCTCTCTGGCTTTGATGATCCCTGATTACTGCAAGGACTCAAGACTGCATTGCTCGAACGGGAGAGAAAACAAAGGATTGACTTGTAAGTGAACTGACATAGGATATTCTAAACGGACTTTGCTAACTGAATATCCCTAAATGGACTGACTAAATGATACATGACTATTGGACTGTTATTTTGATTATGCTATGAACTCATAATGGAATAAACTATATTTTTGATAGCACAAGCGTATCTGTTATTTTTACTGTATGTTAATAAACATACAAGCTTAGCTCACTCATTTATCTGTGTGCCTATCTGACTAACGCTGCACATTCTGTTTAGCTTGTCTCCCTAACCCTGGTTGGGGAAACCAGGCTTAACACTGGTTATGGGCCCAGAGGCTGCAAAGTCAGTTTAACTAGGATAAAACAGATCTATGTAAAAGTGAGAGTTTGTGTTGTTATACATTACAGTAAACAGATAGCTGTGTTTTATTAATTATAGTTTTATATCCATATAAGAAAACATGGCACAAGTCAATCTACAAAGTTTGTCCCTTATATCCAAGCTGGATGGAACAAACTATGTATCATGGTCTATGAAATGTAGTCTGCTTCTACGAAGAGAAGGTTTGTGGAACATAATTGAAAATCCACCAAACGTAGAAGAATGGGATCCAGAGGATGAGGAAGATAAACTAAAGATAGAAGAATTTATGCATAAAAATGAACACGCTATTTGCATTATTGCTTTAACCTTAACTGATCAACAGCTTGTTTATATCCATGGAGAGAAAACGGCTGTTGGGTGTTGGCAGAAGCTGAAGAGGATTTATGTTCGAGATAATGTTGGTGCTCACATAAATCTAACACAGAAACTTTTCAGTACACATCTCCAAACAAATGGTGATATGCTGAGTCATTTGAAAACTATGCAAAGCATTTTTCAAGAACTGCACGAGAAAGAGCTTATTTTCTCTGAACTACACCAAGTCTACATAATTCTATCTTCACTTGATGAAAGTTATGACAACTACGTAACTTCCCTTGAAATATTGCCAAAGGAAAGCCTAACTTTAACTGATATAACTGGCAGATTGATTGAAGAGGCCAGAAGAAGGCTTGAAAGAGATGAGTTAAGGAGGGAGCAACCTCAAAAAGAAGATAATGAAACTCCTACTGCATACGCAATTAAAAAGTGTTTTAATTGTGGAGGAAGAGGACATTTGGCAAGATTTTGTAAAAAAGTAAAGTACCAGAATGCTTGCCAGAATACTAAAAGTCATCAAAAGATAAATAAAAATTTTGAGTTAGCCATGTATACTAACGGAGCTGTAAAAAGTAATTTATGGGTGGTTGACAGTGGAGCATCTCATTGTATAACAAATGATAACAAAAATTTTATTAAAATGTCCCAGAGTACACAGCAGATATCGTTAGCCAATGGCTGGAAACTGAAAGCTAAAGGTCAAGGTATAGCATATTGTTCTTTTATAAAAGAGAATGTAAAAATGTTATATGTACCACAACTTAAGTTTAATTTAATTTCAGTTAGAATTTTGGTTAAACTAGGATATGTAGTTACATTTAAAGGAGATAACTGCATAATTGAAAAAGAAGATAAGAAAATTACTGCATCTTTAAGAGGTGAATTATATGTGTTAAATGATAATGGTTTAAAGGTGGCTAACACAGTTTATGATAATAAGAACCCTCATGATGAATGTATTCACTTGTTACACCAACGGCTAGGGCATTTAAATTTTAAAATGCTTAAGAAAACTGTTGAATTATCTAAGGGAATAAGTTTAAAACCTTGTAATAAGTATTTGCAATGTAATATTTGCAATCAAAGTAAGAGCAGGGTTATACCGGCTAATAGAGTTGATGGATTTACTACTAAAGAGCCTTTAGAAGTAGTATTTGCAGATTTAATAGGTCCGAAAAAACCAAGTGTAGGAGGAGCTCGTTACATATTAAGTATAATGGACCACTATTCTAAATATGGGTTTTGCTATTTAATGAAAAGCAAAACTGAAACGTATCAAAATCTCTTTAATTGGATAAAATTTGCTGAAAGGAAAACTAAAAAGAAATTAGTAACTCTTATAACAGATAATGGTACGGAATTTACAAATAATAAATTCCAGAACAGACTAAGAATGTTAGGTATTCAACATAAAAAGTCTGCACCATATAGGCCACAACATAATGCCTTTATAGAGAGAAGAGGCCAAACATTACAATCAATGGCACGAACTATGATGTCTGATTCAGGATTACCTGACAATTTATGGGGAGAAGCAATAATGTGTGGTAATCATATATTAAATAATGTTGTTAATTCAACAACAGGTGAATTACCATTCACATTGTGGCATGGTACAAAACCTGATTTAAGTTACATGCACACATTTGGAGCACCAGCATGGGTGCATATCCCTACACAACTTAGACACAAAGGACAACGTAGAGCTAAAATATTATATTTTGTAGGATATACATCTAATCATAGATCTTATAGATTCTGGGAACCAGGTACATCTAGAGTTTACACCAGTGCCAGTGCTAAATTCCTAGAACATGTAGGATGGAATAGATTAGAGCAAGATTTAAATAATGAAGTAATTATTGAACCCTACAAAAGGCAGAAAGATCAGATTAGTTATAAGAAGAGTACAATTAAAGAAGAAGTCCAAGAAGAGCAAATAGGACCAGAACAAGAGGAAACAGTTGATCAGGAAGAGTTAGATAATCAAGAAGAGTTAATAAATGAAAGTCCACCTGTAAGTCCTGTAATACCTAGATGTACTACACGTGTAACTAGACCACCTGATAGGTATCAAGCAAGTATAGTTTGCCAAGTAACTAAAGTTCCAACTAGTGTAGATGAACTTAGGATGTATCCTGCTAAGGATCAGGAGAATTGGCAAAAGGCAATGGAAAAGGAACTAAATTCATTAAAGGTAATGAAAGTTTATGAAGATGCTAAATTACCTCCAGGAGAAAAGTCCATTGGGTGCAAATGGATATTTAAAGTAAAAACTGGAAATGATGGGACTGTTACCCATAAGGCTAGGTTAGTAGCTCAAGGATTTAATCAAACTGCATCTGATTACGATGAAGTTTTTGCACCAAGTCTTAAAGCAACATCTTTGAGAGCAGCATTAGTGTGGGCAGCTAAGAAAAACTATGTCATTAATCATTTAGATGTAGAAACTGCTTATCTGCATGCACCATTGCAGCACACTATATATTTAAGAAAACCAGTAGGTATAAAAGACAATAAAGTAAATAGTAATGATTGTTGGAAACTCAAAAAGAGTCTTTACGGGTTGAAACAATCTGGGTTTGAGTGGAACCAATATATTGTGAAAGAGTTAAACAATATAGGTTTTAAATCTGGTTTAGCAGATCCATGTGTGTTTAAAAGAGAAAATAATGGAACGGTGTCATTATTGTTATTATTTACAGATGATATTGCTTTGATAACTAAGACTAATAATGAAGCTAATGAGATTATATCATTATTAGCTAAAAAGATAAAATTAAAGCATTTAGGTGAAATTAAAAAGTATCTAGGATTGACAATTAACAAAACAAAAAATGGTTTTAAGATATCTCAAGAAGATAAAATTTGCCAATTAATTAAAATGTTTAAAATGGAACTTTGTAAACCGGCAATGAGTCAGGAAGTTTGCCAAACTGATGATAAAAGTCCCAAATTTGATAAGTCCATATATCAATCTTTGATTGGTAGCTTATCATATATAAGCAATTGGTCTAGGCCAGATATAGCTTATAGTGTAAATCAGCTGGCACGTTCTAATTCAGATCCACATCAATGTCATTGGCAATCATTAAAGAGAATTTTAAGATATCTTAAAGGAACAATGAACCATGCATTGTATATAGAACCAAAGGGTGATTTGAGTCTTAGTGCCTATGCAGATGCAAGTTTTGCAACTGATATAAACACTAGAAAATCAACATCTGGGATGGCTATATTATTTGGTAAGACACTAATAGGGTGGAGGTCAATCAGACAACAGCATATTAGCTTGTCCACGATGGAAGCGGAATTTTCATGTCTGTCATTACTATGCACTGACTTGATTTTGTACAAACAGTTATTATTAGACATGGGTATAACTGTAAAAGATTCCATTATTGTGTACGAGGATAACCAAGCAGCTATAAAATTAGCTACTAGTATTGCTGTAAAAACTAGATCAAAGCATACTGACTTAAGATACTTAAATGTTAGAGAATCTGTAAAGAATGGGCTAATTAAATTGGAATACTGCATGACAGAAGAAAACATTGCAGACCAATTTACAAAAGCTCAAGGAGTAAGCAAATTTAAAAAGAATTGTAACAAATATGATTTAAAGATGTAAATAGTTATATTATTATTTAACCTAAAAGGGGAGAATGTTAGGGATAACATTGTTTACCTAACTGGTTTAGGTAAATAATAATATGTTATCATAGTTTATATGTAAAGTTGTCTGCAACTTTAAATATGGGAAAGTAATTAAGGGAGTGGTTGTGAAAGCACTTTAAAAGAAGCAAGACTGCAGCTTGCTCTCTCTCTGGCTTTGATGATCCCTGATTACTGCAAGGACTCAAGACTGCATTGCTCGAACGGGAGAGAAAACAAAGGATTGACTTGTAAGTGAACTGACATAGGATATTCTAAACGGACTTTGCTAACTGAATATCCCTAAATGGACTGACTAAATGATACATGACTATTGGACTGTTATTTTGACTATGCTATGAACTCATAATGGAATAAACTATATTTTTGATAGCACAAGCGTATCTGTTATTTTTACTGTATGTTAATAAACATACAAGCTTAGCTCACTCATTTATCTGTGTGCCTATCTGACTAACGCTGCACATTCTGTTTAGCTTGTCTCCCTAACCCTGGTTGGGGAAACCAGGCTTAACACATACCAATAATCCCAAATCATGTAATACAATAATGATTCTTTATCACTGTCAACAGTGGTGCCCCCCAAGGCAGTATTCTAGGACCAACTCTCTTCATACTCTACATAAATAACTTCTGTGATCATATTAAGAGCAACTGTGTCCTCTTCCCTGATGATGTAAAGCTATTTAATACCAGAGACAATACTGCTATCCTTCGAAAAGACCTCGACTATGTATCAGAATGATCAAACAAATAGCAATTTCAAATCTCAACAAATAAATGCTCTGTTTTACATATTGGCAAAAAAAATCAGAAAATAAAATACAGGCTGAATAGTCAAGACCTTGCTGTGGATCCAAACTCTGTCAAGGATCTTGGAGTACTCATCTCAAATGACCTAGGCGATAGAGCCACTGTAACTACATAGCCAAAAAGGCATTAAGAGTCGTTAATCTAATCTTACGTACCTTTTTCTCTGTAATATTACACTACTAACTAGAGCATACAAAACATTTGCTAGACCAATACTCGAATACAGCTCATCAGTCTGGAACCCACATTACGTATCTGATATTAACACAGTTGAGAAAGTTCAGAAATATTTCACAAGAAGAGTTCTCCACTCCTCTACTCATTGCAGAATACCTTATGCCACCAGACTTGAAATTCGAGACCTAGAAAACCTAGAACTACGCCGCCTTCGGCCCGATCTAAGTATAGTATATAAAATCATACATTGCAATGTCCTACCTGTCAATGAATACTTCAGCTTTAAACATAACAATACAAAAGCAAACAATAGATATAAACTCAAGGTTAATCGCACCAAACTTGATTGCAGGAAATATGACTTCAACAACAGAGTTGTCAATGTCTGGAATACTCTCCCTGTTCTTCCCCAAACGCCAAAAACTTTAACCTTAGGCTGTCCACTATTGACCTCACCCCTTTCCTAAGAGGTCTGTAGGGGACATGCATAAGTGCACCAATGTGCCTACCATCCCTGTCCTATTGTTTATTTTATTTTCTTATATGTATCCATGTATTCATAACTATGTTTTTACTTATACCTATTATCTTGTAAGCAATTGACAAACCAAATAAAATAAAATAAATAAAATAAATAAATATTTTAGGCTGGGGTTAATTTACCCATTTCTGCACAACTGATTCTCTTTTGAATTGTCAATTCCTCTGGTGGAGTGTAGGGCTGTTTCCAACGTTGAACATAGGGCAATCTGCCTGCAGTCAGTATATGTAGTATTATGTATTTAACATCTTTTGCATATTTTTCTCTAAATATCCCTAATAAAATAGTTCAATTTGTTCATTCATAATTTCTTCCAACCATTTTTTAATTCTCAGCCAATATTTTTGAGATTTTGTGCAGGACCACCATATGTGGTAGTATGTACCATCCTTTTTTTTTTTTTTTTTTGCAGTTCCAACATATCGGGCTCATGTTGGGGTACATCTTTGCCAGTCTCGAAGGGGGCAGATGCCATCTATAGAACATTTTATAGTTATTTTCCTTATATGTTATCAATTTTTAATTTTATTATTCCTGTTCCAAAGACTCTCATTCTGTTAGACTAATATTATGACCAATATTTCGGCTCCAGGCTATCATATTACCTTTGATTATTTCTTCCTCTAATTCTATATCCAATAAGTAATTATAACCTTTAGTTATATTTTTTTGTCTGGGCCTAATAAAATTTTATTTAATTGTTGTAGTTTCACATTAATTCCATATTCTTTCATATCTTGTCAATACCTATTCTGCACTTGGAGATAAGCCCACCGATCAATTTGTAGCCCTTGTTCCAAGAGATCCTGCCATGTTTTCAAATTTCCTTGTATATCTAACAAATCTTTATATTTTATCATCTTATTCATGTCCAAATTATTGGGGTGAATCATCGCTTCCATTGTTGATATCCAAATCAGAATCTTTATACAGTGTTTTTTTCTTAATTTTAATCCAATTACACAATAAGGAACCTCTGATTAAATGTCTATGAAAATGTTTCTGTTTAGTAGTCCCCGTAGTCCATAGGAAGGCATGCCAGCCCCTCTGTAGGTCATGGCCTTCTAATATCTAATATTCTTTTATTGGTTAGATTCACCCATTCTTTCAACCATACCAAAGATGCTGCGCTATGGTATAGTTCCCAATTCAGGAGTCCCATACCACTTCTGCTTTTCATATCTTGTAACGCTTGTAGATTTATTCTAGTTTTTTTGCCCTGCCAGATAAATTTTGCAATAGTCCTGTTAAGTTCTACAAAATAATTTTTCTGTATTCTAAGTATTGTCTGAAATAGATATATAAATTTTGGCAAGATAGTCATTTTAATAGCAGCGATCCTCCCCAAGAGTTGCAGTTTAACCCATAATTCTACATCTTTTTTTACCTGTTGTAATAGTTGTTCTCCATTATAGTTCTCCATTAATGTCTTACAGTGTGCCATCAGCCATATACCTAAATATTTTATTTTCTTTGTCACTTTTCTAACTCTAATATCTGCTTTTCTGTTAATTTTTTAATTATTAATTTTGTTTTCTTTCTATTTAAGTCCTGCCACCATTCCAAATCATTCTAACTCATTAATTAGTTCTTGTCCTCCTCTATTGAATCTTCAATGAAAAAAATCATCTGCAAATGACTGTAGTTTATATTCTTTCTTGATTTTCAATCCTTTTATTTCTGGGTTTTGTCTAATTCATTTTAGAAATATGTCCAGAGATAGTATGAAGATCAGAGGTGACTCCTTTCACTATTTTTAATGTCTGGGTGTATTCCCATTTACCATAATATTTATGTGGAATAAATTGTAATTATAATATTTTCAAATTTGGTGCCTAAATTTATATTATAAATTTGTTGGATCAGAAATTGCTAATTTAAATTATCAAATGCCTTCTGGACATCCAGGAATACAAGGGCTATTTGTTTCTCCAAGTGGGCTTTGTATTATTCCAGAATATCTAATACAATTCTTAAATTATTCCTAATTTGCCTGTTAGGGAGAAATCCGTTTTGATCCTTATGGATATATTCATTCAGAATTCTTTTTAGTCTAAAGTGACACACATGACTATTATAAAATCTCCAAAGTCACATCATCAAAATTCAGATGCTTGGCAACTGACTCATACTGATGACAGTTGCAATGTCTTGGAATCATGTGATCACTTTTTGTGACCTTCTGACAAGCAATGGAGAAACCAGATTCATTTAACAACCATGTTATTAACTTAAAAACTACAGTGATTCACTTAACAACTGTAGCATGAAATATCGTACAATGAGGCAAAACTCATTTAACAACTGTCTCACTTAGCAACAGAAATTTTGGGCTTTAGTTGAGAACTACTTGTATTTTCTGTAAGCAATAAGTTCCAGAAAGGACAGAAGGATGTTCAGGATACAAAATAAACCTCAATTATTTCTTCTAGATCTTTTGTGTATTAGAGTGGTACTCTTGAATTCAGCAATGGTTGACCTTGGTAGATTTACAAGATCTGTTTGCAAATTATTTCTTTTATCTTTTTTTGTTTGTTTTTCTGCCACTTTGTTGTTTTTTGAATCTTGAATCCAGAAATCTAGACCACAATTCTGTAGCTCAGGCCTGCAAACCACGGGAGTGTTTGCAGAATCTTTGTCAAAGTTATATCCTCCATCTATATAGAATCACTTTTTTCATATTCTTACACTCTCCAAAAGTCTAGAATAAGGGATCAAATTTTTCCAGTGAAATCAGGTGCCAGACTTACTGCCCAAATCTCCTTTTTGCCACTTATGTATCTCTCTCCTTCTCTCCCTCTCCATGTCTCTGCTCTGTCTCTGTCTCTGTCTCTCTGTCTTTCTCTCTCTCTCTAATTTCTTGAATAGTTTGAATAAATGTTATTGTTTCTGCTGTAGGAAGATAGCTATAAATTCACCATAGAGAGCTTTGAAAATAACCCTGCTTGTTTTACCAGACCTCATTAGAGATACCTCTAACACTTTTTTTTCTAAAATGCTAGAATTCTGAAGAAGTCTCCTTAAAATGTGTATACTGCTCCTTTTACAGTACCTTTACTTAGCATCAAGGATGGGATTCAAAAATCCCAGCAACCGGTTCGCTGCCGGGTTGCTGGGTGGCCATAGCCATGGTGGGTGTGGCCTACTGGAATTTCCTGTTTCCAGATTCTGGTGCATTTTGCAACTTCTGGTTTTTCCAGGGGGGTAGTTTTTTGCCCTCCCAAGGGTCCAAAAGACTCCCTTGGGCTGCTGAGAGAGTAAAAACAACCTCCCCTGGGCTCTGGAGGCCATCTGGAAGCAGGAAACAGGCCCATTTTTGGACTTCCGGAAGACCCATTTTTTCCCCTCCCAGAGTCTTGTCGCAGTCCCTGCACTTACCTCCATTGAAAATGGGCCGTGTGAAGACTCCTGTGAGGGGCGGGGTGGGTAGGACCAGCTGGTCAGTTGAAATACTGGTTTGGTGAACCAGATGTAACTTTAGCATCCAGTTCACTCAAACCGGTCCAAACCAGTAGAATCCTACCTCTGCTTAGCATTTACCTTCGCATTTTTAACATTACCCTTTTCAACCTTACTAAAACATAGCAAATGAAGACTAGAGGCCACAGCTAATTTTATATATTTGTGTTATGCATGTATTGTAGATAAATTTTAAAATGTACAAATTGAAAGCCATTCAACATTATAACCCAGCCTCATAAAACATGGAGATGCTAATTTACTTTTAACAAATTGGGGACATTTTTTAAATGTCTGTTTACTCACCATCATATTAAACCAGGATATAATCTGCGCGTAAAATGGTTTATGATGAAAGAAAAGAGAAATATACCCATCTATTGTAATATAATGTATGAAGCTGTGAATCACATTTGCCCATGTTTTTAAAAGCAGCAGCTGCCATATACTGATCAGAATATGTCATTTTACTTAATATTCTATGTTTCTTCTTCCACCAGATGTTGGAGCTTTTTTTGAAGAAGGAATGTGGCTCCGGTATAATTTTTCATCTGTAGGAAATGTGAAGGATTCAGGGAGCAGAACTCTCTTGAGTTCCAAAGAATCAGAGAACTTTGTATCAGATCTCAATCTCAAAAAAGAAGAAATCAGTTTTAGCTTCAGCACTAGCAAAGCTCCTTGTATCCTGCTCTACATCAGTTCTTATTCTCAGGACTACATGGCAGTCTTAGTGAATCCAGCTGGTAAGTTATTTGTCCTTTTTTCCTGCATATTTTACCTATCTAGCATAATACAAAAAAATTGATGCTACTTAAAACTGATATTTGAGAACATGTTTGTATATAGGACAGAAGCACCTAGGAGAGATACATAGTTACCCTTTGTTTACTGCTGAATTACACCATTGTCTCTATGGGATGTAAAATATATCTTGGATTTCAACTCATTATAACAATGAGTAGGTGACAGTGCAATGCCAATCTGGTTTGATTTCAGAAGCTAAGAAGGATTGGCCTTGCTAATCAGAAGCAAGACAACCTTCCAGCAATATTGAAAAATTCTAAAAAGGTTTTATTTTATTTTATTTATTTATTTAATTTGTCAATCACTTATAAGATAATAGATATAAGTATAAACATGAGTAAGCATACAGGAAATAGGTACGAATAAATGGGAACAATAGGACAGGGGCGGTAGGACGATGGTACATGTGACATGTGGGATTACCATTCCTATAAGGCAGTCAAAAAACCCTGCATGGATGAAATTACCATGTTAAGTTCAGCATGCTTTAGGTTAACTTTACTTAATATTCTATAATGGTGAAGAGTATAAAATTTAAAAGTAAGAATCTAATGGAATAATCTAAGAATGAAATAAAAATTAATTATTTATTATTTCATTCTGTAGGAAATTTACAGGTTCGATACAAACTTGGAGGTGCTAAAGAACCATACAACATCAATGTAGATCACAGGAATGTGTCAAATGGACAACCACACAGTGTGAATATCACACGGGTAGGAAAAGACATTGTTTTCCAGGTAAATGCATAGCAATGACTTTATAAGGGATGAAATTGAATAATAACATCACTGCTGAGTATTAAATATCCTAGGAAAAAGCAAATTTACAGACTAAATGGAGACAAAATGTAAATAAACCTTAAGCAATTGATGAATCAATTATATATGAAATATTTATTCCATCTTTGAAATAGAGGATAAAGAACATTGATAATAGATTATTATTACTTATTTCCTATCATTTTTTTTATGCAAGAAAGAATTTGGCTTGTGTTTATAAGCATATCATAGTTCAACTGATTATCAAAGAAGGGATGAAAGATGTGGTTTATTTATTCTACAAGCCTTGGAAAAGTCCAGTTAAAATTTTGATTTTTACCATTATGTACCATTGTTTTTAAAAAGCCTTAATATTTGACAATGAAATTTATGTAGAACTTAAAAGCAATTGTTTCATTTTGCTTTATTTTATATGATTAGCCCCACTCCTTCATAGCCTGTTTCATGTTTTCTGAAAGCTAAATATGATTATTCCAACTGTGACCCTTGTCTGATTTTATTTAAAAGAAATATTATATTTACTATTCAATTATTTGTTAGATTTAAATCCCACCTTTCCTACAAGTACGTGACTGTGATACAGAATCATAATGTGCATGGCACTACCATAGTACTGAATTTCAAGTGAAATGAAATTTACTACTTTTTATAGTAATAGTATATATTTAGACATTCTTGCAAAAGGAATTTCTAAATGTATATTCATTATGTTCATAAATATTTTTCTTGGATCATGTTTCTCTTTTTTAAAAAATATTAAATGCAACACCTTTTAAAATCTCAAACTATAATTAAATGTGTTTGTTTATTAACCATTTTACATCATTCAGAAGACTTTGAATGGTGTACAATAAAATTATTAATAGTAATTATCAATTACATGTCTCTGCAAGTTACACATCTATGTAGCATTTTGTAATTTATAGTTCTGCTTTTAAAGTTTATTCGAAAAACTATACCAAGAATGGGAGCTGTGCAAATCTTTCCCTTCCATTGATTTACTCCTTGAGAGCCACAAGATGGCATCATATCATAGCTTCTAGAAAAATTTATGCCAGCAAAAAATAACTTGTATATTTCCAAGCTCATCAATTACCTCCTGAGTGCATTTTCCCAGAAATGCTGAGTCTGGCAGCCATTTCTTATGGAGACAGTGTTTTTTTTTTAACTGTGAAATCTATGAAATGCATATTAATCGTCCATATACACGTTAGTAGTGACTGTGTTTTGTGGAAATTACTATTTCCTTGGCAAAAGATATCCATATTCCTGTAATAAAATTCACAGTGATATTCCTGTAAACCCAATGGAGAAATTTGCTTGCAGTATCATCCCAGTACACTAAAATAAACCAACTCTGATAGTCTGTATAAAAATGTTTCTTTTTAATGATCTTGACCATCTGATAACATTTCTTTAAAAAAAAAACAGATTGGCTTAATAAACTGCTAATAGTATATCTCTGTCAAAGGATAAGAACACAGCTCCAAAATGCACTGAATCTTTAACGTTGTATTTTAAAGTTTTCTAGCCAAAGTAATAATTTGCATCCAACTTTCTTCTTTCTTTGGGCTGTTAGCCAATTTCAGCACTTGGCCAAGAATATCTAAATACTTATAGAACATATAAGCAAACTAAAAGGGCAGTTTAAACATCGGAAGATTGCGTTTATAACAGTATACCAAAATTTATTGTATAAATTGTGAAATTTATACTCTTTTCTCTACAACTCCGTTTCTAGCTCTCTTACTCCCTAATTTCAAGTTACATTAAAGTGATTTTATGTATTTCTATGTCTCGAATAATAGAAATAACAAATTATTCCAAAATAAATATGAGGTTTTTCATTTTTTATTTTGTAATAAAGAAATCCAAATTCAACAAATCAAATTTGTTTAAAACAAGAAACTGAAACTGAATTTTAAACCTAGAATACTTTCTTTTTTTCTCTTAATCTCATTTTAATCTTATCAAAATTTGGTATCAAATTTACTATTTGGATCTATGTCAAATCTGAATAAATTTCTTTTGCAATCTACCAGGAATGAGAGATTAAATGAATGCCTCTCACTTCATTTTCTCACTTAATGGATAATAGAAATTATTCTGCATCTTATAAAAAGACAGTTGTGTTAGTCTATGGTGACCGCTTATGAAAGCATATGCCTTTTGATAAAATGTATTAGTCAGAAAAGGTACCACTAGCCTTCTGATTTTTGATTTTATGTGACCACCTGAATCTGAGGTAGAGTGAGATTGAATGCATACCATATTTAGGAAGTTCCTTTTCAAAGGAATGATGACCTGATTTTGATTCCCTAAGTATGCCAACCATGGTAAACTGCTTATCAGGGATAAAACAAGAACATCTGACAGCAGAGCAGTGCATATCATCAGAGAAGATCCAGTTCAGTAACTTTATTAGCCTGCAATCTTCAAAGTTTGACATCTTTTTTTCATGTTTCTCCAGCTGGACCTTTATCCCCCAGTAAGCTACACTATACCAGGACCATCAAGCCTTCAGTTCAGCTCACTGAAGTCACTCTTTCTAGGAAAAGTAATAGGTAAAAATCTATTTCAGAAATTGTTTATGTTTATATGGATTTTAGCTTTAATTAGTACATTATTCAGCTCTTTTTAATTCTAAGTTACTCAGGGTTTAGAGTTAAACTCCAAATTGCAAAATATAAAAAAATACATACAATGCCAGTTGCTTCTCTGATACATAGCAAGTCCCATATATGATCAGATTTTTTAAAAATAATCAATGATTTCATTTTTTTTATTATTTGTCTTCATCTTTCATATCTTTAAAAGACCTGCCCTGTTAAAGTAATTGTGATATAAAAATGGAAGAGTTGATTTTTTAGCAAATCCGAAGGAGATGGATGATTAGCTCCTATCACTGAGCCACAGAGGCTGACAACTTATCACTTCAGTATTTTCTGAACCCTACTGCAAGGCAGGGGGGAAAAATAGTAGCCATTATTTTTTCTCCATCCTTTAATGGACAGATAGGTACAAGTATTTTTTTCCACTTCAAATCTGTTGAAGAAGGCAAAGTCCAATAATGTCTAGAGATGAGGGGAGGAGGAGGGGGGGGGGGAAGGCAGCTTTTTAAGGTTTCTTGTATTCAACATTATTTTTTAGCAAGTTGAAATTTATCTTAAAGTTCTGAATGATTTCTGGTATACTCTAAATTCTACCTGCTGCCAAAGAATTCTTATGTCTTACTTGTCAACCGCTTAAGCACCTTTTTTGATAACAATAAAGCAAGTTACCCATGTACAGATAGTCCTTGACTCGCAACACTTCGTTTAGTGAATGTTCAATGTTGCTATGGCACTGAAAATTTACCATTCTTCACACCTATGAATGTTGCAGCATTCCTATGGTCACATGATTTATATCTAGAAGCTTGATAATTGACTCACATTTCTGACAGTTGCTATGTCCCAGAGTCATGTGATCCTTTTTTGTGACTTTCTGATGAGCAAAGTCAATGAGGAAACTAGATTCACGTAACAATTGTATTATTAATTTAACAACTGCAATGATTCACAAATATGGCTGGAAAAGTCATAAAATGGGGCAAAACTGACTTAAATTTCTCACAACATAAATTTTGGGCTCAAATGTGGTCATAAATCAAGGACAACCCATAGAATATAAGCTTTGCCAGAATTAGGCTTGACCACAGATGGTTGGAGCAATTGAAATAGTATCAGATGCTAAAGCACCAAGCTTTCTGTACTTCCTGGTCCTCCCACCCTATTACTAGAAGTAAAATCAATTTCAGTATGGTTGCTTCTATATATGGAATGGAGTTTACCTTTTTATCTTACTCTTTGCCTTAGAAAGCAAAGCATCTTAAACTGATCCTTTAGGACAGTGGTCGCCAACAGGTGGGCTGCGAGAAAATTTTGATGAGCTGCAGAGTAATGCCTCCCCCAAAGTACCCCCCCAAAGAAATTAATCCAGGCTGGGCAGGAATACAAGTCTGTGCTGCCCACATTGACCCGCCCACCCTTTGGCCAAGTGCAAAACTTACCTTGAGTAGAGCCACGTGAGCTGGAACTGGAAGGTAAGGTAAGATCAACAGCGGGGGAGGGAAATCCACCCCAGGGTGGCTTGCTGACATTGGTGGGAAAGTCAGTCCCATATTCCTGCCATTGATGAGCTACTCCAGGATGATCAAAGGGAGAGTCTTGTGACTACTGCAGTTCTGGAAAATGGGACTGGCCCATGGTGGAATTGGAAATCTCCACTTCAGCGCTTTGACTTCCAGGGATGGGAGTTCAGCCAAGCTATCTGCAAAATCATCTCTCTCGAGGAGCTTTCACAGAAACAGCGCAGGAAACTTTGGCTGGGCTCTTGAGAGACAAGAATGACTCTGGCGGCTTCTCTCTGCGATTGCTGAGAGAGAGAGAGACAGAGAGACAGAGAGACTGAGAGACTATTTTTCAGGTAGCTTGGCCAAACTCCTGCCCCTGGGAGTCAAAGCGCTGAAGCGTGAGCAGCACAGGAAACATTGGCTGGGCTCTCAAGAGATGAGAGTGACTCCAGCTGCTTCGCTCTGCTAACAGGTGGCCAAGATATCTGCAAACTGTAAGCGCTCCTCACGATTTTGCAGATAGCTTGGCCGAACTCCTGTGCAAAAGGGAGCACAACGTTGTTGCACCTCACTAATATGGGGGTTGGGAGCTCATCCCCAAAGTGCCAGCATTGCTCCAGTGGCGCAGCCCTGAGGATGCTACCTTTACCTGCACTTGTCATCAAAGCGCAGCGGCCAGAGAAGCACTCCATCCAGCACTCCATTCAGAAGCACTGAACTTCCAATCAGTGCTGGAGGCAGCACTGGAAGGGAAAGGGCAGTGCCTGAAGGGGTTTCCACAAAGGGGGGAAAAAACCCTCCCTCTGCCACTGCTTTGGTCCCTTTCTTAAACCCTGCCAGCTCCTGGGTGTCCTATTTGCAGTCCTGCCCAAGGATGCACCCCCTGTCCCCCATTACATGTCTATCAGGAGCACCCAAGCCCAGCTTCTGGGGCTCCAGGTTTAAAACTGCATCCAGCCGGCCACTCCCTTGTCTGAAGGGGAGATTCCTGATTCCTTGTGTTGCCATATTTTTTTTCTGCCGTGGACGGTGGAGGAATCAAGAGTTTCACATATTTGTGGTGTGGATCCCTGTCACAAAATCACAACCTTTTGGCAAGGTTTCTTGTATTTATGTTACTGGCCCATTGCAGGCTGATAAATATAATAGTTGGGGTAGAGAGGTTGTTGAGAGAAAGAGAAAATGTAATATAATGGCAAAATAGTTCCATTTTATGATACTGGTTGGAGAGTGGCTTCTGATAATCACAAAATGCAAAACCATAAATGTTTCCCCCTCCTAATCAAGGTTACAGTATTTAAAACCTGAGGCAATAAGCAGTGGAAATTCACCAATACAGAATTAACCATTTTATCTGACACTTCACTGTTGATACTTAGAGAGACAATTTTGCCTGTTAGCGGAGAGAAGCAGCCGGAGTCATTCTCATCTCTTGACAGCTGGCCAAAGTTTCCTGCGCCACCGTCAGTCAAAATTCAAATTAGTGATCCATGGGATTTAAAATTATGAGTTTGGTGGTCCCTGAGGTCCAAAAGGTTGGCAACCGCTGATTTAGGAAACATTGACTGATTTGGAAAACTCATCTGTCTTCAAAAGACATTTGCTGTAGACCACAGGTGTCAAACTCGCCATGCCCTGTTGCTGTCACGTGACATATCATGATGTTTTTCCCTTCACAGAGCTGGGGTAAGTGTGGCCTGTGAATGACACATCCAACCTATGGGCCACCAATTTGACACCCCTACTATAGACTATTGCTTAGCTATGAAAACTAACTAGGTGACTTTCAGCCAGTCACTCTCTCTCACCCAACTCACCTCCCAGATTTGTTGTTGTGGGGAAAATAGGAGGAAGATGGTATTTTGAAGCTGAGTTATGTGCAAAATCAATAGAGCCTGGAAAAAATAATAAAATAAAAATAAATATTTTATGAGCTAATAAAAGACCTGGATGCTATGCATTTTGTAGGTTCCTGAGACAATTAAAATTACTTTTGTAAATACAACTAGCCTTTTCTTTTTTGCAATTTCCTTACTTCCTTTTTTCATCTATAATGTGATTGGATATTTTTCCTAATTTAGAAAACCATTCCCAATCTAAGGAATATTTTCCCCTTCGGGGCCAAGCATGACTGAGGAAGAGAGAGAAAGAGAGACAGAAAGAGGTGTATTCATTGAAACTCTAAGCATCAGCAAGAACCATCAGGCTCTTCCTGAAAAGAACAGCCTGTCATTATTTATGCACCCCTTTTCCATTCTGAGGTTGAAGCACAAAACTGGGTACTCATCAGTTTCAGTGTTCATGCCTGTATGGCTTTAGGAGAAATTTCATGAAATTATAAAGCTGGCAAGGGCATTTTTATTTATTGGAATTTGCCAAACAAAAACGAGAACATGAATAAGAGAATAAAAATACATTGACAGAGACGATAGGTACATTAGTGCACTTATGTATCCCCCTCCCCTCTACTGACACTTAAGTATGAAGTAAAGTCCACAGAAGTCAGTTTGTGATTAAAACTGAAAATTTATAGCTGAGACAACTGAATCAGGTAGGGCATTCCAGACTTTGACAACTCTATTACGGAAATCATATTTTTTACAGTCAATGATTTACATTGAGTTTAAAGCGGTTGTTCACGCACATATTATTGCGAATAAAACAGAAAAAGTCATTTACAGGTAAAAATTACTATGTATAATTTTGTATGCAATACCTAGGTCTGACCGCAAGCAACAGAGTTCTAAGTTATCCAAACTTTTGGGTAACAACATTATCTCAACTTTTTCCTACCAACTGTTTCTGATCTCCTCCTCTCCAAACATCTTCTGCTTGAAATTGTAAACTTTGGGTGGTGATGGTGGTAGTGATGGTGTTAATGATAGTGATACCAACCTTAAACAAGTTTGATTTTGAGTTTGTACAACAATAAAAATCAAAACAATAATGTAAATTATTTGAAATATATTTCATAGATGTACTTCATAATTGTGTAAGCAGAGATATATGAATTATCTCTACAACCATTTTGAAATATGATTGGTTAAAGCACTGTCACCTGCTTAAGAAAATTATGAGTCAAAAAATGGAAATATGCAAATATAATATTTATCACAATCATAATATCAGTAACGATGTACATAGTAGCTTGAGAAACCTTCAGCAGTTTACAATATTATTTGTAAATTATTTAAATGTAACATAAGCAAAAACACAAGCAGCACCACCTCAGAGCAAATATCAGTTTCAATTTCAATTCTCAGCAAACCACACAGAGCCAAACCACACCCGGGCTGTCAGCTCTCATTGGCTGGTCTGTTGCCATGCTTACTCACTTGCTGACTTTGTTAACCATGTCTTGGCCAGTTAATGAATATACTCTGACAATTCCTGAAAAGGAGATACTAAATGAGTAAGCAGATGAGTAAGCAGATTGGAATGTTGGGGAAACTGTATTGCCCTTTGGTGTTATTGGTTAAGGTGTGGCAGAATAGATTGCACTAGAAGAAGGAAAGAATGTATGATGTCATTGCTTAGGGCTTCCAGGGACCACGGTAGGTTCAGCTGCATCAATAGAGATTAAATCCTGGCACATCATTATATCAATTTGAATACACTGGCTTCCAGCTGCAAATAACATATACATTCATACTGTAGATGTAAAACAAACGTATTGTGATTAAGATCAGAGCCATCAAATTCAACCAAGGATAACTGAATTGTTTGTTCTTAGCTTCTGAAGGGCTGCTTTTGAAGCTATTCTTATCTATTCCAGTCATTATACATCTAATAACAATACAGATTTGTTTCACATTTACAATGTAGATGTGCTATAGTTTCTAATGTTAATCTCCAACTGGAAGCTAGTGTATATCACTCAGGTTAATACAATGATATAGTTTAATATTCTTATTAGTTAAAATACCCTTGTTAGTTAAAAACAGTATTCTATCCAGTGGTCCCTTTATCTCTGATAAGTTATCAGCAAATGGAAATGCTCCATCTTGTATAAGTTGCATCATTGTGGCTACTCTCTGGAAGCCATGGTAGCCTTAGTTTATGATCAAAGCAAAGTTAAAATAAGGCAGAAAGTAATAGATATAGAAAGTCAAGAAACTATATTATATGTGTCAATCAAGGCTCATCGATGCTTAAACTTTAACCTTACTCTGGCCAGATATCTAAAAGCAGATTGAAATAGCCAGTTATAAGCAAATTATGACATTAACAAATTTTAATGTTTTGCTTAAGCTCTCTTGATAGGGAGGTTTTTTTTTAAATCCTCATATAGACCAGCTTTGCCCATATGGAACTTACATGTTAAAAGTGCTGCTCATTTTCTTCTGTATCATTCTTTTTATCTTGACATTCAAATTATTTGACATCATTAATAGCAAATAATCCAGGCCTTCTGGATTTATTTTATTACTGATATTTATTATCTGTTTCCTTGCCTGCAGAAAAAGAACAATTTACAAGATCATAGTATCCTATTATTTCATGTCCATCAATTGTTTTATAATTCTGTATTTTAGTTTATTATTCTATTGTTTATATTGTTGATATTCTTGTTGGATCTTAGCATAAACATTAAGCTAACTTAAAAGGATAACAAATTCCTTTTAGATTTAATTAGTCTTCCTGATTTTATAAATATTAATGCTTATAATTCTGGTATATTTTATTACTTTATTTATAGTTGAAGATGCTTTATTGTATTCTATGAGAGTCTTGGCTTACAAATGATAATTGGGGCTAGGAACTCTGTTGCTAAGAGATAAAGTCAGAAGAAGTAATGTCATGAGACCACACTAATTTATGATGGAATTTCTGGCAGTCCCAGAATATCTTGTGCTGCTACAACACCCCACAATCAAAAGATTGCAATTTGTAACCTCCTATCAGCTTCCCCATAACTTTGCTTGTTGGAAGCTGGTATTGAATGTAATAAATGACAATCATGTGTCCAGGGGATACTGCAATATCATAATTAAGAATGTTTATAATTGGCAATCACATGACTACAGGGGTGCTGTGACAGCCACAATTACATGAATCCATTATAAGTAGCCAACCATAGTAAATAACTACTACACTTAGCAAGTAATCCTTAATGGAACTACATGGAGGAAAGCATGCAGTGGGTTACCTTATGGTTCTGTCCAAATATCCACTGCAAAGAATTGAGATGGAAGCTGACAATCCTGAGGAGGTTGTAATTGATTAAACTGTAACTGTTTGTAAAGTCCAATTTCATTGAGAAAAGATTCCTATAGATCAGGGGTGTCAAACTTGATTTCACTGAGGGCCACATCAGGGTTGTGTTTGACCTCAGAGGGATGGGGTAGGCATGGGGCACGGTTGAGGCATGGCCATGGCAGGCATTTGACACAGGCTCAAAATGCATTTTCCCCCCTTTGCATTCAAAATAGCTATTCCAGACAAAGGGAGATTTACTTTCTGGCACAAATAGTCTCAATTCCATAATGTAGAGATTAAAGGCATTATTAGATTAGAGTCCCCAGCTGCTATGGGGCTTGACTCTTTTGTACAGGAGCAGAGCATAAATGAACTGACAATTTCTCCTGATATCTCTAAAAACTGTCTGTCCAATAGTCTATCAATCTTTGTTACTACCTTGGACACAGCCCCAGAGGAGGACTTAATATTAACAAAAAATTACAATATAACTATATTATGTCCATAATATTTTGCCGATCTACTATTTAGTCATTATTTATTAGTAGCTGGAAACCCCTGGTGCACTTTTTGCTGAAAAAAGGGGGGTAAGTACCTCTCCCCCCAAGACCTCTGGCAGGCTTTGTTGGCTTCCATTTCTACCTTAAGGGAGGTGTCAGAACGCAATTTTGGAGAGTCCAACTTTTCTCCATGGCCTTGAACTATGGAAGACTACAGGGCCCTCCTTTGGCTCCCTCTTTATGAAGGTCCCAAGTGGGATCACCTGGAATTCTGGAGCTGGACATTATTTTTATGAGATAACCCTGAGATCTGTTTGTACAACACTCTGCCAGCCAAAATGGGCCAGGAGGGGCGGGTGAGGCCTCCCCATAACCCATTTTGGCTGGCAGAAGCAACATGGGCTGACCTTTGATATTTCCAGGCTAGTCCCGTGGGCCAGACCTAAGCACCGTGCAGGCTGGATTGGGCCAGCAGACCTTGAGTTTGACACCCCTGATGCAGATATAGAAAACAAAAAACAACTCAACTTATTTTTTCAATTCCAATTTGGACTGAGTTCCTATTTCCCCATTTTTTCCAAACACTCCTCCACCCCACCCACCCACACATTAACCGATAGGACAAAGAAATAATGCGCTTCCATTCACATATACTTAGAACATTTCTCTTATGTACTGATACAGATATGTATAATAACATTAGATCACATAACTCTTATTAACATAGTAATTTTCATTTGTATCAATATTACTTTTGTATCAAAATGAATGACACTCAGATGCCACACTGTCCATGAAATAATATTGACTATATTGAAGAAAAAAAAACTTTACAAAAAAAAAGTAAAATGAGGCTACTGTGTACCACCTGCCTTATGTGCCAGCAGTCAATAGTAATTTTATCTATTTATTATATGTTCACCATCTCACCATAGCAGCTTTATAATGTGGACCCCTGAAATAAGCATTAAAAAATTCAATATACATATTGACCTATACTAGATATGCTCTTTTCTATCTCTTGAATGGTATCACTGCCTACTTCTCAGGATGAAAGTTAAAAACAGATTAAAACTTCATGGCTGAGATGAATATAGACTGATAAATGAAATTAAATGACTTTATTTGTCAGGGCAGAATTCAGATCTAATCACAGTGCTACAGTATGATATAGTGATATGATATAGCGATAATTAGTCTTGTATACAATATTTAATACCATTTGTAAAATTAAAGATTCAATAGTAATATGAATGAATGTCTTTTTAAGGATGACTGTTAGCACTTCAGCCAAGACCATTTCACTTGTTTGGAAAATTGGACATCAACTGCTGAATATTTTATCAAAATTAATGTATTAGCATTTAGTCTCCAATTTTAAAATTTTTTACAGCATGACCTTGTCTTGGCATAAGAATAGTATAGTTATGTCTCTAGAAATGCAATATGATTATCTCTACATGAATTTCCTCAGAAATTACATAGCATAACACCCAATCAAGGCAAAGTGACATTTTCCTTCTTATTAAGGGACAAAACAACAAAATGCCCAATTATTTCTAGATTCCATTTTTTTATATATACTGCATGTCAATGAGAATGTGTCTATCAATGGAAAAAGAAAAATTAAACATAAAATTCCATGTTTTAATTCAAGAGATCACTACTAGTGCTTCAATAAAACAGGTAACCCCAAAAACTTTAACCTTAGACTGTCTACTATTGACCTCACCCCCTTCCTAAGAGGGTGTGTGCATAAGCACACCAATTGTGCCTACCGTCCCTGTTCTATTGTTTTTTTTATTTTTCTTATAAGTATCTATCTCATGTATTAAAAACTATATTTATTCTTATACCTGTATCTTGTAAGCGATTGACAAATCACATAAAATGTAAAAAAAATGTAAAAAGTTACTGGAAATGATTAAAGCATTAATGAATTGAGTAGGAGCTGTCAAAAATATATCCTGTTCTTGTTCTCAGAAGATATAATTTTAATAATTTGTAGTACACATCTTATTTATAAATCTATCTATTTATTCTTCATTTATTTTCCAAGCTGAGCATCATTTGACTGTGTGCTCATAGGACATTGCATTCATTTACAATTTACCAAATTCAGGGTTGGGAGTTGTTAGGGATAACATTGTTTACCCTAACTGGTTTAGGTAAAATAATAAATATGTTATCATAGTATATTAGTTAAAGTGTCTGCAACTTTAACTGTAGGAGAGTAATTAAGGGAGTGGTTGTAATAGCACCATAAAAGAAGCAAGGCACGGCAGCTTGCTCTCTCTGGCTTGATGATCCCTAATTACTGGATGAAGACTGCGTTTTTCCCCTACTGGAAAAGGAGAGAGAGAGGACTGATTTGTAAGTGAACTGACAGTGGATATTCTACACGGACTTTGCTAACTGAATATCCTTGAATGGACTGACTAAAATGATACATGACTAATGGACTGTTATTTTGACTATGCTATAAACTCTAAATGGAATAAACTATATTTTGATAGCACAAGCGTATCTGTTATTTTTACTGTATGTTAACAAACATACAAGCTTATCTCACTCATTTATCTGTGTGCCTATCTGACTAACGCTGCACATTCTGTTTAGCTTGTCTCCTTAACCCTGGTTGGGGAACACAGGCTTAACCTCCTCACCTCACCTATCCCGTGACCTCTTTTGAGGTCGTTGGGGCGCCTGCGAAGATTTAACCACCACGCTTCTCCATCCGTCTCTGTCCTCCACTGCTCTCTGGGATGCTGCCAGGTTCAAGCCTGTCCAATCATGGATATCATCCTCCCATCTCCTTCGTTGTCTTCCCCGTTTGCGGCTTCCTCTTACCGTCCCTTGCATGATGGTCTTTGCGAGGCCAGTAGAGCGAGACACGTGTCCGTACCATCTCAATTTCCGTTTCTTGACGACAGTAAGAAGGTTGTCGTGTGGTCCTATTGCCTGTTGTATTTTATTTAAGACCTCTTCGTTTGTCACATGGTCTGTGTAGTGGATGCCAAGGATCTTTCGGTAGCATCTCATTTCTGTTGCAAGGATTCTTCTTTGTAAATCCGCATTGAGTGTCCAGGTTTCGCAGGCATATAAAAAGATTGATATTGCGAGGGAGCACATTAGGTGGATCCTTGAGCGCAGACTGATGTTCTTATCTTTCCAAATAGTTTGGAGCTTCGAAAGCGCAGCTGTTGTTTGTGCTATCCTTGCCATTACTTCTGGTTTTGAGCCTTCATCGGAAATGATGGACCCAAGATATTTGAAATTTTTTACTGTCTCTAGGGGTGTTCCGCTGACTCTGATGTCTGAGGAGATACCTTGGGTACTGTTCATCATCAGCTTGGTTTTCTCGGCATTGATCTCCATGCCGTACGCTGAAGCCGCTTTATCTAAGTGTTGGACAAGGCTCAATAGTTCATCCTCATTTCCTGCCAGGCCATCGATGTCATCTGCGAATCGCAGGTTGGTGATGGTTCTACCACCGATGGAAACTGTGCCTTCGTGGTCTTCCAAGGCATCTTCCATGATCCGTTCGAGGAATACATTAAACAGTGTGGGGGAAAGCAAACATCCTTGACGCACTCCTACACTCGTCCGGAACCAGTTACCTTTGCTGCCGTTCAGGAGGACGGCGCTTGTGGCTTTCTCATAAAGTTGTTCTATCACTCTGACAAGGTTATCGTTGATGTTATATTTCCTCATGGTAGACCACAAGGCTGCATGCCACACCCTGTCGAAAGCCTTTTTGAAATCAATGAAAACGTGGTATAAGTCCTGTTGGTGTTGGAGATATTTCTCACAGATCACTCTCAAGTTGAATATTTGCTCAATAGTGCTCCGTCCTGCTCTGAAACCCGCTTGTTCTTCTGCAATGATAGTCTCTGCTTGTGGTTTCAGTCTGTTAAGAATGATTTTTAGCATGACTTTGCTTGGGTGGCTGATTAAGCTGATGGTACGATAATTCTGGCACATCTGAAGATTCCCCTTCTTGGGCAGGGTTATGATTAATGAATGAGTCCAGGGGACTGGCCATACTCCAGTGGTCCAGATCTTGTTGCAGATGACAGTGAGGATGGTGATCACTGCCTCTCCTCCTTCCTGAATCAGTTCTGCAGGTATGTTGTCAATTCCCGCTGACTTCCCTTGTTTAAGTGCCTTTATTGCTGCTTCGACTTCCTCACGTAGTATTGGATGGCAGGCATCATCCGGACTTGTCCGTGGGCCCTGCAATACTGTAGTGTCTCCATTGTGCTGATGGTTGTACAGTTCAGCGCAGTATTCTGTCCATCTGTCCATCACCTCTCTTTCCCCAGTGAGTGTTTTGCCTGATTTGCTCTGTATGCTCGAGGGTCTCCCTTGTTTCTGTGTGGTGAGGCTTTTAACCATTTGGTATGCTTTCTTGGTGTTATTTCTCTTCAAGTTTTCCTCGATGTCTTTACACTGGTCCTCTATCCAATTTTCCTTTGCCTTTTTCATCCCCTTTTTTACTTTGTTGTTAGCTTCCCTGCACTTCTGAGCTCCATCTGGATCGCTTTTCTTTTTCTTTAGTTCCCGTCTTTTGTTACATAGACCTAGGAGTTCACTTGTGACCCACGGTTTTTTGGGACGTTGGTGTTTCCCCAGGACCTCATTAGCGGTCTCTATCACTGCTATGTTGAAAGAGCTGGCTGTTGTCTCGAGGTCCATGTCATCATCTAGGACCGTCAGAGGAGCGAACTTCCCTCCAATCATTGCTTGGAATTCTTCTCTTACTGCCGGGTCTTTCAGTTTTTCGAGGTTGAAACGTAGTCGTGTGAACTTGGGCTTGTTGATCTTCTTCAGGCGCAGTTTGAAAGTCATTAGCACTAAAGCATGGTCACTTCCTATATCTGCCCGCGGGAAGCTGCGTGTAAGTGCAGTTTTTACTCCTGAGCGAAATCGCTTTTGGATCAGAATGTAGTCGATCTGGTTTCGTGTGTGGCCATCTGGGTGGTTCCAAGTCCATATTCTTGAAGGTTTGTGATTACCAAAAGTGTTCGCAATGACCAGGTTGATGGTAGCAGTAAATTCTAGTAGCCGGAGACCGCGTTCGTTTGTGACAGAGTTGCAGGATGTTCCATAGGTACCCGGCCAATTTGTTCGAGTGTTCTCTCCTATTTTTGCGTTCCAGTCACCTTGCACTACTAAGATGTCTTTTTTGGGTTTTTCATCGATGATTGCTTGGAGTAGGTTGTAGAAGTCCTCCACATCGTCATCACTGTATTCTGTTGTTGGGGCATAGGCTTGGATGACGGTGATATTGAACGGTGATGCCTTCAGGCGGATGGTGATCAGTCGGCTAGAGACAGGGCGACACTCCATGACTGTGCCCACGGTATCTTTGTGGACTAGGAAACCTACGCCTTGTTCGTGTCGGTCGTCTTTCCCACTGTAATACAATTTGTGTCCTTCAAAGGTTGTCAGCTCCCCTATGTTCTTCCACCGCACCTCACATAATCCCAATAAATTCCAGCGGTAGTTTTTCATCTCGTAAATCAGTTCTTCCAGTTTCCCATCCTCATGTAGTGTTCTAACGTTCCAGGTGCCAGTCACGATGTTACTTCTGGCAGAGAGCCTTGATCTTGTGGCACCAGTAGCATACTTATCGCCTCCGCCCTGGTGAATAGCGGCTAGCGCGGTCCTTGTTAACCCGGGCGACGACCGAGCCGGTATGGGGTTGATGGTAGTTGTCTTCAACATGGCGTATCTTGGGCAAGAAGATCTGGCGGTGTCCAACCCTCTCCAGACCGTTAGCCACAGCCGAAAGTCCTCATAACTTGAGGAATCAGGCTTAACAGGAGTTGCTAAAATATAAAAAAAGCAAAATAAAACATGTGAAACATATCTGAACTGTCTGGAGAATGTAATCTCGATTTCCCAAGCTCTTCCTTGGATATCCAGAAGTCCCCTATCTTATTTGGCTTCTGAACAGCTGTAAAGATTAGTTCTTAAGGAAGGCATTTAAGGTTATGGTGGTTTAGCCTATCATTGTAAGATGACATTGTCATGATTTCTGGAAAATTGCAAATTTATCGCATTCTGTAGTCTATTCTCTATAAAAGTTTAAGAAAACTGCAGCCCAAATAAATAAATAAATTTCACAAAAGGAATCCTAAAGCATTATTAGCTTGACAAAATCCATGTTTTAAGGCTAGGATGGTCATCACTTAAGAAAGCTTCTAAAGATCTCCATTTTGCTGCACCTTGTTGATGCCTACTGGATATTTTTAAACATTAAGAACACATATTCTGTGTGTGTGTGTGTGTGTGTGTGTGAGAGAGAGAGAGAGAGAGAGAGAGAGAGAGAGAGAGAGAGAGAGAGAGAGAGAGAGAGAGAGAGAGAGAGTGAAAGTACTGTGTTAGTCTATTGTGGTGAGGAAAATAGTGCTACCAAACTCCTGATTTTCTCCTACTCTTTTTTTCTATTCTTACGTTATTTGAGTTTGCGTTAGTTAAAGCATCTAAGAATCCTTGTATCACCTTATTTTGATTTATAATAGCAGATTGTTCCTGAAAGAAACCATGTCTTGATAATTCATAATTGATTTATGTCAATGTGTGAAATGTGGGTTTCCTGTGGGAATGAAAACTCATACTATATCATAGCAATTTCCTATTGTCTTTCAGCCAAAAGCTTTTTTCCAGTTCTTTCAGAGCAATTAATTCTGCATCTAAATTAATATTGTATATAAGGTATTGAGATAATGGTTTTGCATAAAATAATTAATCAACTAGTAATATTTTGAATTAATAAAATATGGGACTTAGAGTATCTAAGAGGTTCAAATCCTTAACTGTTGTGGAACTCACTGAATGATTTGCGGCCAGTCATCCTCTCTTAACCCACAGGGCTGTTGAGGGCAAAATACTGTAAGTGCTGCCTTGAACCCTTGGGGAAAAGATGAACAATCAATTCTAAATAGTAGTGATTTTCCACCTTTATGTTTATATTGTATCTTAATATGTATAATAGCAGCTTTGTGTATCTGCAGGGCATAGTTGTTTTAATTATTGTCTAACCTGTACAACCATCACAAGATTATATTACATTACTTCGTAGTATATCTATGCCCAGCAACTGAAAAAAGTATTTTAGTGGAAGTAAAGCTCTCTTTTCAAAGCATTAAAGCAGATACCTACTTTGTAAGGCTGGCGTGGCTGCCGTAAAAATTGTACCCATGTGTGTACATGCATAGCCACTTCATTTCCCTGGTGGTTTCATCGGGGAAAGTTACATGGACAAATAGTTCCAGACATCTGGAGCCAGACTATAAAATACCCAACCCCACACCAGCCTTGCAAATATTTGCTGTAATATTTAGAGAAGGATTCTTCCTTACACTTACATATTTTATGAAATATACCTTCCAAATGCTTTGCACAAACCTAGTTTACAGGGTTGAGCTATAGTTTGTTATTTGTGAAGACTGATGCAAAGAATGAATTAAGCAGCTCTGCTTTCTCTCTGTTGCCTGTTACTTCCTTGACACCTTCTCTCGTTAACGGACCAACTGCTTCCTTGATTTTTTTTTCTTGTTATTTATATGTTGGCAGAAACTTTTTATTATCTTTGACTTTTGTTGCAAGTCTTTGTTCGTTCTGAGCCTTTGCTTTCCTGACTTCATCTTTGCCAATTCTGCTATCTGCTGATATTAATCTGCAGATTCTGACTATCTGCTGCCTTAGTTGTATGTCCATTTTTCCATTTTTTGTACTTGTCCTTTTTTTCTTTCAATTTGCCAGAGAGATCTTTGTGCAGCCATCTTGGTTTCTTCTTGGATTTCTTATTTTCCTTTATCAGTGGTATTGTGCTGATCTGGGCTTCTATGATGGTACTGTTCAGAGTTTTCTAAGCTTCTTTAGTTGTTGGCAAAAAGGTCACCTATTTTTTCCGCTTGATTGGGTGGCCTCTAATATACACCTATGGCCATTCTTTAGTTGTTTTCCCCTTTAGGATTTTCATCCATGGAATCTTTCCCAAGTTCCCACTGAGTTTATTAAAATCAGCTCTTTTAAAATCTAAGATTCTGTCATTATGTTCTATTGCTTGTATTTGTGTTACGTTGAATTCTAGTATGATGTGTTCGCTCTTTCAGTTCTTTCAGTTTCAAGGTTCTTTCAGTTTCAACTCCCTCTATCACTTCTTCTGTTTGTAAGAATTAAGTCCAGTATGGCTGTCCCTTTAGTTACATCCTTTACTTTTTGGACAACAAAATTGTTAGCTAGGTTGGTTAGGAACCTATTTGATTTCTCACTTGGTGCATAATTAGTTTTCCATTGATATCAGGATAATTGAAGTCCTCCATTACTATTGTAGTATGTTTCCTGCTCATGTTTGTTAGTTGATTGGCAAAAAGATCACCTATTTTTAACGCTTGATTGGGTGGCCTCTAATATACACCTATGGCCATGTCATTCTTTTTTTCTTTTATATTGACCCATATGCATTCTAGGAGGTTTTCATCTTTGGTTTCATGCATTTCTGTAGCAATATAGTGGTCCTTTACAAACACACCTCCTCTTTTATGGGGTATGGTTTTTTTGAACAGTTTGTATCCTTCTTCCAGTATGTTCCAATCATGGGTTTCATCCTACCGAGTTTCTGTTATTCCAACTATATCATATCTACATTCATGTATTAGTAGTTCAAGTCCATCCTGTTTGTTCCCCAGATTTTGTGCATTTGTATAGGCACTTGAGATCTTTATGTCTAACGCTGTATTTACTGTCTACTAAGCTGTGTTGTGCCTGACTGCCCCTACTTTCTTGCTACCTGTTTGATTAGTGCACATGGTATGGCACTCACTATTAAATGTTTGGTTTTGCTTGACAGCAAGGTTGATAATCTTACCTGCACAAACACCTATGTTACATGCACTAGTAACCTGTTAATTTTAGTTTGCTGGGGACAGAAATGTTCTGTATTAATTAATTCTCTGTCCCCACTGTTCAATTTAAATGTTTATCCAGAAAGTCTGTGAATTTAATACCACTTGGAATACTACATCCAATTTTGGTTGCCACAATGTAAAAAAGATGTTGAGATTATAGAAAGAGTACAGAAAAGAGTAACAAAAATGATTAGGGGATTAGAAGCTAAACACATAAAGAATTGTTGCAGGAATTGGGTATATCTAGTTTAATGAAAAGAAGGACTTGGAGTGATATTCCAATATTTGAGGAGCACCACAAAAGAGAGGAAGTCAACCTATTCTCCAAAGAACCAGAAGGCAGGACCAAAAAAAAAGGAGGGGGGGAGAACTAATCAAGGAGAAAAGCAACCTAGAACTAAAGAGAAATTTCCTGCCAGAACAATTAATTAGTGAAACAACTTGCCTCCAGAAATTGTGGAGGCTCTAATCAACTTGATAGCAATCACATAACACACTGACAAATGTCCTCCTCTCAGCTTCAATACAAGACATCAATAACTGAATGCTACTGTGATCTGACTGGTTCATTGCCAAAACGAGATGACATCTGATTGGCTCTCTAAACATCATGCTCATACAATCAGATACAGGAAAGCTACCTGATATTAACCTAAGCAAATTGTGCTTCCTTTTGCTATTGGATCTTTCTCAGAGTGACTGGCCCAAAGTCACACATCAGGCTTTACAGCTAAGGAGGGACAGAACTCATAGACTCCTGGTTTCTGACCTGATCATTTAATTACTACACCAAACTGCTTTAAGCCACTCGAGTATAAGTCAACCCGAATATAAGCCGAGGCACCTAATTTTACCACAAAAAACTGGGAAAACTTATTGACTCGAGTATAAGCCGAGGGGGTTTTTTTCAGCACAAAAAACTTCTGTACTGTTGACCTAAAAACTACAGGGATATAGATGAAACATTTAGATAAACCAGGATGCCAAATAATTGGTGAGCTACCCCACTGCTCCATTTCTTAGAAGGCATCCCACTAAATTATTGACAAAGAATTCAAAATTTTTATAAGGACATAGTCAGATCAATGATGGAATCACAGTTGGTACCAGAACTGAATGATAAGATTTTTTTAATTTTATAAGGGTGCATAGTACTGAAGCTTGAAATATGAGAAGCATGAATCAGGTAAAAATTAGACCGTCAAAATAAGCATGAAATGCAAGCAAAATGTTACTTTGTTTTTTATATGGAAGAATACAGTTATACATAGATAAAAATATCAAATGAATAATCAGATTTCAGAAAAGAAAGAGATAAATGAACAGATAGGTATCTGGTCAACAAAAACAGCAGATGGTCAACAAAAACAGCAGATATTTACCTCTCTCTATTGAAAACAGTAAAACTCTTTATTATGCAGAATGTGGAATAAAATATAGTTAACCAATGTGGAATATAATATAGCTAACCAATGTTTCAAAATACCTGATGATTCTTCTTTGAAGTAGCTACAATGAACAAGGAGGTATTGTTAAAAATCAAGTTAGAAGAAACAGACTTGTTTAGGTAGCAAATGGAGAGAGAGTCTAAAAGTCCATTTCAACTAAATTAATCTCACACTTCTCAGAACACAACTTCACAATTGAAATATTACATTGAACAGGGTCAGGGTAGGGTAGAAGAAAGAATATTTAAAATTTATCTATCAGTTATAGTCTTAGATTTTACTCAACACAAACTTGACTGAATGTATTAATATGCTTAAATTTAAGTACCCAATCTTCTTTTAAATTTTTGAAACATGTAATCCAGGTTTGTATAGCAAACATTAACAAACTGCATCTACACAACTTAATTTCTTTTTTTTATAAAAAAAAATATAATAGTAAAATCTAATATAAATGAAAGTTAAAAACAAGCCAACACAGAGAACTGTTCTTTGATGATCATAAAAATTTAAAATATCCACATCCACTAAACAGACTTTAAAAGGCTTCAGAGGATCAACTGTAGCTGCAGATCAGTTTAAAGATAATGTGTGTCTTTCTACTACAAAAGACCCACAAGAAAATACAACAAACACATACTGTATAAAAATATAACTTAGTTACTGAGGTGTTTTTAACATAAGTCTTCAAAATAAAAATACTTTCTATTGTTTTTATATTATAAGGGCATCAACATAAAAGAAATGAAAGAGAGATTGACTACAAAGTACCTCTCCCCGAGACAGGCCAGGGGGAAGCGGGGCTTTCTCCGCCTGCTGCTGCCAGAAGGGTGCGGGGGGGAGTGTGGGGAAAGGGGGTTCGTGCCGAGGCTCCGCAAGCCACCGCCGCCTCCTCCAGACAAGCGCCCTGACGGGAGGCAATCGCAGCTGTGATGGCAGAGACCGCGAGGTCAGACAGAGACAAGGGGCGCCCCCGAAGAGCTCCGACTGCAGCGAAGGCGAGCGGCCACCACTTCCCCAGTGCGTGGCGGCGGGGCAACTCCTGGCGCAGACTGGCCCGAAGACTCGCTGAGCCCTGCAAACGGCCGGCCAAAAGCCGAGAGGAGGACGCCCAGGCGGCTGCCGCCCCTGGATCCTAACTGGAAAGACCCCACCGCCACCGTTGCCTCCCGCTCAGGCAGGGTCCCCATTCCCCTGGCCGGCCAGGGGCACAGCCACTTCCCACTCCCGAACAGCCCGGGCGCCGCTAGTCAGACTCGCTCAGCGCCTGGGGCGGCATTGCAGGCGCAGCCTTTTGCAGAGCCGAGCCGGGCCGGGCCTCATCTCCTTCTCTCGCTCTTCTTGCAAAGCTCCGCCGAGCTCCAAGTTGCTTGACTTGGCGGCGAGTGGCTCCTTTACCCACCTGTTGTATGGGAGCTACCGCGCTCACCTCCGGAGCAGCCGTCCACAGTAACTTTCAAGTTGAGGATGCTGGGTGCTGCTGCTGCCACTGCTGCTCCTCGGGGCTCTTGAAGCTAATCCTGGTTTGTTCGTTCCCGTTCATTGGAAAGGAGAAAATAAAAGACGGCGGGGAGGGAGGGGGGCACAAAGCAGCCCAAACGCGTAGCAGTGAAAGGAAGGCGCGCTGGTGCGAGGAAGGGAGAGAGAAACACACACAGAGAGAGAGAGAGAGAGAGACAGACAGACAGACAGACAGACAGACAGACAGACAGACAGACAGACACACACACACACACACACTCACTTCGCCACTTTGCACCTTGCAAATGCAAAATCCTGGGGTTTTTGCATTTGCAAGGTGCAAAGCGGCGGGGGCGGATCCTGCGTGCTGGAAAGGGCTTGACTGTATTACGGGGAGAGAGAGAGAGAGAGAGAGATCATAAGAACGGCTCTTGCTTTTTTCTTGCAAGGGAGAGAGCCTTGCTTTTTTCTTGCAAGGGAGAAAGCTGCCACCACCACCTCCTCCTCCCCCTCCTCCCGAGTGAGTCTCCCCCTCAGTTTCCCCTGAAGGATCTTCCATCGCTTTTGCCTTCTCCCTACATCTTCCCTCTGTTAAAATCCCACACACACACACACACACACATTTTCGGTCGGATAGATTTCGTGTCTGAGCATTCTCACATGGCGGTGGGTCATTTTTTTTTCAGAGGGGAATCTGACTCGAGTATAAGCCGAGGGCGGTTTTTTCAGTACAAAAAATGGGCTGAAAAACTCGGCTTATACTCGAGTATATACGGTACTTCAAAAATATAGAAAAAGTTCCAATTTGCACAATGCTTCTGTTGGAAGAAATGTCCATCTGGATTCAGTTCCGAGTGAGAAGAAAGACACTGGAAACACGGAGACTGCTTGGAAGGATGGTTTAATGGTGGACAGCAGGACCACATGGTTAGAGGTCCTAGGCAAAAAAAAAGGCTGAGAAAAGGTGCCAAAAAAGGTTTGCTATCACTGTCCTAGAATATTTCATTCTTCTAGGAGATGGGTGGATGCTAACTTTCTATACTTCTTAGTATGCTTTCCCACTAAAATTCTGAAATACTGAGGTGTGCTTTGATTGTAACTAAATCTTTGAATCCAATATGAAATGTCATGAATAAAGAATCAGTTAGTTTTCATTTCCATCTAAATGTTAAATTTTTTAAAATGCAAGCATTATAGCTATACCTAAGGGATAAAAATCCAATCCATGCTTTTCACTTTTCCCGTGCTGCATTCCCCCACCACACCCCCTTATATTGAATTTCTACTACAAGAAATAGCATTCCAATTACTTAAAAAATCCAGCCCAGATTTGCCATCAGTTCTTCACCTGCTTTTCTCTATACTCAATATGTCCATGTACTGGTGACCGTGTGAGTGTATGTGTTTCTGTGTGGCTTACTACTGACTGCAGTCATTCAGCAGGAAATTCTTCTTGCCAACAAAAGGTTTATATATAAAGGTTTTCCAAGATTTGCTATCACCACATGAAAGAAGTGATTACCAAAAAGAGCAGCAGTGAGTAGAGGAAAGAATATCAGGTAAGGGTATGGGAAATTATTTTCAGCTGTTCTTGTTTTATGAACTCTTGTTTTCTTCAGATCCTAAACTGCTGCAAGCCAGAGACTGTATAATTGCTGTTGTCCATGCATTTAATTAGAAGAGACTTTCTTCGCCTATATACTATTTTGTGTGCAAAGTCGTTTTAGGTTATTTCATTTTTAACAAAAATGATTTTTTGTTTTTGCTCTTTCCCAAACTGCACCTTGCAAATTGTTTTAACAGGACATAGGAATAAAATACAAAAAAAGATGCAATGTGAGTCTCCTAAAGCAAAATGACAGGGTTTCTGAGCCTTGAAGACTGTTGTATGTATTGTTGTATGAGCTTTCATAGAAGTAAATCAGCTGAGGTCAGTCTTTGGTTTAAATAAAACTGAATCGTATATAGCTTGGCTAACTTGCTATTTATTAAATCCTTGACATGCATAATATAGAACATCATCCTAATTTGCTCAGAAGATGAAAGATTTGTTCAGGTGATGCTCACAGGAACAAAAAGAATAGAGCTGCCACAGATTCTCTCCCACCTGTAAGGTTTCTACACTATACGAATATGTAATGAGGTGATAATGTAATTAATATGCATGTTAGTTTTGTTTCAATTAACTGATTTCAAGTGCAATTTTTTTGGATAGGCATTCCAACAAAAAATTTATAAAAATATTTGAACCAAACCTTAACCCAAAAGATCAAGAGAAATAGACTAAAATAGTCTAGTAAGAAAATAGCTAGTTAAGATATTCCATTATACATTTCCTCAGGAAATACATCTTAAATGTATACAATTATATGTCAGGCTTTTTAGAAAAAAATGCAATGTGGAAAACCAGAAACCACAGGCCCCAGTAACTGATGAAAACCAATAATTTTATGCTGTAACCATTTTTACAGTATATACATCCACTTGCACTAACCTAAACTTCAATTCAGTGTTGAAATTAATGCTATAAAATGTGATTAGGGTTACTACTTCAGTGGTCTTAAAATAGATTAGGTAGTGACATGCTAGATGGAGTTTCTCTATTAGAGGCAAGAAAGATGAATTTTTGAGTTCTTGAGAAAACAACAGAACATGGCAGTGAAACTTCTCTCTGCTTTTTAGTTTTTCAATAGTCAGCAATTGTTGAAAATATAGTTCTGAAACAATTGGATTCATTCAGCTTCACGACTGTTACACATCCAAATTATCACAAGCCTACTGTACCCTTTTCTTGCTTTGTCCTTATAGGCCTCTATCAGTAAGGTAATCTCTTGTAAAAGAATTTGCCATTATGCTGGAAGACTAGAAAGCTACCTATGTCTTATAGAGAAGGTAAACATTTCATACATTTTCCCCCTATTGTAGTGTGAAATATAAAGTTACAGAATGACTATGGCAGACAAATATGGTGGAACAAAAACCAGGCATTTCATTTTCTGAAATGTTTTGCTTTGAATATTAGCATTTGCTACTGTCAAGTTGCAACCAATAATATAAGAGCTGGGGGGGGGTGTCTCTATGGCAAACATAGGGTTTTCTTCATGTATGATAAACTTCATCATCTGATCCAATCAGGTAGTTAAAACCAAATTGGTATTATATGCTTCCAGGATTTTTCCCTCAAACTATGACACCATAAAGATGCCTAGTAGCACAGTGGTGATAAAGTGCAGTATTTCAGGCAAACTCTACCCTCAGCCTTTGATCCTCACAGGGCTCAAGGTTGACTCAGCCTTGCATTCTTCATAGATAGGTAAAACGAGGACCCAAATTGCTTGGAGTAATGTGCTGACATTGTAAACAGCTCAGAGAGTACTGCAAAGCACTATGGAGCAGTCTAAGTGCTATTGCTAAAGGACATATAAATTAAAATGTGCATTTAAGTTTTAACTACCAAACATGAAAAAACAGGAGTACATGTTAAGTTTCAATTAAGAAGGTCTATTGTTCAAGTCTATACAAAGAATCTAGTCAACTAACTGACAGCACTAAATTGGTGTCGTGTCCGCAAACCAGGAGTCGGTGACTAAGTTTCAAGCTCTTTATTGAATAGTTGTGAACCGAACCGGCGAAAAGGAAAAAGCCCGCGGCTTTTATCCTTTTCGCTGAGGCGGCTGCGGCCAATGGCAGTGATTCAAGTCTCCCGCTCTTGGAGCGAGCCAATCGCGGGAGACCTCAATCGGACCAATGAGCGCGGCTCGCCTGGCCAATCAGAAATCCCCGCACTTTAGCCAATCAAAGCGCGGGGATTTCGAGTATTCAAATTAAGGACAGAACACCCCTCCCCTCTTGGTATAGTCCATCACGTTGCGTAGTCACGTAGGTAGGCGGGGCTCCGTCTAGTCCTACTTGACCTGCGCAATTCAGTTGCAGGCTGGATTTCGGTCGGAGCGGTCATGTTCTTGGCTGCTCCCTCTTCTGTGTGAACCGGCTGGATGATCGGGCTGGTTCCTTCTCCGTGGCTCCCACCTGGGCCTACCGGGTTGGTTGAGCTACGGGTTTCGCCGCTCCCGCTTGGCTTCTCCGAGTCGGTAGAGCTGGCTGGGTGGTTCTTCTCTGGTGGGGACTCGCGATGGCTGCGTTCCGGTAAGTACTGCTGGTTTATTTTTTCTTGCGTTTGTTTATTCGGGTATTCCCTCCCCCCTTGGTTCGTGTTTTGGGGGTTGAGGTCTGTTGCAGTTCGTGACCTGAGCTGGTCTATGTGTCGTTTCCAGGCTCGCCCATCGGTGGTTTGGAGCCGGTACGACCGTGGACCTGTGATTTGAGTGATGACGGCTGGGATCCATAGGGGGTCCCCCGTCAGATTTTTTGCGTATACTAAGTCCCCGGGGGCAAAGGTCCAGTATTTTGTACTGGAGTCTGGGGGTCGCTCCGGGTTATATGTTGGGTGTAACCTGTCGAGCGGAGACCTCAGCTTCCTACCCATCAACAACTCGGCTGGGCTTTTGTTGGTGGTGGTGTTCGGGGTGATGTGTTGTATAAAGAGGAGTTTATTGATTTTGTCATTGATCTCCCCGTGGTCCATTTTCCGGATGGTTTTTTTGGTAAATTGGACCATCCGTTCCCCCTACCATTCGCCGCCGGATGCGCCGGTGCTGTTAATGCGTGGCGGATGCCCCTCTCCGCCAGGAACCTCTCGAAGTCGAGGGAAGTAAACTGGGGCCCGTTGTCCGAGACGACGACGTCTGGGAGGCCGTGCGTGGAAAAGAGTTTGCAAAGTTCTTTAATAACGGCCTCCGTGGTAGTGGATTTCATGTCACTTACCTCTAACCAATTAGAGTAAGCGTCAACTGTGATCAGAAAGGTATGTCCATTCGTGGGACCGGCAAAGTCTAAATGGATTCTGGACCAGGGTCCCCTTGGTGTTTCCCAGTCCAGGATGGGTGCTGCGGGTGGGCTGGGTCTGGTCTCCTGGCATCGTCGGCATTTGGCTACCCAAGCCTCTATCTGTTTGTCCATCCCTGGCCACCAAGCGTAACTCCTGGCCAGGGCTTTAGTTCTGACGATGCCAGGATGTCCTTCGTGCAGCATCTCTAAGACCCTCCCTTGCAACCGGTCCGGGATGACCACCCTGTCACCCCACAAAAAACAACCCTTAAGTAGTGAAAGTTCAGTCTGGCGGTTTCTGAATATCTTAACGGATTCATCACTGTCCTTTTCAGGCCAGCCTTTTCCCACCCAATGTAAAACTCGCGCCAGGCGCTTGTCCTTGATAGTTTCCCTGGCAATGTCTGACGCGGTAATGGGTAGGTTGGGCAAGTTTTCGATGCTAAGGGTGTTTGTTGTTGGCGCTGGGTCAGGATCAGAGTCTGGTAAAGGCGAGCGGCTTAAAGCGTCCGCGTGCGAAATTTTCTTACCTGGCTTGTGCAATAGTTCGTAGCTGTAGGCTGCCAGGAACTCGGACCACCTTGTCATCCGAGGTGATAAAATGTTCGGGGTGGCTCGGTTTCCAGCGAGGATGCCCAGCAACGGCTTGTGATCTGTCACAATAGTAAACGGGCGGCCATAAAGGTATTCATGGAATCGCTTAACGGCGGCAACTATAGCCAAAGCTTCTTTGTCCAGCTGGCTATAGTTCCGCTCCGGTTTAGTTAGAGTCCTGGAAAAGAAAGCGATGGGTGCTTCTCTTTTGTCGGGGAGAGTATGGCTGAGGACAGCGCCGACGCCGAAAGGTGATGCATCGCAAGTGACAACCAAGGGCAAGGTTTCGCTGAATTGAATCAGGACGGCATCGGAGGTGAGGAGGTCTTTGGTTTTTTGAAAGGCGGCTTGCTCTCGTCTCCCCCAAGTCCAAGTCGCCGCCTTATCCAGGAGCCTATGCAGAGGCTCCACCACCGTAGCCTTTTGGGGTAGGAAAACATTATAAAAATTCAGCAAGCCTAGGAAAGCCTGTAGTTCCGTTTTAGACTTTGGGGCGGGGGCTTCTTTGATGGCTTTCACTTTTTTAATTGTAGGGTGAATGCCATGCCGGTCTAGAAGGTAGCCCAAGAATTCCACTCGCTCTGTGCATAGTTGGCATTTTTCTCGTTTAACTTTGAGTCCCGTTACTTTAAATTTTGTTAAGACCTCCCTGAGTCGGTTTTCTAATTCGGCTTCGTTTGGCGCCGCCACTAAAACGTCATCAAAATAGGGCACCACCCCCTTGATGCCCTGTAGTAAACGTTCCATCAGGCTCTGAAAGATGCCTGGTGCCACGCTGACTCCAAACTGGAGCCGGTTACATTTGAATGCCCCCCGATGGGTAACGATGGTCTGGGCTTCCGCTGTTTTTTCGTCGACCGGTAACTGCTGATATGCCTGGGCTAGATCGAGCTTGGCAAAGACCTTGCCCCCTCCCAGGGAGTGCAGTAGATGTTGCACGATTGGGACGGGGTAGGCGCTTTGTTGTAACGCGCCATTTAGGGTGGCCTTATAGTCCCCACAAATTCTCACGGACCCGTCTGGCTTGACCGGTGTCACTATAAGGGTCTCCCATCGGGCATGGTCTATCGGTTGCAACACCCCCTGTTTGATGAGCTTGTCGAGCTGCTCGTCAATTTTTGGTTTTAGGGCGAATGGTACCCTCCTAGGTTTTAGCCGCTTGGGGGAAACCCTAGGGTCTAGGTCGAATGAGATAAGGGGCCCCTGGTACTTGCCCAGGCTTCCGTCGAAGACCTCCCGGAACTCCTGGGTTAGCCATTGTTCCCAGCCATCGTCGACGACGTGGTTGACTCCTGTCAGCGCGATGTCAAGCGGGGCGAACCATTGTAGGCCCAACAGGCTCGGGCGGTCGCGATCGACGATTGTGAGTGGGAGTTGTTCGGTGCGGCCTTTGTAAGTTACATTAAAGTTCTTGGTGCCCACTACTGGGATGCGGTTTCCCTGGTAGTCTTTTATAATGATTTTTTGGGCATTAATGTTCCTCTTATGGAGGGTGGGCACTAGCCGTTTAATCTCGTGCCATGCAATCATGGAGAGGTAGGACCCGGAGTCCACCTCCATCTTGCATGGTTGGCCTTCTATATGCACTTCTACATGTACCTTTCTGGCGCCGTCGGAGATGGCGTGGCCAATGGTCACCGCCTGGTGAGTATCTTCCTTTCGCCGACTGTCGCTGCCTCTTGAAGATCGTTGGATTCGGTCCCACCGACCATCCGATTGGCGATCTCTGGTCCTGGGCGGGGGACTTTCCTTCTTTCAGTCGTGATGTTCCCATCTGGGCGGGCTGCGGGTCTTCTTTTGGCGGCAAACTCGAGCGATGTGTCCCCGTCTGTCACAATGCCTACAGATAGAGTCAAAAAATCGGCATTCTGATCTGGGGTGGTTGCCGCCGCATCCGGCACAGTTGGTCCTCGACCTGCGACTTCTTCGGTTCCGCTGGTCGCCGCGGCCCGTCTGCACGCGATGTATGTCCTCCTCGTCTTCCGACGTGCTGGACGTAGACTGGAATTCTCCGTAGTGTGCGGTTGATTCGTTTTTTGGGTCGGCCGACCTTGCTGGGTTGTTGTTTCCGCCCTTCGCGTCTGATTTTCGCATGCTGTCAGCGGAAGTGCGGGTTGCTTCTGCTGCTGCGGCTGCGGTGAGGGCGTCTGCTAGGCTGATGTCGCCTTTGGCCATAAGTCGGCTCTGGAGGGTAGAGTCCCCTAGGCCAAGTACGAATCGGTCTCTGAGGAGGCTGTTCAGACCTTCAAATTCGCAGAGTCCTCCTAGGCGCCGTAACTCGGCGACGAAATCGCTCAGTTTTTCGCCTGGTTTCTGGTCTCGGCGGTAAAATTCATTGCGCCGGATTAGGATGGGGACCTCGGGGGCATAATGGCGCTGCAGGATAGGTTCGAGGACGTCCCAGTCCATGGCGGTTGCGTCTGCCGGCTTGGCCAATGCCTTGGCCATCTGGAAGACCTCGGTTCCGCAATGTGTAAGGAAAACGGCGCGTTTTAGCAAGCCCGGGGCGTCCTTCATTCCGGTGCACTCGAGGTACATGCGGAACCGATCTGAAAACGATTCCCAGTCCTAGGGGGCGGGGTTGAAGGGGGCGGGCGGTGCGATTTTCGCCATCTCCGTGCTGAAACTGGCTCTTGTTGGACACGGGGTTCGGTTCAGGGTCGGGATCCCACCCTCGTCGCCAGTGTCGTGTCCGCAAAAGAAGCCAGGAGTCGGTGACTAAGTTTCAAGCTCTTTATTGAATAGCTGTGAACCGAACCGGCGAAAAGGAAAAAGCCCGCGGCTTTTATCCTTTTCGCTGAGGCGGCCGCGGCCAATGGCAGTGATTCAAGTCTCCCGCTCTTGGAGCGAGCCAATCGCGGGAGACCTCAATCGGACCAATGAGCGCGGCTCGCCTGGCCAATCAGAAATCCCCGCGCTTTAGCCAATCAAAGCGCGGGGATTTCGAGTATTCAAATTAAGGACAGAACAATTGGCACTAGATAAGAATCAGTGAGATTGGCGGGGAGTGGACTTCGATCGCTTGTGGGAACATAATATCTCCAGACCGATTCCTCTCTTGACTCCACTCTCAGGCTCTGCTTCCCATCGCATACGTTAATATGTGGAACATACATATTAAAATAAAAGTATAAGAAAATAAGGAAGCCAAATAAATTTGATATTTTATTCATAAGGAGAAGTACTATTTTCTTTGATTTAATTTAACAAAAATATTATTGTTCCACTAGCTATTTGCAGTAAACATTGCTTAGCCTTTTTCGCTACTCTTTGTTTTTTGCCTTATTTGAATTGGACAAGTATCAATCATTTTAGTAACCAGTAATCTAAATGTCAGCCTTGGAAGCTATATTTTACTTAGAAGCTACATGGCTGCCACAATTAGTGCCTAGGAATTTGGGAGGGGGGATTTCATAGAGAGCTGGAAGATTAGACTCAACAACATTCTTCTCATAAGTCAAGGACAAGTTACCCTGCACCTGGAGAGAAGTGTCTAGAGAAATGACTCCAGTTGGAATGATGGTTGATTGGACCATGGGATGGACTGGAGGGTGAAGGGGATTTTTGAATTTCAGTTGGGAAGGGAAAACCCGGAACTCTCAGATTTGGGTTTTTCCAGATGTGCCAATGTGACTTCTTTAATAAATTTCTTTCTTGATAAACTTTGTTTCTGAGTGCTGAATGAAATGGGGAGTTTCACTGGAATACTGACACTAAGATTTTATAAATTCTGGATTCAACCTAGAGTCCTATCATAGAACCAAACTAAACATCACACTTAATAGAATTTGCATTTTTTAAAGAGTAGGACAATTTTTTTATTTCTATAGTCGTTCTGTTACCCAAGTTGTTTAGTCTACTTAATGTTCCTACCCTAGATGTATTACACCAATACCAGTAAGTAGCTAAAGTAGTACATTTACTTGGACTGGGTAGCTGCTTTATTTCACCAATTATCAGGTGGAAGTGTCTTTTTTTCAGGCATAGACATAGATCAGATTAAAAGGGAGATTTTATTGAAGGATCTGCACAGATCTAATATTTGTCACCCATAATATTCACATGAATTTTAATGCCTAAAGTAAGCAGCACATGGCAAAAGCAATTATTCATTCCATATTGTAAATAGCATTGATTGTCAATTTCTTACATTTTTTAAAGAAACTATTCTTTAGAATGATTAATACATTAATAATATATTTCTCCATTTGCTATTCTCAGGAGGGAGAAATCTGAAAATATAAACATACTGTTTTGTTGAATGTGTTTTGAATGTTATGTTGTTATAAAGCTTGCTTGTTTCCTATGAAATGATTTTTTTCCTCAACATTTGTTAAAGATTTTTTAAAAATAAACCCTGTGAAAAAATTGTGATGTCACCCAACTAACTGTTGAGGAACTTTCTGATAATAGGGCTGGGTTTTCAAAAGAGAGAATATTCTATTCTCTCAAAAGAGAGAAGAGAAATATATCTCCCTATTCTATTGCAGAATAGGAAAATGACTTGGTAGCCTTTATTAAAACATACTCTCTAAAGGTATATGAGTGTAGTTCATTCTTGCTAACAGCAGCAGTTGAGTTTGTACCATTCAAAGCCAATCATGGCTAACATTTTGTAAATTATTCTCCAAATATTTATTGTTCCACAGATGGCACTGGACACATTTTTCTCTCTCTTTTTTTTTTAATTGCCTGATGTCTTATGATTGTAGCTGTACTGGAGTTCTGCACATTTCATTGAAGAGACACAGTAAGCTTCATTGTGGAGCTGGCTAGTTTAATCTATCGGGTAAGGAATCAAGGAACTAAAAGATGGCTGTGAATGCAAATGTATATATTCCAGTTTCTAATTGACTTAGAAACTGTAACATCAGAGATAGATTAATGGCTATAGTCACCACTAACATCTATATTTACTGCACACATGTATTTAAGAAATTTCTGAACCATACAATGTAACTAGGGCAAATAAAAGCAGTTGAAAGTATTTTTTTTCCTTCAAAAGTTTCTAAGCTGATTAAGCTACACAACCTCCTTGTACTACCTGATAATTGAAGCAACATAAATCAAGGTGAATTATTTTAACAGTGAGAAGTTCATGATCCCAGAAATCCCAGAACTAGACCATTTTTTAATCAGGCACTCTAAATGAGGAGATGAAGCAGGTTCAGTATCAGATAACTAGAGGTGCTGAGATTTGTTTTCTTCCCATTTCACCAGTAATTTTAGAAGGAAAACCACTGATAACATGTTTATCCCTTGAAAAATTTGAATGAAATCTGTGCGCAGAATAATTTACTTCTGGATCAGTTTTTGTTTAAAGAACGTCAATGTGTATATTTCTCAATATTTAAAAGGATAACTATTATGAAAATGCCACAGCATAACCTTGTTTAAGAAAAGCATTTTAGAGAGCAGCAGAAGCTTTTAAGATAAAATATATTTTAAACTTGGGTGGGGTACAGAGAGAAATGCTTTTTTCCCCTTCAGATCTGTTTTCGAGTAGGAAAGAAAGGTCATATGAAAATGGCATACATCATAGGCATATCCCAAGTTAAAAAGAAAAACTGCAATAACAGAAGCAGATTCTAAGAAATTTTAAAAAGACTCAAATCCAGAGGGGGATGAGCATGCTGGTGGGTAATAGATACAAAAGAACAAATGGTGACAAAGGAAGGGCTATATTTTATGACCATGAAATGTTAGTTTCTTTAAAGTTTAATTTTTCTGCTTCTGGACAAAAGAAGTGGGGAGACAAAATACTAGCACTGTTTTGTAGTATTTTGACATCCTTCCCTGAAAGACTGCAATTAGAGGCACCTGGAAAGATCACTCACTGTGTGTACAAACTTGAAGTATTAGTCAAAAATGACACATTCCTTTCCCCCATTTTAAAGTTTTCAAAATGCAGAGCTAGAATGTAATAATGATACAATAATGAAGAACTACTTGGTAGGGAGCACCATGCCTATCTGAACCATGGTTGCACGGTAGTTAGATTGGAATTGTTAAGTCTGGGCAGTGGGTCCCAGGGAGGGACGAGACTCGAAGTAGTGACAACAGCTCTTTATTAGGAAATCAGATATTGAGATCAAGATCCTTGCCACGGCAGCTCTTTTTATAGAGCTGGCTGTGGCTAAGCAGCCTATGACATGCTTTTGAGCTTGCCGCGCTTGGTTTCACCCAATCGCGGCAGCCCGAATATGAACCAATCAGAAATGCTTATTACTATCCAATCACGGCCCGGCTTTTCTGGACCAATAGGAATGCAGGCCTACAAGCCTGCTAGTATGGAACACCCCTCCCCTCTTGGTTCCGTCCAAGGGATGGGGTAACGTAATCTTCAGGTCTTCGTACCTACCTATTAGACTTGCGCAGTTCACAATATCTCTGTTCACCATCGGGTTCAGATGGGCTCCGCGTCGCTCTCAAGCTACTAGATGGAACTGCCTGGAAGGGTGAGCCAGTCCTCTGACTGCGACTCCCACCTGGTGATTCCGGGTTGGTTGAGTCGTTTGCTCTGCTGCTCCCGCCTGGGCTCTCTGGGCTGGTAGAGCTTGTCCGGCTGCTGCTTCCATGCGAAGTGCCCGTCTGCCATGACTCCCTTCTGGCTGGTAAGTATTGTTGGTTTTTATTTAATGTTTGTGGGGGAGTGTTCTGCTTGTACAGGTGTTTGTTCATTTTCTGAACTTGAGGTTTCCCCCCCCCCCTCTGATTTCTTGGTTAGAGTCTATGAGGGGGTAAGTAGCCAGCCTGGATCTTAGCTAGTCAATATGACGTTTCCATGACCTTCCATCGGTGGTCTCGAACCGGTAGGAGTGGGGGCCTGTGACTTGGGTGATTTTTGCAGGGATCCAAAGTGGGTCTCCAGTAAAATTTTTGGCAAACACTTTGGCAAAGTGTCTCCTACCTTGAAGGCACGATGCTTGCTGCTGGAACTGAAGGGTTTTTCCAGAGTGTAAGCAGGGTGCAGGTGATCCAGAGGTGACCTGAGTCTTCTGCCCATTAGTAGCTCTGCTGAGCTCTTGTTGGTGGTGGTATTCGGTGTGATATGTTGTAGTAGAAGCATCCTGGTGATCTTCTTGTGGATGTTGCCATGTTCCATTTTGTGCAGAGTTTTTTTTTTTGTAAATTGAACCATGCGTTCAGCTCTACCATTTGCCGCTGGGTGAGCTGGCGATGTCAATGCGTGTCGGATGCCGCAGTCTGCCAAGTATTGTTCAAAAGCCAAGGCAGTAAATTGTGTCCCATTGTCAAAAATGATAACATCTGGCAGGCCATGCGTGGAGAAAAGTTTATTTAATTTCTTGATGACAGCTTCCGTGGTGGTTGTCTTCATTGTGCTCACCTTGAGCCAATTCGAATAAGCGTCAACAGTGATTAAGAAAGTGTGCCCCTTGGTCAGCGCTGCGAAGTCAATATGGATGTGCGACCAAAGGCCTCTGGGTGTTTCCAATTCTAATGGTGGGGCTTTACGGGGAGCCGAGTGAGTCTCAATTTGTTTGTCCATGCCTGGCCACCAAGCATAGCTCCTGGCCAGGGCTTTCATTACAATACCAGGGTGCCCGTCATGCAGTCTAAAGTCTAAAACTTTTTTCTGTAGTGTCTGTGGTATTACTACCCGGTCTCCCCACAACACGCAACCTCTTTGCGAAAAGAGTTCAGTTTGCCAGTTTTTAAATGGTTTAAAAAGTTCGTTTGGCTCAGTTTCTGGCCATCCCCTCTCCACCCAGCTGAGAACTCGCGCCAAGCATTTGTCCTTCCTAGTTTCGTGGGAGAGGTCTTGCACAGTTACTGGTGGCATGAGTATCGTTTCAATTTAGAAAACTGGTAATGTGGGTGCTGGGTCCTCTTGCAAGTCTGGCAAGGGGGAGCGGCTTAAGGCATTGGTGTGAGAAATAGTCTTACCAGGGCGATGTATCAATTTGTAATTATAAGCAGCAAGAAATTCAGACCATGTTGTCGTTCTAGGTGACAAGATGTGTGGAGTGGGCTTGTCACCCGCCAATATGCTACGTAGGGGCTTATGGTCTGTAATAATGGAAAATGTCCTACCATAAATGTATTTGTGGAATCTCTTTACTGCGGAAACGATGGCGAGGGCTTCTTTGTCCAGCTGACTATAGTTCCTCTCTGGCTTGGACAAGGTTCTGGAAAAGAATGCAACGGGGGCTTCCGTTCCATTTGGTAGAACGTGGCTCAGGATGGCGCCAACCCCGAAAGGCGATGCGTCACAAGTGACAGTCAGTGGTAGTGTTTCATTATATTGAATGAGGACTGCCTCTGAAGTCAAAAGGTTTTTTATTTGGTGAAAAGCGTGCTCTTCTTGCCGTCCCCATATCCAGGAAGCCTTTTTATCAAGAAGTCTATGCAGAGGTTCTGCGACAGTCGCTTCTGGGGTAGAAAAATGTTATAGAAATTAATGAGTCCAAGGAAGGCTTGGAGGTCCGTTTTGTTCTTTGGTCTAGGGGCATTTTTGATGGCTTTCAACTTTTTATCTATGGGGTGAATTCCTTGTTTGTCAAGGAGGTAGCCAAGAAATTCAGCCCTTTCAGTGCATAATTGGCACTTTTCCTTTTTCACCTTGAGGCCAGCGTCTTTGAATTTCTGTAGGACTGCCCTCAGTCGTTTTTCCAATTGTTTTTTGGTAGGGGCTGCTACCAGAAGGTCGTCGAAATAGGGCACGACTCCTTTAATTCCCTGCAGCAATCTTTCCATTAGACTTTGAAAAATGCCCGTGCTGTGCGACGCTGACCCCAAACTGGAGCCGGTTACATTTGAACACCCCTCTATGGGTCACTATTGTTTGGGCTTCAGCGGATTCAGCATCGACTGGCAGTTGTTGATAAGCTTGAGCCAGATTGAGCTTTGCAAAGATTTTGCCACCCCCTAGTGAGTGCAGAAGATGTTGGACTACTGGCACTGGGTAGGCACTCTGCTGCAATGTGTGGTTGAGGGTGGCCTTGTAGTCACCACAAATTCTCAGGGAGCCATCAGGTTTGATGGGGGTGACAATTGGGGTCTCCCAACAGGCATGATCGATGGGTTCTAACATGCCTTGCACTATTGGTTTGTCTAATTGTTCATCTATTTTTGGCTTGAGTGCAAAAGGCACTCGGTGCGGTTTGAGACGGATGGGAGCGATGTCAGGGCTGAGATTAAAAGAGATAGGGGACCCCTTGTACTTGCCTAGATGTTCACTGAAGACTTTTTGGAAGTCCTGGATGAGTGTTGCTTCCCAGTCTTCGTCTTCTGTGTGGTTGATGCCTGCATCTCGATCCCCAATGGTGCGAACCACTGCAACCCGAGTAGACTGGGTCAGTCTTTATCCACGATTGTGAGTGGTAGGATGGTGGTATGGTTTTTGAATGAAACTTTAAAATGCCCAGTGCCAGCGACCGGAATGCGATTACCTTGATAGTCTCTCAATATTAGCTTCTGTTTGCTTAGCTTTTGGCGGCGGATGCTGGGAATTAGTCATTTTATGGTCCTCCAGGAGACCATAGAGAGGGAGGAACCGGAGTCTACCTCCATGGTGCAAGGTTGATTCTCAATGATGACCTCTACACGTATCTTTCGTGCGTCTATTGATGAAGCGTGGCCAATGGTGGCGTTTCTTCTCTTCTGGGTACCTCGATGAATTTCCTGGGTCAGCTGTCCTGGTTCCATCGATTGTCATCTTGGCGGTTCTGGTTCATGGTGGGGATGCCATCACTTCTTCTTGGGCTGTTTCCCTGTCGTCGGGGGCTGGAATTTCATTTGTTGTGGCATACTTTGGCAATATGCCCTAGTTTTTCGCAAAAACGGCAAACAGCATCCAAGAACTTACATTCGGAATGCGGGTGATTTCCTCCGCAGCCGTTACATTGGTAACTCGACTTACGACCGCGCCAGTCTCGTTGCTTGCATTCTGACTGAAGTCTGTGAATTTCTTCCTCTTCACTGTCAGAAGGGGATTCGATGTCACCGTGGTGGGTGGATGCTGTGTGTTTTTCTGCTGCGGTTGTCGTCTCTCTGGTGGGTTGGCAGTCAGTTCCATTTGAACACTGCATTCGTGCTGCTGACTTACAGGTAGCCTCTGCTGCGGTGGCTTTGGCTATGGCGTCGGCAAGGGAGATGTCCCCTTTAGCCATCAGCCTGCTTTGGAGAGTTGGGTCTTTCAGGCCGAGGACGACTCGGTCATGCATGGCCTTGTCTAGATTGGCGAATCTGCACAAACCTCCGAGGTTCCTCAGGTCGGCTATGAACTCTCCGATGCTCTCGCCCTCACGCTGATCCCTCTGGTAAAAGTCATGACGACCAATGAGGATCAGCACCAGCGGGGCGTAATGGTTCTGGAGGATGGGAGCTAGGGTATCCCATTTCATTGTCTTGATGTCTGCCAGCTTTACGAGTGCCTTGGCCATTTTAAAAACAGCGGGTCCGCAGTGTGTTAGAAAGACTGCTCACTTCTTGCTGCCGGTGGCGTCCTTCAGGTTGTTTGATTCCAAGAACATTTGGAAATGATCAATGTAGGACTCCCAGTCCTCACTGGCCGGATTGAATGGTGCGGGTGGCACGGCACTGTTGGCCATCTTGCTGGTTGTCTATGCGTTGTCTGCCATGTGCTATTCAGCTCTGTTGTCTCAGTATCCCACCTTCGTCGCCAGTGTTAAGTCTGGGCAGTGGGTCCCAAGGAGAGATGAGACTTGAAGTAGTGACAACAGCTCTTTATTAGGAAATCAGATACTGAGACCAAGACCCTAGCCGCGGCAGCTCTTTTTATAGAGCTGGCTGTGGCTAGGCAGCCTATGACATGCTTTTGAGCTTGCCGCGCTTGGTTTCACCCAATCGCAGCAGCCCGAATATGAACCAATCAGGAATTCTTATTACTGTCCAATCACAGCCTGGCTTTTCGGACCAATAGGAATGCAGGCCTACAAGCCTGCTAGTATGGAACAGGAGTATTACAGACTAACTCACTGCTCACTCCAGAAATTTGATTCTGAGTGGCTCAAGGTTGATTCAACCTTCCATCTTTCCGAGGTTGGTAAAATGAGGACCCAGATTGTCGGTGGCAATATCTGTAAACTGCTTAGAAAGGATTGTAAAACACTATGAAGTGTCTATACATCTAAGTCCTATTACTATCTATGACTGCTTCTATCTGACCAGATATCTTTCTAGGTTGCCTCATTTTGTACTATTATTTGTTGTATTCATCCTGTGTTTGAGTTTTAGCATAAATTTTCCTCATTGTCACTGTTATTCATACTATAGTTACTACAACAATGTATTTTATGTAATGTTATTGCATGTTTTAATACTTTTTTTAAATAATTACAACCTATGTTTTTTATTATTGTGCTTTCTGGTGCAAAAGCCATAGCAAAGGATTTATTTGATTTGACATAATAATGAGAGAACAAATATTTGCACAAGTGGCTCCCCAAACAGTTTCCAGGCAAAGATGTTTACTAGCTTCTTCAAAGTCATGAAAATGAGGACCATCCTTTATTCAGGGGCCCTTTCTTAATATATTAATGATTGTTTGGAACACTTAACATCACACTATCAGTCTGATTTAGTTGGACAGAACCTTACAGGATTAAGGTAAACAGGACAGGGCATAAATAAAATAGACATCGTTATATTGAATGTTGTGCTGTTAGATTTCTGCTGGCTTAGGAACTGATGTGTAGTAATTTAATTCAACTATGAAGAAGAGCTTTGGATTATGGTTTTGTTTTAATTAAGAATTAATTTATTCTGATGCATTGTTTTTCCTCTCTTTATGTGGAACGCCCACCAAGCCATGCCCACAGAATGGTAGTAAAAAAATTTGAATCCCACCACTGCTAAGGAGCCTAAACAAGCTGAGCAGTATAGTTTGTTCCATATTTTAAATCTCTTGTGCATGATCAATCATTGTAGCAAAAACAGTCACATCAACTGATTTGCTTTAAGAGTGAAATTATCCTTCCTATATATCTGCATTCCAAACATTTTTTTAAATGAAGCAAAATTTTGTTTTTTTAAAAAATTGCAACCTTTTTTCTTGAAGAATAAATACCATAAACATAGGGGAAAATTGCAGTCTAAATATATGAAGAAATTGGGGAATAGTCACATATAAAGGTCAACAAATTTGAAGACAGTGGAAGTGCCAATTTATTACTATTTAAAGTATTATATTTAAAGTTCCTTTTATTTCTTTTATGTTTTAATATTTTTTATATTTTACGTTGATCTTGTTTTATAGAGGATAAATCTTTCTGCATTTAATGTATATATGCTATTTTCAAACAGAAAAAAAATGTCAGGCAGGTTATCTAAAAGGAAAAAAACAAGGTTGTAGAATGATTTATTCTTTGGCTTATAGCAGGGGACTTCAAACTTGATGGCTTTAAGACATGTGGACTTCAATTCCCAGAATTCCTCCTCCAGTCATATCAGGAATTCTAGGAGTTGAAGTCCACAAGTCTTAAACTTGCCAAGTTTGAAGACCTTTGGCTTATAGTTAGGTAAATTCCAAAAGATAAAAAGTGTTTTCATTACATTCACAACATCATTTTTGCAAGATCCTAGTACTGGTAAAATTTTTGTTCTAGACAAACTGTTATAAATTCATTTCTGTTGTTTGTTTTTACCTTTTAGAACTCGGAAAAATTGATCAAGACATCTATAAATATAACACACCAGGATTTTCTGGTTGCTTGTCAAGTGTGCAGTTCAACCAGATTACACCACTCAAGGCAGCCTTGAGACAGACCAATATATCCTCTCACATTTACACAGAAGGAGAACTTGTAGAATCCAATTGCGGAGCAAATCCACAAACCATCCAACCAATGTCTTCTGCAACAGACCCTTGGCATCCAGATTCAGGTACAATGGGAATGAAATGATAGCAAAAACATTCAGTATTTTTAAGATCCAAGGCTTACAAAAGTATAGAGCTTCCTCGCCTCTTTTTTATAAGTTTCTACCATTTTCTATCTCTCTTTCCCCTTTGTAAATACACACTGAATTTTTGTAACTATCACATATATCCTTTCATAGCTGTTGCTTTTATTTTTCAGAGTCTTTTGACTGCTAAGCAGCAAGACTTTTAACCACTGCCCCTGATAAACATTTTATTTTTTTCAGTTTTGTCAAAGGGATGAATGGAACTGGCAAAAGAACTGATAGATATATAAGATGGGCATGTGTAAAATTCTAACAAATATATAGGTTTCTATTTTCATTTCCAGTGAAACCTATTATTGAAATTGGAATCAAACTGGTTATTATATGAGCATTTTAGAATTCATATGCCTTTATTTTATTTGTGACATGAAGAATAGGAGGGTGTTTTGTGTCATTACTTAATTAAATATTTTAGAATTGTTTCCATACTGCTTTGATTCAGAAAATAACTCTGTTTTCTTGACAGTTAGGGATAGAAACAGATATTTGCAGAGTTAACATTAATCCAAACTATAAATTGCTGGTTCTATGTCCACATTGTTACTTTGCTGAAATGATCATTAATTTCCCAAAATATCTTCTGTGTTAATTGTTACTCATTTCAGTACTGATAATTTTGCTTTGTTATCATGATAACTTTTCACACTAAGGGTAGACTAAATAAGACTACTCAAAGCTCTCTTCACCTCATTTTCCTTTAAATTTAATTATTTTACAAGTATATCTAGAAGTTATTTTACCCTGCCATAGCATTGAAATAACAGTAGGAAGAAGATCTAGAAGTTTTTTCTTGCAGTCTTTTTATGGCAAAAACTGAGATCAAGGCTGATAACAGTTGCTTCTAAAATATTTGCATTATTTAGTGTATATCTTAGAGATAAGTTAATATCCATATATTTTCACATCAACAATTCTATATTTATTCATTGACTATTTAATCATTCAAAAAATGCTGGTATGGCCCCAAACTTTATAATTCTACAATTGGAAAAAACAATGTTTTTCCATCGTTTAACTTCTATTTTGTTTTAAGGATACAGTATAAAGATCTGCTGGATATACTACTTCAGGAAAATAAAAAGAAGAAAAAGAAAGATTGTTAATTATTAAGGAAACAAAATGATCTAATAAATTCCAGGTAGTCCTCAACTTAGAACAGTTTATTTACAGTGGTTCATATAGCCTGTAAAGCGCTTCCAGGCAACATAAAATCTTCTGCCACATCTGCCTTAAAGTCACATGAAGTCACATTTCAGGTACTAGGCAACCAACTCACATTAATGACTGATTGCAGCATGCCATGGTTACATGAATGCTATATGCAACCTTTTTGCCAGGTTTTTTTTTTTTTGCATTTTTTGCCATGGATGGGGATGCAATTTGTAATGACCATGCCAAAATGGCTGTAAATGTCTTGATTTATGACTGTTATAACTTACAACTGAAATCCCAGTCCCAATTGTGACTGTTAATTTATTTTTTTGACTTGCATATTTTCTCATTTAGACCATGTCTAAACCATGTTTAGTTCATTACTAAAGAGCTATCTTTCATAATTCCTAAAATATATTTCCTTTCATCTATTTGTATTCAATTTCTCTTTATGGTTTGTATCTTCCTTCATATATTCTTTTGTAAAATCTTTCTCTTGGATACTTGTTGAGGTATTCCCCATTAGGAGAATGAGTGCTCTCAGGGAAGCACAGTGAGAGTTATGTTGAATAACACACACACAGCACACAGCTACACTGTATAGTAAAATGTAGGTTTTACTTCCAGTAAACAGTTAAGCAAAGTCCAACAAACAGTTCAAGTCATACACGGTTATAGTAGTCAGTTTTCAGTCCAGGGATAATCCAATAACAAAGTCCAGAATCAAAAACAGTTCAGTAATAGACTCACAGCAATCCAAGAATAACAATGATCAGCAATAGTCAAAAGGAAAAATGCAAGAACATCGAACAATGAACATCTAGCAACTAGCGACTCACAACAACAGAACTAACAACCCAGGTTTCTGGCTCCATCTTATGACCATTTGAGGAACCACATCCATTTACAATTTTAGCATTCCCTTAAAGAGACAGTATTTTAAAAAAAAAACAAATTTTATTAATTTTAAAGACATATAAAACATCAAACATAAACACACAAAGACACAAAACATAGAAACATAAAAAACCTCTTTTCTGAAAGTTGCTTAGTCCCGGGTTAAAACTCTTTGTACAGACACAAATTCAAATTCATATTCATTTTGTATACCATTCCATATCTTATTAGCATTTTCAATTTTCTATATAACTTCTCTCTTTTAAATTTTCTTAGCTTTATTTTATTTATCTCATCTCATTTCAAATCATAATATTTATTATACTTTGTCTGTTCTATTTCCAGCTGTCCATTTATCTTCCTTCTTTGAAAAAAACTTCTCCTATACACTAATTGGAGTATGACGCCTTTATCTCTTTCCCCTACATTTATAATATTTAATATAAAATACATAGCTTACATTGGGATTCTGTTTGGTACATTCTAAAATTATACAATATTATCAATACCAATACAAATCTATTCATTAATATTAATATTCATTTATATTTTAAACACTTAGCACATTACTTTTCAGTTAAATCACATACTTTTATGGGAACATCTACTTTCCATAATTATTCCCCCCCCCCATATCACATATTATAAATCATTGTTTCATTAGAATGTTCCCCCTTCTCCTATTTCAAATCTCTCATTTCACAAAAAAATTCACTAGGATAACATAGTCTAATCATTAGTATTAACAATCATTTATATCTTAAACATTTTACCAATTTCAGTTAAATATCATGCCTTTATGGGAACACTTATGCTTTCCATAATTATTCTCCCTCCCCACATCACATATCTTAAATCATTGTTTCATTAAAGTATTCCCCTTTTCTTGACAAAAATTTCACTAAATTATACTAAATATTTTATCACATTTTAAATTACATATTGTTTCCAATTTTCTAAGATTATTTCTAAATACAAGTGTAGAAATACAATCTTATGTACCTTTCAAGAATCCCTTTTTCAATAAAGTTTACCCATTATCTCTAAAAGACTTTTGTTTCTTTGCATATTGCTCCCCACCATTAAGGCTTCTCGTCCCTTCCTTTCTCCCTTGCTTATTCTTCTCCTTGTCCTCTTTACCCCCTTGTCTCTCCACCTCCCTTTTATTCTGCTTTCCTCCTTTCTGTTGTTTTCTAACATAATATCCCCTTTTCACCTTATTCTTCTATTTTTTGGTTGTTTTTCCAAGTCTTAAAGTCTTCTTTTCCTTTTTCTCTTCCTCCTTTCCTTCCCCCACCAAAATCACTTGTTCATCAAAAATGGTTTCTTCTTTGTCCCAGTCATCCTGTTGCGCATTCAGCTTTACATAAGTACAAACCACCATTTCTAAAAATTGAAAAAGAGTGACAAGAGAATCCTTCCTTTCTTGCTTTTCTTTTTCATATTTTTGGTATACAAGTTTCAATCCATCCACAAGTGATGCCATTGTAGAGAGAAAAAGTTTTTCCAAACAACCACCCAAGTGCTTTTAATCAGAGATAATTATCAGAAGTTCCAAAATCACCAAACAATCCAAACAAGTTGTTTCTTTTAATACTTTTTTCTTTCTTCCATTTCTCTTTCTGGGGTTGCTATTTGATCAAAAAGTTCAAATTAAGATATATCTTTTAGAAGTCTTATTAATATTCAATGGCTCTTTAAAATTCTAGGCAGTCTCCTCCTTGTTTTCAAATTCTACTCCAATTTTTTTCCCTCTCCCTTCCCACTTACAGCCAAAAGATTTTCCTTTAAATGTTCAGAAATCCATACCTCCAATGCGGGCTTTCCAATTTCTTTTAAAGTTCTATCACTGTCATGTTTGGAAGGAGAGTGAAAAGAAAAAAAAACCTTTTCCTTTAATTTCCATTCGCCACTTGACACATTCTGGAAACAATATTTCTTTATTAAGTTTTCAGTTTCAGGGCACTTTCACTGTTACTTTGTCCCAGTCAGCAAAGATCACTTTCATTTCTTCACAGCTCTTCCTGCACTTTCTTTTTCCGGCTGAGCTCTTCTATGTGGTGGCCATTGCTGACCGCCGCTCAGCTGCCTTTGGAAAAGGGGGTTTAGCTGGCTAGGGAAGAGAGGTGCAATATTTCTCGACCCTGCCAGACCCCCCCTATCTTCTCCACCTTCTACGGAGGTGGCTTAGCCCCGAAGCCAAATGGCTCAGGGCACTCGGGCAGTGAACACAGGCAGAAACCGCACACAGTCATGGATTCCTGCCTGCTCCGAAGCGCTGCAGACCGGAAATCTCCCTTAAAGAGACAGTATTAAATGTCTATCCTGGTTTATATATTTCCAACCCAACTGTTAGGTGACTGTCAATTCCTAACATTCTCCCCTTTGGATAGGACACTATATAAAACCTTACAGTTTAAGTCCATAATCCTCACAGCAAGCCTTATGCTTTACAGAGCCTTGGGCTTTTGTAAAATGATCTGCAATGTTATTCTCTGACATGCAGTACTCCAGTTTAATCATTTTACTTTGTACACATTGTCTCACATTTAAATATCTTAAATCTCTGTGTTTTGATCTTGTCTTTACAGCAAGATTGGAAGCCATCTGTATTGCTGATTGGTTGTCTTCATAAACAACAATAGAATATGTTACATCAATTCCCATGTCAATCAATAGTTGCTTATAACAAATTAAATCTGTAAATAATAAAAACAAACATGAGAATTCAGCCTCCACTGTTGACAAACTTAGATGTTTCTGTCAAATAGACCTCCATCCAATCAACACCTTTCCTAATGATACTACAGTACCTGATGTTGATTTACATGTGTTTACATCTGTAGCGAAACTTGCATCGGCATATGCAACTAAACTTAGTTCATCCTTAGGCTCCAAATATAATACATAATGCATTGTTTGTTTCAGATAACTTAACACACATTTAGCAGCTTGCCAGTGCCTTTCAGTTGGCTCAATATTAAACCTAGCTAATTGCTTAACACTGTATGCTATATCTGGCCTCGACCAATTACTGAGATAAGATAAGCTACCAATCAAGGACTGATAAATATCTTCATCAAAAACAGGACTTTGTACATCACTATGGCTAAACTCCTGGCTCATTGGTGTTTTAGCCAGTTTACAAAGTTCCATTTTAAAATTCTTTAGTAACTGGTTAATTTTATCTGCCTGTGAGATTTTGTTTCCTCCCCTAGTTTTATTTATCTTTAAACCAAGATATTGTTTAATTTCACCTAACTGTTTTATCTTAAATTTCTTTACTAACAGTGAAATTATTTCAGTAGCTTCTTGCTCAATTTTGGGGATTAATGCTATATAATCAGTAAACAATAGCAACAATGAAACTACACCATCACTTTCCCTTTTAAACAAACATGGATCAGCCATGCTAGCTACAAACCTATCTTAGTTAATTCTTTAACTATACATTGGTTCCATTCATATCCTGATTGCTTCAAGCCATAAAGACTCTTTCAGTCTCCAGCAATCAGTTGTATTATCATTTTTGATACTTAAAGGTTTCTTTAAACAAAGAGTGTGTTGCAACAGTGCATGCAGATATGCTGTTTCTACATCTAAATGATTTGTAATGTATTTCTCCTTAACTGCCCACACTAATGCTGCTCGTAATGTAGCCTTCAGACTAGGTGCAAACAACTCATCATAGTCATTTGCTGTCTGATTGAACTCTTGCTCTACTAACCTGGCTTTATGGGTAACAATCCCATCCACACCTGTCTTCAGTTTATAAATCCACTTACACCCTATGGCATGTTTACCTGGTGGTAACTTGACATTTTCATATACTTCCAATCTTTGTAAAGATTTCAGTTCCTTATCCATTGCTTCCTGCCGAGCAGCCTGATCCTTAGCAGAATACAGTTTCAGTTCATTATAGTTACCAAGAACTGTATTCACTTGGCATACAACATTAGCCTGATATCTATCAGGTGGTCATGTTACCCGGGTTGAATGTCTCGGTAATACAGGGCTTACTGGTGGACTCTTCTGTTCCACCTGCTCCTGTTCTTCTACTTCTTCCTGTGCCTGTTCTTCTACTTCCTCCTGTTCCTGTTCTTCCTCTTTAATAGCTGTTGATGGTTTAACTATTTCATCTTTAGGGACTACTTGGATGTCAATAATAACATCATTGTTGGATTCCTGTTCCAGTTTATTCCACCCAATGTGCTCAAGAAATTTAGCATTAGCGCTGCAGTAAATATTAACTGTGCCTTGATCCCAAAATCTAAGTGAGCTATAGTTGGCTTTGTAACCTACGAAAAATAATTTCCCAGCTCTATGTTGCCCTTTCAGTCTTACTTGTGAGGGAATATGCACCCATGCTGGAGCTCCAAATATGTGTATATAACTTAAATTTGGTTTTCTGCCATGCCAAGGAGAGAATGGCAATTCACCAGTTGTTGTGTTTAAAACATGGTTTGCTACACATTATGGCTTCACCCCACAGTGTTTCAGGCAAACCCTGAATCAGATAACATAGTGCGAGCCATGGCTTGTAACATTTGCCTCTTCATTCTATAAATGAGTTATCTTGTGGCCTGTAAGGTGCAGAACATTTATGCTCGACACCAGCCAATTTCAACATAATTTGGAATTTCTTGTTAATAAACTCAGTCCTGTTATCAGTAACTAAAGTCATTACCCTGTGTTTCATTTTTCTCTCTGCAAACCTTAGCCAATTAAAGACATTTTGGAATGTTTCTGTTTTGTTTTTCATTAAATAGCAGAAACCATGCCGTGAGTAATGGTCCGTTATACTCAAAACATACCAGGCACTTCCCAAACTGGGTTTCTTAGGACCAATTATGTCAGCAAACACAACCTCTAAAGGTTCTTTGGTCTTAAACCCATTCAGTCTGTTCGCTGAAGTAACCTTACTTTTCTCCTGGTTACAGGCATTACAGTTTAAATATTTGCTACAGAGTTTTAATTTTACTCCCTCTGACAATTTGACAGTTTGTTTCAACATTTTGAAATTAATGTGCCCCAGATGTCTATGCAGTAAATGTATAATTCGTCATGTGGCCTAACATTATTATAAACTGAGTTAGCCATCTTCAATGAGTCATCATGTATAACATATAAATCATACTCTAAAGCAGTAACACTTTTACCCTCCTTTTCTATTATACAGTTATGTCCCCTAAAGTTCACTTCATAACCAATATTAACTAAAACCCTTACTGATAACAAATTAAATTTCAGTTTAGGTACATATAACATAGTTAAATGCTCATTTACACATGAACAATATGAAATACCTTCACCAGATGCTTTCATCTTCCATCCATTTGCCAATGATACATGTTGCTTATTCATGGACATCGTTACAAACCTCTCTTTATTTTTAGTAATGCACTGCGATGCTCCACTATCAACTATCCACAAATCATGGTTTACAGTTGAATTGCTAGACATAGCTAAATTAACATTCTTCTTTGCCTTCTGGTGATTACCAGTATTCTGTCATTTTCCTTTCTTACAAAATCTAGCTATATGTCCCCTAGCCCCACGAGAAAAACAATTCCTAACAATATAGGCAGTTGAACACAAATCCTTTTCTTGTGGTTGTTTCTTCTTCAGTTGGTCCCTATCCAGCCATCTTCTTGCCTCTTCTAACAACCTTCTGGTTATTTCAGTCAATGTCAGTTTATCTCTGGACAGGACTTCCAGTGAAGATACGTAATCATCATAACTTTCATCCAATGAGAAAAGAATGATGTAAACTTGATGCAGCTCTGAAAATACCAATTCCTTTTCATGTAGCTCTTCAAAAGTTCTTTTCATGAAGTTCGAATGAGCTAACATATCTCCACCTTTCAGAAGACGTGTTTTAAACAGTTTACATGTAAGATGTATGTGTGCACCTATACTATCACGAACATAAATCCTCTTCAAATTCTCCCAATACCTAGTAGCAGACTCTTCTCCACAAATACGGACTAGCTGCTGGTCACTCAGTGTTAGTCCAATTATACAAAGAGCTCGTTTGTTGTTTCATTAAATGTCAGCAAGCTTCTTGGCATCGTCCTCATCATCTGGATCCCAAACATTTACATCCGGTGGATCTTGAACTGCAGCCCATAACCCTTCTCTACGCAGAAGTAGACTGTACTTCATAAACCAGGAAACATGATTTGTTCCATCCAACTGGGTTATCAGTGTAGACTTGTTGACGGGTCTTGTGCCATCTTTACCAGGATAGTAACCCGCAATTAAACAGTAAACAGCTGTCTGTTTACAGTACTGTGTATTCACACTAACTCTCAGTTATCTGAGCCTGGTATGGCCTGGGCCCATAACCAGTGTTGTCGTATTCCCTGTTAGGAGAATGAATGCTCTCAGGGAAACATAGTGAGAGTGATGTTGAATAGCAGACACACAGCACACAGCTACACTGTATAGTAAAATGTAAGTCTTACTTCCAGTAAACAGTTAAGCAAAGTCCAACAAACAGTCCAAGTCATACACGGTTATAGCAGTCAGTTTTCAGTCCAGGGATAATCCAGTAACGAAGTCCGGGATCAAAAACAGTTCAGGAATAGACTCACAGCAATGCAAGAATAACGATGATCAGCAACAGTCAATAGGAAAAATGCAGGAACCAAGAACATCAAACAATGAACATCTAGCAACTAGCAACTCACAATAACAGAACTAACAACTCAGGTTTCTGGCTCCATCTTATGGCCGTTTAAGGAACCACACCCAATTACAATTTTAGCATTCCCTTAAAGAAACAGTATTAAATATCTATCCTGGTTTATATATTTCCAACCCAACTGTTAGGTGACTATCAATTCCTAACAATACTATCAAATTCTTTTTCCCATTAGCACAACAGTCATTTTTTCAAATGCATCTTTTGGATTGCATTATTTCCACCCCTGATTGGAGTGGTCTTATTTTTTTTTCTGTTACTGTTATTGGTGTTCTTCAAGATTCATTTTTTATTTACTCTTGAATTTTCCATGTTAATCATAAAACGATTTATTTAGAAAATGGGAAAATTATGTTATTCCCATTTTAAGAACGTCAATCAGATCTAATTATTTTTGACCAATGAGATAAAAAAAAGACAATTAGCTGATGCTCCAGATCTGTGTAATAGTTTGAAGGAGTTCCTATGTTTACTCTGCTTCTTACTCAGGTCCAGTCTGCCACATATATATTTCCATCAATTTTCTCCCACAAATTTCTCTTACATTGTGTGTTCACAGCAATGGTTTCCAATCTAGTAATGAATCAATTTGGGAGTCTTGTGGACTCCTAGAGTGGAAGACTGGAAATCTCAAGTGCCTTTTTTAGAAGTCATTTAGTGTAGATAGATGGGGCATTTTTGGTGCCCTTGCCCCAAATGTTTAGGTGACTTAATCAACCAAGAAATAAAAAATTTAGTACAAATTCCGAGCTAGATGAAATAGAAGGCTGCTAAAGCAGTAGTTCCTATGTCTGTTTCCTTGACATTCATGTTGAAGTTTTCATTCTTTATTCAGAGGCTGCTGGAGAGATGGAAGACTTTGTTCTTTTTTATTCTCTGGACTTTTACTGAATTCTCCCCAAAATTTTATCTCTCCAATAAAGGGAAATAGTGGTGTCTGAGTCTGTAGAAAGCCAAAAGTAATGTCTCATTCATAGAAATGCAGATGGTGCAGGGGTGTGGATTATGTGATCAAGTCTACAATCTGGCAAGCAAGCTACATGCATAAAAGCATTTTCTTTATGTTCCCTAATAATTTTACACAAATTATCCTCTGGATTCATCACTGAATACAGTACAATTTTGTGTTTAGATATGGTGAATACAGAGCTTTACAGCTTCTTTAAACCACATAATGATTTTTATATTCCTTGCTAATTACCAAGGGAAGTAGCTTTTCTTTCTTGTAACAGGTAAAACATAAACTTGCTCATAAAAGTTTCATGAAGGGAATAACTTAGGAAAACAGAAACAATAAAGCAGTTGTTTTCTTTGAGGTTACTTAAGGGAGCCAGGGAAATTATAACTTTCAAGACAGTTAATAAGAAAAGGAATTACAAGCAAACAGTGCAATACAAGTAATCCAGTACTTTTACCCACAATTAAAACTGGAATTTCTATCTCTAAGTGATGAAGTCAATAAGTGATACATCATGTGACTGCATTGCTTACTGACCACAATCCCAGTAGTCCCTTTTACCATTGTTAAACCCAAGAATTAACAATGAATAGAAATTGGATATTGAACATTGCAATATCTAGAATCATCAGTATAGAAGAGAAAGAATGGAGAAAATCACAAAATGCAAAATCTGTGGCAACAGAGGCAAAGGTGAGATTGGTATCCAACAAAGGTTGGAAATAGCCCTGAGGGTCAGTATGGAGACAAGAGACAGCCAAAGCCTATGTTCTTATCCTGTCAGTGAGCACAGTGACAATCCATGGATTGGAGCAGAAGGGCAGAACTGTACCAGGATCTGCTTCAATGCCAAGGAGCACAACAGGGACAAGGGGCTGGCAGGAGACAGAAAGCTGGCTTGGAATCCAACCCAGTGTCAATGTCAAGAGGCTGCAGATCTGGAGATTGGGTGGCATATAAATTAAATAAATAAGTAAATAGAAATAGAACAACTGCAAAAAAAAAAGCAAAGATATTAAGTGTCTTACAAAAGATTTGGAGCATCACTTGAAGATAATTGGTATTGACAAAATCACATCAATCAATCGCAAAAGGCAGCTTTACTTAGAACAGTTTACATTCTATGATAATACTTTTAATATTATAAACAAAAATGCATGCCAATCCCAGGTCCTTGGAAGGGGTTTGATAGATGGACAAAAATGTCAGATCCCACTAAACATCTGGCTGATTATATGACATGGTAATGATAGGAGGAAGGAGGGAGGGGGAAGAGGAGAAGCAGAAGAGGAAGGAGGTAAGAAAGTGAAGGATTCATTTTTGCTGCCCAAGAATGAGCCCTACTAACCAGTTCCATGAAAGCAAAAATTCAACATGTCAGTAACAACAGCAAATGCCACTGAAATAGAATCACTGCAGAACACTGCCCATATATTTAATATATAGCCAAGATATTGCAATGGAGTTTGGATTGGACAAATGTGCAACACTCACTATCAAACAAAGAAAATTAGTGAAAATTGAAGGAATCAAGATGCCCCACAAAAATAACATTAAGCCTGGATGAAGATGATTACTACAAAATGCCTGGATATCCTTCAAGCATGCTGAAATCAAGAAAAAGATTTGCATGCAAACCAAAGCTAGTGGGACTATACAATAGAGAAAGTCATAGGAAATGAAGAATTCCTATGGGATTTTAGAATAAAAACAGGCAGGTACCTGCCACATAACACTCCTTACTTTGTGACACCCCTCTGTACTTAAACAATTCTTGATAAGGAAGACAAAAAAGTCTGGATAATGGATGTGTCAGTGCCTGGAGACAGCGGAATAGAAGAGAAAGAACTGGAGAAGATAACAAAATACAAAGACCTACAAATAGAATTAGAATAACTGTGGCAAAGGCGAGCAAGGGTAGTACCAATAGTAATGGGCACCTTGGGCGAAATTCCAAAAGAACTGGAATACCACTTGAATATTATTTGCATTGATAAGTTCATCATCAGTCAGATCATAGTTATATCAGGCTTAGCTGGAAAGGCTGACCCAAGACCTCAAGATGGACCTTATAAAGAACGATCATAAAAGAGGAGGAATTTAAAATTAAATTGGAAGAGGAAATGAAACTCTTATTTGAGGAAAATAAAGAAGACACATTCCCTAAAAATACCTGGGACACAGCTAAAGCAGTTATGAGAGGAGTAGCGATAAATTATATGGCAAATAAAAACAAGAAAAAGAAGATACAGCAAAAAGCATTAGAAATGGAATATAGAAACTTGGAGATGAAACTACAAGAAGAACCAAAACAGAAAAGGATAAAAATAAGAATGGACTTAATAAAACATGAAATAAATTTGCTGGAAAAAAGAAGATTTAGTCTAAAAACTGAAAAGAATAAAACAAAATGTATTTGAGAATGCCAATAAACCAGGAAGATGGCTAGCCTGGAAATTGAAAAAACAAGCAGGAAAAAGATGGATCACTAAGCTACAAAACGAACAGGGGGAAATATGTTATCAAGAAGAAATGAAAAGGAATATAGCCCAGAAATTTTATGGCAGGAAAGACTGAAGGATTAATTCAGGCTGCTCAAGACCAAGCCTTAAGGACAAGTGCATACAATATGCATATAAAGAAGAAGAATACATAACAGAAGAAAAAGTGATAAAATGTTTCATGAAAGTGAATCTTCTGAGAATATCGGAAGAAGAAAAAAGCTTATTGAATAGAAGTATAAACCTTGAAGAAAAATAACAAGGCACCAGGTCCAGATGCACTCCCTACTAAATTATAGAAAACTCAATAAGAAATATTAGGTGACAGATTACTTAATTATTACTATTTAACAAAGTTCTGAATAAGGCAAAAATTCTGGAATTGTGGAAGGAAGCAATGGTTACTGTTGTGAATGCATAAGATTTAATAAAGAGAACTGAGCTTGGAGTAAAGTGCAGGGTTCTGGCCCTGCACTTCAGATTGGCTGTTAACGGCAGGATCGGATTGGCCCGTTCCGAGGAATCTGATTGGCCATTAACAGAGAGTTCCTATTGGTTAAGGGAGCTAGCGCTCCTCGATTGTTATTGGTTAATAGTTAGTGGGGTTGCCTATATAAGGAGGGTTATAACTGCCATTGAGTTGAGAAGTCACTATGTAAATAAAGAGCTGAAGTTCACCGTTCCAGAGGCTTGTCTCCATTCTTTCTCGCCCATGCTCCAAACTTAACATTAGCGATGAGGATGGGATATGGAAACGTCTGAACCGACGGAACTAAGAAGAAACACCAAGCACATGGCTGATGATGCTCCACAACGGAACCATGTCCAGCGGCATCGTACAACCCGCTCCGTTCGATCCAGTGCAGGAAGATTGGGAGTCCTACATGGATCGCTTCCAAATGTTCTTAGAAACTAACAACTTAATCACAGCCGGGAAGAAACGGGCGGTGTTCCTAACGCATTGCGGTCCAACCGTATTTAAGATGGCTAAAGCACTAGCAAAACCTAGAGAAGTGAAGGTGATGGATTGGGACGACCTCGAACCTCTACTTAGAAATCACTACGCACCAGCCGTGCCTACGCTCGTGAGACGGCACGAGTTCTATCAGAGAAACCAGCGAAAAGGAGAAAGCGTCGCCGACTTCATAGCAGATCGCCGATGCTACTGCAGCAGAAGCAACCAGGAAGTCGGCTGCACAATTACGCCGCAACCACGCTCCGGTACACCAACCGACAGGCGACATTTTACCCAAGGCAGAAGGGCAACTTTCCACGACACACTACGAGGACCTCTCTTCGTTGTCAGACAGTGACGAAGAGGTCCATCAACTGCGGTCTGACCACCCGAAGTCCCTATGCCCTTGCACTGGCTTTGGAGCCAACCATGCCAGGTCCGAATGCAAATTCCGTAACGCACTCTGCCATGAGTGTGGAAAGAGAGGCCACATCGGACGGGTCTGCCAAAGTTTACAAGGACCCGGCCAGGCTTCAAAGGGGGCTAACTATCGCCAATCGACAGGAAACCGTCCTGTAAGGCGAGAACCAGTAAGCCACTCCTACAGAAACCGAGCTTTGCAGCGAGAAGAGGCTCATCATACTATCACTATCGGTCACGCCTCAGCCTTGGATGCCAAGAAAATCCGAATCACAGTAGCCATCGAGAACCAGCCTTGCCCCATGGAAGTCGACTTGGGATCGTCCCTCTCAATGGTGTCCTGGAAGACCCTCAAGCAACTCATCCCCACGATTCAGCACCAAGACCTCCGTTTCCAAAGACTTATTCTTAAGGACTATCAAGGGAATCAAATCCCTGTCGTTGGTTCCTGCCGAGTCCGGGTCTCCTTCAAGAAGCACACAGCATACTTACCGCTAACTGTGATCGACAAAGATCGGCCTAGTCTGCTAGGTCTCCAATGGTTTGCGCCACTTGGCATTGAAGTAGCAGGCATAAACCGAATCAGCGAAAGTGACTGGGAGGAGGACCTCATCCATAAGTTCAAGGACGTCTTCGCGGAATGTTTATGCGAGTACAAGGGGTCCCCAATTTCGTTCAGCCTTGATCCAAAGATAGCTCCCATCCGCCTTAAGCCCCGTCGAGTTCCGTTTGCCTTAAAGCCGAAAATCGATGAACAACTCGACAAACTAATAGCTCAGGGGGTTCTAGAGCCTACCGATCACTCTCCCTGGGAAACCCCAATTGTAACACCCATTAAGCCAGATGGGTCTATCCGAATTTGTGGGGACTACCGGGCCACCCTGAACCATGCCCTACAGCAGAATGCATATCCAGTGCCAGTGGTACAGCATCTCCTCCACTCCCTGGGAGGTGGAAAGGTCTTCGCTAAATTAGACTTAGCTCAGGCATATCAGCAAGTACCTGTTGATGAAAAGACAGCACAGGCACAAATGATTGTGATGCACCGAGATGCCTTTAAATGCACCCGGCTCCAATTCGGAGTCAGTGTAGCCCCAGAAATTTTTCAGAGCCTGATGGAGAGGCTATTACAAGGGATTAAAGGCATGGTTCCCTACTTTGACGATGTATTAATTGCTGCACCTACAAAAAAATCATACGGGATCGTTTAAAGTTAGTCCTACAAAAATTCCAAGACGCCGGGCTTAAGGTAAAAAAGAATAAGTGTAAATTGTGTACAGATAGTGTTGAATTTTTAGGGTACCTAATTGACAGTCAGGGTATTCACCCTACCGACAGTAAACTAAGAGCAATAAAAAACGCTCCCAGGCCTCGGAACAAGGCCGATCTCCAGGTGTTCCTAGGCCTCATCAACTTTTATAATGTATTTCTACCGCATAAAGCAACGGTTGCTGAACCATTACACCGATTGTTACACAAGAAAGCAAACTGGTTATGGGGTCATAGAGAAGAACAGGCATTCCATAATGTAAAAAAACTACTGACTTCTGACTCTGTAATACATGCAATACAATGAGACTTTGCCGTTAAATATCACATGCGATGCTTCGCCTTTCGGAGTGGGCGCCATTCTGAGCCATGTACTGCCTAATGGTAACGAAGCCCCTGTTGCATATTTTTCAAAGACACTTTCAAAAACTGAGCGAAATTATGGCCAAATCGATAAAGAAGCCCTCGCAATTGTATCGGCCGTTAAAAGATTCCACAAGTACGTATATGGCCGGGCTTTTACTATCATGACTGACCACAAACCGTTATTAAGGATAATAGCTGGGGATAAGCCAACTCCCTACATATTATCCCCCAGGATGACTCGCTGGTCAGAATTCTTGGCTGCTTATAATTAGGGCGAGCGGCTGGATCTGGCTGGGGAACACCCCGGTGTGCTCTGCTGCTGCTGCCTCTGAAGCTCCTTGTTGAGGAATAAGGCTACTGGGGCCCCAAGAGTTCCAGGCTCACCTTGGAGGGGCTGCTGCCCAGAACCAAAGAAAGAGCTGAAGGTCGGTAGAGGGATGCAAAGACCATCTCCTCTCCAGAGGGAGCCCCGAAGGGAGGCATAGAGCCAGATGACAGCAACGAGGCAGAGATGGTGAAACTGCCACTTACATGAGGCCCCCAGAGCCAGGATTGCTGCCTCTGCCATCCGCAGAGGTCCGATAATGGTGCACAAAGCGCCATTGCCACAGCCGCTACCACGCGTGGAGGTACTTTTTTCCTTTTCCCACCACCCAGTGCTGACTTGGGATTTCTGGATCATTCAGTTCATCCCAGATGAGATGTGTGTGTGTGTGAGAGAGAGAGAGAAAGAGAAAGAGAAAGAGATGGGAGAAGCAAAAAGAAGGAAAGAGCAGGAAAGAAAGAGAAAGGGAGAGGAAGGAAGGAAGGAAGGAAGGAAGGAAGGAAGGAAGGAAGGAAGGAAGGAAGGAAGGAAGGAAGGAAGGAAGGAAGGAAGGAAGAGAGAAAGAAAAGAGCAAGAAAGAAAGAGCAAGAAAGGGGGGGAGAGAAAGAAAGAGAGGAGGAAGAGATGAAAGAAAAGGGAAAGAAAGAAAAAGGGAGAGAAAGGAAGAAAAAAGATAGACAAAGAAAGGGGATGGAAGGAAGGGATAGAAAGAAAGAGAAAGAAAGAGGGAGGGAGAGAGGAGAAAGTGAATGAGATATATGGATTGATAGATAAATACATGGAAGGAGGGAGGGAGAGAAAAAAAGGAGAGGAAGGAAGGACACAAACCCTGGCTTCAGAAGATTCTTTGAAGCAGCACAGCAGTCTAGCAGAGGCCTGCAAGGCATGTCAGAGGTCATCTAGTCCAACCCCCTCCTCCAGCAGGAGATCCTTACAGAATCAAAGAATAGCAGGGATAGAAAGGTGTGTGTGTGTGTATGAATGTGTATGCATGGCTGTCAAAACTCCAAAAACAGGTTAAGTAGCTCTGGCAAGGTCGGTCATAAATTAGAATATTTGCTAAGCAACTGGCCATTAAACGAGGACCAGTTGTATTTGGGTTGCCAGTCACCTGGCCACGCCCATCCAGTCACATGACCACCAAGCCACACCCACAAATTAAGCCACGCCCAAAGAACCGGTTTAAATGGTCTCTCAGTCTGGTTCAGTAGGAATCACAATAATGGGAAAGACTACTGACCTGACAGTTGTGCAGAAAACCATCATTGACATCCTCCATAGGAGGGAAAGCCTCAAAAGGTAATTGCAAAAGAAGTTGGATGTTCCCAAAGTGAACATTAATAGAAAGTTTTGTGGAAGGGAAAAGTGTGGAAGAAAAAGGTGCACAAGCAGCAGGGATGATCGCAGCCTGGAGAGGATTGTCAGGAAAAGGCCATTCAAAAGTGTTGGGGACTTTCACAAGGAGTGGACTCAGGCTGGAGTCAGTGCATCAAGAGCCACCACACACAGATGGATCCTGGACATGGGCTTCAAATGTCGTATTCCTCTTGTCAGGATGCTCCTGAACAACAAATGTCAGAAGTGTCTTACCTGTACTAAAAAAAAACAGAACTGGTCTTTTGCTCAGTGATCCAAAGTCCTCTTTTCTGATGAGAGCAACTTTTGCATCTCATTTGGAAACCAAGGATCCAGAGTCTGGAGGAAGAATGGAGAGGCACACACTGTAGGATGCTTGAAGTCCAGTGTGAAGTTTCCACAGTCTGTGTTGATTTGGGGAGCCATGTCATCTGCTGGTGTTGGTCCACTGTGCTTCATTAAATCCAGGTTCAACGCAGCCATCTACCAGGAGATTTTGGAGCACTTCATGCTTCCTTCTGCAGACGAGCTTTATGGGGATGCTGACTTTATTTTCTAGCAGGACTTGGCACCTGCCCACACTGCCAAAAGCACCAAAACCTGGTTCAATGACCGGGGGATTACTGTGCTTGATTGGCCAGCAAACTCGCCTGACCTGAACCCCATAGAGCATTGCCAAGAGAAAGATGAGAGACATGAGACCAAAGAATGCAGAAGAGCTGAAGGCCGCTATTGAAGCATCCTGGTCTTCCATAACACCTCAGCAGTGCCACAGGCTGATAGCTTCCATGCCACGCAGCATTGAGGCAGTAATTGATGCAAAAGGGGCCCAAACCAAGTATATATGCATGCTTATACTTTTCAGAGGTCTGATAATGTTCTATGTACAATCCTTGTTTTATTGATTGCATGTAATATTCTAATTTTCTGAGATTGTGGATTTGGGGTTTTCATGAGCTGTAAGCCATAATCATCACAATTATGACAAATCATGGCTTGAACTATCTTGGTTTGCATGTAATGAGTCTATCTCATATATTAGTTTCACCCTTTAAGTTGAATTACTGAAATAAATGAACTTTTGCACGATATTCTAATTTTTCAAGTTTCACCTGTACTTTAAATACACATATTCCTTATTCTCCTTGATCTTCCTCATCTCTAGCCAACCATAAAATTTCTTTCATGTTTTATAATAATCCGAATCTTCCTTATTTTAAAGTTATTTTGTTAATTTATCCATTTCTGCGCACATTATAATTTTCTTCAATATTTCCAATTCATTTCGAATATCTTTATTTTTCCAATTCTGTGCATATGCCAACCTTGCTGCAGTAATTACATGAATCATTAAATAGAGAATTTCTTTATCATATTTCCCAGTGTTAATTCCTAGCAGAAAGAACTCAGGCTTATATTGTATTTTAATTCCACACATTTCTTCTATCCACTTATGTAGATTTTGCCAGTATTTTTGGGCCTCTTTGCAACTCCACCAGAAGTGATAGTAAATTCCTATTTCTTTATTACATTTCCAACGCATAAGGGAAAGTTTAGGATTCATTTTTGCCATTCTTGATGGTGGTATATGCCATCTATAAAATAATTTGTACAAATTTTCTTTGAAGGGTTTTGCTAGAGTCATTTTTTAATTTCTATTCCACAGTTTCTGCCAATTATCTAAACTAATGCTATAGCCAAAATTTTTCATCCATACCACTATTGTTTCTTTTACTTTTTCTTTTTCCAATTTAAATTCCAATAAAACTTGATATGGTTTTTTGATCATCTTTTGCTCAGGTCTTAATAAAATTTTATCTAATTTTGTTCTAGTTCTACTAATTCCCCATTCTCTCTTATTTTTTAAGTATTTTGATTGGAGTTGCAAATAAGCCCATCATTCCATCTTGATTCCCTGGTTCTTCAACTCTTGTCTAGTTTGTAGTTCTCCTTTTTCATTTAGTATCTCTTCATAGGAGATAATTTTCCCTTGGCATAAAAATTGTGGGTGCATCAATGCTTCCAAGATTGATATCCAAATAGGAGTTTCCAAGTACATCTGTCTTTTTGTCTTATTCCAGATATTTAAGAAAGTATGTGTCACTTTATGCTTATACGCATAGCTATAAGCTTTTGACTGCTATAACCAACCCGACTGTAAGCTGTAACCTTCTAATATCAAAATTCTTTTATTTCTATTATTAATCCAATATTTCACCCAAGTTAATATTGTAGTAGTCCAACTCCCAATCAAGTAGGCCAAATCCTCCTCTTTCAGTAGCATCCTGTAGCAACTTTAGCTTTCTGTTTCATTTCTAATTTTTCTTGCTAAAACCTCCAATGACATTGTTATGGACTAAGCCAACGCAGCGATACAACCCTAAACAGCTTTACAGCAGGCTTGTAATCCTGCACTTCTCATTGGCCCGTGGATAGCGAGTCATGATTGGTCGTTTTTGGCCAGTCTGATTGGCTGTTAATGGGGCCCCCTGATTGGACGCTTGTGAAAGCGGTAAACTCAATTCATTGGTTGTTTTGACAGCAGCCAGCTCTGCTGCTGCCCAAGTATTTTGCTCTGTTCTTTCTTGATAATAAAGAGTTGAAGTCACCGTTCGATGTCTCGTCTCCGTTCCTTGCACCCATGCCCAGGACTTAACACTGGCGACGAGGATGGGATGCGGAGACGATAGAGCTGACTAAGACGCATCGAACAAGACAGAGCACGTGGTGAAAGAGCGCACGCAACAAACGGCAAGATGACCAGCGGCGCCATACCACCTGCTCCATTCAACCCAGCAACCGAAGACTGGGACTTGTATATAGATTGCTTCCAGTTGTTCCTGGAGACCAATAATTTAAAAGATGCTATTTCTGGCAAGAAACGAGCGGTGTTCCTGACTCATTGTGGCCCCGCCGTTTTCAAAATGGCTAAAGCACTGGCAAAAACGCCGGAAGTGAAGACCATGGATTGGGATACCCTCGCCCCAATCCTCCGGGCCCATTATGCACCTGCAGTACCTACACTGATACAAAGACACGAATTTTACCAGAGGGACCAACAAAAAGACGAGAGCGTTGGAAATTTCGTAGCCGACCTCCGGAATCTAGGAGGCCTTTATGGTTTTGCAAACTTAGAGGAAGCCCTAAGAGACTGCATAGTATTGGGATTAAATGCACCACATGTGCAGAGTAAACTGATGGCGAAAGGCGATATCAGCCTTACAGATGTCATCACTGATGCTACTACCACAGAAGCAACCAGGAAGTCAGCCGCTCGAATGCACCGAGCGAACGCACCGCTTCGACAACTCGCTGACGATAGCCCACTCGCCACTGAAAAGCACGCTACCACCATCCACCACGAAGATCTCGAGTCATTCTCAGATAGTGAGGAAGAGGAGGTCAACCGACTCTGCTCAGAACGAGAGCAAAGGAGCCAGAGACGTCCGCGCCAATGTGCTGGTTGCAAGGCAAATCACCTGTGATCAGACTGCAAATTTCTCGACGCACTCTGCCGTACTTGTGGAAAAAGAGGCCACATTGCAAAAGTTTGCAGTAACAAGCGAGAGTCCAGTCCCAGCGAAGGGAGAACAACCTCCGTCGGGAGACAGGCAAACCTTCTGAGAACCAGGACCGCCTGAACCACCAATGGAACAACCGCTACTACTACAGAAATCAAGTACCTGCCTTTTCAACGAGACAAGAAGAGGCCCACCAAACCATTACTATCGACCACGCTTCATCGTTCGATGCAAAAAAGATCCACGTAAGAATTACTATTGAGAATCGACTGTGCGTGTTGGAAGTCGATTCAGGATCATCTCTATCGATGGTATCCTGGAAAACCCTCAAACAGATGATCCCTGCCATCTGCCGCCAGGACCTCAGCACACAACGAATCATCCTGAAAGACTACCAGGGAAACAGAATTCCAGTTGTCGGTTTCAGCCAAGTCCAAGTGTCATTCAAGGACCGCACAGCAACGCTTCCCCTGACTGTCGTCGATCGTGACTGACCCAGCTTGTTAGGGTTACAATGGTTCGTCCCACTCGGGATTGAATTAGCCGGCATACACCAAACCAGAAGCGACGACTGGGAAGAGGCTCTCATCCAGGAATTCCAGGACGTGTTCACAGGAACATTAGGCAAGTACAAGGGGACCCCTATATCATTTAATCTCAACCCCGATGTAGCCCCCATTCGGCTTAAGCCTCATCGGGTACTATTTGCCTTAAAACCAAAGATCGATGAGCAGCTAGATAAACTGATAGCCCAGGGCGTATTGGAACCGATTGACCATGCCCGCTGGGAAACCCCGATAGTAACGCCCATGAAGCCAGATGGTTCGTTAAGAATTTGTGGGGATTACCAGGCCACCCTAAATCATGCTCTTCAACAGAGCACTTACCCAGTACCGGTGGTTCAACACCTTCTTCATTCCCTGGGTGGCGGAAAAATATTTGCGAAATTGGACTTAGCTCAGGCGTACCAGCAACTACCTGTAGACACGACAACTGCAGAAGCCCAGACAATAGTTACACATAGAGGCACTTTCAAGTGCAATAGACTCCAATTCGGAGTAAGCATGGCACCTGGCATTTTCCAAAGTTTAATGGAGAGACTATTACAAGGCATAAAAGGCGTTGTGCCTTATTTTGACGATGTCCTAATAGCTGCCCCCACTAAAGAGTTATTAGTACAACGACTCAGAAAAGTTCTTCAGAAATTTAAAGACGCTGGTCTGAAGGTAAAAAGGGACAAGTGTCAACTTTGTATGGAGAGAGTGGAGTTCCTGGGATACCTTCTCAACAGACAGGGAATCCACCCCACCAAAAAAAAACTAACCGCAATAAAAAATGCCCCGAGATCTAGGAATAAGACAGACCTCCAAGCCTTCCTGGGACTCATTAATTTTTATAACATCTTCTTGCCCCAGAAGGCAACCATAGCCGAGCCCCTACATAGACTTCTCGATAAAAAGGCTTCCTGGGTCTGGGGACAGCGTGAAGAGAGAGTTCCGAGAGGTAAAAGACCTCTTAACCTCCGATGCTGTATTAATACAATACAACGAGACTCTACCTTTGACCGTTACCTGTGACGCCTCACCATTTGGAGTGGGAGCCATTTTAAGCCATGTCCTACCAAATGGGAATGAGGCACCTATTGCATTATTTTCGAGAACTTTCTCTAAAACTGAAGGAACTATAGTCAACTTGGGGCTCTCGCTATTGTATCTGCAATTAAACGTTTCCATGAATATGTGTATGGGAGACCCTTTACCATAATTACAGACCACAAACCACTACTTGGTATTTTGGCGGGAAACAAACCAACTCCCCATATCTTATCACCAAGAATGACACATTGGTAAGAATTTTTAGCTGCCTACGATTACCAATTGCAACACCGCCCAGGGAAAACCATTTCCCATGCTGACGCTTTGAGCTGCTCTCCACTACCAGACATCATAGAGGACCCTGCTCCAACCTTAGCCGTATTGCAAATCAAAATCTCAAATCGCCGCCGCTGACCGCTCGAGACATCGCCTTAGAGACAAAAAAGGACCCTGTTTTGGCACGAGTCCTCAGCTGGGTAGAACAGGGTTGGCCGGTCAGCGCAACCAATGACATGTTCAAACCATTTAGGAATTGTCAAACAGAGCTATTCTCCCAGAAAGGCTGCATAGTGTGGGAAGAAAGAGTCATAGTCCCGGAGAAATTGCAATATAGGGTGTTGAAAATCTTGCATGATGGACATCCAGGCATTGTGCGGATGAAGGCATTGGCCAGGAGTTACACATAGTGTCCTGGCTTAGACAAACAGATAGAGACCTGGGTAGCAAAATGCAGCAAATGCCAGGAGACTCACCCCACTCCTCCAAAAACTCCCCCAACTCAGTGGGAAACGCCTCAAGGTCCTTGGTCCCGTATTCACATCGATTTTGCGGGACCCACAAGAGGACACACTTTCCTCCTAACAGTGGATGCCTATTCAAACTGGCTCGAAGTCCAGAAGATGAAAAGCACCACCACAGAAACAGTCACTAAAAAACTGAATAAACTATTCGCTACCCACGGATTGCCGGATGTCCTGGTCTCCGATAATGGTCCCCAATTCACTGCCCTGCCATTTGAACAGTACCTGACAGATCGGGGCATCCGCCATCCATTAACATCATCAGCTCACTCTGTGGCCAATGGTAGGGCTGAGCGAATGGTTCAATTTGTAAAACAGACCTTGCACAAAATGGACCACGGCAACATTGACGACAAAATAAACCAGATGCTTCTCCTCCAGCACATACACAGTACCACGAACAAAACCCCAGCTGAACTCCTGATGGGCCGGAAACTTCACTCGCATCTCGATCACCTCCACCCAAACTACACGCCGGAACAACCCCCGGGATCCAGCAGCAAGTTTCGGGCATTCCAGGAAGGTGACCTTGTGTTTGCGAAAAACTTCTCGGGTGACCCATTGTGGGTCCCCGCGACCATAACGCAACTTACAGGACCCCGATCCTATCGCCTACAAACTGCAGGTGGATGGTAAGATGTGGAAATGCCACATAGACCAACTCCGTTCCAGATTAGCACCGGAACCTCTAACTGGGGGGGGGGAAGGAACATTGAGGAGGCCAAAGAAGAAATAATCAAAACCCAACAACCAACCAGGGAATACTCACCATCCGAAGGAGAACCAAACCAGGGAGTGGCCTCGCTGCGTGACAGCACTGCGATGGAAACGGATCCAGGGAACCCAGAAAACAGCACTGGCGTAAGCAGGGAAAACAGCCTAGGGCCACAATCTTCACCATCCAACCCAGCTAGCAGCCCACCGGAACCAGAACCAGGAAGAAACCGGTGGAACAGCGCAGGTCAAGCAGACAGGTGAAGTGACCTGCCTATTTACGAAAATATGTCACCCCACCCCTCAGACGGAACTTGGGGGGAGGGGTGTTATGGACGGAACCTGGGGGGAGGGGTGTTATGGATACAACCCTAAACAGCTTTACTTTACAGCAGGCTTGTAATCCTGCACTTCTCGTTGGCCCATGGATAGCGAGTCATGATTGGTCATTTTTGGCCAGTCTGATTGGCTGTTAACGGGGGCCCCTGATTGGATGCTTGTGAAAGCTGTAAACTCAATTCATTGGTTGTTTTGACAGCAGCCAGCTCTATAAAAGAGGTGCTGCTGCCCAAATATTTTGCTCTGTTCTTTCTTGATAATAAAGAGTTGAAGTCACCGTTCGATGTCTCATCTCCGTTCCTTGGGCCCATGTCCAGGACTTAACAGACATAATAAAGAGAAGTGGCGATAATGGGCATCCCTGCCTGGTTCCTTTTTTAATTTGAAATTTGTCTGTTATTTCCCCATTCACCAAAATTTTGGCTTCTTGTTTTTCATATAACTGGCTTCTTGTTTTTCATATACTGCCGAAATTACATTTAAATTTTTTTGTCCTAAATCCATAACTCTAATTTGCTGCAAGATGAACTTCCATTTAACATTATCAAAGGCCTTTTTGGCACCTAGAAACATGAATACAACTTGATCACCACTATGGAACTCGTAATATTCTATAGTATCCAGAGTTATCCTAATATTATTTTTGAGTTGCCTATAGGGAAGAAATCCATTTTGATCTGAAGAGATAAATTCATTTAAATTTTTTTGAGTCTTTCTGCAATAATTGAAATGAAAATTTTATGATTGACATTAAGTAGGGATATCGGTCTATAGTTTCCAGGGTCCGTAATATCACATCCATCTTTAGGTATAATTGTTATCCTCACTTCCTTCCAAGATTTAGGTTTTAGCTTCTTCTAATACTTTGTTGAATATTCTAAGCAATTTACTACTTAGCGTATCCTGTTGCGATTTATAAATTTCCACTGGGGGACCATCTGGGCCCAGGACTTTGTCATTTTTCTGCTTATTTATTTCCCAGTGGACTTCTTCTATTGTTATTTCCAGATTCAGGATATTTTTATCTTCTTCTGAAATTCTTATGAGTCCTGCTTTCTTTAGGTATTCTTTTATTTTAACATCTGCTGGGTATTCCTCTTCTCTAAATAGTTTCTCATAATATTTTTGGATTATCACTCTTTTTTCTTCCTCTTGATAACAAATGTCTCCTTGGTCATTTCTTAATTTAGTAATCCACCTTTTGTCTTTTTGTTTTTTCAGTTTATACGCTAACTACCACCCTGGTTTATTCGCATTCTCAATTGATATTGTTTAGTCATTTTTAGTTGGTGAGCTAACTCTTCTTTCTCTGTTAAGTTTATTTTATGTTTTAATAGTTCCATTTGTAACTTGAATTGCTTTTCCTGTGATGTTCTTGTAATTTCTTCTCCAAGTCTTTGTATTCCTGTTCAAATATTTTCCTTTGTTGTTTTTTCTCTTTATTTTTTTGCCATATATTTTATTGCTAATCCTCTTATCATTGCTTTGCCTGTATCCCAATTATTTTGTGGGGAGGTATCTTCCCCTTTATTTTCATCAAAGAAAAATTCTAATTCTTTTTTTAATGTCATATTAAATATTTCCTCTCTTAAAATCGATCTTTGGAGTGTTCATCCTATACTTTGTTTTTGGCCCTTCCAGCTAAAACTAATCATACTGTGATCTGCCATAAAATTTGGTTCAATACCTGTTTCAATTAATTCTGAATTTAATTTATTGGTCATCCATGTCATATCGAGTCTCGACCATGACTGATGCCAATTAGAATAATAGGTATATTGTTTTTTTTCTAAGTTTCTTTCTCTCCATCGGTCACAAATATTAAAATCCTTCCTCAAATTAAAAAAACTTTTTGCTAATTTCTTTTTTTTTTCTAACTTTGTATTGTTTCCCTTATAGTCTAATGATTTGTCAACAACTGCATTAAAATCCCTCATGATACAAATTTCTTCATATTGCAGCTCTTTAAATCTAAAGTACAATTTTTGGAAAAAGGAATCTTTTGGCCATTCGGTGCGTATATTACTATCAATAAGATCTTTCTATTTCTTAATTCAATTTCGACCATCAGAATCCTACCCTCATTATCTTTATAAATTTCTTTAGCAGGAATCCATTCTTTTATATAAAATGCTAACCCTCTTTTCTTTTGTACATCAAGAGCAGACAAAATTTTCCCTAATTTTTTTATTTTCTAATAAATATTTTTGTTTTTCTAAAATATATAATTCCTGAAGTGCAATTATGTCCACCTTTAATGCCTGTAAACTTTTAACTATTTTTTTTTCCTTTTTACTGGGGAGTTTATGCCATTAATATTCAATGATATCAGTTCACACCTGTCCGAATTTTTATTGATTCCTTTGTCTAGTGCTCCTTGTAATTCTAATCTTCTTAGGTTCTTTATATTCCTCTGTGGATTCACTTCTTCCATTCTTTTTCTCTTTATTTGTTACTATATCTCCTTCTATATTTGTTACTTCCCTTTTCTTCCTTCTCGTCCACCTCTCTCCTGTGTTGCTTCTGTTTCATCTTCCCTAGTAAATTGTTGATCAAAGAAGTCTTCTGCTTTTTCAAGGGTATCCAGCTTAAATCTCTTTTCCTGCCATGTTACCAAGATACCCTCCGGCACCAACCATCTAAAATTTACGTTATTTTTTTTTAAATAAATTTTGATGTTAAGAACTGGTATGTTCTCCTTAAATCTCTTACCCTCTTTGGAATTTGCTTTAAGACAGTTCTTTACCTGCATACTCAAGTGGCTCATCCTTTGTCTTATGTAGGATTTCATCTCACATGGATTTTTTGACTAGTCTGATGTGGACTCTTCTTGGGAGATTAAACCTTCTCGCATAATTTGTTTGAACTCTATAGAGTTTGTCTATCTCTGTAAATATCTCTTCCTTATCCATCTCTAATATCTTTGCCAATATATCAGCCATCACATCCAATAAATTTTTTCCTTTCTCTTCCTTCACATTTTGAAATCTTAGATAATGAGCTCCCTTTTCTACTTCCAAAAAAATTACCATTATCTCTAACTCTTTGATAGCTTTTTCCAGTTTATCCGTTATATCATCTACCCTTTTTTCTTCTTTAACCATCTTTGTCTCAATTTCTACAATTTTTTTTAATTTTCCCTAACCTCTTGTAGAAAAGCTTCAAATTTTTCATCTATCTTTTGTATCTTTTCTTTTAATTCTGATCTCACCATTCCCATCTCATTCTTCATATCCTCATATCCTTATTTAAAAGAGCGTCTGACTGTTGTGGTTTCTGCCCAAGCTATATAATTGGACAAAGTTGACATGTTCCATTAAACAATACTACTTGATATCTTCTCTGCACAGAAAAATCACCCTGATATTATTCTTGTTCTGTCCCTAATTAGCATTCTTGAGATCCCCGCGCTTTGATTGGCCAAAGCGCGGGGCACTCTGATTGGTCAGGCGAGCCGCGCCGATTGGCTCGCTAAGAATCTCCCACGATTGGTCCATTCGAATCGCGGGAGATTCAAAGCGGTGCCATTGGCCGCGGCCGCCGCGGCTAAAGGAATAAAAGCCGCGAGCTTTTTCCTTTGCCCCAGTTCGGTTCCAACTTTAAATAAAAGAGCATGATTTGAAGTCACCGACTCCTGGCATCATTTCGCGGACACAACACTGGCGACGAGGATGGGATCCAGACCCTGAACCGAACCACGTGTCCGACGGAAGCCAGACGAACCACCACGATGGCGAAAATCGCACCCCCCTGCACCCTTCAATCCCGCCACCGAGGACTGGGAATCGTACTCCAACCGATTCCGCATGTTCCTCGAGTGCAGCGACCTGAAGGACGCCACCGGCCCCATGAAGCGCGCCGTCTTCCTGACCCACTGCAGGACCGAGGTCTTCAAGATGGCCAAGGCGCTTGCCAAACCCGCCGATGTGACCGCGATGGACTGGGACGTCCTCGAGCCAATACTTCGGCGGCACTACGCTCCAGAGGTACCCATCCTGATCCGACGCAACGAATTCTACCGTCGGGACCAATGGTCGGGTGAAAGCTTCAGCGACTTCGTCGCCGAACTACGGTGCCTAGGGGGGCTCTGCGAATTCGACAACCTGAACGACGCCCTGCGAGACAGAATTGTGCTCGGTTTGTGGGACCCCGTCCTCCAGAGCCGGCTGATGGCCAAGGGCAACATCAGCCTCGCAGACACCCTCACCGCAGCCGCAGCCGCCGAAGCAACCCGAACTTCCGCCGACCGCATGCGCAGACCGAACACTGGGGACCGCAGCGGAAACAACAACCCGGCGAGGTCGACCGAGGCCCAACCCGAGACGACCACTCACCAGGGCGACTTCCACTCAGCATCGGGCACTTCAGATGACGAGGAGGACATCCATCGCCTCCAGACAGGCCGCGACCCACGGAACCAGCGGGGTCGTAATTCGAGGACCAACTGTGCCGGTTGCAGCGGCGACCACCCCAGGTCGGAATGCCGGTTTTTCGAATCAATCTGCCGGCATTGCGACAAGAAGGGACACTTCGCCCATGTCTGCCGCCTAAAGAAGAACCGCAGCCCGGCACGATGGGACCAGAGCGACCAGAGGAGAGAGAGCACACCACCCCGGACCAGAGATTGCCCCTCGGACAACAGATGGGACCAGAACAGACGACCCCTGCGAGGCGGCGATAACCGGCGAAGAGAGGAGACCTATCAGATGGTCACAATCGGCCATGCCATAACCAATGATGCCCGGAAGGTCCACGTGGAGGTAGGCATCGAGGGCCAGCCATGCAAAATGGAGGTGGACTCCGGGTCCTACCTCTCCATGATAGCATGGCATGAAATAAAGCGCTTGGTGCCTACCCTCCAAAGGACGAACCTAGACAGCCAGAGACTCATTGTAAAGGACTACCAGGGAAACCGCATCCCGGTAGTCGGAACCAAATACTTCAACATCACATATAAAGGGCACACCGAAAGACTTCCCCTGACAATCGTCGACCGCGACCGCCCAAGCCTACTGGGACTGCAATGGTTCGCCCCGCTCGGCATCGCAGTCACGGGAGTCGACCACGTCACCGACGACAGCTGGGAGCAGCAACTGGCCCGGGAATTCCAAGAGGTCTTCGACGGAAACCTAGGCAAGTACCGAGGACCCCTTATATCTTTCAACCTAGACCCAAACGTCCCCCCAAAACGCCTGAAACCAAGGCGGGTGCCATTCGCACTTAAACCCAAGATAGACGAGCAAATTGACAAGCTCGTCAAGCAAGGGGTCCTACAGCCCATAGACCACACCTGGTGGGAGACCCCCATAGTCACCCCGATCAAGCCCGATGGGTCGGTGAGGATCTGTGGGGACTATAAGGCCACCCTACATGGCGCGCTACAACAAAGCGCCTACCCCGTCCCAGTAGTGCAACACCTACTGCACTCACTGGGAGGGGGCAAGGTTTTCGCCAAGCTCGACCTCGCCCAGGCATACCAACAGTTGCCAGTCGAATAAACCAGCTGTACTTACCGGAAAGCAGCCATCATGACCCCTCACCAGGAAGAGACAGCCAGGCCAGCTCGACCGACCCGGAAAGACCGAGCGGGAGCAGCGAAACCCGCAGCTCAACCAACCCGGGAGGCCCAGGAGGGAGCTACAGAGAGCGGCCCGGCCCGACCGACCAGCCGGTTCCCACGACGGCAGCAGGAGCAGCAGAGATCCCAACCGAACCGGCTGGGATCCAACCTACGACTGAGCTGCGCAGGTCCAGTAGCTCAGACGGAGCCCCGCCTACCTACGTGACTATGCGATGTAAGGACTGAACCAAGAGGGGAGGGGTGTTCTGTCCCTAATTAGCATTCTTGAGATCCCCGCGCTTTGATTGGCCAAAGCGCGGGGCACTCTGATTGGTCAGGCGAGCCGCGCCGATTGGCTCGCTAAGAATCTCCCATGATTGGTCCATTCGAATCACGGGAGATTCAAAGCGGTGCCATTGGCCGCGGCCGCTGCGGCTAAATGAATAAAAGCCGCGAGCTTTTTCCTTTGCCCCAGTTCGGTTCCAACTTTAAATAAAAGAGCATGATTTGAAGTCACCGACTCCTGGCATCATTTCGCAGACACAACAATGGACGCCTTTTAAAAAACCCTGAATATTTGACTGCTCCCAGCCCTTAGACTAGAGTCAATAGGAGCCCTGTGTATTCTATTGTTTTAGAAAGATTGTGCTTCCTTCCAGATGCTTGAGTTTTTAAATTGTATTTTAGGAATTATTTTAATTGGGGTTTCTTGGTGCTTTCTGAGCTTGGTTGTTTTCTTGAAGACATTTCTTTACCCAAACTATCATCAACACCATGACTAGAACTAATTATGTTATTTAGTTGGATGAAACATCTGCAAGAAAAAAAGCTCAGAGACCAACAAGGATCCTTCATTTCAACTTCTGAGCTACAAATATTCTCTTTAATTGGTAGTTATTTAATTGCACATAGCCTGGATCATTTTAGATCTGGGGCAAATAACATAAAATGTTCTTCCTTGTCCCATCCTATTGTGAAGATTGCTGCACCTTCAGAAGCCAAAGTTCCATGGGCCCATGTCTTATTCCCTAAAGCCTTGCTAGCCAAAAGGAGGAGAGGCTTTGCTGCTACCCTTATGGTCAACTGGAGAGCAGGAGCACACTTGAGCACAAAAAGGGAAAAGTGGGGATAGTTGCTTGTCACTGTGAAACCATGCAGAAGTTATTGCTATGGCTTGGAATGAAATGCATAGCCATATGGAAGAGCGCTTAATTTTTTCTAAAGAAATATCCTATCTTGCAGAATAAGTTAATTACTCATTTCTCACCCCCCCAAAAAAATACTTCAGTTTTGTTTGTTGGATACTTCTTCTTTAGCTGAGATTGTTTCACTGAAATAAAACTGATTAATTTATTTGCTGATTAATCAGCAAACTGATTAATTTATTTCAGTTAAAGAATAGAAATTTGAAATTATTTTGGCATTATATAAATAAAATAATAAGAAACCAAAAAAGATGGTGATGACATTAATTTTCATGACAGCAGATCAGGTGACTACAAAATGGACTTGGGACAACAGCAGTTCCCATTTATTCATATGTGGATTTATACTTAAGAATTACATTACAAATATCTGAAAAATGAAATTTTTAGTGTGAGATTCTAATTTCACTGTAGGTTTAAAACATGTTAACAAAACATATTTTAAAATAATTTAATGTAACCACATTTTTCATTGTTCATTAATCCTTCTTGGCTTAATCCTTCATGATGACTCAAAAAATATTTACATTAAACTTGCACATGCTAATTGTATGTATAAATGAAATGTAGATGTTGTTGCAGTGTACAACTCTTCTAAAATAATCCCTATTAAACTTAATTGTAATTGTTCTCAGATGAATTGCAATCTTTCATAATCATGAAATGTTTTTCAATAAAACAGTGAATTGTCAGAATGATATGTGAGCCTGATGAGCAACTTGAAACTCCCACTTCAAGTGGGAAATGTTAGTGAAATTGGCAGCCAGAGCATAATATGATAGTATGGAAGGCAGATTATTATTTTTTATTATTATTATTTATTGTATATATTTTATTTGTAGTTTTCCTTTAACACAACATTTTTTGTGGACAGTGTAATGACTGGATTAGTATATTCTTCACATACAGTTACATATACAGAGTTTTTATTTTCTACCTTCTAATCTTAATATGCTCATTATAATTATATTCTTTTATGTATCAATATATATTTATATTATTTTCCCAATTTGTACTTATTTATTTATTTTCCCATTTGTTGGGTTTTTCTATATTCTCATTATCTTTAAACAATACTATGCTCTCTTTATGATTCTCCAAAAATATATGTAAACATTAATAACATTTCTTCATATAATTTACTTATTAACCCCTATTAAGTTACTAATGTCTTAATATTATAAATATCACTGTGTTCTACCACCTTTTCAATCTCAATTTTCTGTAAACACCAATATAACCAATTGTTAATAAGATTTAATCAGTCCTGAAATTATATGTCTAAGACCCCAGAAATTATAATCCTTGAAAACTAAATATTCCAGTATATTTTTTGCACCATTAATTATAATAATACATTTAAAAATACCTAGTTCTAGTCTTCCACTTCCTAATCTCAATATATCTATGGTTGTAATAAATTCAAGTATATATCTATATATGTGCTACTATTTTCCCAATTTAAACTTTCCACTTATTTCTATTGGTTTTTTAATATAATTACTGTATTGCAAATATTATGTCTCTATCCATTATCTCTGAGTCTTTTTAGAACTTCATCATTTATTGATTTTTTTTTGGTGATTCTTTTATATTTTTCACAAACTGATTGTTCTTTCTGCCGTACCCTTCTGCTGCATCTTTTGAATATCCATCCACAATCCTTTCATTATTTTTGGAAAGTCTTCCTTTTCTCTCTCTATTCTATTGTAAGCACTTAACAGACTATCTATTTGATTTTTAGTATTTATTGTACTGTCTTTTCAGTGTTTTTATCTGCTTATAACTTATATTTATCTTCTTGTAATTTATTTTGCTTGTCTCTTCCACCACTCCTAATTTTTCATTTATCTTCTATGTATTACCATATATACTCGAGTATAAGCCAAGTTTTTCAGCACATTTTTGTGCTGAAAAAAAAACCCCTCGGCTTATACTCGAGTCAGATTCCCCTCTGGAAAAAAAATGGTGGCTGGGCAGCCACTTCCCTGCTCCCGTATTTCCTTTGCAACTTTTAAGCATGGGGGTAATCGGAAGCAGAAAAGTTCTTGCTTGAGGATATATTGTTTTTTCTTTTTTAACTGTTTTTAGGGGGGGGAAGACCCACCACCATGTGAGAATGCTCAGACACGAAATCTATCTGACCGAAAATAAGTGTGTGTGTGGGGGGGATTTTAACAGAGGGAAGATGTAGGGAGAAGGCAAAAGCGACGGAAGATCCTTCAGGGGAAACTGAGGGGGAGACTCACCCTTGGTCCAGATGAGCCCCCTTCCCCTTTCTCTAGGCTGAGAAAACAACACGAGCCGAGGTTGCTTCGGCTCCACTCAGCTTCATTTCCTCAGCTCCAGCTGCTTTCAGTCCACTCGGGAGGAGGGGGAGGAGGTGGTGGTGGCGGCTCGCATTGTTTTCTGATAGTGAGATCATTTCCCAAATTAATTGATTCACTAACCCAAAAGAAGAAGATGTTGATGACAGTGGGAGGCAGTAGTCACTCTCTCCCTTGCAAGAAAAAAGCAAGAGCCATTCTTATGATCTCTTCCTCTCTCTCTCTCTCCCCGTAATACAGTCAAGCCCTTTCCAGCACGCGGGATCCGCCCCCGCCGCTTTGTACCTTGCAAATGCAAAAACCCAAGGTTTTTCCATTTGCAAGATGCAAAGTGGTGAAGGCAGATCGCGCGTGCTGGAAAGGGCTTGACTGTATTACGGGGAGAGAGAGAGAGAGGGACAGATCATAAGAACGGCTCTTGCTTTTTTCTTGCAAGGGAGAGAGTGACTCCTGCCTCCCACTGTCATCATCATCATCTTTTGGATTAGTGAATCAATTAAACCTTTCATGATAGTGAGATTGTTTCCCAAATTTCCCTTAAATCAGGGAAGAAATCAGAAACAAACCTTTGGACTGAGAATAAGCCTGTTCCTATGATGCCATTTTTGTTCACTGCAGTGTGAAAAGTGTGAAAAAACACACTTCTTTTTCTTCATCTTCTTGTTCCCTATTTACTGGTCTCTTTCAAAGAGGAAATTGTGAACATCAAACTTATTCTCAACTGTCCTAGTGAAAGTTTTTATGGGTATCTATTTTTATTTTTGAAATTTACCAGTAGCTGCTGCATTTCCCACCCTCGGCTTATACTCGAGTCAATAAGTTTTCCCAGTTTTTTGTGGTTAAATTAGGTGCCTCGGCTTATATTCGGGTCGACTTATACTCGAGTATATACGGTATATTCATCTTTTCCTACCATTTGTTGAAGACCTTCTACATTCACATCTTTATCTTTAAATATTCTCATCAATTCCTTATAATTCTTTGTCACCATTTCTAATATTTCTTCATAAAACTATCCTTTTGCTGGGTCATTTTGTACCAAGCTAATATACCTCTAATATTCCAATATTCTAATATCTAAAAACTTCCCCTCCCAAAAATCAATTATTAATAAAATTTAGTCAATCCCAGAACTATTCATCCAAGTCCCCTAAATTTCTAGTCATTAAATGCTATCAGTTTGTGCTTTTCAGCCTATAATTTCCAGTTTATACTTCCCAATTGTCCAGATTTTAAAGTCTTATTTATCTTTTCTTTCTATTGCTTTTCTTCTTTTGCTTTGTAGGATAATCTGTCATGTGATATTAATAACCCAAATCCAATTTAACCCACCAGGTTTCTTCAGATCTTTCAAATCCACTTTTCAATGCACAATTCCCATAAAGTTTTAGTGTTTAGTTTAGTTTGACTTATGGATCTTCAAAAAGCTCAGTAAATATTTCTCAGCATCCAAACCACTAGTTAGATAAAGTGAGGGTCAAATAGCTCTCCAGGTGTTGTTTACTTTCTCTCCTTTCATCCCTTTCCTTTCACCCATTGCAGTAATATTCTTCCTCTAGTCTAGTAGATGTTTTCCCTGTTCCCAATTCCAGCATTAGAAATAGAATTTAGAAAAGCAATTTCTCCCAATAATCACTTTTCACAAAGTTATTCAGATTTTCCAGACTTTCTATATTTCAAATCATCCTTTAGCTATTTCTTTTACTTCTAAGTCTTTAACCTTTAATCTTCCTCTTTAGTTTTTAGTCTTTGATCTTTCTCCATAAATCCAATTGCTGCTTTCTTAACGTTTGGAGGTCCTTTTTGGAACTTTTTATTTGGGTTAAATCTCTAAGGAAACAGTGGAAGTTTCACTGCTCACACACCACTCCAGCACAAGATCTTAGTGTCCTGGTTGTCCCAGCTTGTGACTGACCAAAATGGCTGTCATCTCTGCTGCTTTTCAGGAGAGCTTTCTTTGGATCAATGAGGAAATTGTGGTTTCCTCCTGATCAACGAAGTGCCTCTCCTTTCTTCATCACCCCTCCAGGGCAGCTTAACCCTGTAGAGTCTCCCGGGAAGCACTTGCTAGCTGAATTTCATGGAGCCTGGTGGAGCTCCACTATTTTCCAGCCATTCACGCCACAACATCAAATGAAGTTGGAATCCAAATCTGAAGGCAGATTCTTAAAGCTGAACAAAGAATAAAGGGAATAATGACTATTGTTTCTTTCCCCTCCAATGCTAAATATGTAATTCCAAATGAGCTGATCTTATCTGCAATAAATTTTGTTGAATAGTTTAATAGTGACATGTTTTGTTACTGATTTCAAACAAAAGATTGATCAAGTTTCAATGTGATATAAATCAAATGGAAGAAAAGAAATAATCAAGGAAGAGATAGCAATAGAATTTAGACTTATATATTGCTACACAGTGCTTTACAACCTCTCTAAATGAGAGCATTACAGCATTACAGAGAAGGATGCACCTTCTCCCAAGCAAAAAATTTGGTTACTGTTTGCCACCCAGAGTCAATTCTAGGAAAGAGGGAAGCTATATCAATTTGATAAAAAAAAATATAAAAAATCAAGAGAAATCAACAGAAAATCTGTTATCCCAGGCTCTCTCTCCGTTATGGTCTTCATGTCTTGCCAAGGACAATCCTGACACAAAAGGAACCATTCATCCATTCTGAATACTTTCTTGCAGTACTTTAATTCTTTATCATTCCAATGCCAGAAACTTTATATCTTTGACAACCTTTCATTGCATTTTCCTTGTCTTCTATTTACTTCAGACATTTACTGGTTATCTCCTTTTGCTTAAGAAGTCATAATGTTTCTAGGCAATTCATTGCTGGAGCTAATTTGGGTATTTATAAAAATGCTGACTCATTTTCCATTAGGTAAATATTCAAGTTACTGAGCTGCAGAAATAGAAAAGCTACAGATATCTTAATAAAATTCTGTTTTTTTCTGGAAGCCAGAGAAGAAATGGACCTGTCTGAATGGAAGAGTGTAGACCACAGTAGTCAATCAGTCAGGAGATAGCCAATCCCTCAAAAGCCACTTCTCCAGGCCTCGTTTCTTTGAAGAGGGTACATCCAGTACCCTTTCTCAAAATGAAAAGAAAAAGGATCTCAAACACTAGAAACTAATTTGGACATAATCATATTTCACCTAAACTGATACAGAGCCTTCAGCCCAACAACCAGGTTTTGAACTTTGTACAATATAATGAAGAGCCCTAATAAAATTCATAGTATTCTACTAAAGAATTCTGGTAAAAATTTAAGACGTCTTCTGCCTCTTTTGTTTCACATGATAAATGTATATATTAGAAATCTAACTAGAAAAGATGGAAAAAGTTACTGTACATAGAGCACCAAACAAGGAAGGAAATGTTTAAGTAATATAGGGCCTAAGAATAAAAGTCTAACCATATATTAGTATATTTGAGTTATAGAAACCGGCACCAAATTCCATAACTCAGTTTTTTTCTATTGACTCAAGGTCGTGCTTCATACAAATTTGCTTTATGCAAGATTTTTAAGGAATGTAACTCTAGCATTAAGCAAGGGAAGCATGTGCTTGATCTATAATTCTTTAGATTATTTATAATTCATTATTTTCTTATCTATATACCATTAGTTACTAATGTGCTTACTGTTAACCTATGGTCTTCCTTAAAACCTGTAGTGACTTGGAATGACTGACAGTCCACATGGAAGTAAGGACATTCTACTGCCCAGTAAGTTTATGGCAAAATTGAAACTCTTCCTTTGGGAATTTCCTGTGGATTGACTGAGTCTATTCTGGCCTTCTGGCATCTAATGCCATACTGGAAACTTTGTTATTTTTTATTTCTCTTTCATTTATGCTTCTATTATTAATATTCAAGGATATCTTAATTTTAGTTCTGGCCTAGATTGATACAAATTTTGGGGAGAAAATACAACTTAAATGTTATGCTTCACTTTATATCAGGTGCTGATCTTCCTTACAATGGTCAAGTAATAGGAAGTGGTGTTAACAGAAATTCAGCAATTATTGGAGGTAAGGAAGCAATATACATCTAATTGAATTGACAAATAAGTACATTCAGTTGTTTAATATAAATTTCAATATGAGTATATAATTATCTAAGATTGATCAAATTATTTTGGAAAATTTCATAACCTCTTTGAGTTATCATAATATGTGAACATTCTTTTCATAATATTAAAGTATAATCTAATAATTAAGATGTTCAGCTAGAATTAGGAAGCTCTAGATTTAAATCCAGTATCAATTATGTAAATTCACTTAGCAAATGTACTAAGTCACTATCAGTCACCATGATGTTAGGGAAACTTTCTTCATATAAGATATTGATGAACAATTCCTTGTGCTTAAACTGAGAGGTAAAAATTAATTAATATTTAATGAACTCATTTTGATTACTAAGTAAAGATATAACAGAATGTTTAACCTCATTCACCAAAAGAATGTAGTGTCCAAATGGATTAACTTCATAGTTGGTTTTTGATAGCTTGTCTCAAGTTGGGATGTTTCTGCAAAGTATATTTAGCAAAAAGCCAATTTCAACCAATAATAATGTCTCAGATTCAGATTCAGATCCTTACCTTTTCATACATTGCATTGAGCAAATTTATCTTCATACTTAAAAAGAAGCTAAATAAAGAATGAGAGCAAAAAAACAGGTCAAGAGCCAGAAATTGTTTTCATTAGGCATATATAAAAATAATTAGGGAACAAAACAGTCTTTCCAAACAAAGGAACTATCAGCAACAAAAATCAATTAAAGAAAAAAATGGAGTATTTAAATAAAAAAGAAGGAATATTGATAACAAATATTGCCTTCCTTCTACAATTTTTAATTTTAGATTAATAATAATATAATTCAATTTAAATGGAGATTCTATCCTATTCTTCCATCTGTATGGTGGTTATTTAATTTTCCTCCATTAAGTCCCATTTCTTGATACTATCCATTTCCCCATACAAAAACCTCCAGTAGAGTAGATTAAGCTTCATATAATCACCTACCATGATGGGATGAGATACCATTAGTTCACTGGTGATACTCAGTATCATTTATATCTCCATTTCTGGTGACCCAAGAGATACTGTCACTGCCTAGTCACAGCAACTAAAGGCTGTGGAGGTTTGGATGGGTGACAAAGGATTTGACTGAACCATGGTAAGACTGAGTGGCTTTGGGACCATGGAGCTTCAGATCTGGGATTTAATATCTCTAATATCTCCAGACAGAACTATGTCACAATTTGAGGGTTCTCCTGAACTTGTATTCCTAATAGCAGTCATGCCTAGGAGAGCCTTTGCCCAAGATTTTGTTGTGTACCAGTTACACCCTTTCCTGAGTAAGGAGTCAGTCACTCAAGCACATACTTTTGAATACAAGTATTCAGAAGCTACAGCTGGTGCAAAATACAGCCACACAGACAATATATGTAGACACTGGGATAGTTAATGTTACTCTTTGGTTCCGCAAGCTGTATTGGTTGTGGGTTTACTTCTGGGTCCAAATCAATGGGTTGGTTCTTACTTTTAAATCCTTTCATGGCAAGAGTCCAGGCTTTCTGAAGAATTATCTCATCCCAATGGAATTGGCCCATGCTACCCATACCAGCAGAATATGTTGGTCAAGGAATTATGGCTCTTGGTCCAGAAGAAGAATGTTTTTGCTGTGTCTGCCATCCTCTTGTGTCATCTGAGATGATATCTGTAGCCACTTTTTGGATCTTCTGAAAGGGCTTGAAGGGCTCTGCCAACTGGTCTAGGGCAGTGGTCGCCAACTGGTGGGCTGCGGCCCACTGGTGGGCCACAAGAAAATTTTGGTGGGCCTCAGAGAAATGCAACCCACAGAGCATCCTCAAAGCAATTAATCCAGGCTGTGCAGGAACACAATGCTGCACCGCCCACATGGCCCACAAGAACCCTCCCTGTTCACTCCTTACCTGGCAAACTTGCCTGCTAAATTGCTATTTTTCCTTTTTTTTCTTTCTGACCATCAGCTGTTCTGCTGTGCCAGATGATTTAGATTAGCTAGAAAGCAGGAAATGATTGCATTTCTTGCTTTCTAGCTAGTCTTTAGATCTTCGGCTCTGCTTTTAAGCACAGCAAAACCTCCCTTAGGACTGAAGGTTCTATTATTCAGTGCATGGCAAGCAAATTTTATATGACAGACTGAGCTAGCCGATGGCAAATAGATAAATCACTGAATGATTCTGTGAGCAATTCAATCTGCCTGCCTGCTTTGCCTGCTTTTGGGTAAAAGTTGCTCTTTTTTTATAAAAAAAAAATATTTACATACATGGTATGTTGTGAGCTAATTTTATGAGTTTGCTTGCTAGCAAATATTATGAGTTTGCTTGCAAGCAAATTTTATGTAACAGACTGAGCTAGCCGATGGCAGATAGATAGATCTCTGAATGAATCTGTGATTCTGTGAGCAACTCAATCTGCCTGCCTGCTTGCCTGATTTTGGGTAAAAGTTGCTTTTTATAAAAAAAATCAATATTTATATCAATATTTATAATATTTACATACAATCAATGTCCACCCAGTCACCTGACCACCAAGCCACATGCATAAATTAGGCCACGCCCACAGAACCAGTTAGTGGTCCCTGGGATTTAAAATTATGAGTTCAGTGTCCCTGAGGTCCAAAAGGTTGGCAATCCCTGGTCTAGGGTCCTAATAAGGACTTCTTGTTCTGGAGGTGGTTAATGGAGTAAGATAAGAGTCCACCTCACCTAATATCTCTGGGGCTCCCACAAAGAAGATGGAGTCAAGCTATTCTCCAAAGCACCTGAGGATAGGATAAGAAGCAATGGGTAAAAACTGATCAAGGAGAGATGCTCCTTAGAAGAAATTTCCTGACAGTTAGAACAATTAATCAGTGAAACAACTTGCCTCCAGAGGTTGTGAATGCTCCAACACTGGAAGTTTTTAAGACGACATTGGATAACCACTTATCTGAAGTGGTGTAGTCTTCCTGTCTAAGCTGGGAGTTGGACTAGAAGACCTCCAAGATACCTTCCAATTCTGTTATTCTAATACATGTTTAATACCTCTTGCCCATATGCATTTTGTTCCATTCCTTTCCATCTTGTCAATTCTAACGCAGTGTTAGTATTACTATTTACTGGAAATGTTTTAATGTTTTATCTTCTGATTTTTCATAATTGTAAGCTGCATAGATTTTATCTAGATGAGATGGGCAGAATATTAATTTAATAATAAATATAATAGCATATATATACACATAATGTTCCTATCTCATCTGAGATTTTTCTTTCTTTTCTCTCTGTGCATGCATGCATGCAACTTCAAATATATTATCATCATAATCCATCAAGAGGCCTTTCAGATGAGGCAAGATGACTATGGAGATTTTATGAAGGATATCAAAATGGTTGCAATAATGAAATGCAATTTCATCATATCTTTCCCATTATGCCTCATTTTGAATGAGAACTACTCAGAAAATATGGGTTTGTTGGTTTCCTGTTGTGGCGACTGCTGGTGGGACTTTCTAGTGCTTCACTAAACCCTATAATAATTTTCAGACTGAGGTGGTTGGGCAGATAAAGTAATTATTTTCAGAATAATCCATCATCTTTCCTAGAGTACAGGGAGATAGCTGACACGTAAACAACTGGATTGGTTATATCAAAATATTAATATTGCACTTCATATACATAATTCTAACAGTGTGAAATAAAGAAATTATTAAAGTATATAAATCATAAATCCATACCCATTTTGTCTAGTTGCCACTCAAGATATATTAATTTATTAATAAAAAATAATTAAATCTCATTGGTGAGATTTTTCTTACTAAATGAATGATTTCATAAGGTGGTTTGACAAAATAAATATTTTAGCAATATCAAATTTAGCAGAAATGATTGAAAAACTGCAGATATGTTTAATTACAATATATTATTGAATGAATATTTCTTCCCCCCTTATTTTTAATTTGTTAAACTCTCACATTTCTCTTAGGTATTATTGCTGTTGTGATCTTCACCATTCTCTGCACCCTGGTGTTCCTCATTCGATACATGTTCCGCCACAAGGGAACCTATCATACCAATGAAGCCAAGGGGGCAGAATCTGCTGAGAGTGCAGATGCCGCTATTATGAACAATGATCCCAATTTTACAGAAACCATTGATGAAAGCAAAAAAGAATGGCTTATCTAAAATGAAATGGGAGGAGGAAACAGCAAGGGTTGGGGTGGGGTTGCGGAATATTTATTTCAACAAGCTCTCTAATGGATTCTTGAGCACATCTAATTTTGAAAAAGAGAAGATCAGCACAACTCAAAGTGCAAGTGACAGAAAAACATTGAGACTGCAAGCCCAAACAAACAGAAAAGAATATTGACTTATCATGAATTGCCCTTTTTATACACATCTAATCCAAGAAAATAATCCAAGTTCAGTAACTTGAGCAGTTCATCATTTCCAGTAAATATTGTTGTCTATCTGTGCTTAGAGGTGTTTAAAAATACCTATCACTACAGGGATCATTTTTCATTTTTTAAATTCCTTTAGAATGTAAATATTTCTCTCCAGACAATAAGATATCTGTTTCTGAAGCCTAGGAGTATTCTTGTCTAGCCTTTTAGCATCATGTTCTAAAAAGCAGCATCATGTGATAATATTTGAAATATACATTGTCATTTGATTTGATTTGATTTGAACATTAAAGGTATCAGACTGCAGGGTAGTTTCAGATGGCTTTATAGTAATTTCCCCTCTCTGGAAATTCTCAGAATTCTCTGTAATTGTTTGCAAAAGCCAGGAATCCCAAGTGTATCTTCTTTTATTGGTGTCAACATGTTAGTCATTTTTCTTATCAGAAATCACATACAAAGTGTCCATAATCAGCATTGCTCCAATTTCTGATAATGAGAATATTGGGGTTTCACAGAAAACTTTTGTCCCACAACATATTCAACATTGCTGAATTACAAATTTCACAAGAAATAGCAGCAGTCAGTGGCAGTCAATCTGTGGGGGAGTGCTCATAGAATTATTCTCTTTGGGAGAAGCCATAACTATGAAATTATCTTAAAAACCTACTTATAATAAATGGCCCCTTAGAAAGCAAGAACTTGGGCTTGAACACATGCCTGGATAAAACCAGATTTCTATATTTTTGATAGGCCATCAATCCGTTAGCACTTTGAAATCTCTATTTGACTTGAGTATATGATAATATTGTGAAGTTTTTATCAATTGTACAGACATGCTGTTATTTTCATTCTTGTTGTCAAAAAGGCATACTTTAATCCACAAAAAGCCTTATTAATTTTCTTGCTGAAACATTGTTACAACTCTTCTGACCTGACATCACCATGTGATATGTCTTTCACTTGTGACATAACTGATTTATATAGATACATAAATACATACTATGGAATTAGAATTACATTTATATGTTCATTGAAAATGGATTCTCATAAATTCACAACATTATAGGCATATTGCTATTTAGCAAACAAATGTAATACACAAAACATGTTTTTTCCTTCTTTAAGTCTTCATAAATCCTGGTTTGAAATAAATTTTGTAAAATGTTTTCCCTTTAGTGGAAAAGCAAAAATGAGAAGACTGAACAATCCTATCATCCAGAGAGCTCAGAGTTACACATTCCAAAGCATTACTTTTTCTTATAGGCAGGTTTGCTGAATCTAGTTATTCAGGGATAAAAGTTGCATTGCTGAATTGAAATGTACATATCCCTGAAAGAGAAGGCTCTGGAATCAATTCTCACAAGTCACATACATCTATGTTTTAGCAGATACTCTTATGTGAAAGAATTTACCCTGATCTAATATTATGGCATGAGCTTTCTTGTGAACTGAGCATGTGCTGGACCATTTGGATTATCAAACTATGACAAGGGAGATTATTTCTATATAGCAAATGTTAATCCATTTCTAACTGGTTTAATCAGCAAAACAATTGCTGATATACAATTGTAGTTTTGCAAAAGCAAGTCCACTGAACTACAATTTTCTAGGTTTCTTGGAGGAGTTTCATAGCAGTTAAACGGGTATGTAATCTGATTCATTTTTTAATTGCCATTGTTATCGAGAAGGTTCTTCACTGAGACTTTTTGAAGTCATTATCATATGTGAAAGTTTATTGTTTTGTTACAATTAACTCTTTATCAAGTATTCCTCTTCAACAAAAGAAGACTAATGAAGTAATTGCAATGAGTTATAATAACCATCAAACCATAATGTGACCCCATCAATACAAAACACTGTCACATATAGAGCCACAGTAATAAAACTTTATACGAAACATGCAGCAAAAAAAGAAGAGTTTTGGGCTAATGATGATGATGATAATAGCAATGGTGATATTTTTATTTTTTTATTTTATATCCTTCCTTTTATTATTTTTACAAATAACTCAAGGTGACAAACATATCCAACACATCTTCCCCCTTCCATTTTGCCAACCACAACAATAACCCCATGAGATAACTTGGGTTGAAAGAGAGTAACTGTAACCATGTTTCATAGTTAGGACAGGACTTGAACTCACAGTCTCTTGCTTTCTAGCCTGGTGCCTTAACCACTAAACCAAGCTGGCTCATAATTATACAGTCATAATTGCATAGTGAATACACCTGATGGGTGTATTGCCTAGAACCCTTTATGGGGGAATAGCAGCATCTTGAAAGCAATTTTCAGCAGCTGTACAAAATTATCAAAAATCAGCTTAGGGTGATTGGTGTTCAACAGCAAGCATTCACATGCCTGAGCATGTAAACATGCTAAATTCCACATTGCTGTTATTTCTAAATTCTTACTTAATCAATTTTAGTATGAAATAATGTAGTAAAAGGAGAATTATTGTTGTGGGGATGGGGCAACTTTTTCTTTCTGTGGTTTAGTCTATTAAGTAGTCCTTGACTTATGACCCCAATTGGGCCCAAAATTTCTGTTTCTAAGTGAAACATTTGTTAAGTGAATGTTGTCCCATTTTATGACCTTTTAAGCCACAGTTGTTAAGTGAATCACTGATGTCCTGGTTGTTAAGTGAAACTGGCTTCTCCATTGACTTTGCTTTTATCAGAGAATTGCAAAAGGTGATCACATGATCCTGGGACATAGCAAAGGTCATAAATATGAACCAGTTGCCAAATACCTGAATTTTTACATAACCGTAGGGAAGCTGCAAAGGTTGTAACTCTGAAAATTGGCCATAAGTCACCTTTTTCACAGCCATTATAACTTTGAACAGTCACTAAATGAACTGTTTTAAGTTGAGGACTACCTGTACATGTTTAGTTTCGGGACAAGCTGGTGTCCAAATTATGTAGTTAGATCCAACACCAAAATTTACAGATAGTATTAGCATGATCAGTTTTTCCATTATTCACTATACATGATATTTCCATAGGGCTTCTAGCTTTGAGGGAAAAGTTGACTCCCAAATACTATTAGAAATTGACTGTTGCATTACTAAGTTATTAAAAAGCATTTTGATGAACATCAAGATCTAATAGAATGTTACGCGTGGCATTGAAAAATCTAAAATGTACTATCTTGAAGCTCACTGAGTAACTTTGGATTTAGGACAAAAAACAATCATAGCTGCTGGTGCCATATTTCAATGTAACACTGGATCAAGAGGTTCTAATGATGTCTCTGAAGGATGGCATTGTTTCTGATACATTTGAGTTGCTATGTTTTGCCATTGCATATGGCTGATGCTGGTAATTACAGAGAATTATCATCCACTGATATTCTTGCTTACTCACTGACACATTATCTCCTTTTACAATATGATGTGTAACTTACTTATGTGATCAGTTAAGACATACATGTGTCTTCTGCACATACTTGTTTACTTGTCTCTAGAAATTTTAACTGCTTCTGGCATAGTTATAACATATTTAGGTGACTAATTTTGCTTTGTTCTGTTCAAGTAGGGACAGAGAATAGTAGATTGAAACAAATTATTCCCTTTCTATAAAGCTGTGAGTAGGAACTGACCCAACTCAGATGGCTTTTCTATCCCTCATTTTAATTCTGAATAACAAAAAGTATAGTTAAAATTGTATAGCTAAATTAGACATGTATGTGCCTGCTTCACGTACTTGAAAGGTCTATGCTTTCTATGTCCCAAGCATTACTAAACTGGACTGATTCACAATCCATTTTATGCACATTTAAAAAAAACTACAAACATTACAGAGGAAGATTTCTATTTGTGATTGCAAAATATGCTGGGTAACATTCATATATCACCTATAAAAATTGGTAAAAGCCAGGAATGATCATAGTGATACCTATTAGCACATATCTACAGAAGACACATGGCTGGACTGTTGATTTCAGTGGAACAGGAACAAAAAAAAATGGAGCAAAACAATGAATTAAGATACATGTCCATAGCACTGTAGGAGTTATTGAAGTTAGGGTACTAAATGCTTTCTGCAAATTATGTCTTTTAAAAAAGTATGGACGGTCCCAGCCACATCCTAGTAGTTAGTCATATTACTTTTCTTCCTCTGCTTTTTACTTTTTATTTACTTTTTACTATAAACTGTTTTATGGCACTAGCTCACTACAAATATTGCTGTGAAACTAGTTCTGCATTAGAGATTAGGATAATACAATTAGAAAAAATGAAATCACCTAGAATTAAATCTCCCAAGCTGATAAATAGGAAATGACTGTAATGGGGACAACTGAAGCAAATACAACGAGCAGTGCACATTATAGTTCTGGTTAAAGTATAGTAATTACTCCTAAACTTCCATCTATGCTTGTAACTGCATGTCTACATTTTGTGAATATTTTAGATTTTGGGCAGTGGGAGAGAAAGGATTCTTAAATGACCATTCTTTTATACCACCTAAAACCTCTGAGTTTCTTAAGGGAAATAATGCCTTTTAAATCAGTGATAACATCTCTTACCTTTTCTTTGAAGAAAAGGAAAAGAGAAAAAAATAGGCAATTAAGCCTAAAAAGAAAAAAAAAGGGCAATAAGAGTGATAATCACATAGACAAATGATTTATTTCTCTGTAAAACTTTTTAAGATCAGGAATCAGAGGTATATTTATAGTGATGATTTTATGAAATCAATCACTTCTTTAAAATGATTATGGAAATGGAGAAGAAATGCATAATGTACTATATTAACAACATGTCCTAACTTGGCAAAGTCATGATGTCCTGGCAAATGGGCTTTTAGGGCCATTGATCTTTTCATATCCAGTGGATATGTGTATCATGAATACCTGATGCTAAATCTTACAACCCACTTTGCCTTCACCTTCTGAGAAGATCAGTACAGTCAGACACTGATCATTTGAAAGTTCAAGATTAACATGCTACTATGCCATTTATTGTCAAAAACAAAGTGAAAGACAGAATGAGAGGACTTTGGATAGCTGAATGAATAAGAACACTAGGTGACAATGGGTAGATCACTACAAAAATAACCCAGACCTGCTGGAGCACTAAATAAAATAATGCCTAGACACCTATTCTAACCTCTCACAAATTGCAGATAGAATGCGATTATAAATCGGGGTTTTGTTTATTATTTTTATAAATAGCATATCTAATATTCCTTCTTGCTCCTCTTTTTTCCTCAACAACAATGCTTTGAGGTGGGTTGGGCTGAGAGAGAGAGTGATTGGTGCAAAATCATACAGCCATCTTTCATGCCTAAGGTGAGAGTAGAACTCATAGTCTCCCTGTTTCTGGACAGCAGCTTTAATCAGTAGACTAAACTGGAGTTTCATTTATTGAGAAATGAGAGAAAAGTTTTAGATGTTGAATTTCTTCAAGTGTAAATTTAGTGAAAATGAAAGGTGATAATGCATGCTAAACCACTTTATTCAAAAGTACACTGAAACTTTACTAGTTTTTTGATAATGAAAATAATCAGGGCAAAGTGTTCGTAAAGAAGGAAGACTGCAAATATGCTGGCTTCCATTTTATTGCTAAATGTATAGATATTTTTATGGAAATGTTTATAAGTGTCCTTTGCATTGTCCTGTTCTAGCTTCTTATTTTGCACAGTGGCTAATTATATTATTTAGAATTACAGAATAGCTGCAGTTGTAGACCAGACCATCAATTCTAGGCTACAAGGGAAATATGAGAAGGCGGGCTTGCTCATGCACCAGCAATTTGCATGTTCTGAATTAATCTTTAATCTCAGCCTTTCCCTTTTTATGTTAGTGCCTGCCTCTCAAACTCAGACTACTTTTCTGAGGAATCCAGAAATAAAATAAGCCCTATTACTAGTGCAGAGGTAATGTCACAATCCAGGATTCAGATGTAGTGGATTTATTATAGAACCCTTCTCAGGCATTCATCCTATACATATGCACAATAAAAGTGGGTTCCTTTCCATAATGAACTGGGATTTTGTGAGGCTAAGGTACTTCTAATCTTTGCTTAGCAATGCTAAATATTTACATAAAACTGTTATAAGAGTTTACTGGGGATAGGTTAAAATGAGCTGTATACTTGAAATAAGTATTTTTCTTAGTGAGTTTTCAGGCAGCAAAATCTTCCCATTTCAGTAGTCTTTTTTCCTGCCCTTTTTTAGCCTTTCAATTTTCTCTTTTGTCCAGTATTTATAGAACAATGGTGGGATTTTTAAAATTCTTGTCATCTGTTAGCTATAATATGGACTGTATATTAATAAGATGATAATATGTTGAAGTGGATTTGGATCAGATGTGCCTGGAGTCTATTAACTCTGATGAACATAGAATTATTGATGCATTTAACACATTAGCTTACTTTTCCAGAAATGTTTGAGATTCAATTGTTTTTTCAATGCTACTGTCATGAAAAACTGATACAGAATTAAGAAATATTAACTCAAGATGTAATAGATTTTTGTTAAGAAATCCCACATTTTCAGCATTCTTCAATAAAAGTTCTAATAGGGTTATTTTTTTTCTTTAAGGGAATAAATTCACATTGTGCAAAATTTATGCCCTCCTTATCTATCAGAAAGGTTCTCTACCACAAATGGGAAGAGAATGCTGCCTCTTCATACAACTAGATTTAAGAATATTAGCTACCTTGGATTCCTCCAGTTCTAGGCATGTCTTCCTATCAAATGTTTGTTCCATTATGCTATAATAATCATGCCTATTTCAGTACACAAGAATGATAAAAAAAATCTCTTTTAGGGGAATGGTTTATAAATTTCTAAAGAGTGTAACTCTGTAAGGCCTTATCTGATATATGTAAAAGTACATTAAAGGAGCCTTGTCAGATTGAGTATATTCTGTGGTGTTTTATCTTGTCTTAAAAAATTTCTTAAAATTGCTTGCCATAATATTTTTAAGTTTCAATAAAAAAATTAAAAAAGTATAATATAGGAAAAACAAAAGTTAAAGAATTAAGAGAAGAAAGGGAGAAGTGCTAAAAGAAAAAAGTTGTAACTTTCAACATTTTTCAGTACCATAAAATATCCCCCAAAAACCTAAATACAACCTCAGAAAAATACACCTTCAATCTTTTCCTTTACAGTTCACAATATTTCAAGCTATTTCTAAAATAAAATCATTCTAATTGTCAAAACATAGAATCAAAGTTTCATTTTTTTCAGTATGAAGCAAAAAAGTTCAAAAGTGGTTTCCAAATGGAAACAAAACTAGCAGCTTGTGGCTTTAAAACAAAACTTCTTGGGATAACAACCAAAGAAGTATCGACTTGGAAGAAAGCCTTATTTTGTATTTAACCCAGATTCTTAGGATGGCATACCTAACAAAAAACAAAACATTTTTAAAAATCCATTCAATCTAGAAGTATCTGAAGCATAGTGAGGTGCTCATTTCTACCTGTGACAATATGTATATCCCATAAAGGAGCTTTTAAAATACACAGATTCCTATAATTTCAGTAAACATTGAGTATCCATCTGCATGTAAGTAAGAACTATTATGGAACTTGTGCCAGAAATAACTGTGATGTCCTGTTTATACAGGATATTCACAGAGAAGACTTAAAATATAGAGCATGTGGCTAGTAGCAGAGAGTCCTGACTGACAGTATAGCAGCATAGTCTTTGTGAAGCCCGGTATCCAGATTTGGTCCACGACATTAGACATAAATAACAAAGTACTAATAATTGTAGAGCTCAGCATGGCTACTTCAGTATATAAACCACCAGTAATTGAGATCAAGGGTGATGAATTTAATACATTTAATAAGGATGAAATAAAATTTATTATTATAGACTTTAATAGTTGCAGAAATATATGGGGGTATTCTAATGATGACAGAAGTAGGGAGGCTATTATAAAGGTGGTGGATTTTAATTACCTATCTATTTTACATGCCAAAAAAAAATACCAACTTTATTTAACAATGGAAAGTGGTTCAGGGGATATAACCCAGACTTGATATATGTAGGCAATTATATAATTCAGCAATGTCTTAAAGTAATTTGAATGAATGCAGTGAATGCAGGCCAGCAGTTAATTACTTCTATAACTAAGGCTAAAAGAAGCTAAGAGAGAAAGCTAGATTAAAATAATAGAGGAACTAGACATGAGCACAAATAGCTATTCACTCTAGAATCCACTCGAACTCACTCTAGAGATTATGCCAACATAAATGCAGGCTAAATAGCGAGTCAGCTTCTTAAGAATGGCAACCCAGATCAAAGGCCACCAAAACACAAAATTAAGATCAACAGAAAAAAGCATAAACTGATTAACTTATTGTTCCCCCTTTATTATGGAAGAACTGAGAGAAGTTATAAGGAAGAGTAGGCCACAGAAAGCTGTTGGTTTAGATGGCATCTTTATTGAACGGATAAAGCAATTTGTACTGAAAGCTACTAGAAATGTTTAATAAATGCTTGGAACAATTAAGATTTCTAGTATCTGGTGAAAGGCTATTGTAGCACTTTTAAAACCAGGTAAAGAAGCCAATAGGGAGGGTAAGAATTGCTTCCTGTTTCTCTATTGTGCGATACCTACAAAATCTTTGAAAAAAAATTATACAAAATTGCCTCACTGTAGCTGTAGAATCTCTTCTTATACTGCAGCAGGTTGGATTACACCTTGAAAAAGTTGCGCCATCCAGATTCTGAATTTAACTCAGTATATTGAAGATGAATTCCAAAAGGGCAATGAATTCATAGATCTCATAGCCACCTATAATACCATCAATCTTAGAAAACTGAAATAGAAATTTTATTATTGAGTAAAGATTTTAAACTTATAAATATCAGATCAGGCTTCAGAACTGTATGTTTTTGTGGAGTTTCAGGAAAGACGAGGTAGATGGAGGAACCAAAGGAATAGTTTACCGCAGTGTAGTGTATTGGCTCCAATTCTTTTTAATATTTACTTGAGTGATCAGCTCCTCCCTGAAAGTAATAATAACTATATGTATGTCGATGATTGAGCAATGGCTGTACCTGGAAATATATTTGAGGAGATGGAACAATATTTAACTGAAGCCCTGGTAGAGCTTGATCAATACTATTGTGATAACTACCGGTAGATAAGACCAAATCCAGCAGAAACTCAGGTATGTTCCTTCCAATAAGCAGGAAAGAGACATTATTAAAATATTGCTACAGCCATAAATACTTAGGGGTCACCCTAGATAGGGCCTTAACATATAAACACCATCATATGAATGTTAAACTGAAGGTCAGTGGATGAAATATTCTCAGAAATTAATGAATTCTACCTGGGGTGCCAGATAGCTCTAGCACCCTGGATATTGACCTGGGGTGCAAAACCAAAGGTCCTTAAGACAACAGCTTTGATTCATTCTTATTCAGCAGGCAAATATGCTTGCTCAGTCTGGTATAAATCAACATATACACTGGAAAAATAGATGTTGCTCTGAATGAAGCTAATAGAATTATTACTGGATGCCTTAAAACTACTCCTCTAGTAAGATCTACCACCTAGTTGGCATTGTCCCATGTATGTTCACAGAGAAGAAGTAGCATGCAGAGACAAGATTAATCTAAATCTAGACAATACCCTCTCTATAGCTTACAACCAGCTCGTCAGAGATTAAAATCCAGAAAAAACTTAGATCAAAGGAACACTTCAAAAATGTGAAAGCAGCACAGATTTATGGAAAGTAACAAAGAACCAACACTGGATGGAACCAATGGAGAAGTTAGCATCTGGGCCTAGCGAAAGCTGGAAAATATGGAAATCATTGAATAGGCTATGCATGGGTACAACAGATCTAAAGACACTCTGAACAAATGGGGCTATCTGGTATCTTCTGCCCTTTGTGATTGTGATAACATGCAGACAACAACACATATTTATACCTGTCCTTTGTGTCTTGATCAGTGTACATTTGAAGACTCCATGGCAGCATGACAGAATGCAATTAATGATGCTAGTTTCTAGGAAATATTTATTTAACTTCTACATGTTTTAAACTTGTATTTTATATTTTAAATTTTATGTTGTATAGTATGCCTATTTGAATTGTGATGCTTCTAACATGAATAAACAAACTTAACAAAGTTATTTTTAAAATCTGCATTCACTTTAGCTTTATCATACCAAACAAATCTCAAATCATGGTTCATGGAATAATAGCCACTTATTCTTCATGGTCACCCTTTCCTTCATCCAAACCAAATGTGAAAATATAAGTTTATATCTGGTAAATCCAATCTTCTACTCTCTATAGCATCCTAAAACAATTTATATTTAATTCTTGGCTTTTTTACCATGTAAACTTAGAAATATCTTTTTCCTATTGCTTAAATAGAACATATGTGATCAATATGGATAACTGGAATAAGACAATTTTAGGTAAAACATACATCTTAATTATGTACATTTTTCCCAGTTAAGATAGCTGTATCTTAATATGATCTTTTTAATGTCATTTCAAAAAGTCACATGATTGTCTTGAAATAGAATTTGTATTGATTAATGTACCTCCAAGATATTTAATCTTTTCCTCAACTTTAAAATCTGACTTTCTCATTTATGTTCTTAATTTTTGTTTTTTTGTTTATCTTAAAATCAGCCAGTGCATCAAAATTATTCAGTTTCTTTACTAAATATTCCAATTCAATTTTGGATCTTGTAAAATCAAAATTAGGTTATCAGCTATTCATTAAATTCTGAAAATCTGAGGTGTTCAGATCAGGAAAAGTTATTTTCACATCAGCAAGGATTAATGTCTTATTGGTTGCTGATACAGGGTGGTATAAAAAGTTTTCTTATGCTGAATATTTTTATATATCTTTCAGATTCTCAGTTGAATTAGTAAACTGTGTTTTTATTCATTGCCATTCTCCATCTCAATTGGCAATCTTTAGTCAGTGTGTGCTGCTCCAAAATGAAAGTTAAATTAAAGGAGAATACAGGTCTGCCTTACTCCTCTTTTGATAGGACTACAGAATATCAAGTTGAACTAAGTTGGATATTTTGCTGCTTGAACATAGATAACTTTTTTTTCAGCATCAAGACTGTAAGTAGGAAATCAGGTCCTCTGCTTCTGAAATCTATGAATTGTTTTATGCAAGACTTTTTCTATATGCTCCACAGTAGTAAATCTATGGCTCTTCTTTTTTTTCTTTTTGCAACATTTAAGAATGCCAACAGTATACTTGTTGTGATTTTGATTGTATTGCAGATTCCCTTGTTAGTGCTTTATTTCATTAGCTACTGCTCATAAAGATTACAGAAATAAATGTTACTAGGTTAAAAAAAGCAATCTTCTTTGAGTCTTTTTTACTTACTATTCATAAGTCCCAATGGAAAAAAAATGTTTTCAACTGAACGTTAATCTTTAAATCTATTATATCATTATATATATTTGGATTCAGAATTTTCTAGGTTTTTTTTTACAAATCCACAATATGGGATAAAAATGACCGTTCATTTTTTTCCACATTTCCAATGTAAAGTCACATTTCCAATGTAAAGTCAGGAGACAATTGGACTTTCTTGTTTTTCTTTGAAGATGTTTCACTTCTCATCCAAGCAGCTTCTTCACCTCTGACTGAATGGTGGAGAATAGAAGGATTTCTATTTCTTGCAGGTCATTTGTATTCTTTTAGAGCAGGGGTGTCAAACTGACTTAGACATGTGATGTATCGGGACTTTTTTCCCCTTTGCTAAACTGGGCTCGAGGGTATCACCATGGGAGTTTGACAGCCCTGTTTTAGAGAGTTTTTGATACCACTTGGAGGTTTATCTGTGTCCTCAGGATCACCTGAGTAGGACAAATGGGTGTGGGGCCTTCTTGCGTGTGGAGTTGAAAGGACTGTGCTCTGGGTACTTTCTACACAATGAATAGATGCAATAACATTTATAGTTAACTATAAATGTTAAATGTAGTTAAAATTAATGTGCATAGAAAATATTCTATCAACTGTTTTTAACCATTACATTTAGAATTAACCTAGAGAAATATTGTCTGTTTTTAAATTTAAATCTCTTCCAAGCTAAGTCATCCTTTGAAACATTTCACTGCCAATTCCTACATGCATTCTTTTCTTGTTTTATGGATGGATGTATTGTGTTGCTGCACATCTTGTCAGAGACTACTATTATGTAATCATATAATATTGATCAGAAATATAATACAATCAGAAATATAATATTGTAGCAGACAATCCAAATCTACATGTATTATCTCTGCTATATTGGAATTCTCTTGTTTATTTAGAGATAAATTTTATAATTTGCAAAATTACTAGACATGTTGAGCAGCAGTTTGATCTTTGTTTTATTCAGTATTCTACATTATGTTCTGTAATTATTTTTTCAGATTTAAAAATTAGAAAAGAACATTATTTTTTATTTAAATTGTATGACACCCAACATTCAACAACTCTCAGTGGCTCACAACAATCAAACAAGGAAATTCCTAAGTGTTTGAAGCATTCTCTGCTCTGACTCTGAATGACATTCTTTAGAAATGAACTTAGGGAGCATATTAGTCTTGATCACCCAAATCAGATACAGACATATTGCCTATTTGTTATTAGTTCATCAGGAAACAAAGTGTAAGAAATAACCCTTAGCAAAACATTGGTTTGAATCTGTTTCATTATCAACCACAAATTTGACATATAAAATCTCTCTTCTAAGCCAGGGTGGCATGGTAATTGTCTTCAGAGCTGGGAAGAAGAATTTGTTGAATACCTGTTGTATAAAATCTTTCCATGATTTCCCAGTTAGAACCATTATGTAACCAATTTCTCATTTATCTGCTGTCACCGTAAGGAAGGAGAGTGAGAAAAAACAAACTTTCCCGTTTCACTTTCGTTCGCTGCTTCCAGATCTTCTTTGGGAATGATGTATTCTTTTCCAAAATTTAAATGCCAGGATATCTTAAATGTTGCTTATCATCCCGGTCAGCCGAAACTTTCACTTCTCAGCTTCCTCCTGCACATACTTTTCCAGATGAGTGCTTCTTTGTGTCAGTCATTTCTGACCGTCGCTCTTACCGCATTTGGAAAAGGGAGTTAAGCCAGCTGAGGAGGGGAGGCGCGATTCCCCTCAACCCCTGCCGGGTCTCCCCTATCTTCAGTCACCTCTACGGGGTAACTATAGCCCCGAAGCTGGCTGGCTCGGGGCACTCCAGCAGCAAGCGCAAGCAGAAACTGTGCATGATCGCGGATTCCTACCTCCACCGAAGCCCTGCAAACCAGAAGTCTCATCATTGTTTAATATCTTCTTGATATAATGCTGTCAATATAATTTACTTGGACTTCAGTAAGGCAATTGATACAGTAGATCATAATCTACTACTAGATAAAGTACAAAAATGTGGGTTAGACAACATCAGCACCAGATGGATTCATAACTGGCTGATCAACTGCACTAAACATGTAGTCCACAATGGAACTGCATCTACATGGAGGGAAGTATGCAGTGGAGTACCCCAAGGCACTGTTTTAGGCCCAGTGCTCTTCAACATCTTCATCAATGACTTGGACAAGGGGATAGATGGGGAACTCATCAAATTTGCAGATGACACCAAACTGGCAAGAGTAACTAGCATTGCATAAGATAGGCTTATAAGATACAGAAAGAGCTTGACAGACTTGAACATTGGGCTCTATCTAACAAAATGAAGTTCAATGGTGAAAAAAGTAAGATTATACATTTAGGCAAGAAAAATCAAATGCACAGGTACAGTATATATGGTACCTTGCTCAATAGTAGTAACTATGAAAGGGATTTTGGAGTCCTATTGGACAACCATTTAAATATGTGCAGCAGCTGCCAAAAAAAAAGGCCAACACAGTTCTAGGCTGCATTAACAGAGGGATAGAATCAAGATCATGTGAAGTGTTAATACCATTTAAAAATGCCTTGGTAAGGCCACACTTGAAATACTGCATTAAATTTTGGTCACCACGATATAAAAAAGATGTTGAGACTATAGAAAGAGTGCAGAAAAGAGCAAAAAGATGATTAGGGAACTGGAGGCTAAAACATATGAAGAACAGTTGAAGGAACTAGGTATGTCTAATTTAATGAAAAGAAGGACTAGGGGAGACATGATAGCAGTGTTCCAATATCTCAGGGGCTGCCAGAAAGAAGAGGGAGTCAAGCTATTCTCCAAAGCACTTGAGGGCAGGACAAGAAGCAATGGGTGGAAACTAATCAAGGAGAGAAGCAACCTAGAACTAAAGAGAAATTTCCTGACAATTAGATCAATTAATCAGTGGAACAACTTGCCTCCAGAAGTTGTGAATGCTCCAACACTGGAAGTTTTTAAAAAGAGGTTGGATAATCATTTGTCTGAAGTGGTGTAAGCAGGGAGTTGAACTAGAAGACCTCCAAGGTCCCTTCCAACTCTGTTATTCTATTCTATCTTCATGAAGCATTCAGTGAGATTAGTTATCACCATGGTTGAAATTCATCAAGATGCTGATAATACTCAGTTCTACACCTCTACACAAGGCAACTCAAATTACACTATCTCTACCCTCTCACAATGCCTGGAGACTGGATGTCCCTGTAAGGACCTGGATGAAGAACAGTTGACTGAACCTTGGCAAGACTGAGTGGCTTTGTGTGCAGGGAATTTCAGGATCTGGGTTTTTACCATCTTTAATTCAGTATGAGGTTGCATTACTTATTTAGACAACCATCTCCTGCTCAAAATGCAGGTGGTGGGCATGATCAAGACAGCTTGTGTATAGCTCTAGCTTTTGCACCAGCTGTGACTTTTTCTGGATCATGACTCCCTGCACTTGAGTTTCTCAAAACCTAGTCATCTCGACTACTGAAATGGTTGTACGCAGGTGACTCTTCAGGGGTGTGATTCTACAGTTCGGATTGGTTCTAAAGAACTGGTTGTTATGATTCTGTGCAGTTCAGAGAACCGGAAAATCTACTCTCTACCCATCCATCTTTTTGTCATCATGTATTCCCCCTTTTTTTTCATTGTTTATTTTATTGTACCATTAATTTGCTTCTGTTTTGTTCACATTCTATTCTTCCTTTTTATTGTTATAGGCCAGGTGTTGGCATATACTCCAGAGCCACATATGGTTCTTTGGGCCCTCTGCTGTGGCTCCCTGTCCCATCACCGGCTGGCCCGGCCCCCTGCCCACAACCTGCCCTTCCTCGCCTGGCCTGAGAAAGTAAGGGCAACAATGGGGGATGGAGAAGTGGCTGGGGCTGATTCTCCAGTGCCTCATTCTTGCTGGAGCTTCTTCTGGTCCTTGTCGGTGCTGAGCACGCTTTGGTCACTTGGGGAGATGCACAATCTGTGCCAAGATACTGGCCTGACCTAGCTGCGACCAATGCTGGCCTTACTAACATGAGGCTTGGTGGAGTGGGAATGGGATCCGGGAGGAAGGATGTTAGAAAGGGGGATGGATCTGCAGTGCCCAGCCATGGTTTTAAGAAGCTCAGGGCAGCAGGAAAAGGGGGCTGGCCCAACCGAACCTTGCATGCCCACCCCGGGGGTCAGGCTCAGAGAAAGCCAGAGTGTCCCCACCAAATTTGCCTGTCAGCCGGTCTCTCCCTCTCTGTATCTCTCTCTGTGTGTGTATGTGTGTGTATCTCTCTGTACGATCTTGCACGGTCTCTCTCTCTTTGTCTCCTCTCTCTTTTTTGGAAAGATGAGGCTGGGCCAAGCTGGCAAACTCCCCTTGGGACCCTTCACTATTCCTTTTCTTTCTTCTTGGCAACTTTTTGGCAATCCAGCTGGCTAAGGAACGAGAGTAAACCATGGCAGAGGCTTCCCTTCGGACAACCCTCCTCCTCTCTCCTCTTTCTCTTCTTGGGACCCCTGGCTGGCTGTGGCAGGGCCAGGAGGTTGTGCACAAGCAGGAAATCCTCCTCAAGCAAGCAGCTGAGCTCGGCCAAAGCACAGCAAAGGAGGGCATGGGGTGGACAGCCGCTTGAGGGTGCCCCCACTTGTAAACGAACAGAGTAGTGAAGAGCCCCAAGGAGAGCTTGCTGCCTTGGCCCAGCCACAGCTTTCTTAGAGAGAGAGAGAGAGAGAGAGAGAAATACACACACATACACACACAGAGAGAGAGTGTCTTACACACATACACACACACACACACATGCAAAGAGGAGAAGAAGGGGGGAGAGACAGAAAAACAGGGACAGAGGGGGAGATAGGGAGAGGGGAGAGAGAGATACAGAGAGGGAAAGAGAGACACAGAGAGATACAGAAAGAGGGGGGAGACAGGAGAGGGGAGAGAGATACATGGGGGGGAGATAGGGAGAGGGGGGAGAAAAATTTCATAGGTAAACTTTGGCTAAGTGGAAACAAAGAAAAAATATGAAATGGTTATATGAATATCTCTGGAATAAATATAAGATTTATTGTAGATTGGAGAATATACCATATGGATCTTTAATATATTAGTTTTATTTTATTTTTACTCTTTTTTGTTTGTTTATTATATTCGGCTTTGAGAAAGTTAATGAAGATAATAATGTAAAATAAAATAGATGGTAAGCTGAAAATGGAAATAATATGGAATAAAGAGTGGAAAATATATGTAAGGATGAAATGCTTTTGATATATGAAGTGAGAACTTATTTAAAAATCAGTGAAATAGACAATGATTTGATATGAAATTAGATAGGAATGTTAAAAATGTAATTATGACTATGTATGAATGTTGTAACCTGGAATCATGTTGCTCACTTGAAGAGATATGTAAAAAAAAAAAAAAACTTTAAAATAAAAAGAAAGAGGGGGAGAGTGATAAAAGGAGAGAGACACACAGAGATACAGAAAGAGTGGGGAGAGAGGAGAGAGGGGGAGAGAGATACACTAGAGATACACAGAGAGAGACAGAGAGGGGGAGAGAGGAAGATAGGAAGAGGGGGAGAGACAGAGGGAGGGAGACACACAAATAGAGGGGGAGAAAGAGGAGAGGGGGAGAGAGGGGAAGATAAGGAGAAGGGGGAGAGAAAGAGATAGAGAGAAGGGGAGACAGATACATGGGGGAGTGATACAGAGAGAAAAGTGGGAGGGGATAGGAGATAGAGACAGAGAGAGATACAGAGGGGGGGAGAGAGAGAAGGGTTGTGTGGCTGGGTAGGCATGGCTAGGGGGTCATGTGACTGGGTGGGTGTGAGTGACATCGAGTTGGCCATGCCAACCCATGTTTTGTAGCTCCTACCTCAGAAATCCAAAAGATTTAACTTTCTAGTGTCACAAAATGGGGTCACAAAGGTGCATCAGCTCAGCTGCAGTCCAGTTTATTTAAATTATTTACTTGGGTTATATTATATACCTAAGTTAGAAGAAACTTCCCTGGTTCACTCCCAGCTGGGACATAATCACAGAAAGTGGAAATCTTTTAATGTAGGAAGGCGAGAAAAATAGTGACACAGCTCAATAGTTTCTGGCTTGCAAGCAGAGTGGCGTGATAAGTTTATAGATTTTTATACCCATTTCCACTTTGAAGTTTCTGTGGTCTGATGAGATTTTGTGTGTGCCTTTTTAAAAGTGATTGCTCTGAATTCTGTCTTCCTGCCTTAATGGGTTAATCCTGTTCCTGGCGCTTTGTTTTTCCTATCCTGGGGGTTAATTCCGCTAGGAAAGAAGAAAAGGGAAGTTCCAGGTGACTTATTTTTAGCCTGATTCCCCTTAAAGGCTCTACTTAAATGTTTGTTGTCAGCTCTGTTACTTTTGTAACAATCATGAGCAGGGTTGTTCTTATTTTTTCCTTTCAGCTAGTGCTTCTTGGTTTTCTTAAAGGGGGAAGGGCTGGCTTGTGTCTCCTGGCACTGTTTTCTGAGGTTTCTGGTGCTATGAGGTTTTTGCCACTGTCTTTTTGGGGTATACTTCCCATACCTGAACACAAAAGAATGTTTTACTGCAAGGGTGGATGCTATTTTCAGTTGCTTCTGCCTTCCATCAAACATCAATGTGAGATTGCACTCGTATGAGAGACTGACACGACACGGATCTGAGTTTTCTCTCTGGTTTTATTGCGGTTCTGCAGAAGCGGGTTCACATCCAAGGCAGCTGGATGGAACCCCGAGCACACTTTGCACAGCATACTTATACCCTAATTCCCCTGCCCCATCGTACGAGGGCTTGGTTCACAGTCATCAAACCTCACACCTTCCAGGGACACTTATTGCCCATCAACATTCCCCAGACCACTAACTGTTTGTTGATGGTTCCCCTATCAGTACTGGCGCTGCTTTTGAAACACACACGTATACAAAATGGTTCATATTGTTCTAATCCTTATCTTCCGGAAGGTTTCAAAATACATGCTTTTGTAAGCAACTCTAAGCGTAAGCAAATTTACAGAAGCAAAAGTAGCATTACATTATTTCACTTATCACAATCCCTCCTCTTCTGGTTACACTTTGTTTCAAAAGCACAGAGATCTTTACTAACTTGCATTAACATTTCTTCTAAAACAAACATGAGCTGTCTCTCGCAATTGAAGGAATACCTTCCTGGTCATATTTCTCCCAAACTCCTTTTTACGTTCCCCTCCATTCGCCATCATTTGTTTTGTCAAAGGTACTCCATGTAGAATAACCCCTTTTTCAGCTTTCCCAGGCAAATGCATACATAACCAACAATTAGTAATATTTAGACCTTTCGCCGTTGCTCTTATATCTTTAATGTAGCAATTGTCTGCCCAGAGATCTTCTCCAAGATCCCCTGCTCTCTGAACATGCTGAGACTGTCCGGTTTCTGCTTCTTTAACCTGTTGTAAGACAAAAATATTCACAAGTACAGTTGAAGTACACAGAAACAGACGCATGATTTTATCTTTTAAGAGTCAGTTTCAAGGGTTGTCCTTCCACTGGGTGACTTCTCCAGGGCTTCTCAGGTTCTGGAGTTGCTTTCACACGACTATGATGAGTCCATCCACTTTCCTTCGTCCGGACAGCAGACTCAGTCGTCAGGAGTACTTGATATGGTCCTTCCCAGCTAGGTTGCAATTTCTCAGTTCTCCAAGTCTTCACAAGCACCCAATCACCAACTTCATAGGGATGTTGACTTCCTACTAGTGGTGGTCGTTGTGCTAAAAGTCCCTGTTTACGAAGAGATAATAAAGACCTGGACAGCGTCTGCAAATATTTTCTCACAAACATATCCCTGAATTCAGGTATAGGTCCCCCAAAGGTTGTCAAGTAAGGGCGACCCATTAACATTTCAAAAGGTGAAACCCCCACGTCCTTTCTTGGACAAGTCCTAACTCTCAACAGAGCTAGGGGTAAGTTTTTGGTCCAAGGTAACCCATTCTCCAACTGTAATTTTGTCAAGTGTTTCTTAATTTCTGAGTTTCCCCTTTCAACCTTCCCTGAAGACTGAGGATGCCAAGGGGTGTGTAAGTCCCATCTCACCCCTATAGCCCTCATTATCTCTTGAAGAATTTTCTGTGTAAAATGTGTGCCCCTATCGGAGTCTATTACTTCAAACATGCCATATCTAGGTATTATTTGTTCTAGCAGAATTTTTGTTACCATGGAAGCGGTAGCTTGTTTAGTGGGAAAGGCTTCTATCCACCCTGTTAAGTGATCTTTAATTACCAACAGATATTTCCATCCACCACTAGGTGGCAATTCAGTGTAATCAATTTGTATCTTCTGGAACAGCCAAGCTGCTAAAGGCCACCCCCCCTTTCTCTGTTTTTCTGGATGCACTTTTATTAACTTTTAGACATATAAAACATTTCCAGCAAATGGAATGAGCAATTGTCCACATGTTCAGACTCCAATACACCGGCTTGACAGCTTGTACTAAAGCTTCAGTTCCCCAATGACTCCCTTCATGTAAATACTGCATTACATTCCTCATTTGTGTTTCTGACAAAACTTTTTCTCCATTCCCAGTCATCCATCCTTTCTCTGTTTTTCTGCACCCTTCCTTTTCTAATCTCTCTATTACAGTTCCATCTGGTTCCCATTTGTCTTCAGGCTCTTCAGGCAACATGGGTACTGATACCATTTGTAGAGTTACCTCCCCAGCTGCCTCTTTTGCCCACCTATCTGCCCATCTATTTCCAACAACCTCCAGACCATTCCCCTTTTGGTGTGCATTTACATGAACAATGGCTACCTGCTGTGGTAATTGTAAAGCCTCTAACACTTCTTCTACTAGCTGGAGTTGCTCTATCTGTTTCCCATCTGATTTTATAAACCCTCTTTCTTGCCAGATCTTCCCAAAAGTGTGAACCACACCCCAAGCGTACTTAGAATCAGTCCATATTGTCACATCAATTCCCTCGGCTAATTCCAAAGCCCTTTTGAGAGCATATAATTCGCACTTCTGAGCCGACCATCCTGTTTGTAATGATCCTTTCTCAATTACCTCCCCATTCTGAGTCACTATTGCATATCCCGCTTTCCTCATGCCATCCTCAACTCTGCTTGAGCCATCCACAAACCACTTCTCCCCTTTCGCCAGCGGAATTTCCTCTAAATCTTTTCTCACTTTTGTCATAATTTCAACCTCCAGCAAACAATCATGATCATCAGCCTCCCATTCTTTTCTGGTTCCTTCCAAAAATTCTGCTGGATTCAAATTCTTATCAGTTCCGATAATAATATCTGGACTTGTCCTCAAAATAGTTTCATATTTCAAAATCCTTCCCTCGGCCATCCAAGTGGAAGCCAACTGACTTAATACTGAGGTTACTTGATGTGGGGAGTGTACCACTATAGCTCCCCCAAAAGTCAACTTCCTGCTTTCTACCACCAAAACAGCTGTGGCGGCTACCGCCTGCACGCAGATAGGCCAACCTCTTACCACAGGTTCTAATGTCTTACTCAGAAAAGCAACGGGCTGAAACCGCCCCCCCCTCTTCTGAGCAAGCACTCCTACCACAACTCCTGATCTTGCAGAAACATACAGATGGAATGGGAGTTTCAAGTTAGGCAGAGCCAACACCGGTGCGGTGGCTAATGCCTTCTTGATTTCCTCCCACCTTGCTTCATCCTCCTCCAACCATTCAATGATCTCTCCTCCTCCATGCAACTTCTGATTCAGGAACTGAACCAACACTGCATACTGATCTATCCAAGCTCTGCAGTATCCAACTAATCCCAAGGCTTTTCTAACCTCCGTCTTGTTCCTTGGTGGAGCTAAACTCATCAATCCTTTCACCCTTTCAGGATCCAAACTCCTGACTCCTTGCATGATGTAATGTCCTAAATACTTCACTTTTCTCTCTACAAATTGAATCTTCTCCTTTGACACCTTCAATCCTTGCTCCTTTAACCAGTTCAATAAAGCCACTGAACTCTCCCTAACTTTTACTTCTTTTTCTCCTGACAACAGCAAATCATCCACGTACTGAATCAAACTTACCCCTGGCTCTTTTGAAAAAGTCTGCAACTTCTCTTCCAAAGCCTGACCAAACAACAAAGGACTTTCTGTATACCCTTGAGGCAATACTGTCCATCTCAATTGTTGTTTCCTCCCACTTTCAGGATCACTCCATTCAAAAGCAAACAAATCTCTGCTCCCCTCTTCAAGCGGACATGCCCAAAAAGCATCCTTCAAATCAATAACTGTAAACCACCCATCCTTAGGAGGTATCTGACCCAAAATGGTATAGGGATCAGGTACCACCGGGAAACGTGGTATTACAATTCTATTGACCCCCCTCAGATCCACCACTAGCCTATGCTTTCCGTCCTTCTTTAGTACAGCCAAGATAGGAGAGTTAAAAGGGGACATGGTTGGTTCCAATAATCCTTGCTGTAACAATTGATCAATTACAGGCTTCAATCCTTCTCTACCCTTCTTGCTCATTGGGTATTGGGGCGTCCAACTTTTAACAATCCCTGGCTGCACCTTAATCTCGATAGGTTTTATTTCCATCTTCCCCACATTTTGTCCATCTGCCCAAACATCATCATGAATTCGTTCTACATCCTCTTCCTTCAGAACACACATTCTTATCCCACTATTATCTCTCAACTGGAATCCAAACGCTGGCATGAGATCCCTCCCCAACAGATTCACTCCTGACTCTGGTATATACAACACCTTACTACAAACTTCTATCCCATCCATACTCATTTCTACCTCTTCCAAAACTCTCACTCTATTTTGCTTCCCACTCACTCCAGTTACCAGAATAGTTTCTTTTCCTTTCATCCTTTCATTTATGGGCTCGCATACCGAGGTACGACTTGCCCCTGTGTCTATCAGGAAAGTTAGTTCCTGACGGTCTGGACCTACTTTTATATTTACCAGTGGCTCCCCGTAGGTCCTTTTAAAGGAGCCGGAAATTCCCTAATCTTCATATAGAGCGTAACTTCTCTCAGGGTGACTGTTCTGGCACTCGCGTGCAAAGTGACCATGCTTGCCACACCTGAAACAGTTACAATCCATACCTACTCTATTAGTGCTCATCCCTCTCCCTCTAAAAGGTCTCCCTCTGGGAGGGAATCCTCTACCCCTTCCTCCAGACGCCTCTTTCCTCGGTTGATCCTTTTCTCCTGATTTTCTCACTTCATTTTTAGCAGCGCTCTGTACTGCCGCCAACATCATTTGAGATTTCTGTCTGGTTTTAATCACATCCCTATTCACAAAAGTTTGTTGGGCATTTCGAATCAACTCAGTAATCCCCTGTGCCCCCCAGTTATCTATCTTCTGAATCTTCTTTTGAATATCTGGCCAAGCTCCCGACACAAACTGCATTTTTAACATAGATTCAAACGCAGGCGTGTCTGATCTTACCCCTGAATATTTTTCCAAGCTTTGTCTTAACCTAGCACAATAATCCCCTGGGGACTCATCTTTTCCCTGACTTATCTCGAAGACTTTTGTTAAGTTTTGACCCTGTGGTACTGCATTTTTAATTCCCTCAATTATCATTGTCTTCAGATCTTTCATGTTTTGTCTATGATCTGCATTTTGGATATTCCAATTGGGAGGGGCCAAGGGAAACTTAACATCCCCAGCAACTGCTTGGTTATTTCCCAATTGCAATACTCGCCAATATTCTATTGCTCCTTGTCTAATCAGATCTCTTTCTTCTCTGCTAAATAGGTGCCCCAAAATGTACATCAGTTCTTCATAAGTGTAATCATTTGGCCCCAAAAATAGTTCCAATTCTGAGCTTACTTTCTGCGGGTCCTCATAAAGACGGGAAAGTGATTGTTTCAATTCTCTCAGTTCCCCAGGCCTCATAGGTTCCCCAGGCCTCATAGGTTGAATAGCCACGGGCTGGCCCAGAGCGTTCAGACCATTTGGCACTTCACGCAAGGGATAAGCGTGTGCCGGCCGTGCCGGTGGAAAAGGAAAGTTCTGAACGTTCTGTTCCAAATCTCTTAGTTCTCTCCGCAAATGTGCATGATGTGCCAGCGGCGGGGAGGGAGGTAATAGAGCCACTGCCGCTGCTGCTAATACTTCCTGCTGATTGGGCGGAGGAACATATATCGCTGGAGGACGATAAAACTCATCGTCAGACTCCGGATCTTTAATTTTGGACACAAATTGATCAGCCGGTGGCGGGCTGGGTCCTTCAAATTCAACGTGATACCATACTTCTAAATACGGTATCTCGGCGGTTAATTTATGAGCCAATAAATAATCCTTCAATTGATTTATCCAGTATGTACTGGGTTCTCCCTCCGGTGCCCAATGGTAGGGAAATTTTGGATCCACAAGAGGATATTTTGGCCACCTGTATTTGCACAAGTAAATCATGTGTTTCTTTTCCAGATTCCGGGTATAATATTTTAGATTCGGGGAGAACCACTGGTGCAGCAGTTGTCCCAAAGGCGAATCTACTGGAATAGGTTTTCTGCCTTCTTTCTCTTCTATCTTGTCTATGCCCGAGGTTTCTAATAACCTCTTACTTTGTCCTTTCCCCATTCTCGTCACCAGACCTGTCCTCCAGCAGGCGCTGGACTTTTCTCCCTGAGAAAATTTTAAGGACACCTTTCTATCAACAAAAACCCCATTCTCTTTAAAAAGGAACAAATTTACCTGATCACTCCGGGACCTGTCGTCAGTTCAGGTATGCGGATGTGCGGGCGTCCCCGACTCAGGTTTTCTCGTGATCCCTGATCACCATTCACAAGGTACCTTCACTCAGTCCGTCCTTTTTCTCTCGATTTCTCCGAAACTTCATTTTTGGATTGGAGATTCCTGGGACCTCTTGATCAATGGGGAGTGGGAATGTCTCCAAACGAGACGGAGTGGCCACTACTCACCAGTCCCCAGAACACCGAGGATCGCCATGGAATGCCCCACGTTGGGCGCCAAATTGTGAGATAGCACTCGTACGAGAGACTGACACGACACGGATCTGAGTTTTCTCTCTGGTTTTATTGCGGTTCTGCAGAAGCGGGTTCACATCCAAGGCAGCTGGATGGAACCCCGAGCACACTTTGCACAGCATACTTATACCCTAATTCCCCTGCCCCATCGTACGAGGGCTTGGTTCACAGACGTCATCAAACCTCACACCTTCCAGGGACACTTATTGCCCATCAACATTCCCCAGACCACCAACTGTTTGTTGATGGTTCCCCTATCAGTACTGGCGCTGCTTTTGAAACACACACGTATACAAAATGGTTCATATTGTTCTAATCCTTATCTTCCGGAAGGTTACAAAATACATGCTTTTGTAAGCAACTCTAAGCGTAAGCAAATTTACAGAAGCAAAAGTAGCATTACATTATTTCACTTATCACATCAAGAAACAGCCTTACAAGAAACTTAAGATATTTATAAGCTTTGGATAAACAGCATTTACCAGGCTGACTAAGTATTTTCTAACTCTGACTAGTAAAAAGCAACCTACATCCCATTGATTTTTAACTCTTGGAGCAAAAGGCTGCTTGAGAGCTTTGGCTACTACTTTTTTTCCTGTTTTAATATAAAGAATTATTCTTTTTAAACCTGGTATAAACCTGGTATAGAATCCGTGTTCAAACCTTACTAATAAGGTTCTACAAAATCGTGATTTGCTAAATAGGCTGCTATATAAGCTGCTCAATTCTTTGTACCAGCATTTCAGGTTCCCTCTGCTATTGCCTATGTTAATTTTCTTATTAATGTTGGAACCACAGCTTGCAATGTCACTACAATGCTTCTTGGAATGGCTTCTTCTGGATGGACAACTACGTGTGTCTCATGTGTTTTTTTTTGTCTTTGTCAGCAAATACATGTGAAAGGACATCATGTTACTCAAATTATTATAAATTGGCTTATTCCTATAAATGTGAAAATATCCAGGAGCTTCTTCTAGGCCAAGAATTCACGAAAGGGATTGTTACTACCATTTCAATGCATTCATTGTTGAACTAATTACCAAATAGTTTCTATCCTTACAGAAGCAGAACAGAGCCAGCTCTGAATGACTAAAACCTTCCTTTCCAGCAGCAAAAATGTGTGCTGCTTAAAAGTTCCAGCACAAGACTCTTGATCCAAACTAAAAGATCCTTCCAGATTTTTGCTGACTAAGCAAATTCACTGACCTTGTGGAAAAGGGTCCTTGATTCTTCACAAGTGAAGATTGTTAAGACTCTTGGAACTTAAGACTCTGATGAACTTTTTTTAAAAAATATCTGATTACTGAACTAATTACTTTTAAGGAACTATGACTTCTGTTGGACTTTTGCTTCTGTTGCAAAATTTTCAAGAAATGTTACTTGGCATTATTATTACATTGTATTCATTATTGAACTTCAATGTTATCTTATGCAATTGTTTATTAGTATTTGCCTGCAAAAACTTTTGTTTCTGCTTCACAACACACAGATCCTATGTAGTTTCAAATGTTAACTGCACACTTGCTAAATACAATAGTGGTTCAGCAAATTATAAACTATTTCAGAACCAAATGAAAGAATTGTTATCTGGAAGTCAAGACTTCATTAGTAACAGTTTAAAAGATGATATTAGCACTTTTAACATGATAGTTTAGGTCTGTATTTTTACAGTAACTTCGGAAAATCAGTTTTTTTTTCTTTGCCAATGTGAAAACTTACTGTTTCAGCACTAAACAATAGAGAAGTCCTTGAATAAGCTTACAAGTTTTAAAATACAAACCCAGCTGGGAAAGAGTAATGTAATCTTTAAATTTGTCACTTTTGGGGAACACTACTTAGAATCAATATTTTCTATTGTTCAAGGATCACATGTAATCAATGTGTTTTATAGTTTGATCACTTGCTTTCTGATATATCAAATGTATACATCATTTATATGTGTATGCTATAAAAAGACTTGATACATCTTAATAAATGCTTTTTGCTTTGTCTGAATGATTGTAGCAATTCATATTTTTAGTTGGACAAAAAAGCCCTTTGTAAGGGTAAGGGTAAAAGTTTTCTCTCAAATTCAGGGATCAAATTCTTATCATCTCCATGCTAAACTTGGAGTTTATGAACAACATATACAGTAAGAAACTTACGAACAGGTTTAGTGATAACAATTGGACCAACATCACTTATGAATATTTGGGTATTTGAACTTGTCTTAATAATCCAACAATTGGTAATTCATAACCAATTTAAATTATTTTTAAAACTTCATATTTATTATAAGGCAAGAACAGAGCATGCTATGGTTGCCCGATCTCTATATTTTTCTATAGTCCTCAAAGAACCATCTAAATGTTTTAAAACAAAATACATAAACCATACTATTGCTGTGTATTCTCTTCCTGTGAAAAATTACTATGAGCACCTGCAATGTTTGCCTCAAAAGGTGCCCGAGGATGGTCACTATTTTCTTAATAAGATATGATGCTTTACTATGGAATTGAAGGTCTAGTGGCCATTAGCATGTCATACCAGCCCTGGAATAGCCATACTAAGTACGTAATATTTATTGATCTATCCCCAAAACGTTGCGTTTGGAAACTAATAAAAATACTGGCACAGTAGCACACTTACAAATAAAATAGTGTTTTGTTTTCCTATTTTAGCGATTTCAAACCGATTTTGGACAGACTACGCTTTAAGCGGGGTTGTTTGGTCTACCGCCTCAGCTTCAGGAGAGCTCTAATTAGATGGTATGGCCTTGTTGGTTGTTTGAAATTGGGTGCTTTATTCCGCATTAAACCGGTTTAATTATTGCTGGGAGCACAGAGATAAATAGGTAAAACGAGTTTGAGCAACAAGATGTAATGGGTGCGCACACCTCTGGCGGCCCATCTGGAAAAAGGAATCTGTCCAATTAAGGGGCGAATTAACTCTTTCCTTATTCTCCTGTTCACTTATGGCAAAGGACGTAATCCGGGACACTTATCGATTGGCTGGACGTGGGGAGGGGCGCATAGAAAGTGTCTGAGGAAGGGCCGCCCTCGCGCCCCGTTTAGGAGATAAAGCCGTGCCAACGAGGGCGGATGACGCTAGTTTCACGGCGGCGGCGGCGGATCCGGAAGAGGCGGGCTCGCGAGGGTGGAGGAACGAGAGTGCCGGGGCCTGTCTGGATGATTGTCTGACTGCGGGACGAGCGATGTGGGGGGTGAGCAGGGGCGAGAGGGGCGGGAGACCTCTGCCCTATCTGGGAAGGGAGGGGACGAAAACGGTCGGAGAGGCACAGGTTACGAGGAGCCGTGAAAGTAGGATGGACGTAGCAGGCCCGGTCCCAGGTTGTGGCGCAGCGAGCTGAACCGGGTCAAGTGAGGTTGAGCGTGCCGTCGGGAAGACCGGTGGGGTGTTGTTTCGGATTCCTTTGAACCGGCGGAGGGGGAAAAAGAGGGAGCGGAGCCTAAGAACTGCTTGCTTTATCGCGCCGCGGCCGCCTCTCCTGCTCTTCCATTGTAGGCCCCTCACGAAGGGCGACGGCAATGTCTTTTGCCGACAGCTAGCCAGCCCGCTTTTGTAGCGCGTTTCAAAGCCTCAAGAGTCAGTCAGCAGCGCGGCCTCTTCCTTTCTTCCTGTGGGCCCTGATCTTAACCTTTTTTTTTCTTTTCTTTTTGCGCGCCGACTCCCGAATGCCGCCGTGTTTCTTCTGTGCAACGTTTTTTCACTTCCACCTCTCTGTGCTCTTGCTTGGTTACTACTCACCCGTTGAGCTTTTCCCAGCTTCAGTTGCCGTTGGCCTGGTGTGTTCCGCCTTCGAATGTGCGCCTTGCCCTGCTCCTCCCGTAAATCTCATACTGTGGCCCTTTCCTCAGGACTTGGGGGTCTTGCCTCTCCGTGTTTGGCATGCAAGAGATTGGTGTTGAAGTGGGTATCTGCGTTATTCAAGTGGGCAAAAATCTGAAGTTTGCCGCCTGTTGAATTTATAACGATTTATGTTGGTAAAATTTTCCCTGCTTTAGTTTTTTTTTCCAGCCCTTCAGGATTAAATAGTGAATGACCCAAGAATGTAAATTCGTGCCTGGGAAATAGGCAGGTGCTTTACCTCTGCATCAAATTCCTATTCCAATAGTGAAGTAGTTTTCCCAAGCTATTCAAAGCATCATTGTGCCTATTTAACTTTTTAACTATTGACATATATATATATTGTCTTTAAGTTTTCTGTTTCACTCTTGGCCACCATGGGGATTTTTCCTTATTTCTTGTTTCACTATCTAGTGACAAATAGCATCTATCTAGAGAAAAGCTTTAGGTTAAAGTTCTAGCTTTTAATTAAATTCCTAATCTACAAAAGCAAACTTATGAAAGCCTATCTTTTGAAGTGCAGTTGAATTTCATCACATGGAAATTATTATTGGTACTAGGTATTGTACCTAGGAAAATAGCATAGTAAATTAATGATTATAAATGTCATTTTACTGATTGTTATGTGAAACCTATAGCTATTTCCTGCAGCTCTTGGAATGTGAGTGTGGATTGAGAAAATAATTTTCTCTCAAAAATATATGCATCATAGATGTTTGTATTTATTTGTGATTTTCAAGTATAGAAATAAAATAAACCATTGAAGTTTGTTGATTAGTTCTTAGATAAGGGAACTGGAGAAATCAGGATTCAGTCTTATTTATCCATGATCAGTTGCTGTCTCTCAAGCTAATGTCTCAGGTTTAAGTTTCAAAGATATGACAATTCTAATATATGTAACTCTAAGATATGTTAATATATCAAGATATATTAAGAATAATGAAGACACTTAGGAACAATTCACATCCTGGTCAGTGTCTTTTCTCACTTTTACCATCAGCGGAAGATACAGAAGTTTAGCCAGCTGGACAAACAGGTTTAAAAACAGCTTTTATCCATGGACTGTCAGGCTTGTAAATATAACTACATACATGGAAAATGTATATTGTTTATGTTGTATTGTATTTTTGTTATGGATAGCAGGAGCAGAAGCAAAATCAATTTTGTTGTGTGTGTGTACACACACACACACACATATATATATGGATCTTTGGTTATTCGGGTTTTCTCCCGCGTAAAATTGGAAGTATTTTGGCGATGTTTCAATGAAATCTCATTCGGCATCTTCAGGCTTGTGTCTTCGGCTTTGTGCTTCTTGGAGTAATGTGAGCTTGCAGTTGCTTATTCTTTTAAACTGCCAGTGGGAGTGCAACTTGACTGGGTGAGGGCTTGGCTGTGTTCTGATTGGGTGGGGGTGTGTTCTCATTGGTTGGGGGGCTGGCTGTGATATGATTGGTTGTGGGGGGGTTATTCACCCGAATAACCAAAGATCCACATACAAATACCCGCGAAAACCTCTGAAAACAAATATATATGCACAAGACCCAGGATATCTCCACAACAAAACTCACAAGGCCATCACACAGCTCATTATACCAACATCAACTCCATCAACCAATCAAGAGGCAGCAGCGCAGCCAACCAGCCCAGCACACCAGCCCCCATCACCAGTATTTATAGAGAGACGGCAGCTCCGATCACACACTACTTGCACTGGCACGAAGCCGAAAGCACCAGCCTGAGGATGGGGAGTGTGACCTTGCCGAAACATCACCAAGATACTTTTAATCTTACACGGGAAAAGACCCGAACACACCTAGACCTACATACATACATACATACATACATACATACATACATGTCTAGATGTGTTCGGGTCTTTTCCCATGTAAGATTAAGAGTATACATATATACACACATACACATATATACATAATGACAATAAAGGTTGATGTTATTATTAAACTGGAGAAGTAGCAAAAGGGATTATTTAAAAGCTTGTTTTCACTTCTAAAACTAAAATGACTTGGTGTCCAGTGAAATAGTTACAGTAAATAGACATATTTAAACTGATATAATTTTTTATGGCAAGAGTATTCAGCTGCCTTGGGCTTCTGTATTGATTTTGCTGTAAGTCTAGTAATGTACTTTAGAAAAATCAGGATTCTCCAATAGAATTTATAAAAGTGCATCTATGGTAAAGCAGGAGTTGTCGGACTTTGTGCTCCTATGATTGATATGTGCAGACTTTTAACCTATGAATAAAATGAATTTTACTGAAGATAAGGTTGAATAATGAATATATTTATATAGTTAAATTTTCATATATATATCACATGGATTCTTACACCTGGGTAATCAGTATGTTGAAAGCAGGAGCTGAATCCAAGAGTGAATTTTCCATTGTTTAAACTTTGGTATCCAAGCCTGATCAAGGTAGTTTTTTTAAAAAATTCCCATTCCCACAAAATTGCTTTCAATCCTAGGATGGGGGATGCCTTGAATTCAGAATTTGTGAATCACAATCTATGATTAAGAATTTTCTATTTTGGAGCACATCCGTGATAATACTTTCAACACTAAACAAATTAACCTAATTGTAAACTTGAGTATTATACAAGACCTTAATTAGCAAAAGCAGAGCCATCTTTTCATGAAACAGAATATTGTTAGTACATGTAAAAACTTACCCCTTGAAGAAACTTTTTTTTACTAAAATAGTTTTCTAAGAGATGTACCAGTAATATTGTTTTTTTTAAACATGAGATTAATTATAAGACTAATTTTAAAATACTATATGCTATTAAAACTCTTGTGTCTGTTTCGTTGTTTCTGTATCTCAAAAAATGGTGGCTTCCTTAGGATACTCAGTGGAGATGAGATGGAGACATGCCTCTTTCTTGACATTGTTTCCCTGCAAATAGTAAACTTGGAAATAGTTTGAGCTGTTAAGATGATTATTTCTTGGTAAGTTGTCTTCCATAATTGTATCTAAACTTCCTTTAAAACCATCAGAATTACTCAACCTATACTCTCAGAATATCAGCACTAGGGGTTGGTCTACTCCACAGCTGAATACTTGCCCCTATTCGGCTTAATAGCTGCCACACTAGCAAGATCAGTGCTAGACTAAATGATACAGTGAGGATCATAAGTGGCATAAAATCTATTCCTACTTGCTGGCTCCCCATCTTGAGCCATATTACACCACTAGCTCTACAAAGACAAGAAGCCTTAGTGAAGGAGTACAACAAAATTGTGAGAAACCAACTTCTTCCTATGCACACTGATCTTCCTCATCTATCAATTGGCAGGCTTAAATCCAGGAAGACCTCTTTGGCACTCGCTCAATAGCTGTCTAACAACTTTGACATCAATATACAGTGGAAAGCCAAATGAGTTGCTAAATGTCCAGATGCAGGCAGTTACATAGATGACCTTCCTTACCAGCATTGGTCAACTCTGAACAGGATCCGTACCTAATGGTGTCTGCCAGGACTCATTGTTTAAGTGGGATCTTGTCTCTTACCTCTCTGTGTAACTGGTGCATCTCAACAAAATATCCATCACATTATATCCAAATGTCCATCAAGACCTTACACCAGCCCAATGTCTGATTTTTTTCAACATAGATCACCTTCTCCTTGAATGGCTGTGTGGACTGGACATTAACATTTGAACCACTATAAGTCCATGTATTTGCCATACACCAAATAAATAAACTGATGATTATCATATTTATAGATGAATTATGCTTTTTCTGGGCAGGTTTTCTAAATTTGGTTTTTTCTAAAATGTTCTGGAATTTTTAAAAATTCAGCTTCATTAAAAGATCACTATTTTTAATGATATAACAGAATAAAACATTTCTTCTCAACCACTTTCCCCTTTCCAGGCATAATTTTATACCCTTCAATCAAGTCTGACTTTGTTAGTTTTTTAATGAACTAAGTAGCCTCAAACCTTCAAGACTTTAGAAAATAAAATATTCCAACCTAATCATTTTAGTTGCCTGCTTCTGCATTTTTCTAGCTCTGTGGTATCTTTTTTTATTATTGGAAATCAGAACTGTGCACGGTATTTCAGATGAAGTTGTACTATAGATCTGAATATCGTATTGAAAGTTTTATTTTTAGTTCCATTACTAATGAACACGATTGGAGTTTGCTATTTTCACAATTGCTAGACAGTGATCTAGTTTCTTCACTTATCTGTCCACTCTAACAATAGAACTCTTTTCTGCTTTTTCTCTAGAGAGCTGAGATCAATGCATACAAGAACAGATTTTTTTTTTTGCCCTGATTTCTAAATGATTGAGTTTCCCATATTTCACAAAGATTCTTTTGAAGCACTCACGTTAGTTTTGCCTTTTTATCATCTTGAGTAGTATGGCAAAAATTTACAAATTCGGCTGACTCATTGCTTTATTGACAGAACCTTAATGAACTATACTACTTACTCTTTATCTATTGAGGAGATTGCCCGTTGCTGTAGGATCTTAACTTTCTCATTTTTAATCAGTTAACAATCTATAAAAAGACAAGTCATCTTATTCTATGTTTACTGAAGAATCTTTTGGTGAGAAATTTTATCAAAGGCCATTTGAAAATCCTGGTAGCACATATACCATTTCATACTGCTTTATAGCATTCTCTAAGCAACTTACAGAATCAGTATATTGCGTCCAAAAATCTGGAGCCCCATTTTACCTACCTTGGAATGATGGAAGGCTGTCAACTTTGAGCTGGTCAAAATTGAACTCTTGGCAGTGGGCAGAGTTAGCTGCAATACTGCATTCTAATCATTGCACCACCATGATTCAGTGCCACTTTTACTCATATGACACTCAAAAGTTGCTCAATGCCACTTTTATTCATGGCTTTAATACCTCAATTTTTAGGAATGTAGAAATTTTTATTGCTGTTAATATTCCCATATCCTCTTGTTTTTTTTTTTTAAATGGATGTCACATTGGCCATCTTATAATAATCTGGCATAAAGCCTTATTTGAAAAACAAAGCTATGTATGTATTTGTATGCAGTGTTTATGTTAGGAAGTTTGTAATTTCATATTTATTTTAGAAATCTTTAGTGGATGTCAAAAGTGCTGATGATTTATTATTAATCGTAATAAACTAGTAATAAAATACTGGATTCTGCAGTGCTTCACATTTGAAGGAAAAATATTTGGATATGCAGAGTCATATATGTAACTTTTATCAGCAGCTCCTGAAATCAAACTTATCTTTTTCTAGGATTGTATTATAGCTGCATAGAAAGTTAGCAAATTCAGAGAAAGATTAGGCTGTTTTTAGAAGTTGGCAGTATATTCTTGTGCTCTGATATAGCTGCTCAGTACAGATAGTGCTCGACTTATGACCACAATTGTGTCCCAGATTTTTGTTGCTAAGTGAAACATTGTTAAGTGAATTTTACCCCATTTTACAGCCTTTCTCCCCACATTTGTTAAATTAATTACTGCAGCTAATAAGATAATAAGTATTAAGATAAGTTAAGTGAATCTGGCTTCTCTATATTGACTTTGCTTTCAGAAGGTTGTAAAAAGGGATCACATGACTCTGGGACATAGCAACATTCATAAATATGAACCAGTTGCCAAGCATCTCAACATGGAAATACTGCAACAGTTGTAAGTGTAAAAAACTGTCATAAGTAACTTTTTTCAGTGCCGTTGTAATTTGGTCACTAAATGATCTGTTGTAAGTCGAGGACTACCTGTACTTCCAAAGATGAACGTATACTTAAGAGAGGAATATAAAGTATTTAGTTTTTGTCTATTGTTATGTACTTGAGAATCTTTTTCCCTATTTTATTATTGCCCAAACCTACAGTGATGAATTTTCTGCATCAGGTCTTCATTGAAGAAATACACTGCTCAAAAAAATAAACAACACAATGTAACTCCTAGTCAATCACACTTCTGTGAAATCAAACTGTCCACTTAGGTAGCAACACTGATTGACAATCAATTTCACATGCTGTTGTGCAAATGGAATAGAAAAGAGGTGGAAAGTATAGACAGTTAGCAAGATATCCCCAATAAAGGAGTGGTTCTGCAGGTGGTGACCACAGACAATTTCTCAGTTCCTATGCTTTCTGGCTGATGGTTTGGTCACTTTTGAATGCTGGCGGTGCTTTCACTCTAGTGGTAGCATGAGATGGTGTCTACAACCCACACAAGTGGCTCAGGTAGTGCAGCTCATCCAGGATGGCACATCAATGCGAGCTGTGGCAAGAAGGTTTGCTGTGTCTGTCAGCGTAGTGTCCAGAGCATGGAGGTGCTCCCAGGAGACAGGACATCAGGACGTGGAGGAGGCCTTTAGGAGGGCAACAACCCAGCATCAGGACTGCTACCTCCACCTTTGTGCAAGGAGGGACAGGAGGAACACTGCCAGAGCCCTGCAAAATGAATTCCAGTGGGCCACAAATGTGCATGTGGCTGCTCAAACGGTCAGAATCAGACTCCATGAGGGTGGTATGGGGGCCCAATGTACACAGGTGGGGGTTGTGCTTACAGCCCAACACCATGCAGGATGTTTGGCATTTGCCAGAGAACACCAAGATTGGCAAATTTGCCACAGGCACCCTGTGCTCTTCACAGATGAAAGCAGGTTCACACTGAGCACATGTGACAGATGTGACAGGGTCTGGAAACACCGTGGAGAACATTCTGCTGCCTGCAACATCCTCCCGCATGACCAGTTTGGCAGTGGGTCAGTAATGGTGTGGGTCTCCATGTGCTCGCCAGAGATAGCCTGACTGCCATTAGATACGGAGGTGAGATCCTCAGACCCCTTGTGAAACCATATGCTGGTGCAGTGGGCCCTGGGTTCCTCCTAATGCAAGATAATGCATTGTGGCTGGAGTGTGTCAGCATTTCCTGCAAGACGAAGGCATTGATGCTATGGACTGGCCAGCCCATTCCCCAGACCTGAATCCAATTGAGCACACCTGGGACATCATGTCTTGCTCCATCCACCAGCGCCACATTGCACCACAGACCGTCCAGGAGTTGGGAGATGCTTTAGTCCAGTTATGGGAGGAGATCCCTCAGGAGACCATCCGCCACATCATCAAGAGCATGCCCAGGCATTGTAGGGAGGTCATACAGGCACGTGGAGGCCACACACACTATTGAGCCTCATTTTGACTTGTTTTAAGGACATTACGTCAAAGTTGGATCAGCCTGTAGTGTTTTTTTCCACTGTAATTTTGAGTAACTCCAAATCCAGACCTCCAAGGGTTGCTAAATTTGATTTCCATTGATAATTTTTGTGTGAGTTTGTTGTCAGCACATTCAACTATGTAATGAACAAAGTATTTAATAAGAATATTAAATACTTCAATAAGACTTCTAAAAGATACATTTTAACTGAAACTTTGTAACTAAACCAGTAACCCCAGGAAGAGAAAGTGAAAAAAAACCCAAAAAGAAACAGCCTGCGTGTATTTGGATTATTTGGTGATCTTTGGATTCTTGGTTAATACATTTGAATGACTAAAATTAATCGGGTGGTTGTTTAAAAATTTATACAATGGCATCACTTCTAGATGAAAATGGAGTTTAAAAATTACAAAGATGATGCACAAGAAGGGAGGGGTTCTTTTGGCTTCGTTTTTCAATTTTTAGAAATGGAGATTTGGAACTATGAGAAACAACAAGAAACGTCTGCAAAACAAGAAGACTGGGACAAAGAAGAAGCCACCTTTAATGAACAAGTAATTTTATGTGGGGAAGAAAAAGGAAAGGGGGGAAAGAGAATGGAGAATTTAAGACTTAAAAAAACAACAAAAGAAAAAAATAATTCGAAAGATAAGTATAATATTGGAAAGCAACAGAAAAGGGGAATACAGAAGAAAGAAATAGAGGTAGAGAGACAAGGGGGTAAAAAGGGAAGAGAGAAGAAGAAAGGGAAGAAGGAAAGGAAAAGTTACAAAGGACCAGAACAAGATATAGAGAAACAGGACCTATTTAGAGATAATGGGTGAAAATTTAACTGAAAAGGGGAGTCTGTAAAGGTACATAAGATTGTATTGTTATATTAATAATAGAAATAACTTTAGAAAATAGGAAACAATGTTTGATTAAAATGAGGGATAAAATAGTGTAATTTAGTGAAATGTTTGTTAATAAAATAAGTGAAATAAAATAAATGAGAAAATTGAATTAGGAAGGAACGAGAACATCTTAATTAATGTTTTATAAAATATAAGTGAAGGGGGAATTAATTAATTATGGAATGTTTATAATTGTTCCCATAGAAGTGTGATATTTAATTGAAAAGTAATGGTAAAGAAGTTAAGATTTTAATGAATATTAATATTAATGATAGAATTAAATTCGAATGGAATGTGTTGTTTTAATTACATTTATAATTTTTTCTTTTTTTAAGAATATAGTGTGTATTTTAAGAATGTACCAAGCAGAATCCGAATGGAAGTTATGTATTATATTGAATGTTATAACTTTAGGGTATATATTGAAGCCTAAATAAGAGTTAAATGGATAAACTTAAAAGATATAAAGGCGTCATACTTCAATCAGTAACTACAGGAGAAATTTTGTTTAATGAGAGAAGATAATAGATAATTGAAACAGGACAGACAAAAAATATAAATAGAAGGATTTGAATTGAGATGAGATAATTAAAATAAAATTGAGAAAATTAAAAGAGGGGAGAAGCTATGCTGAAGATGTAAAACAGTAATAAGATATGGAATAGAATATAAAAATGAGCATGGTCGAATTTGTGTCTGTATGAAGAAATGTAACCCGGGATTAGGCTACTTTCAAAAAAGATGTTTTATTTGTGTTTTTTTTTCTTTGTAAAAATTCAAATAAAATTTACAAAAAAAAAATTATTTCATTCATTCAGATCTAGGATGTCTTATTTTTGCGTTCCCTTTATTTTTTGAGCAGTGTATAAAACTTGTACTTGTTACTAGCACAATGATGATTGGCTGATGCTGATTAAGTATTATAAGTTGGTACTAGGAAAATTGGTCGTCTGAATGTAATATTAATTATAATTTACATTGATGTGTTAAACTGTCTGCTTTTTCCCCTGAATTCTTCCTTAGAATTGGCTTCTAATTTTGTAGGTTGCTGAACACTAGAATTATACTGACCTCTTAGCTTAGTTGATTTATTCATAAATTGTAAAATATATTCCACTTGAACCTACAATTAAATATGGTTCTGTTCTGTTGGCAAATACTTATGAGCAATGTAATATGGTAGCATTATGATTATAGATTACAGTGATTTACAGCATGAACTTGATTTATTCTTTCGTTTTTTTTATTTTAGGAGAAGTAAAAAAAATTAAATGTATATGAATTCATTTGAAACAAAACCAAAGAATAAGTCATGCCAATTTGGATACATTATATTCAATGTTTTTAAAGATTTTCAGCTTGAGTCCAACCTGTTCTTCTAATTCTTGCTTCATCTTTCGATTTTACACTCTGTTATATGTGATGTTCAGTATTCTCTGATAAAATTACATAGCCAGCAAGAAAGCCCCAGAGTTAAATAGAATCAGAAATGATAGGACATCTTGCAAGTAACAGCAAACAAGATTTTTAAAAAAGGAGTATGGATGTGAGATAATAAACTTGTTCCCAAAACACCACTTTTGTATTAAAATGTGTTGTTTTAAGAGAAAACCTACAGTAAATCCTAGAATACAATGGGCATTTATAAAGTCTATGTAACATTTGAAAGAAGAAAATACTATTGTCTGATTTTCATCACTTAGATCCGTGATGGCGAACCTGTGGCACTCAGAGCCACATCTGCCAGCACGTGAGAGGTCACCTGGAAGAGCCAGACTAGGCATGCGCGCCACCCATCCGCCAGCTGATTGTCGGGTATCTGGCACATATGCGCAGGCGATAGCACAGAAGACGTGCACAGATGCACAGATACGCGTGGTGCGTGTGGAGTGGTGGGTCTCACCACTGACTTAGATTTTGGATTCTTTGAGGGAAAGCATATGCACTATATGATGAAAGTTGGCTATGCTTGAACCAGGTTTTGGCAGTAATTAATGCAGGTGACTTGGAACTATAGACAGTCCTCATTTTATAACAGTCCTCATTTTATCACAATCATTCAAAATTATGATAGTGCAGAACAAAGAGACTTTCAGCCTGCATTCAAAAGTTACAGCCTTTGCATTTCCCATGGGATCAGATGATAAAAATATGGTCATTTGACATTTTTTTTGCCCTTACAATCAAACACAGAGGTAGTGTAACTCTCTTCATCCACCTGTCTATCCTCTCTTTTATACCTAAAATTCCAAGAAGCTCCAAAATCTGGCATGAAGCAGCCATCCCCCACCCCATTCCCATACAAAAGGTCAAATATGGGAAATGACAGCCCAACCTTTCTCTAGGGTCATGGAGCAATGTGCACCAGGAATCCCAGACAGAAAGCTGACAGGGCACAAGCTCCATTCAGTTCAAAACCCAACTGGTGTTCATTTACATGCCATGGAATTTCAATTCCTGCTATTTTCTTTATTATCATTTCAGTCTCATCTATTTTGGTCATCTTTGTAGGACATGTACTTTAAATAGAATTTTGGAATTGATTATTTATGTAGTACTAATATTTTCTAGGCACTCTACAAAAAGTAAAAAGCATCTAGTTCCAGCCGGAGGCCTAAAACCTAAAACTTTGAAAGAAATGGAAGAAACATTAAAACAAATATTAGGGACTAATTTTTTGCAAGTTCTTTGTATTGGAATATTTATTATATAAATATTTATATAAATATATATAAATATTTATTATATAAAGAGGCAGTACTGAAAAACAAGGTCCAAACAGCAACTAATGTAATAGGCAAAACTAAATGTCAAATTTTCCTGTAAGCATAAAATATAATTGAAAAATAGTTAAAAATATTTTTATTCAATAGTTGTTTTTGGTGGGGAATGGTAGCCTGATACTCTCTAAATGTTGCAGTTAAAAAGCATGAACATGGTATATTAGATGTTATGAATATACATCATTGTTTAACCCTTAATTTTGATCCATCAGTGTTTAGATAAAATTTGTGATAAAATGGCTTATGCAGCAACTCGTTCATCAGCTGCATGAAGACTGGGGGCTCCTTGTAACCCAAAAGGCATTACTCTGAATTGGAAATTGCCTACTCATTCCCTTCTTTGATGCGGACTCGGTAGCACGCTTCTCGGAGGTCTAATTTGGTGAATACATTTCCTTTAGCCAAATGTCCTAGCATGTCTTTCATGAGGGGTAAGGGGTAGATGTTGTGTACACCCACAGCATTATTCCTTTAAAGTCCACACATAATTGCATCGCTCCATCTTTCTTTTTTTAATAATATGGGAGCAGCTACTGTGGATTTAGCTGGTTCTTTGACGCCCCGGCCAAGTTGGTGTCAATCTATTCCCTTAGTTCCTTCACTTCTTTGGGAGTCATGGAATACATTTTTGGTTTGGGTAGTTTATCCCTCTCTACGAATTCAGTAGCACAGTGTGTGGGTCGGTAGGTGGTAATACATTGCAATCTTTCTCACTGAACACTTCAACCAAGTCTGTGTAAGCCTTTGGGATCAATGGAATCCCTGGGGTCTATTCTGTTGGCATGGCCATGAATTGCTTTCGATTTTCTGTAAGCTTTTGTGGGCTATTTGTGTTCTGACCAAGATTTCCCAAGACCGTAATTATGCACATGCTTATTTTAAAAACAAGTCTTTTATTGCAATGCTGGGAATTATTTTCATTCCCAGTTGGTAATGAATCTCAAACAGTCCCTCAAGATAAGCCTCTACCTTTCATTCCTGTGAAGTGCTGCCAATAACAGAAGTATCAAATAAACTAGAACAAAAACCAACCAAAGTACAGAGCTTCAAGAATGAATCAAACAAACAACTTTGCTTCCTGTAAAGGTTTTGTCATTTTTGCCTGTCCTTTATACCTTATGGGAGGGGCAATCATCTCCCAGCCTTACTTCTGAGTTGCCCCTTTTGTTTCAACTGCTCTTGTCTTCTAGCAGCTCTGCACACACATGCACTGGGAACAGGCTCCCCTGAGTCCTCTGCCTCACTGCTGCCAGACTCCCAAGGCTCCAGAGGCAGCACCCCACTCCCAGATGGTCTGTGCCCCATCTCTGCATTGGGCACAGGAACCCTCATCTGAGTCCTCTCTAGACTCCTGGACTGATCCCCATTCTTCCCCACTGTCCGATTCTGCTGCCATCTGCACGGGCTCCTGGCGAACAACAACAATTTGGCTCATTGGAGGCATCAGGAGACAGTTGGGGCTGAGCGATAATTTGATTTTGCGATAGCCCCCTCTCAGGTGATGGTAGGGCACCATTTATCTATCCGAGTAAGGTCCAAATGGCCAACTCTTGTCATTTTTGCCATTTGTCACTATAAAGCAAATCAATTCTCAATGCTTTCCATCTCTATTTTAGTTCTTCGATGACAAGGGTGGCAGGGGAACCCCATATCACAGACCCATCTACCTGTTCAAACCGAATGGGGTTTTTTAGCGGTTTCGTGTCAATGCCTAATCTATCCCCAGTGGATAGGCTGATAAGGCAGCATGTGCAGCCTGTATCTATGATATTGTTTATGTCCCTCTGGTCCCTATCCTAGTCACCGTTAATTTTTTTATGGATTATGAAAGGTTAGATGGCTTCACTCACCATCGGATCTTCTTCCTTGCTGTCAGTGTCTCGTATGGTGGCAATCCTGAAGCCGGAGTTTCTCCCTCCCCTATGCATGCGGGGAGGAGATCTCCATGGCTTGGCAGGCAAATTTTCTGTTTTCGACTGGTCTCCTTGCTCTGGGTGGAACGGATGCTCTCACTTGAGGAACCAGAACTGGTGCTAAGTACTCGGAGACTTGATGGCCCTGTTGCCCACAGTGGAAATACTTGATGAAGGTGGCAGCAGCTGGCTTTGGACACTCATATTTTGGTGCAGGGTGATGCAGTGGCCAAGTTGCCTCCAGGGCTGTTTCTCCTGTTCTGTCCTACAATGTTCCGTTAGCTTGTTGTCTCATCGCTGTTGCAACTCTGTACCACTCGAGAATACAGTCATCAGGCATTCCCCAAGCAGAGGCGTATTTTTAATAGTCCCTCATTGATTCACTCTTTGAAGTAGTGCATTAAGATCCGTTCAGGAACTCTGGTACAACTTCTTTAAGTGGGCGTCCTTTTTGCCAGATGAGTTTAATCTTTGCCCCTTTTGTACTTGGGAGGAATTCTTGAAGTGGGCCCGAAGTTCATGAAGGAAATTATCCACATTGTCCAGTCCATCATGGAGCTGGGTGAACCAATCGGGCATGTCTTCTAAATTATCTCCTGGGACAGAGACAGTTTCTCTGTTCTCATGGAACTCAACTTCATAGTGGTCAATGTAGGACCAGGCTTGGCTCAAGAAGAAAGCGAGTTTTCCGGCTGTTCCACCGAACATTGTATTGAATGATGGTCGGACATTGGCTCATGCAGCCAGCTGCTGTGGCAGTGGAGCTGGCACTGGGGTTGGGACTATTTGGGCATGGTCCCAAACCCATTCCCTGCCTGGGTAGAATGCCCACCTTGGGGTATCTGGGCTGCCAGAGGGAGATGTGGCTGAGGAGGTGGGCTGGTGCCTCGGTGATGTCTTTGTGGGCTTCCTCTTCGTCCCACTTTCCTGTGGGCCAGGCGCAGCAGCAAGCGATTGATCAATAGATCTCTGACGGTAGACTGGCCTCTCCTAGGAGGACTTATTTCCCCCAGTAAGTGTGTGAAGCCCCTGGTTGAAGGTCTGGATGTTTGAGTAGCTCGATTGTTCCTAGGAGGTATCTGCCATGGTGGTTGATTTCTCGTTTTGTGGCCGAGGGTGAGTTGCTCAAGTTGATCTGGTAGGCCATTGAACATCTGGCTGCAGATTGCCATCTAGTACTGCCACTCTGAAATTTCTTCCAGGTCAACGGGTCCTGACATTTTCCACTCTAAGATCGTTGCTCATGACTCCCTCAATGCAGTTAAGGAGTGACCAGTTAGTGGGCTGGGGAGTGTTGCTTGGCCAAGCAGGTCCCTCTCCATCAGCTGGATCTCCCCTCCGGTGGCTCAGTTGACTGGGGACTTAGGACAGGTTCCTATCTGGCGTGTGATGTCCTCAACCACAGCGGTCACTTGCAGAGTCTCCCTTGGGATTGGTAGCTTCTGGCAGCCCCCCCCCCCCCCCCGCAAAGCTTGCACTTGTAGCCAGGCTCCTTGGCTTTCCATTTCTTCTCCATCTTCCCTAAGTCTTTGCTGTTGCCCGAGTGAGTAAACTAGGGCTCAGGAGCTGGATAGCAATCCCATCCTGGGTTCTTTTTAATGCAGATACAGAATAATGCCAAATTTCCAAGTAATATGTCCCTATAAAGAACCCAGCCATTTTCCAAACAAAGTCTTTTTAATAGGAACATATCAAATTGGTAAGGTTCGGTGTAATTCTGGATCTGATCAGATCCCGGAATTATACCCAGTAAAAGCATAAGTTTGAAACTTTTCCCAATAGTCACATTCTCCAATCAGGTCACAGTTCATCTGTCTGATGACTCCAAACTCCACCTCCAGGCAGTGGCAGACACACATTCTGTTTACCACAGGAAAAAAATTTCACCTAGCTAAAATACCCCCCCTTATCTATACTACCTCCATCCTGGTTGCTAGAATGTGGCGAGCCTGAATATTTATAGTCCCCTTTACATAATAATAAAGAAGTTAAGAAAGAATAGAAATGACTATAATAAAACCTTTTGTAAATCTCTCATGGTTTATTCACATACAATGTTATAGTTTTATGAAGGCTTTTTTTAGCTATTACTAAATGTAAGTTCTCAATTTAATAAACATCTGTTTTCTTTTTCTCCTTCCTTACAGAGTTTATTGTGAGACAATAACAGCCTTCATATAAAACATTTTTTTCTGAAGACTGTGATAGAATTTGTAATGTTGATTTATTTCTACCTCTGATGGAGGATTAACTAGATTTCTCACTGCTACACTGGAAGACTTTGCAGAAAATTCAAAATGTCATCAAATAGGAGTCAGAATCCTCATGGACTTAAACAGATTGGTCTTGATCAGATATGGGATGACCTAAGAGCTGGCATTCAACAAGTTTATACAAGACAAAGTATGGCAAAGTCCAGATATATGGAACTCTACACGTATCCTAACAAGTATTCCTAAATAAGTGGCTTTAATGGTTTCATCATCATACTTTAACTCTGTTTCATAAATGAAGCAATGTGAGCTTTGGGATATTAACTTTTTAAATGCATTACTACTGTCTGATTTTGGCTACCACTGCATGCTTTCTACAGAATGTGGTGAGTAGGGATGGATGTTGGTATAAGTATCTGCAGTGTGTTGTTATAGGAGGGATCAATCAGGTTCTTGTGAGGAGATATTCTTTTTCAGTACAATCCACTTTTGCTTCCCACTGCAAAATGCATCATGTATATGTTTTATTGGCCTTTCTTATTTGTATATCTAATTAATTAGATTCTGTAGCTGCCCAGAATACAAAATACAGAATAACACAGTTGGAAGGGATGTCGGCAGTTTTCTAGTCCAACCCTCTGCTCAGGCCAGAAGCCCTATACCATTTCAGACAAGTGATTGTCCAATCTCTTCTCTAAACCTTTCAGTGTTGGAGCATTCACAACTTCTGGAGGCAAGTTATTCCACTGATTAATTGTTCTAACTGTCAGGAAATTTCTCCTTAGTTCTAGGTTGCTTCTCTCCTTGATTAGTTTTCATCAATTGCTTCCTGTCCTGCCTTCAGGTGCTTTGGAGTATAGATTGACTCCCTCCTCTTTGTGGCAGCTACTTAGATATTGGAACACTGCTATCATGTCATCCCTTCTTTTTATTAACCTAGGCATTGCCAATTCCAGCAATCGTTCTTTATATGTTTTAGCCTCCAGTCCCCTAATCATCATTGTTGCTCTTCTCTGCATTCTTTCTAGTCTTTTTCATCATGGCAACCAAAACTGGTTGCAATATTCCAAGTGTGGTCTTACTTAACACTATAAAGTGTTATTAACATTTCATATGATTTTTATTCTATCCCTCTGTTGTTAATGCATCCTAGAACTATATTGGCTTTGTTTGGCAGCTGTAGCACACTGCTGGCTCATATTTAAATGATTGTTCATCATGACTCCAAGACCACTCTCACAATTACTACTATTAAACTATGTGCCACCTATATTATACCTGTGCATTTGGTTTTTCATGCCTAATTATAGAACCTTTTTATTCCACCATTGAATTTCGTTTTGTTGGATAGTGCCCAATGTTTAAGTCTGTCAAGAACCTTCTGTATCTTAAGCCTATCTTGTAAAGTGTTCGCTATTCCTGCCACCTTGGTGTTGTCTGCAAATTTGATGAGTTTCCCGTCTATCCCCTCATCTAAATCATTGGGGAATATGTTGAAGAGTACTGGATCTAAGATAGAGAGTCTTGAGATACCCCATTGCATACTTCCCTCCATATAGATGTAATTCTATTAAGGACTACATGTTGAGTGTGGTTTGTCAGCCAGCTTCAAATCCATCTGCTGCTGATGGTGTCTAACCCACATTTTTCTATCTTATGAAGTAGTAGATTGTGGTCTACTTTAACGAATGCTTTACTGAAGTCCAAGTAAATTATATCCACAGAGTTTCTCTGGTACACTAATTTTGTCACTTTATCAAAGAATGCAGTAAGATTTATCTAACATGATCTGTTTTAGACAAACCCATGCTCGGTTTTGGTTTGACTTTGTTTGCCTCTAGGTGTTTGCAGATTCGTTGCTTGAATATCTTTTCCAGAACCTTCCCAGGTATTGTAAGACAGAGGTCCAGTTTCCTGGATCCATTTCCCCCCTTTTTTAAAGATGGGAACTACATCTGCTCTTTTCCAGTCCTCTGATAGTTCCCCAGCGCGCCAGGATCTTTGAAAGATATGTTCAGTAGTTCTCCTCAGAACCTTGGGATGTAATCCACCTGTCCTGCTGATTTGAACTCATCTAGGGTGGACAGGTACATCTCTTACCATTTTGTTGCCTATTTTGTTTTTTTATGGTGCTGTTTTTGATAGTTGGGTTGTTTTTTTCCTTTTGTATAAAAAACAGATGCAACAAATAAGTTAAGCAGTTCTGCTTTCTCCTTGTTGCTCTTCACCTCTTGCCATTTTCTTCTGTTAATGGACCAATCATTTCCTTGACTTTGTCCCTTGTTTTTTACATGATGAAAGTAACTTTTTGTTATTTTTTTTACTTTTGTTGCAAGCCTTAATTCATTTTGAGACGTAGTTTTCCTGACTTCGTCTTTGCTGGCTTGGATTATTTGCTGATATTCTGCATTAGTTATGTGACCCTCTTTCTGCTTTTTATACTTTCTGTCTTTCAATTTCTCAGAGTTCTTAGTGCAACCATACTGGTTTCTTTTGAGCAGTTATTTTTCTTCATTGAAATTATACTAGACTGGACTTTTATAATCTCATTTTTCAAAATTGCCCAAGCTTCTTGGGTTTGTTTTTCCCTTGGGGATTCATATTCTTAGAATCTTTCACAAGTTCTCTAAGGTTATTGAAATCAGCTCTCTTAAAGTCCTAAGATTTTGGTTTGACTTTGCTCTATTGCTTGTGCTTGCATAATGTTGAATTCCAAATATTGCATGATCACTGCCCCCCCCGCCCCCGCCAAGGTTCCTGTAACTTTAACATCTTCTATCATTTCATCTCATCACTTGTCCCAGTTGGGCAAGTGATTCTGGGTGGTGAATAGTCATGAAAGCAATTAAAAACAATTACAAAACTAAATTTATATGGCAATCATACTTAAAGATATTGCTTATTGGTAATCATGCAAAGAGTAGAATTAGAAAGTTACCAATTGCAAGACAAAAAACACCCTTGACATAATGTGATTTCCAATATCATTTGTACAACTTATTGTTCAGAAACTTCTCTGAAATAATCAGTCTAAATTGGCTATATTGTAATTTATGAATCAGGAGTTCCAGGTTTATACCTCGCTATGAACTCTCATCTGGGCCATTGTTCATCCTCATCATTTGCTTTAATGGTATAAGAATATTGATAACAACTGTTACAAAGAATATAATAATTATAGAATTCTTGTTGAATTAGTGGGGCATGAATTAACTGATTTGGTGGTCTAATTTCAGTGATATGGTATTGAGGATGCATATATATTATGAAAGTGTTCATTCAGTATTTATTGTTTAATTGTAATATATAGCATACAACATATCCTTAATTCTTCCATCAGTCATGTTTATAACTACTGCACTAGTGTACATCAGTCTAATCAAGCCCGAGGAGCTGGTGTAACCACTTCTAAATCTAAAAAAGGCCAAACACCTGGAGGAGCTCAGTTTGTTGGCTTAGAATTGTACAAACGACTTAAAGAATTTCTGAAGAATTACTTGACAAATCTCCTTAAGGTAAGACAATATTTTTATCTTTTGGGAAAAAGACATTTCTCATTTTTTGGAAAAGGGATATAAATCTATAAATTCTATTTTAGAGTCCCTATAGATACTTATTTAGCATATGGCATCTCAGAAATCATGCAGTGACTTACACAAATTTAGTTTAAATAAAGTGTCAGCATACACACACACACACACACACACACACACACACACACACAATGTAGTACAGAATATAAAATATTAAGATAAAACCAAATAAAATACCATAATATGGAGTCATAGAATTGCAATGGTATAGATGTTATAATTTGATATATATAGAAGCTAACCATCTAACTGCTTCCGGTGTGGTTGCTATGATATCATCCAAGGTATCTTGAAATTTCTTGAGGAGACATTCTTGAATTACATAGATGATGATAATAATTAAACTTCTATGCTGACCAACTCTATAAAGGAGAAATCAGATGTTTTGAGATTGGAATATTTCGTTTATTCATTTTATGCACTTCTAAAGTACACTTCAGTAAAATAGTCAGAACAAGCAATAAAATTACCGTAATAAGCTGTTAGAAATGCTGTTTAAACAAGTGATGTATAGTTCCATGTAAATCTAATTTTGCAAAGTGTATGAAAGCAACTGTAATACCAAATTTAATTCATAGTATTTAACCAATGAATTCCTACATATCATGAAGATGTTATGTTTGAAAATGTGCCTCTCTTATACACTTGTCTATACAGGTAGTCCTCATTTAACGACTACTTCAGACAGTGACCATTTTCAATTATGGTAGTGATGGAAAAATAATTTTACAACTAATATTTATAACTTTCCGTCACAGTCCTTTACAGTTAGCATATGCTCTCTTGTTCCTGATCTCTTGTATAAAGTATATTTTGTACAGTAATCAGTAAAGATCAAAATTTTCTTTCCTGATTTAATTTTGTTATCAGGGTTAAAGTGTAATACTCCAATAAAAAAGGAACCTTGAACCCAAAGTCACTGCAGCTTGCCAAAGTTCGGTTTTAACCTATTGTTCTCTATCCACAACTCGATAGCCTCCAGGCAACAAGAAAGGACAGTCACAGCATTGCTTAATTCACCATGTATAGATATGTACAACTGAGTATCATCAGCATATTGATGATATCTCTTCCCAATGATCTCACCCAGTGATTTCATATATATGTTAATCAGGGGTATAGAAAGCATCCATGTTTGAGTGACTTTACAAAGCAGGGGCTGAGGTTTAGATCTCTTGTTCCCAATTGACACTGACTGGAAACAGCCTTGAAGAAGAGAGTTAAGCTTCCCAATCCCAAAGCTCTTTCATAAGTTTACCATGGTTGATGGTATCAAAAGCAGCTGAGAGATCAAGCAGAGCAGAGATAAATACATTACCTCTTCGTGCTCCTTCTATATATAATAAAAAAGTGGGACCAATGCTATTTTTGTCCCATTTGTGTGCCTGAATCCTGACCGAAAGGGGTCCAGATAAACTATTTCCTCCAAGATCTTCTGGAACTACAGCATAACCACTTTCTCAACAGTTCTGCAATAAGGCCAGATTGAAGACAAAACTATCCATTAGAGTAGGATCTATCAATGATTTCTACAGGGGAAGAACATTAGCCTGGGGGGAGGGGGGGAGCAAACTATAATCTCCAGACCCACAGAGGTAGATTTGATGAGCAGACTTCTGCCTTAACTTAACTCTTTATTTAGAATATTGTTATTCACAATTTTTGCCAGTCTAAGGATTAGTTCATTTTATATATACTTCCTTGTGCTCTCATGGTTAGATAACTGTTTGTTGTATAGCCCAGGGGTCGCCAACCTTTTGGACCTCAGGGACCACCAAACTCATGATTTTAAATCCCGCAGACCACTAATGTGAATTTTGACTGAGGTGCCAGAAATGAGTCTTTGCTGGCGCAGTCTCTTGGAGCAGGATGCCTTGCAAAGACTCATTTCTGGTGGAGTTTGGGGGAGAGAAAAAAAGACTTTTGCTACTTTCCTTGTATGTAGCCAAAAGCGGAAGATGAAAGAAGCGGAAGAAGCAACCCGGTGGCCTTCCACCGTTTTCCCCCTCCCCTCACTACCTCGTGTTGTTCCTAATGCAAGCGACACAAGCCTTGTGATCCCGGGCTATGTGGGCAGAGCAGCCTTGTGTTCCCCTGCACCCTGGATTAATTGCTTTGGGGGGGTGCTTTGGGGGGGTGCTTTGGGGTGGCATTTCTTTGTGGACCAACATTTTCTCATCGACCACTAGTGGGCCATGGCCCACTGGTTGGCAACCGCTGGTATAGCCAACATGTTTTGTAATATATAATTGCAGTATAATGTATACTAACATATTGGTTTTGGACTTGTACTTCCTTCTTCCAGGCCTTATATTTAGTTGAAAAAAAAAGCAGGATTTAAATTAACCAGAATTTTCACTTTCACCAAATGTGAATGATAGGGAGGATTATTCAACTCAAGATCAGGCTTTGTATTATATTGTATGCTTGAATTTAAATAATTGATGATTGATTTTGTGCCATCAAGTCAACTCCTAATGTAAGGATGTAATCTATCCTTGATCTGTTCTTTTTCCAATATTTTAATTTGAAGATTGGTTCAAAATTGTATCAGGCATTACTTTGTCCTCCAATAAACATTTTCTCCAAGTATTTTCTCTCAACTTATAGGTATTCTAGAAACAGGGCAATGCTAAATAAGTTGAAGAGTAAATTTTAAAATGTCAATGCTGTATTATAGAAAAAATTCCTGGTCCCCTGTCTGAAAAATTTCAGCCAATATTGCAAAAAAAAAAAGACAGTTCAAGTCTAAAAATAGAAAGAAAATATAGTTACATTCATTATATATCAAGGTGATATAATGTGCTTCTTTTCTGACACAAAGTAACTGACAAGGAGAGACAGAGTCCTATCCAGTAAGACTAGACCAGTGGTTCCTAATGTGGGGCCCATCCCCAGAGGGGGGCAATTTGATTTTTAATGGGGGCAATTTGAAAATGAGCTATTAACTGAATTTTTGAAAGCCCACGAATTGTTTTTATATATTTGTGATGAAACAGCTGTGTTTCATTTACCTATTGTTGTCTTTGTTAAAGTGCATTTCCTAGGGCTTGGTCTGAAAAGGATATCTCAGCTGGGGGTGGATGGGAGGAAGGAACTGCCAGTCAATCAGATGTGTTCCCACTAAGGATCATGGGACTGGCAGAGTCTCTCTCTCTCTCTTTCCTGTGGGCTTTGCTGCTGGGTAGTTGCAGAGAGAGCTGCTGAGTGGGGAGAGAAAGTGAATGGCTGCTGGGGAAAACCCAGCCATGAGGATACAGAACCAGGACCCAAGTTTAAGTAAGAAATTGTTAGATTTATAGTTATTTTTAGTCTATGTCCAGGCTGTGTTTTATAAGACTTTTCCTCTCAGAGCAATCTGGGGCTGGCCATGCATACATAGGCCTTGCCAGTGTGTGATTTACCACCACCTCCATGAGGAGATTTGAGAAAGAAGCTGACTAAATTGGAGTCTAAATTGGGGGCATCAAGCACAAGGATCTCACTAACTTAAGTCGATTAAAGCTACAATCCTACAATATTTTCCTGGGAGTAAGCCCCATTGAAGATAATGGTACTTAATTCCGAGTAGACATGCATAGGATTGTGTTGTAAATATGATTTTGAAGTGAGCTCAAATTGTATCTTGAATTTGTTAGTTACCTTTATTTTAATATGTATAGTAATTAATATAATAAAAGTATTAGAGAAAAAGCTTTCATTACAATTATTTTATATTTATGCATTTTAGTTATCATATGTTTTAAAACTTTATTTGCTATTTTTTCATATCCCTTCATACTATTATTTGTTAAGCTCCTCTGTACTCTATTGTCTTTCGTTCTTTTATTTTTCTATTTCATGAATGTCATGTTCTTTGGAACCTTGTTTAAACAAAGTTAATGGCCTTTAAGGCTTTCTCCGCATGAGTAGGAGTTCACTTTTTGAATAGTAAGAATTATGTGTGATGGGTGGAATCAAGATTTTTAGAGATGCTTAGGTGGGGGATGGCCCCAAAAAAACCTGCACTAGATAAACAAATAAAGGGTCAGTTAATACTATTTTGATCTTGAAAACAAGCAACACTGGAGAAGAAATTCAGCTTGTATTTAGCTTAAGTTCTGTTGATGAATTGTCTCTTTCAGGATGGTGAAGATTTGATGGATGAGAGCGTGTTGAAATTCTACACTCAACAATGGGAGGATTATCGGTTTTCAAGTAAAGTGCTGAATGGGATTTGTGCCTACCTCAATCGACACTGGGTTCGTCGTGAATGTGATGAGGGACGGAAGGGAATATATGAAATTTATTCAGTAAGTTGTTATAAAGAGTAGTTATATTCAATTGGGGGGTGGCGGGGAATGACAGTTCTCCACTGAGCCGAAGAGAGAATCCAGGATGGGTAGTCTCTAGTCTCAGCTCTGCAGACTGAGATGAAAAACTGAGGACACACCCCCTGGTAACGGTCCCCAGTTTTTCACTCAGTCTCAGCGTGTTCAGGCCACCCTTTAAGGGCTCTGAATAGTTAAGATTGTAGAAGAATCTTCACCCCCTGGATTGAGATTTTTTTTCCCCCTCTTCGACTGGCTTAGAGTGGTTTGACAGCTAGCCAGCTTGCCAATTAGCACTTTTGTTTTTTGCTTTTTTTTTTTTACTGCCTTTTTAAAAAAATCTTTGCTGGTAGACTGGTTTTTGGAATTGTGATTGTAAATTTGTTTGGAGGTGCCCCTGAGAGCCTGGAGGGGTGGGAGTCAGTGTCTTATTCAACTCACTCTCTCCCGGTCCGTTCTTATTGATCTGTGCTAGCTGCAAAAACCGCCAGGTGCTTCTGCCCCTTTTTGGCATCGGCGGCCATTTCAGACGTTTCGGGACAATTCTGCAGTTCGTCTCCAGGATTGTCTCTTGGGGGGTGGGGTACTGGCCATCTGGATTGAATCCTGACCCCATGTTCAGTCATCAGAGCACCATGGCAGCTGTGAGATGCTTGAGACCGCCAAATTGATTGTGGTACAGCCAGCACTGGCTCACAAGCCTCTGATCTGTCAGGTCTTGTAGCAATTTTAAAGAGTCATCCATTTTTTTTTCCTTTTTGCTTTGACTCTTGCCTTAAATTGCGGAGCTGTGCTGAGTTCACCACTTCTGGGTCACACTAGCCTCCTGAAGTGGTGGACAGCTGCTGTGACAAAAGCAGACAGCTTTAGATCAGATAAATTTTGTTTTTATTTTTCTTTTGCCCCTTTTTTCCTTTTCTCTCTCCCTGTCAGTGACAATTATTTTTGGTAGACTCAAAATGGCTGCCAGGAGAGCTGGCCAAGAATTATCAGCTCCTCAACAGAGTAGGGAGAGAGCTGCAAGGAGATCAACTAAGTCCAGGTTTGCGGGGCTGGAGGCAGCAGCTAGGATCAGAGCTAGGACCCTAGCCCCTAAAAGACCCTCTAGGGCAGAGAATAGGCAGGCCAGGCATAGACAAAAGGCCCTAGATAAGGAGTTTGATAAGGTGGTGAGAGACTCCAAGATGGCTGAAAACGGGGCCATCTCTCCTCTGCTCCCACAAGAGGGCAGGCAGCAAAACCAATTGGCAGATAGACAATAGTTGACTGCCTGATATCCTGGTGGCTCAAGTACTCAGGATTTGCAGGGAAATCTCCAAATCAAGGCAAAAGCCACTCATAATAATTCTGAGCCACCACAAGGATTTTTGATTGCTGCACCTGGAAGCCAAGCCTCCAGCAAAACCAGACCTGCGTCTGAAAATAAAAAAAAACACCTTTACCCTATAGTGGCTGGATTGCGGCCTGAGGAAACCCCATAGGCAAGAGATGCCATCCTTCATGAGAGCCTGGATCTCCCAAACAATTAGACAAGAATTTCAGGCTTAAGTCAACCAGCTGCGTCAGCTGTCTGGTTTGGACACCAACAGAGGCATTCCTCAGGGGCAGTGGCAGGCTTCTGCAGAACAGCCGATCTACTTCAGAAATAGTTCTGCATCCCCTTCGGAAAGAAGCCAGTCTTATGTTTCTGAGAGGGACCTCCTTCCAGAGAGGGCTTTTCGGACAGAGAGTCGGAGGTAGCAGGTCCCCCCTCCTTTAAGGTCCTTTTCCAGCTGGCTCTCTCCAAGACTCTGCTGGTTAAGGCTAAGAGCACGGCTCATCTTAAAAAAAGGGACAAGGTTGCTGGGATCTTCCCCCAGAGGGGGAGGATCAGAAAGATTACATATTCACTGAGAAAGCATCTGTGGTGGACGCTGTACCTGTGCCCCAGACATTTATGAATGTGATTAAAAAGCAGTGGGAGACCCCTGGGGGGTAATGGGTGGCTGCGGCAACTGCAGGGTAGAATCCCACCTGAGGACCTCAGGGTGCATCAGGACTTAAATAAGATAATAGCTGCAGCTCAATCAACAGCTAATGCAACCCTCACATCAGCCAAAACTTCTTCCAGAGCCATGGCCTCCATCTGTAACAGCACGTTAGCTCATCTGACTAAGAAACTGGCAGATGGATGCCAGAAACAAATGGAAGCTGGCGTTTGCTCCCTTCAAGGGAGAGAGGCTTTTCGGGAAGGCCCTGGATCCCTTTTTTTGATGCAAACCAGGGAGAAGTGAAAGATCCTACCCTTCCAGGGGAGGCCTTTTAATTACAGGTCTCCACCCTACTACAGAAAGCCCCCCTTTAAACGTGGAAGCTGGGGCAAGCTTTCCCCATCAAAGTAGGCCCTTCTTCCAAAGATCCTCATTTCAGGCCAATAGACTGGCCTTTGCCACCAGAGGGCACCAGAGGCAAGATGACAGAAGGTCCTTTTGGGGTTCCAACAGACCTTTTAGATGCAACAAATGACACCCAAGCCTCTCCTCCCACAGGGGGGCATCTGGGACTGTTCTGGCAGAGGTGGGAACAGATCACGACAGACACTTGGATCCTGACAACTTTATGGTCAGGTCTCTCTCGGGAGTTTCTCCCCCCCCCAGTGCCTTTGTGCTGCCCTGTCTCAAGGGACCCCTCAAAGAGGGATCTCATGGAATCAGTGATCCACCATCTGCTGGACATTCAGACCATCCATCCAGTTCCTGGAGACCAGGCAAGACAGAGGTTCTATTCAATTTGGTTTGTGATTCCAAAGGCCTCGGGAGGGGGCGGTGGCAAGAAATCCTCAACTTGAAAGGGCTCAACAGCCATCTAATCTACCGAAGATTCAAGGTGCACTCCCTCCACTCTATCATACAGGGCCTGCGGGAGGGAGGTTTTTTTGGTTTCGGTAGATCTGACCTGGCCTACTTCCCTGTGCCCACAGACTCCAACCACCATCAGTTCCTGAAGTTTTGCTATGGCAGCCACCATTTTCAATACAGGGCTCTCCCGTTCGGCCTGTCATCAGCCCCACAGACTTTTACCAAGCTCCTGGTGACCGTAGCAGCATACCTCAGATCCTTACCCATAAGGATCCTATGCTATTTGGATGACATCCTGATAGCATCCTCTTCCAGACCCCAGGCGGAGGAGGATATGATGTTGACAATCAGGATCCTTTGAGAGCATGGGACAAATGCCACCTGGTACCATCAAACCGTCTCTTGCATTTGAGGATTATCATAGACACCTTAACTGGCCAGATTTTTCTCTCACAGGAGCGTCGAGACAGCATAAGGGACATCACATCACAGATCCTGTCTGACAGAGAGGCACCTATTATCTTGCTGTCTCAGATTCTCGGCTAAATGATATTGGGCATTGGGATCATCCCAGGGCCCGCTTCCATGCCCGAACCCTACAGTGGTTCCTGCTCCCCTACCAGAAGGGCGGGCAGGGGTGACTCACTAAGGAGGGTCCATGTCCCCTTGTTGGTTCTTCTTTTTCTCCATTGGTGGCAGTCCCGAGCCATGGATCAGGGTTGCTTGAACAGGGAGCCCCAGAGGATTACCATCACCACCGACACCAGTCTGTATGGTTGGGGGGGCCACTGGGAGTCCAGCTTAGGTGGTCACAGGAGGAGCTCGCCCACAACATAAATTGGCTAGAGCTCAGGGCTGCCTGCTTAACTCTCAAGGATCTAAGGCAGGAGGTGATGGGGAGACAGGTTTTTGTCCTCACAATGTGGCCACCAATGCCCACATAAACCGGCAGGGGGGCACTCACTCCAGATCTCTAATGCAGGAGGCGACTCAGTTGTGAAGGTGGGCGGAGAGACACTGGTTGTCCCTGCGAGCAGAAAATATCTCGGGAGTTTTCAATGTGCAAGTAGACTAGTTGAGCAGGACCACAGTCAACCAGTCGGAATGGCAACTGCATCCCAATCTGTTCCAGGAGATGATGGAACGGTTTGGCTGTCTGATTCTGGATCTCTTTGCATCTCCAGAAAACTCATAGCTCCCAAGGTTCTGTGCACCATTCCCAGCACCATTCCCAGAAGGAGTCAATGCTCTTCGGTGCAGGTGGCCCCAAGGGCTATTGTATGCCTTCCCCCTTCCCCTGATTCTGAAAGGTACTGACAGAGAGGGCAGAGGTTCTGTTGGTAATTCTTTACTGGCCCAGGTGCCCATGGTTCACAGACCTGGTGGGTCTGTCAGTTGCCAGACCCTGGAGAATTCCCCTGCACAGGATCTCCCTTAGCAAGGGCTGGATTGAGCACCCAGATCCAGCCTGGTTTCAGTTGACCATCTGGCGCTTGAGTGGGTGCTCCTGAAATGGGAGCAGTTTTCCAGAAGGGTCATTCAGACTATCCAGGCGGCCAGAAGACCTTCCACGACCAGGATATACGATGCATCGTGGAGGATTTTCTGCAGCTGGTGTGCCAGTCACCGATTGGAGCCTATTGCTTTGTCTGTGGCTAATTTGTTAGAGTTCCTGCAGGATGGGTTGGACAGGGGTTTCACCCCCAGTACCTTGAAGAGACAGGTGGCTGCCTTGGCCTTGGTTTTTTCGGTCAAGGACTCAACCACTCTGGCCCAATAACCCAGGGTGAAAGCCTTCTTTAGGGGAACCACTAATTTGAAGCCACTGGTGGTCCAACGTTACCCCACCTGGGATTTGCCTAGGGTCCTGCAGGCACTGACTTCTCCCCCATTTGAACCCTTGTGTGAAGTCAGTCTTCGCCTACTCACATGCAAGGTGTCATTCTTAGTGGCCATTATTTCGGTCAGGCATATCTTGGAGTTTACGGCCTTATCCATCAGAAAGGACCTGTGCATTTTCCATGCAGACAGGGTGGTTCTGTGGTTGTGCCCTACCTTTCTGTCCAGGGTGAACTCCTTATTCCATCGCTCATAGGAGTTGATTTTGCCTGACTTCTGTCCAGGGCCTACCCATGCACTGGAGAGAAAATGGGACACTTTGGACGTTAGGAGGGCCCCTCCTTATATAAGGACCTCTTTTAGGAGGACTGAAGCCCTGTTCGTTTCCTTTCAGCCGTCAACTTTGGGTCGCAGGTGACACCATCTACCGTGGGTCACTGGCTTAGAGCCTGTATTGCGAAGGCCTATGGGTTACTGGCTCTTCCTGTGCTCAGGAGAATCACTGCACACTCAACTAGGAGTGCAGCAACCACTGCAGCCTGGGCAATGCAGGCTTCGGTTCTGGACTTTTGTAGAGCTGCGACTTGGTCATCTGTGACCCCATTCATAAGACATTATAAAATTGACTCTTTTGCCTCAGCAGAGGCGCACTTTGGAAGATGAGTCCTGCAGGAGGTTCATGTAGAAGTGGGGACCTCCAACCAATCCAGTTCCCTCCTGTAGAACAGCCATCAGCCAGCTTTGGTATGTCCCATCCTGGATTCTCACTTCAGCTCAGTGGAGAATGGGTGTTGGTCCTACCTGAACACTTCTCGGGGAGCCGAAGGGAGAATCCAGTCCCACCCTGTATTCTGTCTGGTCATAGTAGGGAGGAAGTGTTTTTTCCTCGCAGTATCAAATAGACTATCTGTTAGAGGATGAGGAGCAGCTGGATTCATTTCGACTTCATTGAGAACTGGGGACCATTACCAGGGGGTGTGTCCTCAGTTTTTCAACTCGGTCTGCAGAGCTATGAGACTAGAGACTACCCATCCTGGATTCTCCCTTTGGCTCCCCAAGAAGAAGCGTTCAGGTAGGACCAAGCCCCTTTTGTTTGAGGGGAAGATTGATCCACTTGTCTTCTCTTTTGCTTAAGATTTGCTCCAACTTATAGGTGACCTAAAATATTTTTTTCTGCATATATAGGTATATAAAGTCATAGTTTAGTTTCAGATCAAACTGAAGGAAAATAGGGATAAAAACAGATCAAGTTATGAATTGAATAGAACTAAATAGATGCTTGCTGGACCAAGAACTCTATTATTATATGCTGTAAAATGAAGAACCTCATATTTAATTTTAAATGGAAAGAGAGAGTATATTTCTTCCACCTTTATATCCTAGATGCCTTTTTAATAATAGAGGGTTGAAGAGCTGAGACTCTTACTTGTCTTCTGCATGGTATCACTGAAAAAGTGTTTCTGACACAATCAGAAGGCTGTACAGAAATTTATTTTCTTAAACTATTGTTTTGTGACTTACTTTCATTTTACATGGCGGCTTTGCAAATAATGTAACCTTTAACCCCTTTTTTGGATTAGCCTTAAGTCAATTCCATTACTTTATAATGTTTAAAGCAACTTTATTTGGAGAATTATTTTTTTCTGTGCATTTGATAAAATGTGGTAATTTAATTATTGCAGTTTGATGTATCATTTTTCTTTCTGTAACTAAGGAAGTGCTCCACTGTGGAGGCCTGCAATGTTTTTATCAGCATTCTTTTTAGGAATTTGTTTTATGGTTTCTGGTTCCTGTATATCTTTTTCATATCCTGACATGCATTTTCTTTGTATTACATCCAGTATACATGCTGTACAGAAAGTCCTAATTTAGTATAATTCATATCCACATTTGACATTGACTATTAGTGCTATTATTACATTTGGAAGAAAGACAATGACATGAGTAATATCCTTGAATATTAATGTTATTTTTTTTTAATACCAAAAATTGTACCGAAGAGTGAACTGTGTCATGATTGTCTGCTTAAATTTGTCTAAATTTTATTTTAAAAATGTACTTTTGACCTTGAATTTAGAGAAATGGACTTGTATTTTAAAAAAATTAAGGGTTGTAACTTGCCCTCTTGTGTTCTGGTTCGTATCAGAAACATTGTAAAATAGAACAGTTGTGAGATTTAGGACCTCTTCATTAGTGGCTCTAATGAACAATATCCTCTCAGTTTGCTGATCCCATGGTGTGCTTTAATAGACGTGAATTTGAACAATGTTCTTAAAGAAAAGGACCTTTTGAAAACTGGGTGATATGCAATTTTATAGATAACCATGAATACAGGGACAAGCATTTATAATATTTCTCCTTTTAAATCCTAGCTTGCATTGGTAACCTGGCGGGACTGTTTGTTCAGGCCACTAAATAAGCAGGTAATGTTTCTATTGATGGATATAGTGATTTGGGTTTCTGTGTAAGCGTGTGTGTGTAAAAATATATCAAAAACAGTATCTGTGGAGAGTGACTATGACAAGTAATTTTTAAAAATTTATTCCAAACTTTTGTCTAGAAAAATTATGAATAGAATAAAAATTAGTTTATTATCACTGTATTCCTGGCTGTAATTAATTTAAACCCAAATTTGAGAATTTGATGAATGGTAATATAATGAAAAATAGATTATTCTTTGTATCTGAAATAGTTAGATTTCATTGTATATTTATTGCCTATGATTTAATAATGCAAATTATTCATAAGTTTGGGCCAGCATCATAAACGTGCAAGGGAAACATTCCTTCCTTTAATGTAGTCATTTAATGCTATATGATAACCTTTATATATAAAGACAGGCTGTAAATACTGATGCTAAGATACAGTGAAATATTAGTTCAATTACTTTTCAAATAAACTTGCCCTTTCATTTTAATTTGGATTGATGGTGTGAAGTGCTGAGCAAAATGTCCTGCAGTACTATCTATAAGGGGTTTGATTCTGTGGATCTTGAGGAAATGTACAAAGCCCATTTTTTGTAATGAGCTGCAGTTCAGTACAAATTTTCTGTAAAGGGCTAGATTATAAAAATACTTAAAAATGTTTATTTCTGGGCCAAGTGGAATTACATGGGAAGAACCACTACTGCTGTGCTCTCCTTCTGGCCTTTTGACATCCCAGCACAGTACAGTGGTACCTCATCATCAATTGGCCCCAGGAGCAGTGATGAGTACCAAAAATGTTAAATAACAAACAAATATTTCTTATAAGGAATAATGTAGTGAGTCACAAAGCAGATGATATTGATACATTCTAGCTTGTGTGTTGTATCAAACATTTGATTGCAAGACAAAATGGGTTGAATCCAAATTTGTCCCCAACTTTTCTGCTTGGCAGCCTGGCTTGGGGCAGGGAGAGGGAAACTGGGCCATGTGAGTGGCAGGCTGGCGCATGTGCGCAATTCAACTGGCACGAGTGGCAGGCAGGTGCATACATGTGCGCAGCTCAACTTGCACACGTTGAGCTGCACATACAAGAGGGTGCATGTGCCCACTGGCCTGCCACTTGTGCACCCTGTTTTCAAATAGGCCCTGGCCCAGTAGTGGGCCGAGGCTGGGGACCCCTGCTATAGCTTCTCTTTGTGGTGGAAGCAGTGTCATCACAATTAACTTTGGAGACTCTGGCATGTCTGAATGCCTCAATGGGGTACGACTAACAAGTCTATAGGCCAAGATGCATGTAATTTTTAGCAATATTGGACTGCCAGCAAAAAGGACAATCACCCAGCATGCCCTATTGCAAGAATAGAAGGTTGGAGATATAATTTACATTTATTTATTTTCCTTCCTGAACAGACAGAAGTAATTTTCATTTACAACCACAAAACTTATCCCAAAATTTATGTTGCTAAGTAAGACAGTTAAGTGAATTTTGCTCCATTTTACAACTTTCTTGCCACAGTTGTTAAGTGAATCATTGCAGTTGTTAAGTTAATAGCATAGTTATTAAGTGAATCATTGCAGTTGTTAAGTTAATAGATAGTTAAGTGAATATGGCTTCCTCGTTGATTTTGCATGTTAGAAAGTCACAAAAGAAGTTCTCATGTCCCTGAAACATTGCAATTGTCATGAATGTGAGACAGTTGCCAAGCATCTGAATTTTGCTCAGGTAAGCATGGGGACGCCGCAACAGTTGTAAATGTGAAAACGGTCATAAGTCACTTTTTTCAGTGCTTTTGTAACTTTGAATAGTTACTACTCAAATTTTGTAAGTCAAAGTACTTATAGCTCTAGTTGATGCATATGGATGTGAAAAGACTAATCAAGCCCTAAGTTACTGACGTTTGGAGTGCCCTAGGGCTCAAAATATAGAAAATATTTTTATATTCTATAAAAAAATGTTGAAAAAAATATATTTTTCATCATCCACATGAAGCTCTAGAAAATCATTGAATGCTTTGGAGTACAGTATCATAAATATGTTGTTAATATCCAGTTCCATTTCTCTTACCATATTTAATAAATTATGTGTACATAATGTTTAATAATTAAATTTTAATGGTAAACCCCAGTAATTAAAAAAACTGAAATGCAAAAAAGCTAACCTTGTGTTGTATGTTTCTCCACTGAGCTGAAGGGAGAATCCAGGCTGGGTTGTCTCAAGTCTCGTAGCTCTACAGACCGACTTAAAATACTGAGGACATCACCACCACCCAGTAACAGTCCCCAGTTCTTCACTCAGTCTCTGAACTGTTGGAATTGTTGAAGAATGTTTCTACTCTGGATTCTAGGTTTTTTTCATTGGCATTAGGAGATCCGGCTTGCTGATTTAGCTGGGTTTTTGTTTTGTTTTTTGGCACCCTTTTTCCTTTTGCCCCTTTTAATTTTTCTTTTTTAATCTTGGCTTTGTTTTTTTGCTGGTTACTGGTTTTTGTTTGGTTTCTGTTCGGATTGAGGGTAGAGAGCCCCTGAGAGCCCGTGTGGCCCGGGCTGGGGCTGGAGTCAATACTGATAATTCAGTCTGTCTCCAAAGCCATTTCCCCTTGATTTTGACAGCTGCAGCAACCGCGAGGCACTTCAGACTGCCTTTTTGCATGGGAGGCTGTTTCCAATCTTCGGGATAATCTTGCAGTTCGCTCTAGGTTTGCCTTGGTTTGGGAGTGGTTGTCACCTGGATATTAGATCCAGACCCTCTTTACAAGTAACCAGAGCACTGTGGCAGCTGCAAGATGCTTAAGCCTGCCTGGAGTTAATTGTGGTGCAGCCAGCACTTCGGCTCACAAGTCGCTCATCCACCAGGGCTTGTTGCAGTTTTTAAAAGGTCCCCCTTTTTCCTTTTGATCTTTAAACTACCTAAATTGTGGAGCTATGCTGAGCTAATTCTTGTTGCATTTGCCTCCTGAAGTGGTGGATAGCTGCTTTAGCCAGAGCAGCTAGACTTGGGCTAAATAATTTCAATTTATTTTATTTTTTTTAATATTTTTTCCCCTCTCTGTCACAGTTGCTTTTGGAGGACTCAAAATGGTAGCCAGGGAAAGCTAATCAGGAATTGTCAGCACCCCAGAGAGCAGAGAGAAAGAGCTGCCAGAGGATCTGCCAAGCCCAGGTCTGCTAATTTAGAGGCAGCAGCCAGAATTAGAGCCAGGACCCTAGCCCCTAAAAGACCTTCTAGGGCAGAGGAGAGACAGGCCAGGTGCAGACAGAAGGCCTTAGATAAAGAATTTCACAAGGCTCTGAGGGGATCCAAGATGGCTGACAGCATATCTCCTCAGATTCCCCATGAAAGCATGCAGCAAGACCAATAGGCAAATAATAGACAGTATTTGATAGCCTGGTTGTTAAGCCTGTGTTCCCCAACCAGGGTTAAGGAGACAAGCTAAACAGAATGTGCAGCGTTAGTCAGATAGGCACACAGATAAATGAGTGAGATAAGTTTGTATGTTTGTTAATATACAGTAAAAATAACAGATACGCTTGTGCTATCAAAAATATAGTTTATTCCATTTAGAGTTTATAGTATAGTCAAAATAACAGTCCATTAGTCATGTATCATTTTAGTCAGTCCATTCAAGGATATTCAATTAGCAAAGTCCATGTAGAATATCCAATGTCAGTTCACTTACAATAAATCAGTCCTTTCTCTCTCCCGTTCTAGTAGGGGAAAAACGCAGTCTTGAATCCATCCAGTAATTAGGGATCATCAAGCCAGAGAGAGCAAGCTTCCGTGCCTTGCTTCTTTTATGGTGCTTTTACAACCACTCCCTTAATTACAGTCTCACAGTTAAAATTACAGACACTTTAACTAACAAACCATGATAACATATTTATTATTTTACCTAAACCAGTTAGGGTAAACAATGTTATCCCTAACACTGGTCACCCTGTGCTCAGTTAATCAAGATTTACAGGGAAACCTCCAAATTATGGAACAGGCTGCTTATTCTGTTTCTGAGCAGTTTGAAGGGCTTATGGCAGCTGGACTGGGAGAACAATCCTCCAGCAGAGCAAGATCTGTGCCTGAAGTGACTTTTATGCCTACAGCTCCAGGACTTCGCCTTGAGGAGGCCCAGACTTAAGAAATGCCAACCTTTATAAGAGTCTGGATCTCTCAAGCCATTAGGCAAGAAATTCAAGCAGAATTGAACCAGCAGCACCAGTTGTCATCTTTGAACACTGACAGAGGCATTCCTCAGGTGCATTGCAGAGGTGCATTGCAGAGGTGATATTCAGCAGGTTCTGACCAATTCTGGAGAACTAGTAGTGGAAATTTTGAGTCGTTCAGAGAACCAGCAAATACTGCCTCTGACTGGCCCTTCCCCCATGTATTCTCTGCCTCCTGAGTCCCAGCTGATTGGCTGGGTCTTCTTTTGTTGACCTGGAAAAGAGAACGGAGCTGGAAAGCAGGTTAGTGGGCTGGGGAGGGAATGGGATTTTGCAATATCCTTCCCCTGTCACGCCCACAGAACTGGTAGTAAAAAGTTTTGAATCCCACCACTGGTGCATTGGCAACCCTCGGGGTAGCAGCTGACCTACCACAGGGATCAATCCCATCAGGGAGGAGCCAGTTTTGTGTTTCTGAAATGGACTTCCACCGGAAAGGAACTTTTCAGAAGATGAGACAGAGGCAGCAGACACCCCCTCATTTAGGGGCCTTTTCTAGCCGGCTCTATTTAAGGCTCTGCTGGTTAAGGTAAGAGCACAGCCCATCTAAAAAAGGACACAGTCGCCCAAGATCTTCCTCCTGAGGGAGAAGAGCGGGAGGATTATATCTTCACTGAGAAAATATCCATGATCCTGTGCCCCAGATGTTTTTGGATATGATCAAGAGGCAGGGGGCCTCCCCAGGGGAATCCACTCACCCTAGTGGGACGGAGATGACTCTCTTTAATGTAGACCAAGATCTTTTGGACATCATTGAGGTGCCAAAGGCCCAGTGGCGGCTCTAGTATCCTCATCGGTCATACCACTGGATGCGGAGAACGGAAGGAGGAGTTGGTGCTCCGCAGAGCGCATCAGGCCAGTGCCTGGGCCATCAGAGCATCCACAACTGCGTCTTTTTTCACATGGACCTCTCTGTGGTGGCTGAGGCAGTTGCAGGGCAGAATTCCACCTGAGGACCTAAATAAAGATCTAAATAAGATAATAGCCTCAGAATAATTGACAGCAGATGCCACACTCACTGCAGCCAAATTTTCATCTAGGGCCATGGCCTCTTCTGTAACAGCACATAGGCTTTTTTGGCTACGATATTGGCAAATGGACTCCAGGAACAAATGGGTATCAGCCCCATTTAAGGGGGAGAGACTTTTTGGGGAGTCTTTGGATCCCTTTTTAACAGAGACCAGAGACAAATGAAAGTTCCTCAATTTTCAACTTGGCCTGTAGAGCTACGAGGCTTGAGACAACCCAGCCTGGATTCTCCCTTCGACTCCCCAAGAAGATGCGTGTCAGGTAGGACCAATGCCCCATTAACCTGAGGTCTACTGCAATACATTCCTGATAATAATAAGCCTTAGTTAAAACATTTGAATTATCTCATTAATATAGCATTAATAGAGGCCTAAAAATCTGCATGGGATTTTGAATGACATGTACTTCAAAAAATAAATGGGGTGAGGACCAAAAGTAAATTTTATTTATTTATCTGAATAATTTTTAAACAGTTCAAATTATTCTTCCCCTGTATTTTATATAATGTTACTACATCGATATATTAATTTTCTTCCATTTTGTTAAACATAATATTTTGGTGCGATGTTTGGAAGGGTTAGGGTGTAGGGATCATATCTGAGGGTTTGGGGCACCGCATGCCACCCAGGGACCCGAAGAGTCCTATTTGCTACAATAAAATCCATTATATTATGCGAATTATTAATTTGTATATTTGTCCAATTCATATTTTCAAAGGTAACAAATGCTGTGTTGAAGCTGATTGAAAAAGAAAGAAATGGTGAAACTATCAATACAAGACTGATCAGTGGAGTTGTGCAATCTTATGGTAAAAATAATATAAATGATTGTTGGTATTTTTTTGTTTTATTTTTATCCCATTATAAAGATTAACGTTTGGTTTATATTCGGCCCCTTCTTGTTTCTATGTAAAGGAATTTGAAATATATAATATTTGTATTTTATTCCATATCTACAACATGTGTACTAATCCTGATCAGATGTCCACTTTGAGCTCCTTCTGTTTACTTTCCTTACTTTAATCCTGTCATATAATATCCCACAAGTGGAATTTTTTTATTGTTTTTTATTTGTCTTCTCTTAAGAATTCCATTAATTTCACCTATACTAAGGGTGTCAAGCTCAAGGCCCGCGGGCCAGATCCAGCCCGAGGGGTGCTTAGATCTTAAATCCCTGTGGGGCCACGGGGATTTTAAATCCATTTTCAGATCTACATCATCTTTTTCCTTATCACTTCTTAAAGAATCCAAACTCACATTTAAATCAGCTTCATTCAACAAAATGTGTTGTTCTTCTGTATCCTCAGATAGCATTAGATAGTCTTGTTAGTGATTTCTGAGTACACAGTTCCCAAACATCCCTACTTTCTTCTGGGGTCAAATACTACTGGTAGTCTTCAACTTACAACAGTTCATTTAGTGACCATTCAAAGTTACAATGGCACTGTGACTTATCACTATTTTTCACACTTACAACCTTTATAGCACCCTCATGAACATGTGATCAAAGTATTTTAAACATCTCACAGGGATGTTTTAATTCTTTTATGTTTACCTTGTTCCTTAACTTTCCAAAATCAACATCTAAATACGCTTTTTGATGTTTTCAAAAATTAAGGCTTTTCTTTTCAAACATATTTACCGTATATACTTGAGTATAAGCCGAGTTTTTCAGCCCATTCTTTGTGCTGAAAAAACCGCCCTCGGCTTATACTCGAGTCAGATTCCCCTCTGAAAAAAAAAATGGTGTGGAGCTCCGGAGCTGGGCAGCCGCTTTCCTGCAGGCAAGCCCCACTTCATGGACTCCGTCCATCCTCGCTCCCATCCACCCATCCACCCAAAGCAACGAAGTCCCCCAATCGCGCAGCCCAGAATTGCCCTCCCCTCAGGGGGCAGCAACAACGCCCGGTGTTCCCCGAGACAAGAAGCTCCACCGTGCAATGAAAGCGCCCTGGCTCTAGGCTCAGAAAACAACGCAAGGCGAGGTCACTTCGGCTCCGCTCAGCTTCGTTTCCTAGCTGCTTTCAGTCTGCTCGGGAGGAGGGGGAGGAGGTGGTGGCGGCAGCTTGCGTTGTTTTCTGAGCTCTAAGCTCGCGGGTTCAGAAAACAACGCGAGGCGAGGTCGCTTCGGCTCCGCTCAGCTTCGTTTCCTAGCTGCTTTCAGTCCGCTCGGGAGGAGGGGGAGGAGGTGGTGGCGGCAGCTTGCGTTGTTTTCTGAGCTCTAGGCTCGCCGGTTCAGAAAACAACGCGAGGCGAGGTCGCTTCGGCTCCGCTCAGCTTCATTTCCTCAGCTCCAGCTGCTTTCAGTCCACTCAGGAGGAGGGGGAGGAGGTGGTGGCGGCAGCTTGCGTTGTTTTCTGAGCTCTAGGCTCGCCGGTTCAGAAAACAACGCGAGGCGAGGTCGCTTCGGCTCCGCTCAGCTTCGTTTCCTAGCTGCTTTCAGTCCGCTCGGGAGGAGATGGTGGCGGCAGCTTGCGTTGTTTTCTGAGCTCCAGGCTCGCGGGTTCAGAAAACAACGCGAGGCGAGGTCGCTTCGGCTCCGCTCAGCTTCGTTTCCTAGCTGCTTTCAGTCCGCTCGGGAGGAGGGGGAGGAGGTGGTGGCGGCAGCTTGCGTTGTTTTCTGAGCTCTAGGCTCGCGGGTTCAGAAAACAACGCGAGGCGAGGTCGCTTCGGCTCCGCTTAGCTTCATTTCCTCAGCTCCAGCTGCTTTCAGTCCACTCAGGAGGGGGGGGAGGTGGTGGTGGCCTCCTCCCGAGCGGACTGAAAGCAGCTAGGAAACGAAGCTGAGCGGAGCCGAAGCGACCTCGCCTCGTGTTGTTTTCTGAACCCGCGAGCCTAGAGTCAGGGCGCTTTCATTGCACGGCGGAGCTTCATCTTGGGAAATACCGGGCGTCGTTGCTGCCCCGAGGGGAGGGCGATTCTGGGCTGCGCAATTGGGGGACTTTGTGGCTTTGAGTAGGTGGGAGCGAGGACGTTGACTTTAAGCGCTGCCGACCAAGTGTTTCACAAATACCAGTGGGACCTCTGTCCACCACCACCCCTCCCTCTTTTGCCTCCTTCCTTCTGATCAATCAGGTTTTCCCAGTATTGGCTCACAGCTGCGTTTTCTCTTCTGCTGTGCTAGGCATTGAACGCGGGGATTTCTGATTCCCCTTACATGCGCGTGGATATGCCGCGGGGCATTTTCTTCCAAATGCCCCACTGGCAGAGAACACTGACTTTCATAATAGTGGGATCATTTCCCAAATTAATTGATTCACTAACCCAAAAGAAGATGTCAGTGACAGTGGGAGGCAGGAGTCACTCTCTCCCTTGCAAGAAAAAAGCAAGAGCCGTTCTTATGATCTCTCTCTCTCTCCCCGTAATACAGTCAAGCCCTTTCCAGCACGCGGGATCCGCCCCCGCCACTTTGCACCTTGCAAATGCAAAAACCCCGGGATTTTGCATTTGCAGGGTACAAAGCGGCGGCGGCAGATCGCACGTGCTGGAAAGGGCTTGACTGTATTACGGGGAGAGAGAGAGAGAGAGAGATCATTAGAACGGCTCTTGCTTTTTTCTTGCAAGGGAGAGAGTGACTCCTGCCTCCCACTGTCATCGTCATCTTCTTTTGGGTTAGTGAATCAATTAAACCTTTCATGATAGTGAGATCATTTCCCAAATTGATTAATCTGTTTTTCTTTGAAATAAATATTCAAAAACATTTAATCTACTGATGCCTCAATTAATGTAATTTTATTAGTATCTATTTTTATTTTTGAAATTTACCAGTAGCTGCTGCATTTGCCACCCTCGGCTTATACTCGAGTCAATAAGTTTTCCCAGTTTTTTGTGGTAAAATTAGGTGCCTCGGCTTATATTCGGGTCAACTTATACTCGAGTATATATGGTATATAGATATTCTTTCATCCAGGATTAAAAGAGATTTCCCCCCAATTTGATTAAGGTGGCCTTTCAGAAGATTCTTAACATTTAGAATGTCAATACTAACAGCTTCCTAAAGTGTTTAAGAGAGGAAGTTAGTGAACCCAGTGTCCAATTTGAAGGTGCTAAACCCTGGCTTTCCATTCAAGTATCCCAATTTTCCATGACAAACATAGAGTAGGTTTAGATCAATACAAACCTTGAATTATCTGAATCAATAAAACCAGACAGTTCCAAACAGCTAGTACACAATTTCTGATTCTGATTCTCTTTTAGCAAGTAGGAAAATCATGTTTTTTTTCTTCTTTCTTGATTTTGTAAACATGAAAAACTAAATAGAATATAACAACTGGTAAGTAATTGAGAAGATGAAAATTGAGGATGAGAACTGCCTTGGTCGAAGGTTTGTGGAAAACCGTATGCGATGTAGTGAGAGTCACATGTTTTTCAAAGTATTGAATTGACTGGTATCACTTTTCACAGTTTCCTGCTATATTTTCTTTTGTTAACTGTAGATTTAGATCCAGTATAACAAGTACAATTTTAATAAACTTCAAAGGCATTTGAAATTAAATATATTTCATCCTAATGATTCCTTTGATAAAAACACCCTTATTATGAATAAATCATGTCTGGAACTAATTTCTAAGTAGATATACAAGAGATTAGACTGTAATTCTTGAAATAATAGACACACTTTTATTTTGATTTCAGGAAGAAAGACGTTTCTTTGTTCTTGCAGCCTTCTCTGCAGGGGTTCAAATTTAATTTTTTTAAAAAAATATGTACAGTTGTGCATTTAAATAATATCTTAGGTAATTTATTATAATTTATAGCCTGCATGTAAATTGTCCTTTTCTATCCTATTTAACTTTTATTAAATGTTTTATTAAAAGTTGCATACTTTTAAATGAGGTAAAATTTCATTAAATCTGCTAATGAAATCTGTGCTATTTAGGTAAACTTTAAAATTAATTTTGTGCCTTTTTTAAAAAATTTGTGTGCTTTTAGTGGAGCTGGGACTGAATGAAGATGATACTTTTGCTAAGGGGCCTACATTGACTGTATATAAAGAGTCCTTTGAATCTCAGTTTCTTGCTGACACAGAAAGATTCTATACAAGAGAAAGCACTGAATTTTTGCAACAAAACCCAGTTACAGAATACATGAAAAAGGTACTATAGTTATATTGCAAGTTCCTGGATCTAAAAATAATTGGTACTATATTTGAAGTAGGAATTTAAGGCACCTGTTTTGCCTGGTAGTTGTTGAACTGAAAGTAGCAACTAGCTTCAAAGCTAAACACACATATACTGAGTATAAGTGTGTTTTTTCTTAGCCTTAACTAAAGCTATGGGATTTAGATCCAATATGGAGGTATTCATAAATAAAGGAACTGAAATAATTCTTTACTGCAAACAAGGAAAACATTCGGAAACGTATTACAGCTATTTCAAGAATGAAAAACAATAATAGATAAATATGGAATCTTGAAATATTCAATATTGTTTCAAAATCTCAGTAAATCAGAAAATGCTAAAATAAACAGGTTAAATAATTGAATATTCTTCCTTCCTAATTTATTTCTGATAAAAATAATAGAAACAAAATTACAGAGATATGATGTATTACTCTTCAGGTATTTATTTATATATATTTCTATGTCTTAATAATTTTCGAATTTAGACAACATGTATTTATTTTACAGGCAGAGGCTCGTCTTTTGGAAGAACAGCGTAGGGTTCAGGTATACCTACATGAGAGCACACAAGATGAACTAGCACGGAAATGTGAACAAGTACTAATTGAAAAACACTTAGAGATCTTTCATACAGAATTTCAAAACCTATTGGATGCTGACAAAAATGAAGGTAAGCTTTCCCATATTTAACTGATAGATAGTTCCTTTTGATAAATTATGAAATGAAGGTTGAGCTTGTTTTCACATGACTTACATTCTTGGTATGATTTGTAAATAATTATCTCTTATGTTTATGTCATAGATTATAAAATACAATTTAACATTTAAATGAAGATGTTTTCCCTGGCATTTTGCTCTCTGAAACTTAGATGCATTGTTTTAGATGATTAGTTAATTGATTATTTTAGTATATTTTCAGATCTTAATCTGTTCTTAATTCTTGGATGAGATGGTGACATAAAAATATTAATGCAAATTCAAATGCAAATTCAAATAAATCTTGCTTCCTTTTTTCTCCCAGATTTAGGACGCATGTATAATCTTGTGTCTCGAATTCAGGATGGCCTTGGAGAACTGAAAAAACTTTTGGAAACTCACATTCATAATCAGGGTTTAGCTGCCATTGAAAAATGTGGAGAAGCTGCATTAAATGTGAGTATTAGATTGGTATGTGAGTATTAGATGATCACATCTCTTAGATTCATGTCATATTCATTAACTCGAGATTTCAGCGAGGGAGTCATGTATATACATCACGATATTTTAAGACTACATGTAGCAGGCAAGAATGAATCATTCTTCATTCAGAATTGATTGTACCATTTTGCTACTTACAGTCTTCTATCAGATAATCAATGCTCTGGTATGAAAAATCTGTTAATGTGAACATTTATGTAAATACACATATACTGTGTTTACGTATGTAAACAAGCATGTTCAAACTATTTCAGTAATTTTATTCTATTCTTTGTGTGATTCAAAAGTTTTGCTTTCAAAAAACTTGAAAGGAGCTTTCAACTACATTCATTTATAGAGGCAGGACAATAATAATTACCAATAGGAAAGAATATTTGTAGCTCAGGACTAAATTGTGGGGTCCTTGATAATCTCTAAAGACAGCAAGGTAAGAATTACTAAAAAGTTTGCAGTAATGTAACAGGTCTTGGAGGATGGAATGTGAAATCATTGCATGTTTCAATTGAAAAGTATATTTTTGATTTTTTTCCAAGAACATATGTTACATTAGCAATAAACTATATTCTTTTTTCACTTGCAAGATTAAATAATAGAATAAATAAATAGTTTTCTTCAATGAGAAAAAATAAAAAATCTTAAAATGATATAAATGTAGCATTTTTATAGAAAACAGGCACATGGCTAGAATTCTAGTCCGTGGTCTTTGCCAATATATCAAATGTAGACCAGCTTTTTCTGATGATGGAAATATCTTCCAATGTTGGTATTTTCTGAATGGGTCCGTACAGGTTACAAGGAAGCTATTACTGTGGCAGCAATAAAAGAAGGAGGAGTCCATATTTAAAGATTACACATTTCTTACATATTTCTTTTAAATTTATTCTGTGAAAAAGGTAATGAGTTTCAATCACTTGGAAATACACTGCTCAAAAAAATAAAGGGAACACTTAAACAACACAATGTAACTCAAGTCAATCACACTTCTGTGAAATCAAACTGTCCACTTAGGTAGCAACACTGATTGACAATCAATTTCACATGCTGTTGTGCAAATGGAATAGACAACAGGTGGAAAGCATAGGCAGTTAACAAGACATCCCCAATAAAGGAGTGGTTCTGCAGGTGGTGACCACAGACCACTTCTCAGTTCTGATGCTTTCTGGCTGATGGTTTGGTCACTTTTGAATGCTAGCGATGCTTTCACTCTAGTGGTAGCATGAGACGGAATCTACAACATACACAAGTGGCTCAGGTAGTGCAGCTCATCCAGGATGGCACATCAATGCGAGCTGTGGCAAGGTTTGCTGTGTCTGTCAGCGTAGTGTCCAGAGCATGGAGACGCTACCAGGAGACAGTCCAGTACATCAGATCTGGAGGAGGCCATAGGAGAGCAACAACCCAGCATCACGACCGCTACCTCCACCTTTGTGCAAGGAGAGACAGGAGGAGCCCTGACAGAGCCCTGCAAAATGACCTCCAGTGGGCCACAAATGTGCATGTGGCTGCTCAAATGGTCAGAATCAGACTCCATGAGGGTGGTATGAGCGCCCAACATCCACAGGTGGGAGTTGTGCTTACAGCCCAACACCATGCAGGACATTTGGCATTTGCCAGAGAACACCAAGATTGGCAAATTCGCCACTGGCGCCATGTGCTCTTCACAGATGAAAACAGGTTCACACTGAGCATATGTGACAGATATGACAGGGTCTGATGACACTGTGGAGAATGTCCTGCTGCCTGCAACATCCTCCAGCATGACCAGTTTGGCAGTAAGTCAGTAATGGTGTGGGGTGGCATTTCTTTAAGGGGCCATACAGGTCTCCATGTGCTCGCCAGAGGTAGCCTGACTGCCATTAGGTACCGAGATGAGATCCCCAGACCTCTTGTTGAGACCATATGCTGGTGCGGTTGGCCCTGGGTTCCTCCTAATGCAAGACAATGCTAGACCTCATGTGGCTGGAGTGTGTCAGCAGTTCCTGCAAGACGAAGGTATTGATGCTGTGGACTGGCCCGCCCATTCCCAGACCTGAATCCAGTTGAGCACATCTGGGACATCATGTCTTTCTCCATCCACCAATGCCACATTGCACCATAGACTGTCCAGGAGTTGGGGGATGCTTTAGTCCAGGTGTGGGAGAAGATTCCCCCAGAAAACCATCCACCACCTCATCAGGAGCATGCCTAGGCATTGTAGGGAAGTCATACAGGCACATGGAGGCCACACACATTGCTGAGCCTCATTTTGACTTGTTTTAAGGACATTACATCAACGTTGGATCAGCCTGTAGTATTTTTTTCCATTTTAATTTTGAGTGTAACTCCAAATCCAGACCTCCATGGATTGCTAAATTTGATTTCCATTGATATTTTTTGTGTGATTTTGTTGTCAGCACATTCAACTATGTAATGAACAAAGTATTTAATAAGAATATTTCATTCATTCAGATCTAGAATGCCTTTTTTTTGTTCCCTTTATTTTTTTGAGCAGTGTAATTTCTCAAGCCATAATAGCAACAAATATAATAATTGTAAGACTTAAAGAAAAATGTTGCAATTAATGAACTAGTGTTATGTTCTATACATCATGTTTTAAGAACAGTTCAAAACAGATTGAAGCAGTTACGGGAAGAATTTCAGTGGTTTACAAATCAGGTTCTACTAGCTGTAATTGTGGTCACTGCATACATGTAGTGCTTGGTTAATGATAATAATCAGGACTGGAATTTGTCTATAGAAGCGATGTCATAAAGTGCGACATTATGTGACCACATCATTTAGAAAGGGCAATTCCTGCAGTCCCCGTCACTGTTGTTAAGTGAAGGTCATTAAATCTTATAACTTTCTGCCAATTTCAACAATCATAGTCAGTGGGGAAGTTGTAACTACTAGATAACTCATGCACAGGCCAGCTAGTAGATAAGTAACTGCTGCAGGATAGGAGAGGATACACAAGGATCCAATGCAGCAAGACTATAGAGATGCTTATGGGGCAGGGAAGGATATGAAAGGGTCCAGTTCAATGCAAACAGGAAGGCTTGAGGTGATTGCTGCAGTGAGTGTGAAAGCACATACTAGTGCAATGAAACTTGGAGTGGCTGCTGTAGGGCAAGGGAGAGTGTACAAGTTCTGGGACTGCATGGCACAAGTGCAGGGAATACAGGGTAAAATATATAAGGGTCAAGCTAGAGATGACTGCTGTGGGGCAGGAGAAAGTGCAAGATAGTCTTGTGCAGTATGAGCATAGCAGGTGACTGCTATGGGATGGAAAAGATTGCAAGGTTCTGGTGCAGAAAAAATACAGATTTGCAATAGCGGCTACCAGGTGAAGGAGGACATGCGGTGGTCTGGCATAGTATAAGCAAACTAAGACATAGAGTGGATACTGCTGGTTACGGGAGATTTACTTGAACAACTTGTAACTGTCCTGCTGGCATCCCCATTAACTTTGCTTGTGGGTTTCATTTTTTTCCCATTTCGAGCACAAAGTTCAGAAATGATTTTTCAAGTGGAAACAAATTAAATTCTTTTTAATTAAGACAGTTCTGCCAGCTCCACCAACTCTGTTACCTTTAACATCTTCCATTGTGGGAATTGATATGTATTTCTGTCTCTGGTCATACAAACTTTTTGCTGCAGTTAACATATATAATTATAAAATTTCAGATTTTCTTTCAAGTTATTTGTCCATCAGACCCAAAAGAAAAAAAACTATATTTATTTTAAGAGCTTTCTGGATTAAAATGAAAATCTGGTCCCAATATTTATTTGCTTTATGACAAATCAGTTGAGATCCAGTTTGGTCTAGTGATTAAAGCACCAGACTAGAAAGTAGAAGCGTTATGAGCTCTAGTCCCCTCTTTGGCATTAAAGGCAACTAGGTGACTTTGAACCAGTCATTCTCCACTTAGCTCATCTCACAGGATTGTTTTTGTGAGGAAAATAGGAAGGAGTATATTTGCTACCTTGTTATTTATAAAAATAATGAAAGCTGAATAAATTAATAAAAATTTCACCAGAGATTATAAAAAGTGCCATTTTATAATTGCGTTTTCAGCACATATTTGAATTTCTTTATACATTTTTAACAATTTATCAGTCATTAAATACCAACAGAATGAAAGCATGGGGGGATTAAGGATTAAAGCATTTTCTTATTATACAGTTTTATGACAGAACTAGTTATGCCAGTTTATCAAATATGTCACCCTTAATGAACAGGAAGAATATTCATCTGACAGATTACATTTGGATTCATACAATGGGTGAAGGTTGGCCTATATGATTCCTTCTAACTTGTATAAACAAATACAAATACTATGTGTTTGTAATAAATCAGTGGTTCTGAAACATTTCAGTTCTAGGACCCTTTACGTTCTTAAAGGGATTAAGGATCTCAAAATGTCTTATGTGGATTACATCTATTTCTATTTTGAAATTTAAAACTGAGAAATTTTAAAATAAATATTTGACTTTGTGGAACCTCAGAATTTCAAGAATTTTACACCACAATTTGAGAACTGCTGAAATGAATTATTAGAAATGGACAAACTGGTATTATTTATTTTGATATAATAAAATGTCTGGGCAAGATTTTGTGGAAGGAGTATATATTATTATCCATTAAGAACAGGTTACTTTTGTGGTACTATAATCAAAAGCTTTTTGTTAAAAGAAATACACTGGTACTGGGTTTCAGTAAAAGTTATATACCAATGTAAAATGTTAAATGCAATCAAGTCAATTTACAAATCAATTAAATAGATGAATATGAAAAGATTTCTCCAAAGTATGCAGTTGAAGGACTTTAGGAGAGTTTATCACTGCTTTCTTTTTAATTTTTAGGATCCAAAAATGTATGTACAAACAGTGTTGGATGTTCACAAGAAATACAATGCACTAGTGATGTCAGCTTTCAACAATGATGCCGGCTTTGTTGCAGCTCTAGACAAGGTAATATGTTTTAGTAGTGTATTTATAACTAGCAAGTGACTGATTTTGGAAATATCTGAACATTTCACTTATATATTTCACAGGCTTGTGGTCGCTTCATAAATAACAATGCAGTAACAAAAATGGCACAATCATCTAGTAAATCTCCAGAGTTGCTGGCACGGTATTGTGATTCTCTGCTAAAGAAAAGGTACATGTTTTGGAAGAAGTTGTATCCTCTGATTTTCTAGATTATTCCCATTTCACTGATATCTCATTTTTAAACATTATCACTTGGTTTTGTTTTTTTTTAAGTTGCCCTGGAAGCTACAGCTATTATAAAATTTCACATAGATTAATTGCATTGCCTGCGAGCCTGTTCTTTAGCCAAGTTCAGTCCTTGTTTAGTAAAATGTTATATAGCACAGGACCTGCATCATGTTGTATTATGTTCATCCTTGTTTACTTGCCCATTTGCCAGAGATTCTCCATGCAGTAAATTAAATAAGATGTTGCACTACAGAAGAAATACTGAGAAATAGGAATTCCTGCTAGATTAGTGGCAGGGTTATTAGCTTTCAGTTATTAAAAACTGAGAGCTTCTTTAACCAGGGATTTTGTTGTATTACACTGCTATGTTTAATGTGATACTATTCTTATTGTATTAAGCAGTATTCTATTCAGGAATTATTTTTTAAATGAAAAAGAAGTAATACTATAAATAGATAAATCAATGGAATGTAGTTCCCTGTTCTGTGGTGATAAAATTGTAAAATTGTTTTATATGTTTATTAAATTTTCATTTTGCTTTATTACTTTACAAATGACTCAGGGCAGCAAACATGCATAATACTCCTTTCTTCTCCTGTTTTCCCCACAACACCAAGAAAGTAACAGGTCCCAAGTCACCCAGCCAGCTTTCATTCTTAAGAAGAGAGTAGAATCCACAATCTCCTGGTTTCTAACCAGTACCTTAACCATTTCCTCAAACTGGCAAACTGAAATATTTTTATATTTTGGGGCTTGAGCACAATTTATTAAGAATCAAAAGAGTGCAATGACTTTTTCTGTTTTTAAATCAAAGTAAGAAAACATTTTGTTGGTGACCACAAATTTAATTCTGGAAAAATTTGCTCTTATAAAATAATGCAATGGAGGTCTTTATGAAATGGCTGTTACAGTAGATATGAAGTTGAAATAATGGGCTTGCTGGATCATAACAATTTTAATGCCCTTTTGATTGCAGCTCAAAGAATCCAGAGGAGGCTGAACTTGAAGACACACTTAACCAAGTGGTAAATTTATGTATAATTATGTATACATAATTATGTATAATTTTGGAAATTGATTTACAATGATAATTGGAAGTGGACTAAATAGGACAATGATAATTTGCCATGAATCCTTCTTGTTTCTTGTTCTAAAAATAAATTCTAAAAATCCATGCTTCTTCTAGATGGTGGTCTTCAAATATATTGAAGACAAAGATGTGTTTCAAAAATTCTATGCCAAAATGCTGGCAAAGAGGCTGGTACACCAGAATAGTGCTAGTGATGATGCTGAAGCAAGTATGATCTCCAAATTGAAGGTGTGTTTCTCTTATGTATCCTTTATTGCTTATATTTGCAGAACTTCACTGTATAATGATACTCATAAAGTATAAAAACATATATGTATTGATTGAAAATATCTAAATAAATATGGTAATTAAATGAATATCATATTTAAAATGATTTCCTTTTGTTTATTACAGGTAATCCTCGAGATACAACAGTTCACTTAATGACTATTCGAAGTTACAACATAACCCTCCCAAGTACTTAAACACTGTCCCAAAGTTACGAATGTTGCAGCACCATAACAAGTCATTCACCCTTAGGAATGACCGCAGAGGCACTGAAACATTCGCCCTGCTTATTATCCCTCTCCCTCTACTGGGTCTCCACAGGCACAGGGCCTGTGGAGACTCACCTTGTGAAGATCTAGCAAGCTTTTGGTTTCTTTGCCTGCTTCCAGCGTTTGATGCCTTCGCAGAGAACAGAGGCCTAAAGTAGTGCAAAATCAATAGAGTGAGATCTCATGCTATTGATCTTGCATGATCTCATACTACTTTAAGCCCCTTTTCTCTTCAGATTGAGGTCTGGATGAAATGCAGCAAAAGGCTTTGCAAACAGAGGGAAAGCTTCAGGCCTTCCCTCCATTTGCCATTTCCTTGCAGGGGTGAGAGATTGCGTCCCTGTCGACTCTGGTTATCTTTGCAAAAAGCCTTTGCCGGCAAGAATGGGAGAGGCCGGTGTGTCCCTCCCGGGCTCTGTTCTTGCTGACAAAGACTTTTTGCAAAGGCTTATCAAAACCTACAGAGAAATTGCATCTCTGTAGGCTCTGGTCATCTTTGCAAAATGCCTTTGCCAGCAAGAATACAGCCCGGGGAGGAAAGACTGGTCCCTCCTGGGCTCTGTTTATGGCGGCAAGGGTTTTTTGCAAAGGAAATCAGAGCTTAGGGAGATATAATCTCTCTCTAGTCTCCTATTGTCTTTGCAAAAAGCCCTTGCCACTGGAAATGGAGTGACACCAAAAACAGAGCTTAGGAGGGACACAGCAGTAGCTCCGTTTTTGGTGGCAAGGGCTTTTTGCAAGGTTCCGACCATCTTTGCAAAAAGCCCTTGCTACTGAAAATGGAACTGTTGCCTTGTCACTCCCGGACTCCGTTTTCATCTTCAAGGGCTTTTTGCAAAGTTGATTGGAGCCTAATCTTTGCAAAACCAAAAACAGCCCTGCTGCATTCCTCCTGGGCTCCATTTTTGGTGCGATTGCATTTTTGGCAGCAAGGGTTTTTTGCAAAGACAATTGGAGCATAGAGGGACACAGTCACCCTCTAGGCTTCAGCAAGCCTTTTCTCAAAGTGAAACCATGGCAGAGAAGCAGGAAAGCAGACAGCTCATCGATATCTTCAAAAGGTAAGTGGACCCGGTTGGCCAGGTTTTTTTGGGGGGGGGAACCATGAAATATCTCAGTGGGTTAGGGACAGCCTTGGGTGTTTGGAAATACTACCCCCCCCTCTTTCCCACCTTAAGATACCTTGTGCACTTAAGATCCACACATTTGATTAGCGAATGGATATGCAACGACGGAATTTTCATGTTCATTTAACATTATTCATTCCAATGAATCATTGGATTACAAATGTAATTGGCAGCCTCTATTTAATAACTCAAGGATTACCTATATAGAATAGTTTTTCCATGTTTAATCTATATCCCAATGCAAGAAATTGATTCAAAATTGTTCATTATTGTTCATAAGAAACATTTATTTTCAAGTATTTTCAAGTATTCCTATGGTAGGCTAAATAATTTTTTATCTTGATATATTTGGATTTTTAATGGTATGTTGGAAAGCTGGATAGTTTTGCACTATACAGAAATAGTTATTTGTTCACATGAAATCATGTAATCAAATTATTACACCAGAATTTGAGAATCTAGGTTTTTGTTCTGTTTTGTTTTTTATTCAGAGCAGCTATATATGGAACATGAATATTAATCTATTTAAATCAGTTTGGGACTATCATCAGTTCTCAAAAATCTCTTAAGCAGAACTTTAAAACATTTTTGAGCATTGATTCTAGAACCTTTTTTCCAAATGTGTGTTGGCCTCTCATGCACACAATTTAAGAGTGCATATGTTTACATGCTTATGAAAAAGAAAGTAAACAACAACCATTTGATTACCTTTTTTGTTTTTAGTGAGGTTTTAAATTACCACAAGTGAACAGGTGATTTAAAATAATTGTTTTTATGAAGCTTTGGTTGTAATTCCTCCATAAATCTATTATTTTAAATAATCCAATAATTATAGTAAGTTAAAGTGGACCGTTTTATAAGGAATTGCAAGCTGCAGTAAAAGAATTTGTATACCATGGTAAAAATTAAATGATAAATTAAAATCTGACTTTTAGTGTGCAGATCAAGGCTGGAAATTTTCTGCATTCAGATGCTAAAAATAATAAAATTGCTAGAACATTCAATTTGTTTATTTTGATACTGAAGCTCTAATTAAGTATTATTACAATGGTTACATTGTATTAGAGGACTTACATTTCTTTCTGTAGAATGTGCATTATTTTATCTCAAAATGTGTAATTTCATAATTGTTCTGTGATTCATTACAGCAAGCTTGTGGCTTTGAGTACACATCCAAACTTCAAAGGATGTTCCAAGATATAGGTGTAAGCAAAGACCTGAATGAGCAGTTCAAAAAGCACCTATCCAATTCAGAGCCATTGGATTGTAAGCAAAGTTAAAATGTATTTTAATGTAATTAATGTAATTTTAAAAATGTAATTAATATACATTTTTATAGATTGACGAAAGTAAATAGTATGTTAATGAAAGAAGTTTTCTTTTTCTATTCCTTACAAATCAACCTGATATTGGACGTAAATTATATAAATGAATTTAAAATTCTATCTCTCTCTCCAAAAACAAAATAAGAAGGGAACAAAGTGGGCATGGGGAAAGAAAATTTGTTAAAAATGGGTCAATCTAAGAAAGGTTCCAGGAGAGAGCTAATACCGCAAGCAGTGGAAAGGATAAAAAAAGGATCACAAATTTTTATTCTATAAAACAAAATGTTATGTTATGTAGGTGATTTACTTTGAACTACAAGAGATCCTAACTTAATTTTTTGGAAATTGTCTTGTCAATAATTATACTGCAGAGAAAAACAAAAAAGTTTGGGCTGTGGGGAGAGATTAAAATCCAAATATGGACTTTTATGTGTAGCACTGTTCTGATACTTAGGATTGAATTTTAACTGAGAAGTCAATTAATTCTAAATTGTTTTACACCTGGCCTCCAGTTAGGAAATCTCAGATATCTAGCAAATGCCAACAAAAAGGATAATAACTCTCTAGTCAAGCTCAGCTCCTAGAACTATATGCACAATTATTAGGCAAGTTATAATTTTGAGGATTAATTTTATTATTGAACAACTACACTGCTAAAAAAAATAAAGGGAACACAAAAATAAGACATCCTAGATCTGAATGAATGAAATATTCTTATTAAATATTTTATTCATTATATAGTTGAATGTGCTGACAACAAAATCACACAAAAATTATCAATGGAAATCAAATTTAGCAACCCATGGAGGTCTGGATATGGAGTTACACTCGAAATTAAAGTGGAAAAAAACACTACAGGCTGATCCAACTGCTAACACACTCCAGCCACATGAAGTCCTGCATTCAGAGGAACTCAGGGCCAACCGCACCAGCATATGGTCTCACAAGGGGTCTGAGATTGCCAGCTCGGTACCTAATGGCAATCAGGCTACCTCTGACGAGCACATGGACACCTGTGTGGTCCCTTAAAGAAATGCCACCCCACATCATAACTGACCCACTTACTGCCAAACCAGTTATGCTGGAGGATGTTGCAGGCAGCAGAACGTTCTCCACAGCGTCTCCAGACCCTGTCACGTCTGTCATATATGTTCAATGTGAACCTGCTTTCATCTGTGAAGAGCACAGGATGCCAGTGGTGAATTTGCCAATCTTGGTGTTCTCTGGCAAATGCCAAACATCCTGCATGGTGTTGGGCTATAAGCACAACCCCCACCTTTGGATGTTGGGCCCTCATACCACCCTCATGAAGTCTGTTTCTGACAGTTTGAGCAGCCACATGCACATATGGGGCCCACTGGAGGTCATTTTGCAGGATTCTGGCAGTGCTCCTCCTGTCCTTCCTTGCACAAAGGCAGAGGTAGCAGTCCTGATGCTGGGTTGTTACCCTCCTCCATGTCTCCTGGTAGCGCCTCCATGCTCTGAACACAGCAAACCTTCTTGCCACAGCTCGCATTGATGTGCCATCCTGGATGAGCTGCACTACCTGAGCCACTTATGTGGGTTATAGACTCTATCTCATGCTACCACTAGAGTGAAAGCACCGCCAGCATTCAAGAGTGACCAAACCATCAGCCAAAAAGCATAGGAACTAAGAAGTGGTCTGTGGTCACCACCTGTAGAACCACTCTTTTATTGGGGATGTCTTGTTAACTGCCTATGCTTTCTACCTGTTGTCTATTCCATTTTCACAACAGCATGTGAAATTGATTGTCAATCAGTGTTGCTACCTAAGTGGACAGTTTGATTTCATACAAGCGTGATTGACTTGGAGTTACATTTTGTTTAAGTGTTCCCTTTATTTTTGTGAGCAGTGTATAATGCACTTGGTCAATCCAACATGTTAATGAACCTCAATCCTGAATATTTAAGAAAGTAAAAGTGAGATTTTGGCTTTCTTAGGAGAATATGTGTGCATAATTATTGGGCAACTATTAGTGTGTAGATGTATTATGCAACTAAATGAAAAACGAAAATTTCCCCATCTTATTCATTTGTTTTTATCTGTTAAAGGGAGAATAATAAACAACTCAAAATTTACAAATAAACATTTTTGACATTTCAAAACAAAAAAACCAATATAGACCCCCTTCTTTTCAATAACAGTCATAAGCTTTCCATTCATGGAGTCTGTCAGTTTTTTATCTTAATGATCAATTTTTTGTGCAGCAGCAACCACAGCTTCCCAGACACTGTTCAAAGAGTTGTCATTGTAAAATTCCCATTTAAGAAGGGCCCACAAGTTCTCAATAGGTCAGGTGAGGAAGAGGGCTATGTCATGGTTCTTTCATTTTTAAGGCCTTTCCTGACCTCAGTACTTCAATGCATGCGAAGCATAAACGTTATGGTCCTCTTGAAAGATTTCCTGTACCACTGCTTAAAGAAAGTATATTCCAAAAACTGGCAGTAGGTTTAGGAATTGATACAACCTGAAAAAGGCCAGCTAGTTTATCTTTAATAATACTAGCCCATACCATCTCCACCTTGCTGGCAACTGAATTTTTAACTGGAACTCTGTATCCATTACTGATTCAGCCACGAGCCCATACATCTGATCTGTTAAGAATCACTCTCACCTCATCAGTCCATAAAACCTTTGAAAAATCTGTCTTTAGATATTTCTTGGCCCAGTCTTGTCATGTCAACTTATGTATCTTATTCAGTGGTGATTGGGTTTCAGCCTTCCTTACCCTGGCCATGTTTCTGAGCATTAAACATTTTGTACTTCTGGGCATTCTAGGTAGGTTGCAGTTCTGGAATATGGCAGCATTGGAGGATAATAGGTTCCTGGTAGCTTCATATTTCTCTTCAAATATTTGGTAGTTAATGTGTGCCTTTTTTTTTCAACATGTTTCTTGTGATCCTGTTGACTATTTTCAACAAATGTTTGATGATTCTGTGACCACGCCCCAATATCAGCAATTTCAAGAGTGCTGCATTTTTGACTTTTCAGAGTTAGTGAATTTCTTTTTTGTCCATTTTGCCTGAGAACAAGAAGCTATCTAATAATTACGCACACCTTGATATAGGGTATTGATATCCTTAGGCCACACCCTCCCACATTACATAAATATACATCACCTGATATGCTTATATCCAATAAGCATTCACATTTATACAGCTTAGAGGTGGAAAATATACATAAAAATGATGATATGGTCTAAATATTTACTTGCCTAAGAATTGTGTACAGTGTAGATGTCCAGATAGTCCTCGATTTATGACCACAATTGAACCTAAAACTTATGTTGTTAAGTGAGAATTTGTTAAATGAGTGTTGCCCCATTTTATAATATTTGCTACCATAGTTATTAAATAAATCACTGCAGTTGATAAATTAACAACCTGGTTGTTAAGATAATCTGGGTTATCCATTGACTGTCAGAAGATTGCAAAAAGTAATCACATGACTCTAGGATGCTGCAACAGTCATAAATATGAATCAGTTGCCAAATATCTGAATTTTGATCACATAATCATGAGGATCCTACAAAGGTAGTAATGAAAAACAGTCATAAGTCACTTTTTCCAACGCAGTTGTAACTTTGAACAATCACTAAATGAACTATTGTAAGTTGAGGACTACCTTTATATGTTCAGTTTTCATAGCAATTGTCCCAAAGTCACTGTTTCTGTTGCTTTTTTCTTCTCAATTTTGCCTGTAGATTTAGAATTCTGAGGTTTATCAATGCAAGTATCAATGTGTAGCTTAAATATAGGATGCATTGGAATTGTGCAGTTAATATTTTAATTGGTTGAATTGATTGAATGATATTTGTAATTTACTTCAATTATTATGTTTGAAATAATTTCTATGCAGTTTTCTCCAATATATTTTATGATAACTCTGAAAACAAAAAACTCTCCTTATTTTTCTTAATTTTTGCATAACATTTTTGCATAGCATATCTTTTCCTCACCAAAGAATTGTTCATTAATCTGTTTTGTTGGTCAGTGACTGAAATAAAATTATTGACTTAATTGTTCATATTTTTATACTAGTGGACTTCAGCATACAAGTACTAAGCTCTGGATCTTGGCCCTTTCAAATGTCTTGTGCATTTGCTCTCCCATCAGAGGTAAGATCATCTTAGTTTCTAAATCTATATTGTAAGATATAGGGAAATTGTAATATTCTGGAAGGCTGGTAGCAGATTAGAATGATGAGGCATTAAATCTAGCAATGTTTTAAAGTTCTTTTAATTTTTTTTAAATTTATGACACATTCATACGTATTTTTAGTACGGTGAGCTCTATATAGTCCCATCTCATCACATAATACCCTGTAAACTGTAGATTGGATTTATTTGAAGGATTTATTGATTTTGTCAATAGATGTCAGCATAACACTTTATAGTCTTTTTTTTTTAAGAGAGAGGAGGTGGGATTCTTTTTTGTTAAAAAGGAATGAGTATTTTGAGTTTTATTTACTTCAGTTTTCATAACTTTTATACAGTTCTTCTGTTGCAATCCTAAAATTATATTTTACTATTGTGATCCTATGTATATGTATGCTTTGAATCTACTATCTTTGGATCAGATAAGATCTGAGAGCAAGTGCAGAAAGACTTCTGAGAGCTATCCATTTCTGGATTTTTTTTCTAGTCAGTACATTTTAGATCATTCTGCCCCTTATTGTTGCTGGTCTTTAATGGCAGATTAGTCCATAATAAGATAGCAGTCTCTTTGAAACAATCATACCTGATTGTCCAATTATATCTTATCAATCTCTTTCTGCTTGTATCCATTCTCACCCAAAAATCTATCTTTCACAGCAAACCAATTATATTGATTACTTTTTGTATGTGTTCTTTATTTGATGTTAAGTCAAAGAAATGATTTGGACATTCTCCAGGTGTACTTTCTACTTGCTAAGCTGATTGTGTGGTTTCAAGAATAGTTCTATGAAGCAATATATTGATCAGTCCTAAAATCTGGAGAGTCAACATATCCTAATACAATATACCTATACACATGATTGATTAATATGCTGAAGATCTCCCTCCCAGAATAGGCTAGCAGGTTATGGGTCCCAAAATAAGCTGCCTTTACAGTTGAACTAACTTTATGGAATAGCTTGTCTCCTCTTAAAAGCTTCTGGAAAGTGGTCAAGATGGTGATCTTCTGCTAAGGTTTAGGAAATATGGAACAAGGTGAGGTGCAGCTTTTTTCTGCTGGTTTTAGTTGCTGATTGGAAATCTTATTTATGGAACTTGTACTTTTTATATTGGATTATAAATTCAATAAATACTATAGCTCCCATGATAATTGTCTAGTTGCTACACAATTAAGGCCTTCATTCAGTATTGCTGGCTTTTTGAGAATGAAACACCCATTTTCATGTTACATTTAATACTTTTTATATGCTTTGCTGATGACAGTCCATTTATTGTCATCTATGTCAACTAGTATTATGCCACACTGGAGTTTGCTAGACTCAATAATGGATTTTACGATTATCAATGAAGGAAGGAAAAAAAAACCTGTCAAAGTGCTGGTTTTTGTTTAGGAATTAAAAGTACAATCTATTGTAAATAGCATGGTTTCTCCTTAAAAGAGTACATACCTAGCTTGAGTGTTTTTATAGCCAGTTCATATTCAGGTAGAGTAACTGGCACCAAAATATTTTGACAAACCTGGTTGAATGACATCAACAATTACTCACTCCATTTCTCTAATGCGCTTAAGACTGAAAATGTAAATATGATATGGTTTGGTTTGATTTGATTTGAAATGCAGCTGGAGCGCAGTCATCAGAGATTTACTGCTTTCTATGCAAGTCGTCACAGTGGCAGAAAATTAACATGGTTGTATCAGCTATCCAAAGGCGAACTGGTTACCAATTGCTTCAAAAACCGATATACACTACAGGTAAAGTACACTGTGGTTTGGTTAAAAAGTTATTCAAGCCAAACCAAACTTTTTATTTGGTTAAAAAATTATCTTGAATTTGGTAATTTTGCTAATATTTCTGTCTTTTAATAATACTTTAGAAAAATGCAGGAGGGAAAGGCATAATACATGGCATAAATGTTATGGCTTCCATGTAGACACATTCCTATGCTATATATTAACATTCTAAAACTCCCCTCCTCCCCATCCATATATGTTATTTGCCTTCTCTAATATATTTGTTTAAATAAGCACACAAAATATGCAGCTTATATATAGTAATATTAATATTCATAATGATGTAATCATATAATCAAATATATATGCTTAAATTGTGTATATAAGCCATTCAGGTAAAATCCCTTGAATAGGTAGTTGGCATATACAGTGCATTCAGAAAGTATTCAGACTCCCTTCGCTTTCATCAATTTTGTTATGCAGCCTGATTCTACAGTTGTTGAAATTAATTTTTCTGCCCACTAATCTACACCCAGTACCCCATAATGTGAAAACAGAATTTTAGAAATGTCTGTAAATTTATTAAAAAGAAAAAACTGAAATATCACATTGGCATACATATTCAGACCCTTTGCAACAACCCTTTAAATTTAACTTGGTGCTTCCCAGATCTCTTGATTGTTGTTGACATGTTTCTACACTTTGATTGGAGTCGACCTATGGTAAATTAAATTGATTGGATATGATTTTGAAAGGCACACACCTAGAAGGCCTCAAAGCTGACAATGCATACTGTAGCAAAGCAAAAGCCATGAGGTCAAAGGAACTGCCTACAAAGCTCAGAAGCAGGATTATTGCAAGGCACAGATCTGGGGAAGATTACAACAAAATTTCTGTTGTGTTGAAGGTTCTTAAGAGCATAGTGGCCTCTATAATTCTCAGATGGAAGATGTTTGGCACAACCTTGACTCTTCCAAGAACTGGTTGTCCGGTCAAACTGAGAAGGACCTTATAAGAGAGGTGACCAAGAACCTGATGATTACTGTGACAAGCTCCCAGAGATCCTGTGTGGAGAAGAGAGTTCCAGAAAATTTCACTGCCGCTCTCCACTGATCTGGACTTTATGGCAGAGTAACTACACAGAACTTTCTCCTCAGTGCAAAACACATAAAAGCCTGCTTGGAGTTTGCAAAAAAGCACCTGAACTACTCTCAGACTGTAAGAACAAGATTTTCTGATCTGATGAAATCGAGATTGAACTGTTTGGCCTCAATTCTAAATGTTATATCTGGAGGAAACTAGGCACTGCTCATCACCTGCCCAATATCTCAACTCACCTGCCCAAAGTCATCCCAACATGGCAGCATCATGCTGTGCTGCTGTTTTTCAGAAGCAAGGACTGGAAGATTGGTCAGGGTTAAGGGAAAGCTGAATAGAGCAAAGTACAGGTATATCTTCAAAGAAAACTCGTTCCACAAGTTTGAAAACTTGTCCAGGACCTCAGACTGGGCTGAAGTTCACTTTCCAACATGACAACAGTCCTAAGAACACAGGCAAGGCAATACAGGAGTGGCTTAGGAACAACTCTGAATGCCCTAGAGTAGCCCAGCCAGACCCCCTGATTTGAACCCTATTGAACATTTCTGGAGGGACCTAAAAATGGTTGTCCACCAATAGTCAATATCCAACCTGATTCAGTTTGAGAAAATTGGCAAGGAAGAATATAAGAAAATTCCCCAATCCAAGTGTGCCAAGCTCGTCACATCCAGAGGCGGTATTGAACTGGTTCAGACCAGTTCTGATGTACTGGTAGCAGAAATTTTGACTGGTTCTGAGAACCGGCAAATACCATCTCTGGCTGGTGCCCCGCCCCACCCAGTCACTTATCTCACCCGCCATGCCATTGCTAACCTGCCTTCGTCCGCCATTGCTACCTGCCTTCCCTCCTGGGTGAGTGAGCATGCAGGCAAGCCAGTTGAGTTGATTCTCAACCCAGCCTACTTGCTGCCGCCTTAGCAAGCCTTGCTCAAGTGCCAACTCCTGGTCCAGCCTAGGTTGCTGCATTGCTATCCCTGGGCTTGCCATTCCTGGGCTGCGCTACTGTACCTGGGCTTGCTTGGCTTGCTTCACCATCAGTACTGCAGCTCCATCGAATGTGCTTGCGGCCCAGCTAGCTAGCTGCCCCTCCACCATTCCCTGCTTCCAGTGCCGCTTCCCGCCCCTTCCTGGAGTTTTCCACTGTTCTTAGCGCTTCCTGCACTTACCGAAGGTTCCTGTGTTTCCTGCAGCTTCCTGCTTGTCTCTGAATGTCAGCTGAGAAGTTGCATGGCCACACTGGCCAGGAGGACGCTCTGCCCCCTGGCCAGGAATCTGCATAGCTGTGCTGGCTGGGAGGATACTTGCACCATGTGACGCTGGACACTTGCCTGGCCAGTGTGTGTCAGAAGAGTGGGAAGCTGAAAAGTTTGGCCCAGTTTTCTCCTCCTTCTCGTGCATACACATACAGCGTGCACACATGAGGCCATCTCCTTCTGCAAGGAGACAGTGAGTCCCTCCGGCACTGTGAGATGTGTGCACGCTCTGTGTGTATGCCTGAGAAGGAGAAGACTTGGTTGAACTTTTCTGGCTTCCTTCTCAGCAGAACTGCTCGAAAGGCAGCTCCTACGGCCAACCTGTCCCCTTAAGGTACTTAGATGCAGCCTGCCATCTGGCCCTGTGCAAAGCCAGCCCAGCGGGGCCGCCACTGCCACTGCCAAAGGGAAAGGACTCGACTCTCCCGGTCCCAGTCACTCTGCACGCTGAAGCCCAAGTGAAGTGGAGGGGAACCATGAAGGGACAGGCTGTGGTGGCTACCTTCCAAGCAGCTTCTGAGGCAGGAAAACTTAGTTCGGCCAAGTCGTCTGACAGACTTGAACATTGGACACTATCTAACAAAATGAAATTCAGTTATGAAAAAAGTAAGGCTCTACATTTAGGCAAGAAAAAATCAAATGCACAAATACAGTATATGTAGTACCTTGCTCAATAGTAGTAACTGTGAGAAGGATTTCGGAGTCCTAGTGAACAACCATTTAAATATGAGCCAGCAGGGCCAAATTTTTCAGCTTCCCTCTCTTCTGAAACACTGGCCAGGCAAGTGTCCAGCGTCACATGGTGCAAGTATCCTCCCAGCCAGCACAGCTGAGAGGATGCTGGCTCATATTTAAATCTTGGCAGCAACTGCCAAAAAAACCAACACAGTCCTAGGCTATGTAACTGGATAGAATCAAGATCATGTGAAGTACTAATACCACTTTATAATGCCTTGGTAAGGCCACACTTAATCCAGCTTTGGTCACCATGATGTAAGAAAGATGTTGAGATTCTAGAAAGAGTGCAGAGAAGAGCAAAAAAGATGATTAGGGGACTGGAGGCTAAAACATATGAAGAATGGTTGCAGGAACTGAGTGTGTCTAGTGTCAGCTTTAAAATTCATCCGTCACATTTCACGGAAAGGGGGTGGAGGAGTTGAAAAGTTCAAGGTTATTCTGTATGTCATATTAAGAAATTCCAGTTGCAGTTAATTGGTTCCTGTGATTTATGAAGTGTAGAAGTGGGAGGAGAGAAGGTGGATTCTGTGTAACACACAAAAATAATTTCACTTTGGGAAATTGCCTTTGACATGCTAGATCTGTTTCTAAATAAAACAATTGAAGAGAAAATGATTGATATCATGGATACTTTCTGGATGCCTAACATCTAGTTTAATGAAAATAAGGATTAGGGGAGACATGATAGCAGTGTTCCAATATCACAGGGGCTGCCACAATGAAGAGGGAGTCAAGCTATTCTCCAAAGCACTTGAGGGCAGGACAAGAAGCAATGGGTGGAAACTAATCAAGGAGAGAAGCAACTTAGAACTAAGGAGAAATTTCCTGACAGTTAGATCAATTAATCAGTGGAACAACTTGCCTCCAGAAGTTGTGAATGCTCCAACACTGGAAGTTTTTAAAAAGAGGTTGGATAATCATTTGTCTGAAGTGGTGTAAGCAGGGAGTTGAACTAGAAGACCTCCAAGGTCCCTTCCAACTCTGTTATTCTATTTTATTCTAAATTATGGTCCCCTCCATCTTGGCTTCAAACATACACACAGAGCAAACGCACACATCTCATGGCACCGGGACATTCTGCGAGGAGATGGTGTATGGGCAGATGCCTCCGGCACTGTGAGGTGTGTGCATGTTTGTTCTGTGTGTATGTTTGAGGCCAAGGAGGAGGAGAAGTCTTGGCCAAAATTTGGAAAAACTTTGCCCAAGACTTCTCATGTATTCAGAAGCTAAACCTCTCCCAGTGATGAGTTTGGCGGCGATCTGACAAAATGCCTTACAGCTCTTCAAAATTGATTTTAAGAGTGCCCAAGTTTTAGACTTTTCTGCTGCTGCTTGTGGCTTGCTTGGAAAGACTCTCATCCTCGCTTTTGTAGGCAAGAGACTGAGTAGTTGTTCTTTCATCCCCACTGCATGACAAAGCACCCTCTCCCATGCTCTCCCCCCCCCCCCTGTTAATTCACGCTAAGCCTCCCTCTTCGGAAGACTTTGCTGATTGTTCGTTGTCATTCCCCAGCCCCCATGGAAGAAGTCAAGAGCAAAAGTAGCTAGGGCGACAGGCATATCCCTCTGTTTGTCCCTCCTGGGTGAACAGCCAGGGCTTTGCCAGCTCCTCTTTTCCTCAGAGGCGCAGTACCTGCCTCCCTTCACACTCCTTGCACTCTTTAGATGGGCTTTTATTTTGTCAGCCCAAGGATGGAGATGGAGTGGGGGAAGGTCCGTAGAAAATCGCCATGTCTCTGCAGCATCAGTCCTGTGACTGAGTAGACGTGGCCAACTTGACATCACTCCTAGCAAGGTGCCGCCCCACCTTGCTGTGAGTGATGTTCAGTTGGCTACGCCCACACAGTCACAGGACCACCCAGTCACGCCCACAGAACTAGTAGTAAAAAAATTTGCATCCCATCACTGGTCACATCATACCTAAAAATATTCGAGGCAGTAGTTTCAGGGTTTTTTTTCTTTTTAATACATTTATGGACATTTCTAAAATTCTGTTTTCACTTTGTTATTATGGAGCGCTGAGTGTAGGTTAAATGAGAAAAAAAATTAACTTCAACTAGAATCAGGGTGTTTCATAACAAAATTGACAAAAGTAAAGGGTACCTACATATTCTCTGAAAACACTGTATTTAGCACTCATAGATCTTCTCAATCTTTTCATGTTTGCTTTCTTCTTGGTTGTGTAATCTCAAAACATTCACTGTACATGCAGGATTTGTCTATTCAAAATCTGTTTAATAGGTATTTTTCAGCTTATATGAAATAGCAAACAATATAGAAAAAATTGTTTGGTCTGAAAGATAAGATTTTATATTGCTCTATTTGCTCTGATAAATTTCTTCATGTTAATTTGGAAATTCATTCAATTAAAAGTTATTTTTTGCCTTTTTAAGGCATCTACATTTCAGATGGCAATCCTGCTGCAATATAACACAGAAGATGCCTACACAGTCCAGCAGCTCACAGACAGTACTCAAATAAAAATGGTAAAGCTTCATTTCATGTTATTATAATTATAATTACTTATTGTTCCACTTACTACATCCATTTATTTCTTTAAGTCTAGAATTGTAATGAACACAAAACTTAATTAGCAGTTTTCAATTTTTTAAAACAACTAATTTTTTAAAAAATACAAAAGAAAAGGGATGAAAGAATCAAGAGGAAAGAGTTAAAAAAAATGAGGAAAAAAGAAAAAGTGGCAGTGTAATAATTTTTTTAAAAAGACATCCGACTTCTCAGTACAGATACAAAAACTATAGTATCAAATAATGTCTTACTCCAAGTTAAACATAACATAACTGATATTAATTCTAACAGGGTGTGCAATATTTCTCCTATCTTAAACAAATTTAGTTATTCAGTCATTAATTCAAAAATACTTATCCATCACTATCAACCAAGATTAAAAAAGATAATCTCAGTTTAAAAATAAACTGAAACAAACTCTTAAAATAATCAAACTAGTCCCAATATCTGAATTCATTTTTTGCTTTTGTTACTATTACATTTCTTTCATCTCTGTGTACTATGTTGCCTCACTGATGTAATCTTAAAAAATAATAAAATTTCCATATTTCTTTCAGTCTTTTCATCCTTCACAACAATACATTAAATTTGCTTTCAAATTTAAGTGTGAAACAGATTTTGGGCCTTTATGATTGAATATTAGTTTTAAAACATTAATTATGTATCATCCAGAAAAATTATTATAAAGATGTTTGGGCAGTGACAGTAAAATAGAATTTTAGTATCCTTCATAAAATCTTTGTTTTTTTTCTCAGTCTAGAAAATTTTAAATATCATATAGCGCAATTTCACTTTTCTTAATATTACTTACGTTCAACCAATCTGCTGAGATTTTTTTCTGTTTAAATGCAGTTTGTTCACATGATCTTATAAGTTGTAAAAGCTTTAAACTAAATGCACTGGTTGCATATGTTCTTCACTATCACCCATAAGGTATATTAATTAGGGAACGAATTAGGCATTTATTAACTTTTTTTTAACTTTTCTGATTTTTAGGATATTTTGGCACAAGTACTCCAGATTTTGTTGAAGTCAAAATTGTTGGTAAGTGCTTTTATTTTGGGAGGTGGTGAAATAATTTGTAAATATGTTCTGACATGGCTCTTTTTGATTTTTCATAGGTTTTAGAAGATGAAAATGCAAATGTTGATGAAGTGGAATTGAAACTGGATACTTTAATAAAATTGTACCTTGGCTACAAAAAGTAAGAAAGATAGTTGAATAAAATTTCAGAATTGAAATTCTAGTTAGAATTGTTTTCTTAAGATAGTGGATTAAATGTCTGAAAAGGACTGTCTGCATTTATTAATGATTGCAATAACATGTTTTCATTTCTGTCAAAATACTAATGCCCTACACATCTGTATCAGTTTTGTTTCACTTCAAATGAGTGGAGACTAACTAGAATTAAATTTTGGCTTTTAGAAAGTTTAAATCGACAACTTGTGATGCTGTTCTTCAGCTGTAAATCAAATCTAGAATCTAGAAAAAAATAACAAAAATTTATAATTACCTATTAGAGATAGAACTAGAGGAGGAAGTAGTCAAAGGTAATATGATAGCTTGGAGTAGGAATATAGGACACAGCATTACTTTAATAGAATGGGAAAAGATTTGGACCAGAAATAATAAAATTACAAAATTGGCAACATACAAAGAAAATGCCCATAAAATGTTCTACAGATGGCATCTCCCTCCTTCGAGACTAGCAAAGATGTTCCCTGACATGAATCTGAATTGCTGGAAGTGCAAAAAGAAACATGGAACATTCTACCACATGTAGTGGTCCTGTATAGAAGCCCAAAAATATTGCGGAGAATTAAAAAATGGTTGGAGGAAAGAAATTACAACTGAACAGATTGAACTCAAACCAGAATTCTTCTTACTAGGGATATTTAGTAGACAATTCCCAAATAAGCCAAATACATAATATTACACATACTCATGGCAGCTAGATTGGCCTTTGCACAATGTTGGAAACAATCTTATATTTCAACAGAGGAAATGGCTATTCAGAAAATAGTAAGTTGTGCAGAAATGGTTAAATTGGCCCTAGCATTTAGAGACAAAGAATCAGAATATTATAAGAGTTGGAACTTAGGTATGATTGGATAAAACGAAGATAGATAATATAATAATAAACAACAATAAACTGTAAAGGAGGCTAAGCTATAACTGTAATAACTATGTATTCGCATTAAGCTTTAATTGTAAATATGATACCAATAATGATACAAATAAGGAACCACAAACTATCGATAATGGAACTGTTTTATTCGTTTTTTAATTTTTCTTTATTTTTCTATGTTATGTATGTCTTTGTTCATTTATTTTAATTGTAAAATCAATAAAGTTTTTTTTTTAAAGAAAGTTTAAATTGACAACTCATGATGCTGTTCTTCAGCTGTAAATCATATCTAGAATCCCCATCATGTTTCCAAGTAGCTAAATTTTACATTCCCTAAAGAGGCAAACATTAAAACTGCATAGCTTCTCGATGTAGAAATTATATATATAAATTGTAAAATAATGTATGGATTAGTGAAATGGACTTCTCGGATGCATTCTGAAATTTGAAATCGGAATAGGACCCGTATGAGATGAACCTGAAATACCCATTGGATTGTTCAAAACATCAGGAGAAAAATCAGTTCATTATAACTGCTTCATATGAATAAAGATTGCAAAAATTTGACCAACATACAAAAAAATGTCACTGAATCATTGAAATTCTTCATAAACTATTTTGCTTAATATACTTGTATGGATAGAGAATGCCAGATTAAACAGGCAGGTTTCAGAAAAAATAAAGAGGCAGGAGATCAAACAGATAACAGAAGATATATAAATGAAGGGAGCAGCTATATACTTTTTCTGTTTTGAAAATAGCAAAACTAAATATAATTACTAAAGACTAAATATAATTACTAAATATAGTAATTTAATTTATATGCTAAATATTAGATTAGCAGGATTAGAAAAAAATATAAGTCAAAACACTAAATATAACCTAACTTGTATATACTAATACAAAAGAGTCCTTGTCAACCAAAAATAAACAGTAGAAATTATCACAGTAAAAGTGGAAAAATTTGGAATACTGTTAAATATCAACCTGCAAATTTAATAAAGTTACTGCTGAGAACCAAGAAGTCAAGCTTTTTGTTTCTTCATTAATGAAGATGGATAATGTGCTGAAGAAATAAACATTCTTCTCTATCATCTCTATAAAAGTTGATTATAGAGGAAAGTGATCACGAGTTGGGATAAGATTCTGAAGGATAAGGCCATTTTTATGACAAAAATCACAATAATCAAAATATATGCACACGAGTGGTAATCTATGGTTGGGGAAGTTTAGAGCCAAGTAAAAAGATGGATGCCTTTTAATTGAGAATCTGGAGGTAGGCTTTAAGTTAGAGTTAAGGCCAATTAAATAGCAACAAACCAACAGAGATGAATAGAATATATGTAATAACTTTTTGAAACATATGTCAAAGCAGTATTTTTAAATTATTCAGTGGTTATGACTGTTTTTATCTATGTAATTAACATTATGATAATTTAATTTACTAGATACTATAAAGATTGCTATCAGTACATATGCTTGTTGGAAATGTTTGTTTCAGTTGAATCTGGTCATAATGTAGGCTGCACAGAGCAATATTTTAAGAAAAATGCAATTGAGATACTATCTGTAAAACTATTGATTGGTATGTTTATTTTGTGTTTTTAACCAGATGCTTAGGAGAAAGTGGGAGTTTAAACAATGGATAGGTCACAGTCCAATTTTAAGATATCCTGTTTGCAAGCATTAATTTTAAGCCTTCTGAGAAATAAGAAAAGATATAACTATAGATTACCTAATGCAGCATTCAACAGAAAAAAGACTCCTGCCTTTGTTAGATTAATTATATTGCCTTTCACTAATGTTTCATCATAAGGTTTCTGTAGGTCTTCATTTCTGTTTTATAGAACTAATTATTTGCCTAAATTTTCTTGGCAGCAAAAAATTGCGAGTGAATATAAATGTGCCAATGAAGACTGAACAGAAGCAAGAACAGGAAACAACACACAAAAATATAGAGGAAGATCGAAAACTCCTGATTCAGGTACTCTGGAATTTTCGGTGGCTAGCAGCTTATTTAATAATGCTGTTAAATATAATTTTTTCCACAATAGTAAATGCTATTGTTAGTAAGTTTTTATTGCTAGCAGTGTGGTAACGGCCCATTGAAATCTTCATTTCCCAATCATATACTAAATATGATCTATCTACAGGTTTCATTGCTTGGAAAGAATGTAATCTGTCTTTATGAAAATGACTATGCATATGGTATTTGGATTATTGATACATCATGGTCTACTTAGGCTAGTTCTTGAGATCCTCTAGTTTTTGTCATATATGCTATCTGAGATATATTTCAGATACAATAAGCGGTACTCGTTGAACAGCCACTTTTTCAGCATGTTCGAACTTACAACTGTGCTGAATTTGAATGCTGACTACTTGAGACACAGAGGGTCCTCATGGTCACATAAATATCATTTGTAATTATTGCTCCTGAGATTCCTTTCCCTGATCCTTTAAGAAGGATTCTTACAAAGAAAGCAAACAGAACACATTTTTGAACCCCTTTTTATCTCTTTGTCCTTGGACATTTATAGAAAATGAAAAAAAATATAGTAACACAATTTAAAACCATTTACACCATTTTAAAATTTATTTGAATTTTGTTTCTCTGACTCAAAGCTAATTTGACATTTGTATAATTCATTTGCATGTGTATTCTGATCGAAGTTGCTATTCTCTATCCTTATAGAAATGGTCCTGGCAGAAAAAATCAGTTTTCCCTACATTCCTTGGTTGATATATATGAATCAGAGACAACTATTATATCTGTGTAGGATGTATTTGTAGGATCTATGTAGGATGTATGAGAAAGAATCACCTTTCCTCAGCTATTCTGACTAATTTCTACCGCTGCACAGTCGAGAGCATCCTAACCAGCTGTATCTCAGTTTGGTATGGAAATTGCACTATAAAAGAAAAAAAAGCATTACAGAGAGTGGTGAAAACCACCCAATACATTATAGGGAATCCACTTCCTGCCATTGTGGACATTCAGAGGAAATGATTTCTGCGTAAAGCCTACAGCATATTTAAGGACCCCTTCTTTCCAGCCCACAAACTGTTTACTCTTCTTCCATCTGGGAGGAGGTTCAGGTGCCTGCAGTCTAAGACCAGCAGGCTAGGGAACAGCTTTATCACAGTGGTTTCCTTGCTGAACTCCTCAGTTCGTTTCTCCCCACACATATGCTGATCCTTCCCTTGATAATATATGATGTATTTTGTATAATTCTCTGTGCATTTGTATTTATATTCAGTGTGTCCATAAACATTTTGTACAGTTGTATATGCTTATATGTGTAGTCACACTTATCTTTGTGTACTCGTGTACATACATTTTGTTGTGTTTTCCATTGACATATTCATAGATGCCTTGCATATTTGCATACATATATTTATATTTTACTGTTGTTTTGCACTTCTGGTTGGATGCTAACTGCATTTTGTTGCCTGTATCCATGGCAATGACAATAGAGTTGAATCTAATCTAATCTAATTCAAATGTCTCAAGATTTAAGCTAGTTTAATTTTGTTGTGAAATAATCACAATCAAATGATATACTGGCTAGTATTCATCCATCTTTAAAATAAAAATCACCTCTGTACACCTTTGATGATTATTAGCCTTTGGTAGTATGTTGATCAAGGATTGGACTTTTAACTTTAAATGTTGTGTATATTAGGCTGCTATTGTAAGGATTATGAAGATGAGAAAAGTCCTTAAGCATCAGCAGTTGCTTGGAGAAGTGCTTACCCAGCTGTCATCAAGATTCAAACCACGAGTCCCAGTAATAAAGGTTTGTCTAAAGCAACAGTCTTCAACCTTCTGGCTCTGGAGACTGGCAGTGGCAGCAGGGTGGGGAAGGAGAAGGGATAGTTTTATGTGCACCACTTTCACAAATGCAGCTTCATGTGTGTTCATCCACCACTTCCACATTCTGATTCTGGACCAGCCTGGCACTGGGCCGCGGCCCTTGAACCAAAGAATTATCTAGAATAGGGGTGTCAAATTCAATGCCTGGGCGCTAGATTTGGCCATGTGGGACAATGAAAGATCTGGTCCCCTGTGGAACACCCTGAAAATAATGAAAGACTGGCCTGCAGTGCCTCTGCCAGTGAAAATGAAGATCGGGAGGCTGCACGTGGCCCTCCCAAGCTCTGTTTTCACTGGCAGAGGGTTGCAGGAGACTGTCACAGCCAAAACCAGAGCTTGGGAGCCCATTTTCACTGGCAAAGTGCTTCGGATGCCACTGGCACCCCCTACACAAGTGACATTGAGCTGGCCACCCTACCCCAGCCCACCAAGATCAAACACAACCCTGATGCAGCCCTCAATGAAATCAAGTATGACACCCCTGATCTACAAGGTAGAAGTTGTAGCTTGCCAAACATTGATATACTCATTTGCATGAAGATTACTTAACAGGAAAACTCTACTTTTAGCATATTGAAAATATGTGGCACTGCACTAAATTAAGCTATTAGAAGAAAGTTATAAGTTAAACAGCATCCAGAAAAATGTAAGTAACTTCAGCTACATGTTTATTTTTAAACCTTACCGTGTGGAATAGAACACTTACTTTCTTATAATCACAGTCAACTTTTTAGCTATGCTTGTACTTCAATTCCCTTTGAAACTTCTCTACCATTATTAGGTGATAAATTCAATTATTTTGTAGATGCAATATGTGTACTTTATGAATCTTTTTGTTTTCTTTAAGTTTTTTGATAATAACAGGTAATGGTTACCTATTAATACTAACAGTAATTAGCAGTTACCATTTCTTTTGGCCTTTCCCCATATCAATTTCTTTAATGTCAGGTTAAGAAAAGTTTTGTGGTATGTCTTCCCTAGTTAAATCATTGTTAAAGCTTGTTAAACATTGAGAATCACAGGATAAAAATGATTAAAAACATCTTAGAATATTTTTTTTCTATTTTCAGAAGTGCATTGATATTCTAATAGAGAAGGAATACTTGGAGCGGGTGGATGGTGAAAAGGACACCTACAGTTATTTGGCTTAACAATTTGTAGCAGATATCTGTGCACTCTTTAATTGTAACAAGTTTGAAAGAGAATAAAACTTGTTAGCCTGCTGTTGTCTGGACCTCCATTTTTATAATTAAGATCAGGACTACAATCTGCCAGTCCTAGAAATACATCACACCTGCTCAGGATTGATACATTTCAAGTTTGTAAATATGGACACCAATGCCATTTAATCTAATTTAAGAACAGAATGGAATCTGAAACCTTCTCTACTGGAGGTTGCATGCTACTGCATATAAATCAATACATTGGCTATACTGGGTATCGGCAATCCATGGCTCCAAAGCTACATGTGTTTCTTTGGGCCTTCTGCTGTGGCTCCACTGGCTGGCCCCACCCCTCGCCCTCCCCTCCCAGTCATTCCTCCCGTGGCCTCAGAAGGTAAGGGCGATGGCAGGGGATGGAGAAGTGGCTGAGGCTGATTCTCAGGCGCCTCACTTTTGCTGTAGCTTCTTCCAGCCCTTGTTGGTGTTGGGGAGATGTGCAACCTGCTCTTTGCCCTGAAACACCCAACCTGGCCGCAACTGACGCCAGCCTCACTAAGGGCAGGTGGGGTGGGAATGGGATCCAGGAGGGGACAACGGAAGGGGGGATGGGCCCACAGTCCCAGCCGCAGCTTTAAGAAGCTCAGGGCAGTGGGGAAAGGGGGCTGGCCTTGCCGAACCTCACCCACCCACCCTGGGGGTCAGGCTCGGAGAAAGCCAGAGTGCCCTCACCAAAGACACTTGCCCGTCAACCAGTCTACCCTCCCCTCTCTATCTATGTCTGTCTCTCCTCTCTTTTGGTCTTTGCTACTTCTTGGCAACTTTTTGGAAATCCGGGCTGGCTGAGGTACAAGTGCAAGCCATGGCGGAGGCTTCCTTTAGGTGACCCCCCCTTCTCTTGCAATCCCCTGGCCAGCTGTGGCAGGGTCAGGAAAGTGTGCATGAGCAGGGAAACCCTCAAGCAAGCAACTGGGCTTGGCCAAAGTACAGCAAAGGTGCGTGGGGTGGGTGGCCACTTGCTTGAGGATCTCCCCACTGGTGCGCATCTCTCCAGGCTCCACAGCTAGCCAGGGGGTCATAAGAGAAAGTGGGAGGAAGGCCATGGCTCACACTCATTTCTCAGCCAACTGGATTTCCAAAAAGTTGCTAAGGAGTAGCGAAGAGCCCCAAGGAGAGCTCGCAGTCTTGGCCCAGCCTCAGCTTTCCGAGAGGAGACACTGAGCAAGAGATACACACATGATGGGGGGGGGGGAGATCAAAAGGCAGAGACATAGTGGGAGGAGAGATGGAGAGACAGATAGGGGAGAGAGGGAGAGGGGAAGAGGGGGGGAGTGAAATGTCAAAAGGGTTTTGTGGTTCCTGGTGGTTTTTAATAACCAGTTCGCTGCCCTAATGACCAGATGTGTGGGTCATGTGACTAGGTGGGAGAGTGACGTCGAGTTGGCCCTGCCCACAGATTTCATGGCTCCTGGTGTTTTGTTTTCTGTGGGAAATGGGTCCCAATGTCTCTGTTTAAGGTTGCAGACCCCTGGGCTATACAAAAAAGAGCTGTTTCCCCAGACAGCACTTATACAAGTTGGCAGCACTTTGAGAGAATCTGATTTGGGCACATGTGTAATCTGCTATGAAAAATCATTTGTATAGTGTGTTTCATTTTTTAATGTGCGATAAATAAAAAAATTCTGTACAACTTGCATTTGGTTTATTGTTAAGTTACATGACTATCTTTCTTAAATGTAAATAAAAGGAGCAATGAATATGAAAGCGAGATGATCTGGGTACTGTTTTGCTTTCAGTATTATCTCTAGTGCCACCACAAGTAAAACTTCACAAAGCTCAAATCAGTCTTGATCCATTTCCTTTGAAACAGAGGGAAGAAAATAAGTACAGGTAGTCCTCAGTTTACAATCACCATTGAGCCAAACATTTCTGTTGCTAAATGGGACATTTGCTAAGTTAGTTTTGCCCAATTTTATCACCCTTCTTGTCACAGTTAAGTGATTCGCTGCAGTTAAGTTAGTAACACAAGTATTAAGTGAATCTGGCTTCCCCTCTGACAACCATTATGAGTCAGTTGCAAAATCCGAATTTTGATTATATGACTATGGAACTGCTGCAATGGTTGTAAGTATAAAAAACAGTCATGTCATTTTTTTCAGTGCTGTTATAACTTTGAATGGCCACTAAATGAACTCTTGTAACATGAGGACTACCTGTGTCCCACATGTAAGAATATTTCATCCACACTTTATTGCTGAATAGTACTTTTAGTGACAGGAAGTTATATTACGTGCACTCATATTTAACTAGTGTGGACATTGGTTCTGATGCGTGCAATCTACAGGTTTATTAGGGATTCTGTCTTATGTGACACAGACACAGAGAGAGAGACACTGAGTTCAAGTACTATTCCTAGAGATAGCTTCTGCTGTTGTATGGAATTTTTCTACAGCATGTTGAAGAATGAGGGTAGAGCAGAAGCAGTCATGGTGATCACACATGCTATATTTGTAGACCTTTTTATACTTCATTGTAAAAAGACGAATAAAGTTCACTAGGACAAAAAAGTTTAACAACATACAGCTCTTGATGTAAAAAAAATAGTACCAGTAGGATATAATGGTTAAAATACTGAACTTAAAAAGCAGGTTCTAGTTTTCTGCTAGGCACAGAAGCTAGGTAGCTAATCTTGGACCAACAGCCCCTTCTCAGCCTAAAACTTGTCAGGCTCTAAAAACAATCCCTTGTCACATCATGTGTTGATAAGATTCTGTAAAGTCTAAAGACTTGGTGAGCATGCAATTAATTGGGACAAACACTAAAACTGCTCTTGTGGTAAGGTGATCTTTATAGGATCAATAAAGTATTCATTTTTTCACAGGTATTTTTGATTCAAGTTTGGTTAATTTTGTTAAAATTATTTAGCAGATTTCTCATGTAAAAAATACACTTTCAAATATTTTTACATTTATACATTCAGCCAAGCCTTTATTTAAAGATGGCAACATACAATATGAATTCAAAGTTCAAGTATCCTTTATTCAAGGTTCAAAAAGTGTACCACACTGCATTATTGCAAAAGATCAATGGTACAAAATATGTTGCAGCTGGTGAAAAGGCATTAAAAAGTTGATTTTAAAATCTGTCAATATAAATTACAGGTACAGTACTTTGCAAATTTTGCATTCCAAATTGCATCAATTCAGTTTTTAAAAATAAAATTGCCCACAGTAGTAGAAACTCCTGAAGATAAGGCAGCTGTTTTACAGGCGAGGTAGTTGGTATCAAGGGATTTCCATTTCTCTTTCAATGCCTACATACTTGAGGGCGTCAGCCTGACTATATCTAGAAAAAGATAAATAAGTTGTATTAAATTATTTCTAAAGCAGAGTAACCTAAGAATACTACGTGTGTGTACATGTATATTTAAGTATATTTAATCAAAAACATTTAACAGTAATAGTGCAAAGTAAAATAAAATGAGAAAAATGAATCTAAAAAGCTTTTGAAAAACTACTTTTTATAAAGAAAAGTAGAGGGTTAAAGATATAGTGGCTTCCAATCTTTACAACAATTAAGAAGTACAATTATAATTTTAACTTTTCTTTAAGGTGGCAATATGACGCTTCTTTCTATATTTTGCCAAATCAAAACAATAAAGGGTTCCCAGTCATCCAAAAAATGTATTTTAAAAAACACATCATAGAAATGAAATTGATTACCCTACATCCAATAATTTATGAGCTTACAATTAATAATTCTGACTACATATATTTTTTGCAATTCTTTATTGATAAAAGCTAGTATAAGTATTCTCATGATTTACATACTGAAATATATTATTTCCCCAATTTAGGTTTTAGCATTATTCCTACCTGTAATCAAAAAAGAGCTCTTCACCAGTCTGAATGGCTCTCTTAGCGAATATGCCTATTCTATGATCTCCATTAACCATCATAACTGTAAAAGAAAAAGTGAAGTTGAGGAAAGATTTTACAAAAATCTGTTTAAAAATGAGTATGATATACTCCTGTATCGATATTTACCTTTTGCATAGCAGTTGGGATTGACTGAATGGTTTGCAAATCTTATTTTGTTACCCTTCCGTGTTGCATCAACCACAAAATCTAAATTAAAAACAACAGATAAATTCACAACTGCCTGAAAAGTAGGAAATATAGTAAGATTCTTAGAAAAAAATAACTCATTCTGCAAATAAAGCTTTATCTGTCATTTGAGTTATTATGCTTTAATTACTGATTTGGCTTATAACTTTCCGTTTATCAGGTATCATACATAATATTTATTTAAATACTTTCTATAAAATGTTCTGGGTATTTTAGTTAATTAACACTTCTTTGGTTTTCATGAAGTGTCATCTTTGCTGCTCACATCTACAAATTAATCTGCTTTTTATCATTGTTCGTTAGGTTTTCAATTCCTGATGACATTTAACATTAAAACATTTTCTTCCATTGCTAAGAACCTTAAACATTTCAAACCTAAAATCTCAGCAATTCTGATTAGATAACTGGAAGCAACATTAATATTGTGGCCAATAATTGAGATAAGAAATTTGAATAAAGTAGAAGGTTGAAGACAGCAATATACATACCATTATTCAAATTGAATAGAAAACTGCACATGTATTTATCATAGACCTTCCCTCTTCTGTCTGCTTCATCTTGAGAAATAATCTGAAAATATTTTTAAAATGGTTTTGATATTTAGTATTTTTTCTACCCATTCCCCCCCCCTTTCACTTTTAAATGCAAAATATTTGATCCAGCAACTTGATTATAAATAAACTGTTCTGCTGCAAACATTTGTCTATGACAGGGCTTCTTAAAGTCTAACACCAAAACCTCCCTCAAAATGATTTTCTGGATCTCCTCTCATAAATAAAAACTACTGAGTTGGTTGAAATTAATGTTGGGCAAAAATAGTCACTGAACTTCACTAGCATGTTACATTTCTATAGATGTTCCAGATACAGGTAGTCCTGGAGTTAAAATTTAGCCTGCTCATTAGGGTCAGAAGTCAGAACAGATATTAAATGAACTGCCTCAAATAATGACCAACTATCCCTGTTCTCCCAGCGCATTCATTTTATGAACTTGCAGATTCTTGAGTGGAATACGGTTATCAGGAGACTGCAAGCAAGCAAAAACTTTCTACAGCTTTTTGTCTCCAGGAGTTGCAGAAATTCAGCTCATAAAATTTCAGCAAGAGCACAAAACATGCAGAATACAGAGCAGAAGCTGAGTCTTTTGAGTTTTTTTGCTGTTTAACTACTCTTACAATGCAGCTATGACTTGCTTTGGTGTCCTAGCTGGATTCTAAAAGCAGACACAAACAGAAAAAACCATTTAGAGGAGTTCTAGCTGACTCCTAAAAGATTAAACTTTTTGAGTTGCATTTTTTTTTTCAGGTAAAGCCAAAAAGCTGCAGGAAGCTTTTTTTGATTATTTACTGCCTTTCCTTTACTCTTTAACCTGCAGTGAAGGTAAAATTTTTTAAAAGGAATAGAGATTGGAGGAGAGGCAGGGAATTTGATTTTAACACGTAATGGGGGAGGGGGATCAAGAAGTCTTAGCCTCCCAGCATTTTTTTAGTTTTCTTAATTGAAGAAACGTGCCTTTCTGAGAGAGAGAGGGAGGGGATTAAAAAGAAAAACTCTGAAAGCTCATCCTAAAGTTGCTGCCTTTGCTTGCAGGTACTGACTTCCCAAAGCCTATCAAGGAGATATTTTCAATCTACTGACAACTACCTGATCAGTTCCAAATAAGTTCCAAAAGCAATCACCATTTCCTAAGTAATTGCCAGAGAGCTAAAAATGGCAACTTCTTCCAGGAAACATTGAGAACAAGCCAGGACCTGCAGGATCCCATCGGGGTGGATGGGGGTAGAGGGGGGAGATGCTGCAGCATCTGCATGGCTGTTATTAAGATTGAATGCTGCAGGATGCTGTGACCATAGTAATTTTGAAACAGTATGTTTGATATATCTATCATAACTTTGAATGTTCAATAAGTGAACTATCATAACTCAAGGACCATCTGTATACTACTACACACTGCACGAAAATCACTAGCCTACAACAAACCTAGAAAAGATAATTAAGCAATGGATCTGTGAACACCTAGAAACAACAAATTATTCAGAGCTGTGATAGCACAGTGGTTAGTTAGAATGCAGTATTGCAGGCTAATACTGCTGACTGCCGACTGCTAGCAGTTTGAATCTCACCGGTTCAAGGTTGACTCAGCTTTCCATCCTTCCAAGGTTGGTAAAATGAGGACCCAGTTTGCTGGGGAAAATATGTTGATTCTGTAAACCACTTAGAGAGGGCTGTAAAGCACTGAAGCAGTATATAAGTGCTATTGCTATTGCTAATATAAGCACTGCATTCTTGGACAAATGTCTACATTAGTGGATTAAGGAAATGCTGCAAATGCATTTTACTTAGACCTTAGTAAAGGATTTGATAAAGTAGATCATAGCCTACTACATGGTAGGATAGAAAAATAGGGAATAGCAAGACCATCAGATGTATTTGTAATTGGCTGACCAACTGCACTCAACATAGTCTTCAATGGAATTACATCTAAAAGGAAGGAAGCATGCAGTGGAGTACCCCAAGGTCTGTCTTAGGTCCAGTCCCTTCAACATCTTTATAAACAATTTAGATAAGAGATAGAAGGGGAGCTCATCAAATTTACAGACAGCACAAAACTGGTGGGAATAGCCAACACTTTCGAACATAGGCTCAAGGTCCAAAACAACTGAATACTGGACCCTATCCAACAAATGCAATTCAGTGGTGAGAAAAGTTAAGGTTACGCTTAGGCAATAAAAAACAGATACACAGGTACAGAATTGATATATGTGGCTTAACAGCAGTAATTAAGGGAGGAATTTAAGTGCCCTAGTAGAAAACCACTTAAGTATGAGCCAGCAGTGTGTAGCAGATGCCAAAAAGCCAGTGCAGTCCTAAGCTGCATCTATCGAGGGATAAATCAAGATAACATGAAGTTTTCTATTGCACTGGTAAGACCTCACTTGGAATACTGCAACTATTTTTGGTCATCACAATACAAAAAAGATGTTGACACTCTAGAACAGCGGTATCAAACGCAAGGCCCTTGGGCTAAATCCAGCCCGCAGGGTACTTAAATCTGGCCTATGGGGTCAGCCTAGAAATATAACAGAACTGGTCAATGGTGCCTCTGCCAGCCAAAACGGGCTGTGGAGGAGCCACATGTGCACCCTCAGCCCATTTTACGGCAGGATGCTGTAGGAGGAATCTGTCCATTTCCCTCCCCACATTCCCTGCCCTGCCCCCCGCAGCCCATGGAGGACAACTACAATGCTGATCCAGCCCTTAAAGAAATCCAGTTTGACAACCCTGCCCTAGAAAGCGTGCAAAGAAAAGCAATAATTAGGGTACTGGAGGCTAAAGTGTATGATGAATGATTGCAGGAAGTGGGTGGGTCTATTCTAACCAACAGAAGGACTAGGCATAACATGATAACAATCTGCCAATCTTTGAGGGGCTGTGACACAGAAGAGTCAATCTATTCTCCAGTGCAGTAGTTCCCAAACTTTTTCAGTCCACCGCCCTCGGTGCCCCCCACTCAGGGGTGGGATTCAAATTTCTGTGGGTGTGGCCTAATTTGAGGGTGTGGTTTGCTGGTCACGTGACTGGGTGGGCTTGGCTTGGTCATGTGATTGGGTGTGCATGGCTTGCTGGTCACATGACTGGGTAGGTGTGGTTTGGTGGTCATGTGACTGGGTGGACGTGGCCAGGTGACTGGCAATCCAAATACAAGTGATCCTCACTTAATGGCCGGTTGTTTAGCAAGTGTTTTAATTTATGACTGGCCTCCCCACGAGCTACTTGACCTGTTTCTGGAGTTTTGACAGCCATGCACACACATACACACACAATCCCTTCTTACCCTGCTGGAGCAGGTCATTGGACTAGAATTGGCAAAACATCTCTGATTAGATTCTTGTAGTAAATAAATTCTTCTTGATTTGTTTTATTTGTATTTCTTTATTTTATGTTGCTGAATTGCATTGACGTGTGTCCCTTCTTGTGCACAACCCAGAAGCTTTTGTGATTCTTTGCAGCAATAATTACCGACCTCTGGCTTTGCTCTACTTTTCAAACATGCCGCCACTGCCACGTTCTAGGTGCCGGCCCTGCAGGTCCACCCCATTGAGCCCACTGCACCGGAAGGACCTGCCCAAGCAAATCCAAATGGAGCAGTGCATCAAGTCAATGGGGTGAGCCTAAAAGAGGGAAAGAGAGACAGAGAAAGAGAGAAGGAAGAAAAGAAAGAGAAAAGGGAAAGAAAGAAAAGGGGATAGACAAAGGGGTGATGGAAGGAAGGGACAGAAAGAAAAAGAAAGAAAGGGAGCAGAAAGATAATGAGATATCTATTCTAGTTCAATCACCTGCTCCAGTAGGTTTAGAAGGGAGCGTGTGTGTGTGTGTGTGTGTGTGTGTGGTCTCCTTGTAATTTACCAGTACATTTGGTTTTAGCTTCTTCAGAATTGGCACTGTAATACATTGGGGAAAAGTAATTTTTTAGGGTGGAGATCTGGTCCAATGGATCCTGTTTAAAGCTTCAACAAAATGTGAGAGCTTCCTGATAGTCTTGACCATGTTTCATCCACAAAACCTTTAATAAACGCCAAAAAGGTTTCAATGTGCTAGCAAAGATGTTTCAATGTGGAAAAGAGCCTCAGTCTAAACTAGGCCTCATTTCAATCTGATGCATCAGCGCTCTGTGTGTGTGTGTGTGTGTGTGTGTGTGTTTGCTTAGTTTGGGGGTCGGAGTGTGTGGCAGCTGGTGATGCAGTTGTGGTTTGGTTTCTGGATGGTGGTTTGCCTTTCGTCTATGGGATGGGTTTGGATTTGAGTCTGGTGAGGGAGATTGGTGTTGGCATCATGTGTTGTTTTGGGTCCGGTGTTGGTTTTCGTGGCTGGGACTCATTTGATGATAAGGGCTGCCTGCCTGCCTGCCTGCCTGCCACACGCCATAAACACATAGCCAGACCTCAAACTCAGAGCCAAACCAAAACCTGGAATGTTACATCACAGCCATCCGCTCAGGATATCACATCACAGAACTCAGGAGATTACACCGCAAAACCTCAGGATGTTGCAACACAGCCAACGATTCAGGAGATTACAGTACAAAACCCAGGATGTCACAACAATGGAACTCAGAAGGTCATCACACAGCCCATTACCCAGGTCTACAACACAGTAGGCTGATGGACACACAGCCAGTACCTCAGCCACACAGGTTCTCACAAAAAAGCCAACCAATCTGCAAATATCAAGTCCATCAACTAATCATGAAATAACAAGACAGCCAACCAGCCCACTTACAACAGAGCCAGCATACTACACCTCCCCACCAGTATTTATAGAGACACGGCAGCTCCTATCACACTTTGCTCAAACAAGCACGAAGCTGAAAGCACCAGCCTGAAGATGGAGAGTGGAACCTCATCGAAACATCACCAAGATACTCTCAATCTTACATGGGAAAAGACCTGAACCGTTTGTACTCCTCCTTCGCCCGTTCCAGTTGCGCCACTAATCGATGAACTGACTGCAACTCCTCAAGAAATTCTCGCATTTCTGGGACCGGAGAGTCCACAATTGACAACGGGAAAAATCATGGATGGTAGCCCACTTTCGCATAAAACGGCGTTACGCGAGTAGATGTATGCTGCGAATTGTTAAAGGCAAACTCCGCCAAAGGAAGGTAAGTCACCCAATCATTCTGTCTATGGTTGACAAAACATCTCAGATATGGGGTGAGGATGCCAATCACTTTTTCAGTCCTGCCAGCAGTCTCAGGATAGTGCACCGACTCCAAACACACCTGCACTTGTAATGCCGTCATGAGGTTCTTCCAAAACTGAGCGGTAAACTGGACACCGCGATCCGAAACCACCCTGTCCGGCAGACCATGTAAGCAGAAAACATGCTGCAGAAATAACTGGGCAGTAGTGCGGGCCGATGGCAACTTCCGACAAGGGATAAAATGAGCCATCTTGGTGAGCATGTTAACCATCACGAGTAACGTTGTATAACCCGACGACAAGGGCAAGTGCATCAAAAAGTCCATGGAGATCGCCCCCCATAGTCTACCCGGAGTCAGCAGTGGTTGAAGAAGTCCAGGAGGCGCACCCGACGCGACCTTCGCTTGTCAACATGTAATACAAGAGGCAACATAAGAAAAGACGTCATGTTGGACTTGAGCCACCAAAAAGTCCATGTGACTAGGTGAGGAGTTTTAAAGAAGCTAAAATGGCCAGCAGCAGGATTGTCATGACATTGAGTCATGATGAGGGCTCTAAGCATCCTGGTGGGTAAGTACAATAGTCCTCGATGCCATAGCAAGCCTTCCTCTAGAGTCCATGGGGAGTCAGGTCCAATTTCCCCCATTCTTTGCTGTGACCAAGCGTCTCCGCGCTACGCCTCTCTTACTCGAGCCCTCAAATCCACCAGGTCCTGAATAACAGCCAAAGATTCTGGTGGCAGGACCGTACGTGGAGGAAGAGGGTCCTTGGGACTATGGTACTCGGGTTTATGAGATAGGGTATCTGCTCTCCGATTTTGTCCACTGGAAACGTATGTGACTGAAAAATTGAACCTAGCGAAGAACAACGACCACCGGATCTGTCGTCGGTTCAACTTCTTGGTAGTGGACAAATGTTCCAGGTTACGGTGATCCATCCGAACCTCCACCTTGTGCTGAGCGCTCTCCAGATGATGTCGCCAGGTCTCGAACACAGCCTTGATGGCCAGCAACTCCTTTTCCCAAATGGTATAATTGCGCTCAAAAGTTGTGAGCTTCCATGAATAATATGCGCAAGGGAAAAGAGGTGCATCATCCGTTGGGGCTTGAAGCAACACCGCCCCAATAGCTACATTGGAGGCATCTGTCTCGACCACAAATGGACGATTTGGATCAGGATGCCTCAATATAGGTTCAGCAATGAAGGCTTTCTTTAGAACCTCAAAAGCTTGTTGCTGCGGGGGCCCCCACTGGAATGGGACCTTCTTGCGAAGGAGCTGGGTGATGGGATCCGCCAGCTTGGCAAAATCAGGATGAAGGTCCTGTAGTAATTAGCGAACCCCAAGAGACTTTGCACGTCCTTTACTCGACGAGGGAGTTCCCAACTACACAAGAGCTCTACTTTCCTTGGGTCCATGACAATGCCCTCGGGAGAGATGATATGCCCCAAGAACTCTATGGAAGTTTGGAAAAAGAGGCATTTCTCCAGGTTCACATAGTTTATGCTCCCAAAGATGTCATACCTGACGGACTTGGCGAAGATGGCTATCCCTGGACCAGGAATAGATCAAAATATCGTACAGGTACACCACCATGAACCGATCAAGCATGTCCTGTAAAATGTCATTCATTAGATGCTGGAAAACCGCAGGGGCGTTGGTCAAACCAAACGGCATTACGGTGTATTCAAAATGTCCACATCAGTTGCCAAACGCCGTCTTCCACTCGTCCCCCTTGCGCATCCGCTCCAGGTTGTAGGCCTCTCGAAGATCAAGCTTCATGAAAACAGTGGCCTCCCGCAACCGCTCCATCAACTCTGGAATGAGCGGCAAGGGATAACTTTTCTGCACCATAATGGCGTTCAACCGGCGGTAGTCAGAGCACAAACACAGATCCCCCGTCTTCTTTTTCACAAAAAGGACGGGAGCAGAAAGAGGAGATGAGGATGGTCTGATAAATCCCCGGGCCAAGTTCTTATCCAGGAAATCTCGGAGAGCAGCCAATTTGGGCTCAGACATGGAATATAGATGACCCTTGGACAGTGGGGCATCAGGTAGAAGGTTCACGGGATAGTCATAGGCTTGTTGTGGTGGTAACTTGAAAACATCAGAGTATTCCAAAAGTTCCGGTGGTATGGAAACAGCGGGGGCAGCGATGTCTTGGCCAGCGCAGATATGTCTCAGATGATCCACGCACTGGAGACTTGGGAAGGAAATGGCGTTCTGCGCCCAAGCCACCAAAGGACCGTGCCATCGTAGCCAGGACATGCCGAGAACCAAAGGGAGATGGAGGTCCAAGGTGATATAGAAGCTAATCGCCTCCTCGTGGCCTCCAATAACCAAACGCAGCGGCTAGGTAGCAAAGCGAATGGGCCCCGACCTAAGCTCATCCCCATCAACGGTTTCCACCTTGATGGATGGTTCCACAGCAACCAAAGGGACATCAAAGTGAGTTGCGACGGCCCAGTCCATAAAACTAGTCATAGCCCCTGAATCCACCAACGCAACCACAGGAATCCCCTTCTTCCGGGACTGTAGGAAAACCTGCGTGTCCAAAAGTAAATGCCAGGGAGGACCAGAGTTCACCTCAGCCACTTCAGATGGTGGTGAGATTCGTGCCCGACCTAAGGTTTCCCCGAGGTCGGGCCCACCCCATTTCCCGACAGCCCAGGATTCAATTCTGGCACTGGTCTTCGTGTCCCCCTCCATTTACAAGAACTGGCAAAATGTCCCGGGCCCCTGCAATAAAGGCACAATCCTCCCTGGAACCTTCGCGAGCGTTCCTGCGCCGTCAACTACGGGCAGAGTGCACCCAATTCCATCGGCTCCTCAGTCCTGGTCACAGTATTGCGGGATACCAAGGGCGTGGGTTGTACTGGATGTTGCGACTGTGAGAGGGCTGTTCTGGAACTGGTTGTTTGCTCTTGTGTTGATGAAGCCGGGCATCAATACGTAGACATTGTATGACCAACGCATCCAAGGTTAGAGCCCGCTCCGCATGCACCAGCTCATCTTGGATGTCGTCAGCCAAGCCCTCCTGAAAGGCATCCATGTGGGCTGACTCATTCCAAGTAGAGTCCACGGAGAGCAGACGAAACTCTGCAATGAATTCTTGCAAAGGATGTTTCCCCTGATGAATGTCCTTCAATCATCTGGCCACAGTTTGGCTCTTAATGGGATTCTCAAACATGACACGTAATTGCTGCTGGAAACCCTGGTAGTCATTTAATAACGGGCTATTTTGTACCAGCAGAGGAGTAGCCCATCTAGCAGCCGGATCTGATAAGAGGCTAATAACAAACCCCACCCTAGCCCGATCATCAGGAGTCTTCAGGCCATAGGGAGATGAATAATTGGCACTGTCCCATAAACGCCAGGAACATATCAGTCTGTCCCAAGAATTCATCCGGCACAGACACCGGGCATTTCCTAAAGGGGGAAGCTGGGGGAGCCACAGGAGTCTGTAACTGTGCAGCTTGATTAACCAGTTGAGTTACCTGTTGTTGTAAGACCTGGTTAAGCTGTAAAAGTTGATCAATTTGTTGTTGCTGCTGCTCCAACAGTTGCTTAAGTTGTGTTTGGTTCATCTTGGTCATAAGATGGAGTAAGATTCGAAGCAAAAATGTTATGTCTCACCTGTATCCACAGGTGAGAATCCAAAGTTCCAGAGTTCAAATATTCAAGCAAAACAAAACCAGACCCAAAAGAGTTAACTGCTCTGTTTTCACAATCCTTGGCAGTCTTCTTGGAATCTGTCTGGCAAGTCTGAATTGTCCATAAATCACGACGGCCGCTTCAAACGTATTCTTTCGAATCCAAAAAGCACTTTGCTTCGAGCGGGGGAGAGACGTTAGCACGCTCCTTATATATCCCCTGAAGGGGTGTGTCAGTCTCTTTAATTAATCATTGGCTTGACATCTCTTTTCTAATTGAGATTGACATCTCAATCTTCTCCTAGTCCTAGCATCAAGCAAGCATCCGGCAGTTTCATCATCGCTTGAAGCCTCTGGCACATTTTCCTGATTAACAGTTAACACCTGAGGTGCAATCAGGGAGGCAGTTCCTGAAGAGGAAGACGCCTCTGAAACTGCTAATAAATCAGACTCATCTCTCAGATTCAACTCCTCCTCCTCCCCCAGACTCCTCTCAACGTTGCTCAATAATGCAGGCTCGAATCTCAATGCCAGATCTTCTTCATCACTCGAGCCTACATCTGCTGACGGACCAGGTTCAAACCTTGGAGGCACAACAGGTAGGTAGGTAGGTAGATAGATCTATATTGGTAGATAGCTAGATAGGCAGGCAGGCAGGCAGACCTTTTGGATGAATGTATGGATAGATAGGTAGGCAGGCAGGAAGACAGACAGGCAGACCTTTTGGAGATAGATAGGTAGGTAGATAGATCTATGTTAGTAGATAGGTAGGTAGGTAGATAGACAGAAAGATAGGCAGGCAGGCAGGTAGGTAGGCAGGAAGGCAGGCAAGCAGACCTTTTGGATGGATGGACAGACAGACAGACAGAAAAAATGCGACAGCGGCAGCACTTTGGGAAAGTAGAGCTACTTTCCCAACATGCTGCCACCAATGCATTCAACATGCCAACTCCATAGATTCACCCCATTGAGCCGCTTGCGCCACTCTGGTGCATCAGTCAATCGGGTGAGCCTGCAGTACCAATGCCTCGAACGCCCCTCTGCCGCTTCTTAACACCCCAAAGGAACTGGCAGAGGGGCAGCAGGGGGGTGCTTGAGGCGTCAGAAGCAGCAGGGGGGTGTTTGAGGCGTCACCCTCACAGGCTCACCCCATTGATTGTTGCACCACTCCAAAGCCGGCATTTCAAATGCGGTCACGGCAGCTTTGCCCTACTTTCCTAATGTGCTGCTGTATTCAAGGTGCCGGCTCTAGAGTCAATAGAGTGAGACTGTGGGATGGCGCCTAGAATGCTCCCCTGCCGCCTCTTAGTGCCGTCCTTGCCTCTTAGTGCCCTGTAAGGTATCCCACCGCCACCCTGGGGGCAGTATTGCCCACTTTGGGAACCACTGCTCCAGTGCACCTAAGGGCTGAATAAGAAGTAATGGATGGAAACTTCAAACAGAGATCTAACCAAGAATTAAGAAAAAATTTCCTATCAATGAATCAAGTGGAACAGCTTGCCTCCAGATGTGAGTGCTTCATTATCACATTTTTATAAGAAGAGACTGGACAGTCATTTGTTTGGAATGGTATATGTCTCCTGATTAAGCAAGATGGACTAGAACAATGGTTGCCAACCAGTGGGCCAGGATCACTGGTGGGCTGGGGACCACCGGTGATCCATGAGAAAATTTTGGTAGTCCACAGAGAAATGTCACCCCCAAAGCAATTAATCCAGGCTGTGCAGGAACACAAGGCTGCGCCGCCCACATGGCCCGCAACAACCCTCCCGGCCCACTCACTCCTTACCTGGCAAACTTGCCTGCTAAGTTGCTATTTTTCCTTTTTCCAACCATCAGCTGTTCTGCTGTGCCAGGAGATTTAGATTAGCTAGAAAACAGGAAATCATTGCATTTCTTGCTTTCTGGCTAGTCTTTAGATCTTCGGCTCTTTAAGCAGAGCTGAACCTTCCTTAGGACTGAAGTTTCTATTGTTCAATGCAGACTCACGGCAAGCAAATTTTATGTGACAGACTCAGGTAGCCGATGGCAGATAGATAGATCTGTGAGCAACTCAATCTGCCTGCCTGCTTTGCCTGATTTTGGGTAAAAGTTGATAATTTTTAATAAAAAATTCAATATTTACATATATGGTGTGTTGTGAATTAATTTTGTGAGTTTGCTTGCAAGCAAATTTTATGTGACAGACTCGGGTAGCCGATGGCAGATAGATAGATCTCTGAATGATTCTGTAACTCAATCTGCCTGTCTGCTTTGCCTGATTTTGGGTAAAAGTCGCCCTTTTTAATAAAAAATTCAATATTTATATAAATATTTATAATATTTACATACAAGCCATGCCCAACCAGTCACATGACCACCAAGCCACACCCACAAATTAGACCATGCCCACATAACTGGTTGTTAAGACAACCAGTTGTGGGTCCCTACCTCTGTGTGTTTGTGGGGGGGGGAGAGAGAGAGATTAGATCAGATCTCTCGCTCTCTTTCTCCATCAATGTCAGCAAGCCACCGTCAGTCAAAATTCATATTAGAGGTCCCCGGGATTTAAAATTATGATCCTGGTGGTCCCTGAGGTCCAAAAGGTTGGCAACCCATGGACTAGAAGACCTCCAAGATCGCCTCCAACTTTTGTTATTTATCTCCCCATCTCAATGCTTAAAATAATGTTTTGACAAAGCAATAGAGTTATAAGTTTGGTATTATCTCAAAACCTACTCTGAGTTTTGTTCTTAACTTGCCCAAGCAAAAACTTAAGTAACTCTTGATAGTGATCCTGATTTATTTGATCAACTTTAATGGAAAAGACACCCCTACAATCTCAAAAAATTGCTTGTGACCATGGAAAGATGATAGCAGAGTTTGAAAACTGCTGCTGGTGTTTTGATTCCATCTTTCAGACCCTACTTTTTCCAATGCCTAGTCCTAGACAGAATGCATGAGCCTTTTATGTACAATATAAAATTTATTCTCAGTTGTATATCAAATCTACAAACAACATTATTTGTGTTGTATGGCCTTAAGAAGCTTCTTTAAATTTTGAAAACAAGTTGTGCTTACACTCTTCAAAACGCTTATTTAAATATGACAAGCTACAAAATACTCATTCAGTAAAAAAATAAACTGGTGAAGCTGTTCTTGCATCTAGTCCCTCCCGTATTTTAGTATGCTTCCCTAACAAATTCAGCTTATTTATTGTTGTTTTCCTGGATCTTAAAATGATGGCCTGCAATTACCTCACCATTTTTTAATGTCAATAAGTACTAAGCGCTTTCTTACAAATAAAAATGATACTCAGTGCATTTCACAGTGCAACATGCTACGTTCCCATTTTAATTAAAATTAAAATTAAGGATTGGAACTTACACTGCAGCTTATTGACCTCTTTACAATAATGGGGTCCAAGTTATCTGTAGATTAGGAAGTTCGTCACTCTCATACTATTTTCCTGCCTAGCAACTGAATAAAGCAGTTTTTCTATACTTTTGAGGAGTATTACATTGGAAAAACTGCTGGAAGAAATTAGACTCCTGGCCCAATAGATTTTCGGACAATAAAAAGAATCTACTCTAATCAATTGAGGATGATTAACTTGAGTGCTGGGGAGGAATCCTATCAGAATCAAAAGGAACGAGTCCTACTTCAGTAAAATCTGAACATAAGGTTATACAAAGAAAGAGATTTCCAGTGATTTTTATACAAAGGAGTTTTTACTCTGTCAATAAAACTACTTTTATAATCACTTGAATACTGAGCATGAGGAAGAAGAGATATGTGTGTCAGGCTCCATACATCCCTATATGGACACTGCCATTCTGCTGGGGAGGGGGCCCTGCATATTCTTTTACAACCCCTTTTCCTGTTTCCTGTTTTTTCCCCATTCTTCTCACTTTGATATACTTGCTTGGGAAAGAGAGGGGGAGGGAATTGCTTGGGGCCATCTCAGCTCCGAATGAACGGCCAAAGTGGCGCCTGAGAGCAACGTCTTATCACCATCCTCAACTCAAGTTCTCAAAATAACTTTGCACCTGTAGATTGGCTTAGCTTGGACTGAACATATAAGAGGGTTTTCTGCAACGTTTCATCTAATGGGTTTTGAGCAGGAACTTCAGGTCCTGCCTTGGTTTTCTTGCTATCACTTCCCCTCAATAAAAATTTCCTTTTGAAATAATGCCTGTTTCAAGAGTTCCGCTTTCTTGAACAGAGAAGAGAGGCAAGTCCTTACATTATGCAGGATCTGCAAAGTGGTCAACCCAGAGAAACATCACTCTACTGAGAAGACTTGCAAACCATGTCCAATCAGGGCAGCAAGCAAAGAAGGGAAAGTGCTGGGGTGAGACCTCCACCACCATCCAACTGGAAGCAGCTGTCAGATGCCCAGTGGAAGTGCCAGCCACCATGGAAAACGCCACGAAGCCAAGATGTTCTATTGGAGTGGGATAGTTGGGAGGGGAGAACCAAAGGGGTCACCCTCACCCATTACAGCCAGCAACAAAGCTGAAAGTGTGAGCTGGAAGCCTTTTTGGACCATGAGGACCTGGCCAAAGAACTGGTCCAAGATGACTGCCTCAAGAAACACGTTATGCATTTCATGATGAAGTCATTTGAAAACCTGAGAGCCCAGGGTGAGCTAGATCACTAGGATGGAGGAGACTATGCAGCGACAGCAGCCAATGGAGCGAGAGCAAACACCCTGATCCCAGCCATTGCCATTCCAACAAAATGCGCAGATGGGGTGGCTGCACACCAGCCAACCCACTGTGCCTGGCACCTGTCCCTGCAAATGTCCCAGGACCAGCAAGAGTCCTGTAATTGGAATCATACTAGTCAAGTATGATGGTAATCTGCAGCAGTTGGAATTCTTCCTGGCACATTTTCTCACATACATGCAAGAATACAGGAGAGACTTCCAAACCCTGTGTGCCCAAGTCAGGGTCGACACCCTGGCCCTGAATGGGGCAGTGGCTAGATGGATGGTGATCATCCACAATGCCAATGCCCTGGAGTCCAGAACTTCAATTGCTTCATGATGGTGTTCCGCCGGTTTGAGGAACCACTATTGGATTGCAAAGCCCATGACCACATTAGAACAGTGAAGCAGGGCCACCTGCCAGTGGCTTAATACACTGAGGAATTCCAAGACCTCACTTATCACGTGGACTGGCTGGAAGACATCCTAATAAGTTGGTTCAAAGACGGGCAGAACGACTACCTCTACTATGTCCGCCTAGCCCTTGGAACCCCTAATTGCCTCCATGAACTGTACATCCTGGCAGAGATTGATCTAGCCAGAAATCAGTACTGAGCTGGGAGAGCCTGGAAGAGATCACTCTCCCCAAGGGGAAATAAGAGCTCTTTAAGGTGCAAACCAGGCCTCTGAGGTCAGCCATCTGCTTCAAGTGTGAGAAAGATGGGCATCACATCGCCGAATGCTGCTTGGAGACCCCAGTCCGGAAGCAAGATTGCCTGTCCAGTAGGAAATCAGCGAAGGCCACCCCACACTCAAAGGACACTGCAATGAGAGGTGGGGAGGTCATGGAGTTCCATCCCTCAACAAACCTGGGAAACCCATCTGAGTAAGACCCCAGGCTTTATGAGAGTGACCTTGAAGATGACCTGCTTGGTAAGTGAACCGACTGGGTTGGTCACTTTACCCCTGAGACAATAGATCCCCAGTTTGGGGAAAAGAGTAAAAATGACAGCCCTGCTAAACTCGGGCTGCACCAAATGCTTAGTGAGCCCAACCCTGGTGGGGAGATTGGGAATCCGCCTGAAGAGACTAAAAAGCCTTGATTGCCTTTTGCAAGCTGGATGGATCTATCACAGAATGGGGGAGCCAGCCACATTTGTCACTGAGCCCTTGGAACTAACCATGGAAGACTACAATGGGACTTTAGCATTTATAGTGATCCCCAGAATGGAGTGACCCATGGTCCTTGGTCTTGCTTGCTAATATGTGGAAAACTGTAGGAGACTGGAAATAGGGACCCTTAATGTTCTCATGGGGGCTGACAGCACCGAATGAAACTCAGGAAAAGGTGGGCCAAGAGAGGAACCGGCAGCTGCTGCCCAAATCAAGCCATCACAAGGCATTCCCCGAGAATATAGGGACCTAGCTGAAGTGTTGTGAAGAAAGCTCACATGAACTGCCCTTCACAGGCCCACAGACTATGCCATTGAGATTCTCCAGAGAGCTAAACCTAAGATATATTCCATGATCTCTAGGGAGCTAGATGAGTTACACATCTTATAGATAAAAATGTAGCCTCAAGTGTTTTTTTCAACCAGCCAGACCCAAAGTGGCAGCCCCTGTGTTTTTCCGAGAGAAGATGGGTCTTTGCACTTATGCAATTATAGGGATCTGAACGCAGTGTGCATGGAATACCCCTTCCCCTCATGAACAACATGTTAGCCCATCTTTTGAAAGGAAAGATTTTTTTTCCGAATGAAACTTATGTGAAGTTTTGAATGAAACTTATGTGAATTCTTACTGAATTAGAATTATGGAAGGGGACAAGTGGAAAACTGCATTCAATTGTCCACTGGGATGCTTCCAATTTAATGTGCTGCCCTTTTGGTTAGAAGGGCCCCCTGCTGTGTTCATGCAACTAATCAATGAGGTGCTGCATTAGCACCTCTATAAGGCATTTTTAGTTTACCTTGATGACATATTAATCTCACCGGAAACCAAAGTGGAGCACATAAAATTAGTCCTAAAGAAGTTCCGCACAGAAAAGCTCTAGGCCAGGAGTATCAAACTCAAGGCCCCTGTGGTGTTTAGATATGGCCCATGGGGCTGCCCTCGAAACAGCAAAAATGGAGTACTGTCAGCAAAAATGGAGTACTGTTTTCACTGGCAGAGGATTGCAGGAATCCATTGCAGTTGAAAATGGAGCTAGCGAGAGCCGCACATCTCTCTCATGAGCTCTGTTTTCATTGGCAGTGTTGCAGGAGCCATCCCAGCCAACAACGGAGCTCACAAGGGTTACAAGCAGCCCATCTGAGCTCTGTTTCTGCTGGCAGAGGGTTGCAGTAGGCCATCCCAGCTGAAAATGGAGCTTGCGAGGGCCGCATGCCTGCCTTCTGAACTCCACCTTCACTGGCAGAGCACTTGAGCCACCACAGGTGCCCCGACATGAGTGATGTCAAGCTGGCTATGCCCACCCTGACCGACCCATCCCCACCCCCAGCAGATAGCAGATAGCAAGGTCAAACACAACCCTGATGCAGCCCTCAATGAAATCGAGTTTGACACCCCTGCTTTAGACTAAGCTATTAAATGTGAATTTCATCAAGATAAAATAGACTACCTGGGTTACCACATCTCCCAGTAAGGAGTGGAGATAGACCCAAAAAAGGTGAGAGCAGTACTTGACTGGGCTCTGCCGCGCACAAGGAGGCAGCTAGAATTTTCTAGGTTCCGCCAATTTCTACCAGCAATTTATCTCAGCATTTGTCCAGACTGCTCTCCCTATCACCAATTCACTGAAGACAAAAGGGAGTGAGAAACCCAAGCCAGGGCAGCCCTTAAAATGGACAATGGAATGCCAAACAGTGTTTGAAAGCTAAAAAGGCTTTTTCTGCTGAGCTGGTTTTAAAGCACCTGGACCCAGAAATCCCATTTGTGATCCAAGCTGATGCCAGTGATATAGCAATCAAAGCTGTCCTCCTCCAGCAAAAGAGTAGGGGCAGTTGCAGCCATGTGTTTACACCTCAAAACAGCTGACTGACATGGACCAATGATGGGCAATTTGGGAAAAGGAAGCCTACCCTGTCCATTGGTTCCTTCTGACCTGGTGCCATGTCTTGGGGGGGGGGGATCCTTTCACAAAAACCTGAAAGCCCTTAAAACTCTGCATAAACTATCCACTAAATAAGTACATTGGGCCCAGTACTTCCAACTTTTCAATTTCACCCTCCGATACCTCCTGGGGGGAAAAAACTTCCTGGCTGATGCTCTGTCCAGATTGCAGCAATACAATAATAAGCCAGAAATAATTAGATCATTGCTCCCAGCATCACAGCTAGCCGCTAAAGTGATGACCAGAGCACAAATGAAGGGAGACCTCCAAACTGACAACCCAAGCTTAAACAGATCCTCACAACTGATGAGTGGTTCCAGAACCATAAAAACTCTTGTCTAACAAAAGAGAGTTTACCGTGGATGGGAGGGAAACTATAGGTCCTGAAAAGCCAAAGACACAGCCTGATGCAAATGTGCCATGACTCAAAAATGGTTGGCCACTTCAGATTCATGAAAACATTATACCTAATAAAGAGATAGTTTTGATGGCCCTCCCTCAAGAAAGGCATTGAGAGCTATGTGGCAAGCTGTCCTGTTTGCGTGGCAGCAAAGAGGCAACAGGGAAAAATGCCCAGCCTTTTGCAGACAGTTGTCAAACCTTCAACACCCTGGAGAGAGATCTTCATGGATTTCATCATTGAATTACTTGAGAGTAAAGGGAATACTGTCATCCGGTTATGGACCTGTTTTCAAAATGGAAAACAGGTCCACTTCATCCCAGGCCAAAACATTCCTATAGCAAAGGGCCCTGATAAGATATTTTTACATCACATATATCATCTACATGGGTCCCTCTAAAAAAATTGATTCTAGAGAAGTACCTAAGATGCTTTATTAATTATCAACAGGATGATTGGACCAATCTACTGCCCTTTGCAAAGGTGGCCTACAACAATGCAGTCCATTCTAGGACAGGGTTTACTCCCTTTAGAGTAGTCACTGGCCAAGACTTCAACCTATGCCAGAGTTATCGGCTGAGGAGCCTACAATACACTCTCTTAAAGAGTGAATATAACAGTTACAGAACACCTGGCCAGTTGTGAGAAAAGTGTTAGAGGGGCAGCATACAAAGCACAAGTAGATTTTTTAAAAAAGAGCATGAACAAAACCATATAAAATAGGGGACAGGGTATATCTTACAATTAAGACAGCCACATTACCACACCCCATTATGGTAGTGGGTGAGCAGCACTCTGAAATTAAAGAAATACTTGATTTTAGGAAACATCATAGGGCAACCCAGTACCTGGTTGCCTGGAAACACCTCCCACCCTCTGAAAATGAATGGGTCCACAAAAAGCATATGCGAGCCCCTAAACTGTTGAAATGCTTTCATGACATGTACCCAGATAAACTGCACTATTTAACTCCATTCGTATCTCTTTCCAGATAGATGCACCTCTCCTTTTCCTAGGGGAGGGGGGAAGCATGTCAGGCCCCACTTCATCCCCATTCTGCTGGGGAGGGGGCCCTGGATATTATTTTACTGTTTCTGGCTTTCCTGTCACTTTGAAGTACTGCTTGAGAAAAGGAGGGGAGAGGATTGCTTGGGGTCATCCTGCCTTGCTTGCCTTGCTATCACTTCCCTTCAATAAAAGTTTCCTTTTGAAATAATGCCTATTTCAAGAGTTCTGCTTTCTTGAAGGGAGAGGAGAGGCAAGTTCTTACAATGTGTCTATTCTTCCTTCTCTATTTGTGTTATCCTTGTGGGGCTATTGTTTCTCTGTCTCAGAGGAAAAAAACAGATTTGAAATATTCCCAAACTTTAAACGACTCCCACCCCCACAGCCCAGGTTGGAATTTTGTTGAAACCAAAATTCCAACGACCAATGCAAAAACCAGTCCACCAGCAAATAAAGTTTTAAAAAAAATAAACAAAAAACACGAACAGAAAAAAAAGGTACAAAAAACTAAAAGTGTTAAACCGGCAAGCCAGCTAGCTGTCAAACCTGTTCTAAGCTTCTCTAAGAAAAAAAAGCTCTTTCCAAGTTTCTTCTACAATCTTAACTATTCAGAGCCCTTAAAGGGTGGTCTGAACACACAGAGACCGAATGAAGAACTGGGGACCGTTACTGAGGTGTGTATGTGTGTGTCCTCAGTTTTCAACTCAGTTGGCAGAGTTATGAGACGAGATACTACCCATCCTAGATTCTCCCTTTGGCTCAGTGGAGAAAGACATAGCTGTTTGGAAGAATTCACTATAATTTAGGGGTAATATATTAACTATGCAAAACAGTTTTTCTTACCTCACCACAATATTCCGAGATGAATTCATTTTTCTGCACTGGATCCTTAATGAAAATCCCCCAGCCTGCCACATCAGAAGGTGCTAGCAGCAGATGCTAGCAGAATGAAAAAGCAAGTGCCTTAAACAAGCCAATAAAACTAAAAAGATACTTAGTTCTAACAAAATACATAGTATGCAATATTAAAAGGGACAAAAAAACAAGCAAATTAGTTGATTAACAACGATTTTGTGTTTAGTGCTTGTTCATATAAATAATGAAATTCAACATGCAGACTCATAGATATTCACAGAAAATACAGTTTTGAAACACAAAATGATCTTCCATTGAATCCACATCAGAATAACCTCCCACCCAAATTTTTCTTGAGTCTTTTGAAATTTTGTATCAGTATGAATGCAGGTATTTCAAAACTGCAAAGGCATCAAATGAGGCAGTTATGTGTCAGTTAAAATTATACCTCAAATATTAACAGCATTTTACTCAAAGCCTATTTGTTTGGTGTCACTGATACTATATTATCGACAGGGGAATTCTGTACAAGAGCATTAACATGAATAGAATCTGAATAAGAACAATATAGCACTAATTTGCATAGAACTGTGCCATTAAAAGCAAGCTTTAGTTAAGATATAAAAACTAGTCTATGGTATTCCCATAAAATTCCACTGTACTATGAGAAATATAACAAAAATGAATATATTGTGTATTAGCATAATTTCCTATTTTTACATAAACTTAACATGGTGAAACCATCAGAAGAATGTGCTATTACAGAACCTTCTGCTTTCCAACACTGAATTTATTTTGTGTTGCTTAATTTCTGTTAAAAGTAACAATTTCAGATGTGCATATTTTTTGTCTGTGAGTATAACACTGTATGTTCACTAAAGAACAATTTCTATGGTAGTCTACCATACGTGTAATATGTTTATGTGACAATCCTAGTGTATAGCTGGTAGTTTCTATGTTAGAAGTGTTCAAGATGGCTGATCACACAAGCTATAATATACAAGCATTTGATAACTGAACTTCCAATAGCATGTGTAAACTGTGCATTGAGAATATACAACTTCTGAATATACAGTTTCACACATCCTTTGGTTGCAAGCATGAAGTAGTAAAACTAAAATGGTTTACAATCTTAATTTGATTACCATCCTAACAAAAAACACACTTAGAGTATTTTCCAACAAACTAAGTAATATAAATCAGGGAACAGGTTATGTAAAAACCATCTTCCACTTTCTTGAAGAAGAATGCTCAAGGCATCCATGCTCTATATATTTTGAAGAGATGTCTATCATGAACAAAGATAAAATGTGTCATCTGTTCATAAAAAGATGAACCACCTTTTTGGACCCTCGTTGAATGCTGCAGTTCTTGCAAGACACGTTTTTGCTATCCCAATGATCAGCTGCTCCACATGTCAAACAGAGATCTGGATCACACTCACGTACAGCTAAGTAGCAAGGACATTGCTTTGTATTGCATTGTGCTTTACAACGGCATCCGGGAAACCTATTTTGGCCTTTTTAAAAAAAAACAAAGTTGCATCAATTTATTTAATTCTGTTACAAACTGCTGGATTGATCAGTATTTTGTTCAGTTTAAAATGCTAGGCAATGCAAATATAGGCACCAAACTGAAGTAGAAACCCAAAGAGCTTCAAGTAGACTATCGCATTACATATCTAAGAGGTTACTTATATAAATAGTTCAGGTAATATGATGTATAAGTAGTTCATACATTTTAGGTGTATGTTATTTAAAATATTGTCTATTCAAACTGCAGTTTTATCAGTAACATTTTGGGGCAATGCCCTTTGAAATTTTAATCCTCCATAAACTCTGTGTTTATGAAAAAATGCTATATGCTGCAAAAGATCTGGGGACCAAAACAGGAAATCCTCCAGAATAATTTTAAACTTTTCTAAGATTAGCTAACTTTGAAATAGTATGAAATAAAACTTGCTGGAAAAAGAAGACCCAGCCCCAAAACTGAAAAGAATAAAACAAAATGTATTTGAGAACGCCAATAAACCAGGAAGATGGCTAGCTTGGAAACTGAAGAAACAAGTGGAAAAAAGATGGACCACTAAGCTACAAAACGAACAGGGAGAAATATGTTATCAAGAAGAAATGAAAAGGAATTCAGAAATGTTATGAGGATCTATATAAAGAAGAAGAATACGTAACAGAAGAAAAAGTGTCAAAATTATAATTGTGATTTTTGTGGGCTATAGAGGCCAATATAGTTTTCCCAGAGCTGGACATGGTTCGAGGTCTGAAACTGTGAATCTGTCTGCTTCCATGAATTGCACTTTAGAATATTCTATATAAATTTCTTTATAAATGCCTTCTGTAAAAGTATACAAAAAAATACTAGAAAAGATTCCCTTCTAGGATCCTATTCATTATTACTGATCTTCAGGAAGAAATATAAGCAACAGGAAAAATCTGGTTGATGTTGCGGCAACAACAGTTTGGAAAACAGAGGGCTCCGTTGAGCTCCACCAAATCCAACTGCTGTTGGGAGACCCTAAGGGGTCAAAGACGCCTTGGAGGAGTGGCAAAGAAAAGAGAAGTGCTTTGTGGACCACAAGGAACTCACAATTTCCTCATTAGGTCCGAAGCAAGTTCTCCTGAACGGCATAGGGATGACAGCCATTTTTGGCAAAGCACAAACTGGGACAACTGGGACCATAAGATCTGTGCAGATGTGGTCCATGGACAGAACATTGAAACTGGATGAGATAACTTCCAACTCTTACTCTAAAAATTTAACTTAAGTACAAGAATTTAAAAAAATAATCTCCAAGCTTTAAGAAAGCAGCGATTAGACACATGGAGAAGACTAAAGACTGAAAATTAAGAGATGAAAGAAATGCCCAAAGGAAGCTTTAAGCCTGGAAAAAAGCTTAAATAATCTGAAATGTGATTTTTGGGAGAAAGCGTTTTTCTTATTTGTATCTTTAAACCTCTTGGATTTATCCGATAATCAGCTGTTGACATTGACATACTGTTAATGTTGGAATTTGGAGAAGGAGAGCCATCTACTGGAAGAAGAGAAGCACTACAACATAGAACTTTCAATGAAAGTGAGGAATGTCTAATACACATAATAGAAGAAAGTAAACAACACCTAGAAGGTGGCCTGCCTGACCTTGATTCTATCTTAGAAGACGATTTGGATATTTTGAAATAATTCATGGTGCAAAGAAATGCTATTTATGTTTAAATGAATTAATGGAGGGAAAATGATAAAGAATTATAAAGAGAGAATGGTGTTGTTGAAGTTGGAAGATTAGGATTATGCATACTTGTTTGAATTATTATTGTAAGCATTGTTTAAAAAGGACATTGACCCAGTAAATGCATTGTCCACAAAATATATATGGTGTGAAAGGAAAACTTCAAATAAAACATGAAATAATGAAGAAATATGAGCTTCAAAAGAACAGAATCATGGGGGGTGGGGGGAACTATTACACTGGGGAATGTTAATGGCTGCTATGACTGACACAATAACCGCCTGTTTTAAATAAGTTTTATTTACAATTTAAATAAGAAAACAGAACATAGAATCATAGAGCTGGAAGGGACCTCAGAGGTCTTTTAGTCCAATCTCCTGTTAAAGGCCGAAACTTTATAACATGCCAATCAAATGGTTGTCCAATCTGTTTTTGAAAGAACTAACCTGACACTGAGTATTTTTAAAAAATCCATCTTTCAGTCTGAATAACTATCTGCTCAATCTCCTTCCTCTGATGAGCTAAACTTAGTATCAGTTTCCGATTACAGGGATATTGGTTTTTTTTTTTTTTTAAATGTAACAACTCCAAACCAGAACCAAAAGAAAAAATACAGCTAATTAGACAGGGAGTATGGAAGGAAGTGGAAGAGCTTTAGCAATTTGCCCCAGTATACTTTTAATTAGGGATCATTGAGTCTTGAATCTTCTACCTATTCTACCATTGGGAGAAAACTTCACAACAACCCCAAAAAGGCAAATTGTGAACCTCTTCTTCTATCTCCTGCCATCTGACCAGATTTTTTAAAAATCTGAATGAATTATTAAACTTTGTTAAGCTTTTCACAAGAATGGCTTTAAATCTTTATCAATGAGACAACTTCTTGTGTAAATCATATTAAAATAAAATTTTCCCAATACTTACATTCTGAACTGCACTGACAGAACTTCTCACAAAAGTTCTGTGCAATGACACATGGACATGAATTGTCACAAGGCTGGCGTGGATGATCACATGGCTGGTAGTTGTAAACATGATTAGATGATCCATCTGAACAACAACAAATGTAGATATTATTAAGGGCAAAAAAATTGATAAATCTTCTGAAGAATATATTTTCAGCCAAATAATTACATAAAACCCCTGCATATCCCTATATATTTTCAATAATTAGGGAATGGGTATGAGAAATAATCTAAATTCAATGCACTTAAACAAAATCTTTTAGTACTCTTATCTTTCTTTTTTGAGCCAAAGGAGCAATATGGAAAATATATTTTTGGATGTCTCCTGATGCAAGAATTATAAAGGCACACCGTTACTGTTTTCTACTATAAAATGTTTGGAAAAAGGAGTAATGTTTTATTTCTGGAAGTGGATCAAGCCCAAAATCTTCCCACTTTTCTGATATATTCTTAGAACTGGGAAAATACTATACTGATCCTAGAGTCAGTATAATTTCTATTCCTCTCATGTAGGACAATTAAATCAAGGTAACCTTCTGGCTTAAATTAAACTAAAATATCCTTAGGGACAAAATGTCTCCATATACATACTGAAATCACTTGCTTATTAAAATTTACAAGTAGGATAAGAAACAAAAACAGAATTTCAGGTCATAGGTTCAAAGATGCTAACCCTTCTTTAGCTGTATTTTTCTGCAATGAGCAGCCCACAATCTATAAAAAGAAAAACATACAATATAGTTAATAGATTTTTCACATGGAAAATGTACCAAACTTTTAAACTACATTTAAAAAATAAATTTTAATATTTTATATCACTTTCAGAAACAAGTGTCACAATGGCACTTAATTCAGTCTCTTGTAATTCAGTCTCTTACAAGGGATGAAGAAAATAGTGAAGGTCAGTTAGTACAAAGGAGTACTACAAAGGAGTACAGGGCAGTGACAGGAGCTAGATTGGATCTGATGGGAAAGGCTGCTTCAGAACTTCCAAGATGTTTGGAGCTACCTGCGGGACAACTGTTTTGTAATACACTGTGAATGCTTCCCAGGTATTCAGCTTTGTACTGCATTGGAATTTCCCAACATTTAAAGGCATAGATTTGGAGGGGAGAGAGGCAGGTGGGAGGGGTTGCAACATCCCTGTGATCACTTATAAGTATAAGCATAGTATAAGTATAGGCATATGTCCAAGCACCTGGATTCTGATTATATGACTGTTTGGGAGGGATGTCTGCAACAGACACAATTTCAGGCACATATATGTCTATTTGTTCAGCACCATTGTAATTTCAAATGGACACCAAATGAACATTTATAAATCAAGAACTACCTGTGTAGGTCAAACAGAATGGGCTGGTTCTGAGGTTTCAGATAATTCGCAATATACACTGCTTGGATGGAGACAAGACTATGGCCAGCAGAACACTGACTAGACAGAACTGCTCACAGCTTCATATTACTACCCATCTACCAAAAAATAAGATATAACCATTCTTGCTAGAAGAAATTATATTTTACAGGGGTGGGTACACTAAAGAAAATCAATAAAGTATATTTGCTTTACAAGTAAATGTGGAAATACTGAGGGACTCCAAAGTCAAACTGCTATTATACAGGTGATTAATGGAGTCATCTTGTGCACTGACTGCAGACTTTTGTGTTTTGCTAAAAATGAGCATTCTGGGAAGAAGGGACATAAATGATCCAATCTTGGTAACTGGAAAATTCTAAGATCAGCAGATGAAAATCATCCCCACTATTTTTTTGGCATTATAAAGATTCCATATTCATTTTCCTTGACAATACAGTTCATCTGATTAATAAATATTAACAGTGATTTTCATATTTGTGTGACTTTAACTGTTATTTAATTTTGGTTAGCTAACTTTAGTAATCTCTGCATAGAAGGACAGGATACAAATAAAATAACAGTTGTGATAGGAATTTTCTATTATTTTACAATCACAAATGGTGAGGTAATGACATAATGATATCAACAAACCAGACACAGCTACTTTCATCTCCTTTTCTCCATATTGCCATATTTCACCGCCAATTTTGGCAGTGAAATTATTTTAGAAAAAAATCCATTATTTATATTTGTTTGAATTTTAAAGTTATTACAGGAACATTTAAAGCACATGTTTTTTATATCTCAAGAAGTCCTTATATTAAGGACATTTTAATTGCATTTCAATTTCTATATTGATTTGCAATAGATTCTTCCACTCAAATATTGAAAATTTTCTGATGCAATCCTAGAATGCACTATTAACAAAAAAATAATAGTGTAGTTTATACTTTTTTATTTGCCACATTCTTTTCATTAATATTTAAAAATTTCTTTTTTAAAATGTTGTGAGATGGTTGATTGATTTACCTGTGTTTCCTTTTTTTCTTTCTTGGAGGAGTATCAACATCTTCAGCAGGTGCTGGAGCAATAATACTAGATTCCTTTACTCTAAACTCATATACCTGTAAAATATTAATCATCTCCTAAGTTTCATTGCAATGTTTTATTGAGTTGAATTTGATATATTAATGGTTTCCACAAAATTGAATACATTTGAAATTACTAAATTCCACTAATAATATTTTTGAAACATTTTCAATATTTAGGCTTACCTGCCTGCATGTTTTGGTCCCAATTAACCTGGCTATTGCACAGAAATTGTCATAGTAGGTACCAATGAGAACCCTGAACATAGAAGCTTCAGCACCACTCCATTCAACATTTTCTGGAGGCTCTGTATTTGGTTTCATCTTGATTGGTGTTTGACACCTAGAATTTGCTTCTGCAATATTAAAAGAAAACAGTTTTAAGTCTCAGAAATCACAGCAGTGATCATACCAAAAAACAAAACAAATAATCAACCAAATAATCAACCATCCTACTTTCAATAACATACCATTTTAAATATAGCCTGGTAGGCAACGTATGCACTTTACAGCCAGCAGGCATGACCAAAGTGAAGAGATTGTAGGAACTGTGGTCCAAAACATATGGAGGACTTCATATTACTAGTTCCGATATAGAGCATTGTATAATGTTAATAAACTCTAATCTTACCCCTCAAATTTCTAAAATAATTTTTATTTTATATTTACAATTAATGCAGGACTTCCAGATGAGGAATGATGAGCTAGCATGTCTCTGAATGACTGGAAATAACATTGTAGCCACAAAGAAGTAGCAAGTAGACCAGCCCCTTGGAATCTCTCTGGATAAAGAGAGAACAAGAGATTGCATGCTTGTACTCCGAATAGCCCCTTGCAAAGTAGTAATTTCCTGTGGGTTTAAATACTTGAAACAAAAAGAAGTCATCATGCTCTCAACAGTGAAGAAACCTTTTAATGAGCAGTGTGTTCACAAACCTTATTTTTGAATAACTTTTTGAAATTATCTTGAGGCTAATGGAGAGTTTCAAAATGCAAACCATCTGGTGATCTTACTTTCATTCCAAAATAAAAGAAATATTAATTATAACCTTGAGAATATTTTTAAAAATGGCAAAAGGCTATATAAAATTTTATTTCAATCAAGTTATAAACAAGGTAAAGGACAAAACAAATTTGAATTTTTTGTTATGGAATTTTGGAAATAATTATATAAACAAATGGCACCTTCACAGGAAATAGAAATTTGATATTTTATTATTTTAAAAAATAGATATATTCCAGATATAAAGGGATGGCGGAGGTTACAGGGTATAGTATGACACTTAAAATATTCCAGGAGATATTTCAAGAATGGAGACAGAAGCTAGCAGCTTGCTTTTATAGACAGACTATGTCCAAAAGATGTTAAAGAAGAAATAAAAGGTGTGGAAGAGAATATTCTGGAAGATTCATAGAATAAAGAACTGAAACAAATTTAATTAGAATTTAAAGAAACTGTTGAAATAATATAAAATTAAAAATTAATTCTGAATGAATTAATAGGGTACCCAAATCCCAGTCTGCAGATGGGTACCAGTCTGCAATCTGTTGAGAACCAGGCCGTGCAAATGGTAGGCGAATGCGTGAAGTTTGATTTGTGCATATGCAGGATCTAGGTTTCATGTGCAAAACCATCCCCTCGCCGATGCCACCAACGCCAGTTCATGGAGCCAGAAAAGTAGGGGACAGCTGGATTATAAGACAGATGACAATTAAAGTGGAAAAACAAATGATAAGAGAGTGACCATGAGTATGACTCCTTACTGGAATTACAAAAAGGCTTTCCAAAGCTCAAAGAAGCCTTTGAAATAGGCAAAAAAAAAAAAAAAACTGAAGAGAGATCAAATTCTATATCCACATCTGAATGAATTAAAGATCAAGACTGCTAAAATCAAAAGGAATAAGTACAAAGCAAGTTTGTTTGACAAATGTTAAAATAAGACATGCTTCTATAAAATTTAAGCTATACTTTATGGATTTTTTGCTGATACCAGGATTGAAATATTAATGATATTGGCATATGGATAAGGCATGAGTTATGAGAAGAACAGATACCTTTTTGAAATCTTACAGGGGTGAAGAATTCTAATTTTATTTGATATTCCTGTGTCAGTTTCGACTAAACAATTTACTCTCGACACAGAAAGAAAACAAGCAAGCCTAAGGTAGGGAGGGAGATCGACTGAAACAGTATAGGCCAACTTATTTTATGCTATAAAAGTAAATGATTTTACACAACACAGTAAAATTGATTATAGTAGCATGCTCCAGCATGAAGTTAGAAATTCATGTTTGAGAACTTTTGATACCCCTTGAAGTATCAAAGAATATACATGGTAATTATTAAATCTAACTTGATGAGATAAAATTGTCAAACAATGGATTAATTACCACTGTCAAGAAAAGCATTTCTTAGATTTTTATCTAAGGTATAACTGAAGAATCTAGCATGTGTTGGAGCATAAAGGAAAAAATAATCACACACATTTAATTATTAGCTATTTCCATCATATTATGTCAGAAGTATCTTACACAGTAATTATTCAATGTTCCATTTATTTACTTGACTTAAAGCAGTTCCAGTTCTGTTGTTCAGTATGCATTTCTGAAGAGAAAGTATCTCTGATTAAATTTTGGTGACAGAAGAATTTAGGACTGATATATAAAAGGACTGAAAGATTCTTGTTTTGTTCATTGTTTTGATGAAGCTCAAATGCCAGAACCTCAACATGGCTTTCTCAGCATGAATAATCACTATTATATTATTATTACATGCTTTAAATAAATTTTCATTGTTAATTGGAGTATACTGCATATGTGAACTCGATGAAAAACTTGAATTAAATTTACTGGCCTACTTATTCTTTTTGGACTTAGAAAATAGTTTCTTTTCATATATAACATGAGCAAAGGAAAAAAGAAAAAAGAAAGATAACACACTAGAAAAGGACATTCTCCCTCCCAGAAATTAGTAAAGTTAATCCTGTTTCTGGATGCCTACTTGTATTATTTTGAAAACTTAATGGCTCCAATTATATTAATCTCTTACAGAATAACTTCATACTTTTTAAAAAATGCATACAAACAAAAGCAATTTAACAGAAACTACTTTTGCTCAGTTTACACCAGGAGTGTCTAACCTGCCTTGTCATGGCAGCGTCACGTGATGTATTGGGACTTTTTTCCCCTTTGCTAAACCAGGCAGGGATGGGGCCAGCATGTGATGCCTCCAGCCCACAGGCCGCGAGTTTGACACCCCTGGTTTAGATGGATATACATGCATCCGTGAAAATACATAAAATCAAAAAAATGTTATATATTCTGAAATTATGATTAATTAAATTCTGAATTTAATTCTTATTCCCTAAAGGATTTTCAATAATTTAAATTATAGGTAGTTCTCAAGGTACAAACTTAATGGAACTTCCTAATGAAGTCAAAAAACTCATCAAATGAATCAGACTTAATTTTACAAATTTTTTAAATCAAATTTATAAATTTAATGAAATGACTCATTAACTGAACAAAGATCTGATTTACTATTTCCTCCAATTTGTTAATTGATTGCTGTTACTGAGAGGCTTTCCCCTATGCTGCCAGCCACCCATCAGCTGTTTCCAGTACAGCCTTCAGCCTAGAGCTAAAGTGACTTCAAGCAGGCTACAGAAATCTCCTTTGCAATACTTTTTTAAAAAAACCCATTTGTTGATACTTAAAAAAAAAAACCTCAACAATTGCCACTAGCTTAAGAGTCTCCAGCCTCAGAGGGAGATGGGGAGGGCTCAGCGTTTACAGAACTGTCAACTTGCAACTGTAAAAGATGGAAAGGATATTCAGGTCATCTAATCTAACCCATTACTCTCACAACAGAGTATAGTATTCCTGATACCTATCCAATCGCTTCTTAAAAACTTTCAGTGATAGAGCACCCACAACTTCTGGAGGCAATTTAAATTTAAAACCTACAAACTGCAGTAATTTATGTTAATCTCCAAAATAAAAACAAGGAAACACAACAAAGCATTATAAGCTTTGTGTAATGCTGGCTAGCTTAAAGGCAAATGCAATCACATTTTATCTTTAAAGGAGCATACTTACATACACAATAGTTTGCAAAGTAGAGTACTTAAAAACAGAACACTTCCGAATGTGTTTGTTTGCAAGCACTATAGAGCGGTGATGTCACAGGTGACACGCAGTCATTTGTGCAGGTACGTGACCCAGCCAAACTTACCTCACTGTGCATGTGCGTGCCTCCCAGCTGATTTTCAGCCTCCCAGAGACTTGAGGGGAGCCTCTGCAGCTTTTGGAGGCTGAAAAACAGGCCTGTTTGGTCACTTCCTGAAATACCGGAAGTGACAAAACGGGCCTGTTTTTCGGCCTCCAAAAGCTGCAGAGACTTCCCTTGCGCCTCTGGGAGGCTGAAAAAGCCTCAAACGGGCAAAAATCAACTGGGAGGCAATGTAGGGAATGGGGCAGCATGGCGATCACATGCACATGGGGGGGACGGGCGCACACATTAATTTTTGACACAGGAGCCCAAAAAGGTTAGCCACCACTGCTATAGAGTAAGAAAAAAAATGTTTTAATACTTACAGAAGCAAATCTAGCACTCCAGTCTTCAAGCCTGGGTCAAACAAGAGTTGAGCAATACCAAAAAAGCAAAAACAAACCAACATCGGCTCGGTTCTTGTTTGACCATGTGACCTGGGACAAAAACAACAACAACTCTGCCAACTTCAACGGCCCAGGCAAATCACAGAATTAAAAATGGCTGCCACTGCAGCAGAGACTGAATCCAAGTCACATGGCTACACAGGCCTCTTTTTAGTTGCAATTCTGAATTTCTAACGTAAGTACCCTTTCTGAATAATTTTGTTTCTGTAAAAACTTGCTAAATAAATATTCATACCCACGGATTACCTGTACTTGTGAATTCGGGAAGATGAACAATAAAGGATGACTATACTATAGAACCCAAAACATGATAGTTCAGGAATATTTCTTACAATGAAAAATTAATTTCATTATTTTCAGGTAGTGTTCTTTTTCAAAAGCACAGGTAACATAGCTCTTCAGTAAAACAACTGAACTTTAATCTAATATTTCTAGCCCAACATAAACACTTTTAACAAAATTAGCAACATCCCACAACTGTCTTACCAGAGGAACTTGAAGTCTCATCTTTTTTCTCTTCTTCTTCTTTATCATTATTTTCACCTCCAGTTTCAGTTCCAGCTTCTCGGTCACTGTCTGTATCCTTTGATTCTAGCACATTTATGGTTGGTGTGCTGGGCCTACTGGTATTATTTGGAAGCCTTCCCCTTCTGCGACCTCCTGGGCGCTTTGGTGGTGTTTTTATTCTCTCAGCAGTCAAAGCAGCAGCAAACTCTTTAGCTCCTTCCTAGCAGGCACAGAAGTATTTCAGGATATAGGAAAATGCATAGAAAATAGAGCCTTACTAAAATGTGGTTTAAAAAACATTGGTTAGAATAGAATAGAATAGAATAGAATAGAATAGAATAGAATAGAATAGAATAGAATAGAATAGAATAGAATAGAATAGAATTCTTTATTGGCCAAATGTGATTGGACACACAAGGAATTTGTCTTGGTGCAAATGCTCTCAGTACACATAAAAGAAAAGATACATTGGTCTGGTATTAAAAGCAAATTGATATGTTAGATCAGAACTACAAGTAAGATTGTAAATCATAAAGGTAAATATAATGAAATTATAACTAAAAGTTTTAAAAATCTGATTTATTCCAGTCAGTTCCCTTAAGAATTCTGTACGGTGGCCTGATAATTTTTATTACCAGAAAGAAAAATTGGGGCTTAATAGGTCATGCTTCAGATTCTATCAGCTAGGAGAACAATGAAGTTTGTCTGCATTGTTTGGCAGATATTTAATTAAAGATGAATTAGCAGATCATTACACGAAAGATTAGAGTAGATCTGGCAGTGGCAAAACCCATGATTGGTCAGTTCAGTGTCCTATTTCGGGGCATCATTTGTAGAGGGATAGGATATTATAACTCTAAAACTGTAAAGGGAAGAGCATTAAATCATATTCCAGAAAACGTCCAGGAATATTTGGAATAAATGAGAAGCTTAAATATATTAAAGGTCAATAAATCTTGATCGATGGACTAATTTATTTTAAAATTCTATGTTCTCTATTCACTGTTTCATAATTTCTATGGCTATTCTGGATAATTTCTATGGCTATTTTTGGAGGGAATATCAATATCAATAGTACTTAGATAATTATATACCACTTCATAGTGCTTTAAAGCCTCCCCCCAAGGGGTTTACAGTCAGCATACTTTCTCTAACAATCTGGGTCCTCATTTTAGTGACCTCAGAAGGCCGAATCAACCTTGAGCCAATCAGAATCAAACTCCTGGAAGTGAGCAGAGAGTTAGCCTGCGATACTGCATTTTAACCACTGCACCACCACTGCACCTTTCAATAGCCATTTCTAACTTTGTTTTCCTACTATTTAGATTTATCTAAATTTCAATCATTATTACTAGAAGCATCCCACCAGTGATCAAATCATAGTTTAAAAATATCACATTTCAACACTGAGGAGGTTCAATTCTGAGGAGACCTGTTTCTAATATCAAAGCCACAATGAAAATGCATCCGGATGTTTGCAAATTAAGAAATCGAAAATTCTGACTATATTTTCATAGAGACTAAGTAAGAATCAAAGTCTCATTGCATTACTGTAAAAAAATGTTAACAACTGAAGCCTTGGGTCCACTGCGTGACCATGGCCCGGGAAGACACTGCTGCGGAGTGGATAGTCTCCCTCCACAATTATGGATGCAGCAGCGCTCCTAAGCTTTGACTGAGTCATGATGGCCATGCACAAGCGGTTTGAAGACCCACTCCCCCAACACAAAGGCCAAACCTGCATCAAAACCATCAATCAGGACCATAGGGGAGTGGCAGCGTACAACCAAGAGTTTCATGAACTGGCATGCTGGCTGACCAACTGGCCGGAGGTCATCCTAATAGAGTGCTTTCAAGATGGGCTTAACAACAAGGTATACAACATCTGTATCTCACAGGGAACCTCCTGTACTCTCCACCAGTGATATGTGCTAACTAAAGAGGTGGGTATAACCTGGCTGGTCCCACAGTCAAAATTTCCTGCGGATGGAGACGTTTTCCTCTTCAGGTGAAGGTAGAAGCCTAGAGAACACCAAGATCTAACCTCAGCCCCAAATGATGATCTCTGGATGCTTCAAGTGCAAGAAGGAAGGGCACCGAGCCACTGTCTTACCAAAATGACCCCAAAGACTGGTGCCAACACTGGTGAAAAGGTGGGAAAAGCCACCCCAAGGCACTGCAAGATGGTATTAGAAGAAGTTGAAGTCATTGAGTTCTCCCCTCTTAATTACTGGGAGCAGAAAACTCCAACCACCCAGGAGCAAAACTGACTCTGATGATAATCCCCTGGTAAGTTGCCCTGTGAACCCCATCACCATCACAGTTGAGCTGAATGTGCCATTACCAAGCACCCAGAGAAAGGAGTTAATCTTACTGGACTCGAGCTGCATGAGATGCAGCTCTGAGGTGGTGGAAATATTAGGACTCAGACTCTTGACAGTTAAGGGTACCCATAGAATTTTGCCAGCTAGATGGGACAGTGGCTAGGGGAACCCCAGCTTACTTTTTAATGGATCTAATCCTTAGATCCTTAGATCCATTTGCACAACAATTCTAGTGGCCATTTCTCAAAAAAGATATTGAAAGCTAGCCAATTGCACAGTGTGTGCATTGGCCAAAAGATGATGAGGGAAACGCATGGGATTACTGCAACTATGGCAAATCCCCATGCCTCTTGGAAAGAGATCTCTATAGATTTTTGTAGTGGAACTACCTGAGAATGCTGGAAACACCATAATTTGGGTGGTTGCTGACTTGTTCTCAAAACAAGTCCACTTTATCCCTTGTTCAAAGACCTTAGCTAAGCTATTGGTGCAGCATATTTACAAACTTCATAGTATTTCTGATCGAATTATCTCAGATGGGGGGGGTGCAATTCACCTTGTGCTTTTGGTGCAAATTTTTGAAACTCATGGGGACTACCCCAGCCTTAAGCTCCTCCCACCACCCCTAAATGAATGGGTGTGTGTGTGCAAAAAAGCCAACTCAATATTCAACAGTATCTCAGATACTATGTTAATTATCAACAAGATAATTAGACTGATCTTTTACCATTTGCAGAAATGGCAGATAATAATTCAGAGTATAATGGCAGCACCAGATTTATCCCTTCAAGGTAGTTTCGAGTCAGTTCATAGGAATCCCAGAACTAGCTAGCTTTGGACAAACTCCAGAACTCCTCATTACAAGAATGGATACAACGACAAAATATGTGGCCAATAGGATTCAAAGCTTGAGGAAGTGCAAGAAACCTACAAATGGCAGGCTGATAAAAGATGTGCCAAACTAAAGGAATTTAAAGTGGGAGACAGAATATCTCTCTCCACAAAAGTACATACAGTGTATCCAATGATTAAAAAAACTGGGCCTTAAGTACATTGGTCCCTCCCGAATTAACAAAATTATCAACTCAGTCATGACACAATTGGAATTGCCCAAAGACCTGTAACAAATTTACCCTGTACTTCATTATAGCCAAAGCAAGCTTCAAGAATTCTGAGCTTCAAGAATGCCAGCCTTGGGAAAGGAATTTATACTGGTGCCTGAAGCACTGTGTTTCCAAAACATGAGAATGAGACTTATTTGAACTGCTCTCCCAATGGAGAGGGTTTTGGACATTGGGGATTGCTTTCAATATACGATTTTCACACTGTTTTTCTTCAGAGCTTGTCTCATCCCAGAGGTGGTATTCAACTGGTTCTCACCAGCTCGGGTGAACTGGTAGGAGTGATTTGGCATGGGTTGCTGAACCAGTGGTGATCCCTGGCTGGCCATGCCCCCGAAACAGATCGCCCGGTCACCCGCTTGCCCCAGTCGCTCTCCTAGCTTTGTTTCCCCACATGGTGGCCGTGGCGCAGCTCAAGCAGATGTCCCAGGGCTGTTGCACATGTGCAGCAGCCCCGGGACATCCGCCTGCCTGCCCGCTCTCCTGGAGAAAGTTTTCTTCCTTCTCCCGGTGGATGCGCCTCTTCCAGCCCGGCCCAGCCAGCCAGCAGGTGGGTGGGGGGATGTCCCGGGGCTTCTCACCCCGCTTATTGCGATATGCCTGCAGCAGCCCCTCAGGCCGCCTGAGCCGGGAGCCGCCATTCCCAGGCTTCTACTCACCTGTGCTTGGTCGACGCCTCGTCACCTTACCTGAAGCGGCTGGTACTGCCCCCCCTCCCCTCCATCACCTGGCCTCACAAGGCAAGGGCGATGGCAGGGGATAGCGAAGCAGCCGGATCCCTATCTTCCTCCCTGTTTCTCTGTGTCTGTGGGTGTCTATGTGTGTGTGTCTCTCTCTCTCCTCCCTCAAAGCCTCAGCTGGACTTTCCTTGGTGCTTTTTGCTACTTTCATTTCTTTTTTTTTGGAATCCAGACTGGCTGAACAAGGGTTTCCAGCCACACTGAAAGCATCCCTTCGGGCAACCCTTCTCCTCCTCCTTCTCCTTACGTGTGTACGCCACCCTCCCGGACCTGCTACAGCCGCTGGTTGCAAACTTTGTAACTAAACAGTAACCCCAGGAAGAGAAAGTGGAAAGAAAAGAGCAAAAAGAAACAGCTTGCGTGTATTTTGATGATTTGGTGATCTTTGGATTCTTGATTATTATATTTGAATGACTAAAATCAATCGGATGGTTGTTTAAAAATTTATACAATGGCACCATTTCTGGACGAATTGAAAATGGAACTTAAAAAATACAAAGAAGATGCACAAGAAGGGAAGGGTTATTTTGGCTTTGTTTTTCAATTCTTAGAAATGGAGATTTGGAACTATGAGAAACAACAAGAAACGTCTTCAAAACAAGAAGACTGGGACAACGAAGAAGCCACCTTTAATGAACATGTAATTTTATGTGGGGAAGAAAAAGGAAAGGGGGAAAGAGAATGGAGAATTTAAGACTTAAAGAAACAACCAAAGAAAAGAAAAATAATTCAAAAAATAAGTATAATACTGGAAAGCAACAGAAAAGGGAAATACAGAAGAGAGAAATAGAGGTAGAGAGACAAGGGGGTAAAAAGGGGAGAGAGAAGAAGAGAGGGAAGAAGGAAAGGATAAGATGTTACAAAGGACCGGAACAAGATATGGAGAAATAGGACCTATTTAGAGATAATGGGTGAAAATCTAACTGAAAAAGGGATTCTGTAAAGGTACATAAGATTGTATTGTTATATTAGTAATAGAAATAACTTTAGAAAATTGGAAACAATGTATGATTAAAATGAGGGATAAAATAGTGTAATTTAGTGAAATGTTTGTTAATAAAATAAGTGAAATAAAATAAATGAGAAAATTGAATTAGGAAGGAATGGGAACATTTTAATTAGTTAATATTTTATAAAATATAAGTGAAGGGGGGAATTAATAATGGAAAGCTTATAATTGTCCCCATAGAAGTATGATATTTAATTGAAAAGTAATGTTAAAGAAGTTAAGATTTTAATGAATATTAATATTAATGATAGAATTGAATTGGAATGGAATGTGTTGTTTTAATTACATATATTTATAATTTTTTTCTTTTTTTAAGAATATAGTGTGTATTTTAAGAATGTACCAAGCAGAATCTGAATGGAAGTTATGTATTATATTGAATGTTATAACTCCAGGGTATATATTGAAGCTTAAATAAGAGTTAAATGGATAAACTTAAAAGATATAAAGGTGTCATACTCCAATCAGTAATTACAGGGGAAATTTTGTTTAATGAGAAAAGACAATAGATAATTGAAACAGCACAGACAAAAAATATAAATATAATGATTTGAATTGAGATGAGATAATTAAAATAAAATTGAGAAAATTAAAAGAGGGGAGAAGCTATGCAGAAAATATAAAACAGTAATAAGATATGGAATAAAACATAAAAATGAGCATGAAGTTGAATTTGTGTCTGTATGAAGAAATGTTACCCGGGATTACGCTACTTTCAAAAAAGATGTTTTATTTGTATTTTTTTTCCTTTGTGAAAACTCAAATAAAATTTACAAAAAAAAAAGAAGAAAACCGACGAGTCTGCAACAATTAAAGATGAATATCACTGCTTTCTATCACAGACAAGATCCTTGTGTTAGTGTTGCTGAACTGCCTAACTGACCACCTGAAACAGGGTTTATTACCTGAGACATAGTGCGGTTTTCACAAAGAGCATAGCACGTGATCTTTGCAGCTCAACAGCTCCAAGAGAAGTGTGAAGAGCAGAATCATGAATTGTACACCACCTTCATGGATCTCACCAAGGCTTTTGACATTGACAGTCATGAAGGTCTGTGGCACACCCTGTCAAAGTTTGGGTGCCCTGATAGATTCATCCTGATGGTACTTCAGTTCCACAACAGCATGGCAGCTCATGTTCTGGACGGAGAAACTTCAGAGGCCTTTCCCATCACAAACAGCATCAAGCAAGGGTGCGTGCTCACACTGATCTTGTTCAGCATGTATTCAGCTACGTTGCCAGACACCTTCAAAACAGTTCCTTGATAGTCAGCCTGAGATACAGGATGGGAGAGTTCAATCTGCGAAGACTCCAGGCTGTCACCAAGATAAAAGAGACTGTGCTACAAGACCTCCTTTTTACTAATGACTGTGCTCTGAATGCTGGATCAGAGCAGGAAATGCAAGCCAGCATGGACAAATGCGCAGCAGCATGTGACAACTTCCTCATTAGTACAAAGAAGACCGAAGTGATGCACCAGCCAGCTCCAAATGCCCAATACTAAGAGCCCTTCATCATAGTGAAGGGACAAAAGCTGCAAGCAGTGAACCAATTTACATGCCTTGGTAGCACCCTCTCCTGTGCAGTAACAATTGATATCGAGGTCAACTGCAGAATCTCCAAGGCAAGCTCTGCATTTGGCAGGATACTGACCAACATGTGGAATAACCCTTGCTACAAAGCTCAAAGTCTACTTTGTGCTAACTACTCTAATGTATGCCAGTGAGATTTGGACTGTATATAAGAGGCACGCTAGGCAATTGAACCACTTCCACACAACCTGCCTCTGAAGACTGTTGAGGGACTGGTAGCAGGACAAGATGCCAGACTCAGAAGTCCTCTCCAGAACAGGCTTGCTATCGGTTTACACCCTGCTGATTAAAGCCCAGACATTCTGGCAGGTCATATTGCAAAGTTGCCAGACTACTACATCCCAAACAGCTCCTCTATGGTCAGCTGTCTCACGGAAAGTGATTGCATGGGGGACAAAGGAAGTGATACAAAGACCACTGATAGCCTCTCTCAAGTCTGGATATCGACATCACCTCCTGGGAAACGCTGGCACATGTCGATCCACCAAGGCTACTAGACATTTCAAAACAGAAAGACAACCATAACACAAGAGAAGTGAGCACTTCGTAAAGCCAGAGCTGCAAATGCTGCGATAGTGGTGCCCACGTATGTCTGCCTAACATATGGCAGAATATTCCGTGCCCATATAGACCTTACCAGCCACCTGCGGACACACAATGGACAGTCCACAACCCGTTAGATGTCATGATCCTCTTTGAAACATTGAACGAACATCAACAGTAGTTGGGATGGAAAGTAACTTAAAGGCTTGCTAATTATGAATATTTACGCTTATATTATCTATTTATTACCTGCGCATTGTGTATGATTATCATTTTCTCTTCCTTTCCTGAAATGTACAGATATGAATGCATCCTTTTGTCTGCAAGAATCCTTCGCATTATTTTCTAGAGGAAAATTCCTCCATTGTACTCTGAATAACTGCAAAGAGCCTTGGGTATTATTTTTTTGGTTCTGCATCTAATTCCATAGAAACTGGTGTCAGACATGGGATGTATAAACTTCCAGGTGTGAACAGGGACAACAAAGGTGAGTGCTGCAAGATTGATCCCATATCCCTTCCCACTGCTACATAAGGACATTGTTTAGATATATAATGCAATGGTCTGTGTATAAAGTCAATGTTGGCTAGGGAGGTTTAATTAATATATGGGATCCCTTCCATTCCAATTGTCTGTCATTCCTGGTCCTGTTGCAACTGAGCAATGACCAGAGATGTCCAGAAAGCAATTTGGCTTGGGAAGAATGAGTGTGACCTTTCTGTGTCGAGTAGAGACTGAGCCCCAAGGCTCTGTTCAAACTCCCTTTTTTTCCTACTTTCATAATGAATGAAATTGTCTAAGCTGATACTAGGGCAGGCAGGGAAGCGTATAAGGGTGCTTGGGCAGACCTATGATTGATGAAAGAGTATTTGCCTAACAGATAAAGTTAATGTGGCCTAGGGTTGGGAATGGGCCTAATGTCCTCACTCACGCCTTGAGTTTGTGAAAGAAATGGAGTGTATAAAATTGAAACACATCTTTAAATGCTGTTCCTCCCCAGTCAGAAGAGAAACGGCCCGAGACATGAATCCAAAACCACAATAATTGATGCAGAAAAGGAAAAGGAAAGGAATACCCTCTACGGTCAGAGGTCATACAATCTGAATAGAAATATATAAAATATCTGGGAGGAAGGCAAATGGAAAATTGCAGTCTCAAGGTGTCTTGCAGAAGACTCCACAGGCTTGTTTATGAAACATCAATGTGGACTGGATGTGGTTAAATATATGGAGCAATGGAAATAATAAAACTTAGTGGTCATATTGTACATAGGAAAATTGATCCTGGACTCCTTTCATCAGAGGAGACGTGGTTTCAGTGGGACTCCTTTTGACACAAGGCTTCTGAGGGCAGTATGAGTGCAAACTGATTTAAAACAACAACAACAACAACTACACCCTTCACCCCTTTCCTTGATCTACTAGTCCCATCCTACTTTCAGAGAGATGAGAGAAAAGACAGTGGAGTGGAAATGTAGGTCTTGCAATCATGCAGGGTGCTTTCACCTATAAAGCACTGGGCAAGGGCCTGTGAAAAAGGAGCTATATTCAGCTGTGACTTAACAGGGTAAGTGTTTGAGAAGGAGTGTATGAGCATGGGAAAGAGGGGAAACTCAGAAGTTTGCCACTTTGTAAAAAATGTACTGTAATGACAAAAACAACAATATGAAAAGCTAGAGCAACTGAAAGCAAGTGACATTACCACAAAAGAAACTGGACTGCTGTTTTCAAAACCATCTGTTACACTTATTTACCAGAAAAACTGACAGATATTTTTGAATAATTATGATTAATAATATTTATCATATTTATCATAGGGAAAGATACTGAGAAGGGACCCCACCCCTAAAGTTCTCAGACCATATAGGAGATAGTGGGAGATTTGTATTTCCAGGTTTGCAAGACTGAAGTCATCCCTCTGAGGTATACCAGACAGGAAATACAATCAGTTAAGCTAATTCTACTTTACTGTAAAACTATATTAACATGAAAGCACCTTCCAATCCTTCCTCATCTTCCAAAGTCATTCCCCCATAGCATTACAGAAAAATAAAAAAGATTCTGGTATGTTTGTAAGGAGAAAGAGACCAGCTAGCCAAAACATTAACCTAATTTGAAATAATTTAATTTAATATAAGCAGAATCAAAATTATAAAGTAATAAATATAATATATTAATATATTATAAATATAATTTTCTGGGTAGATCACAAAATTTTCCTCGCATTAGAAATTATAATATTGACAATTTTTAGAAGCATTTTTAAGGCTTTTGGAGATTGCATGTAGTCCTGGGCCATCAGTTGTACAACATATTATTGCATATTATTTTGGCATTTAGCAAACTACTAGTCTCATTGAATTTTTTTCTTGGAACAGAAATTTTATACATATATCTATTTTCCTTCAGTTCAAAGAATTAAAAAAAATAAAGTTAAGTAAATAAAATAATTTTACCAGATGTTGATAACAGTGTGGCCCACAAGGCTTATTATCTATTGCAGTTTCTGTATTCTTCCGTTTGTAGGTGTTAGGAGTCGCATGGAATGCTGCAGATAATTTTGAAAGAAGTAAATAAAGTTTATCTAAAATTATTTTTGTAGTATAATAAGCCTTCAATTATTCTTTCTCTGAGCAATAAACTTAATGTAATAAATCACCAATACTCATGATAAAGCTACTTAGCAATATTGAAATAATACAATGAGATGACAGCGAATTTCAGGTACCTCCTGAATAGTATATTAGAATGCCTCCAGTATGACTTTACTGAATGTAATTGTATGATAATTCTGTTTAATAGTTGTACTACTCTGACCTATCTTTGCACAAATAATCCTTATATATCTTATCAGAGGATAGCATTAGATGCCCACCCTTTCAAGACTGCCTTTCTGGAATAGTGATATATGTTTTCAGATTTTTTCAATCCTTTCTGGAAGGCAAATTAAAAAAAAATATTGCTGGAGAACTAGTCTTTCAATATCTTCTAAAATCTTGTATCTTGGAAATACAGTGTTATGCAGATGATACTCAGTTCTATATTTCTTTTTACAGCAGTTCCAACTTTCTAAAGGTACTTTGGCAGGGGTGGGATTCAAATTTTGTAACAACCAGTCCTGTGGGCGTGACTTAATTTGTGGGTGTGGCCAGGTGGGCATGGCTTTGTGGTCATGTGACCGGATGGATATGGCTTTGTTGGCCATGTGACTGGGTGAGTGTGGCCAGGTGGCCATGTGACTGGCAAACCAAATATAAGTGGTCCTCATTTAATGGCTGGTTGCTTAGCAAGTGTTCTAATTTATGACTGATCTCCCCAGAGCTACTTGACCTGTTTTTGGAGTTTTGACAGCCATGCACACACACACGCGCACACGCACACACACACACACACCCTTCTAATCCTGTTATTCTGATTCTGTAAGGGTCTCCTGCTAGAGCAGGGGGTTGGACTAAGTGGCCTCCAAGATTCCCTTGCAGGCTAGCCATAGATTGCTATGCTGCTTCAAAGAGTCTTCTGAAACCAGGGTTTCTGTCCTTCTTTCCTCTCCTTTTTTTCTCTCTCCCTTCCTCCTTCCTTCCATGTATTTATCTATCCATCCATATATCCCATTTACTTTCTCTTCTTTCTTTCTTTCTTTCTTTCTTTCTTTCTTTCTTTCTTTCTTTCTTTCTTTCTTTCTTTCTTTTTCTTTCTTTCTTTCTTTCCCTTCCTTCCATCCCTTCTTTGTTTATCCCTTTTCCTCCTTTCTCTTCCTTTCTCTCTCCCTTTTTTCTTTCTTTTCTTTCTCTTCCCTCTTCTTTCTCTCTATCTTTCCCTCCTTTCCAACTTTCCCTCTCTCCCCTCCCTCTTTCTCTCTCTCTCCTCTCTTTCTCCTTCTCTCTCCCTCTTACCATCTCTCTCTTTCTCTCTCTCTCTCTCTCCCCCCTCTCTTTTTCTGTCCTTTCCCTCCCTCCCTCCCTCCCTCTCTCCTTCTAAAGCTAGGAGACCCATCTGAAACACACACACACACGCTTCTAATGTTGCTCATTAACTTATGTTCTTCCCGGCCAGTCTCTTAGAGTCCCAGGGACCGGGTGCGATTGTCTGTTCGCACCCAGCCCTGCATTGTCCAGAAATGTGACAGGCAAGGCTTCTGGGTCCAACAAAGGGGCCGGGGTGGGACTTCCTCTCCTCCCTCTATTTCTCACCTCACTGGCATCCTGACTTTCTGCAAAGTGCAAACTTACTTTCCTCCTGTGGCAGAGGAAAAGATGAACCAGCCAGGGCTGAGCCATCGCCCCTTGGCCAGCCTGCATTTTGTCCCCTGCTGCTGCTCGGATTCTCCACACCTGCTGGGGCTCGCGGATGCCCAGGGGGATGCAGAAGGTAACCAGGAAGCATGAGTTCCCCCGCATTGCCCTCTGCCTGCCACCCTTCCCTTGCCCAACCAAGCATTTTAGCAGAGTGTGGGCCGCCGAGGAAGATCTGTTCTCGCAAGGCTTGACTTGCACCATTTTCACAGAATGTGGCCCACATTCAGTCAAAGCATGCAGGCTGGCAGGAGGCAGAAGGAACGGGTGGCAGAGGGAAGGGGCGGCAGGTAAAGGGGCGATGTGGGCCTGGGCGCCATAGTGCTGTGCTACCTGGTTGCCCCCTCCCCCCATTACTAGCAGGCAAGGCCAAGCAGCTCAGGAGAATCCAGGCAAGGGGTGAGACCCAGGTTAGTGGGGACCCAAGAGGCAACAGGTCAGCCCTAGCTCGCCTTCCTCCCTGCCACCAAGCCAGGTAAGCTGGAGGCTGGGGATGGTTTGGGGGAAAACTTGCTAGGCCACGAGAGCCACATGGCGGCCCTCGCGGCTAAGCAAGCGGGGTGGGGGGAACCTTGCTAGGCCACGAGAACCACATGGGCAGCCCCGCAGCTAAGCAAGCTAGGCAAGTGGAGTGGGGGGGGAACTTTGCTAGACTGTGAGAGCTGCATGGGCGGCCCCTGCGGCTAAGCAAGCCAGGCAGGGATGGGGGAGCAGCTAGCTAGGCCACAAGTACTGAGGGTGGCGGTGGCATGGCAGTGGTGGCATAGGCCAGCCTGGGAGTCGGGACTCAACTGGAGCTTGTGGTGGCGGTGGCGACAAAGTCAGTGATGGCAGTAGTAGCGCAGTGGTGACAGCCTAGGCTGGCACTCAACTGGGTCTGGTGGCAGCAACAACATGTAGGCAACCAGGGCTTGCAGAACCTCACTCACCTAGGCAGGTCATGATGGAACGCAGACAGCGATGGCTGGCGGGCGGGTGAAGGCAGACTGCAGACAGCGGTACATGGCTGAGATGAGGGGTGGGACAGGCGGGGTTAGAATTCAGACAGCTTGTTGCACATGTGTGCGATGTTGCACATGCACAATAAGGACTGACTGGGCAGGGCGTGGAGAAGTGGATGGAGAGGGGCGGGGCCATCTAGGGGCCCATTTTGTCGGTTCTCCAAATTACCGGGAATCGTAACAACCAGTTCTACCGAACTGGTCCGAACCAGTAGAAAACCACTGCACTTTGGCCATTGTGATAACAGGACAAAGCTAATCACCTATACAATGTTGATTCAGAGGAATTACACTAATACACAATGTGTGGTTGATTTATGTAGTTTTCTGAGTCAATTTTGTTTTTGTTTAAACTTCCTTAACCTGATATTCTTCAGAGATATGGTATTTGATTCTTCATAACGCATTATTTTGCAGGCTTTTTTACTTACAAATAGCACACAAAAAGCATTCTTAAATCATAGTGTTATCAAACAATGCATAACTAGCACATTGAAACATGATTTTATATTAACTTCCCGGGTAAGTAGTACATATTGATTTAAACTTGTACCACATACCAAAATACTTTGTCCCAAAACCAAATAATGGAAATTGATTTTAGCAAAAGGACTAAATGATCATGCATATTTCATATATAGAAAAATGAGATTATTGAAACATTACACTGATTATAATAAAGTCATTCTACTTGCCATACAAATCAAAGAAGATAGAGTATGGAAGTAAAAAAAAAAATCCTCCACCTTATTTGGACTCTCTAGTGCATGTAACAGGAGTAAACCAGCCAGAATGGAATATTTCAATTATTTTTCCTGATAATAAAAATATTTAAAATTGCTTTTCACTTACGATGTAAAAAACAATCATATTTGAAACACCGTCTACAAAAAAGAGTATGAAAAGAATGTAGACTCTGCTCCCTCTGAACAGATTTGGCATTTGGTCCATCTATGTTTGGTGTGCATTCAGGAGGAAGAGCTCCTGGAAGCTGTTGTTCAGTAAGTTCCTTGTATCTACCGAAAAAAGTAAACACTACTATTATTTTAATGTAATTTAAAAATGGATTTTATAATAGTTTCAAGAAATACAAAGCCTACCATCATTAAGTAAATACACTACATTCAGCAAGAAGCCATATTTTAAACACTGTAAATTAAATAAAACCAATAGCTTTTTGTAGTATATTGCAAAAGTAAACCTTCATCAATTAGTGATGTTATACAAAAAAGTGTTATCTTATGTCAGTATTGACAATAACATTTCCTATTAATAACAGTACAGATAACATTTATTATGCATTACTTGAACTTACAGCCCATCAATTGCTAAAATGAGCTTCCATGGGTATTTCCATTTTATACCAACAGCAATCACATGAGATACATTAAGTTAAAAGAGAGTGGCTTATTTTTAAATCACCCAGTGAGTTTGGTGACTAAGATTATACTTAAAGTCTTAATCTAAAACTTAAATCACTATACTAACTGGTTCTTGATTTTACAAAGAGATAGAGACCCAAACAATTTATTCAAAATGTAATCGTTTTCACAAAGTCAAATAGTATGCTCTTCAAACATTTGATCAATATTAATAGCTCAGATAATTTGGAATACCAATCTAAGTCTACAATTTTAGCAACCTAATTTAAACTGTTTTGTTAAGTTTCTCCACATCCTACAATTTGCTATGACTATACTACATTATTTCTCCAGAAATGAACATTCTGTTTTATATAACTTAATAACATCTTACTTTTCTTTCAATTCTTCTGCTGTACCCTTATCAGGAAACATTGAAGAAATAGCTTCAAATATCTTATCAGAAGGAAACTTCCGAAGTGGATGACTCTCTTTCTCTATATAAAAGAAAGAAAAATCTGCAGTTACATCTTAAGATATGCATTTTAAAAGGAAAAATATTGTTTGAATTTTAACTGCTTTTAACTTTTGCATTTGGATTTTTGTACATACACATGTGTTGTTTTAATTGAAAAGGTAAGAGGACAAAAAAGGAAAGGAAAAAAGAAATTGGCAGCTAAATACAATTTGAAACAAGCTCAGAAGAGAGTAGAAAATTTTATTTATCTAGAAATGTGACAGTTAAAGATTTTAGCTCTTTGAAATATTAACTCAGATTTTTTTTTAATAATTGGGAGAGAAGAGACTGAGAAGAAATATAGGATCAGATTACTAGAAAGCTTCTAGAGGGAAATGGAGGTCTCTTTCCCATAGCTTCAGGTTGTGGTCACTACGTTGATTGACTGAACCCTGCAGAGATTATTTGAGCAGCAATATTTCTCCAAGTTGCAGTGAGCCCCCACTGTCACTAGAGTGACTGCTAGGATTGGAACTAGGGGAATGGAGTCCTGTATAGTACTTGATTCTTTAACTGCATTATCTGCTGCAAGATCTGATTTGCTATGGCTGGCAAAAGAAAAGATTACTGAGAAGAGATGGAAGATGGCCATGCTATTAATTCAACTGAGAATAAAGGGGTGTCATGAATAGAGGCTGACAGCATCTTCTCTACCTAGAAATCCAGAAAAGGCAGTAGTAGGTCCCACATGCACAGGCAGGATATTGCCACAAAGCTACAGCATTGTTGAGTTGAGGAGCCCAGCAGATAACATTGGATAAAAAAGATTTTTTCTTCCTGAATACATATGGTGTATCCTACAGATTTTTGGTAGCTTATTTTTGCAATTTTTTCTTATATATACTTTTTTACTAATTTAAATTTGCATTAAAAGATGCTTTGTGTAGTCATGCATATCCAGGCAAGCATTCAGGATACACTGCATAACATTTGTGAAACATACAGGCATGCCTAGACATGCTTAGGCTGGATGGATGCTTCCTGGAAGCCTATAAAAAGTAACTCGCATGCACAGATGCCACTAATTTTGGTGATATCAGTTTCCCATGTATTTTGATGTGATTATCTCAAGGCATAACATTGTCTGTATATGTAATTTACATCACAAATAAGCCCATTATAGACTTGCTGTAGGATATTTGTGACAGTAGGAATGTCTTGGAATGTCGAAACAGCCATAATAGGTTCTGCTACAGTCTATCATCTGCACCTCTATAACTGTCTGGTTTGGTTCTGCAACCCAACAGGACAGACATCGACTTCAGAAGATAATTAGGACTGTAGAAAAAATGATTACTACCAACCTGCCTTCAATCGAGGACCTGTACACTGCACAAGTCAAAAAGATGGCTGTGAAAATATCTACAGACACCTCATATCCTGGACATAAACGGTTTCAACTCCTTCCCTCAAAATGACACTATAGAGCACTGCACACCAGAACTACAGTAACAGTATTTCCCCGAAACCCATCACTCTGCTAAACAAATAATTCCCTCAACACTGTCCAACTATTTACAAAGTCTGCACTACTATTACTATTAATCTTCTCATCACTCCTTATCACCCATCCCCTCCCACTTGTGACTGTATGACTGTAACTTTGTTGCTTGTATCCTTACGATTTATAGTGACTATTTCGTAGTATGATTTGATTGCTTATTGTATTCTATGACTATCATTAAGTGTTGTACTTTATGATTATTGACTCTTGATAAATGCATCTTTTCTTTTTTGTATACTGAGAGTATTTGCACCAAGACAAATTCCTTGTGTGCCATGACTGGACTTGTTAAGAAAGCAAAAGGCTTGCTTGTAATATTAATGATCAAGACATATTTGTTGTACAGGATATATTGCTAATCTTAAAGTTTGGAAGTCAATGCTGCTTGCTGCCCCAATGATATGACCACATGATTCTGTTAAGAAATCAAATAACATTCAAATTTGTTTTCAGCAATGACATCAGTGACACACAATGACAATATGTCTATACCAAAGTCACCAGAGAAATGTAGCTTAGACAAAACAGACAAGGATGCTGCAATGCACTAGTTACAAACAATGACAGTGATCCACATTCTGAACCATATATGTCTCATCTCCAAACAGTCAGAATTAAGCAACTTGAAGACCTACATTTGTCAAAATCAAAAGCAGAACAACTGGGGTCAAGATGGGTGTTTACAGGTATGAAAATGTGTATCTTTTGAAGCCACCAAGATGGTTTAACAAAAAATTTTTTTTGCAGTTTGATATTTCCTGAACTGACATTGACCATTTAAAGTTTTGAGTTGTGAGAACGACCTACTAGAAAGGCATCTCTTTATTGATTCATCAGTGTTAAACCTCAAATCTCTCATTACACAGAGGCGAAGTTTACCCTTATAACTGTTGGCTATGCAGCACACATGAAGAAGCATACAAAATACTTTTTCAAGATGGCTGCTCACATGGATGCTGCGGCTAACCGCTCCTTCTTTTATGTATGGTGTGTAATATTCTGTGTGTGTTGTGGATCTTTTCCTTGATTGAATCCTGTAGGGCAAGGAGCATCTATAGTCAGCAAGCCTTGTTATAAATTGGACTGAAATGTGAAAAGGCTATTACGGATGATTTTATACATTCTCATAACATACCAAAGGAGGCAGCTGAGGGAGCCATGGATCACTATCCCTGTAGGAAGGAGGAAGAGGCAGAGAAAGAAGAAGAGGAAGAGAGGATGCCGTGCTGGGGATTTCTTTAGGCTGAGTAAGTTTCCACACAAGCCTTCAATTCCAAGTATATTTCTTACCAATGCAAGATCTCTTACTAACAAAATGAATTAAGGCTATAGATTGCAAAGACTTCATCAAGAACTGCTGTGTTTTGCTAATCACAGAAACTTGGCTTCATTCACTCATTCCAGATGCAGCTGTTGAGCTAGAAGGCTACATAGCTCACTGGCAGGACAGCAGTACAGATTCTGGCAAGATCAAAGGGGGGGGGGGTGTTAAGCCTTTATGTGAACAAAAGCTGGTGTATCAATACAAAGACTGTAGACAGCCACTGCTCCATGGGTCTGGAGTATATGACACTTAAATGTAGACCCATATATCTTCCATGGGAATTCAGCATGGTTTTGATTACTGCAGTCTATATCGCACCTGATGCCAAAACTACCATAGCTTTGTATAACATTGTTAGTAATCAGCAGAATAAGTATCCTGATGCTGTGCATATCATAGCGGGGGACTTTAATAAAGCTAATTTAAAAGAAGTGCTCCCTAAATTCTATCAGCATGTTAAGTGTGCTACTAGAGGACATATTGGACAAAGTATAAACATATTGGACAAAGTATATACCAACATCAAACATGGCTATAAGGTTATACAATTACCACATTTGGGACAATCAGACCATATGTCACTGCTTTTAGCACCAGCTTACATCCCTGTTAGGAAAAGGGCTCTGCCTATAATAAAGACAGTGAAATCTTGGCCAGAAGATGCTTCCCAACAACTTCAGGATTGTTTTGAGAACACAATTGGAACATCTTTTACCACCCTGACCTAGAGGTGCACACTGCAACTGTTCTGTACTATATCAAACACTGCACAGATACTATCACTGTGGATAAATGTATTAGGATCTATCCCAATCAGAAACCCTGGATTACCAAGGAAGTCCAGTGCCTCTTGCATGACAGGACCAAGGCCTTTAGGTCCGGTGATGGGGCAAGATACAGTGTTTCTAGAAGTAATATGAAGAAAGGTATTTGGAAGGCCAAGACTGATTATAAGAGGAAGATTGAGAATAATTTTTATAGCAATAACATAAGGCAGGTGTGGTGAGGGATTCAACAAATTACAAAACATCAACCGACCAATGTCATCCCTGCTGAGGGGATGCTTCATTGGCAGAGGAACTGAATCATTTCTTTGCTCACTTTGAAGTGGAGACATCAGACAGATAAAACACAACTTCCAGCCAATTGTAGCCCCCACTCATTGTGGAGGAACAGGAGGTGAGGAACATTCTGAGGGCTGTGGACCCTAGAAAGGCTGCTGTCCTGACGGTATCTCTGGCCGAGTGCTTAAAGACTGTGCTGATCAGTTAGCTGGACGCTTTGCCAGGATCTTCAATCGGTCTTTATCCCAGTCTACTTTATCCCAGTCCATCTTGTTTGAAGGCTTCCACCATTGTTCCGCTGCCAAAGAAGTTCCCTAACAATAACCTCAACGATTACAGACCAGTGGCACTCACTCCTATCATGAAGTGCTTTGAGAAGTTGGTCTGCCAGCACATCTTTTCTGGTCTTCTGCATACATTTGATAAACACCAAAGTTTGCATACAGAAAAAATAGATCTACAGAGGACATTATAGCCATCACTCTTCACATTGCTCTGACTCATCTAGAACAGCGGGAGGGCTATGAGAGGATCCTTTTTGTGGATTTTAGTTCTGTGTTTAACACAATTCTTCCACATAGACCAGTGTCTAAACTTCTGGACCTTAGGCTTTCTAATTCAATCTTCCTTTGGATTATGGATTTCCTGTCTGGCCGCTCACAGAGGGTCAGATTAGGTAATCATACCTCTTCAGCCCTTATTCTTAACACTGGTACACCACAGCGTTGCATATTGAGTCCCTTACTCTATACTCTTTATGTGCATGACGACATTCCCACTCACGTTAGTAATACTATTGCTAAATTTGCAGATGATACAACAGTGGTGGGACTCCGGGGGGATAAGTCTGCCTACCAAGATGAGGTGGACCGGTTGCTTTGATGGTGTGGAGACAACAACTTGGTCCTCAACAGCAATAAGAACAAGGAGCTTATAGTGGATTATAGAAGGAACAGATCAGACATCCAGCCCTTCTTATCAATGGAGACCGAGTGGAGCAAGTGGTCAGTTTTAAGTTTCTGGGTGTTACCCTAAAAGAAGACCTGACCTGGGGTGCCCACGTTGCAACCCTGGCCAAAAGGGTCCAGCAGAGATTATACTACCTGAGGCTTCTCAGAAAACAACAATTGAATGAGAAACCTTCTACCACTGCACCATAGAGAGCATTTTAACATACTGTACCTCTGTATGGCTTACCAATTGCACAGTGGCAGATAGGAAAGCACTCCAGAGGGTTAATGTCATTGCCTATAAGATCAATGGTTGCCCTCTCCCCTCTTTGGAAGAGCTTTATAGCTCGCACTGCCTTAAGAAAGCTCAAAACATTCTGGAGACTTCCAGTTTGAAAGGCTTTGGCAACGGCAGGAATCCACGACCATGCACGGTTCCTGTCGCACTCGCTGCTGGCGTGCCCCCGATCCAGCTGGATTTGGGGGTTAATAGTCACCCCGTAGAGGTGACTGAAGATAGAGGAGGTCCAACAGGGGTCCGGGGGGATCGCAACCCCCCTCCCCAGCTGGCTCAACTCCTTTTTCCAAAAGCAGTGGAGCGGCGGTCAGCAATGGCCGCCACAAAGAAACTTTCATCCGGACAAGACTGTGCAGGAGGAAGCTGAGCAAGTGAAAGTTTTTGGCTGAACCAGGATAACAAGTAACATCTAAATACCCTGGAAATTCAACTTTTTTAAAGATACATTGTTCCCTAAGAAAATCGTAAAAAGCGGAAGAAGAAAGTTAAAAGGGAAAGGTTTTTTTTCTCACTCTCCTTCCCTACGGAAATAGCAGAAGGAAATCGGAAAAACCCGTCATGGCAACAGAAGGTAATTAAATTTGAAAAATAAAACCAAGGGGATATTAAAGATTTCTGAACATTGGAATCAAGAAATTAAAAAATTATTTTTTTGCTATAAGTGGGAAGGGAGAGATAAAGAACTTATATTAAGACTTTGCTGGAGGAGATTGCTTGGCGTTTATAAGACTAAAGACAAACTGTAATAAGACTTCTAAAAACTACATTTTGGAACTTTGCAATTGATTCTACCCCAAGAAGAGAAAGTATAAAAAGAAAAAGTGCTAAATGAAACAGTTTGTGTTGATTAGGGTTGCTTGGTGACTTTGGGACTTTTGGAAACTATTTTTTGAAAGACTAAAAACTTTTGGGTTGTTTAAAAAATCTCACAATGGCATTACCTGTTGAAGAATTGAAAACAGAATTTCAAAAGTTAAGAGAAGAGGAACAAGAAGGAAAGGGCTCTTCTGGATCTGTTTTTCACTTTTTGGAAATGGCGACTTCTACCTACCAGGAATTACAACAAGAAAGCTGGGATGAAGAAGAAGAAGCCATCTTTAATGAACAAATAACTTTAGTTGAGGAAGAAAAGGGAAAGAGGGGAAAGAGAACGGAGAATTCAAGACTTAAAAAAACAACCAAAAAAAGGAAAAATACGGTGAAAAATCGATACAATGTCAGAAAGCAACAGAAAAGAGGAATACAACAGAGAGGGGAGATTAAGAGGGTGGAGATTAAGAGATGGGGGGGTAAAAAGGTTAGATAGGACAAGAAAGGAAGGGAAAAAGGGAAGAGAAGTTATAAAGGCTTGAAACAAGATGTAAAAAAACAGATCTTTTTCAGAGACAAAGGGTAAAATACAATTAAAAAAAAGATTCTGCAAAAGCACACAAGATTGTATTGTAGTATTGTATTTGAAATAAAGTTAGAAAATTGGAATATTATATGATTTAATAAAATGTTAAAGGGAATATGTAAAATGTTTAAGATTTAATGACAGAGTTTAATTTGCCTTGGATTATTGTTTCAACTATATTATAAACGTGTTATTTTCTTATTTTAAAACGTATGTAGAATGTACTAAGCAGAATCAGAATGGAAATTATATATTATCTTAAGTGTTAAATTTAGGGGAAAGATAGACCCCAGGAAGAGAAAGTTTAAAAAGAAAAAAGGGCTAAATGAAATAGCTTGTGTTTACAGAGGAGAGTGGAGATCAAGAGGGTGGAGATTAAGAGACGGGGGGGGGGGGAAGACTAGGATTACAAAAGAAATTCTGCAAAAGTACATAAGATTGTATTCTTGCATCTTTACTTGAAACAATGTTAGAAAACTGGATCTTTATATGATTTAACAAAATACTAAAAAATGCATAAATGATAAAGTTTAATATATTATGGATTATTGTTTCAATTATATTATAAATTTATTATTTGTCTATTTTAAAATGTTGTAGGTAGTTTTAGAATGTGTTAAGCAGAATCAGAATGAGAATGATATATTATTTTAAGTGTTAAATTTAGGGGAAAGATATAAAGGCATCATACTTCAATTAGTGATTTCAGGAGAAATATTGTGTTAATAAGAAAAGAAAAATAGATGATTACAGAACGGACAAAAGATATCAGTATAATGATCTAAATCGAGATGAAATAAATAAAATATAATTAAGAGAGTGAAAAGAGGGAGAAGCCATATAGAAAATATAGAATGGTAAATAAGATATGAAATGGTATATAAAGTGAGCGTGAACTTGATTTATGTCTGTACCAAAAGATGTAACCCGGGACTAGGCCGCTTTCCAAAAAGAAGTTTTATATTTTTATGTTTTGTGTTTTGTTTGTCTATGTTTACTGAAAATTAAAAAAATTCATTTAAAAAGAAAAAAGAAAACTCAAAACATTCTCAAAGATCCATCTCATCCTGGGAACCCTTTTTGTGAACTATTAACATCTGGCAGATGGTACAGAATAATAAAAACAAGGACAAATAGGCTGAAAAATAGCCTCTATCCCAGGGCAGTAGCTCTTTTGAATTATGCTGTATAGTGCAGTGTTGGTGTGGTGTCGGGGGTTTTAATGTGTGAATGGTGAAGGATGTGTGTTTGTGTTTATTTTCATGGTCATGATGTGCACTGAAGATGGTATTTTATTTCGTTGTACGAGGTACAATGACAATAAAGTAAACTAAAAAACTGTTATAAAAGCACATTCATTGCACAAAGGACACATGGAATAGCTGTAGAGAACTCTGATGTAGCAAATACTGTCGTTACATATTTGAATGAGACAGTTATAAAAGACAGTTGCATTACATAAAAGATATGACTACTCCAAAAGAATTTGGTTCCAGGAAAGAAAAACGTGGCACATGAATCACTTGTTGACCCAACAAAGATATTTTTCCGCTTCACTTAAAATTCAACACTGAATGAAAAAAAATGTGAAAATGATGAATGTAAATGTTTTTGTTATTTGACAAGGTAATTCCAATAATAACAAGATAAGGAAGGCATTTTTGACAAGGGGTGACATGGGGTTTGAAAATCTATTAGTGGGGCTAGAGAAAATTGCTTGGAAAGCATTCAAGGGTGTCATTGAGGATTTCCTTGGCAACTACAGAGCACCAAACTACATTCAACTGGTTGACAAATGTCTTACAGTACATAATATCATGAAGTGCAACATGTTACTGAAGATTCATTTTCTGCTTTCACACTTGGCCTTATTCCCTGAAAATTTAGATTCTGTCAATGATGAACATGATGAAAGGTTTCACCAGGACCTTGCCACAATGAAAAACAATACCAAGACAAATGGAAACCATTAATGCTGACTGATTGTTGGATACTGTAGTAGGATGCATCAGACAACCAAGTAAAATAAATCAGGTGGTGTAGTAATTATAATGCAGTATTGCAGGCAAACTCTGCCCACAGTTGGGAGGTCAATCCTGGCAGGGCTCGAGGTTGACTCAACCTTCCATCTTTCCAAGGTCAGTAAAATGAGGACACAGATTATTGGGGGCAATATGCTGACAATATAAACCATATAGTGAGTATATAGAGATTATGGAGCAATATATAAGTCAAATGATCACTCTTGCAGGCTAAAGATTCTTGTTATCAATATAACATCTTCATCTAAGGCCAGCATGAGATGGGTAATTTCCCATTGGTAAATATCTGATCCAATTTCTATAAAATGGAGAGTATGTTATTTGAATTATTATTCAAGATGTATAGAAATAAAATTGTATGTTCTTAATTTTTTTAAAAAAATAATTCCAATCCCTCTAGGCTAGCTAAGCAGCACATGGATTTTTGTCTAACAATATTAGTAGTCATCATATCAAGCTTGACTTGAGTGTTAAAAGCATTAAACTTTTTGTACACTATTGTGAAGTTTAGAAATAAAAATTTTTTTTATTTTATTTTATGGTAGTTATTCATTAAATAGCCATAGAATTTAAAAAACTTGTTGAATGATTTTAGTCATAGAATTCATCACACTATAATAAAGGGTGAAAAAAAAATAAAAAATATAATTGAACTTTTCAGTCCAACTGATTAGGTCATGTTTTAATTACTTTGGGGAAAAGCTCCATTCTCCATGGGTGAGAAATGCCTAACTGTCCTGAGATGCTTAGCAATTGCAGAACATGAGCAAGTTGAAAAGATGGGGGTACGGAGGGCAATTCTGTATATAACATGACTACATGTGATTTAAATTGTGAGGTACCATTGGAGTACCAGGCCAGACAACAATCTAATAAACACAAAAGCAAATTTGGTGCTTGTTACCTTTTGGTTTAATACCTAGATATCTCTAGGACTGTCTTCTCCAACCACAATTGAATAATCCATTATTTTTGTGTCACAAAACCTGTTGATAATGCCTTAGTTTCAAGAAATGAGAAAGGCTGAGCACAGGAAAAATCAGTAACAGTACTTATATCTTACCATTTAAAACTCTGTTCTGTGGAACCCTAAGATTACCACAAGAACTTGATGGTTTTGCTTGAATTTCAATCAATTTTCCATCAATACAGTTTTACTCCTTGATTAGAGCTCCAAAATTTGGTCCTAAATAATTTACATAGATTTGAAAATAGTATGAAAGTTTCTGTTCTCAACAGCCTTTTCCTGGAAGTTAGATTAACCTCAACATCTTCATAAATGATTTAGATGAGGGAATAGAAGGGGAACTCATCAAATTTGCAGATGACACCAAGTTGGCAGGAATAGCCAATGCTCCAGAAGATAGGCTTAAGATACTGCAAGATCTCGACAGACTTGATAACTGGGCCTATGTAACAGAATGAAATTCAATGGTGAAAATTTAAGTAAAGTTTAGGCAAAAACAACCCAAAATGCACAGGTATAAAATAGGTGGTATTTGGCTCAATAATAGTAACTGTGGAAAAGATCTTGGAGTCCTAGTGGACAATCATTTAAATATGAGCCAGTGTGCTTCAGCTTCTAAAAAAGCCAACACAGTCCTAGTCTGCATTAACAAAGGGACAGAATCAAGATCACATGAACTGTTTATAATGAACTTTATAATGCCTTGGTAAGACCTCACTTGGAATTTGCATCCAGGTTTAGTTGCCATGATATCAAAACGATGAGACTCCAGAAAGAGTGCAGACAAGAGCAAACAAAGATGATTAGGAGACTGGAGGTTAAAACATATGAAGAACTGTTGTAGAAAACGTATGTCTAGTCTAATGAAAAGAAGGACTGGGGTGACATGATAGCAGTGTTCCAATATCTAAGGAATACCACTATTCTCCAAAGCACCAGAGGGCAAAGACAAGAAGCAATGGGTGGAAACTAAGGAAGGGAAAAGCCTAGATCTAAGGAAAAATTTCCTGACAGTTAGAACAATTAAACAGTGGAACAACATGCCTCCAGCAATTGTGGATACTCCATCACTGAAGATTTTTAAGAAGAGACCGGAAAATTAATTGTCTGAAATTGTGGAGGGAGTTGAATTAGAAAAACCTCTAAGGTTCCTTCCAATTCTGTTATTCCATTATTACTTTCTGTCTTAGCCTTCCAGAAGTTGATGAAAGCAGAACTTTTCTGATGGAATGACTGGAAGAAGAATCGGCAGAAGAATTGCTGCCACCAATCGGCAGAAGAATTGCTGCCACCAACTATCTTTGGCAAGTTGCTAGATTTAATTGTAATTTTATTCTATGGTTTGCTTTTCTGTTATTAACTATTAAGAGAACTTGGAAGTTAAATTGCTATATAAAGTTAGCAAATAATTAAAATGTGAATAGGCAGGAAAGCTTCTTTATTTTTATGATATTTACAACTTTCCTGAAAACTGATTCTTGGAATAAAACCGAGAATAGAATAAGCTCATTAGTCAAGATCTCACCTGGAAAAACAACATGTCCCTGGTGGTTAGTAAAGCTCAACAGATACTTCATTTTCTTAGAGCTCTGTGGAAAAATGATGTGGAATAATGGCTGATGACCTCTTTCTATCGGTCTATGATAGAAAGTGTCTTCACATACTGTATAACAGTATAGTATGTTAGTCTAATAGCTGCAGACAGGAAGGCACAACAGAGAGTGATCAATTTGGTTCAAGAAGCCATTGGTTGCTCTTTAATACCACAAGATGACATCGCCAGGGAAGATTCATACCCTGGCCAGTATTTCTTTTCGCTTCTACCATGGGAAAGAAGACATCGAAGCATAGCCAGTTGGATAAACAGGTTTAAAAACAGCTTCTATCCATGGGCTGTCAGACTCTTAGATACAATCACAATCCTCCACGCACATATGGAAACGTATGACTAATCTTTTTTCCCCAATTACTTGTATAGGAATTATTCTCTATACTATTTATGTAGTTTTGTATTTTCTGTTATGGATTGCACCAGAGAGGCTAAACTAATTTCGTTAATGACAATAAAGGCTATACTACTATACTATAAAACCTCATAATAAAAATATATGATGGGTATACATTTTCTTACTTAAACTCTTAACCAGGAGAAACAGAAGGATTATTATGCATACTTTCAGACTGAAGATTTCAGCAACCCAGAAACTATTTCAGTATATATAATATTATTCACTGTATACATTACTAGACTACATGGTTGAATAATGTGTAAAAACCATAGGAAAAAAAATAGTTCATGTATCTCCTTTACCAACCTTGACTATCACGCCAATTATAGCTTATAAAATTAGGTACAATTTATAAGCACTATTAATTTAATTCACAGTGGATTTTTGAGTATCATAAAATCTATAATAATTATAACAGTTGCATGCACATGGTAAGTTCTAGAAAAGATAAAACTAGCCTATACTGCCTCTTGTGATCAAATAATCACTAAATACTAATAAAACAATCATAAGAACACTGAGGAGGGGTTTGGACTAGAAGGCCTCCAAAGTCTCTTCCAACTCTATTATTCTGTTATAACTCCAGGTTTTTTTAGGACAAATAAAGTTTCTTTTAATATTTCTTTAGAGAGATAATTCATGCTTATTAACTAATCTAAATTAGCATTAATTTTCCCCTACTTTAGATATTAGAGAAGGATGTATTAGAATAGTACATTTTTATTTAAAAAAATTATTTAAAAAGTTACCAGGAAGAAGTTGTGGTTTGTTTCGTTAAGTGATACACTGAGAAGAGCGAGAAAGTGGAAACAACCTGAGAGTCAACAAAATAATAATAACCAAGGGAGCTGATATGAAAGAAAACTGTAACTGATCACTCAAATGAAAGGAAAATGGGCCTTTAGCAAAAGTCTAAGCACGAAGATTGTCAGTGACGATATAGATAGATCTCTCTTAATGATGGGAAGTTCAATAACTATGCAAAGTCAAGACTCAAAAGAAGTTATTTATAAGTTATCTTCAAAATAGCTGCCTCCCCTCCCCCAGTTATGTAATTGCATTTTGGGCACTTGGCCACCAGCTTGCATTTACAATTGGTTGTAGGTCCCACAGTCATGTGACACTATTATGACTTTTTTGTTGATATGGAGCAAAAAAACGCCTATTCAGAAGAATGGATTCACTTAATATCCATGTGATTTGCTGAACAAATACAGTGACTCACTTTATAACCATCGTAAAAACATAAAAACTGTTGTAAAATCGAGTCTTCACACTCTGCCCAGCCCCAGGCAGGGATGGCGGCTGGGCTTTTCTCCCAGGGTGGGCCAATCCTGTGCTGCGGCCCCGAGAGATTCGCCTCCCCACGTGGGGTTGGACTACCCTCTCAGGCAGGGGAGGCTTTGTCATACCGGTAGTAGGGCATTGTTTTTAAAAGAACGATGCCTGGGAAGGCGGCAACAGAAGCGCTTGAAGCTGAGTGTCTCCGGCAGGCTCCAGTTGCAGGGAGGAGCCCTGGTCGGCCCCGCTTGGCTGCGCCAAACGTTGCATGGCTGTGCCAAATGCTGCGGCATCGCTCCAAATGCCGCAGCAGCATGGGGAGAAGGGAAAGCAACGGTGGCGGAAGGTCTCCTGATACAAAGTGCCCCATCAACGCCGAGGTCAACATCCAAGCCATCGCCATCCGCCCGAGGATACGGGGGGGGGAATTAAGTCACCCCTGAAAAGACAGCCTAGCTGTTTTTTCAGGGCTCAAAAAAAAAAAAAAAAGACCCAGCCTTATTATATGAGAAACATGGTATTATTTGTTGAATAAAAAAATCCCAATTCCAGTTGTCAAAAGATTTTTGCGTATCTAAGAAAATCAGTGCCACTGGTTTCTCCGGGTGGACTTCATAATATTCTAGCACATTTGTTACTATCCTAGTATTATTTCTAATTTGCCTTTTGGATAGAAATCCATTTTGGTCTAAATGTATTATTTTGTTTATCATTTTTTTCATTCTTTCTGCTGCTATCGTCATAAATATTTTATAATCAGCATCTAGCAACGAAATGGATCTGTACTTTTGATTTGTTGGTGGTTGGTACCTTTTTTGGGTGTTAGGTTAATATAAGTCTCAGCCCATGATTTCGGCAATTTTGCTTCTAACAATGTCTCATTATATTCCTCCATCAAAGACTCCATTATTTCATACATATTCTTTAAAAAATTCCCCTGGGATTTCATCTGGCCCCGGGGTTTTGTCACTTTTCTTTTACTTTTTTGTATACTTCTTTTTTCAGGTCTGCCTGAATTATTTCTTTGTTCAGCATTTCTCTTGTCTCTTCTGCCATTGTGAGTAAGCTTTTCTCTTTTAGATACTGGTATATCTCCCCTTCTCTATTTTATCCTGTCTATACAACTCTTCGAAATAGTTTTGTATAATACTTTTTTTTCCTTCCACTTGTTGTTGGAAATTTCCATTATCGTCCTGTAATTGCTGTATTAAGTCTTTTTTCCTTTTCTTTTTTTTAATTTATATGCCAACCATCTTTCTGGTTTGTTGACCTGTTCGAAAAAGTTTTGTCTTGCAAATTTTAATTTTTTTGCGTTCTCTTCCTGTGTCAACAAATTTATGTCTAACTAAATCTCTTTCCCTTTTAATTTTGTCATTTTGTGGTTCTTTTTGTAGTGTAGTTTCTAATTGTTTTAGTTCTTCCTGGAGTAAATTTTGTTTTTTCCATTTTCTTCATTTCTTTGGGCTGTATATGCTATTGTTATTTCGCTTAGGTATGCTTTAGTGATGTCCCATGGATTCTATAATGTTGGGTATTGATTCTTATTCTCTTTGAGGAATGGTTCCATTTCTTTTTTAATTAGTTGGGTGTACTCTTTTTCTCTCAAATATGTGTGTTTAATGTCCATCTTCTATTTTTTTCTTTTGGCCTTTCCAAAATATTTTCAAAGTATTGTGATCTGCCCATGTATTAGACATAATCTCTATTGGATCTGTATTATTTCCTATTTCCTGGTTCATCTAGACCATATCAATCTTAGACCATGATTTGTGGGGGTTATAATAGAAAGTATATTTGTTTTCTTTTAAATTTAGCTCTCTTCAACTGTTCTTCAACTTTAATTCATGTGTCATCTCGAAGAATGGTTTTGGTAGAATTTTCCTCTTATTTTTTATTGCTTATGTAGTCTTTATTAATGCCTACCACTGCATTGAAGTCCTGCAATAAGCAAGTGCTTTTATGTCCTGTTTCTATTATTTTTTCATATAATTTAAATAAAATTTCTTCTGATTATCATTTGGGGCATAAATTACCACCAGTTATACTTATTTTTGTTGTATTTTTACTTCAATCATTAGTGTTCTTCTGTTGTCATCAGAGTAAATTTGTTTTGCTTTTAGCCCTTTTTTAATGTATATTGCTATTCCTTTTTTTTTTTAATCAGTCAATGAGAGATAAAGTTTCCCTAACTTTGCTTGTTCTAAACAATTCCTGTACTGTTTCTTAATATGGACTTCTTGAAGACATAGTATATCCGCCTTTTGTAAATATTTGTTTCCTTTTTATGGGGAAGTATTGATTGATATTCCATTGATATTCATTGTTATTAACTTGATCTCTTTTTCCACTTTATTGTTTATAGGTTTGTCTCTGACTTCTATTTGTTTTATTATCTCTCTGTGCTCTTGTTCTTATCCCCTCTCTTTCACATTGTTCCATTTCTCTTTGCTTCTCTCTTCTTGCTCTATCTCTTTTTGTGTTGCCAGAAAACGATAATCTCTCCTCTGTTCTCTAACTCTTCTTGGTACTTGTTTCAGTGTCTGTTATATATCTTTGGTTCATCTCTTGTTGTTTTATAAATTTCATCTCTTATTTTTTTTCTTTACAAATCTATTATGTACTTCTTTCGGTAGTTTATGGTGTTTGGCGTAATTGGTATGCATTCTGTATCCCTCATCTATTTCATTCTGTGTTCTTTGTCTCTCTTTGTAAGGCTTCCGCTATCAGTTCTGACATATTCGTTGTTAAATCCTCTTCTTTACTTTCCATTACATTTTGAAATCACAGGTAGAAAGCAGCTTGTTCCATTTCCAAGTGTATAATTGATTCTTCTAGAACTTTATCACCATCAATTTTGATCCACTGATTCCAGATTCTTTTCCATCTGCTGTGTTCTATTTTCCATCATTTTTATTTTTTGCTCATTTTTTTCAATTGTCTGCTGTATTGTACCTATTTTGTTATCAAGTTTATATGTTACCTTTCATCTCCTCCATTTCATTCTTCATCTCTTCATGATTTTTAGTCATTGTTTCCTGCATTTTCATCATTGTCTCTTGTATCACAAGCAGAGTTGTCTACATCGTCTGCATGTTCGATGCATTACTTGAATTTTCAGTACTAAGCATCTTTCTATGGATCTTTGGCCTAAGGGTGATGCTGACGTCAATGATAGGTTAGAAGGTGGTTTTTTTCCAGTTCTTAAGATAATTGTTGCAATTGTCATCTTCAGAATTTTTTAAATAATTCATTTTTTTTAGTGAGAACTACTATCTGTACACTTGCCCAAAATAAACATTTTGCTCTTCAGTGATAAATGCTATTGGTATGGCATCTATTACCCGGGATTTAATCCTGGATATAGTGCTGATGTGGAATTACAAAAATAATAGCTAAGAGAAAATAATTACTCCATCTCTCCCAGCAATGTTTGCACATTACTATATGATGCAATAGGCTAGACAGAGAGTAAAGTGGTTGTGTTCTCCAGGGATTCCAATTTTCTGACTTGCTAGATAGAAACAACAGTTATTTATTTTTATTTATTTAGGGAATTTATATTGCTGCCTATTCACACATGGTGATTCAAGAAGACTTACAGAACATAAAGCCCCATATAAAAACAATAAAACTAATAAAAGAAGAGTCACATAATAAATTAATATACTAAAATCATTCAAACTCTTTTGCACTTTCCCTTGCCTGCCCTATATAACAGGCTGCTTCAAAGAAAATATATTTTTTATTTTTAGGTTTGCTTTCAACATATTGCATCAAATAATTATAGAAATATTTGCTAAATTAAATTAATTAAATAATAAATAAATAAAGTATTTTTTTATTTAATTTATTAAATTAAATGCAGTTAGCAGTATTTTGTTTAACCAGAAAGTGGGAATATGTACACATAATAAATTTCAAGAATTCCTACTAGACAAATTAAATAATTCACTATTACTGCTAAGTTTTTTTTCTATGCTACTGCATTCCCATCTGTCTTTTGTTTTTGTAAGAGTTAAATTTGCTATTACGTTGTTCTTATATTGGCTACAGGAGTACTGCTTCCCCATTATTTCAGCTTGTCTTGGCTACACACATACCTCAGATATTTATTCAATTTGGTATTTCTTTCATGGAATCATGCTGTCATTTGGTGATATCTATGCAGTTTTCTTGGCAATAATATGGATGCCTTTTTCTGATATGTGTTTTACCAGACTAGCTTTTTGAGATCACCATTAACCACTCAATATTGTTATATATTAGGGTGCCGATCTTTAAGGAGTTTTAAAATAATAATAGTTACAAATTGTATTGTACATGATTAATATTTCAGAAACATTAATCACCAGTAACAATCAAAATGTGATACTTAATGGCATTCATCTTTAGATACCATATTTCTCATGACATTACATAACTGAAAGCATGTATTTTGATTATCAGATTTTCCTTGTTTTGTCAGGCCAGCATACTATAAAGATCTTTAAATATTAATATACCCATTCGGTTGGTCTCCCCAGTTTTCTGTTTTTCATTTCTCTCATCAAGATTGTCATCATCATCGTCGTCATCGTCGTCGTCGTCATCATCATCATCGTCATCATCACTGTACTGACCGAGTGCATTGACTAACTCCACAAATATTTCATCATTGATAAATCCACACTCTGAAATGTAAACATAAACAGACATTTAATGAAGCACATATTTATTACAAGGTTGGGTAAAGAAAGTTAGCTTACTACGCAGAAAAAGATAATGCAATTTCTTAAGCCTGAAACAAATTAACCACCTAAATGAGAGTAAATGCCATGGAGTTTACAAAATGCATATCTAGGTTTACATATCCATATAAAAATAAATATATTTGAGGAGAAAAGAGCATTTTTCAGAATTTTTCAATTTACTAGTTATTGCTTTTCAGTTCTAATGATTTGCTTTATTATTTTATTGTTTTAGTTTATTATCAAATAAGAACTGAAAAATCTATGCAAGATTCAAGTTTAGATAACAGTCTAAAATCCTTTATTTATGAAGAAAACCTCTATGAATAATAGTTATGAACGTAATATTCAATACAATGAATATACATATTAACTCATTAAAACTCCATGCTAAAAGTAGCATCAGTATAACAAAGCAGATTTCCATAGTAATCAGGTGAAACTATCCGATGGAAAAGAAAGGATACAAGAAATGGAATCATGAAGAATGGAAACTATGTTATTTGATGTTTTTCAGGAACAATGCATGATATAACAGAGAGAGAAAATGCTCAGTAAAAAGATACATTATAACTTACCCCTATCTCCATGTACCTTTCCGTCATAATTTTTTATTAATTCTTCAATAAATGTTCCATCCTGATCAAGCACTTCATCACCCATATAAGGAATGTTATGTAAAACTGTCTCATCCTCTACCTAAAAAAATATTGAAATCAGATGAAGTAAAATATTTTGCTTTTGAGAACAAAAATAAAATGCTATAAATAAGGAAACAACAAATAAATCATTCCCAAGTCAACATGATATTCTTCCTGAGAAATGATTATTAACAATATTTCTTAGTGTCATGATCTTAGCTGTTTCTTAGCTGTCATGATCTCAAGAAGCACTCTCTCTCTCTTGGTCTCTCCCAGGTACTCCCTCACTCTCTCTCCCTTTCTCAGGAAGGCTGCTCCCCCCCAAAAAATCCTTATTTTCTGGCTTTTTTTTGCCAGTTTCCACCCATTTGAGACAATGGATTTGCTTAATGTCTCAATGATGGGTTTATAGCATAGTATTGCAGGGATAACAACAAAAGGAATAAATAGCACTAATAATAAAATATAAGTGTGGGTGGCCTGCCAAGTGTCCAAATTATAAATACATAATTCCAGGAGCACTGCAACAATTATAACTTTGAAGTCAGCTGTGACTACCATTTCTTGAATACCATTGTAACACTGAACAGTCACGGAAGGAATGATTGTTAAGCAAAGACTACTTGGGAAAGGGAAGGGAAAGGAAGGGTTCCCTGCAGATTTTACTCTACTAGTCATTGCCAACTATAGGGGGCAGCGCTCACTTCCATTTCAATGCTGAACCAGCACTGTCCGAAGATATTTCCGAGGTTATGTGGCCAGCATATGACAGAGTACTGCTTCCTTCCCACCATAATGGTGGGCAGAAAATTTGTAAAAGACATAGTTAAAACTAGTGACCATTGATATTCTTTATTGTCACTTAGGAAATGTGAATTTACAACATAATATAAATCTAACATTCATATTTAATATAATCCAGCAATTATAATCTACAAAATATATTATTTTGATTATTTTAATTTCACAATTTTCAGGGTCATAATCACTTACCATAAAATTTTGCTGAAGGGGTGACCAAGAATACATTATGGGAACTGAGGCAACAGCATTCAGAGTTTTGAGAGGAATAACTTGTTTTGGAAAGTCTAAATCACTGCTGACAGAACACTAAGAGAAAAGATAACTAATAGTAAATTGTTTTCAAATTAGATATAGCAATAGCAAAAAACTAATTTTAGCAGAAAACCAGTGTTTTCAAATGATAATTTGAACAATTCTTTAAAAATATTAGCAGATATAGCAGGTACACTCAAACAAAACTCTTATGTGCTTTCAAATATATGAAATATCCATATATCTCAATCATCTTCTAAGAAAGCAAGGATAATAGTCATGTAATTTAGAGTTTAACTCATTAGTATATGCTACTTAAACCAAGCTTTCTTCTGAGGAACAGATGCATAAGGGGTATGAATTTCACACATATCAAGTAAAGGAGCCTTATGGGTAGTCCTTGATTTATGACCATTTGCTTAGTGACTGTTCAAAGCTACAATGGCAATGAAAAAAATGACCCACAACCCATCCTCAAACTTACAATTGTAACAGCATTCTCTTAGTCACATGATCAAAATTCAGGTGCTTGGCAAACAGCATGTATTTATTACACTTGTGGCTTTCCTGGGTCACAGGATCATTATTTGTGACCTTTCCAACTAGCTCCCACAAGCAAAATCAACAGGGAAAGCTGAATTCAGTTGATGACTGTGATTCACATACTTACTATGGCAATTTATTTAATCATTGCAATAATGGTCATAAAAGTAGGTGTGTCTCAACTATTGTTTCATTTACTGATAAAAATTCTGGTCTTAATTGTGGTTATAAATCAAAGACTACTTATATTAAATATGAAAATGATCAATTAACTGCCAACTAGGATGGGGAAATTAAGTTTTCATCAAGAAAGTTCTTCCAAGATTTTTTCCTCATTTCTTTATCATGTCAGTTTTCTCCTTCTTATTTGGTTTTGTTTTACCATCCACCAAGATTTATAAAAGGAATACTTAAGGCTTTGTTCCTTCTCATATGATGGAGGAGAGAAAATCAATTGCTTTCTCACAATTACCAAGAGAGAAAACTATCAAGTTGTATGGTAAAGAGATCATGAATTGAATCAATTCTATACTTAAAAACAAAAATGTTGAAGTTTTGTGTGAAATGTATTATTTTTCCTAGCTAACAGATAGATACAGTAATATCTACAGATACTCCTCACAAACAAAGAGGATAGCTAGAAGGAAATTCTTCCTGAAGCTTAGTCACAATTTGAAATAAGCGAACAATGATAGTCTTAGATTAGATGGTTTCAGTGAAGTCTCTGAAGAGCTCATGGAGCTCTTGTTAGTGTTCAACTTCAGAAGTTGCAACACTATAAGAGACTTCTAAAGTGCCACTGCAGAAAGACAAAAATGAATTTAATTGAGAATAGGTAGAATAGGTATTATCTTGCAGCAATAAGATGGTAAAGCAAGCTTTCATTCCCTCTCTTATTGCATCTGCAGATAGCTATATTATGGATGACTATATACTTTCTTGATATGGAATGGAGTGGGAGCTCTTGCTGGGCCAACTGTGATGACTTCTCAAGGCATCTGTCAGAGAAAGTGGAGATAGTCCTTAATGCAGTGAGTTATGCTGCTTGTGTTTTAGATCCATATTCTTCCATGTTTGTCAAGACTTCCCAATAGATGAGATGTAGTTAGTTCAGGTAGTAATTATTGTTTCTTTCTTGTACAGGGTAGTTCCACCTTCCTTGAAGGAGGCAGTGATTAGTCACCTCTTCCAGAAATCATCTTTGCATTCAACAATGTTGGAAAATTTTCATTAATTCTTTTTTTTTTTTTAGAAAAGAGGAAAAATAGGTCCTCGGAGTCACCTCAAAGCATGAAATGTGCAGCAAAAAAATTAATAATAATAATTGGATGATCAATTAATAATAATAATTGGATGATCAAGTGCCTAGAAATAACAGGAGTCAATAGAAACATCAGAAGCTTTATGGAAAGATGAATGGAACAATAGTTCCTGATCAATGGTGATAGAACAAGGGAAGTTAATATTAAGAATCTTCCAAAGAGTCTCACTATTGCTACTACTGTTTGTCATTGCACTAATTCAGAATAATTCAGTCAGTAATACTGAATAATTCAGGCCATCAAATATCAAAACCTCCTTTACATGGACAATTTGAAACTATATGGGTAAACACCATCTGAAATAGAATTGCTGCTCAATGCTGTCTGAATATATAACCAAGATATTGAAATGAAGTTCAGACTAGACAAATATGCCATGCTTACCGTCAAATAGGGAAAAAATAGTGAAAACAGAAGAAAGATGCCCTTTGGAAATAAAATCAAGAGTCCGGATGAAGATGATCACTATTAATACCTGAGCATCGTTCAAGCTGACATCAATCACACTGAAGTCAGAAAAAAAGTTAGAAATGAATACATCAACAGAGTGAAGATTTTAAAGTCCAAACTCAGTAGAGGCAATACCATCAAGGCAATCGACACCTGGAGAATTCCAGTCATTAGATACATAGCTAGAATAGTGGACTTGCCTCAAGCTGACTAAAAGCCCTGGATAGGAAAACTAGAGAAATAATGACAATGAATCATGCACTTCATCCATGCAGAGATGTTGACAGATTCTATTTACTAAGAAAAACGGGTGGGTGTGGAATTTTCCAAGTACATCAGACAGTTGAAGAAGAAAAAAAAAGACATTGGAAGAATATCTGAAGGATATTGAAGAAGATGCACTGAAGCTAGTATCCTAGGAAGGCCTACTGAGTATTGGAGAGACCAAACTGGCTTATAAAAAGAAGCAAGAAAGCACAAAGAAAAAGCATTACATGACCAGTACATTAAAAATAGCAGATAATAGCAAGATAATAACAAGATCTGGCAATGGCTAAGAGCAGGAAAGTTGAAGAAAGAGATAAGAGGAACTAATTCTGGCTACACAAGACTTAAAAACAAATGCATACCAAGACAGAATTGAGAAAGATAGCAACAGATAGCAAGTGCTGCCTCTGCATAAAAGCTGAAGAAATAATGGATCACCTGGTTTGGTGTTACAAAAAATTATACAGAATTATACAATGGCGTGACAAGGTAGAAACAATGACCCATTGAAAGATCTGCAAGAAATATCATTTGCCTACAAACAAGAACTGGTGGAACCATAAACTAGAGAAAGTAATAGAAAATGAAGAAGTGTTCTGGGACTTTAGATTTCAAACTGTCAGGCACCTACCACATAATATCCCAGATTTAACAATTGTCAATAAGATTGAAATAAGTCTCGATAGGATGTGGTAATAATACTTGGAAACAGCATTAAAGAAGAGAAGGAACTGGGGAAGATAGCAGAATACAAAGATCTGCAAATAGAAACAGAACAACTGTGGCAAAAGAAAGCAAAGGTAGTACCAATAGTAATAGATGCCTTGGGAAGAGCATCACTTGAACATTGACAAATTTACCATCAGCCAATTGAAAAGGTGGTTTTACTGAGAGCAGCTTTCTTCCTCTGGTAATATCTGTAACACTATCAAAAAACTACATCTGCCTATCTCAGGTTCTTGAGAAAGATTCAATAGATGAACAAAAATGCCAAATCCAGTCTGAACAATCCTGACTAACTATACAAAGGACTATAATAATAATAAATTAAGAATAAGTAAACGTTATCAAAGGGTCCTGAAAGAAGATTATTTTGATCCTTTTCAGTTAAGGATTCAGGTCAGGTTATATACCATTGGTCATAATATCTTTTGGACCAGCTTAACCTATTTGGCACTGTTCTGGTGATTTCCTTCAGAACTGGTCAATGTCTGAGAGATGGAGAAAGATCTAGCCCTAGATTCCTCTTACACGAGATATCCCAAGGTACCTCTATAATTATAATTGGAAATAAACTTGGGAGACAGGAAGACATTTTACAACCAGCATCTCATTCCACAAAAAGTAGAGGAATGGAAATGCGAGAGTATTTCAAAAGGGACTCTCCTTAGTTTTCCAGAGAATAAAAGAAAGGAAAGGGAGAAATATTTTCAGTCTTGCAAGAGTCTGTTAATATAAGCTTATAATTAACAACTACTCTTGATGCTTGTTCTTGTCTGAACAACCCAACAGGACTAAAATCTCTCAACATACCTCCCATTTTCCTACTCCATATGAAACTTCTGAAAGAATTCATTTGTTAACATAGAGTCAAGTAGCATCAGTATGCTGCTAATATTCATATATGCATCTCCACTCCTAGCCAGACAAATGATGCCATCAAGATGCTTAGCCAATGCCAGGAGCTTATAAGGATGTAGACAGGAAGAACAGGTTTGTGACACAACCCTAGCAAAACTGAGCAGCTTTTAAGTTTTTAGAACCTTGGATGGGAAAGGTTTTTTTTTAATCTTTTATTCTCAGTGGGTTAACATGCGTATACACACACACACACACACACACCCTTCCAAAAGAGCACAATCAGAAACTCTTTTGGATTCACAGCTGTTGATTGAAGAGCAATTAACAATCATAGCTATGCCTGGTTCACTGTCATTCATTTCTCACATCCCAACTGAATTACTGCAATATTGGGGGGGGGGGGGGGAACTGCCCTTGAAAATACCCAGCTTTGTCTCATCTGAAATACATTGGCACATGAAGTTCTAAAACATCAAGGTCCACCCAGGGTTACACTATTGCTGCACAAGCTGCATTGGATTCCAGTCTGCTTCTGTGTGAAATTCAAGTTTTGCCTGGCATAGACAAGATTAATTGTCAGGCCCTCTTATCTCCGAGGGTGTCTGTCTGTCCCACCAAATTGGATAAGACAAGTGACCACCGGGACCTTTCTATTAAATATCATCCTGCAAGACCAAGAAGTTCATGGCTTGTTTGTCAAAGTGCCTGCCCTATGGAACAGCCTATCTCCAAATTCCAGAGGGTGAATGTTCTGATCTCTCTGGATTTTGGTAAAACTGTAAATATCTGGCTTTTCATGTAAGTGCTGGGTCAGGATATTATATTAGCCCAAAATAGGTGTGAATTTGTAAGGTAAATTTATTATAAATGAGTTAGTTATTATATTATGATCATTCTAATTCTGCTTTTTGCTTGATTTGTAATGATTTTTGCTGATCATTATCACCTACAAATAGGCAGCCATATACATTTTTAATTAAATAAAACTAATCCCCTTCTTCCACATAATTTTATATAAATTCGTTGCCCAACCCAAAGGAATGAAGTTTCTAAGGACAATTCATAAGCACAGAATGTCATATTACATAATAAAAAAGCAAACTAATTTTTCTCCAGTAAAACAGAGATGTGTTGACAACTTTGTAACTGGGTTTCTACAACACAGGTTAACCAACCTCCCTGGTCCCACGCAATGAGCTCACAGAAGTCATGATGTGTACAGGTTGTATCCGGCGTTGTTTCCATTCTTGATTTAAGATTTCTGTTCTTTCTTGTATCTTCTGACGATTATAATTAAACATGCTCTGAAATAAATGGCAGAAACAGACTGTACCCACACATATTTTTGTAATTATCTGGCCTTCTAAATAATATCCATCTGTTAAAAATTAGTAATTTCACAAAAGCATATACACTATATGTATCATACATACTTCTATATAGTCATATAATTTTAAAATATACCTTTTTTCAACTCTTACAACTATCCAATGGAAATAGATTGTGGTTTCTCTGTTGCTAACCAGAAAAAAAATCTTTCCTGGTATCTCAGTGATGAGGGGACAATGACATTTACTGCACTCTCTGTAGCCATTCTCTGCAAACATTTCTCCTGTTCCAAATAGAACTATCAATCTTATTAAGGATTGTGAAGAATGCGTAGTTATAACTTCTCCCACTATGATCCTGAGTGTGGATGACAATATATAAGTAGTTATTGACTTATGATAACAATTGAGCCTGAAATTTCTGTTGCTAAGGCAGTTGTTAAATGAGTTGTGCCTCATTTTACAATCTTTTTTGCCACAGAGGGATTTATTGGTCATTAAGTGAATCTGTGTTTCTCCCATTGATTGTGCTTGTCAGTAGATGGCTGGGAAAGTTACAAATAGTGATGACATGACACAGGGACAATGCAACTATCATAATAAATACACCCCAGCTGCCAAGTACCTGAATTTTGATCTCATGACTATAAGGATGCTGCAATAGTCATAGATGGTCATAAATCACTTTTTCAATGCTTTGTAACTTTGAACAGTCACTAGGTCTATTAATATGTAACAACATTTAAATATCTCAAAAATGACTAATTAAAATCTAAAATTTAACTGTTTCAGGCCAAACAAGAGGTCAACAAACTATAAAATATTCTATTATATACTATTATCTCCATTACCATACAGCAGAATGCCAACACTATAGGCATCAAAACCAAAGAACTGCAATGTGATTGAAGGATGCTGACATAAATATTTTGCACAATCCTTAAGAAAATCTTAAGCGTATAATGAAGGGGGATAAACTAATAGGAATCCATATTAATTAATTATAATGAACTGAAATAGAATGAAATCTTAAAGCTGGCACCTTTTACTATTATCTTTCTTAGTCTATGTTTCTAGTCTTAGATTTTGACTTTTCTATACAAACAACTGGAAAGAAGAAAAATAAGCTGTTCATAAAAAAGGTCTTAAAAGTTATTATGTACATACAGTGTTTTTAATTTTACACATAAAAATGAAGAACATTGAAATTTATTAATGAAAAATATTCCTATATGATGAAATTAAACCAACAACTTAAAAACATAAATCATTCTACTATACTACCAATTTATATTTTTTCAAGCAATTTTAATTATAATTTTCAGAATATATTTAAAATTATTAGTGTGTGATTATTATATTCTGCATATAAATCTTTCAAGATCACATGTGGATATTAATTTAATTTCTCACTAAATTCATTTCCTGAGCAGAATTAGAAGCAATCAATTTTACATGATTTGGAAAATCTATTCATATTTAACTGACTTGCCTTCAAATTAATTGCCAAACTGAATTCTGCAGCTAAATTTGACAAGACTCTATATCTTAAATACACCTTGCTTATAAGCAATGGAACTTGAAATGGCATCCCAACTGCACTAATTTCATACACACAAAAACTGTCTTAAGCTTTTTTTTTCAGCAAGAATCTTCTCACACATAGCTAATCAATTCCAAAACTAAAGAAAGTTTCAATAGGAGTTTGCAACATAAGATGGCTGATTCTGTGTAAAGCAAAAAAGTCATTTTACTATTAAACTCCAAACTATATGCTCAGAAAGATTAAAATTATGGATTTGGGATATATATGCATTATCTTTATGGTAACACTTTTTAGAATCTATCTGAAAGATACAAAAATATCAAATGGAAAACAGCTAAATAGCCATACCAAGAACAATCGGTAAGAGTTGTATTATTTAATGCTGATATTGTGGGTTTCCTTCAGAATCAGCATATTTTAGTTTAAATAGTGACAAAAACAACTAGAAATACTCTTTGGTTTCTATCTTGGAATTAGAAAGTAATTACCTTTACTTCATCTGCTCGTCTGAACCTCTTGAGCTGTCTTAGCCTCATATATTCTGATTTTACACGCTTCCTCCAACAAATTGGTCCTTTCTCAGATTTCTTTCCAGTCTGACCCATAGTTACCCCTGAAAAGAACAAAATGTGGATGTAGGATCAAACACAATCAGTTTTCTATATTAAAGTATATCTGCCATTGATTATGTAAAAATGTTTATATAAATAAAAGAAACAGTGCTTATGGACATCACTTGTCAACTGGAAAATTATTTTCCTTATTGGAAATTCAAATCATAGATTATTCATATCCCCCAGGAAAACAGTTACTCCATTCTAATGATACTGGATTCAAGATGCTATGTTAATAAGAGATAGTTATGATAGTTGCTATCATATAGTTGTTTGTAATTTCAAGTACTATCAATAAGTGAATCATTTACCTCTAATTAAAAGTGTAATTTCTAGTCAAGAAAAATAATTCAAACATCCCATCAACTATAGTTATAAGTCATAGATTGAAGGTAGGAGTAAAAGTAACCATCACTAGCAGTCATGAACATTAATTCTCACTCTGAGATTATTATTATCTCATTAATAAGGCTTCCAATTAATTTTATCTGAATTTCATATTTAAACAAATCCCACTTCCCCACTGACATTGTCTGAAGTTCTCTGGAAAGAAGCAGATATCCCTCCAGGATGCTGTAACTGTTGTAGATACATGCTGAATTTCAACCACATGCTCATGGGGATGCTGTGACAGTCATAAATATGAGGGTTGGTTGTAAATCACCATTTTCAATACCATTGTAACTTCAGTCACTAAATGAATGGTCATGTGTGTGTGCGACAATTATCCAAGACTGAGATTTTTCCTACAGCTTTGAAAGCTAGGATCAATAATTTTGTAACCTCTGGATGGCAGTAGAGAGCAATTTCTTTACAGGTTGGAGGCTGACAAGCTGTATTAAGAATAAAAAATATCCTTCATTTTAAAAAAATCATCATTCAGAATCAGAATCCAGCTGGAAAGAACCTTGGAGGTCTTCTAATCCAACATCCTGCTCAAGCAGGAGAGACTATATAATTTGAGACAAGTGCTGTCCAGTCTCTTCTTAAAAACCTCCAGTTGTGAACCACCTACAACTTTAGGAGACAAGTTAATTGTTTTGTTAGGAAGTTTCTCCTCAATTCCACATTCTTTTCTCCTTGACTGGTTTCCATGTATTGTTTCTTGTCTTGCCTTCTGATGCTTTGGAAAATAAGTCGACCCACCTCTCTTCTTTGTAACAGCCCTTCTAATACTATTGCTATCATGTCACACTATTATGTTCTTTTTTTCTAAACTAGCCAAACCCAAATGCTGCAACCATTCTTCATATGTTTTAGTCTCCAGGCCTTTAATCATTCTAGTTGCACTTCTCTGCACGTTTTCCAAAGCCTCAACATCTTTTTTGTAATGTGACTAAAACTGGATGCTATATTTTTAAAAGAGAAGTTATCCAGGCTATTTAAAAAAGGTGTTATGGTAAATCCAATGTTCTGTCTTTCTATTGTGGCTGACAGGTAAATAAAATAAAAGAATGAATAAATAAAATAAAATAAAAAGAATGTAAAAATAGAGCTGTCTCAAGCGGGTTAGGTAGTACTTATTGAGCATAATCTATTTTTTTTTAAATACAAGCTGTTGTTAGTTGCAGAGTTTACTTTTAAAATGAGTGCTCTAAGAAAAATTCTAAATGAATAAATAAGACAGTCTTTGTTTCAAGAGTCTTCTAATGAAGTAAACTTATGACAAGGCCCAAAATGTAAATTATGATACCTCAAATCAGAAGTATAGTAGTACCTTTCCAAGCTAACTTGATTTATTAAAGGCATATCTTTCATGACTGTATTCATTTAATCAGATACATGGAGGATCTGGTGATGCTTCATACAAGTAGAGACTAAGGAGCAAGCTGCTGCTTGCTTACATTGCTCAACAGCATTAATGGATAACATAGATGAAGTAGCTGCAGTTGTACTAGGAAGTAATATCAATAAATCAAACAATATATCATTTTCTAGCAGTGGACTATGCAAGGTTTGATAAAGCTGAAAATTATCAGAGGGGACTCTTGTAATGAAAAAGATTCTGGTGTAGTTTGAAATAAAAGGATAGTTTAACCAGCAATGGTCCTTGGCCCTCTTGAGATAGTTTAATGGTGGCTCTTGAGAATCCAGCTTATACTACAATTAGACTGAAATAAAATAAAGAACACCCAAAGAAATCACAATGAAGTTCCAGAAGTATTTCAGTAAAACACCTTATTTGGATTGTGTCATTTCTCCAATATTGTTAATATTCCAAATTTAGATGTTGGTTGCCAAAAATACAAAAAATATATGCACAAATATCCTTATTTAAATTCTGCAAATGAAATTTTCAAACTGTAACTTCAGTCATATTTTCATAAAGTAGGAAATATGTGAATAGTATCATTTATAATTTTTAAAAATAGTAACAATATGGAACTGAAAAGTGAATCCAATTGTAACTGTTTATCTTGTTTTTTTTTAATGTGAAATCCAAATGTTTCCTTTTATACAGATGCTGATAAAAAAAAAACAGCTAATCATTCAAGTCATTTGAATAGTTTATGCTTCCTTTTGCACAATGATAGTTTTTCTTTTGAAATGATACATTGAGATGCAAGGTTACGATTAAAAATAAAAACTTAACCTGGAGAGTATATATTGTAATGGTAATCACATTAACAACTGTCATAACTTATAATTCTGGACTCAATTGTGATCAAATGTTGATGACTATCTGTATTAATACAATAATATTCATCCTTCACAAAGAACTGAATGTTTCTTTGATACTTTTTTCAAAAGTCATTCTGTACACTTAATAATATAAGCTTATAATTTTTTTAGTGTACAAGTTAGATATTTTGCATGTAAGAATCTATCAGCTTTCATAAGCAGAAATAGAGTATGCAGTTTTTGAGAAAATGAAATGCTTTAATGGGAACAATAATTAAAAATCTAGTGATTTTTCAGGAAAATATTTTGTATAGGAAACAAATGAAAAATTAATATACTCCAATGTCAACTTCACCTACATACTTTATAAGAAATGATAGTAAATGAAGGCTCTATAGTTTTTAAGCTACATTGAAAAAACTATCCTCTTTTCAGTATTTTATCAAATGAACTATAATAATTAAAATTATGTATACCTTAAGGGTAAGCTTTCTGGATGGTTTATCGCTACCATGTCCAACTGTGTCACAAAAAAATAAGCATTATGAGGGGAAGAGGCTGAAGGATGTAGTATCCAACTGGGCAGGATGCTGTGCAAAGGGTATCTCAGGGAGTTGAAAAGGGCTTGGGAGGGCAGGCCATGTTTAAGTTAGGGGAGGTGTTGCAGCATGGGCCTGCACTAGGCTTCCCAGGGCCTTCTCCACTTTGAGACAACACATGCTTCACGTAATAACAAATACAGTTGCTTAGCCAGGATTGTAGTCATTAAGCAAAGCAATCACAGAGATGGGCAGGTTAACAAGTTATGACTATAATTTCAAGGTCAATTGTGATTGTAAATCAAGATAATCTCTGCTGTGTTTATATTCTAAAACAATAATCATGTTCCTCTCTGTGATGGTCTTTCCATTATTTGAAAGTGTAATCACATCTCCACTTGAGTTATATATTTTCAATTCTTTTTAAATATTTTAACAATTATACAAGGGTTAAACAAAAATATACCTCCATCTCCTTAACTTTAAGATATTTAGGATAAGAATATTTTAATAAAGAAAATAATTTTCAAGATGAGTTACATGTGCACATAATCACCCCCATTTATTAAGCAATTCTGTCAGCAATGAATCAAGCTTTTTAAAATTGCCACAAAAGAACTTAATACTCTGTCTCTTCAGCCAGGCCCTTTGTACTTCTTCATTAAAATTAAACAGCTGCCCATAAACTTTGAGAAAAGTGAAAGATGAATGCTGTCAAGACTGAACTGTATTACAAAAGGGTAAGACTGTGAAATCCAACTTCACAATAGTTTCTGTTCATACAAAAGTAATGTCTCTTTAACTGTCTACTGAGTGTCTCTTAATTAGTTCATCAATCTTTCTCTTATTACATGATGTTGCTATCATAGGGCAACCACTTTATTCTTGAACATACTAATTAACTCTTCCTGGTTCACTACCTTAATTCTTTTTTGGTTCAATAATATACAGTACTCACTTCAAAACCAGCATCATCATATACCACCTGCTTTGGTGATAAAAAAATTCACATTTGAAGGTGAATTTTAATTGCAAAGTCTTTTTTGACAGTAAAAAATCAATTAATGTGCATTGTTTAAAGTATGCTTATAAGTATTCACTCTGGGCTTTCACAAACTATATCAACACAAACTTCTCATTGCAACTTTTTCATTTCTAATGTAACTTATTTTATGTTTATCTGAAAGAGTCACTAGAAATAATTAATTTAGATTGGAAGATCTGACTATTAATAAGATAAAATCTTCGGTGATTTTTATTCCACAATGGCTAAGTCCAACTGTCTGCTTTTAATATCTTTCAATAAGCATAATATTAAGTAGCATAATATTAAGAGAATTTACAGAAACATGTACCATGTAGAGATTTGACTGAATATGAAAATCTTATAAAACATAATTTGGAGCACCTTTTGGGTGCTTTGGAGCACCTTAAAAATTGTTGAAAGTATGACTCAGAGCCTGTTCGTCAAATCAAACAAATTATTTAAATGGATAAAGGATTTAAATGGAGTAATAAATATTCAACAACTGGAATTTTATTGAAATAATTTATACCAAATTTTATACTTTAAAAAATTAGCATGTTTCATCATTGATATGCTGTCCCAGTCCAGGTTGAAAAAAGAAATAGTTCAGTCTCAAAAAATTATTGGAACTGCAATGAACTGGTTGAATCATTCTTTTATATTTACTGAGAATGTTTAAAGCTCAAAAATTTTGGAAAATATTTCATATACTAAAATGAATAAAATCTTTGAAGTTAAATTTATAATCAACCTAATATTTTTACTAAACTTTACAATATCATTCATTCCAAAAAGTATGGCAATCGCATCATTCTGTGCTTACTGACTCAGAAAATTCACTTAATGATAGAAACCATAATTGCTGCAACTCCCATTATAAATTGCCATAGTCACATGACACATTTTATGACCATGACACTTAAGGACAGAGTTCCCAACACAATCAAGCAAATATTGCCTATATATTAAAAGTTGGGTTTCGTTTTAGATACTCATTTAATTGTCATACCATCTAATCTACTAATCTACTCAGGAAATGAGCTGAGATAAAGTTAGTCTGGAAAAACTTATTATTGATAAATCCATGCCAACTTTATATCATTACAACGTTGTCCTTCAAAGATCTTACCTTTTTAGATATAGTAAAAATTTAGAGCCAGAAACAACTAGCATGTATGCGCGAAGGGAATCTTTATCTTTATCTAACATCTATTAGTTCATTAGAATTGCTGTATTTTCAAAGAATAAGATTCATGTTTGACTACATTCCACAATAGTCTTCCTTAAGGAACTTAAGCATTACATGGATTATTTCCAGATATTATTTTCTCCTCATAATCCTTCCATTTCCATTTCCTTGACTATACTTTCAGTATCAGTGATTATCAGGTGAAGGATGACCCATTTTCTTATTCCCTGGTTCTCTGGAGAAAGTCACCATCAAAACAATTTAGGAATAACCTGCAAGAGTCATATTTTTCAGAATTGAATTTCCAACGTGTATTACTGCATACTTCATACCTCCAGTCATCAGTAGTATTAGAGTTATTACTCTTTCTTTCTGGATAATTATCTACATCCAAAACATTAACCATTCTGAAATGTGACTCAAGATAAGATCCCATTATTATATTTCCATTTTCTTCTATAGCACATAAGCACTAAGCTGAAAATTTTCCTTCAAGATATATATCTCTAATCCCATGGGATACAATTTAAAGCAATTCTCATCATGCTTACCAGTTAAGGCAGTTTACTTTTAACAGATAAAAAAGGTCTCATACTTGCAGTCTATGATTCATATAATGAAGGCTGCGGTCCCAAAAAGTAAGTATCATCATTACCACCACCATATCCATAGTCATTTACTTGTAATATAATTCTCTCTTCCAGTGTTCTTCCACAAACTGGGAAGCTGGATGATAAATTATACGTAACTTTTCTTCCTAGATCTTCTTTGCAGTATCTTTTGTCTATGTAGTTATAGTTATCAGTGGATTTGATAAAGAGTTGAAAATAGTTTTATTGCACATTGGGCCCCCTACCTTTGTTTCACAATGGATACAATCGTTCTGTGTTTATTTTGATTCCTCATAAGTCACTCTCTATCCTCTTTCAGAAGCTGTATACCCAATAGCCTTTAATGATACACTGTCGTTGCCTATACTGCACTGTTTATCTTATAAACTAAAATCTTATCTCATCTGCAAAGATCTTCCAAGGGTTTCTAAATTTTAATAAAATCACCTTTATCACTTGTTTCTTATACATTGGACTTGCCTCTGATTCTCTTACTTATGTAGAGGTGTTTCTCTTGTTAATTATAGCAATTGCTTCTTTATCTAATAAACCACTGGTCTTTAGTATAGTTATTTGCTGATCTCATCTTTTGACTTTTCTTCAGATATCCGTACAAACTTTTAAATATTTAAAAATATGGGTTTGTGAAAACCCCAAATATGCCATATACAGTACAGCTACAACTTTCATCTTCACTATTGTTTAAGGCATCTTCTCAAGTTAATCAAGTGTAAACTGTTGAGCACTGCTGATAAGACCTCCATTAAAGCTCCAAGAGAAGGCCATTTTTTCTTACTACATTCAAATCTGACAATGTAACTCAGGTGATCTATAATTTTTTAGACATCTTACTGAAGCATCAATTCATTGATCAAACATTGCTAGAAAATGATTGCTAGGAATAGAGAAATTACATGACCATATAATATACAGAAAACACTTTATGTTATGAAAGGATTAACATGCTTTCTGTGAGTGTCCAATCGTATTTGTAAAGCAAACACACAATTTTCTTGTAATTTTTTTAGAATTCTTTTTTTTCAATACAAATTATTTGCATGATAATGAAATCACCATCCCTATATTCAGTTACATACATATAACGAATTCTTAATTTTGTTCTTTTAGGGCAATTAGCATTAGCTCAGAAATAGATGTAATAGGCAAAAACCAGAAAACCAAAAAGGGAATATGTCTAAATTTAAATTACCCCAACACTATTCACTACACTCCTCCATAACTTCTAACTTCCAAATCATTTTTGCTTCCAGTTTTTCCATACAATTTGTATATTGTCTTTTCTGCTTTACTGCTTAAATTTATACTTTCATACACAGCCACAAAACTCCAAGTAATATTAATGCACACTTTCTGATATGTATCTTAATTTCTTTTTATTATTAAATCCTTAATGCACTTCCACAATCATCAATCCAACTTCAAAATATCAGGACACTTTCATTTAGATTTATGACATTCTTCCTTTTTCTCTTGGTTTTATACACTCATTAATTTATTCTATTTTTATTCTCTTGTATTCCATGCAATCTTCTACATAATAAGCAACTAGGTTGCCAATCTTAATCATATCCTTTTCATATACAATGTTTGTTGGGTATGATTTCAGTGAGCCTTACCTTAGTTTGGTCAGTTTACCATAAGCACCACTCATTTTTACCCCAATATGCTCATTCTAGTTAAGCAAGCTTGATTCTCTAATGAAGGAACTTTCTGGAAAGTCAACATATTCTTATTTATACCCCATTACCCAAAAAGGTACAGGCAGGTTAGGAATTTTCAGTTTTTTCATGCCATAGAACTTGCTGATTAAAAGAAAAGTCTCAGAACCTCTGATCAACTGCCACTGCTTAGTGATAGAAAGTTGGCAATAAAAATGATTTGATATAATTTATGCTAATTTATGTATTAAAATTTTGAAAACTGCATAAAAATGCATGCATCAAGTTATTCTACCCAAACATATAAATGCCACTATTTTGATGTACAAAAATGAAAACTTAATCAGGCAATTAATGTTCTGGCCAAATAAATTCAGTATTGATTATTTTCCTTCAGAAAAATTATTATAGACTGTGGTTGTATTCCAGATTTTTTTTTTAAAGTTGATTTCTCCAAACTTTATCAAAAACCGTTTTTTTTACATTATGATAATGTTATCTGCTTTGGTCAGTTTACTTCTTCTTTATTGCTCCCTCCCTTTGCAAATATTTCTGGTATTCACTTCAGTGAACTTAGCCATATCCCTGCAACTGCTGAATATTGAATTTAGGCAGATAAAAAATTACTTTTAAAATCCATATTGCTCTATTTTGACAATGACAGCATTTGTCACTCAAAAAGGATGAAAATTAATATTTTCCATTGCTCTGATAAATGAAAGCAAACATTTATTTAAAAAGAATTATAGTAGATTTGAAAACCAAAGCTACTTAACTCATTTTATTTCAATCTATTGTGGTGCTCCTGGACTTTAATGAACTACAGCTTCAGCAACTTTAAGCAGAATGCCCAGCACAAAAGGGTACTCAGCAATCCTTACAGCTTGCTGGTTTTCTACTTGGGTTTTGGTATTTCATTTTTTGACAATAGATATTTTATGCTTATCAAGTGTGTTTGTAATGTAGTGAGATAAAACTGTAAAAGTAAAAAAAGCAAAGAATAAGTTTGAAAATTCCTGATGCATGAAACCCAGCCTTATATGCATTAATAATGTTCAAAATTCTTAAGGACATATCTTATTTAATTTTGATTATACTGTATCAGTAAATACTGACAATTCATATAGTTCTGTACAAAAACAGTAACAGTGGACCAATTAGTATATTAAAACACATTATTTATTTGATTATAGTCATCCCACTCCAAACAACAGTACTTAACTGATGCTAATGTGAAGGGATACTACAATAAAGAGCTGATATTTTATTATAAAGTTCTATTTACATTTTCAAATAAGTTGTATATGAAATACACATAGGCCAGAAAATCTGTCATTAATTTCCTCACTGTAACAAATACAAGGCAATAAACAATTGTCTGAAAAAGAAAGCACACCCACTTTTGAGTTCTATGGTTTTATGTATTAGGACATAATAAAAATCATCTGTTCCTTAGCTGTTCTTAAAAGTAGGTAAATGCAACCTAAATTGAACAACAATGCATGACATTTTGCACCATGTCATCATTTATTTTACAAAAAGAAAGCCAAAATGAAAAAGCCAGTTATGTAAAACTAAGTACACTTTATGATTCAATAGCTTGTATAAACACGTTAGCAGCAGTAACTTGAAGTAATCATTTTCTGCATTACTTTCTTAGCCTTTCACATTGTTGTGGAAGAATTTTGACCTGCTCTTCTTTAAAATATTAGTTCAGTTCATTAAGATTTGTGGTTATTTATTTAGGCACAGCTCTTGAGCATTTCAATCAGGTTGAGATCTGGACTTTGACTGGGCCATTGTAACACTTGATTCTTTTCTTTTCAATCATTCTGTTATAGATTTGCTCATGTGCTTGGGATCATTGTTCTATTGCAAGACCCAGTGTCAGTCAAGCTGACAGGTCATATTTGACTTTAGAATAATTTAATATGCAGAGTTCATGGTCCATTCAATGACAAGGTGTCCAGGTGTTCTGGCTACAAAACAAGCCCAAATCATCACTCCTCTACCACTATGCTTGACACTTGATATGTTTGTGTTGATAAGCTATGTTTGGTTTTTGTTAAAATATGGCACTGTTCATTATGGCCAAATAACTTCACCACTTCTGTCCAAATGACAGAATTCCAGAAGTCTTATGATTTGTTCACATCAACTTTGCAAATCTAAGTCATGTTGCCATGTTCTTTTAGAGAGAAAAGGCTTTCTCCTGGCAACTGTGCCAAATAAAGCATATTTGTTCAGTCTTTAATTGTACTGTCATGAAACATAACATTTAACAAACTGAGGCTTGTAGTCTGAGATGTAACTCTCAAATTTTTTTGCAATTCCTCCAAGTCTTACAGTTTGATCTTATGGTGAATTTTGGACATCCACTCCTGAGGAAGATTGACAATTGTCTTGAATGTTTTCCACTTATGAATAATCTTCGTCATTGTAGAATGCTGGACTATAAATTGTTTGGAAATGTCCTTAAAAACCCTTTTTAGATTGATGGGCAGCAACAATTGCTGATCTCAGATAATTGCTCATGGCTGTACTCTTTGGCATTGTTAACTCCAAAGCCAAAAACCAGCAAACTTCTAAAACTTTGACTTTTATAGAGATAGTTATACTTGAGGATCAGTTGATAAAGGGCACTTGATTAGCAACACCTGGCTATTATATAGCCTCTTCATACTTATAAAAATAGGAAGGGTGTACTTAAGTTTTTTTTTGCAGATGGCTTTCCATTTTGGCTTTCTTTTTGTAAAAAAATGATCACATGGTGTAATGTCATGTGTTGCTATTCATCTGAGACTGTATTTACCTACCTTTAAGACCTGCTAAGGACCAGGTGATTTTTACTATGTTCTACATAAAACCACAGAACTCAAAGAGGGTGTATTTTCTTTTTAACATCACTGTAGACAAGACTTTTTTCAATATAATTATTGCAGAAGGCATTTATCTATACAATATTGCTTTTAGTTGGGTAAATATAACTTTTAAAGTTCTTGTTCATTTTATTCATAATCATTTAATGATTTCAAATTTCAATCCTGTTACAGCCACAAAAATACTACAAAAATAATTTTATTTCTTAAAGTAAACCTTTGTAGGTTATATGCTATAGTGAGCTATACAGCAGTATCAATAAGTGAGCAGAGCTGCTAGTGATCATATAAATCAACTGGAAGTTTTTAGATCAATTTTTAAAAAATCTGCTAATTAAATGAACAGTTCAGTTCAAAATAAACAATTTTATAAATATGCAAATATTTACAAAACTTTAAGTGGCATTTCTTAAGTGAGGTTTTGTTATAGTACAGTATAGAATGTTACTTCCAAAACAGTACATATTGAGACATGTCCAGGGATTATCTGAAATAAAAAATACTTCCATTGATATTTTTAGCAAAAATCCATTCTGGGTTTAAATTGTTTAGAACAGTCACTGTTTGACATATTGTAATCTGCTTACAAAATCTGAGTGTTTTAATAATATCAGTTTGAATACTTATATTTAAATCAGAAATGAACTGAAGAAAGGTCAGCATTTTATTGTTTTTTAATCAATATTGCTCCAGGATAGGCTTACTCATCCCTATTCAGAAGTCAATCTCTTCCACTCAAACACATTTATTTCCAAATAGATATATACAGAATCACAGCTGGTATTTTTTACATTTTGGAAATTACAATACTGAAACTTCTTCACTGGCAACTCATCTTCCATTCCATATCCAGCTTAGATAGAATAACATACGATTCAGCATACTTAAATCTCGTCTTTCTCTACTCCCTTTGGAAATAATTCTCCTTTGTTATCATTAAGTGAAAATTATGTTTCAATTAAAGTATTTAAATTCCCAGTAATTTAAAAAGAGATTTTCCTTTCAAACATTTACTGCATCCCAAAATAGAATGCTGTGAAAAAGAGTTCTGTTGGATTTGAGTAGAGAAGGACAGGAATACATTCTTATCTCTAAAAAAAAAAAATCAGCTCTGCTCCTTCCTTCTGCAGATGAGCTTTTGACTCTTCATCCATCTACCTGTTCAGTCACATTATTTTGCCTACAGATCTGGAAATATTTAGGTGGCTCAGAAAGCACCAGTGTGAACAAAGGATAATTTTCATTCAGCACTTGTTCTCATCACATCCCAAGAGTTTGCACCTCGTGAAAGCTAAATTCTCTTAAAATAACTTGTTATATGATGCCCATTGTCTAAATGACCACATACTATTCAAGACACCCAGCATTTAGAAATGTTTAGTTGTGTGCAAGGTGCTGAACGAAGAAGTAAAATTAAAATTTCTCAGTTCCCAAACAATCTCTGCTTCCTCGAAAACGCCTTTCCTTTTTCATAGATTCACTTCCATCCCGTAATCTAATCTTCCATACGCCCTCAGTCGCCACCCATTTAGCCTCATTTCTCCGCAAACTTTGCTGTAAACCTCGCTTACCCTACTAGTACCCCTTCTAATTCAAGCCCTTCTGTATTTAACTAGAGGAGGGGCTTTCAGAGACACCCCTCCCAAGCTGCCCTTCGTAGCAAGCCCCGCCCCTCTCGCCTATAGACAACCCCCACCTTAACTTGCCTGAGTCCCATCCCCCGCCCCTAAGCACGACAAAGAGCCCCTGAGCGGGTGTGTCTTTCCCGTCCTCTGCCCGTCGCCCATTTACTCGCTAGCCCACTCCCTGGTAGTAGCACCTACTGCCGCCGGTGGCTTCCCGCCCACCGCGCTGCCTTTCACTTTCTGTCCGAGCGTCGGGTTCACTTCACTGATCTTCCCCGTCTTCTTGTCCCCAGCTTCGGACAACAGAGCGCCAAACCCCGCGGCGGCCCAATGGCCACCGCTCTCATTGGAGAAAACCTGCCGTCGTCTGGATTGGGTATCTCTCCCCTCCCCGCCCAGCGGGGCCAGGCAGCTACCAATCGGCGGCAGAAGGAGGCCGTGTCAGCAGCAATGGAGGGGTGGGGAATTCGCTTCTCTCCCCCCTCCTCCTCCCCACGTGCGGGGCGGGAAAGGAGAGGGAAGTTCTTTGTTCTCGCACTGGTTGACTAAGGAGAGATGGGGAGCTTTCTCCTTTTCTTTTCAAAAACTTAATATCCCCCCATCCTCTTAACCACCAAGCTCTGTTACCTTATACTCTGCGGAAAGAGGTGACTGAAGCGTGAAAAGTCTTCCTTATTGGGGTGCGATCGGAAAAAGAAAATTCAATCCCCGTCTAAACAGAAGGAATAAGTGTCCTAGCGGAGCATTTGCCCAAATTCGCTCTTTAAGTCAGGCTACCGTTAACGGTCTCAATAACTGGTACGCTTTTTTTTTTTTACACGCGCGCAAGTGTCAGTGAGCGCGCTTCGTGATCGGGCTCAGTGCCCAGCTCCCGCCGTCTCCTGTTGCAGTCACCGCCCACTCGGAGAGTTGCTGTTTGCTCCAATAACGAAACGGATGTAGGCAAAGCGTTGTCGAGCGAATTGCCCAACATATTTCACTAATTTCGAACAAAATTATATTGCATCCGTGGATATTTAATATATAATTAAATCAAGAAATATTAGTAGAAGGTGGTGCTTTTGTTTTCAAATTCAACTGCAAATCATGTTGTATAGACCAAAAAACGGAAATTATCTTGAACTTAGAATTTCCTGTGCCATAGAAACTTAGGCTACAACTGCTATAATGTATAGTATAGTGTGAGCCACATTTTTCATAAAAATAGATAACAGTGACTTGTGCATTCATTAAACTCAGCCTCCCATGCCTTGGAGAGAATTGTACTTTGGAGTAAGTAATTTAGGCTGATTGGCACTAATATATTTTATCAAGTACAGGTAACACTCGACCACAATTGAATCCAATTTTTTTGTTAATAGATGAAACATTTGTTAAGTGAATTTTGCCCCATTTTACAACTTTTTGTGCCACAGTTAAATGAATCACTACTGTTAAGTTACGAACACAATTATTAAATGAATCTGACTCACCCATTGACTTTGCTTTTCAGAAGGTTGCAAAAGGTGATCACATGACCCCCAGGATACTGCAACCATCATGAGTCAGATGCATCAAAATTTTGATCACGTGACTGGGATGTTGCAACAGTCTTAAGTGTGAAAAATGGTCATGTCACTTTTTTCAGTGCTATTGTAACTTTGAACAGTCACTAAATGAACTGTTGTAGGTCAAGGACTGCCTGTAATTTTATTCAGAAGAAGACTTTACTAGCTTTTTTTTACAGGACATAAATTTTCAGTGAAATTAACCATTAAAGTCAAATTTCTAGGTTCTATCATATCACAAGACCAAAAATGGACACCCACCATCAAAAACGTCATCAAAAAAGCATAACAAAGAATGTTCCTTCAGTGCCAACTCAAAAAGCTCAAACTGCCCAAGGAGCTGCTGATATAGTTCTACCGAGGAATTAATTATTAAGGCTGTCATCTGCACCTCTAGAACTGTCTGGTTTGGTTCTGCAACCTAACAAGACAAACACAGACTTCAGAGAGTAATTTGGACTGCAGAAAAAAACAATTAATTCTTTATTGGGGTCCAGAACAGGGTCCTCAGCCTTTCGGACCTCAGGGACCACTAAATTCATAATTTTAAGTCCCGCAGATCACTAATATAAATCCAGTGCGTTGTTCATTAAAATACCTGGACTCCCAATGATGGGATGGGGTCCTTCAGGCACTCCGCTTGGCTGCCTATTTCTGCAAACTTAAACATTCATTGGACCTGTTTTCCACAAAAAACAAAAAAGACAGGATCTCTCATCTCTCTTTCTCTCAGGATCTCTCTCTCTCTCTCTCATCTCTCTCTTTCTCTCTCATTCTTTTTCATCTCTCTTTCTTATCTTTCTCTCACCTCTCACCTCTCTTTCTCTCTGTTACTGTCTCATCTTTCTCTCTCTCTCATCTCTCTCATGTCTTTCTCTCTCTCTCTCTCATTTCTCTTTCGCTGTTTCTCTCTCTCTCATCTCTCTGTCTCTCTCATCTCTCTCAGTGGGGCCAGCCAGTGCTTTGAGGCAGAGAGGAAGTTCCATGTCTCCCAGTCATGCAGCACTAACAATTAAGGACTGGAAGAATGCTCATGAGATCAGCAAGAGATGAAGCTTCGCTCCTGCTTTGCAATATGGAGCAAATCTCCACCCCCACCCCCCATCCTTGCCTTCTCAGGCCAGGTGAGGAGTGAGTGGGAGGGAAGGGCGAGGGATGGGGCCAGCCAGTGGTGGGTTTAGCCAACAGGAAACCACAACTGGGGGAAGAGCCTCAGGTTGCCAATACCTGTTGCTTCAGCCTGCCTGCGCCGCCATCCCTACCCCTTCTTGCACAACAGCACTCATACCAGCCAGCAAGGGCTATGCTACTTCTTACGTCTTTCACCTCTTGCAAAGTTGCAAGTTGCACGCTCTACAGTGGCGATTTCCAGCCTTACCACAAGCTGCCTGGCCAGTCCCATAATCCAGAGCTCTAGTCATAGGACTGGCACATTGGTCATTCTGGACCAGCTCTTCTCCAATTGGTTGTAACTTTGAATAGTTATTAAGTGACCAGTCAGTAAGTGATGATTACTTGTAAACTGTGTTAATCTATGATTATGTGCCATCAAATATGTCAAAACCATATAAATAGACTACCTGCATAATCTGTCCTAGCTTGATTCTTTTTCCAACAATGCATCAATCATTCCTATAATTAAGCCCATCCAGTTTACTATTATCTTTTCTTTCCTTCTAATTTACTGAGCATCATGGATTTCTCAAGAATATATCTGCACTATAGTTAGGTGTATTGTATGAATGTAATTCTTGTGTTCAGAAGAATAACATATTTTTCCTACAATGGAAGACATTATAAACTCCTTAAGAGGAGAATTTTAATACTTTATTCATATGGTCATGTTATCTACTAAAGGCACAGTTGATGCTAAATAATAAAGGGAGTTACAAGTATACAAAAAAGAATACAAGTTAAAATAAGTTAACAAGCATATCGTTGCATTGTTTTTATTTATTTGATGTTCTTGGATAATCAACTCTCAATTATAAACAAAACAATTATGTAGTCAATGCAAACAATTATTACAATAAAATTACTATTAATTACTATAATTAACTATTACAATAAAATTACTATTAAATTACTATACTATTATAAAAGTTAATCCAAGAATTTATGGTTCTAGTAGAATTTTCAGAAGAAAAATATGAAGTCCGAAGGATTAGAATTTGCAGGTGCTAAGGAAATGAGTGTCTATATTGAAACTGAGAAAATGTTGAAACAGAAAATATTGAGATTTGCTCAAAATTGACTTATCTGTTTTGAGATGTACAATCACCATGTCCAATATTGTGTTGCATATGAATGTGATTTCCCCCCCCCCCCATTACATATAAAATGTTCTTAGTACTATACTTGAAGGACACTTCTGGATAAGCATTTCCTAGAACTAATTGCTATATGTTGCAATTAAATTTTCATTTGATTTACCACATTTCAAAAGAAGGTTCTATGTGCATACAATAAGGGTGTACAAAGCATTCTTTCAACATATATTGCAATGTGCAGCTGATGTAAGTTAAACACCTCTCTATGTATGGTCTACTGTACATAAATGGGATGTGCCACATAACCACCATAGAGGCAATTTTTTCATGGTGGCAATCAGGAATATTCTTGTTTTGTCTTATTTTTCTTTTGCCACTACCTGAAATTCAGAATTAACTGTTGTTAAAAGAACATTTCTAACAGTAAAAGATACTTTTACTGTTAGAAATGTTCTTTTAATAACAGTTAATTCTGAATAAAATTCAGTTGATTTAACAAGGAAGCGATAGTCAGGAATAGAAAAAGATTGACAGGGTATCTAGGAAGATCAATTCTGTAGCTTGCACAGTAGTTTTGTACTACTTTGAACAGAAGGTTAGCATTCTTCCAGTAGAGCACTAAATCTATACAAATGAGTCATGCTTTAATTGGCAGGTGTTTTCCCACTGACTGGTGATCTTGATAAAGTTGGAGGAGAGCAGCCATCACTGCAAAGGAAATGATAATAATGTTCTCTAGCTGCAAGCCAAATCAATGGGCTGGCAATAGGAACACCAGCATTTCTGCTTGTTTTTCTGTTAACTCACAAATTCAAACAAAGCATCTTAAGCTTGGGGGGAAAGCCTTACATGCATTTTTATCTAGCTGCATGAGTTTTTAAGGTAAATAACTTTTGAATTATTTAAACTTTAAAAAATAATAACTTATTAAAGTAGGCCAAGAAATATATAGTTCATTAATATGATTAATTTTTAAAAATTATCTGTGTCGTGTTACATTTAACTACCAAATGATAGAAAGGTAATTACATGTAAAATAATATAGTACTATCACAGTGATTCACATAGTAATATTGGATTGTAGTTTTACAAGCTTGCATTTGAGACTCAAGTACTGCTGTGTTGCAGGATGAGTTCCCATAATTCACTACAGCTTGACAAGGACTGAACAAGGACTGAAAGGAGCTCCCATGTGCGTCCCTCTGGGCAACCATGATGTCACCAGCTAACCTGAAAGGTGGCTCTGGCATGACCGGGACAGGGGGAATCACAGCAATATTTTTTAGCAGAAAAGAATTAATGGTTTTACAAATTAACTTTTACAAATCAAAATGAAAACAAGCTTCCCAAGTTACAGGTGATTCTCAACTTAACAACTGTTTGTTTAATAGCAATTCAAAATTATAACAGTTCTGAATGGACTTACAATCCCTGGTCTAAATTCTGATTGTTGTAATGCGATCATGTGATCAAAATTCAAGTTCTTCTCAGTATGCACATCCTTACAACTGTGGAAGCTGTACAACTTCCCTCCACTTTGCCCTGTGTTGGCTCTTGGCTAATCTGCCTTTGTTTTTTTTTTAGTAAAAGTTTTATTGGATTTTCACAAAACATAAAACATCTTTTTTTGAGAGCAGCATGATTCCAGGTTATCACATCTCCATACAGACATAATCTCAGTTACATATTCATCTTTGTATTCAATTTCATATCTTATCACTATTTTATCAATTTTTCAATAATTCTTTTCTTCCCTTACTTTCCTCAGCCTTATTTTATAATTAACTCATTCCTTTCTAATTCAATTACATATATTTTTCTAAATTTCTATGTCTTTCTAGTCATTTTCTTGTACTCTTGTCTGTCCTACTTACAGTTTCATAGATTCTTTTCCATCATCATCCCAAAAGGGAAGAGAAAGAAGAAAATTCCCTCCCCTTCCAGGCATTAAAAAGCAAGGTTTCCACTATAATAACCAAATAGAGCAAGGGTCGCCAGCCTTTTGGACCTCAGGGACCACCAAACTCATAATTTTAGATCCCAGGGACCACTAAACGGTTTTGTGGGCATGGCCTAATTTGTGGGTGTGGCTTTATGATCATGTGACTGGCTGGGCATGGCTTGTATGTAAATATTATAAATATTTATATAAATATTGAATTTTTTATTAAAAAAGAGCAACTTTTACTCAAAATCAGGCAAAACAGGCAAATTGAGTTGCTCACAGAATCACAGATTCATTCAGAGATCTATCTATCTGCCATTGGCTAGCTCAGTCTGTCACATAAAATTTGCTTGCAAGCAAACTCACAAAATTAACTCACAACACATCATGCATGTAAATATTTATTTTTTTTATAAAAAAGAGCAACTTTTACCCAAAATCAGGCAAAGTAGGCAGATTGAGTTGCTCACAGAATTTGCTTGCCGTGAGTCTGCACTGAATTTGCTTGCAAGCAAACCTTTAGTCCTAAGGCATGTTCGGCTGTGCTGAGCCGAAGATCTAAAGACTAGCTAGAAAGCAAGAAATCCAACCATTTCCTGCTTCCTAGCTAATCTAAATCTCCCAGCACAGCAGAACAGATGTTGGTCGGAAAAAGGAAAAATAGCAATTTAGCAGGCAAAGGAATGGGTAAGGAATGAATGGGTGGGGAGGTTCCTGTGGGCCATGTGGGCGGTGCAGCCTCGTGTTTCTGTGCAGCCTGGATTAATTGCTTTGTGAGGGTGCTCTGGGGATGAGATTTCTCTGCAGCCCACCAAAATTTCCTCATGGCCCACCGGTTGGCGACCGCTGAAATAGAATGTGTCACCTTTATATTTAAAAATTAATATACAATTATACATTATACAATTATAACATTCACTTTCTAATATCTATTTTATATCATATAACTCTTATCAACTGAATTCTGCTTGGTACTTTCCCTTAATAATTGTCAGATCCGTGTATCTGTCATTTCTTCAGTGGAAGAAGTGGGGGGGAGGCTGATAAAGAAATCCTTTCTTGATGTGACCAGAATGTATTTAATCTTGTATCGAATTTGTATAACCCACACATGATACGATGGAGGGAGAAAAACCAGATGGTCAGAACTATCACCTCTGAGAGGCACAACCAGGAGATGAGAAGGTCATAAAAATTCCACAGTGAGATTGTACTTTGGGAATCTCTTGAATAGTTCGTTCTAAAAAGGGGGTGGGGGGAAATTAGGTATGCCCTGGGAAACTGAAAAGATTGTTCCTTACAAGAGGTGTGGGGAGGAATTAACTGGCTTTTGTTTCACTGGGTACGCATCAGGATGGGGGGAGGCGTTCTAAACTCCCTTGTGTATCCCTGTATGCCTGAGAGACCTCGGACGCTGCTTTGAACTCCTACAGGAATTGTCTCATCTCAATAAAGAATTCCTTTGTGATACATTTGGATACGTTTTCAGAAGTTCATTCTAGTTGAGTGAATGGGAAAAGTTCTGTAGCCTGATACTTACTAAAATACACACTTAATTCTAAAAAAAGAAAATATATATAAAAATAATAAATAAAATGATCCATTCAAATTCACCCTGACAACTGATATTGATTTCGTTATAAATTTTTCAGATTTCTCTTCAATTGTATTTTATAAATCCTTAAAAACAATTAAATTATTTTCATTCATTACTCTTATTTCCTAGCAAGCATTCCATTATATCACAATACCAGTTTTAACTTTCACTTTAATCACCTGTTTCATATTTTCTAGCTCATTACTATTTCTAATATAACAACAGTCTCTTGTACCCTTGCAGAATCCTCTCTTTTAATTTATATTTTAACCATTATCTTTATGTCTTTTAAATAGGCTAATACCTTTAATCCTTGTATGTTTCCCCTGTTTCTTTATTGCCTGTTTCTGTCCCTTACAACTTCTTTTCCTTTTTATCTTTCCCCTCTTTTTCTCTCCACCCTTTTTGTCCCCTGTCTCTCTGATTCTCCCTTCTGTAATCCTCTCTTCTGCTTCTTTCTAAAGTTATATTTACTTTTCAAACTATTCCTTTTTTTAGTTGTTTCCCCCAGACTTAAATTTTAACTCCTTTCTCCCCCCTTTTCCATTTTACCCTACATTGCATTGTTTGGTCATTAAAGATGGCTTCTTCTTTGTCCAACCCTTCTTGTTCTTCAATCATTTCTTATTGTTTTTCATAGTTCAAAATCTCCATTTCTAAAAATTGAAGTGTGAAGCCAAAGGTTCCTCTTTCCTCTTGGGACTCTTCTTTCATTTTTTTTAAGTTCCATTTTTAATTCCTCAAGGAGTACTGCCATTTTAAACACTTTTAAACAACCACCTGATTGATTTTAATTCAAACCACTAAAAATCTAACACCCAAAATTCCAAAAATCACCAAGTTATCCAAAGTTCTTGCTTCTTGCTTCTTTCTTCCACTTTTCCTTTCTGGGGACTCTTTTATATTGTAGCAAAGTTTCAGTTACAGAATATCCTTTGAAATTTTTTTAAAGTTTCACAGTTAATTTTTTTTATTTCCAGTAATACTCTCTGTTATTTCCAAGTCCACCCTTTCTTCTTCTCTCTACTTTCCTCCTTTTGAGGGCTTTAGAATATCCAAAAAATCTTTATTTTTCCCCTTGACACTTTAATTTCAGTTTAGGATTGCCTGTTAGTGTCAAAGTAAATCAACACAAATTTCTTAGTTGAGTCTCTTCATTTTTAACTTTCAAAGCCGATTGCAGCTATCAATGTGAGAAAGAAAAAAAATCTTTTTTCATTTTCTCCTCTCTTCTCCATTGCTTCAAAAATCTTCTTTTAGGAATAATGCTCTTAATAATTTTAGTTCCAGGGTACCTTGCATAGATGTTATCTGAGCTTAGCCCAGTCTGTCAAGCTCTCTCCTTTTGTTTTCTCTCCTGCTCAATCTTGTCCGGTTGGGTTCCTCTTTGAAATGTCCATTTCTGACCACTGCTGCAACCACCTTCGGGAAAGGGAATAATGCCAAGCCAAGGAGGAGAGATGCGGCTCCCCTCAACTCAGCTGGAGGTCTCCCTCCTCTTTGCCAACTCTACAGGGTGGCTTCAGCCCCAAATCCAAAGGATCAGGGCAGTCCAGCGGCGAGCATGGATCGAAACCATGAATGATCACGGATTTCGCCAAAGAAGTCCAAACCGGTGCCTTTGTTCAGACTTTGCTGCAGGGAGTAATCTGCATTTCTAAAAACTGTCCCAGCTCAGTATTTGCTTAGGGCAGGGCACTGGGGTTCTGAGTTTCTGTCTCCCTTAAGATTTTTTATTGCTCTTTTAGGGGAAATATTTTATCCTGCCTTTTAAAAATATTTCTCAAAATATTTCATTTTTCGGGGAGGGGGTGGCTTCCCACAATTTAAAAAGGTAATTATATTTATTTTTCAAGATTGATCTGTCTCCAAAGGAGGGGGAGCTGATTTCCCTAGTCACATCTCTCATGCTCCAGGAAGTACAATTTTAGAATTATTCCATTTTTAACCCCTTTATTTTTCTGTTATTTACCATAAAAAAATAAACAATGGAATTACTATACAGTATGCCTCACATACTTTGGTTAAAGGGAGGATACAGGTAAAGGTGTCCCCTTGAAATAAAGATGGGGACAACAATAACAACCTGATATTAAAGCAAAAAGGTGGGGCCACAAGCTGTAAAATTTAAAAAAATATCTTGTCAGAAATTACTGAGTTCTTCCAGCTTTCATACCATAGGCTCAAAGCTTCTACCACTATTTCAATTTTGGTTAATTAATTATTTGGAACTAATATGTGTAGAGATTGCTTTATTTTTTGTGAATGCCAAAGTCTGGTTCTATTTCCTTAATTTCTGCTGCAAGATACACCACCCAGAGTCACTCTGAGAGTAGGATGGGCATTGGATTACAGACAGGTGTTCCCTCCCACTTCCCCACCCAATGAAGGAAGGAAGGAAGGAAGGAAGTGTTAAGCCTGGGTTCCCAAACCAGGGTTAAGGAGACAAGCTAAACAGAATGTGCAGCGTTAGTCAGATAGGCATACAGATAAATGTGTGAGATAAGTTTGTATGTTAGTTAACATACAGTAAAAATAACAGATACGCTTGTGCTATCAAAATATAGTTTATTCCATTTAGAGTTTAAAGCATAGTCAAAATAACAGTCCATTAGTCATGTATCATTTTAGTCAGTCCATTCAAGGATATTCAATTAGCAAAGTCCGTGTAAAATATCCAATGTCAGTTCACTTACAATAAATCAGTCCTTTCTCTCTCTCTTTCCAGTAGGAGAAAAACGCAGTCTTGAATCCATCCAGTAATTAGGGATCATCAAGCCAGAGAGAGCAAGCTTTCGTGCCTTGCTTCTTTTATGGTGCTTTTACAACCACTCCCTTAATTACATTCTTACAGTTAAAGTTACAGACACTTTAACTAACCCATGATAACATATTTATTATTTTACCTAAACCAGTTAGAGCAAACAATGTTATCCCTAACATTAAGGAAGAAAAAATAAAAAAAAGGCAAAGAAAAAGAAAAAAGCAACTTGCAAGCAGGTTAAAAACAATTTTAATAGCTCATCACGTAAGCAAATAAAACATAAACTCAATTTTCCTCATAACTCAACTCTTAAATAAGGAAAATGAGATTCAAATGTTAACACATAATATTTTGTTAGCAAAAGTTCAGCAAGGGCAACCATATACAACTACTATGATAGAGAGCAGAAGACATATCTTACTTCTTCTCTCTCACCAGGATACTGTCATATCTTTCCAGCTTGCCCAATTTTGTGCCATCCACCCTACTTACAACTGAAAAGTAGTACAAATTTTGGTAATTGCCACCACTATATGTATTATGCTACTTTATTATTTATTTTATAGAGCTTTATTATATTTATGTTTATTTTTTAGTTTTATTAATTATAGGTTTGTATATTTTTAGTGTAGATGTCAGCTTTGGAAGCCATATTGAGATTCGATGCTCCCACGCTGCCATAAGCCTGAGAAAGTGAGAGGGGGGATTCAATTGAGTAACTCTAAGTAGACAAAATAAAATACTTTTGTTAGTTCAAGGTCATTGAGTATGGCACAGAATGAAATAAAGATCTTGCTTTAGGATGGATCATGATTGGGCCATGTGATGTGATGATGGCCAAGGAAGGAAGCCCGAAAACTTTCAGATTCAGGATTCCACAGATGTGCCAGTTTACTATCCAAATAAAGGTAGCTTTGAGATATGTCTGTCTTGGAGTTATTGATTGGAATGGAGGTTTGCTGGAATGCTGACATTATCCCAAATCTCTAAACGAACTCCAGTACCCCAAAAAGGGGGCTGTCAGGGGTGCTGAGCCCCAGCACTGATTCCAAAAATGGAGCAGTGCAAAGACTCAGTGAAGATGAATGAAATGGAAGGAGCTACAGAAGGGGCTAAGGGAAGGGGCTAAGAGAACTAATTGAAACCCCAGCCTCCCTTCTGAAGAGGCGTTGCAGGCGATAGAAGTGGCAGAAGAGAAGCAGAGATTAGGCACCCATCCCAAGGAGATGGATTCAGAGTACCAGCCTCAGGAGATGGATTCATGGAGGAGCTGCCAAACAGAGCTGAATACAGGGAAGAGACCGGAGGAAAAGCTGCCTGAACACCTTTCTTTCTCCAGCCCTCTGAGGACAGCTTATGAGACAGAGTGGAGAAGTGGGGGGACGTTGGGATCAGACAACTCCCAAGATTGCAACCTGTGGCCTCCATCCCGAAGCCAGGCATTGGCAGGAATCCCAGAACAACTCCAGCAACTTAAGGTGGAAAGTTATGTCTCACAGCCACAATCTCTCCAGATGAGCTGGGTCCTAATGCAGCCCACCTTTACTTTCCCTAGTCCAAGAATTGACCGGGGAATCACTGTGGCATCTGTTGGGGGTGACCTGCAAACCATCCCAGCCTGGCAGACCCAAGAAGCAAGGGAGAGACAGCAGATTAAAAACCCCAAACTACCCCCCTCCACAACCAGATTACCCCCTGCAGAGATTACCCCCTGCAGAGAGTATTCTTTCAGGGTGGGGATTTTATCCTGGTCAAGGGTGGGTCTAATGTCAGTGGATGCCAGCACCCATTGCACCATCTGGTTCAGGAGCACCTTGGGCCTAAAGAGAAGCAGCTATCTCTTCTCAGCAAAGAGATCTGCACAAGCAGCGGATGGCAGCCACCCCCCTCTTCCCATCATGGAGAAGAATGCCACAAATGGCCTCTGCTCAGTACGTGCCAATTCAGCTGTCCCTTGGGGCAACCCTGCAGGGTCCCTTCTTCCAGAGTGCCCCAACTGGCCAGCAGTTCCCAATACAGCCCACCTATCTGCCCAGGCTGGCTCAATACATTCCAGCTCAGCCCGCAGTTGCTATGGAGATCCCACGCCCCCACCCTCAGTCCAAATGGCTTTGAAAACAATGTTTGACGGATGATGTGAACATTTTGCTTACTTTCTTACTCAGATATGGTCCCACATAGATTGGTTTGGACAGCAATATGTAACAGATTGTGACTTGGTTGCTGCAATCACAGATGGGATGAATGAGGGGGATGCTTCTGATTGGATAGCTCAATTGCACTACAAAGAAGCGCCAGATGTCAATGCCTTCCTTGAACTCCTTAGGTTTAGGTTCAAGTATCCTGATAGAATTGGGGAAAGTGAAGACAAAATAATGGAAATGAAACAAAGCAAAAGACCCTTAAAAGACTTTGTAAGGGACTTTAGAAGAGTAGCAAGCAATCTCATGAACTGGCCTGAAACAATACTTTTGCACTATTTCAAGAATGCTATTGACCCACAAGTTAAAAAACATGCCACATTAGAGGAATACCAGAGATGCTACAGGATTGGTATACAATGTCCCTCAGGCTGGACAGGGAAATCAACCCACAAAGAAAACCTCCTTCTGAAGGTCCTCCTAGGAGAACACTGATCAGACATGCTGAAGCTGCTCCTACCTGACCCACAAGGATTATAAAGTGCTATCGATGTCGCCAGAATGGCCATAGAAGAGCCGACTGTCTAGCTCATGCACCTGTTCCACAAGCTCCACAATCGAGGCCTAGTACAGCTGTCAGGGGTCAAAGAAATCCATGAAAGCCTTCAGACACTAGCTGGTTTGCTAGACACACTATAAAGAGTCCCCTCCACACAGGAGGGAGCATGGAACTTCCGACCTGAGAAATTCTTCCTGGACAAACCAATGAAGAAGATGACCCAATGTTGAGTGCTGCCATCCCCCCTTTTACAGTTAAAATGAAATTGATGGTGCCTAACATGGGAGAGGCAGGGGAGATAGAAGCCGTAATAGATACCGGGTGCTCCAGATGCCTTATTGGCCACCCCATTCTTGAACAATTAGGAATAAAGACTAAAGCCCTGAAATGCCTAATCAGGTTTGAACAAGTAGATGGGACTTTAATTGGGGGGATCCTGCCACCCAATTGACAGAGTTAATCAAACTAGAGATGGGCAGACACTGTAAACTCATACGTTTTGTAGTGGCTCCAAAAATGTCAGAATCCGTCATATTGGGACTTGCTTGGCTGGATAAATGGGTTACTATCATCAAGAGGGAAGATGGATACCAAAAAATCATAATTGGGGTTGGCCCGTTTCCCCACTTCCTCCAAAGAAACTGTCACCCAACAAGGATCCACAATCAGATGCAGTAGTCACCACTTCAGACTCTCCTCCAAGTGTGCCCCAAGTCCCTAAAGAATACAGGGACTTAGCTGAGGTGTTCAGTGAAGAGGAATGCAACATTTAAACCCCCCCCATCGAGCCGCTGATTGTGCCATAGAATTAGAACCGGGGGCAAAACTGCCAAAACCAAAAATGTATTCCATGATACCAGCTGAAATGACCTAGTTGAGAAAATACATCAATAACAATTTGGACAGAGGTTTCATTGAACCTGCCAAGTCTAGGTTGGCAGCCCCAGTAATGTTTAAAGAAAAACAAGATGGCAGCTTGCATTTATGTGTGGATTTTAGGGGCATCAACATGGTATCCATAAAAAAACATGTAGCCCCTCCCCCTTATGAAGGATTTATTAAATAATCTATCAAAAGGCAAGGTTTTCACCAAGCTAGATCTGAGAGAACCCTACTACTGAGTTCACATAAAGGAGGGAGATGAATGGAATGCTGCCTTCAACTGCCCTCTGGGTAGTTTCCAATTCCGAGTCATGCCTGTCAGACTCCAGGGGGCTACACAGTATTTATGCAACTCATTAATGAAGTGTTACATCCACACCTGTACAAAGAGGTCCTTGTCTACTTGGTGACATTCTTATATTCAGCGAAACCATAGAAGAACATGTCAAATTGCTCAGACAAGTACTGAAAAAAATTTTAGCTGCTGGTTTGGACCGGTTTGGAAGAACCAGTAGTTCTGGTGAGCATTTGGCCCCACCTATTTGCCCCTGCTGTTTCCTGTGCATTATTTTATTGTTTTAGAGCACAGCCGATTTGTGCGGCAGAATGGTTTGCTGCAACACAGTTGTTTTATTCATGCAATAGAAGCTAAGTATTAGAACTGAAAATGAGCTTTTTAAAATGTGGAGCACATGTGGGCACGTGAAGCCCACGCTCACTGAAGCAGTTGTTACACTGGTTGAATTGTACCACTGGCTAGTACTAGTAGTGCCAGAAAGAATGAAGTAACTGTCCCAAAGTTGAAAGGATGCTCAGCTGTGGATGTATCTGGTGGTGAAAAGAAAGTCTGATGCTGTAAAAATCTATACTCCATAGGGACCTGGAATGTGAGATTCATGAATCAAGGCAAGGTGGACATGGTCAAAAAAGAGATCACAAGACTGAACAGTGACATCTTAGGAATCAGCGAACTAAAATGGACAGGAATGGGTGAATTTAATTTATATGATTATCAGGTATACTACTGTGGGCAAGAATCCCTCAGAAGAAATGGAGTAGCCTTCATAGTCAATAAAAGAGTAGGAAAAGCAATACTGGGATACAATCCCCACAATGACGGAATGATCCCAGTGTGAATCCAAAGCAAACCATTCAACATCACAGTAATCCAAGTCCTCAACCATTGGTGCCGAAAAGAATGAAATTGACCGGTTCTATGAAGCCATACAGCACCTTATAGAATTAACACCAAAAAAATGATGTCCTTATCATCATGGCAGATTGGAATGCTAAAGTACAAAGCTAAAGTAGGAATAACAGGCAAGTTTGGCCTTGGAGTGCAAAATGAAGCAGGGCACATGCTGATAGAATTTTGTCAAGAGAACATGATGTCACAGCAAACACTCTTTTCCAACAACCAAAGAGACGACACTCTTTTCCAACAACCGAAGAGACATCACCAGCAGCAGTCAACACAGAAATCAGATTGACTATGTGCTCTGCAGCTAAAAATGGAGAATCTCTATAAAATCAGGAAAAACAAGACCAGGAGATGACTGTTGCTCAGACCATGAGCTTCTAATTGAAAAATTTAGGCTTAACTTAAAAAAATGTAGGGAAAAGCATTAGGCCACTTGGAACTAAATCATGTCCCTAATGAATATACAGTAGAGGTGACAAATAGTTTAAGGAATTAGATCCGATAGACAGAGTATCTGAAGAACTATGGACAGAGGTTCACAACATTGCACAAGAGGTAGCAACTAAAACCATCCCAAAGAAAAAGAACTGCAAGAAAGCAAAATGGCTAACTGAGGAAGCTTTGCAAATAGCTGAGGAAAGAAATAAAGTGAAAGGCAAGGGAGAAAATGAAAGTGTTATGTTCTGCGCATAGGCGCAAGAAGTGGAGACGAGACGATGAACAGTGAACTTCAATTCTTTATTTAACATTGTGGAACAGAGCGAAAAACTACGGCAGCAATAGCCCTTTTTATAGGCAAGCTGCTGATCAAATAACCAATAAGAAACGGGAAGCGTTAGTTTCCTTAACCAATGAAAGAGGTCCGCTAATAGCCAATCAGATTCTCCTGAATGGACCACTAATAGCCAATCAGATTCTCCTGAATGTCGCTATTATCGGCCAATCAGAAGTGCAGGGCCAGAATCCTGCACTTTTCTAAAGGTTTTAATAATCTTTATTTAAGCACTTTTATTAATTCACAACACCCCTTACCCCCGGGTTCCGTTTAAGGGGTGCGGTGACATAATCTTTGAGGTAAGCAGGTTGTTTAGATTGTCTATTAGATTTTCGCTGTCACCCTGGTACTTGTTTATAATCTTGTTTGGGCAGGACGTTTTCTAGCGAGTAGGGTGCCTCCGGTCCTTCATTTAAAAACTCGGTGCCGCTAATGTCCTCGTTGTCCTCTAGCCTTTGTGGGCTTGCCTCTAACTAGGTGTCTCTTTGAGGCAAGTCCACCACCCTCTCTGATCCTTCTTTATGCGTTAAGTCCAAATGCTCACTTCTTCCACTCGTGCTTTCTGCCGTTTCGAACTCGGTCTCCTCGGCATCTCCTCCCACCTCAGTTTGGAAGTTACCGGAGTCGCAGAAACCAGGTTGCAGCCTTGAACTCAACTGATCAATATGGCGCTTCCATATTCTTCCATCGCGACTTTTTACTCAGTACGACCTGGGTCCTGTGACTTGGATTACAGTTGCCTCGACCCACAAAGGATCGCCAGAAAAGTTTCTAGCAAAGACTAAGTTGCCTCTCTGGAATTTGCGGCATTTCCCACTGGATCCGTGTGGTTTTTCTGGTTCGTACGATGGGTGTAGTCGGTCAAGGTGGGAGCGGAGTTTTCGTCCCATTAACAATTCAGCCGGAGTCTTGTGACGCTGTGCGGAGTGATGTGTTGAACAAAGAGTATCCGGTTAGTCTTATCTTCGATATCGCCATAGTCCATTTTCTGTAGGTCTTTTTGACGAATTGTACCATGCGCTTGGCTCTTCCATTGGCCGCAGGATGCACTGGTGAAGTTAGCGCATGGCGAATACCATGGTCTGCCAAATACTGTTCAAAAGAAAGCGCAGTAAACCGGGGGCCGTTGTCGGATACCAGAACGTCTGGCAGTCCATGGGTTGCAAATAATCTGTCCAATTTCCTGATGACGGATTCAGTTGTGGTACTTTTCATTTCATGGATTTCAAGCCAGTTTGAGTAGGCATTCACCGTTACTAGGAATGTGTGTGCTTTAGTAGGTCCCGCAAAGTCAATATGAATACGGGACCATGGTCGCCTGGGTGTTTCCCACTCTGTTGGGGTTGCTTTCGGTGGGGCGTTGCTAACTTCCTGGCATTTGCAACAAGTCTTTACCCAGGCCTCGATTTGCTTGTCGATACCCGGCCACCACATGTAGCTTCGTGCAAGCGCCTTCATGCGCACGATGCCGGGGTGGCCTTCATGCAAGGTTTTTAATACCACTCGTTGCAGCCACTCTGGGACGATGACTCTATCCCCCCAAATGATGCAGCCTTTCTGGGAAAACAGTTCCATCTGTCGATTCTTGAAAGGACTGAAGTTGTCAGGGATTTGATCCAATGGCCATCCTTGCTCGACCCAGCTAAGAACTCGTGCCAAAATAGGATCGCGTTTCGTTTCGATCTCGATATCTCGAGCTATCAGTGGTAGTGATTGAAGTGTCTTAATCTGGAGCATTGTGACGGTTGGAGCTGGGTCATCAACGGTTTCCGGAAGTGGTGCACGGCTTAGTGCGTCAGCGTGGGGGATGGCTTTCCCCAGGCGGTGTTGCAGCTTATAATTATATGCAGCCAAGAATTCCGACCAGCGAGTCATTCTGGGAGATAATATATAAGGGGTTAGCTTGTCCCCCGCTATAATCCCCAGCAAAGGTTTGTAGTCGGTAACTATAGTAAAAACTCGCCCATAAAATTTCATGAAATTGTTTAACAGCATGAAACGACAGCAAGAGCCTCTTTATCGATTTGACTACAGTTACATTCAGCTTTTGATAGCGTTTTTGAAAAGCAGGCAATAGGGGCTTCACTACCGTTTGATAACACATGGCTCAAAATGGCACCCACTCCAAATGGTGATGTATCACTTGTAATCGTCAAAGGCAAAGTCTCATTATACTGCATCAAAACAGTCTGAAGTCAATAAGTTTTTTACTTGTCGGAACGCGTGTTCCTCTTGGTGTCCCCAGACCCAGGTTGCCTTTTTGTCCAACAGACGATGTAGGGGCTCGGCTACAGTCGCTTTGTGGGGCAGGAACATGTTGTAAAAATTGATAAGGCCCAGGAAAGCTTGGAGATCAGTCTTATTTCAGGGCCTTGGGGCGTTTTTGATTGCCCTTAGCTTGCTATTGGTGGGGTGAATGCCTTGTTTATCGATTAAGTACCCCAAAAATTCTACTTTATCCACACACAGTTGACACTTTTTTTTTTTTTACATTAAGGTCAGAGTCTTTAAATTTCTGAAAAACTAACCTCAGGCGCTCCCTTAGTATTTCTCTAGTCGGAGCAGCAATTAAACATCATCAAAATAAGGTACAACCCCTTTTATACCCTGTGGAATTCTCTCCATCAAGCTCTGAAAGATTCCTGGGGCCACGCTAACTCCGAATTGGAGTCGGTTGCACCTCGGTGCATAACGATCATTTGTGCCTCTGCCGTTTTTTTATTTACAGGCAGTTGTTGGTATGCCTGTGCTAAATCCAATTTAGCGAAGACTTTTCTGCCCCCTAGGGAATGGAGAAGGTGTTGTACCACCGGTACCGGGTAAGCATTCTGCTGAAGGGCGTGATTCAGGGTGGCTCGGTAGTCCCCACACATTCTTAACGATCCATCCGGCTTGATGGGTGTTACGATTGGGGTTTCACAGGGAGCATGATCGGTTGGTTCTAACATACCCTGGGCTATTAATTTATCAAGCTGCTCATCAATCTTTGGTTTAAGGGCAAATGGAACTCGACGAGGCTTAAGGCGGATGGGAGCTACTTCGAGGTTAAGGTTAAATGATATCAGGGTACCCTTATACTCGCCTAATTTATCTGTAAAGATGTTCTGGAACTTCTAGATGATGGCCTCTTCCCAGTCATCGCTATTGGTTCGGTGAATGCCGGCTACTTCAATTCCCAGTGGGGTGAACCATTGGAGGCCTAACAATCTAGGCCGATCCCTGTCGACTACGGTTAGTGGTAGGGATGCAGTACGATTTTTAAATGAGACACGGACTTTGCTGGATCCAACGACTGGAATTCGATTTCCCTGATAGTCCTTAAGTATGATTCTTTGGAATCTGAGGTCTTGCTGGTGGATGGTGGGAATTAATTGTTTAAGGGTCTTTCATGAAACCATCAAGAGGGACGATCCTGAATCGACTTCCATCATGCAGGGCTGGTTTTCGATGGCGACCTTCACCCGGATCTTCTTGGCGTCTAATGATGAGGCGTGACCAATCGTAATGGTTTGGTGTGCCTCTTCTCGTTTCGTTGACTGGGCTGGTGGTTTGTTTCTGTAGAAATGGTTGTTCCATTGGTGGGTTAAGTATTCCCGATTCACAGGATGACTTCCTGTGGGCTGGCGGTAGGTGGTCCCCCTCTGAGGTGAGCTGGATCCTTGCTTGCTTCTACAGACTCTTCCGATGTGACCTCTTTTCCCGCACACATGGCAGAGCGCGTCGAGGAATTTGCAGTCTGATTGTGGGTGGTTTGCCCCACAACCAGCGCATTGGTACTGCACTCTCTGGTTATGTTGATGGCGTTGGTCTCATTCAGACCGGAGCCAGTTGACCTCTTCATCACTTTCTGATGATGATTGGAGGTCCTCGTGGTGGGCTGTCATTGCCTGTCCTTCCAGGTAAGGTGAGATTTCGCTGGCGAGTTGGCAGAGCGGGGCGTGGGTGCGGCGCATTCATGCAGCCGACTTCCTGGTTGCTTCTGCTGCAGTACCTTCAGCGATGGCATCTGTAAGGCTAATGTCGCCTTTTGCCATCAGCTTACTTTGTGTAGCTGGCGCATCTAATCCCAAAACTATTCGGTCTCTCAGGGCCTCTTCGAGGTCGGCGAATCCACAGAGGCCTCCCAAATTCCGGAGATCTGCAATGAAATCTGCAATGCTTTCTCCCTTCCGCTGGTCTCTCTGATAAAATTCATGTCTTCGAACAAGCGTTGGTACGGTTGGTGCATAGTGGGCCCGTAGAAGGGGCTCGAGGATGTCCCAGCCAATGGACTTCACCTCAGCCAGTTTGGCTAGTGCCTTGGCCATCTTAAACACGGTCAACCCGCAGTGAGTTAGGAAAACCGCTCGCTTCTTTCCGGTAGTGGCATCCTTCAAGTTGTTGTCTCCAGAAACATCTCGAATCGGTCCATATATGAGTCCCAGTCTTCTTGTGCCGGGTCGAATGGAGTGGGTGGTATGACGCTGCTAGACATGGTTCAGCTGTTGGTGCGTCTTCAGCCATGTGCTCTGTTTAGCGTTTAGTGCTCTGTAGTGCTCAGTCAGCTCTGACGTCTCCAAATCCCATCCTCGTTGCCAGTGTTATGTTCTGTGCATGGGCGCAAGAAGTGGAGACGAGACGATGAACAGTGAACTTCAACTCTTTATTTAACATTGTGGAACAGAGCAAAAACTACGGCAGCAATAGCCTTTTTTATAGGCAAGCTGCTGATCAAATAACCAATAAGAAACGGGAAGCGTTAGTTCCCTTAATCAATGAAAGAGGCCCGCTAATAGCCTATCAGATTCTCCTGAACGGACCAATCAGATGTCGCTATTATCGGCCAATCAGAAGTGCAGGGCCAGAACCCTGCACTTTTCTAAAGGTTTTAATAATCTTTATTTAAGCACTTTTATTAATTCACAACAGAAAGATCCACCCAACTGAATGCAGAATTCCAGAGAATAGCTAGAAGAGATAAGAATTCATGCTTAAATGAACAGTGCAACGAAATAGAAGAAAACAACAGAATAGGGAGGACAAGAGATCTCTTCAAGAAAATTGGAGATATGAAGGGAATGTTTCAAGCAAAGATGGGCATAATAAAGGACCAAAATGGCAAGGACCTAACAGAGTCAGAAGAGATTAAGAAGCAATGTGTCAAAATTATACAGAAGAACTATACAAGAACGAGCTTAACATCCCTGATAACCACGATGGGATGGTCACTGACCTCAAGTGAGACATCCTAGAATCTGAAGTAAAATGGGCCTTAGGAAATCTGAGCAACAACAAAGCTAGTGGAGGTGACAATATTCCGGCTGAACTATTCAAAATCTTAAAAGACAATGCAGTAAAAATGCTACAATCAATTTTCCAGCAAATTTGGAAAATTCAACAGTGGCCACAGGATTGGAAAAGGTCAGTTTACATTCCAATTCCAAAGAAAGGCAATGCCAAAAAAATGTTCAAACTACTGCACCATTGCACTCATTTCACATGCTAGTAAAATTATGCTCAAAATCCTACAAGATAGGCCCAGCGATATGTAGATCAAGAACTATCAGAAGTATAGGCAAGATTTCAAAGAGGCAGAGGAACTAGAGATTAATGCCAACATATGCTGGATCATGGAAAAAGCTAGGGAGTTCCAAAAAAACATCTGCTTCATTGACTATGCTAAAGCCTTTGATTGTGTGGATCACAACAAATTGTGGCAAGTCCTTAAAAAGATGGGAGTACCAGACCATCTTATTTGTCTATATGAAGGTGAAGAAGCAACGGTGAGAACTGGACACTGATTGATTCAAAATTGGGAAAGGAATTCAGCAAGGCTGTATACTGCCTTGCCTATTTAACTTATATGCAGAGCACATCATGAGAAAGGCGAGCTAGATAAATCAAAAGTTGGAATTAAGATTACTGGGAGAAATATCAACAATCTCAGATATGCAGATGATACCACTCTTTTTTTAAAAAAAACAAAGTTTTTATTTTTTACAACAAACATACGAACAAAACATAAAAACATAAAACCATCTTTCAATTATCTACATACAGTGTGTCAGTTGGTTACAATCTTTTGTGCTATCCTTTTTTTACCATTACTCGCAAGTTATATAAATTCTCACCTTATCGATCTAGCTTGTGCTTATATAATATCAATTATTAAACATTCATTTGACTATTTTTCTATCATTTTATATGAGATATTCCAATTTCCTTATGATTTAATCTTATACATTCATCCAATGGTTATATATTTTATAATGTATTCTATATCAATCTATTAACTTTTTATTGTAAGGCTTAGTAGTCCTTTCTTTACGTGTCTTTTTATCTAACTATTGATACAATAAATCCCATATCATATAAAATTGTGTATCCTCTTGTTCTCTAATTTCAAATGTCAATTTACTCATTTTGGCACAGTCCGTGATTTTCTTAATAATTTCCTCCTGCATAGGTATTTTTTCATTTTTCCAGTTCTTAGCAAATACAATTCTAGCTGCTGTTAAAACATTTACAATCAAATATTTCAATTCTTTACAATATATTTCTGGTATAATTCCCAATAAAAATATCTCAGGTTTAAAGTCTATGTGTTGTTTTGTCATTTTTTCCAACCATGTGTAGATTATAGTCCAATATCTTTTTGCATTCGAGCACGTCCACCACATGTGGTAATATGAACCAGGTATCTGATGACATTTCCAACATTTATCCGATTTATCCTTGAACATCCTGGCAATTTTCATCGGGGGTAAGTGCCACCTGTAAAACATCTTATACAAATTTTCTTTATATGCAGTTGACATTGTCATTTTATAATTTTGAGAACAAAATTTTTGCCATTCATCTAAGTCAATCCCATATCCAAAATTTTCCCCCCATGCAATCATTGTTTCTTTTACTTGTTCTTCCTCTAATTTAAACTCTAGCAAATGTCCATAACGTTTTTTGATTACTTTTTCATCAGTACCTGTAAAAATTTTATCTAAATCAGTCAACTTGTCATAGATATCTTCTGTTTTAACATCTTTATCAAATCTAGATTGTATTTGAAAATATGAAAACCAATTCATTTTTACACCTTGTTCTTCCAATGCTTGCATTGATTTAAGTTCACCCTTTTCATTCAATATCTCACCATATCTAACTGTTTGTTCCTTTTTATATATTATTGGATAGGAAAAAGCTTCAATAGTAGATAACCATAGTGGAATTTTTAAATAATATTGCTTTTTTATCTTCTCCCAGTTTAGAAACAATGCTTCTAGGAATATAATGTCTTCTAAAATACCCCTGCATTTTAGTTCCCTTATACCAGAGGAAGGCATGCCACCCTAACAGCAGGTCATGTCCTTCTAAATTCAAAACTCTAGTATTCCTTAATGTTATTTACTCCTTCACTCACATCAGACTTGTCGCTTGGTAGTGTAACTCCCAACTGGGCAAAGCAAATCCTCCTCTTATTCTTGCATCTTGTAACAATTTAAGTTTTATTCTCGCTTTCTTCCCCTGCCAAATGTATTTTAGCACTATTTTGTTTAAGTCTTCAAAAAATTCTTTCCCTAATCTGATTGGAATTGTCTGGAATAAGTATAAGATTCTGGGCAATATATTCATCTTAATTGTAGATATTCTTCCAATCAGTGATAATTGTAAATTTTCCCATTTTATCAAATCTGTCACAATCTGTTGTTTAAGTTTGAGATAATTGTCCTCCTTAAGTGTGCTACATCTTGGTGTTATATGTATCCCTAAATACTTTACCTTGTTTGTGACCTGGATCCCCAAAACTTCCTCCAATTCTTTCTTTCGTCTTATTAACATGTTCTTTGCTAAAAATTTTGTTTTATTTATTTTCAAACCTGCTACTTTCCCATACTCTTCTATCTTTTCTATCTGTTTAGGTGCAGACTCCAATGGATCTTCTAATATAAATACCAGGTCATCTGCAAAAGCTTGTAATTTATACTCTTCTTTTTTAATTTTCATTCCTTTTATTTCTTTTACTTCTTTGATGTTCCTATTCAGTACTTCCAGTGTTAACACAAACAACAGAGGCGACAGTGGACAACCTTGTCTGGTCCCTTTTCTTATATCTATAAAGTCTGTTAACTCTCCATTTATCATAACCTTTGCAGTTTGTTTATGATATATCATTTCGATGGCTTGAGTAAATTTTTTACCAAAGCCCATTTGGTCCAATTGTAACAGCATAAAATGCCAATTCACATTATCAAAGGCTTTTTGTGCATCTATAAACATCAGAGCCATTTGTTTTTCAGGATGTGCCTCATAGTATTCCAGTGTATCTAAAATTATTCTCATATTATCTTTAATCTGTCTCTTCAGCAGAAATCCATTTTGATCAGGATGAATAAAATTGTTTCAATATCTTTTCAGTCCTTCTGTCAGAACTGAAGCAAAAATTTTATAATCTGAACTTAATAGCGATATAGGTCTGTAATTTTTAACTTGCTATGGGTCTGTGTCCTCCTTCAGTACAAGTGTTATATATGCTTCTGACCATGTTTCGGGTATTCTCTTCTTTGTCATAACTTCATTCATAATTTTTAATAAGTGAAGATTCAATGTTTCTTGGAATGTCTTATAAAATTCCAATGGCAAACCATCCGGACCTAGTGCTTTCCCAATGTTTTGCTTTTTTTAAAGCTTCTGTTAATTCCATCATTGTTATATTACTTTCTAACATTGTTTCAATATCTTTGGATATCTGAGGCAAATTTGCTTCCTGTAAGTATTGTTGAATTCTTTCTTCCTGAACATTCTCTTGATGGTACAGTTTTCCATAGTAATCTTGAATAATTTTTTTTCTTCTCCGCATTTCCATAGCATACATATCCTTGTTTGTTTATCAATTGATTTATTCTTCTCAAGTCTCTTTCCTTTCTCAATTTATATGCTAGCCATCTGCCTAGTTTATTTGCAACTTCAAAGTAGTTCTGCTTAGCATTTCTAATTTTTTGTGCTATTTCTTCTTTTTCCATTAGCCCCATTTTATGCTTAGTTATGTCCTTTTTAATTTTAATCTCCTTTTTTGTGGAAATTTCTGTAGTTCTTTTTCCAACTTCTTGTAGTCATCATCCAATTTTTTTAAAAAAAGAAATTCTGTTTTATATTTCTTTTCCTTGTATAGTCCATTATCAAACTTCTTGTATAAACCTTCATTGTGTCCTAGAGGTTCTGTAATGATGTATCCTCTTCTGTATTTTCTTTAAAGAAAAAAGTCAATTCTCTCTCAATTTTCTGTTTAAAGTCTTTTTCCTTTAATATTGTATTATTTAAAGTCCATCTAGATCTCCTTTTTTGTCCTTTCCATACAAGTGTTATTAGATTGTGATCTGCCCAAGTACTTGCTTCTATTTCAATGCCTTGTATGTTAGAAAGCAATTCTGTTGACATCCATATCACATCTATTCTAGACCATGATGCATGTCTATTTGAATAAAAGATATATTGTTTATTTTCCGCATTTCTCTCTCTCCAAGCATCTTTTAAGTTTATCTCATCTACCATTCAAAAGAAGAATTTTGGCAATGTCTTTCTAGTTTTCTTTGCTGTTTTTAATGTTTTATAATCCAATTTGTTATTTATTATTCCATTAAGATCTCCCATCAGACAGATATTAGCATAGTCCAGTTCAATTATTTTCTTATGTAATTTCCTGTAAAAATCTTCTTGATTATCATTTGGAGCATAAATTGCTACTAAAAGTGTATTTAGATTATTGTCTGTTATCTCCACCATCAAAATCCTTCCATCACCATCTGTATATATTTGTTCCGCAGGGATTGTATCTCTAATGTATAACACCACTCCTCTCTTTTTACAATGTGTTCACACTGTAAATAATTTCCCTAATTTTTGTTGTTTCAATATATAATCATGTTGTTTTTAATATGTACTTATTGTAGGCAGATTATATCAAATTTAATCTGCATAATTTCTCTAACTTATGAAATACTTTTCTTCTTTTAATAGCTGAATTAAGCCCATTTATATTAATTGTAATCAATTTTTTCTCATTCATTTTAGACTTTGTAAGAAGGATTTGTTACTTTAGTAGATCTTGGCTCTCGTTCGCCGGGTACACCATCTAGGCCTCCTCCCTCTTTTTCAATTGCTGCTGTACATTCCTCTTGAAATTCAATTAACAACTGTTCTTTTCTTGTATCTTCCTCCCTTCCTCTAAAATATTCCAGATAAAATAATTCTGCTTTTTCAACTGTATCAATTCTGTGTCTTTGTTCCTGCCAGGTAAACATAAGACCTTTGGGTATCAGCCATCTGTAATTCATTCCTCTTTTAACTAACTCTTTGGTCAAAAATAAATATTCTCTTCTTATTTATCTTACTCTTCTCGGTACCTGTTTCAGTACCACTATTTCTTTATCTTTGTACTTTAGTGTTTTTTCTCTTGCCGCCTGCAGTATTTGTGATTTTATTATTTTCTTAGTAAATCTGATATGAACTTCTCTTGGCAGTTTATTTCTGAGATGATACCACTCTAATGGCAGAAAGTGAAGAGGAACTAAAGAGCCTCTTGATGCGGGTAAAGAAGGAGAGTGCAAAAGTTGGCTTGAAACTCAACATTAGGAAAACTAAGATCATGGAATCTGGTCCTCTCAATTCCTGGCAAATAGATGGAGAAGAAATGGAAGTAGTGACAGATTTTATTTTCCTGGGCTCCAAGATCACTGCAGATAGGGACTACAGCCAAGAAATTAAAAGACACTTGTTCCTGGGGAGGAATGTCATGGCAAATCTAGACAGCATACTAAAAAGCAGAGACATCACTCTGCCAACAAAAGTGTGTATGGTCAAGACTATGGTTTTCCCAGTTGCAATGTATGGCTGTGAAAGTTGGACCATAAGAAAGGCTGAGCACCAAAGAATTGTGGCCTTTAAACTATGGTACTGAAGAAGAGTCCAGCGAGTCCCTTGGACTGCAAGGTAATCAAATTGGTCAGTCCGAGAGGAGATCAACCCTGATTGTTCTTTAGAAGTCCAGATCCTGAAGATGAAACTCAAATACTGTTCTGTCCTTAATTAGCATTCTTGAGATCCCCGCGCTTTGATTGGCCAAAGCGCGGGGCTCTCCGATTGGTCAGGCGAGCCGCGCCGATTGGCTCGCTGAGAATCTCCAGCGATTGGTCCATTCGGATCGCGGGAGATTCAAAGTGGTGCCATTGGCCGCGGCCGCCGCGGCTAAAGGAATAAAAGCCGCGGGCTTTTTCCTTTACACCAGTTCAGTTCCAACTTTCAATAAAAGAGTTTGATTTGAAGTCACCGATTCCTGGCATCATTTCGCGGACACAACACTGGCGACGAAGGTGGGATCCAGACCCTGAACTGAACCACGTGTCCGACGGAAGCCAGATGAACCACCGCAATGGCGAAAATCATACCCCCCGCACCCTTCAACCCCGCCACCGAGAACTGGGAATCGTACTCCGACCGATTCCGCATGTTCCTCGAGTGCAGCGACCTGAAGGACGCCACCGGCCCCATGAAGTGCGCCGTCTTCCTGACCCACTGCGGGACCGAGGTCTTCAAGATGGCCAAGGCGCTTGCCAAACCCGCCGATGCGACCGCGATGGACTGGGACGTCCTCGAGCCAATACTTCGGCGGCACTACGCTCCAGAGGTACCCATCCTGATCCGACGCAATGAATTCGACCGTCGGGACCAGAGGTCGGGTGAGAGTTTCAGTGACTTTGTCACCGAGCTGCAGCGCCTAGGGGGGCTCTGCGAATTCGACAACCTGAACGACGCCCTGCGAGTCCGAATCATGCTCGGTTTGTGGGACCCCGTCCTCCAGAGCCGGCTGATGGCCAAGGGCAACATCAGCCTAGCAGACACCCTCACCGCAGCCGCAGCCGCCAAGCAACCCGAACTTCTGCCGACCGCATGCGCAGACCGAACACTGGGGACCGCAGCGGAAACAACAACCCGGCGAGGTTGACCGAGGCCCAACCCGAGACGACCACCCACCAGGGCGACTTCCACTCGGCATCGGGCACTTCAGACGATGAGGAGGACGTCCATCGCCTCCAGACAGGCCGCGACCCACGGAACTGGCGGGGTCGTAAGTCGAGGACCAACTGTGCCGGTTGCGGCGGCGACCACCCCAGGTCGGAATGCCGGTTTTTCGAATCAATCTGCCGGCATTGCAACAAGAAGGGACACATCGCCCGTGTGTGCCGCCTAAAGAAGAATCGCAGCCCGGCACGATGGGATCAGAGCGACCGGAGGAGAGAGAGCACACCACCCCGCACCAGAGATCGCCTCTCGGACAACAGATGGGACCGGAACGGACGATCCCTGCGAGGCAGCGATAACCAGTGAAGAGAGGAGACCCATCAGACAGTCACCATCGGCCACGCCATCATCAATGACGCCCGGAAGGTCCACGTGGAGTTAGGCATCGAGGGCCAGCCATGCAAAATGGAGGTGGACTCCGGGTCCTACCTCTCCATGATTGCATGGCATGAAATAAAGCGCTTGGTGCCTACCCTCCAAAGGAGGAACATAGACAGTCAGAGACTCATTGTAAAGGACTACCAGGGAAACCGCATCCCGGTAGTCAGAACCAAACACTTCAACATCACCTATAAAGGGCACACCGAAAGACTTCCCCTGACAATCATCGACCGCGACCGCCCAAGCCTGCTGGGACTGCAATGGTTCACCCCGCTCGACATCGCACTCACGGGAGTCGACCACGTCATCGACAACAGCTGGGAGCAGCAACTGGCCCGGGAATTCCAAGAGGTCTTCAGCGGAAACCTAGGCAAGTACCGAGGGCCCCTTATATCTTTCAACCTAGACCCAAATGTCCCCCCAAAACGCCTGAAACCAAGGCGGGTGCCATTCGCACTTAAACCCAAGATAGACGAGCAAATTGACAAGCTCGTCAAGCAAGGGGTCCTACAGCCCATAGACCACGCCCGGTGGGAGACCCCCATAGTCACCCCGATCAAGCCCGATGGGTCGGTGAGGATTTGTGGGGACTATAAGGCCACCCTAAATGGCGCGCTACAACAAAGCGCCTACCCTGTCCCAGTAGTGCAACACCTACTGCACTCACTGGGAGGGGGCAAGGTTTTCGCCAAGCTCGACCTTGCCCAGGCATACCAACAGTTGCCAGTTGACGAGCAAACGGCAGAAGCGCAAACCATAGTCACCCACCATTTAAATGCAACCGACTCCAATTCGGAGTCAGCGTGGCACCGGGAATATTCCAAAGCCTAATGGAAAAACTACTGCAAGGCATCAAGGGGGTGGTACCTTACTTTGATGACGTCCTAGTGTCGGCAGCCAACCAAGCCGAACTAGAGGGTCGCCTAAGGGAGGTCCTAACCAAATTTAAAGAGACCGGATTAAAAGTCAAGAGGGAGAAATGCCAGCTATGCACGGAACGGGTAGAATTCCTGGGATACCTCCTAGACCGTCACGGCATTCACCCCACAAACCAAAAAATCAAGGCCATCAAAGAAGCCCCCACACCCAAGTCGAAGACGGAACTACAGGCATTCCTGGGGCTACTTAACTTTTACAATGTTTTCCTGCCCCAAAAGGCGACGGCGGCGGAGCCGTTGCATAGGCTCCTGGACAAGGCGGCGACCTGGACTTGGGGGAAACGCGAGCAAGCCGCCTTCCAAAGAACAAAGGACCTCCTCACTTCGGACGCCGTCCTTATACAATACAACGAGACCCTACCTCTGGCCGTCACATGCGACGCATCACCCTTCGGTGTCAGCGCTGTCCTCAGCCATACCCTCCCCGACGGAAAAGAAGCGCCCATCGTGTTCTTTTCAAGGACCCTCACCAAACCGGAACGGAACTATAGCCAGCTGGACAAAGAGGCTCTGGCTATCGTTGCCGCCGTAAAATGATTCCACGAGTATCTCTACGGCCAGACCTTCACCATCATAACGGACCACAAGCCGCTGCTGGGAATCCTTGCAGGAAACCGGGCCACCCCGAACATTCTGTCTCCCCGAATGACAAGGTGGTCCGAGTTCCTGGCAGCCTACAACTACGCAACGTAAGGACTGAACCAAGAGGGGAGGGGTGTTCTGTCCTTAATTAGCATTCTTGAGATCCCCGCGCTTTGATTGGCCAAAGCGCGGGGCTCTCCGATTGGTCAGGCGAGCCGCGCTGATTGGCTCGCTGAGAATCTCCCGCGATTGGTTCATTTGGATCGCGGGAGATTCAAAGCGGTGCCATTGGCCGCGGCCGCCGTGGCTAAAGGAATAAAAGCCGCAGGCTTTTTCCTTTACGCCAGTTCGGTTCCAACTTTCAATAAAAGAGCTTGAATTGAAGTCACCGACTCCTGGCATCATTTCGCGGACACAACAAATACTTTGGCCACCTAATCAGAAGAAAGGACTCACTGGAGAAGAGCCTAATGCTGGGAAAGATTGAGGGCAAAAGAAGAAGGGGACGACAGAGAATGAGGTGACTGGATGGAATCATTGAAGCAGTAGGCATGGATTTAAATGGACTTCGGAGGACAGGAAAGCCTGAAAAAGCATTGTCCATGGGGTTGCAATGGGTCAGATATACTAACAGATACTAACAACAAGAAGACAGAAATAAAAATAAGCAAGAAAACTGTAAGAGAACCCCTGTTCATTCTGGATGATTTCAAATTTCCAGGACCTGACTGATTACATTCCAGAGTCCTGAAGGACCTGGCAGATGTGATCTCAGAACAATTGAACCATACACTAGAATACTGGGGAACAACCAGAGAACTAGAAAACAGCTGATGTGGTTCCCATCTTCAAAAAAAGGGGGAGGGAAACAGATTCAGGAAAGTACAGGTCAAGCTCTGACAATACCTGGGAAGATCCCAGAAAATAAATAATCATAAAACAGATTTGCGAACACCTTTTTGCAAGCAAAATTATAAGCAGAAGCAAACATGAGTTTTCAAAACCCATACCAAACAAATCTTATTTCAACAGTCAAAAAAACCAATGCAGTCCTAGGTTGCATAAACAGGAATAGAATCAAGATCACATCAAGTATTAGTATCACTTTATAAAATCTTAAAGATCATACCTGGAATACTGCATCCAATTTTAGTCACCATATTATAAAAAGATATAGAGACTCTGGAAAGAGTGCAGAAAAAAGCAGCTAAGATGATTGAGGGCTTGGAGACTAAAACATATGAAGAACTGCGGCAGGAATTGGGTATGTCTAATCTAGTGAAAAGAAGGACTGGGGTGGCATAATAGCAGTGTTCCAATATATGAGGGACTGCCACAAAGTAAAGGGCATCAATCTATTTTCCAAAGCACCAGAAGGCAAGATAAGAAACAGTGGAGATCTGGTCCAATGGATCCTGTTTAAAGCCTCAACAAATCTTGACCATGTTTCATCCACAAAATGTTTAATAAAACCAAAGATATTTCCATGCCTCAGTCTAAACTAGGCCTCATTTCAATCTGATGCTGAGGTCTCTCTCTCTCCCCTCCCACCCGCCGCCTCCCAGATTGGCTTTGCTCTACTTTCCCAATGTGCCTGCAGGGCTGGTGCTTCGAACATGGATGGATGGATGGATAGAGGGAGAGAGAAAGACAGAGACAGAGAGAAACAGTAGCTAGGTAGGTAGATAGATTGGTAGGTAGGTAGGTAGGTAGGCAGGCAGGCAGGCAGACCTTTTGGATGGATGGATGGATGGATGGATGGATGGATGGATGGATAGAGAGAGAGAGAGAGAGAGAGATCTATTAGGTAGGTAGACAGAAAGGCAGGCAGGAAGACCTTTTTGGATGGATGGATGGACAGACAGACAGACAGACAGACAGACAGACAGACAGACAGACAGAATGCGACAGCAGTGGCACTTTGGTAAAGTAGAGCAAAGCCAGAGTGGGAATCGAAGTCCACACAAGTTGCCAAGGTTGAGAAACATGAGCTGAATATATCAACCCAGCCATTCTGGTTAGAGTTTAGCTGTTTGATTCCGGCTTAGTCAATAAAGCATGGCTAAGATCTTCCTGCTCTCTAATGCAGCTGCCCCTCTGCCCTTTCTCCAGCCCTCTGCCCCAGTTCTTTCTTTGGCATCCAATTTTGCAATGCCAACCTCCCCAGGGCAGCGATGCAGCCAACTTGACTCTCTTTGCTTCGATCCAAGGTCCACTTCCATCGGGCCAAGCAAGGGAAGGTGCTTTGCACATGCTCAAAGACTCTCAACTTCGGGGAAGCACTCTGCTCATCTTTATGCTTTGCCCGGGAGGAGGAAGTCGTGTGGAAGCAGCAGAGGTGGGAACAATCACTTGGAAAGTAAGCAAGCAAGCGCAGGGCTTGGTCGGAAGAACCGGGCTGTAGAGGGAGTCTAGGTTCTAGGTCTGGGCCAGCCACGTAGAGCCAAACCGAACCAAGCCATGCACCTTGGAGAGCCACAGCTGCACTCACCCGCATACTGCGTGCAAGCCTGGCTGGCTGGAGAGGTGGAGGCCAGGGGGACACTGCATGGTCCCTTGCTCTCCTCTAAGGGTCCTAATGCCGGACCACCCATCTGTTCCACTGTGCTCCATGGGAGGATTTTGCTTTTGGGCCTTCTGGTGTGCCTCCGCCGCTTCCACCAGAGAGGGCAACCTGAAAGCTAAGGCACCCCCTTTCTGCCACCTCCCACCTCTCCCCTCAGGCTTGGCAAGGCTCGCCATGCGTGGGTTCTGCATTTGAGGGGCTGGCTACGGAGCGATGAAACAGTCAATGGGCTGCGGGGCCAGCAGTCAGTGATCCTGTGGGGCCTGCGCCTTGAATGCCCCCCTGCTACCTCTTTGTGCCCCCCTGCTGGCCCCCTTGCCTCTTAGCATGCCCCTAAGGCATCCCACCCCCCAGGGGGCAGTACCACCCCCTTTGGGAACCACTGGTCTAGATTGAAAGATATAGGGGTCCCTGTGTACTTGCCTAGGCTGCCATTGAAGACGTCCCTGAATTTGGCTTCTAGTATCCCGAAGACATCTCTTTGGACAGTTGATGCTGGTTATTCCAAGTCCTAGGGCCTCTAACCATTCAATTCCTAGCAGGCTGGGTAGGTCCTTGTTCACTATGGTCAATGGTAGTGATCCCATAAAGTCTTTGAATTTAATCTGGGATAAACCTCTTTCTAGCACTGGGGTGCAGTTTCCCTGATAATCTTTTTTAAGTGTCTTTTACGGCTGTAGTCATTTCTGGGTGATACCCAGAACCGCTTTTTTGATAGTTGATCAGGGTACCATGGTACCAAGCTTCCTCATTTCAGTCTTCTCTCTGCTTGAATTTTGAATTTGGCACCTTCCAGAAACCCATTTGTGCGTCATGTGGACACATGGGGGACCTCTGTTGCCTCTAGTGGTGGTAGGTTGGCTGACACACTCTGCAAGCCCCAGCTATGTTACCCTTGCAATCACATCGCCAACAGATTGTTCTGTACGGTCATTTACATTCTTGAAACCCCGCGTTTTCATTGGCCAAAGCGCGGGGTAATCCGATTGGTCTAGCGAGCCGCGCTGATTGGCCCGCTGAGAATCTCCCGTGATTGGTGGAAACGAATTGCGGGAGATTCAAAGTGGTGCCATTGGTCGCGGCCGCGGCGGCTTGAGAATAAAAAGCCACTGTTTTTCCCTCAGAGCCAGACCGGTTCCGGGGACCAATAAAAGAGCTGAACTAAGTCACTGACTCCGGGTCTTCTTGCTACGACGGACACGACACAGATAGTGTCTTTAAACCTACAAGCCACCCTGGGGTGATTTTCCCCACAGCCTGCACACCAAGGAGGTGTCTGTCCTACCGACTGTCCTACCTTCCTGTTGGCCTTTACTCGGTAGATGGCCTCCTCCTCCTTGGTAATTTCATCTTGTTCTGGGTTCCCTGGTTGACTAGTGGTTGTTCCTCTGGATGAATGGCTGCTGTTTGAGCCTCTAATTTTGGCAGCTGAACTATCGGATGTTTCAACTGCTCAGGCTTCCTCCACTGTGACTTTAAATGAGACATCCTGCCTTGCAAGTAACCATTTTTGTAGATTAAAGCCCCTCATGCCTAATATGAGCCTATCTCGTATCATGTCTTCCACATTTGGAAATTTGCAGTCAGTTGTGAATTTTCTTTTTTTTTTTTTTAAAGATTTTATTAATTTTCTACAAACAAACAAGACAAACAAAACATTAAAACATCAACTCTCATATGTACACCCAGTGTGTCAGTTGGTTCATCAGTTTTGTGCATTCATTTTGTAGTCTCAATTACAATTATGTTACATAACAACTCATATTGTCAATCCAAACTTATATATCCTAATATCATTAAAAAAAAAAGAAATTTTTGACTATACTTTTAATCATTCATGCTTTGTAAGATAACAATACTTTAACCAGTTTATTCTGTAACAAATCATATAATCATACCAAATCAATCCTAAAAACCCTTTATAAATATAGCATAAAATAACAAAGTAATAACAAAATAGCAAAATAAAGATATTCCTTACTGTCTAGCATTCTAAATATTCTATTATCATATCTTATCATCTAGCCATTGATAAAAAAGATCCCAAATTTCATAAAATTGTTTCTCCTCTTGCTCTCTAATTTCAAATGTCAATCTACTCATCTCAGCACATTCCAATATTTTCTTAATAATTTCTTCCTGTAATGGTATTTTCTCATTCTTCCAATTTTTAGCAAATACAATCCTAGCTGCTATTAATACATTTACAATCAGGTATTTCAAATCTTTACTATATATATCAGGTAAAATTCCCAATAAGAAGATATCTGGTTTCAAGTCTATGTGTTTCTTTGTCATTTTTTCCAACCACATGCGAATTTTAGTCCAATATTTTCTAGCGTCCTTACAAGTCCACCACATATGGTAATACGAGCAGGGTATCTGATGACATTTCCAGCATTTTTCAGATTTGTTCTTAAACATTCTTGCTATTCTTGTCGGGGGAAAGTGCCACCTGTAAAACATCTTATACAAGTTTTCTTTATATGCTGTTGACATTGTCATTTTATAATTTTGAGACCACAATTTTTGCCATTTCTCTAGATCAATCCCATATCCAAAATTCTTCCCCCAAACAATAATAGTTTCTTTGACTTGTTCTTCCTCTAATTTAATTCCCAGTAAATAACCATATAATTTTTTAATCACCTTCTCATCAGTACCCATCAAAATCTTATCTAAATCAGTCTGCTTATCATAGAATCCCTCCATTTTAGAATCTTCATCATACCTTGAATGTATTTGCGCATATGAAAACCAATTCATCCTTATACCTTGTTCCTCTAAGTTTTGGATCGATTTAAGTTCACCCTTTTCATTCAATAGTTCCCCATATCTAACTGTTTGTTCCTTCTTATAAATTATAGGATAGGAAAATGCTTCAATAGTCGATAACCAAACTGGAATTTTCAAATAACATTGTCTTTTTATCTTCTCCCAGTTTAACCACAAAGACTCCCGTATATAATGTCTTCTAAAATAACCCTGTGTTTTAGTTCCCTTATACCATAAAAAAGCATGCCAGCCCAACAGCAAGTCAGTTGTGAATTTTCTTAGTGTTCCCACAAACTCATTAATTGTCTCTCCCACTTGCTGGTTTCTGCTGAAGAATTCATGTCTACAAGCCAGTGGCAATGCAGAGGCTCAAAATGTTCCTTAAGCTTCTTTTGCACATTGTCCATTCTATAGTCTCTGCATCTGTCAATGAGACTAAGGTTTCTGCTATTTCGTACATTTGTGGCCTGCAGTAGCTAAGGAAAAGTGTTCTCTTCTTAGGATCCGCCAAATCCTGGCAACTGTTGGCTTCCATGAACATCCTAAATTGGGCCATATAGGAGGACCATTTCTCATTTGCTGCGTTGAATGGAACTGGCGTTGTGTGGGTGGTCATCCTAAATTGGGCTGATACACTTTGTGGTTCTGGTCGCTGCAAAGATGGCTATGAATGCCATGCAAAGTTCTTTGTCCTTTGTTCTCTTCTAGTATCCTTCATTGCCAGTATTAGATCAGGGTCGACTGAAGAGACAGGACACTCAGGAACAATAAAGTAACTCTTTATTGAAGATCCCAATGGAAGCAGCTGAGCTGCCACCAGCTGTCCAATATTTCAGTGACCTTCAGCTCTTCAATTTCCTGCAGGGGAAATTGCTTTAATGCAGGAGTGGGATTCAACTGGCGTTACTACTGGTTCGGTGATTATGTTTTTCTATAGAACCAGGCAGAACCGGTAGCATCCCATCCCTGCTCTAATGGGGGGATTCTGATGTCAGAATCTATTCCCTGCTGAATATTCAATGGAAAGAAGCAATCTAGAACTAAGGAGAGATTTCCTGACAGTGAGAATTATTACTTAGTGGGATGGTTTGCCTTTAGAAGTTGTGGGTGCTCCATCACTAAAGGCTTTTAAGAAGAATTGGACAGCCACTTGTCTGAAAGACAGTGTGAGGTCTCTAATTTAAGCAGCAGGTTGGACTAAAACACCTCTAAGGTCCCTTCCAATTCTGTTATTCTGTATGTTACAATTTACAGCAGACTTTTTTGTACATTGTGGATTTTCTGCCAGTGAAATATAATAGACTATTAACAAAGTGTTTTGAAGTTTAATTTTTCTGTTAACTATGTTTTCATATAGTAGATTGATATCAGGCTAACTGGATTGGGTAAACAATGTTGTAGAAATGTATAAGGTGTGTGCCTGCTTCACAAGTGGAGTGTTCATTAAGAGTTAGTTCATTAGACATTAGTAACCTGAGATTCTCTGCCCAGTTCATCAGTCTATTTTCTTCAATATTCAACTCGGAAGGACAATTTATGTATATATCTGTTTTGTTTTTTAATGCGCTTTTGTTTTGTTTTGTTTTTTGCTTTTTGGGAGTTTGTATTTTAATATGAATAAAAAAATTGGTTCAAAAATAGGAATTTAAATATTGATATAAACAATATGGAATATTTTAATTCTCCTTTCCTTGGGTATGTCTTTAGCGATAATATACAATATTTTATGAGTGTCAAACAAAATATAAAAGTATAACACATCCATTAAAATATAGTTTTAATGGAATGACAATTTTTCCCAAAAAACAGATTAAAAATTAAAAGATGTTGACAGATCAAAAGATTTTCTTTGCTGAGTAGATCAAAGGATTTTCTTTGCTATCTAGTCTAATGAACTTAGTTTTTAATGGAGCACTTATCAGCAAATATATGGTATAACTGTAAATGAGGTCAGCAAAAGTAAGGAAGAACTATTGCCATCTAGCAGTTACATTATATTGGCCCACAACAGCAATTTACATGAAAAACAAGTAATTTTACATATAATATAAAATTGAAAGTTACAAAAATACAGTAATATTAAGTTTGTATCATAGATATTATTAAATTGTTAAAATTTGACCTGTAAATAAGCTCTTATTTAAATGAGGAGCATATATCTGCAGATTATTTTTTTAAAATTGTCTTCCACAGTTTGATGTTGAATTTATTGAGCATGTATTCAGGACAATTCAAAAAGTTCTAGAGAAAAAAGTTAAATGTTATATGTATATTTAACCTCCATGTCCAACAATATTCATTTATTTTGTTATTTTGGGTTTTTTTCTCCTCATCCACATCATATTTGAAAGTAAATAAAAATGATTTTACATTGCTAACATAACAAAAGAATATTTAAAAAAGCAAGGAAAATATTCATCATTTCGGTAAATGATATGTATGATTTGAATATATCACTATTTCAGAACTAATGACTATGAAGTCATATATGTTAGGTACTTAGCTACTACTAAAGCAATTTGTTATAATAAATTAATCATTTTTAAAAAATGGTAGATATGAACTTAGTGGAGTAGATGTTTGTTTCAGTCTGAGTTTGTACTCTCACAGTATGTTTAAATTTAAACCAAACAATAAGTAAAATGTCTTCTGTGTATTTGTCATATACACAATTCATATATATCATCTTTGAAAATTATATACCAACAATACTCTAAGAAGTATCTTGTGATCTGTGAAATATGAACATGCCTATATATTTGCATTTTAACCGGGAATTATATTATTTGCTATAAACTGCCAGCAGTTCTTCTAAAAATTTAGATACGGTGAGATTATAGGTAGGAAAGTGTTATTGTGCAGAAATTAATCTAGATATTTCTCATTGGGAATCTTTCACCACTGTAGCAACATTGCAAAGAAAAGTAACAATTAGTATTTAACCCCAAGAGTGGGTGTATGTTGTTTCATTCTGATAAAAGCAGAAATGGGGAAAGTGGTTAAAAGCAGTTCTCAATTTCTATTTTGGTAAAATCAAACTGAAAGTAGATTAGTTAAAACTGATGAAGAGCAATTCTTTGAAATATTTCCACTGTTCAAAACTGTTGAGTATTACTAGTAAAATGCAACTCACTAACAGTTTGACATTTAAGAGAAAGACATGAATCATTTTAAGTAAATTGATTTCTGTCATGGTATCATTCTGTCATGGTATCATTAAAATTGGGTAATCCCATTAAGCTTCTGCACCAAGAGAAGGCAAAAATTAGGCTCAGAATGTGACATAGACATCAGTAGCCTGAGATTGTCTGCCCTGTTCATTGGTCTACATTCTTTAACATGTTTCTGAAACTAATATCAGAATATATAAGGCCATGTTGTTCACTGGGAAAATATATTCTGAAGAATATCTCAATATACTATACTCAAATAATAATGGGAAAAGAAGAGGGTTTTTTTTAAAGTTCATATGAAAAATGTATATATTTATATTAACTGTCTCAGTTATTGATATGATTCTAGGCAATGTATGACATATTTAAACAAAACAAGTAGAAAACAGTAAACAAAAGCAAATATATATATATATATATATATATATATATATATATATATATATATATATATATATATGTTTTCTGAGGTTCTCGCGGGTATTTGTATGTGGATCTTTGGTTATTCGGGTTTTCTCCCGCGTAAGATTGGAAGTATCTAGGCAACGTTTCGATGAAGTCTCATTCATCATCTTCAGGCTTGGTCTTCAGCTCTGTGCTTCTCAGAGTGATGTGAGCTTGCAGCTGCTTCTTCCTTTTAACTGCTAGTAGGGGTGTGACTTGATTGGCTGGGGGCTTGGCTGTGTTCTGATTGGGTGGGGGTGTGTTCTCATTGGTTGGGGGTTTGGCTGTGAGCTGTGATCTTGCTGTTTGGCTTCGAGTTCCTACAAAATCCCTTGCACTGCCTGCCCCACCACATACATTGGACAGACTAACAGAAGAATAGGTGCACGCATTGAAGAACATAAGAACTCAATCAAAAAGGAAGAACCGACCTCTTCCCTGGTCCAACACCTCAAAGCCACAGGACATGAGATTGACTTTAAAAATACCAGAACTATCGCCAAAACCGAACACTTCAGCAGCAGAATCATCAGAGAAGCCATAGAGATAGAAAAACGCCCACACAGCATGAATAAACGAGATGATGCCTCCCGCCTACCAGCCATTTGGAAACCCGCCCTCATGAACAGACGCGTACCTAACATGAAGAATGACACCAGACCCACACCCCTGAGAGCCACACAAGATGCCACCACCACACTTCCACATAGAAAGCAGACTCACACCCACACAGAAGATGAAACACGACCACGGACCAGAAGCCGCACTGCAGCTGCATCACTACCCACCTCAAACCCCTCTGAGCCATACATGAAGCGAACTGACCTCCACCATGAAGATGCAGCACGACCACGAACTCGAAGCCAAACAGCAAGATCACAGCTCACCAGCTCAAACCCTCCAGCAACTAAGACTAACCTGAGCACAATCAAGCCCCCACCTGAACAGAACACGCCTCCAGCCAATCAGAACAAAGCCAACCCCCCAACCAATCAGAACACAGCCAAACCCCCAACCAATGAGAACATACCCCCACCCAATCAGAACACAGCCAAGCCCCCAGCCAATCAAGTCACACTCCCACTAGCAGTTAAAAGGAAGAAGCAGCTGCAAGCTCACATCACTCTGAGAAGCACAGAGCTGAAGACCAAGCCTGAAGATGATGAATGAGACTTCATCGAAACGTTGCCTAGATACTTCCAATCTTACGTGGGAGAGAGTAAGACAACACCAGAATAAAGAAATAAAATTGTAGTATATATGCAGAGTCACAACATGATGACTAGGGCATGAGTGACTAAGAAGAGAGCCGTCTGATTCAGAAAATATACAACTGTTCTATAACATAAGAATGATATTTTAGAGAGAGGGAACTACCATGGAGAAGGCCCTTCCTCTGGATCCCACCAGGTGTATTTCCTTCAGGGATGGGACCCGCAACATTCTCTGCCTCCCTGCTCTAATGGGTTGGGTAGATGTGACCGGGAAGAGACATTCCTTCAGATAACCTGGTCCCAAGCCATGAAGGGCTTTAAAGGTGACAACCAGCACCTTGAATTGCACCTGGAAGCAAATCAGAAACCAATGCAGCTCCTGCAGGAGAGGTGACACATGTGCATAACTGGGGTCAGCACAAAACCATGCAGGCCGCTGATTTTGCGCTAACTGGAACTTCTGGATGCTCTTCAAGGGCAGCCCCATGTAGAGCAAGTTGCAATAATCAAGACGGGAAGTGACTAGGGCATGAGTGACTCTGACTAGGGACTGTTGGTCCAGGAAAGGGCATAATCGGTGCACAATCTGCAGTTGTGCAAAGGCCCCCCTGGCCAAGACCATCACATGCTCTTTAAGCAGGAGTTATGAGTCCAAGAAAATCTCTAGATTACACGCAGGATCTATTTGGGATAGTGCTACCCCAAACAAGACCAAAGGTGGCAATTCTCCTTGAGTCAACAAACCCCAAACCCAGAGCCATTTGGTCTCGCAAGGGTTTAGTTTCAACCGGTTGCTCCCCATCCAGCCTCTAACAGCCTCCAGGCACTGTGAGAGGGAGGATACAGCAACACTTAACTCACCATGGGCCGAAACATACAGCTGAATATCATCAGCATATTGGTGATACCTCAGTCCATGGTGATGAATGATCTTACCCAGCAGCTTCATATAAATGTTGAACAGGGCAGAGAGGGTACTGAGTCCTGCACAACCCAGTAAAGCAATGAGCGAGGGCTGGATCTTTCCCCTCCTATCAACACTGACTGGGAGAAGCTGCAGAGGAAGGAAATGAACCAAGACAGCATAAGGCCTCTCATTCCCATCCCCTGAAGCTTCCACAGGAGAATCTCATGGTCAATGGTATCAGAAGCTGCCAAGAGGTCAAGTAGAGCAAGGATGGATGCACTACCCCCATCCTGATCTTGCCAGAGATCATCCAAAAGTGTGACCAATGCTATTTCCGTTATGTTTTGCGCATGAGCGCAAGAAGTGGAGACGAGACGATGAACAGTGAACTTCAACTCTTTATTCAACATTGTGGAACAGAGCAAAAACTATGGCAGCAATAGCCCTTTTTATAGGCAAGCTGCTGATCAAATAACCAGTAAGAAAAGGGAAGCGTTAGTTCCCTTAACCAATGAAAGAGGCCCGCTAATAGCCAATCAGATTCTCCTGAACGGACCAATCAGATGTCGCTATTATTGGCCAATCAGAAGTGCAGGGCCAGAACCCTGCACTTTTCTAAAGGTTTTAATAATCTTTATTTAAGCACTTTTATTAATTCACAACACCCCTTCCCCCCGGGTTCCGTTTAAGGGGTGCGGTGACGTAATATTTGAGGTTGGCAGGTTGTTTAGATTGTTAGATTTTTGCTGTCCCCCGGTACTTGTTTATAATCTTGTTTGGGTGGGATATTTTCTGGCGAGTAGGGTGCCTCCAGTCCTTCATCTAAAAACTCGGTGCCGCTAATGTCCTCGTTGTCCTCTAGCCTTTGTGGGCTTGCCTCTAACTAGGTGTCTCTTTGAGGCAAGTCCACCACCCTCTCTGATCCTTCTTTATGCGTTAAGTCCAAATGCTCACTTCTTTCACTTGTGCTTTCTGCCGTTTCGAACTCGGTCTCCTCGGCATCTCCTCCCCTCTCACTTTGGAAGTTACCGGAATCGCAGAAACCAGGTTGCAGCCTTGAATGCAGCTGATCAATATGGCGCCTCCATATTCTTCCGTCGTGACTTTTTACTCGGTACGACCTGGGTCCTGTGACTTGGATTACAGTTGCCTCGACCCACAAAGGATCGCCAGAAAAGTTTCTAGCAAAGACTAAGTCGCCTATCTAGAATTTGCGACATTTCCCACTGGATCCGTGTGATTTTTCTGGTTCGTACGATGGGTGTAGTCGGTAAAGGTGGGAGAGGAGTTTTCGTCCCATTAACAATTCAGCCGGAGTCTTGTTGATGACGCTGTGCAGAGTGATGTGTTGAAGAAAGAGTATCCGGTTAGTCTTATCTTCGATATCGCCATAGTCCATTTACTGTAGGATCTTTTTGACGAATTATACCATGCGCTCGGCTCTTCCATTGGCCGCAGGATGCACTGGTGAAGTTAGCGCATGGCGAATACCACGGTCCGCCAAATACTGTTCAAAAGAAAGCGCGGTAAACTGGGGGCCGTTGTCGGATACCAGAACGTCTGGCAGTCCATGGGTTGCAAATAATCTGTCCAATTTCCTGATGACGGATTCGGTTGTGGTACTTTTCATTTCATGGATTTCAAGCCAGTTTGAGTAGGCATCCACCGTTACTAAGAATGTGTGTCCTTTTGTAGGTCCTGCAAAGTCAATATGAATACGGGACCATAGTCCCCTGGGTGTTTCCCACTCTGTTGGGGTTGCTTTCGGTGGGGCATTGCTAACTTCCTGGCATTTGCAACAAGTCTTTACCCAGGCCTCGATTTGCTTGTCGATACCCAGCCACCATGCGTAGCTTCATGTGAGCACCTTCATGCGCACGATGCCGGGGTGGCCTTCATGCAAGGTTGTCAATACCGCTCGTTGCAGCCGCTCTGGGACGACGACTCCATCCCCCCAAATGATGCAACCTTTCTGGGAAAACAGTCCCATCTGTCGATTCTTGAAAGGACTGAAGTTGTCAGGGATTTGATCCAATGGCCATCCTTGCTCGACCCAGCTAAGAACTCGTGCCAAAATGGGATCGTGTTTGGTTTCGATCGTGATATCTCGAGCTATCAGTGGTGGTGATTGAAGTGTCTCAATCTGGAGCGTTGTGACGGTTGGAGCTGGGTCGTCAACAGTTTCTGGAAGTGGTGCATGGCTTAGTGCGTCAGCGTGGGGGATGGCTTTCCCCAGGCGGTGTTGCAGCTTATAATTATATGCAGCCAAGAATTCCGACCAGCGAGTCATTCTGGGAGATAATATATAAGGGGTTGGCTTGTCCCCCGCTATTATCCCCAGCAAAGGTTTGTGGTCGGTAGCTATAGTAAAAACTCGCCCATAAATATATTCATGAAATTGTTTAACAGCAGAAATGACAGCAAGAGCCTCTTTATTGATTTGACTATATTTACGTTCAGCTTTTGATAGCGTTTTTGAAAAGTAGGCAATAGGGCTTCACTACCGTTTGGTAACACATAGTTCAAAATGGCACCCACTCCGAATGGTGATGCATCACATGTAATCGTTAAAGGCAAAGTCTCATTATACTGCATCAAAACAGCGTCTGAAGTCAATAAGTTTTTTTCTTGTCAGAATGCATGTTCCTCTCGGTGTCCCCAGACCCAGTTGCCTTTTTGTCCAACAGATGATGTAGGGGCTCGACTACGGTCACTTTGTGGGGCAGGAACACATTGTAAAAATTGATAAGGCCCAGGAAAGCTTGGAGATCAGTCTTATTTCTGGGCCTTGGGGCGTTTTTGATTGCCCTTAGCTTGCTATTGGTGGGGTGAATGCCTTGTTTATCAATTAAGTACCCCAAAAATTCTACTTTATCTGTACAGAGTTGACACTTATTTTTTATTTTTACTTTAAGGCCAGAGTCTTTAAATTTCTGGAGAACTAACCTCAGGTGCTCCCTTAGTATTTCTCTAGTCGGAGCAGCAATTAAAACGTCATCAAAATAAGGTACAACCCCTTTTATACCCTGTAGTAGTCTCTCCATCAAGCTCTGAAAAATTCCTGGGGCCACGCTAACTCTGAATTGGAGTCAGGTTGCACTTAAATGCACCTCGGTGCGTAACGATCGTTTGTGCCTCTGCCATTTTTTTATCTACAGGCAGTTGTTGGTATGCCTGTGCTAAATCCAATTTAGTGAAGACTTTTTTGCCCCCAAGGGAATGGAGAAGGTGTTGTACCACCGGTACCGGGTAAGCGTTCTGTTGAAGAGCGTGATTCAGGGTGGCTCGGTAGTCCCCACAAATTCTTAATGATCCATCCGGCTTGATGGGTGTTACGATTGGGGTTTCACAGGGAGCGTGGTCGGCTGGTTCTAACATACCCTGGGCTATTAATTTATCAAGCTGCTCGTCAATCTTTGGTTTAAGGGCAAATGAAACTCGACAAGGCTTAAGGCGGATGGGAGCTACTTCGGGGTTAAGGTTAAATGATATCGGGTCACCTTGTACTCGCCTAATTTATCTGTAAAGATGTCCTGGAACTTCCAGACGATGGCCTCTCCCCAGTCGTCGCTGTTGGTTCGGTGAATGCCGGCTACTTCAATTCCAAGTGGGGCGAACCATTGGAGGCCTAACAAACTAGGCCGATCCCTGTCGACTACGGTTAGTGGTAGGGATGCAGTACGATTTTTAAATGAGACACGGACTTTGCTGGATCCAACGACTGGAATTCGATTTCCCTGATAGTCCTTAAGTATGATTCTTTGGAATCTGAGGTCTTGCCGCTGGACGGTGGGAATTAATTGTTTAAGGGTCTTCCAGGAAACCATCGAGAGGGACGATCCTGAATTGACTTCCATCATGCAGGGCTGGTTTTCGATGGCGACCTTCACCCGGATCTTCTTGGCGTCTAATGATGAGGTGTGACCAATCGTAATGGTTTGGTGTGCCTCTTCTCTTCTCGTTTCGTTGACTGGGCTGGTGGTTTGTTTCTGTAGGAGTGGTTGTTCCATTGGTGGGTTAAGTATTCCCGATTCACAGGATGACTTCCTGTGGGCTGGCGGTAGTTGGTCCCCCCCGAGGTGGGTTGGATTTTTGCTTGCTTCTACAGACTCTTCCGATGTAACCTCTTTTGCCGCACACATGGCAGAGCGCGTTGAGGAATTTGCAGTCTGATCGTGGGTGGTTTGCCCCACAGCCAGCGCATTGGTACTGCACTCTCTGGTTACGTTGATGGCGTTGGTATCATTCAGACCGGAGCCAGTTGACCTCTTCTTCATCACTTTCTGATGACGATTGGAGGTCCTCGTGGTGGGCTGTCGTTGCCTGTCCTTCCAGGTGAGGTGAGATTTCGCCGGCGAGTTGGCGGAGCAGGGCATGGGTGTGGCGCATTCATGCAGCCGACTTCCTGGTTGCTTCTGCTGCAGTAGCGTCAGCGATGGCATCTGTAAGGCTAATGTCGCCTTTCGCCATCAGCTTACTTTGTGTAGCTGTAGCATCTAATCCCAGAACTATTCGGTCTCTCAGGGCCTCTTCAAGGTCGGTGAACCCACAGAGGCCTCCCAAATTCCAGAGATCCGCAATGAAATCTGCAATGCTTTCTCCCTTCCGCTGGTCTCTCTGATAAAATTCATGTCTTCGAACAAGCATTGGTACGGTTGGTGCATAGTGGGCCCGTAGAAGGGGCTCGAGGATGTCCCAGTCCATGGACTTCACCTCAGCCGGTTTGGCTAGTGCCTTGGCCATCTTAAACACGGTCGGCCTACAGTGAGTTAGGAATACCGCTCGCTTCTTTCCGCTCGCTTCTTTCCTTCAAGTTGTTGGTCTGCAGAAACATCTGGAATCGATCCATATATGAGTCCCAGTCTTCTTGTGCCGGGTCGAATGGAGCGGGTGGTATGACGCTGCTAGACATGGTTCAGCCGTTGGTGCGTCTTCAGCCATGTGCTCTGTTTAGCGTTTAGTGCTCTGTAGTGCTCAGTCAGCTCTGACGTCTCCAAATCCCATCCTCGTCGCCAGTGTTATGTTCTGCGCATGGGTGCAAGAAGTGGAGACGAGACAATGAACAGTGAACTTCAACTCTTTATTCAACATTGTGGAACAGAGCAAAAACTATGGCAGCAATAGCCCTTTTTATAGGCAAGCTGCTGATCAAATAACCAATAAGAAACGGGAAGCGTTAGTTCCCTAAACCAATGAAAGAGGCCCGCTAATAGCCAATCAGATTCTCCTGAACGGACCAATCAGATGTCGCTATTATCGGCCAATCAGAAGTGCAGGGCCAGAATCCTGCACTTTTCTAAAGGTTTTAATAATCTTTATTTAAACATTTTTATTAATTCACAACAATTTCTGTCCCAAATCCAGGCCTGAATCCTGACTGGTAGAGGTTGAGGTAATCTGTTTCATCCAGAAACCTCTTTCTTTTTTGCATAACTCTTGGAGTGAACAAGAATTTTATTATCTCTGTCTATTCCATTCACAATATAAAAAGACTATAAAAGAAACAAAAGTCCAAAATTATGATTGCTTAAAAATAATATGTTCACAAAGATTTTTTTAAAATTATCAAGAAAGTTCCAAGAGTCTAACAATCTCTACCTGTGAAGAATCCAGTAATTTTTCCCTTCCCCAAGGACAGTGAATTTGGGAAGTCAGCAAAAATCTGGAATGGACCTCTCAGTTTGGACTGAGCATCTTGGAATGGGATTTTTAAGTACCAAAAATTTTCCTGGTTGAAATGAATGTCACTTAGAGGAACTCTAGTTCCCACTACCTTCAAAAGCCCTCTGTGTTGCTTCTGTAAGGATAGAAAGCATTTGGCAGTTAGTTCATTCCCCTTAACAATGGATGCAATGAAATGGCAGGAAGACCTCCATTTATGACTTCTTGGACTAGAAAAAACTCCTGGAAATGTTCACATAAACTCCAGGAATAAAGCCAGTCTATATAATTTGGTTACTATAATGTCCTTTCACATGTAGTTGCTGAACTAAAAGTTCAAAGAAAAGCACATGAGGCAATTGGTTATCCATCAGGAACCATCTAGAAGAAGCCATACTGAAAAGCATCATAGTGACATTACATATTGCAGTTTCAGACTTATTAGTATAAGAGGCTTCTCATAAGCAATAGCAGAGAGAACCTGAAGCACAAATACAAAGACACAAGGAAATTGAGCAGCTTATTTAGCAGCCTGATCAGCAAAGTGATTGCCTTTAGTAATAAAAGGAGAATGCATCTAAAAGTGAAATGACCATGCCCTTGTGAGCCTGAGGTAAAGAATCTTCTCATCTTCCATAAAGATCTCTATACATGGCAAAACATACTTTGAGTCACTGAAGATATTAACAGCTTTGTTTCTGGCAATACAACAAACATAAATTAAGGCAGTAAATTCAAGTGTTCAGGCTCCCAAGGAAGGTGGCAAGGATTAAAAAAGAAAACGCAGCCTGTGTAAAATAGACCTTTTCAACTACAAAGATACCCAAAAAACTTCAAAAGCTTTGAAATGTTCTTGTAAAGTTTAAACTATTTAGAGTACAATGGACAGTAGCTCTATCTGTCAAGTAAAAAAAAGGCATGATTTAAAAACAATGAACCAATAATTGTGATTAATTCAACATCCCACATTTCAGTTATCCTTCCCAATTCCTGGAATTCAAAGACAGCTTTCCTGAGCTGGACAGCCAACAAAAAACAAGAAATTCTGTATCAAGTAAACACCACGAGAATGTTCAGTAAGCAAAATTTAGTTTCATTGAGTAGTCCTTTTCTTTCCCATAAACTCATCAGATTAATAATAAATTTGTGTACTGGAGAACTGGAGAATGATAGATTAAAAAAAGAATGTGGATTGAAAATAATTATTATTCACTAGAAACAAAATCAAAATTCAATAGAAATCAATTTTTAGTCCCTCAAATGCAAGAATAAGACAGTCTCAATGTTTTATGGTTTGCACTCTACACACATAAAACTCCTTAGTGAAATCTTGAAGCAAACTAAGAGGACTAGATTTAAAGTGAATGAAAATTTGCAAAAATTCTGAAAAGAGAGAGGGAAAGAGACTTTATGTGGAAATACATTAGATTATATTGTATTCTCCCATTGTTGTCCTTCTCCTCCTTCTCTTTCTGACCTTCAATGGACAGCAAATTTTATAGTGTCTGAAGGATTGGGTCTTTGACTAAGGATAAGGCAAATAGGAAAAACTTACATGTCAAAAAATGAAGAATAAATGCAGACAATAGAAACATTTTTTTGCTGTCAATACACACAAATCACAAAATACATGCTAAACTATATTCCAGAGTGAATGTTGGATGTAGCCAGAGTATGCAATCACCACAGAGAGAATTCAGCTATTAAAGGGACAGACATAATTTTAGGACATTCTCTTTACAATTCAAAATAGTTTTTCAGCTTTTCATGCTATAAACTAGACTAGGGGAACTGAAGAAGATGTTACATGCTGAAAAGGACACTAACGAAAATACTTAATTAATTCTGTGAAGAAAATTATTTGGCAATGCCTGTGTCTCAAAAACCAAACTAACTTCAATGGCATTGATCCAAGTGATATTTCAAATAACAGAATAAGAGAGATGGAAGAGACATTAGAGTCTTTTAACCCAACTTCTTGCTCAAGCAGGAAACTCTCTACACTATTTCAGACAAATGATTATCCAGTCTCTTCTTAAAGCCTCTAGTCATGGAGCCCCCACAACTTCTGAAGGCAAACTGTTCCAGTGGTTAATTGTTCTGTCAGAAAATTTCTCCTTAGTTCTAGGTTGCTTCTCTCCTTGATTAGTTTCCTTCCTTATCTTGGAAAATAGGTTGACTCTTCTTCTTTGTGGCAGCCCCTCATATATTGGAACACTGCTATCAGATCACTCCTAGTTTCTCTTTTCACTAAACTCTATTCCTACAACTGTTTTCATATGTTTTAACCTCCACCCCTTTAATCATTTTTGTTGTTCTTTCCTGCACTCTTTCCACAGTCTCTACATCTTTTTTATAATACTGAACACAATATTCTAAGTATGGTCTTACCAAAGCTTTATAAATTGGTACGAATACCTCATGTGATCTTGATTCTATCTCTGTTGCTGCAGCCTAGAATTGCATTGGCTTTTTGGGCTGCTGACACGCATTGCTGCCTCACCTTTAAGTTGTCCACTAGGACTCCAAGATCCTTCTCATAGTTACTGCTATTGAGCAATAACTTTGCCTAAATGATATAAACTTGTATGATACTTCTAAATATAATAAACTTATAAATGATATTAAAATACTGTGATATTGCTAAATAAAATGATATTTCTAAATGAAAGTTGTGTGATATTGCTAAATAAAGTATTGCTAAATAATATAAAAGTGGTGTGCTATTTCAAAAAATGATTTTTTTAACTCAGGTGAAATCCTGCCTGTCTTTTCCCAAAATTGAGAATACAAAGCAGAATAGATATGGAGATAACTTTAAGCATTACTGCCATCTGCTGTAATTTCAGTATAACCCTTTTAGCATTATATATTTTAGCAATGGAGAATTATCTACTTTTTAAAGTGTGAAAATACAGCGTCTATTTCTATTGTTTGGAAAAATAAATCTCTGAAATACATTATACAATGTCATAATTTTTTACTTTATTTCTTTTCCAAACCTATAAAATTGTTATCCAGAACATCTTTTCTGAATATTCAGGAGAAGAGAAACTGCTTTTCATTAACTTACTTACATTTCCCATCATGCAGTTTCTGAAATACAATAGTATTATTTCTTGATTTTGCTATAAAAGACAAACTAATTCAGTTACCTATTTCTAGTTTCTCATATACACTGAAACCACACATCAGTTTTTCTTCTGATATTTTTTAAAAATTAAAAATTAATCATCCTAACTTAACAAAGCCACAACATGAGAATTATATATAGAAACTGGGCAAGTGTGTTTTTCCGGCTGGTCCGAAAGCAGTGGGTTACCAGAAATTATTACTGTTAGTTTCACTAACCCTTCTAAGTTCCATCCCACTGCTAACCTTGACTAGTCTTTTGGTGCCTACCAAAAACTACTTTTTCTGCATCTACTGAGCTTTACTTCTAGTTTTATTTCTTGCAATCTGACCTGAACTAATCCATAAAGTTGAGTCAAACCAATTAAGTCGAGTAAGTATTTGTCTGATTATATATGGCTATTAATTTGGAACAAGCATTTTGATCTATTTTATTTATTTACATATTTATTTATGGAATTTATATTGTCTCAATCCAGCTGTATATTAGGCAGTTTACAGTACATTAATTTTTGATACCCAAACTCACAAAGTTAGGGAGAAACCCATTGTAAAATACTGCAGGGTTTTGTTCTCTACAAATATGCTTGGGAGGATATCAATTGAATATAAAGAGTAAAGAGACTGAAAAAGCAAACGTAGTTTTGATTAAAGAAATGTATTAAACTCCTATTTAAATGTTGATGTTTTCCAAAATGCAAATAATATGTATTTATCATACCAAAACGCCACCAATCTTCATTTACTCCTTATAGACACTTTGATATTATGTCAAGTTAAACCAGGGAATATTATTCATTATTCCTCATTGCTGCTAATGCAGTTTATTATCCAAGTGTGATGATCATGATATAGATTCTTGAAAAGAGATCTACATTATCTTTGATACAAACTAATTTTCCCTGCTTTCCTTTAATAAACCCCAGTTTATTCTATATGCAATCATGTTGGTCTTATCTGCTAATACTTCTAAAAATATTTTTGAATGGTAATTTAATAAATGAATAGGCTAACCACCCCCTAATTCTAAATTATATTTTTATTCTTCTACTATAAAGTAGCACGGATACTTGATCAACGTAGGAACAAAATAAGAGATAATTTGTAACTAAATCGTTAAAGAGGGTTTTTGAAATAGGTTTCTATAGAAATCACTGATTTCTATAAATTGCCTTTATTCGGCCAATCATCCTAAAATTATTCTTTAGCTAGTTTCCCTAATGGGAACTATTCTGAGACTTAGAACCTAATCTTTCCTCAGATCTGTTATTCAGTCTGCAATTCCCAAAAACTTAGGGTGCCTACTATTACCATCCTTTGATTGGCAATTACACCAAAAAAAAAGGCTATATAAATCAGTACTGTTGTTTTATTTATTTATTAAATGTTTATGTTGTCTACAGCATGTCCCCTGTAAGGTGACTCTGGCAGTTTGCAGATGATAAAAAGCCAATAGGAAAAATAATGAAAACATTAAAACTATGCAAATTAAAATTTAAAACTGTACAAAACACCCAGACTAAGAGATGGGCAGCATAGGGATGAAATCTCTTTACCTCATCAACCACCTTCATCTGTAAGTGCTCCCCTTGAGGCTCCATGGCAATCAATGCCATTTTGGAAGACCAAAAAAAGTGGGAGACAGTTCTTGCTTCTGGTGATATAGTAGGAACAGCAGAAAAGACTCTTCTTGACCCTGCCCACATAATTTTGATCAGGCCTCAGAGTATTATCTTGCTCCTGGAGCACTATCACACTTTAAAGCCACCACCTGCACCAGAAATCACATTTAAAGCTGCCGCCTGTACCAGGAACCACCTGTCTTCCCGTGAGTAAACCAGAGCAATTGTGTTCTTTTTGCTGCTGATGTAAAACTATTCAACGCCACCAACAACACTGCTACCTTTCAAAAAGACCTTGACTATGCATCAGAATGGTCAAACAAGTGGCAACTTCAAATCACAACAAACAAACGCTCTGTCTTACATATTGGCAAAAAAAATAAGAAAATAAAATACAATGGACATGAATGAATGGACATGATCTTGTAGATGACCCCCACTCTGTAAAGGACCTTGGAGTACTCATCTCTAATGATCTAAGTGCCAGAGCCCACTGTAACAACATAGTCAAAAAGGCATTAAGAGTTGTTAACCTACTCCTGCGCAGCTTCTTCTCCAGTTATATTGTACTACTAACTAGAACAGTGGTCGCCAACCAGTGGACCAGGGACCACTGGTGGTCTGCGGAAAATTTTTGGTGGTCCATAGAGAAATGTCACCCCCCAAAGCAATTAATCCAGGTTTCGCTGGAACACAAGGCTTGTGTCACTTGCATTGCGAACAGCACAAGTTAGTGAGGGGAGGAGGAAAAAGGGGAAGGGGGGAACTTGTCCCATGCACCCCACGCACCTAACTTGGCCACTGGGCTGCTTATTTCCGCTTTTCTTCTGCTTTTGGCTGCACACAAGGAAAACAGCAAAAGTCTTTCTTTCTCTCTCCCAAACTTTGCCAGAAATGAATCCTGTCCCAAGAGGCAACAAGTCTCACAAAGACTGATTTCTGGCAGAGTTTGGAGGATAGAAAGAAAGACTTCTGCTGCTTCTGCTGCTTTCCTTGCATGAAGCCAAAGTCTCTCTCTCTCTCTCTCTCTCCCTCTCCACCTGAGAACGAAGCTGGAGACGGTATCCTGTGATTCCAAATAAAGAACGATCGATTGGTAGGAAAACGGGGTGGGGAATTTTCCTGCAGACTTTTTTGGCTGATTTTCCCAGGGTCTCTGATCTGCAGGATTTAAAATTATGAGTTTGGTGGTCCCTGAGGTCCAAAAGGTTGGCAATCCCTGAACTAGAGCATACCAAACATTTGCTAGACCAATTCTCAAATACAGCTCATCTGTCTGGAATCCGCATTGCATATTGGATATTAATACAATTGAGAGAGTCCAGAAATATTTCATGAGAAGAGTCCTCCACTCCTCTATTCACAGAATATCTTATACCACCAGACTTGAAATTTTAAGCTTAGATAACTTAGAACGACATTGCCTTCGGTCTAACCTAAATGTAGTACATAATTGCAATGTCCTACCAGTCAATGACTACTTCAGCTTCAACCACAGCAATACACGAGCACAAACTCAAGGTAAACTGCACCAAACTCAATTGCAGGAAATATGACTTTAGCAACAGAGTGGTCAATGCCTGGAATACACTACTTGACTCTCTGGTTTCTTCCCCAAACCCCAAAACTTTAACCTTAGACTGTCTACTGTCACTCTATTCCTAAAAAGTCTATAAGGGGCGCACCAACATGCCTACCATCCCTGTCCTAATGTTCCCTTTTATTCATGTCCATTTCATGTATTAATCATGTTTATACTTTTATTTGTTACTTAATACATGTTCAACAAACAAACAAACAAATAAATAAAATTATCTTAGCTAGTAATTCTGAGCCCAGTAGTTTCTTTCTCTGATATAATTTGTTGGATAGGACAGAATAGGATAGGATTCTTTATTGACCAAGTGTGATTAGACAGAAGGAAATTTTCTCTGGTGCATAAGCTTTCAGTGTACATACAAACAAAAAAATCATCATTACAAGCAATCATAAGATACAAACAAGTGATAAATCTTAAGATACCAATAGAAGGTGGTCAGTGATGGGATTCACATTTTTTTACTACTGGTTCTGTGGGCATGACTTGGTGGGCATAGCAGAGGAAGGATACTGTAAATCTCCAGTCAGAGTGGTATTTGCCAGTTCTCCAAATTACTCAGAATTTCCACTACCTGTTCTCCAGAATTGGTCAGAACCTGCTGAATACCACCTCTGAAGAAGATAGTAGGAAAGATAATATGAGAAAGATGAGATGAGACAGATGAGAATGATAATAGCAATACAGCCTACTACATGGTAAATATATTTAGGCCTAAGTCAGTGCTGTGGGAATTCACAGAGTGGTGGCACAGGGAAACACTATCTTTGTGCCTAACTGTTTTGGCCAGTAGTGGTATTCAACTTTTTTTACTACTGGTTCTGTGGGCGTGGCTTGATGGGTGTAGTGTGGCTTGGTGAATATGGCAGGGGAAGAATACTGTAAAATCTCCATTTCCTCCCCATCCCACTAACCTACTTTCCAGTTCCGTTCTCCTGTGCAGGACAACAAAGGAAGACCCAGCTGATCATCTGGGACTCCGGAGGCAGAGAATAGATGGGGGTGGGGCCAACCAGAGGTGGTATTTACCAGTTCTCCGAATTACTCAAAATTTCTGCTACTGGTTCTTCAGAACCTGTCAGAACTGGCTGAATACTACATATGGTTTTGGCATGCAAAAAAAAAAACTTTTCCTGAAGGGGAAAAGTTGAAACGGTGACGTGAAGGGTCTGTAGATATTTTCTCAGCCCTCTTTCTGGTCCATGCAATGTACAGATCCTCAGTGGAAAACAGGCTGGTTGTAACTGTTTTTTTTCTGCAGTCCTAACTATCTGTTAAAGTCTGTCCTGTTTGGTTGCTGTGCCAAACCAGACAGTTACTGAGGTACAAATGACAGATTCAAGAATCCACAGAACTGAATCAGCAGATCCTTAATAATATGAATATATGATGGACCAAAATGAAATCAAATGATTTCAATCATTCCTGGAAGCAGGATTCAGAGAACAGTTTCTGGTGATAAAAATAAGCCTGCATAGAAAACAATCCCCCAGATCGATTGACTACAAGGCATTTTCTTACTGTTAAGTGAAAATTGCACCAGTAGAATCACAAAGTTCTAGGCATTACTGAGACAAGCATGGCAATTAGAAATCTGGTAGGGTGGCCTTGTAAGGGGAAAACAGACATGCCCCCCAGATTCATCTGGTAAATTTATTTATTTATTTGTTTGTCAATTGCTTACAAGATAATAGATATAAGTAAAAACATAGTTATGAATACATGGAAACTGTCGTGTCCGCAAAAAGACGATTAGAGTCGGTGACTTTCATTTAAAGCTCTTTATTAACTAGGAGGAACCGAACCGGCGAAAGGCAAAAAGCCCGCGGCTTTTATACCTTTCGCAAGGCGGCCGCGGCCAATGGCAGCGATTCAAGTCTCCCGCTCTTGGTTTGCACCAATCGCGGGAGACCTCAATCGGGCCAATCAGCGCGGCTCGCCTGGCCAATCAGAAATCCCCGTGCCTTGGCCAATCAAGGCTCGGGGATTTCGAGTATACCATTTGAATACATAACACCCCTCCCCCCTTGGTATGGTCCGTCAGGTGGTGTAGTCACGCAGGTAGGCGGGGCTCCGTCGAGTCCTAGTTGACCTGCGCAACTCACTTTCCTGTTGTAACTCGGCCGGAGCGGTCGTTCCTTTGGCTGCTCCTGCCTCTTTGCGAACCGGCTGGATGATCGGGCCGGTTCTTTCGCCGTGGCTCCCGCCTGGGCCTACCGGGTCGGTTGAGCTGCGGATTTCGCCGCTCCCGCTTGGCTTCTCCGAGTCGGTAGAGCTGGCCAGACGGTTCTTCTCCGGAGGGGACTCGCGATGGCTGTTTTCTGGTGAGTATTTTTGGTTTATTTTATTTTGCGATTGTCTCTCCGGGTATTCCCTCCCCCCTTGGTTCGCTTCTTGGGGGTTGAGGTCAGTCGCCGTTCGGGACCTTAACTGGTCGATGTGCCGTTTCCAGGCTCGCCCGTCCGTGATTTGGAGCCGGTACGACTTTGGACCAGTGACTTGCGTTATGATGGCTGGGATCCATAGGGGGTCCCCCGTCATGTTTTTTGCGTATACCAGGTCACCTGGATTAAATGTCCGGAACCTGGAGCTGGAGTCTGGGGGCTGCTCCGGGTTGTAAGTCGGGTGCAGTCTGTCAAGTGGAGACCTCAGCTTTCTGCCCATCAACAGCTCTGCCGGACTCTTGTTGGTTGTAGTGTTGGGAGTGATGTGTTGTATGAAGAGTAGGCGGTTGATTTTGTCGTTGATCTCCCCGTGGTCCATTTTCCTGAGGGTCTTTTTTGTAAACTGGACCATCCGTTCCGCCCTACCGTTCGCCGCCGGATGCGCCGGTGCTGTTAATGCGTGGCGGATACCTCTTTCCGCCAGGAACCGTTCAAACTCGATGGACGTGAACTGGGGTCCGTTGTCTGAGACGACGACGTCTGGGAGGCCGTGTGTGGAAAACAGTTTACACAGTTCTTTAATGACGGCCTCTGTGGTAGTGGACTTCATGTCGCTGACTTCCAGCCAATTGGAATATGCGTCGACTGTGATTAAAAATGTATGTCCATTTGTGGGGCCCGCAAAGTCAAGATGGATTCTGGACCAGGGCCCCCGTGGTGTTTCCCAATCCCGGATGGGTGCTGTGGATGGGCTGGATCTGGTCTCCTGGCATCGGTGGCATTTGGCGACCCATGCCTCAATTTGCTTGTCCATCCCTGGCCACCAAGCGTAGCTTCTGGCCAGGGCTTTAGTCCTGACGATGCCAGGATGACCCTCATGTAGCATCCTCAAGACTTTTTCTTGCAATCTATCTGGAATTACCACCCGGTCACCCCATAGAATGCATCCTCTCAGCAGTGACAGTTCGGTCTGGCGCTGGCGGAATGTTTTAAAAGTCTCGTCACTGTCCTTTTCCGGCCAGCCTTTTTCTAACCAGTGCAAGATTCGTGCCAGACGCCTGTCCTTAATGGTTTCTCTGGCAATGTCGGATGCGGTAATAGGTAAACTTTCTATGCTCAAGGTATTTGTTGTTGGTGCTGGGTCAGGTTCTGAGTCAGGTAAGGGCGAGCGGCTTAAAGCGTCCGCGTGCGAGATTTTCTTACCTGGCTTGTGTAGCAGTTCGTAATTGTAGGTTGCCAGGAATTCCGACCATCTTGTCATTCGGGGTGACAAGATGTTGGGAGTGGCTCGGTTTCCCGCGAGGATGCCCAGCAGAGACTTGTGATCCGTCACGATGGTGAACGGGCGGCCGTACAAATATTCATGAAAACGTTTAACGGCGGCAACTATAGCCAAAGCTTCCTTTGGCTGGCTATAGTTGCGCTCTGGTTTGGTCAGAGTCCTGGAAAAAAAGGCGATGGGTGCTTCTCTCTGGTCTGGGAGGGTGTGGCTGAGGACAGCGCCGACGCCGAAGGGTGATGCGTCGCAAGTGACAGCTAGGGGTAAAGTCTCACTAAATTGCATCAGGACAGCATCGGAGGTGAGGAGGTCCTTGGTTCTTTGAAAAGCGGCTTGTTCTCGCCTCCCCCAAGTCCAGGCTGCCTTCTTGTCTAGGAGTCTATGTAAGGGCTCCGCCGCCGTTGCCTTTTGAGGTAGGAAAACATTATAGAAATTTAGTAATCCTAGGAACGCTTGTAATTCCGTTTTGGATTTTGGGGTGGGCGCTTCCTTGATGGCTTTTACTTTTTTAGTTGTAGGGTGAATGCCCTTCTGGTCTAGGAGATAGCCCAAAAACTCTACTTGCTTTGTACAAAGATTGCATTTTTCTCGCTTAACCTTAAGTCCTGTTTCTTTAAATTTTGTTAAGACTTGTCTGAGTCGGTTCTCTAATTCGGCTTCATTTGGCGCCGCTATTAATACGTCATCAAAATAGGGCACCACCCCTTTTATGCCCTGTAACAAACGTTCCATCAGGCTTTGAAAAATGCCTGGTGCCACGCTGACTCCGAATTGGAGCCGGTTACACTTGAAAGCCCCTCGATGGGTCACTATTGTTTGGGCTTCCGCCGTTTTCTCGTCTACAGGTAGTTGCTGATATGCCTGGGCAAGGTCGAGCTTTGCAAAGACTTTGCCCCCTCCTAGCGAGTGTAGTAAATGTTGTACTATAGGGACTGGGTAGGCGCTTTGTTGTAATGCGCCATTTAGGGTGGCCTTATAGTCCCCGCAAATTCTCACGGACCCGTCTGGTTTTACTGGGGTCACTATAGGGGTTTCCCAACTGGCATGGTCTATCGGTTGCAATACCCCTTGTTTGACGAGCTTGTCGAGCTGCTCGTCAATTTTTGGTTTTAATGCAAACGGTACCCTTCTAGGTTTAAGTCTCTTAGGGGGAACCCTTGGGTCTAAGTCAAACGAGATAAGAGGCCCCTGGTACTTGCCCAAGCCTCCATCGAACACCTCCTGGAACTCCTGGGTTAGCCGCTGTTCCCAAGCTTCGATGGTGACTTGGTTGACACCTGTCAGCGCGATGTTAAGCGGGGCGAACCATTGTAGACCCAGTAGGCTTGGGCGGTCGCGATCGACGATTGTGAGTGGTAGTTGTTCAGTGTGGCCTTTGTAAGTTATGTTGAAATTCTTGGTGCCTACTACCGGGACACGGTTCCCTTGGTAGTCTTTAATGATGATCTTTTGTGTATGCACGTTTCTCTTTTGTAGAGTAGGCACCAGTCTTTTGATTTCGCGCCATGCAATCATGGAAAGGTAGGACCCAGAGTCCACTTCCATCTTGCATGGCTGGCCTTCTATATGTACTTCTACATGTACCTTTCTGGCGCCGTCGGAGATGGCGTGGCCGATGGTCACCGTCTGGTGGGTTTCTTCTTTCCGCCGACCGTCGCCGCTTCTTTGAGATCATTGAGCGCGGTCCCACCGACCGTCTGGCTGGCGTTCTCTGGTTCTGGGCGGGGAGTTTTCTCTCCGTCTGTCGTGCTGTTCCCATTTGGGCGGGCTGCGAGTCTTCTTTTGGCGGCAAACTCGGGCGATGTGACCCCTTCGTTCACAATGCCTACAGATAGAGTCAAAAAATCGGCATTCTGACCTGGGGTGGTCGCCGCCGCACCCGGCGCAACTGGTCCTCGACTTGCGACCTTTTCGACTTCGTTGATCGCCGCGCCCCGTCTGTACTCGGTGAATGTCCTCCTCGTCTTCTGACGTGCTGGAGTTTGACTGGTATTCACCGTAGTGTGCGGTTGCTTCACTTCTTGCGTCGGCCGACCTTGCCGGGTTGTTGTTTCCGCCCTTCGCGTCAGATCTTCGCATGCTGTCTGCCGACGTGCGCGTTGCTTCAGCGGCTGCGGCTGCTGTAAGGGCATCGGCTAGGCTGATGTCGCCCTTGGCCATAAGTCGGCTCTGAAGTGTAGGATCCCATAACCCGAGTACGAAGCGGTCTCTTATGAGACTGTTTAGACCCTCGAACTCACAGAGTCCTCCCAGGCGCCGAAGTTCTGCGACGAAATCGCTCAATTTTTCATCTGGTTTCTGGTTTCGGCGGTAGAACTCGTTGCGCCGTATCAGGATGGGGACTTCGGGAGCGTAATGGCACCGTAGTATGGGTTCCAGGACGTCCCAGTCCATTGCTGTGGCGTCTGCTGGCTTGGCCAAGGCTTTGGCCATTTGGAAGACCTCTGGTCCGCAGTGTGTAAGAAAGACGGCGCGTTTTAGCGGGGCCGGGGCGTCCTTCATCCCGGCGCATTCCAGGTACATCCGGAATCGATCCGAGTATGATTCCCAGTCTTCGGCTGCGGGGTTGAATGGGGCGGGCGGTGCTATTTTCGCCATCTTCGCGCTGGAACTGGTTCTTGGACACGGGGTTCGGTTCAGGGGCGAGATCCCATCCTCGTCGCCAGTGTCGTGTCCGCAAAAAGACGATTAGAGTCGGTGACTTTCATTTAAAGCTCTTTATTAACTAGGAGGAACCGAACCGGCGAAAGGCAAAAAGCCCGCGGCTTTTATACCTTTCGCAAGGCGGCCGCGGCCAATGGCAGCGATTCAAGTCTCCCGCTCTTGGTTTGCACCAATCGCGGGAGACCTCAATCGGGCCAATCAGCGCGGCTCGCCTGGCCAATCAGAAATCCCCGTGCCTTGGCCAATCAAGGCTCGGGGATTTCGAGTATACCATTTGAATACATAACAGAAACATACAAGAAAAATAAAAAAATATAAAAGAAACAATAGGACACGTTGATGTGCTTATGCACACCCCCAGTTACTTTTATTTTAAAGATACAAAAACTATTTAAGAAAACAAGTGATGCTGTAGCATGATAAAGAGTTTGGTGAAGAAAAAAATTGTCTGTTGTTTTATTTAGTTCTTTTTATTCTTTCTGAATTTGACAGAAAACTGATATAAAATATTCTCAATCTGCCACAAATGCAACAACAATTTTTAACTAATGTTAACCCTAATAAATGAGAATTGTGCTGGAAAAGGTAAGGAAAATTTATCAAACAGCAATATTTATTTTTATTGTATTTATTTGATTTGTCAATCGCTACAAGATAATAGGTATAAGCATAAACATGAGTATGAATACAGGAAATAGGTACGAATAAATAGGAACAATAAGACAGGGTCGGTAGCACGATTCTGCAAGTTGAAAGCTTAATTGTGTTTTTGCTTTGATGGCTACAAATGTAATAAACTCTCGTACTGCACACTCGTTTCGAAGCATGAAGTAATTTATTGTACTGGTAAAGCAAGATCAGAAAAACAAAGGAGGTATATTTGCTGCTGTTTTATCTGATTTCTGCCTTATTTTGTACTTAATTCATGCTCCAGAAATTGCTTGCAAACTGCTGGTATTTTTGTTTTAAGGGCTTAAGCATGTTGTTTTTATAATGTTGCCAATGTTTTTAGCAAAATTTATCACATTTATTACGTGTAAATCCAAGGAAGGTAAAGTCTGAAGTAGATGGCTTCCATCAATTTGGATTTTTCTGTTTGCCGAAAGCAGCCATTCATTTGCATAGAATTTACCCAGAAGACAATTCTTTCTCCTTGTCTCTGGTAACAGAATTCTTATAAGTCTTTTTTATTTTTATAACAACGAGGAACTGTCATACGATAAATAAAATAAATATTACATCTTGAAAAAGAAGTTAATTAGATTAACAACTTCTAAGCATGATCTAGATATATTTGGTTTAAACAGTTTTATATATAACTTGAAGCGAAAGTTGTTCTGGCTGGTCCGATTGCAGTGGTGTTTATAATTAATTGATCACAGGCAGTTACAGGTTTCTTTGTTCTTTCTCCACTCCCACTGCTTCACTTGACTAGTCTTTTAATACTTGCTTTAATTTCCTCTTCTTTTAAGAATAAAATTTATATTAATCTCAAAATGCACTCATGGATTGAAATCCTACTTCTTAACATGTGTCTTTTAGATGGACAATCTGCTTCTTTTTGGTTTGAACTCTGAAATCACCACACATTTCCCCATTAGCTGACATGTTCACCCTTTCTGGTGCACTAATTTTAGTATCATTGTGATCCAGCAACCTAGAATTAATCTGCAGAGTGAGATCAGTGGCATGTAAATTAAAAAAAAACAACATTTCCAACAAAAATGGTTTTTAAAAGTGTACAACTTTGGCTGTCATATTTTACCAAAACTGTATTAATTTCATTTATAGTTAAAATTAATAGTATATAACAGAGATAAGTAATTATCTTTATTTACTCAACTGCATTGTGGAGAAAATAAATCTAACAAAATAGATACTGCAACTTTTTTCCTCCCTGTTATTTAGACATAAGGATCAAATCCACTTTGCCTAATCCTATTAAACCAAACTGACCCTTCCTCTCTCAGATAACCCCTCCCCAAATCCTCTCCAAATAAGATACTCCTCAACAGCTCAAAGTACAACCCTAACAAGAGACTTGTAATAGAGTAACAATTTGAAAAACCTTAGCTTTCCCTCTTTAGTGTGCCTAATGACTTTAACATTCCATTTCCTTTCAGAATTGGCCTGCTCAGTATGATTGCTCTTTTTAAAGGATAGTTTGCCTAACAATTGAATTAACACCAGATACTTAGGCAAGGACTTGCCCAGTTTCCCCCAAAGATGCCAGCCAATCAGATCCTTGAAAATCCATTCTCACTTTGTAGCTTCCTATAAAAACCTTTGCCTTTTTATTGTTAGAGTTCCATTTTTTTGGTACTGTAAAGCAGGCACCCAACAATTATTGTAAAACAAAGGATTCTTCCAGGGGTGGGATTCAAATTTCTTAACAACAGGTTCTGTGGGCATGGCCTAATTTGTGAGCATGGCTTGGTCACGTGATTGGCTGGGCGTGGCTTGTATGTAAATATTGTAAATGTTTATGTAAATATTGAATTTTTTATAAAAAAGGAGCAACTTTTACCCAAAATCAGGCAAAGCAGGCAGGCAGATTGAGTTGCTCACAGAATCACAGATTCACTGATATTCACAAATATCACAGAGATCTATCTTTCTGCAATCTGTTGCCTGAGTCTGCAATGCTGTTGGAGATTGCAAAACCAAGAGATCCATTAAATTCACTTTGAATCTTTAAAAGGTAACTAATCTGATGCCTTGAAATTCAAAGGGAAGACTTGATTGAATCTATAAATCATTCCCTCAAAGCTGCTTACAGACCAAGAGTACAAAAATATATCAGTCAAGAACAAAAGAATGGTTTATCTTGCATGAGGTCTGTTGTGTCGTCATAGGGAGAATGAAATTGGGCCATGATGGCGAACCTATGGCATGCATGCTGGAAGTGGCACGCAGAGCCACTTCTTCCAGCACATGAGAGGTCGCCACTGCACATGGGTGAGTGCCCCCGCCAGCCAGCGGATTGTTAGGTATCTGCTATGCATGTGTGGGGGAGACATGCATGTGGGAGGTGTGTGGGGGCGTTTGCATGCACATGTCCAGGGGTGTGTGGTGTGGGAGCGAGTGCGCATGCGCAGAGGTGTGCGGTGCATGCACAGGTGGTGTGGTGTGCCCATGTGCAGAAGGTGGGGGGAGTTGCACGTGCATTGCATCATGAATGCAGGCAAGTGAGCGCACGCACACACATACGTGCACTTTTGGCACGCAACGTGGAAAAGGTTAGCCATCACTGAAATAGGGTGAATTCTATACTGTTATTATATACCAAAAGAATTATAGTTTGAACAGTATTTTGTCAGCAAAATAGCCAATATTATCCATTAGTTCAACTGCCGTAACAAGAAATATGGTGCAGCTATTTATTTATATCAATTTACATATATGTGTAGCAGGTATAAAAAGCCTAACTGCTTCATTCACATAATCACTACAGCTGTTCTTTGTGGTTTCAAAGCTGAGACTATCTTACTGTCACATTTTTGCATATTGGTTTCCCATCATGCATGAGGGTATGAAACAGAGAATTCATATACAAGTTTATGTACATTCAAAATACATTTACCTTGTGTTGGTTGATTAATTGTATTTAAACATATTTTTTGTATCTTTTTTTTAAAGGACTGACTATAATACAATTTCACTATATCTTGGAAAATAAAGAAATAAAAGATATATAAATAGAAAGTGTCCTTAAATCAAATCCTGACTGGTCCGAGAGTAGTGGATAATTTCAATTTCAATTGATTGTTCATCGTCAGTTACAGATTGATCTCTTTGTTCTCTCTTTCTCCCTTTCCCACTACTGCCCTTGACTAGTCTTTTCATTTACCACAATTATATCTGTTCAGTTCTCCAATAAAGTAGCTGCAAACGCACCAAGGGTCTAAGGTTTAGCTGACTTTAAATGGTTTAGCTCACTTCAGCTACTGCAAAATCATAATTTTTAAATTCCAGGTAGAGAAAAAATAATTGGTAACTTGTAATACATATGGCACCTAAGGATTGTGGGGAATACTATTCCTGATTAGTATAGAGTAGTTGAGCAGAAAATAATGAAGGCAGTTCCAAAATTATGTATATAAAAATATCAAAAAGAAATTTGGCAGTGATTTTAGAGAGGGATAATAAAAGGCAAACAGAAACTGTGCTGAAAAATAAGCAGTTTGATCTAGTGGTTAAGGCACCAAGCTAGAAACCAGGAGACTGCGAGTTCTAATTCCATCTTAAGTATGTCAGGCTACAGAACTTTTTCTCATTCAATTAACAAGAATGAACTTCTGAAAAGCAAACGTATCAAAAGGAATCCTTTATTGAGATGAGACAATTCAGGTAGGAGTTCAAAGCAGCATCTGAGGTCCCTCAAGCATACAGGGATAGATAAGGGAGTTTAGAACCCCTCCCCTTATCTCAATGTGTGTTTAGTGAAACAAAAGCCAGTATGCTAATTCCCCACCCACCCCTTCTGTAGAAACAATCTTTTTCACAGTTTCCCAGGGCATACCTAATTTCCCCCCACCCCCTTTTTAGAATGAACTTTTCCAGAGATTCCAGGGACACATCTCATGTGGAATTTTTATGATCTTCTCATCTCCTGGCTGTGCCTCTCAGAGGTGATAGGTTCCGGCCATCTGGCTTTTTTTCCTCCCTTGTATCATGTGTGGGTTATACAAATTTGATATAAGATTAAATATATTCAGGTTACATCAAGAAAGGATTTCTTTATCAGTCTCCCCCCCCCTCCCTTTTTCTTCTTGCACTGAAGAAATGACAGATATACAGATCTGACATTCTGTCCTCCTTAAAAATCAGATAGGTCTACCTGGAAAAAACAAAAAAATCATGCATTACATTTGCAATTCAGGATGGTTTATCAGGGTATTTTAGGTGGAACTTTTGTAGTAATGTGGGTGTTTTTACATGTCATTTGGCTACCCATTTATTTTCTGAGGAAGGAAGGTGTTTCCAAGCTATTAAATATTGTGTGGATCCATGGTGAGTGCATGAATCAAGGATATCTTTAATTTCAAAATGTTATTCTCCATGTACCATGATGGGGGTTGGAGATGTGCGAAAGGGGGATCTGAGGTTTGAAGTGATCTCCAGTTTGAGCAAGCTGCAGTGAAATATTGGATGAATCTGCCTAAGTGTTTTTGGAAGTTGAAGCTCTACCGTCATGGGGTTAATAATTCAGAATAATTCTGAAGATTGGAAATGGGCCAATGAATTTTGGTCCTAATTTCTTAGAGGATTGTAATGATTTTGAGAATTTTGTGGACAAATATACACGGTCCCCAATCTTGAAAGGTTTAGGATCGCAACATTTTTTGTCTGCTTGAGCTTTGACAACTGCTCTAGCTTCCTGTAAAGACAATCTTACCACTGGCCACATGGCTTGTAAATTATCCATCCACTCCTTAAGGGGGGTGGGATTTCATGTTCTTTCGTGGATAGTTCCAGCATTGGGTTGAATTCTTGGCCCGTGGCTACCTGGAATGAAGTGAACCCCATGCTACTATGGATTGAGTTATTCTATGCTACCTCTGCAAAAGGAAGAAGGTCAGTCCAATTGTCTTGTTGGTGACTAATAAAACATCTTAAATATTGTTCTAATATGCTGTTCACTCTCTCTGTCGATCCGTCAGTTTGGGGGTGACTTGATGACGACAACCCCTGGGTGGAGCCTAATAGGTTTAAAAACACCCGCCAAATTTGGATGTGAACTGAACACGCCTATCTGAGATAATCTATTGTGGAGTGCCATGAAGGTGATAAATGTGTATTAAGAACATCTTTGCCAATGCCTTGGCAGTTGGGATCTTCTGGCATGGAATAAAGTGAATCTGTTTGGAAAAAAGATCAGTTACAACCCAAATGACAGTATTTCCAGCACTTTCGGGAAGCTCCACTATAAAGTCCACAGAGATCTCTTTCCAGGGGGCAGAAGGGTCTGCTACTGTTTGTAAAAGTCCAGGATATTTTCCTTGTCTTCTCGTTGCAGTAGCACAGGTGGGGCAGCTTGCAACATACAGTATTTTTCAATGTCCTTTTTGAGAGAAAGTCACCAAAATTGTCTTTTGATGAGGTGCAGGGTTTTTACAAATCCAAAACGTCCCGCTGTTTTGGAGTCATGGCAGTGTTTCATGAGGTCCATTCTCTGGATTACAGGGACATAAAGTTTGTTTTCTACCCAAGCCAGTCCATCTTTGAGTAAACAAGTGTTTTTGTTAGCCTGGAGCCAGTAGTGCCTCCTTAAATATTGATGTTGTTGTGTCTTCAGTCAGGGATGATTTTTTTTTTCCTCTTGTGCTTTGGCTGCTAGTTGGGTCAGTTGGATCATCAGTTTTATAACCTAAGTCTTTTTGCTGTTGTATTGGGGTTTTCTGGACAGTGCATCTGCTAAGAAGTTTTTTCTCCCAGGAAAATATTAGAGTGAAATTAAATCATTTAAAGTACTGAGCCCACCTTGCTTGTTTCCGTGGATTTCTCAGGGAGGGCTTCCAGATTTTTGTGATCAGTCCATACTTCAAAGGGGATTTGGTTTCCTTCCAAATGTGAGCATTGCCCACTGCACAACATATATCTCTTTCTCCCAAATGGCCCATCTTTGCTCGGTTTCTGTCAGTTTCTTGGATGTATAAGCGCATGGTTTTAATTGTCCACTTCCATTCTTTTGGAGGAGGACTGCTCCAACTGCAACATCACTAGCGTCTGCTTGGATGACAAAAGGTTGTTCGGGATCTGGGTGCTTAAGGACCAGTTCTGCTGAGAATAGATGTTTGAGTTTCTTGGATGCCACTTGGCATTCCACTGTCCAGATAAGGGGTTGCCTTGGTTTGGGTTTCTCTCCCCCCCACTTCATATTTAGCAAGTTTGTGATAGGGAGGGTGATGTTTGCAAAAGCTGGAATGAATTGGCGATAAAAGTTTGCAAACCCCAGGAAGCTTTGCAGTTGTTTGCGGGTGTGCGGTGGGTCCCAGTCCAATACAGCTTTTACTTTCTGTGAGTCCATCTATATTCCCTTGTGGGATATTCTATACCCCAAATAGTCATTTTTTTGGTGGGATTCGCATTTAGAGAGTTTTGCATATAGTTTAGTGTCTAAGAGTTTTGTGAGAACTGCACGGAGTAGCTTGATGTATTCTTTCACTGTTTCCATGTAGATTAAAATATCATCAAGATACACTAAAACTCCTTTATATAAAAATTCATGAAGGGTTTCATTGATCAATTACATAAACATGGCAGGTGCTCCTTGCAGTCCAAAGGGGAGCACTTTAAATTGGTAGCATCCCAATGGTGCATTAAAAACTGTCTTCCACTCATCCCTTCCTTTATTTTTATGCAGTAATATGCCTCTAGTAGGTATAACTTTGAATTTTTTTTTCCTTTCGAGACATGGGCTAATATGTCCTTCATGAGGGGGAGTGAATACATATGCTCTATGCAAATCGTATTTAATTTTTTGTAATTAACACACAAGTATACGGAGCCATTTTTCTTTTTGCGGAATAACACTGGAGCAGCTATTTTTGGTCGGGTGGGTTCGATGAAACCCCTTTTTAAATTTTTGTCAATAAATGCTCTGAGTTCTTTTAGTTCTCTGGGAGACATGCAGTACATTTGTGGTTTGGGAAGTTTAGCCCCTGGTAGGATTTCGATAGCACAGTCTGTGGCTCGATGGGGTGGGAGTTCATCACAAGCTTCCTCACTAAATACTTGGGCCAGATCCTGGTACTCATTGGGGATGTGAATGGGTTCAGCCAGCTGTGCGGTCATGGCTGAGTCTCTGTTCTCTGTTCCTTTCTTTATCCTTTCCTCTGAGCTATTTGTAAATATTATGTCTCTCTAGAATTGTATGGTTCCTCTCCTCCAATTTATTTTTGGATTCTGCAGCCATGTGAGACCTAGGACTAGCAGCTCTTCCATTCCTGGGGCTACAATGAATGTGAGCATATCACTATGGTTCCCTAATCTTATTTTCAATGGTTCTGTGGTAAACCTAGCTGGCTCCCCCCCGCCCCCGCTATAGTTCCATCTAATTTGCAGAAAGCGATGGGATTTTCCATTTCTTTCAGTTGAATTCCCAATTTATCTGGAAAGGAGGGGTTTATTAGGCATCGAGTGCATCCCAAATCCAGCAACGCTGCAACTTTCTCTCCCTTCCCTTAGCTCGGGATAAACAGTCTTAGAGATAAGGTGATTGGTTCAATTGGATTGCTTACCAGCGGGTCATCTTCTAGATCACTTTCGGACTGGCTTGGAGCATTTGGGATTCTTCCTCAGGGTTGGGGGCGGATTGGAATTCAACATCTACTCTGCCTCTCAGGCCAGTCTCCTTTCCTCAAGGGCTGGATGTTCCGGGTTTCCCCCAATGGGTGGTCTAGCTTTCTTGCAGGGGTCTTCGAATGGCATTCTGCTGCACAGTGCCCCTCCTTTCCACACTTAAAGTAACCAGACGTTCTTGGAGTCATGGTGGATTGGGGTTTGAAAACTTCCCATTTCCCCTGGGGTGGGGATCTTTTCCAAAACTTGCCGGTGCAGTACCAGTTTCGATCATGTCTCCGCCTCCTCTGCCATCATGTACCATTCGTGCAAGAGGTTTGGGGCCCCATGGGCCAGGTAGGCAGCATATAGGTCATCATTTAGTCCATTTTTGAACCAACAGACTAGGATATCTTCTGGCCAGGTTACCCAGCCGGCCAAGTCACAAAATTCCTCGGTGTATTCTGCTATCGGGCAACAGCCTTGTTTTATGACTCTGATGCGGTCTCAGGCTTTTCTATCAGCAAGGGGGTCCTCGAAGCGGTGGCGTAAGCGGTGGCCATCATGAAGTGATCGAGGTTCCTTAATTCAGGGGCGTTTACATTGTGGAGCGTCACCATCCATCTGGCTGCTGCCCCTTCAAGTGCCAGGGTGACGACTCGTACTCAGGATCCCTGGGTTGGGAAATTCCACCCATATTCTTGCATGTAGGTGAGCACTTGCACCAGGAAAAATCCCAGTTTCTGGGGGTCCCCATCGAATTTTACTCCCAGGGGTGGGACCTTCCTCTGTAGTTGTATGTCTCTGGGTTGGCCAGGGTTGATCCCCTGATCCAGGGAGTTTAGGGGTCATACCTGATATGGCTGCTGGTTCTTTGGCCCTCTGCCCACTCAATCTCCACTGGGTCCAGGGTGGCGGCTTGGGTTCTCTCATTTTCTGGTTCCCTCACTCTCCTGCGTTCCCGCACTCTCCTGTCGTCCTGGTGCATCCCTCACCTCGAGGTTCTCCAGGGCTTCTCTTATGAGGCGATTTATGTACCACCTCATTCGATCGTCAGCCGGTGGCTCCTTGTCCCATTCTTCCTGATCCGATAGGGCCTCCAGCTCCAATTTCCACCCAGGTTTACAATTGCCCCGGGTGAGGGTTATTCCTCTGGTTCTTCCATCCCAGCTGTCTCTTTTCCCTACACCTATAGACCAGGGCTTAGTGGAGGTTTCGCAGGCAGCCTTGTTGTCTTTAATGGGATGCACCGAGTCAGTATCTGGCCGGGTAAGTGTCAATGTTTCTCCCCAGCGTTCAGCTCCCCCTTGCTCCTTGCTGTATTCAGACATTTTTCTTCTTTTGCAGGGTCCCCTCGGTAGAGTGAAAGATTTTCTTTCTTTCTTTCTTTTTTTAAAAAATTCCTCTCCGGGCTGACCTCTGTTGCAGATACTGCTTTATGTCAGGCTACAGAACTTTTTCCCATTCAATTAAAAAGAATGAACTTCTGAAAACCAAATGTAACAAAAGGAATCCTTTATTGAAATGAGACAATTCATGAAGGAGTTCAAAGCAGTGTCTGAGGTCCCTCAGGCATACAGGGATAGATAAGGGAGTTTAGAACCCCTCCCCTTATCTCGATGTGTGTTTAGTGAAACAAAAGCCAGTGTGTTAATTTCCCACCCACCCCTTCTATAGAAACAATTTTTTTCAGTTTCCCAGGGCATACCTAATTTCCCCCCCCACACACACACACTTTTTAGAATGAATTTTCCAGATTCCCAAGACACATCTTACTGTGGAATTTTTATGATCTTCTCATCTCCTGGCTGTGCCTCTCAGAGGTGATAGATTCTGGCCATCTGGCTTTTTTTTCCTCCATTGTATCATGTGTGGATTATACAAATTTGATATAAGATTAAATATATTCAAGTTACATCAAGAAAGGATTTCTTTATCAGTCTCCTCCTCCTTTTCTTCTTCCACTGAAGAAATGACAGATACATGGATCTGACAATTACTTTGGCCCAATCCAATTCATAGGGTTGTGTGGAATCAAAATGTAAGGCCCAAAGCCTACAAAGGAATTGTGGGAGACACACCCCTGAGACAAAGAGATGTACAAGTTGTCCTCAACTTACCACCATTTGTTTCATGACCAAAGTTACAAGGACACTGACAAAAGTGAGTTATGACCAGTTTCCACACTTTACTAAACAAGTATCCTTATAATCATATAATCAAAATTTGGGTACTTGACAACTGCATGTTGTCAAGGAACACCTTGGAGTGGACCCAGTGAGGCTCAGACACCTTTTGGGCCTGGCTCTTGCCATCCTTCTGTCCTCATGCTGCCTGCTCAGTCTTCGCCTCAGGTTGGGGAATGTGTCAGTCCCTGGATCTGGCCTTCCCTAGGACCTCCACCCACATGCCACCCACTCCCCTTTGCCTTGGGTTGGGTCTCTGGCTTTCCTTGAGACTTCTGTCTGCATGCCTAGCTGCCACTGTGGGAACCGTGCAAGCACCATGGGATTGAAGGTAAGGCTGACAGCGGAGAAGGAAGATACGCTCTGGACTTGCTGTGCTCATCCGAAGGACCGTCTGAGGGGAGAGAGGGATACACAGGGAGATAAGGTTGCCTTTCAGGTCCAGCTTCCGTTTCCACTGGGCCTTTTGGTTGCAAGGCCTGAGAGAAAATGCCTCCCCTGAAGGTCATCTGGTTGCCCATCTGCCGGCTGGACTGGGCTGGGCTGGAAGCAGCCTGTCCCCTTGTTGCTGGATATAGGACCCGAGGCAGAGTGGAGGTCAAGCAGGCAGCAGTCCGGAGCAGGCCTGAAAGGCAGCCAAATCTTGCTGTGTCACTCCTCCCACCAAGAAACTTGCATCCACCATCTCTTTGCAGGCACGAGAATCCTGCACTTCCCACCGCATTGCCAGCACAAGAATCTTCCATCTGCCTGTCTTTGCTGGCAAGAGAAGCCTGCAGCTGCTAGTCTTCACCGGCATGAGAAGTCTCCAGCTGCCATTCCTGGTTCAGTTACGGATGGCAAAGAGCTGGATACTGCAGGAGGCCCTTCGCACTGGCAAAGAGCAGCAGATGCACACTTCTCATGCTGAAAAAAACCAGCGGCTGCAAGCTTCTTGCGCTAAAAAAAGACCAGCTGCTATAGGCTTCTCGCACTGAAAAAGAGAGACAGCAGTTGCAGGACAATGTCTCGGGGTGGGGTCATGTGCCCAGCTGCACCAACAAAGGCTAGAAGTAGCTGTCTGTTTCCTGCTGCAAAACCTTTTTAAAAACGCTGTCAGGCAGCGAGACCCAGCAAAAGATGAAGCGTCAGAGAACCACTATTGCTGTTGCTGCACAAAGATCTGTCCACCTCCGCTTTGGCCTGCCTACACCACCCAACCTTACAATGAATGACATTGAGTTGGCCATGCCCACTCAGTCACATGATCCCCCCAGCCACACCCATCCAGTCTTTAGGACAAACCAGTCATTAAATTAGTTGGATCCCACTACTGCCTGTAGTATTACAGCATTTTTCGATGATGCTAATGGAAATTACTGTTTTCAACCAAAATAAAGTGATTGTGGGTAGAAATAACATACTAGCACTGGAATAAACTATCAAGTTTTACTAAGCTCTGGCATTCACTTTATTTTCTCCCCACAAAATATAAAAGGCCTATGAATAATCAAACCTATCAAAAACACAGAATACTACCTTGTTATGTGTCCAAACCAGATGAGAAAATTTAGTTTGCCTATTTGGGAGTCCAAAATTCTATAGCTAAAGCATGGTGAATATGTCCCCAAGTTAAGCTTGACTCCTGATGTCTGCAGTTTTCTTGGATGCTTTATGAATATAACTTGTTGGATTTTTAGGGATTTTTTTAACATTCCAATCTAGCTAATAGGCCTGGAGTTCCTAGGCTTGTCCCCATGTAATTAGTACATAGGGCTTAGTATTATAAATCACGTAAGACTATATACTGCCACCTGCCAATGTGGAGACAGTACCAGGATTTTTCTGAAAAAAAAATCAGATTGAAATATGAGGAATCACATTGGCTGATACTGTTCTTTAGTCTACAATCAAACAACTTACTTCAAGCATAGTCAAGCTCATTTCCATATAACAGACATCTAAGATTCCACAGAGCACCACAATAAATAGTTTGTTCAATCATCTTAGCGTTCTTCAGATTTTCTTGTCTTCAATTCTTAACAAGTTCAGCTATTATTTATAATATTCAGAATTTATTGGATTCTGTTATGCTTGTTCAGAAAAGGGTTGTCAAAAATAGTATTTTGTTGGAGATATAAGGATAATTCTTATTTAAAACATAGATATCTATAAGAATCTCTGTACCAATGTAATGTTAAGAGTACTAGTGGGAGAAAATAAGAAATTATATAAATATGACTGTACAACAAAAGTTAAAATTTTCAGATGACAATATCCTTTTGAACTACATAGTTGAAGTACATAGTACTTCGAATTTAACAACAGGACATGGATTTTTTCTACCCTTACTATGGTCAAAAGACTGAAATTGTAGCATTACAAAGATGAAGATATGGCCCTTTTCCTTAATGGGTTGAGGATCTGTTTGCACTTGATATAAGCCTATAAATGTAAACTTTCTATAGACAAATATAATGAAATATGGGATTCATTTATACAAAATACAGTAGGTTAAAAAATGAAAAATGAAGATAAAATGTAAAGGAATCACTTCACTTTGATAAGAAATCCTTCAGAGCATTTTGTGGCCTTTGATGCATAGCTGAAGATGAAAAAACCCAATATATTGTCTGTCCCTCACTCCAATTTCTGCTTGATTTTCAACCAGATGTAGATTGTTGAAGAACATAAAAACTTTGATTATGTTGTGATATTTTGGATGATTACATTATAATATGCTGCTTCAGACAATATTTTATCAAGCATGCAAAGTTATGTATCAGGAATGTTTTTGTTGTATTTTTTTTCCATTTTTAAAAGTGCTTGCTAAAATTTAATTTTGTTCTTTATATTTCCTGTTTTATTTTTTCTAAAAATACATCAGATTACTTATTTTTTATATGAAGATAAGTAGTGAGAACAATTACCCAGTGGAATGGCTCGCCTTCAGAAGTTGTGGATGCTCCCCATTCAAGAAGAGCCATGATGATGCAGTGGTTAGAGTGCAGTACAGCAGGCTATTTCTGCTGGCTACCTGCAATTTGGCAGTTCAAATCCTACAGGCTCAAGATTGACTCAGCCTTCCATCCTTCCAAGGTGGGGAAAATGAGGACCCATATTGTTGGGGGAAATATGCTGACTCTGGAAACCACTTAGAGAGGGCTGAAAAGCACTGTGAAGCGGTATATAAGTCTAAGTAATAGCACTATTGCTAAGAGGCTTGACAGCCATTTATCTGCTTGAACAGGGGTTGAATTAGACTCCCAAAGTCCCTTTTAACTCTGATATTCTGTTACTCCGTTAAGATTACAAGGATAGAATTGCTACTGTGACTTAATGTGCCATCACAGAACTTTTGATCACAAAATGTAGGTTTTAATTTTATAACAATAAAACTCAACAAATTGTGACAAATTTTACAGGATGCTAAAGGGTTGATTTATAAAGGTAAAAAAAATAGCCCATGAATATACATGTGCACTGGAGAGTATGCACTGGTTTCCCATCTTTTGAATATGACCTGCAATATATGAATTTCACTCAAACATCTGATAAGTTATAAAGTAGTGGTACTTTACTGTGATTAAGCAATAATTATGAACAAACATCTTGTCACCTTAGAATTGTTTTTATCTTGTAACAATTGTTAAAAATAAATCTCACAATTATGAATATAGGTGATCATTGTTAAAATAAAGCACAGACACTATTGCCATCTAAAATTTGTTTTGCATAGGTACAGAAAGTATAGGATTAGGATAGAAATAAGTTCATGTATTGCTGTGTGTTTGGCCATGTGCATATGTATATATCACCGTCTTTCCATTTAGAAATCATGTGGAATTAGAAGAAACATTGATTTAGTTGGGAAAGTTTCTTTGTTTTCAAGTAGAGAGAAAAGAATTGAGAATATGAGTCACAAAAAATGTATTTATCTTAGATCAAAACTGTTAAACTAATAAAATTTCACATCAAAAAGTGCAGTGTTCAGATTTGCTTTACAATACAAAAATCTCATACTGCAATGTTTTTCCACCTCAAACTCCCTTTGTTCCAGATGCTGCTCACATTCTTTCAGTAAGTTTGCACTGACTTTATCTTAAATCTGAAAAACATTCTATTTAAAGTTCATCTTTTGTTGTGCTTAATTTGGTTGCATGTTCTTCAACAAATTTGCTCAAGTTCTCCAAATCTCTTTCCCCGGTTTCAAATTTAATTGGATTCTTCTTGCTATTGCTGGGAGCAAAATAGATGGTGGGGAAACCTTCTACTTTATAACTGTCATTTGTGACATCATTAGCAGTTGCATCCATTTTAGCAATTATTAAATTTTTCTGTTTTTTGTATTTTTTACCCAATTCCATATAGATGGGCTCTAGTTTCTTGCAATGCCCACACCAGGGAGCATAGAACTCTATAAGAACATCTGAATTTGGATCCATTACTATGGATTCAAAAGTTTTACCAACTACAATCTTTACTGGACCTTTGTTATTTTTTGGTATTGGCTGGGATTTCACAATGGGTTTCAGTTTACCTACAAAAAAAATAGAAAAGCATTGTTATACCATGATATTCCTACTTACAAAATTACAGTCCCCAAGTTAGTATTTTTACTGGTTCTTTAAATCAAATACAAAACACTTTTTCCTGATCATCAGAACATACAGGTGTTCCTCAACTCATGACCAGTCACTTAGCAATCATTCAAAGTTAGGACACAATCCTCCAATAGCTACTTACAATTCAGTTTCAAAGTTATGACTCCTGCAGTGTCCTCCCGCTAACTATTTCTCCCTCCATCCTGCCCTGCTGGGTTTCCACAGGCATTCAGTTTGCTTTGCCACCTGGTTCCACACAATCCTTTCCAACCACTTCCACCAATCACTCACTTAGCTTTTACTGTAGATCTCCTGAAAATGCCACAGATTGCATTGTGGGAAAATAGCAAACTGGTCCTTTCCTAGGTGAGATAGCCTGATCCAGAAAATAAGGGCCATTTTTCAAGCAGCCTACAAACATTATCTAGCAATAAAGCCTATGACAGTGATGGCTAACCTTTTCCACATTATGTGCCAAAAATGCGCTTGCGTGCCTGCACCCATGATGAAATGCGTGCATGATTCTCTCCACCCCATGCATGTGTACACACCTCTGCGCATGCGTGTGCAATCCCCCTGCACGCCACATGCGTGCCAATGCACGTCTCCCCTGTGCATGCACGGCAGATATCCCACAATTAGCTGGCTGGTGGGGGGGAGGGCATGCACATGTACAGTGGGGCTCTTCCAGACAACCTCTTGCATGCTGGCAGAAGTGGCTCTGCATGCCAGTTCTGGCAAGAGTGCCATAGGTTTGCCAGGCCTAGGTTGCCAATGGAGAAGGTTATTGTTCTTCCAAAATGCCTTTCTATCTAGCCTAGGTGCTCTAGAAGCTGTGAGGAAAATAAAGCTGGGAAAAGCTTTGTTGCACCTTCATTTTCCCTCTTGCAGATTCTGGACTTCCTTTTTAGCCTGGGAATACAGAAGCTGCAGGGGAAAAAAAGATTGGAAATCTTTGTCCCATCTTTGTTTCCTCTGCAGCTTTTAGTGTGCAGGTACTCAACTGTATACCTAAATCCAAGACCGTTTACCTTTTTTGAACGACAAAACAAATTCTCTAAGTATATCAGAATCAAATTCTTCTGGTTCCATGGCATATTTTTTTCCGGCTTCATCAAATATAGCGACATTAACATCTTCTCCACTGTCAACCAATCCCAAATCTTTTATTTCTGAAGAGTAGTCTTCTTCATCAGCAATTGCAAAAGTATATTCTGGAAAGTCCTTAGCCACCTCTAAAACTTTATTTCGCCAATACTGGGTAGCTGGAAGTACCAAACAGATCATTTATAGTTTAGTAATGATATTACACTAAATCTTTTAAGAAAATTACTTTATAGTTATACCTACCAACACGATAGTCAAAGCTGAAGTCTACCGTATAATAAACAATTACTAAGGGCTTCTTAGCATATCTCTTAGCATCATTAGCAGTCTTGCGATGACCAACAAGAGGAAGGGCATGTTTCACCACATGGTTTTTCACTTCTGTAACATCAGTAGATTCCTGTTTATAGCAACAAAAACTCTTACAAGAGGCTTAATTATGGAGAATATTCATACACAAATCCTAACAGAGAACTGAAAAACTTTATATTTTATGTGGTTATTCTGAATGAAAAAAGTGTTAACTGAAAAATCTTCAAAGAAGCTTTAGCCCCAAGGGTCCCTTCTTTTAATCCATAGAAATCTTTAATTAAAATCCCTGCCAAACTTGAGCATTAAAGGCCATAAAATATTTTATGGTTTGTACTGACCACATTAAATATTCTGGATTTCATGATTTGTTAACTTTGGGGTATGTTTATATGCATGCATATCAGTGTGTTATAATTTAAGTTTATGATTACAGATATACAATCCCATTAGATATTTGCATTCAGCTTCCCAAACACAAGAAAGACCAACATGAAACAGTAAGCCGAATTATTTGCAGGCTTGGTCAGCTGAAAAAAAATACTTCTATAGTTCTAAAAAGTAATCTGGAATATCACAAATCAGGGAATACAAAACAATTTGTGAAAGGAGTAAGGCAGATCTGGTTCTAATATAGACTTATCATAGCTACTCACTTTTATATCCAAAATATATACTGAGGCCTCATATTTTGATTGAAATTTTTCAGGCTGCATGATCACCAGTTTCCCAGAATGTACTTTCAGGAAGTTTGATATTTCACTGCTAAAAGTATGGTAGAATTTGTAATCTTCTCTCAAGCTGTTAGCTGAAAAGGTAAACCCAAAGCATTACAGAAAAATTCTACAGAAAAATTAAGAAGATTCTGAAGTTTGAAAAATCTGAATACTTTGCACATAATTGCTTTTTCCCAGGGTTTATTAAAAGCTTGACAATACGCAGAAATACTACAATAAAACTTTTTTCTACATTTATCTTATTTTAATTTATATTCTGCACGAGGTTTACCAATGCAGGTCTGAAGTTCCACATTATGACATCATCAAAGCTTTAATTAGGACAAGTAAAATAATTAATTAAAATATTAATAAATAATATTTAACTTTTTTAAAATAAAAATAATTGAGAACCAGTTTGATCTGATGTTTAAGGCACCAAGCAAGAAACTAGGAGAATGCAAATTCTAGTCTCACTTTAGGCTGAAAACCAGTTAAGTAGCCTTGGGCCAGTCATTCCCTTTTAGCTTATCACAGAATTACTGTTGTGAGCAAATAGGAGGAAGAAGGGGTATTAGATATGTTTGCTACCTTGAGCTGTTTATAACAAGGTAGGATACAGGAAGTCATTGATTTAATGACCACAACTGAGCCCAAATTCTTTGTTGCTAATGGAAACATTTGTTGAGTTTTTCCCATTTTGCAACACTTCTTGCCAGAGTTGTTAAATGAATCACTGTAGTTGTGAAGTTAGCAATATGCTGCTAAGTGAATCTGGTTTCTCCATTGACTTTGCTTGTCAAAAGGTTGCAAAAAGTGATCACATGATCCCAGGGCACTGCAACCATCATAAATATGAACCAGTTGTCAGGCATCTGAATTTTGATCACGTGATCATACAAAAGTTGTAACTGAAAAATGGTCATAAATCACTTTTTTCAGTGCTGTTATAACTTTGAACGGTCACTAAATGAATTGTTGCAGATTGAGACTACCTGTAATTGAATAAATCCTCATATTTTACATTATCTGCATTTGTTTAAATTCAAACCTAGTTCTGTGTGTTTCTTGCTTTCTCCTTTATCTCAATTTTTTCCAATATGTGTACAGTATTATGTTTTCCTTTGAAAAAAAAAAACAGGAAAATTATGTTGCCCCATTTTAGTAAAATAGCAAGAAGTTATTAATTGAAGTGACAGTCGTTTGAGAATTAACATGGCACTGCAATTATAAAAGATGAAGACTGCATGGTATTATTTAATTTTTATATTTACAGTTTGTAGAATATTTATCTATTACTCTGCATTCATAGAAACCTTTATGAAGTAATTTCTATGTCCTAACACTGAACAATATTTTCAACTTTATAATAAAAATGTACCTGCATCTTGATAGATTTGATAAGCTGGATCTTTGCTTTCCTTAAAAACACCAATAATAATGACATCATCTCCATCTTTCAGAAATTCTTGTACTTGTTTAATGGCCTGGATTTGTTTGGATGGAGGGCCACTCTGTTCTATCATGTAATCAACAATCCCTGAAAACAAACATAGTCTCTCATCATTGTCTAGAAAAGCATTCATTTAGTATCATCTTGTGACTGAAAAAACAAAGTTCACCATACCATACTTTTCTCTTGGTCCATTATAGACAAAAGATTTGCCCTTGCGGAAGATCTTAAGAGAAGGGTATCCAGACACATCAAATCTCTTTGCAAGTTCTGTTTCAGCAATAGCATCAACTTTTGCTAGAGGGATAGGAGGAATACGCTTGCTAAGCTCCTTAGCTGCTTTTTCATATTCTGGAGCTAATCTTTTGCAATGTCCACACCTATATCAGAAGAAAGACAGAAAGAAATTAAAGAGAGAAAAATTCTATTAAAAAAGTTTCCAAAACTTTTCTGTGAATTTTCTAGCACAATGAAAAGGAAAAAAAAGCATTTCAGGTGAAAGTTAAAACAAGATTTTGTCCATTTTTAAAAAGAAAAATATTACTGTTATCTTTTTAGGTAAAAGTTATTTAAATGTATATTTTGATATAATAGTGTTAGAAATTATTATTTATATAGCAGTTTCTAATTGGTCATGGGTGTAAATATACACAGTATTTATGGAAGTGGTATGTTGCCTGTTGTTGCCATGTTATTTCATATCTGCCCTGAATAAATCACAACTTGTATAATATTTATATTATACATGGTATTTGATGAAATATGCGTGACCATACATTTATGTAAGCTATATCCCTGAATCAAGGGCTGAACGTTACATTACAACCTCAACTTTTTACTTTTACACAACAGTATATACTAGCCATTTTTATAACAACAAACCTTTCTAATTACCAAAAATAAAACCAACATTTCTTTTTTTTTTATTGCAAGCACAAAATCCAGAAGCAATTTCCAAATAGAAACAAAGTTAAATATATTCTTTTCTTTGGATAAAAGAATCAATTTAACCATCTCTGCCTCTTCTTGCTGTGGGAAATAATATATGCTTCTATTTACTCATTGCTCTTTATCATAATTTATATTAAGAGAATTCCTTATATTATTTCATTTAACCCTAAAAGAATAAAACACCTTTTCTAGTTTACAAAATTTAAAATTATTCAACTATTATATATAAAGTAAAAATAATTTCATTTTAAGCCTAGAACCCAAAATTTGAATTTTTATTCAATTATATATATAATGGATTCAAATCTCTCCCTCAAGTATATCATCCTGGAATACATCTTTTTCTTCACTGATTTTCATTTAATCAATAGTATTTGGAAATTACTCAGGGTTACACAAAAGGACATAAAATATGCATTTACAAACTTATTTTATACATACAGTTTTCTTTCAATACATATATCAAACTCATAAAAATCCATCCTAATTACATCATTAAATTTAAATCACTCCCTCCACCTTATAGAATGAATCTTTTTCTTCTCAGGAGTGTCTATCAAGTCTGTTTTTGTCAAGAAATTCCTAGACTTATTAATATCCATGAAAAAGGAGTCCCAAAGTTGTTCTGTAAAACATTGTAAATCAACTTAAAGCAGTACCTTGTAGAATAAAGTCTTCTTCTCTGAGATATCTATCACATATTTTTTTTCTCCAAAGATTCTCAACCTTCTTAGTATCCATGAAGCAAAAATCCCAAACTTGATCTCTTAAAAATTGTGAATTTATCTGGCACTTGTTTCAGTTGCACTGGGAGGGTTATTTTCAAATCATCATTGTAATAGAAGCTGGTGTCAGATTTATATTCTAAAGGTACAATTAAGTTATTTGAATTGTCCAATATTTGTGGAATTGTCACAATGGGTTGATAATTTTCTATAACTAACTGTGACTGTTGTTCTTTTAAAATATCATCTGTACGGTATCTTTAGTTCCTGGCTGATTTATGGTATAAATCAGGGGTCCCCAACCTTTTGGACTTCAGGGAGCACCAAATAATTTTAAATCCTGAGGACCACTAATATGAATTTTGACTGATGGTGGCTTGCTGACATTGGTGGGTAGGTGGGTGGCTGGGAGGGAAGGAGAATCTAATCTGATCTAACCTCTCTCTCTCTCTCTCCTCTCTTATGTGACTGGCTGGGCATGGCTTGTATGTAAATATTTATATAAATATTGATTTCTTTTTTTTTTATAAAAAAGAGCAACTTTTACCCAAAATCAGGCAAAGCAGGCAGGCAGAATGAGTTGCTTACAGAATCACAGATTTGTTCAGAGATCTGTGAGATCAACTAACTGAGCCTGTCACATAAAATTTGCTTGCAGTGAGTCTGCACTGAATAATAGAAGCTTCAGTCCTAAGATCTAAAGACTAGCTAGAAAGCAAGAAATGTAACAATTTCCTGCTTTCTAGCTAATCTAAATCTCCTGGCACAGCAGAACAGCTGATGGTCGGGGGAAAAAATGGAAAAATAGCAACTTAGCAGGCAACTTTGATGGCATGGTAAAGAGTGAGTTCATGGGGAGGGTTCCTGTGGACGATGTGGGCGGCACAGCCTTTTGTTCCTGCATAGCCTAGATTAATTGCTTTGATGGGTGCTCTGGGGATGACATTTCTCTGCGGACCACCAAAATTTTCTCACGGACCACCAGTGGGCCAAGGCCCACAAGTTGGTAACCGCTGGTATAAATGATTTTCTGTATGGACCTTTCAAATATTTCCTTGACAATAATCTCCAGTTCAGAGTTAAACATCTTTGTAGCTCCCTTCAGTGGTCAAAGAATGTTATTTATTTATTCCTTTTTCAAGTCAATCAAAAGTTAATGAAAATTGGAATATTTCAACCACCCAAATCAAAACATCACAGGGCTACAGATTATTTTAAAAATAGTAAATCAAGACCACAACTTTTATCCTTATATTTTTCCATCAAATTTCAAAAGAAAATATACTCCATGCTTCCTTATTTTAGCTGCCTCCAGAAACCCTCTTCCTTGTCATTTAACAAGTCTCAAAAATGGCACAGAGCTTCAAAAAGGAGTAATAAGCTGTGACTAAAGAGAGCTTCTTTTAGCTAATATGTAATCTCATTAATTAAGAAATGAAGGGCACAGTTTATTGTCTGTTTGAAAAATAAATTCTGAAACTGCTATTTAAGGCAACAATGAAATTATTTCAGCCCCGCCACCCCAGCTTCAGCTCACCGGCTGTTTTGAAGCATGGTTGCAGATTGTTGGTTATTGGAAGATCTTGAGGGATGATTCTAGGACTCTCCCTAATCCAGGAGAGTCAGATAAACAAAAGGAAAGCCTGTTCCTTCTGTTGTTAAGCTGGAAAAATGACAGTCCGGAGAGAGGAGATTCTCTGGGCATATTAGGTGTCGGCCATATCTTCACTGGAAGTAGATATGCAGCAGATTTAAGAGAGCTTCATGCTCAAGTAGATGTGCAACTGATATGAAAAATATGAATTTATCCTCAATGGGCTATTTTTCAATATTAAATTCAGATATTGTTTTCTTAAGTTTTCACGGGTACTTACATGTATGGTATTCAGCTTTGTTCGGGTATTTTCCCATGTCATTATAGTTGTGCTTTAAAAGCACAACTATAATGACGTGGGAAAATACCCGAACAAAGCTAAATACCATATATATAATTTGTATCAACATTTAATTGACCAAAATAACTTTGAATTTTCAAAGCAAGCCTATAAGTTGATCTTTACAAAAAGCAGAAAATATTGTAGATTCAGGTTCACTATCATATTCTGATGTCCTGCCATTATGCTGGGCGAGAAAGAGGGTTGGCATGCTTGGGATTTTTCCACTACTATACATTTGAGAATTAGAAAGGGTGACTGTCTTTAGAGATAAGACGGACGCCTTCCCAGCAGTGGTGGGATTCAATTTTTTTTACTACCAGTTCTGTGGGCGTAGCTTGGTGGGCATGGCAGGGGAAGCATACTGTAAAATCTCCACTCAGGGGAAGGATACTATAAAATCTCTAGTCAGAGGTGGTATTTGCTGGTTCTCTGAACTACTCAAAATTTCTGCTACCGGTTCTCCAGAACTGGTCAGAACCTGCTGAATACCACCTCTGCTTCCCAGCCAGTTTTTGCCAGGTTCCAAGGCCATCATGCCCTAAGTATGAATTGTTATGTGTCTAACACCTCTGCATTCTCAAAACATCTTCTCAATATCACATTGGCTGCTGGTGGACTGGCCAGGGGGATTAGGATTGGAAAGAATTGCTTTTCTTTTGCATGGAAACTTCAATTCTACCTGACTTTACTGCAACCAGTTTCTTTCAGTAAAATCCTTTTTGATTCAATAGATCCAAGTGTCTTTCTGGAGTGGGCGGAGGCAACTGGGGCAGCCCTGACATTAAGCGGAATCTGCACAGAGAAAGCTACCACTCTACTGTGGGGACCATGGAGATCATGTACACAATGTCAAAGCAGAGACCAGGAGGAAGCCGAATGCTGGGAGAGGGGAGCCTTCTCCAAAAATCTTCCCAGACTGGACCTTTCTGAGTGTATGGAGCTTGGAGGCCTGGGGGACTCCCTGAGACCCAGTGATTCATAGATGTCGGGAAGGACTGAGGAGGGCCAGAGGAATATGGCAGCTGCAAAACCCCACAACAGGAACGGCAACCAGACCTGGAAGAGTTCAAAGATGAGGAAGGTGGAGAATCGCCCATGCTAATCAGCTGATGAAACAATCTCATGATGAATGCCTTCCACACCCTCAAGGCTCAGGAGCCCCTTGCCAAGACTACTGTAACCAAGGTGTAGAAGACTCAAGTGGAAGACAAGGATGGTAGGGCATTGCCACCACACCAGGTACTTCGGAACCCTGCCACTGTGGCTGTAGGCACAGGAGCAGCACTGAGGGGTACCACTAGGACTACAACTCCAGCCAGAACTGCCCAGGTGAAGGGGATGAAGTTTGATGGAGACTCCCAGCAACTGGGGTTCTTGGGCCACATCCTGACCCATATGTAGGAATACGATCCAAAATACCTACTGAAGGTGCCAAGGTGATGACTGTCCCCTGGCACTCCAAGGAATAGTCCTGCTGGATGGTCACACTTCACAATGAAAATGCCCCTGAACTAAGGGATTTCAATTGCTTGGTGGCAGTGCTCTGGTGCCAATTTGAGCACATGGCTGGCTGCATTTCATTGTGAAGTGTGATCATCCAGCGAGCGGCAATTCCTTAGAGGGATCACATCAAAATCATCCACCAGGCCTTAGAGGAAAAGACTGAAGAATTCCATGACTTGGTATGCAAGTTCAACGAGTCTCATCAGTTGTTTCAAGAATGGGCTGAATGATGACATTTACAACTCCTGCATCTGCAGAGCCCCCCACAAACCCTGCACGACTCGTGTGTCCTGGCTGAAGAAGTAGAAATCGACCAAGGTCGCAACAAGTATTGGCCAGGGCACAGATGAAAAAAGAAAATAAAAATGGCAAAGCCACCAAATCCACAGTCTCATTCAACTGCTTGCTTCAAGTGCAGGCAAGGACACTGAGCAACAGACTGCAAAACTGGGTGACCTGCCAAGAAAACCACCTCTGTACCTACCGGAAAGATGCTAAAACTGCCACAGCAATCCTCAGAATTGGTGCTGAAAGGGATGAAGTTGAATTCACCCTGTCTCCCAAAAGTGGCAGGGGATCTCCAACCCCACCAACTGAAGACCAGAGAACTGTTATGTGTCTTAGCACTTCAGAATTCTTAAAACATCTTCTCAGCATCACATTGGCTGTTGGTGGACTGGCCAGGGGGGGAGGGGGGGTGTTTAGGATCGGGAAACTGAAAAAAATGTTTTTCTTTTGCATGGAAACTTCAGATTCTGTTTGACTTTACTGCAACCAGTTTCCCTCAGTAAAAATCCTTTTTGATTCAATTCAATGGATCCAAGAGTCTTGTTTTCCTGAAGGGGCTGTCTGGGCAGGCCTAACAATAGAGCTTTGAAATATTAGCTGCTTTAAGTTTTTCAATGTATAAGTCAGATTAAAAACAAAAAACTGCAGGATTTTAAAATTTAAATGAATTACTTACCGTGACATAAATGACCATGAAAATGGTATCTATGAAGAACAAACTTGTGTAGCTTTTGATGTTCTGCCAAAGGAGGGGGGGGAGTTATGACATGCATGATAAAATATTCTGTTTTTTTCTTACCATGGAGCATAGAATTCAACCAGAATTATGTCTGCTTCATTCACTGTTTCATCAAAGTTCTCTTTTGTTAAAACCAATGTAGCTTCAGGAGGGGGGACCCACTCAGGTTGTGAAACTTCTTTTACTTTTGCCACAATTTCTAAAAACACAATATGAAGAGACTCATTTTTATTTTTAATTAGTAAAATTTGTATCAGTTTAACAAGTGTAATTATCAGAAAAAGACAACTGTACACTACAGATAATTTGGAAATGAATCTTATTGCAGTAAAGTATGGGGCATTTTAATTAGGTCCGATTTCTAGCTGAAGGAATACTTCAACAAAGATGAAACTGACAACAAGAATCAAACTTGCATCTATTTATGAAGCTATTTTGCCATCAGTTTTTGAATACAGAGATGCCAACTTTTGGAAATGAGAATTAGGGAGGATTTTCAAATAACACCAAATTATGTGCGCATAGCGCACATCTCGAGCACAGAGCGCTCGACCCTTACGGCGGGGTCCAGCTCTGGGGTTCTAGATGCTCTTTGGTGCAGTCTGAGCCTCTAAGACAGAACTTCAAAACTATGAAGTGCTAATGTAATAACTTGTAAATAACAACCGCTTGGAAAAATGAAATGGTCTTTTAAACAGAAGATTTGCCCTTGAAAAGCACCCCTTGTGATCTTAACATAGACAAATGTTTCCATATGTTTCAGGGGTGTGAGAGCTGGTTAAAAAAAAAGTCTGAAAAAATCTGAAGTGAATAAGGTGTGCGAAGTGCATGTGCGCGAAGCGCGAAGTCCCTTAGGCCGGGGTCCAGGGCCCTAGGCGGGCCCTGGAAGCTCTGGGGTTCTAGATGCTCTCTGGTGCAACTTAGGCTTATTTTGGAGACTATTTCCATCAATTTCAACTGCTGTTTTTGAGAATAAACACTTTACTTTTTCCATACCTAACCTGAGGCTTGAATCTTTGCATCTGGGACAACCACTGTAAAAAACACTTCTAAATAATCTGCTGCCTGGCAACTGGCATTTGCTGGTAACAGGTTGAAAAAAACACCAGGCAACTCTCAACTTTGCAGTGAAATCCAATTCTATACAGTCATGTATAACAGTTCAAAAAGTGTTTGTGAATTCAAATCTGCAAATTCAATTGTCCATGTATAAAACTTCTGAAACAGGCAAAAAATAAAATAGATTAAAAAATAAAGATATTCAATGAGTCCATTCTATCAAATTCAAAATAGCCAAACAATCATGCAGAAATGTAGGCTCCAAACATCCATGATGATTACAAATAAAAGCCAGGATATATTTTTTAATCTGAATCAGAATTTTTTTAAAAAATGTTTGTTTTACTTTTATGTTAAGTGCTGTCTGGGGCAAACTATTTGTATAGGGCCCCATTTTCTCTCTCTCTCTTCTTTCTTTCTTTCTTTAAATTGGGGCTGAGAGAAGGGAAGGGAAGAAAAGATCATTGGCAGGGAGAAAGACAGGGAGAAAGACCTGGAAGTGTGAGCCCTCGAGTTTCCTTAGGGAAGACCAGACAACAAGGGGAGAGGAGAGGAGGAGGAGGAAGAGGAGAGTTAAAAAAAAAAAAGAGTGGGAAGCCAACTCACGCGTGCCATCAAAGCCAGGGGGAAGTGGGGCTTTCTCCGCCTGCTGCCGCCAGAGGAGTGCGGGGGGGGAGTGCGGGGAAAGGGGGTTCGTGCCGAGGCTCCGCAAGCGATTACCAGATTTGCAGCTCCGTTTGTTGGTGAAGCTGGAAGTATGCAACGCAGGAGCTTGCGGGGGCCCCGGGCGCCCGTTAATGGGGAAGGAGAGGCCGCTTGGGGTCGCCAGGCTCAGGCAGCCTCCCCCAACCCCTCCCCTAGCAGCGAAGAGCTGCTTCGGGGGCTCCCGCCACGGCGCAGCCAGGCACTTTGTCTCGCTGCCCCCGGAGCAGCTCTTCGCTGCTGGGCTAGGGGGTGGGGGAGGCTGCCTGAGCCTGGCAGTTTCTTTGCAAAGCTGGAAGAGCGCAACACAGGAGCTCGCGGGGGCCCCGGGCGCCCGTTAATGGGGAAGGAGAGGCCGCTTGGGGTCGCCAGGCTCAGGCAGCCTCCCCCAACCCCTCCCCTAGCAGCGAAGAGCTGCTTCGGGGGCTCCCGCCACGGCGCAGCCAGGCACTTTGTCTCGCTGCCCCGGAGCAGCTCTTCGCTGCTAGGCTAGGGGGTGGGGGAAGCTGCCTGAGCCTGGCAGTTTCTTTGCGAAGCTGGAAGCGCGCAACACAGGAGCTCGCGGGGGCCCCGGGCGCCCGTTAATGGGGAAGAAGAGGCCGCTTGAGGTCGCCAGGCTCAGGCAGCCTCCCCCACCCCCTCCCCTAGCAGCGAAGAGCTGCTTCGGGGGCTCCCGCCACGGCGCAGCCAGGCACTTTGTCTCGCTGCCCCGGAGCAGCTCTTCGCTGCTAGGCTAGGGGGTGGGGGAAGCTGCCTGAGCCTGGCAGTTTCTTTGCGAAGCTGGAAGCGCGCAACACAGGAGCTCGCGGGGGCCCCGGGCGCCCGTTAATGGGGAAGAAGAGGCCGCTTGAGGTCGCCAGGCTCAGGCAGCCTCCCCCACCCCCTCCCCTAGCAGCGAAGAGCTGCTTCGGGGGCTCCCGCCACGGCGCAGCCAGGCACTTTGTCTCGCTGCCCCGGAGCAGCTCTTCGCTGCTAGGCTAGTGGGTGGGGGAAACTGCCTGAGCCTGGCAGTTTCTTTGCGAAGCTGGAAGCGCGCAACACAGGAGCTCGCGGGGGCCCCGGGCGCCCGTTAATGGGGAAGAAGAGGCCGCTTGAGGTTGCCAGGCTCAGGCAGCCTCCCCCACCCCCTCCCCTAGCAGCGAAGAGCTGCTTCGGGGGCTCCCGCCACGGCGCAGCCAGGCACTTTGTCTCGCTGCCCCCGGAGCAGCTCTTCGCTGCTAGGCTAGGGGGTGGGGGAAGCTGCCTGAGCCTGGCAGTTTCTTTGCGAAGCTGGAAGCGCGCAACACAGGAGCTCGCGGGGGCCCCAGGCGCCCGTTAATGGGGAAGAAGAGGCCGCTTGGGGTCGCCTGTGTGTACCTCAGTGGGTAGACAGCCGCAGCGGCGATGCTGCCATGGAGGCGCGATCAGTTGCAGCCACGCCAGCGCAGGCCAGGCATGGTGCCGTAGCGGCTGACTCGAGTATAAGCCGAGGGCGTTTTTTTCAGCACAAAAAATGGGCTGAAAAACTCGGCTTATACTCGAGTATATACGGTATGCCTGAGCTGAGAAAAAAAACGCCAGGGTAGCGGTTCTCCCTCTGGGGAAAGAAAATGGTCGGCCGAAGGGGGAGGAAGAGTCGCAGAGGAGGAGGAGGAGGAGGAGATACCCGGGCCGGGGGAGGGAAGCGACCCGGCCGCCACTCACCGAAATCCAGGAACTGCTTCATGGAAAGCGGGGACGGGGAGAAGTGGCAGTAGAAATCCACCTGCTGAGGGATTGTGTTCAGCGGGGAGACGCTCCT